>CM073759.1:169140900-170622101 GCA_037127475.1 Arma custos
AGGCCAATATTAAAATAAAATTAACAATAAGTTAATAAGAGGTTCGTGGGTTCGTTACTCAACAAGCAATATTTTTGGGCCTACAGATATACAAAGAGCTTATCATAATTATTAGAAGAGGAACACAGTCAATTAACACCATAGGCCAGGAGCCGGTGTGAAACATTTAACTTATTTTCCGCCTATGTCCACCCATTTAATTTAGTTATTTCTTTGAAGAAAAGTTACAAAATAAATATCTATAGTGGTTTATAGTGATAAAGCTCCCTGAATACACAATGGCATCCAGTAAAACTCATAATTTTAGGACTCTATTCTGTTATTAATTAATAACTTTACATCGGTGATATCCAGTAAAACTGCTCTTATATAAAAAATTTAAGAACATTAAATTTTAATATTAATATAGCATTATTATCTAGCATTTAAATTTAGGTCTGAGTATGGTCTAAATCCGCGGTCGAAATACAACAGATTTAACGACTTTGCCAAGATATTCAATGTAGCTTTAAACTCTTGGACCTTGGAAAGGACTATCTAAATTAAAAATCTTTGAATAATAAAGGTAGATCACGAACACGTATTTTGTGTTCTTTAAAACAAATGAGCTAATCACTCAATCATAGTCAGTGAGCCAGATTCTATCATAGTCAGATCAGATTCTATTCGAAACATGATAAGCTACTACTTAAAAATTGGGGCCACGGAAGCAGTTATAAGTAAAAACTATACCACTCCACCCCATGAAGGGTCTTGCAAGCAGAGATTACACTGTTTCTAGGACAAAGGTTGTGTAGGGAGGTGATTAGTCTGGGATAATGTTTCTCTTCCAATTAAGGATATCCACTTCGTAGAGGCTCGGTGAGCCGCAGGGAGGTCTGTAGATTCCACAGGTTGTTAACATATTAAATAATTTAACTGCTACAGCTGTATATGAACCTGAGCTTAGCGTCTCAGCTCTCTACACACTGAATTACTCCGCTATTATTTAAAGCTAAGTATTAATATAGTAATTGTTAATGTATATTATCCATTCGTTTAATCCAAAGTAAATACACCTCATTTTCTTCTGATTTCAATGATTAACGTCTCAACTGTCTAAAAAGTACCGTCAATATAAACTTTTTATGAAAATGAGTTAGTAATGATAACACATTCTACAGGTTGAATTACACACTAAGGAAGGCAGGTATTAAGGTCAGCAACATGGCAGGGTATGATTTATTGATACTTCTCTTTAATAGTTCTGAAAAAAATTGCCAAGTTTACATTCGGTGCGGGGTTTTTTTCTCCTGTGAAATCGCCCAAAGTGTGCATAGGTGGTATTGTTTTGACAGCGACGGTATATTAGTTATAAATATATAGATATATTTATATTTTCCCCTCCTTAGACCCTTCTACACCTTTCCCCACACTATTCCTAAATCATCACTTTCATTATCCGATCACCTTCAGCTTAGCTCTTAAAAATTATGGCCTCACTAATGGCCACATATTTTTCTGGAAACCCCACATCACCCAAATATCTCGACGGCTTTATTTCCCTAAAGTTATTCCAAACTTCTAGACTCCTACTATACCTTGCCAGGTAATTTCTCATATTATCTGTCATCTTCTAGATGTTGGGAATATGGGGGCCTCTCAAATGTGTTCGGAGTCAGATTGAACTGAATAGTGTATAGCTCTGAAAGATTTGTCTCCGATACCCCGAGGCGGTCTTTTGTGTCCCAACTTCATGTCAAGTTAAAGTGGCTCTTCCCTTCCATCCGTAGAAAATATTTCCTCGGTTCATTCTTATACCTATCCATCAACACTCAACACTCTTCCTAAATCTGCAGTCTTCTTCAATTCAAATCCTTAGTCCAGTAACGGAAGACATACCAGTTCACACCGAACCAAAACAATCAAGAGAACTTTTGCCAGCTCACTACCATCTGGAACTCAATCCCACCTAATGCTCGCCATGCCTCTTCCCTATTCTCAATAAAACCCATGATTTCTCACATTTCAGTTCCTAAACAGATGCTCTCTCAAATAATAAGCTGGCATTATTATTCACAGACTTCATTGATTATCCTATTTTCTTTAACTGTAACTTCTTTGTATTTTATAGTTTTGTTTATTATCTTATTTTCATTAAGAATAAATTAGAATTAATACAAACAAGAAAAGAAGAAGTATTCAATAACATCTACTCATTTTAGAAAATTGAAAATACTCATTTCCTTGGACTTGAAATCATCCTTACCATACCGGCTCAACAAAATTGACTAGGTTAGTTAATTAATATTGTAATGAGAAAGCTTTTTGTGATAAATCGGAAATATGTAACAAAAGTTTATCAAGTTTTGGAATTGTCGAAAATAACTAAAAGTTTCCTGTTTCGGCCCGTTATGAGATTTCCAAGTTCTGCATATCATTAAAGATTCTTTGGGATATTAAGTATTAAACTTCCGAATTGAAACGAATATTTTATAAATAATTATGAAGCGTGAGCTATAAATAAAGAGATATTCTGTTTCGAATTATAAATAAGCTCATACAATTTTGATTTTAATTACCCTTCAATCCATATCACTACACCATAAGTCAGGAAACTACTTCTCCCTGAACTCATGTTTACTAGAATTAAAAAAAATTACTTTATTGTTTACACATTACCGCTAATTTTTAACTATGTTTATGGTGTAATTGGTCAGAAAATAATGAAATTAAACACACCGATAAGGGAAAATATATATATTGATAAATATATATTTATCAAATATAATAATAATAACTATCATTGAAATATTTAATTTAATTATAATTATTATTAACCCTTTAGATGCTATGGGCGATATATGCCGGCGCAAGGGAACGTACCCCCTGTGCTGAAGAAAAATATGGCGTCCTGCATCACACAAGCCCTCAGTGTTAAAGACGATATATGCTATCGCACTGATTTTCCAGCTATTTGCTAAAGCCGAGTATAGACGACGTATCCTTGCTTCTTATTCATATATCATTCATGTACCGTTTGCTTGGGCTATCGGTGGCTACCTGCTTCGGCCAGGTAAACAATTTCATTCTTTGTTTCGCTCTCTTTGTGAAACAATCCTCAGTTAAACTGCCTTTAGCATTCATTTATTTCCTATAAATTTTATTTTGTAGTAGTTTTGAATAGCCTCACTCTCTTCTCTTAATTAATATAACTAATTAAATAAAGTCCCAGGAAGCTTACTAGGCTTGCAAATATGACCATGAATGATAGCAGGACGATAAATGCAACAGATGCGGGGGATTCGCATTAAATAGTGGCCTGAGGCAGGGAGACCCGTTATCACCGGTCCTTTTTAAATTAGCGTTGGAAAAATCAATAAGTGCAATACGAACCAACCCTAATGGGACTATCTACGATCGATTAACACAGCACTTGGCATATGCGGATGTGCTCATAACAGCGAGAAGCATGGAGGAGCTTTAGAAGGGTTTATAAAGGAAACGGCAGAAGTGGGTCTTGACGCAAATGAAAGAAAAACAAAATATTACAAACACCCAAGAGACAGCAAATGGATCGCTACAATTTGCAGATCGGCGATCGCACTTTCGAAAGGAGTGGCACTTTTTAAGTACCTTGGATCTATCTAACAGACAACAACATAATGAAAGAAGAAGTGAATGCGAGGCTATCTGCAGGTAACAGGTGCCTCACACCCTTCAAAACACTTTAAACTTCAAATTTCTGTTATACAAGTTAAAATAGCTATTTATGAGACTATCCTGAGATCCATAGTTACATATGGCAGTGAATCCTGGGTGTTGACTGACGAAAGTAAAAGGAAACTCAATGTCTGGCAAAGGAAAATACTCAGGAAGATATATAGGCCAATAAGTGAGGACGGTACGTGGCGATCAACTAAGAATCCTGAGCTCCGCACATTATATGGAAAACCAGAATTTGTATCATTTGTAAGAAAGTCCCGCCTCAGGTGGCTGGAAAACGTGGAACAACGATGCCAAGACGCCTGTTACACGGAAGCATTGGAGGGAAACGACTCAAAGGAAGGCCTAGAATGAGACGGTTGAACGATGTTGAGGAGGTCCTCAAGTTCCTTGGTGTAAAGTGACGGAGAGAACGAGCAGGGAACAGGAATGACTGGCTTAAGGTCCTTAAGGAGGCCTAAGTCCTTGTAGGACCGTAGCGCCCATCAGTTAGTAAGTAATTAAGTACATTACTTTTGTTAATCCGCAGGCCTGCTTGAATATTCATAAAACATTTCATAAAAAAAGGCCCATTCGTTTAGGAGGAGTTCAGTGACATGTACATGAAGTAAAGAAACTTTTATATTTATTAATATCAGTGTGTGAAGGAATGAACATTAACAAGGAAATAAATTATAAGTATAAACATAATCATTCTGTATTTTCCGCATGTGATGGGTAAAGTATGACTCCAGGAGATCCCCGTTCTTCCATTCTGGTCATGCCACTGTTATTACGCCTTTATCAATACCACATTACTTTATTATAATCAAATTTGTAGTTCATATCTAATTTATTTTATTGAAAATATATGCTGATCTTCTCTCGAACCCTAATATTACATATTTTTTTTTTTTTTTTTAGATTATCGTCATGTAAATGAGAACTAACTGATCAAAGATGAACGATTCGGTTTTAGAGAACACCACTCCACTGTAGACCAACTAGCTCGTCTTACCGACTTCATAACACAAGAATTCAATAATAAAAAACATACAGGCATGCTTATGTTAGATTTGGAAAAAGCTTTCGATACAGTATGGCATTACGGTCTTATTTATAAATTAATTTTGTACAATTTTCCTCCATACCTAATACATGTCATATATTCCTTCCTCTCCAATAGACAATTCTATGTTCAAATAAACACTGTTAGCTCCAAAACACTTCCCCTACCAGCTGGACTTCCTCAAGGCTCCTGCCTATCCCCAATCCTATTCAATCTGTTCATATCAGATCTCCCAAAACACCCAAAAGTAACCACATCACTTTACACAGATGACACCGCTTTGTACACAGCATCATACCGAATCGATACAATAGTAAACCGATTACAACAAGCTTTTAATAAAATCCATAAATTCTGTCAAAAGTGGAAACTAAAAATCAATCCAACAAAATCGGCCGCCATAATCTTCACAAAACGCAGACCCAACATAGATCAGCACATCATCTTGAATTCCGAGCTCATCCACTGGTCTAAATCCGTAACATACCTCGGTTTAATTCTAGATAGGTCCTTAACATTCACTGAGCACATCAACAGGAAAACAGAAAAAGCAAAAAAAATCATCTACAAAATGTTTCCCTATTTTAATAAAAAATCCAGACTATGCCCCAAAAACAAGCTAATCCTTTATAAAACAGTAATCCGCTCAGTGCTGACCTACGCCTCACCTGTCTGGAGTTCAACCTGCGCTACAAACTATAGAAAGTTGGAAAGGGTACAAAACCTATGCATGAGAATTATAAATAATTATCCCCGCTACACGAAAATATCGACTATGCTCAGAGATCTTGAACTTCCCACGGTAAAACAATATGTTTCAGCCCAAACAAAAGCATACTTCGAAAAAACTCCAGCTTCCGAAAACCCATTAATCCGAGAAATCGGTAACTATGATAAACATTCACTACGACGGTACACGCACAAAAGAACAAAACATATACTTCTCACTTAACAAATCACTATTCGTAGGTAACATAATCTAGTTATCTGTATTTATTTTTAATTGTGTATTTATTTTCTATTTAATTATTATTATTATTATATTTACTTACTTTACTTAGTATTATTTTTATGTATTTTAAATTACAATTACTATTATGGTTAATTTTTCTTTTCTTTTTATTTATTTTATTTATTTATTTGTTATTATTTTATTTTTTTTTAAGCGGGTTTTTTCTACATTTTTCCTGCTATTGTAAAATTTACTTATAAAAGACAACTTAAATTAATTAAATTCACTGTTGTTTAAACATGTAAAGGAAGTCCGGAACATGTATGTACACTTATTGCTACTTGTATATGTAAAACTGTAAATATAGGCTTTTTTTTTTTTTTTTTTTTTTTTTTTTTTTTTTTTTTTTTTTTTAGATTATCGTCATTTTCTCAGAGGAGCTTAAGAAGAAACTATGAGATAGAAAATGTTTTTAAAAAAGGTGAGCCTGAGATTTTTCAGAGTAGTTATGAAAAACATCTTTAATTCGCCTCACCCCCTGAGGCGCAAAGATTCTCCTCCTTTGTGTGAATACTTCCTTCTAGACCTCTTTATATCCCTTATCACCGCTTCGCAAGGTGGTTTTCCCTAGATTACTGTTTTAAATATAATCTTTACTAGTAGCACAGGGTATGAGTATATGTGTGACAAATTCTTCTCTAGGGGTTCAGTAATTTTCTTAATAATACAAAAGTGTTGAATGGCATTTATTAGTGCTTAGCATTAAAACATATACTAAAATTTGCCATAGAAAGTAACATTAACACTCTTGATAAAAACGTAAAACATTTAGATGCAGTGGTATAAAATTATAATTTCACCTCTATTGTCTAGTTATAAAATATTATGTTATTATATGGATGTATTTGTCAATTCAAAAGCATTTTCTTATTGGTTTTGTTTTTAGTCCAGATAAGTATAACACACAGGGTGTGTTTTTTGATGTTCACAACTTTAAAATTAAATACAGAAAACCATTTTTAGTATCGATGAAATCGATGGCTTTACTGGCCTTTTCATATTTTATTAGTTATTAACTTTATGTCATTATTGTTGGAATTTGATTTAAACCACGGCTAATGCTATTCGGATGTCCAATTTTCACACACATTGCGTGGCTACTCCTGCCGTATTTCACCAATAACTAGCCGGTTGTTGTATTTCAAGTGTTTATCTGATTCACCCGCGTAGTCAAGTGACAGGACCCCAGAAACAATAATCTAATGGGTACAGATCGCACGATGTTGGCGGTAATTTCGAAGGACCATTGTATGAAACTATTGAGTTCTTAAATGTTTCTTTGAATAAATTAAATGTATCATGCGCTTTGTGGCATGTGCCTTACATCCTTAAATCCTAGGGAGATCCTTACGTGAAATCTTTCAAAAAGTGGGTGTACATACCTCCAATAGCTGAGAATGAATTTTAAATGATTGACTCGGGTCTTACTCAACACGACGTTGTAAAACAGTGTGTAGTGTGTAGTGGTTATCGTCTTATGGTATGCGTATTATCTCTTAAAGTATACGTGATATTAAAAACCAAATCGATCGATAATTAATCGATTAACCCGCGCAGATGAAAAATTACTACGACTGTAAAATTGAGGCAGAAAGCGATTAATTTTTCGAACATAAATATTATTTTCTAAATTCATATCTATTAAGTATTTACCGTCTAGTACTGACATAGTTTTTCCTTAGGCTAGTACTGATAACGTACCTGGTAACACGGACCATCTGATTTAAAAAATCATTAATATATACAATTAAATGTCTAAACATTTTATTGCTTGTTATTACTTATATGAACCTTGCATTTTCCACAATCAACGAATATATAATATTTTTAAAAATATCAGTAAACAAATAACAGATATAATTAATGAAAGAAATAGTTAACATTGAAAAATACATATTTTAAAACTTGGGTATTTATAACGAATCAATTACAATTGTTTAGGTCTGTATTTATTTACTTTGAGTTCTAATTTCTGTATAATTCCGGGTGAGCGTGTTTACAGTTAATAGGATTAAAACCCCCTACCCGGAGTCTAGTCTATTGTATACCTCCGCTGAAACGAGTTGCCCCCCGCTTGAAAAATCGCATTTATCCCCCGCATTTTCCTACATCTATTATTGTTATACCGCTTCCTGAACCTGTTGGTCACCGCTTATTTCTACACCGCTCCTTTGATTATCCCTCTTATTTTACACCACCACTTCCTATGTTTGATGACCGAATTGAGAGGACCGGCATTGGACGTACGCCACCGCGGTGAGCTCAAACCTACGAGACGTCAGTGAGGAGAGGAGTGTCCGGCAAGATTCGGTGAGTCAGTTTTTCATTTCCTTGCCTGATTATTTCCTTACCTTATTGCCATACTGTCCGAGGACGACTTACCGGGTAGCGTCGTATTCCAGTTTAAATATCTTTGTTTTTAATTTAATTTAAGTTGTTTTGTTTTTAATTTTATCATTTATTTTATTTTATTTTTCTCTAACTTTTCAACCGCGTTTCACACAACAATATATTTAATTTTGATTTTAAACATTTATAAACAGATTAATGAAAATATAATTACTTTTCAAAATAAAAATTATCACTTTTCATTATAAAATATCCCAAGAATTTGTCACACAAAGCATATTGTTTTTTTTCATATATCACAAAGGAAAGATATTTTCCTAAATTTTGTTTGTTATCAATTATTTCGCATATCATCTAACAAGAGGCGTAATTTGACACAAAACATCGGGTCATCAGCCCTAATAAATATTTCTGATTTCCAAGATTGGGGTTCCATGATTGTGACAGAAATAAAAAATAATGTATAAATTCAAAAATAATAAGAAAAACAGTTAATATATTGATACAATTTACTTATTTAAAAAAATCACTGATTAATCTTAACAATAATCTTACTAATATTATAAATGTGAAAGTTTGTATGTTTGTCTCTCTTTCACGCAAAAACTACTTAACGGATTTGGATAAAACTTTACAGTATTATAGGTTATACATCAGAATAACACATACGCTATAGCAAGCGCGGATTTAGGGGGGGAGGCGCACGGGGGCACGTGCCCCCCTTCCGACAATTTTTTAGGTACTGTGGAGAATTCATTATAGTACATAAATAAAGGCAAATCACATGATCATAATTGTTTAAATAGCAGAAAGAACATGAGTGAAACTATTTGTTTTGATATCCTGCCAATCTTACTAATATTATAAATGTGAAAGTTTGCATGTTTGTCTCTCTTTCACGCAAAAACTACTTAACAGATTTGGATGAAACTTTACAGTATTATAGGTTATACATCAGAATAACACATACGCTATAGCAAGCGCGGATTTAGGGGGGGAGGCGCACGGGGGCACGTGCCCCCCCCTTCCGACAATTTTTTAGGTACTGTGGAGAATTCATTACAGTACATAAATAAAGGCAAATCACATGAACATAATTGTTTAAATAGCAGAAAGAACATGAGTGAAACTATTGTTTTGATATCCTATTAACATTATTAATGCGAATGTTTGTTACTCATTCACGCAAAAACTACTGAACGGAATTTAAACAGATGAAACTTATTGAGTAAAATAGGTTATACATCATAGGCTACAGCAAGGGCAGATTTATGTGGGGGCAGGGGGGCATATTCCCCTCCCGTTATAGTACATAATTAAAGGCAAATCAGGAACTTAACATCTTGAAATTTGTAGATAGGTTCTTTGTACAGTTTAAGAAAGAAATTTGGATAATTTCACCCCAAGGGTTTCCCCTTTAATATAATAGGTGTTCAAAGGTTGTATAGAATCCGTCAGTTTTGAAGTTAGACATCTGAAATTTTGGATGAACGAGTAACTTATATTAAAAAAAAAATTAAATTATTTATTTAAAATGAACTTAAACGGAACTTTATGTGGGAGACCAAATTCCACGCGAGCGAAGCCGCGGGCATAAGCTAGTAATATATAAAGCCTCAAATGAAAGCTTACCATGAAAAAATCAAAGAAGTTGCACAAATAGTAAGGTATGGTCCGTGGGGCCAGGCGATGTTTACATTTTGTGAACAAACTTTAGATCCAACTTTCCATTTTTCTATTCAATAAGGTACTACCAAGTTAGGATGGTATTGAGTTATAAGGGGATGTATCAAAATCGGGAAGGGCGGAAAATTCCAGAAAATAGGTACCAAAAGATCATAGAGACCATGTATTAGAAATTGAGGGTTAACTAACCACTAATTGACTGTCTGCTGAAGTCAAGCCGGCTGTCATATAAAATTTGTAGCCCACTCAGAGACATGAATCACTAAAAAAACACCTTTTATATTACGCCTTAAACACTATACGTTCAAATAAATAATACCAATGAATAAACGAAATTTACAAATAATAATAATGAACGACAAACGTACTTATTAATGCTAACATCAGTAAGGCAATTTAATGATGCAATAAAGAGGCGTTCCATAAACGGATGTAAGAGAAAGGAAGAAAGATAAATAATATAGAGAAACGGTTGATAAGCAGAGACTGTAAGTGTTATAGAGAGAGAGAGAGAGAGAGAGAGAATGATAAACTGAGAAACGAGAATGTAAAGGGAAAAGAAATAGCCTCAAGCTATTCACTTTTATCTTATTTTCTTTATAGTGCCAGCGGGTAGGTCTAGGACTTTACAACAAAAGCGTCAAAATGATGAAATAATTTTTCACTAATCGGCAGTCAGGGACTGGTCTTTGAGAACCACGAAGGTGGATTTGCTATAGGTGGCTAAAATATTAAATTTAAATTAGTAGCTCTAACCTCGTTAATTTAATGTATTTGTGGAAAATATCAGTAATTTAATATAACGTTTTTAATTTAAAATTTTTACATTTTCCTTGACAATGACGTTTAATTAATGTATGGAGATGAGGCTTGTTGGTATTATTTTTTGAAATATAAAATAAAAAATAACAAGAAATGTAATAAACTCATTTTTATTGTGGTTCTTGCATATGAGTTGCGGTACATTTGTATTGTGAACCTCTATTACCTGCACATGAAAGCTAGTAATCATTATTACCCACTAATATTTTAGAAAACAATTAATAGCAAATTAAATACTTTGTTTCTTTTATTACGATAGACATGTAAGGAATACCGATTTAAAAACTAAGCGAGCATAAAAAAAGTAAATAAAACAATGTATCAGTATCATCGGTGAAAAATTGATATAAGTCGAATTTTGTCCAACTTGTATTTGTATTAATACGAGTACGCAACAGTGGAATCGTGTTATTCTTGTAGTGCAAAGTGGCTAACTCAGGCATTGGCTAGTAATAAGGTTATTGCATGTATTGTATTCAATCGTAAAAATATAAGAATGCCTGCTCTACTTAGCTATGCAATCTCTTCAAACAAAATTCGGCGTAACCACTTATGCACTGGGGGATTACTACGTATCCATTCATAGTATGTATTCTTATTTAACTACTTCAGAAGTACTAAGCATTTTTGAAATATTACATTTACAATACTAATTCTTTAGCCAACAAAAGAAGTTAGTGGGCTAGCAAAAATTAATCCAGAAATGTAAATATTGGAAATATAAACCCGTTAAGATAAAACTTATAAATTAATATGAACTTATGTCAATTTACCTCTCCAGGCAGACAAATTACTTTTTAAATGAGCACCTTGAATAATTCTTGAAAAATGTAGCTTTCTAGTTACCAAATAAATAAAGGTTAAACGGTTTGAACCATTTAGAAAATACTTTATTAATGTGTAAAGTGTAATTATCGCTCAATTAATAACTTGCAACAGAACATGAATGTATGAATTTTTTCAAAGTAAATAGGAGGCATTATGTTGGAGGAGACTAGAGTGACGGATGAAAAGAGGGATGAGTGAAAAATGTTGAAGGCATGCTTCTGTCGGAAAAAGAAAAAGGGAAGATCAGGAAGCAGGTTGAGTGATGAAGTTCACAACTGGAAGAGAGAAAAACTGGACAGGGAGAAATAAGGAGGATAACTCAACCTGTATATGTAAGGTCAGTATTATATACATATACATATATATTCTAATCTCGGTTTCTACTTATCTTGACTCTTATAGAAAATATATACATTTGAGATTCTCGAGTTCCAGTCAGTTCTTAAATTACTTTGTAAAATTTAGGAACTGACTGGAACTTGAGAATCACGAATGCATATATTCTAATGTTTATTTATTTTAATGATTTTAATAACGGTTGTTATGCTATGTTTCTACATGTTAAAAAGGTAACCGAGTTGTGGTCTAGAGATTAGTGTAACAAACTACTAAACTACCGCGGGTTCGTAGCCCGGAAGGCGACACTAGGATTTTTTAAAGGGAGTAAAAAATCCTTAGTTACGTCGTCCTTCGGAAGGGACGTTATATGGGTGTCCAGTGCCTGTACGATGTCAATTACTCGTTAAAAATCCCTATCCTAATGAAACCTGGATAGGCTAAATGTAGAGCTCCCAATGTAGCATTGCCCGATTAGCCATAGTAGCATAAAATAACGTTAAATGAACAAACAACAAAAAATATATGTTAAGAAAATTTCAGGAGAAATATGCTGTTTGGGGTCTGGAAATGAACAGGAGGAAAACTGAGTATATGGCAATAAATGGCAAATATACTTTAAGTTTAATACTTTAAGTTCTATCCCTCGAAAATTGGAAAATTGAAAAACCCATGAATGTAAATATCTTGGCAGTTGCCTCACAGGCGATGGAAACTCCAATAGACAAAACAGAAAAAAAGTAAAAGACCGAAAAATTATAGGGTGTCTTACTCTGTTCTGTGGAGTCAACCTCAAAACACAAAAAATGATGATCCACTCGTTGGTTGGAAATGTTATCATCTACGAATCCGAAACGTCAACAGTTACAAAAAAGGAGAAAAGGAAGTTGTTGGCCGTGGAGATGGACTTCTGGGGACACTGTTGTCCTGTTTTCAGAATTCAGCACTTCCCTAATAACAGAACACTAAAATAGAGCCAAAAACTCAAAAAGTTGTATGTTGAACGTCTTGGTGGTGGTGTGCTGTCTCATGTTAGGAGCCTGTTTGGGCTGTTGATCGTTGGGATGTATTGCACCTTCTTCTTCGAGATGCGATTCACATAACCCCTTTTTGATTTTGGTGTCTTGATAATGCCTGAATAGGCGAAACGTCGACTGGTAAGTAGGTGTATTTTTTGAAACATAAAGCTTTGCATTGTGGTTTTTCCCAATTGCATTCTAATAACAGAACAATAAGGCAACTGGTTGATCAGGAAACAACGATCCTCTTCACAATAGAAACAAGAAGATTGAAATGGTATGACCAATTATAAAGAATGGCAAAACAATACAGAGGAACGATGGCCAAAAACAATCTCCGAATATTGCTCTACGGAAAAGAGGAAAAGAGGACTCAAAAAAAAGAATGGTGCAGGATGTGGAGAAGAGTATGGCAGCGAGAGGTCTTAGAGAAGGAGACTGGCTGGCTCGATATATGTGGCGAGACATTTCAGATACGTAAAACAACTAAATTGTAAAAAATCGTTAAAAAAAAAAGTTGTAGGAGACACTAAATATTCATATTACAATTATTTTTTAATTGTAACATGGACAAAATACAAATATAATAAAACTATAATAAATATAACAAAATCAATATTCAAAATTGATTGATGCATCGATTACCTGATCGATAGATAACTTAGAAAAGGAAACAGCTGTTCGTTAAATAACAATTAGTTTTCACATGGAATCAGATTGTTAATTTAAATAAGTAGTTTTGTAATTCCATATCATATTTTTATTAGTAAAACTTATTTACAGCTATTCTAAAAGCTTGATGGACGGTTGTCTGTACAAACAGTTACATCAATTAATAACTGTCATTGTTAATTTGAGTGAATAATATTAATTTTAGTAGAATGGAGAGGTGACACTACGCAGCGGGTAGTGCAGCATATTTGTTACGTAAGATCGAGCAATTTCCATAAACTGAATCCCGGGTTGCAGAGATTTAAAGTCACTTTGCGTTCCCCTTCCTTTAGTTGAGCACAAGAACTCTCTTATAAATTAAGTGAATTATTTTGTTATCGTCCTCATTATTTCATACCTAGCTTCCTGTGAAGATGTTTAAGAAGAATGTATAATTCTGCGTTTATTATTCTTGTTATGACAAGATTAGAATAGTAATTTAAGTTTTGTGTATTAATTTTACTAACTATTAATAACTGGTATTAACTTGTTTCTTGAGAATATATCATGTATAATAAAAGGAATTTATGGTACGGCGATTAAAGTTTAATCATGCTTACTTCAAAAGCTTCGAATAATTCTAACATTGCTGCTGTACCTATGGGTATACTTACCTATGGGTATACTTTGTCTTCTTTTCTACTCTGATATATTCTTTTTTCCGTCTGCGGCTCTTCCGGCTGATAAGAACCCCCCAAAAAACATTTGTACTCCTCTAAATCTTGGAAGGGCCTGGCTTATCTTCTACTGTATGCTCCGTTTTACGGCGACAAATAAAATTTACTAAGAAAAAAAAACTCCAAGCGTATTTATATTATTTTTTCTCTATCGACAACCCGATCGGAAAAGGATTCAGTTTTACGGCGAATGACGCAGAAAATTCGATTGATTAAATTGAGAAAGGAACAGAACAATATTATGCATATTTCCAATTCTATATGCTGTTTGCACATTGGAAGAACGATTTCTTCCTTATTAGAGAATCGTAAGCTGAGAAATATATACCAGTTATATGTTTTATTAATGACACGAATCATAAAAGTAGCTAACAGAAAATCAACTTGAAGTTGTGGCAGTTAGTGGATTCACTGCTCCATATGGCTTCGCATATTATATATAACATATATTACATTAAATTAAGTATATAACCGAATATAATAAATAAGTAATTCTAAAAGCTGCAAGTAACTCACTACTTGAGGACTGTGATCTAGACTACAAGATGTCAGATATGATAGAAAATGATTTCATGAAATCTATAATTACATGGATGGAAGCACTTTTGTGTATTTACTCAACAATGTCGCATATCCGTCGACACTGAAATGTATGAAGAAGCTCACCTGATATAGATCCAATTTTTAATAAATTTTTTGTAGAAATATATTATTAAATATATTTATAATATTTACTAAAAATGAAATATATTTTTCAAATGGGTCTAGTTCGCATTTCATTTTCAAACTGTCATTGTATTTATTTAAAAACAAAATACACAAAACATTAAAAATTATACTCTAAAATTTTTTATTGATATTTCAACCTGGAGCATTTACATAACTTGGTGCTTTCAATCAACCACTAAGATATCGAAAATTGCAATTATAACAGCTGATAATATAAATAACTAAGAAAAATAATATTGAAATGCACCCAGGACTAAAACATTATTCATGAAAATATAGAAATAACTATGATTTTTAACATAAATTTATAAAGTGTATTAAATTTATAAATTTATTAAATTAATAAAAATAACAAAATAATAAAAAAAAACTAAATAATATTAATTAGAACTCCAGAGCGTAATCCTATGTATCTTTTTGGTTGAAACTATATCGTATATTGGTCGTATATCGTATATGTAATATATCGGTGTTGAAGTAAAAAATATCTTTCCGAATCTATCAATATAAAATCGATAAAGGCTCAATCATAAAAAGAAACAAAGTAAGTTAGTACTAAGCTGGAATGGTACTCCAGGGTGACATCCAACCTCATCTACCGTCATTTCCAATTCTCTTTACTCTCCAAGGGCCAATGTCCCACCATTTTTCATTTCAAGACTTTTATCCCATCTCAATGAACTATTTATATCCACCTATAAAACCCAACATATTTGACACATAAATCAAAATACATAAGTCGAATAGTTCAGGTCATAACTCATTCACAACGGACAATTTAGATGAAATCAGCTCTGAAAAAATTATTAATGTAATTCGAAAATAATCGTTATATCTCTTGATCTGAATATGTAAAATGAATATGCAATTCATTTCTTTGAAAACAATCTGAATAATCGGTAATGTAAAACGAAACAGCAGGGACACTGGTTCCAATCTTCCGGCTGCGCTCAGTCCTATGTTACCAGTCACGTTATTCATTTCTAAATAAATCTTCAGTACATCATAGTTTGTTTATTTCCTTATAACGCAGTTTTATACCTTCCATTGAAACAAAAATAAATAAATGGTTTTGGAATGAGAAATGTTAATCCTCAGAATATAAAAATGGAGCTGGATTTTTCGACCCTTTAGCAGTTTTTTCCATAAAACATATTCTAACACGGACTGGTTAATAGGCTTCAACGACAGTTTTTGGAATTAGAACTACTAATCTTCAAAATACAAAGACAAAATTTAAACTTATTAACTTATTAACCCTAAAACTGTTTTTTTTTTAATAATTTTTTATTTTTATGTTATTGTGATATTTTAATATTTCGGTAAAGAATGTTAAATATTCTTGTAAAAGAATATTAAATTAATGATATTACACCTTGTAGACTTTGAACTATTGATTAGGACCTGAACCAAACAATGATAGGGGTATTATTAATCCTTCTATGAAAAGAGATTGGAACAGAAACTTCGATAGCATAAGATATGACCTTTTATCATTTAAATTTTATTGTAATAATTTTAAAAATTATTGTTCAAAACCACACTCCTAAGGTCCTAAAATTTTCTAAACCTTTCTTCATTAAATTTTTCTAAAGATTCAGCAGCCCAAAGATGAGATAATAACAATTAGGGATGCAATGAAGATCTCTTTTTTCACTCAAATTATTGTAGCATTTTACTGTATGTAAGTATTATGAATGAAGTATAAGGAAAGAAGAGGCATAGAACAGAATTTTCCTCCCGTCCATTATATCATTTTACTATTTTATGGTTTAATTTTGCAAATTCGCCATTTGGAAAAAAATTATTATTAAAAAGTAAGGATCTGCCTTGATACCGTAGAAAATGTTTGCTTTATGGTGGTTTTTCTTCCGACAAAAATTATAAATCGATCGGTATATGCAGCACTTAGTTTTAAATAAACTCAATTTCGTTAATTCAACTTTAACGTATTACCATTTGTCATACAATGATATTCCCAAAATAACTTCCATTTTCTTCTTCTTGCGTTTCGGCCATCCAAGGACCACGCAATTCCAACTGCTTTCTCCGTTAAGGTTTAACATTAGCCCAGTACCGTTGCATGAACTCTCGATGTTCTCGTCTCCTTTCTTCAGTTCAGTTCTTGTCCGTTTTAAGTTTAGGTTTTGTGCTATGTTTTGTGCTCTTAAACATATTTTATATATTTTAATTGATTTTGCGATGCCAGAGTAATCAGTCAAGATAATTACTCAAATTATTAGTTCTAACTTTATTCTTAATTGGATTCTTTTCCAGAGGTCTAACTGTAGTTTACCAATTTACTAATTATTTAAATCATCAATATATTATTTATAAGTATATAGTGCATCTGGTTTAAGTAAGCACCAAAACAATTAAAATAAGTATACTTGATTAATACAATTTTGAACAAGATTAATGATTTATTATATACATTGAGAATGATCCATACGTAATAGAAGATAGCCATAAAATACACAACAGAACTTAAATTACGACTTATCTGTGAAAAAGGGGTAGATTAGGTCTATAGGTTGGTCTTCGGCCTGGCCGCCTCCATCACGCCTCATCTCCCCGGCCGCATCTTCGCTGCTTCCTCCTCGGGATCTTCTCAGAAAGTCCTTCTTCCTCCTCGGGATGTGTCCAGAAAGTGCTTCCTAAAAGTCCCCCTATTTCGGGCAACCTCTACCTGAGCTTCTTGCAACCTCCTTGCAACCTCTAGATTCTACTTCTTGAAAATAATTTGCTCAGCCCATTTGCTCTTTGTGCAAACACATATTTATTTTTATAATGCCACTCGGTACGATAAATAGCACTTGGAAACTCCAGTGAGCTGCAAGCTTCATCTTCAGAGGTACGCGCTCCCGAATATCGTCCAGTGAAACTCTCACCGCTTGCAAATCTCTGTCTACTTCAGTGAACCAGGCCCCATTCATTGGTTTCATTTCATGAAGGTAAGTAAAGATCTTGCTTGTCAATCTTATTGAGTTCTTTCGTGTCACATGGCCGTAGAATGTAATTCTTCTTTTCCTCATCACGCCAGTCATTTTTTCAGTGCGGGAGTATAACTCATGGTTATGTCGTCTCCTGTATTCACCGGTTTCTTTTACCGGACCAAGGATTTCTATAACTTCCAGTTTCAGCATTAGTCCTTTCCTATCGCAAGGCACTCGGCAGCATATAAGGCCTCAGGTCGTATGAGTGTCTGGTATTGTCTTATCTCGGCTTTCAGGAATATTGTTCTCTTATTGTAGACGTCCTTAGTTAGATTATATGATATTTCCATTTTTCTAATGGGCGACTCGAAAACTGCGTTTTCAAAGATTTTGTTTTCTATCCACTCGCCTAGGTATTTGAACGTTTTTGTTTGTTTGATCCTTCCCTTTCCCACATCGAGCTCTTTAGGTGCCTGCTGTGTGCGGATGTTAGTAATAAGCTCTGTTTTCGCAAAGGAAATCTTGAGACCTGCTTTTGCTGCTTGGATCTGGAGTTCATTGATCTGCAATGCGGCCATGTCTAGGGAGTCAGAAAAAATAGCAAGGTAATCATTTATTTGTGCCACTCTCAGATGATTTTCTCGAACCTACTATATTGAAGAGCAGAGGAAAAAGCCCATCTCCTTGGCTCACTCCAGTCCTAACTTCTGTGTTTATAAGTTACTATTTCATTCAAAACTTCGGAGCGAGTTTTCTATCTAACTTCCAGTCATATTCTGTTTCAAATTATGTTCACTCTAAGAGTAATTAAGCAAGTTAAATTTCGTATTACTCTTCATTGCATCGTTTTGTGACGCATACATATGTGATTAAGTGATTTTGTTTTCATTCATACTAAAATAAGCTCATGAAATAATACCACTTAGATGAAATTATTACATTGATTATTAAGAGAACCGATAAAGTTATCAGTTGAAGTTCGGAATTATATTTGACAATTTTTTTGTATTACTTTTTCAATTTCCTTGTTATTGCGCCTAAGAAATATGAAAAGACAGAAGTCAGTTCCAACACAGAAGCATTCCTAATGCTTCTCCGTAACTTGGTGTTTTGAAGGAGGCCATTCAGGCTTCTTCCTTTTCCTTATTTATTTCCTTTAATGCAAAAAACATAAAGCGCTTTCCTCTTATTTTCCCTCGTATCTTTTGACAATAACAATAAAAAACGAATAAGGCAACCAACTTGATACATTTTACTCAGAAGCCATTATATAATTTATTCAAATTTTATTTCATGTACCAATTCGTTTCTTAATTATAAATTATTGTACAAATGAAAAAAAAATAACGAAAGTTCTATTTAAAATTCAATTATATTTCATCGAAAACTATGTAGATCAAGAATTGAAGAATATTAATACAAACCTATATTTCTGCACCCCATGGTCTTTGGTTCGGTGTATGATTGTGACTGTACTGTTTCTAATTTGGTTAAGATCTCCCTAAACCGCTAGGCTTTCCCTCCAATTAAGATACCCATTAAAGTGGTATGAATACAGGGTAAGAAATAGAAAATAATAGTGGCTGGGTGAGCCCTAGGGGGAGGGGGGTCTGCAGATCCCATGCATGGTTGTTTATAAATTAAAAATCCCGCTTACTATCAGTATAATGAAATGGGTAAAATTACATTTTCAAAATGTTACACGAATATAACCTTTTTTTATTTTTTGTTTAATTTTATTAAATAGAAATTAATACATTATATATAATATATAAGAAAACAAGTAGGTCCAATAACTCTTTGACTTGAATAATTTGTATTTAGAGACCCTCTGTAATTAAGCACTGGGGCATACTTCTTCTCTCAGTTATTGTTTATATTATTTTTTTTTTATTTATAATATATTTTGAGAACAATATGGCCATTCTTCACTATCACTCGGTAAGTATCGAAATCGATGCATAGACATGTTTAAGGCAATCGGAATATTATTTATTACTGCGATAATTTTTATTAAGGTGCTTATTCACATTGTTTCTTTAACATTATGGAATTACTAGCTTTTGCCCACGACTTCATCCGCATTGATTTTGAATAAAAACTTAAGTTGAGTTTAAACGGCGAGTGAATCAACTAACTACCTTCGGTACTTTTCCAATCTAATGACGACCTACCCCAGCGCCCCAAGTGTCACTTTCGTTAACTACCTGCTACTGTTAGCGAAACCTTCCTTAGTCCTTTATTATTGTTTGTGTCTAGTGGATGTTTATTTGTTTTCATGTTAATTATACAATATGAGTTGGAATTTGATGAAGATTTTTCGCGAGGTGATTGATGAAAAGTCAGCTGTGGTATTTCTACAGGAGCGGAACATCATATTGTGTTTATTCAATATTGTTTATAATAATTGTTTTATTTTATTTTCTATTTTAAATATTTAAATTTTAAACATAAATAATTATATTTAACTACAATGTGATGTTTTTTGGTTAATTGTTTTGATTGTTCTGTATATACGACACCGATTTGATGTGATATTGTTATTTTTAATGAATTTTGTTTATTATAAATGTTATTGTTTATCTTCTTATTTATTCAGTAGTTTATATATTTTAAATTTAAAGAGAAAATATGATATACAGCATTTTTTTTTTGTACTTCTTTTATTTTTAGCTATTTTTCTTTTAATATTTGAGATTGAAGCCCGGGCAAATCGTTTCTCTTTAAAAAAAAATAGCTAAAAATAAAAGAAATACAAAAAAAAAAAATCATATTTTAGCTGTATATCATCTCCTATTTCATTTCCTAACAATCCTCTTGTCTGTTTACTATTTCAAATATATTTCAGGCATCATAACCTGACAGGCTGCAAATAGTTGAGGTAAGTGCCAGAGGAGCGTGCTGGAGTAGGTCGTCGTTAGATTGGAAAAGTACCCTACTTTCACCAAATTAAATTAAAGCCATACTCCATATTATTCACAATGACTTGAAGCATTTGTGAATTCAGCCAACCAATTCTTATTCCTTTGTTGATCGATTTTTATAAAGTTTCGATTGAAATCCACTGAGCAATATCCAAAACTGTAATCTCTTGAATTAAAATGTATACTCGAATGTTATTAGAGGTATCTGTGGTAAAACAAATTTTATCTTTAATATAAATTTAAATTTAAATAAAAAAAAAACAGCAAACCAGGAGATGAAAAACAAAATTCAATATTAACATGTTTAGTATAATCTGTTTGTGAATATATTTTTAATATTAACAAGTTCCAATAAAACTTGTTTTTAACATTAAACATTATTTTTCTAAAATATATAATCTATATTAATCTACATCGTTCCCATTTTTATTAAAAACAATATTAATCAAGTTAATATACCATTTATATCAAGACATCGTATGGACTTTATTAAGCGGGATTATTTTGGAAAACATAGTCATTATTATAATTGTTTATTTGTGGAATAATTTTATTTAGCACCTACATAAAAAAAAATTATAAGCATTTCATGAACTTCAATAAAATGTTGAATTGACGACAGTCATTGTTCACAAAATCGTCATTTCATAATAGTTTAATTGTTTTTATTTATTAATATAGAATATAAATTTTGTTTTTTAAACTAAGGTTTAACTCAATGTTTCACTCAATGATTGAAAACGTTATCTTGTAATGTTTTGTATCTCTACTTGTAGAAACAAAAAAACAACGAGTTATACAAGAATCGTTAAATAAAAAAAAACGACAGTTCTGAATAAGCTTACCTGGAAAGGTATCGCGAAAAGCCCTATGACTATGTCGGCAAGGGCTAAGTTAGCTATGAAGCAGTTGGTGACGTTCTGCATCCTCCTGCTCGTCGCCACAATCCACATCACCAGGAAGTTGCCGACCACTGCCACCACGGAGATGGTCCCGTAGAAGACAGAGAGAAGGACGATGATGCCTCCCGGAACTTCGTAAAGAGCTGCAAGAGTAAGATAATAATTATATGTTATATATTTATATAAAAATCTGCAGTAACTAAAAATAACATAATGTAACAGCTCAAAAAATATTGATCTCGAGGCCAACTAAATCAACGCTGTACAAGACCCTTATTTGCCCTCTGCTTATCTACGGTTCCGAAACATGGACTGCCACAAAGTTGGAAGATAAAATACTTCAAATTTACGGAAAAAAGTACTCTTATGGATCTTCGGTCCCGTTAATATTTGAGGGGAGTAGCGGCGTAGAACACACGAAGAAATTCATGACATACTCAACAATATTGATATCACTAGAGTTAAACTGGTTTTCGATGGCCAGGTCACGTCGCTTTAATGCAAATAAATACCATTCCAAGGATGGTGATGACTAAACATCTACAGCTACCTGGAGCGGTCGGTAGACCAAAACTAAGGTGGATATATTACATAACAAATGTCGGCATAGCAGGAGCTAACAGCCACACAAGGAGAAATCAGCCAGCGGTAGAAGAACATGGGGATTGGTTTTAGAGAAGGCCTGGACTCGCTGTTGATATAAGTTGGGGAATATATAATGCGAGTTTATTTTTCTATGTGCTTATCAAAATACTTTTCTAATCATTTTTCTACTAACCGCAATTTCAAACATCATTGAATTAATGTATTCATTACTAATATATAGTAATATAGTAATAATTATTAGAAAACTTGTACAAATAAAACCCGTGCACTATTAAAACCCATGAAAATTTCAGCATATAGTAACTACCATTCTGTTTATAATTCAACACTTGTGGTTATTGCTGATTTGGCAGAAACCAAACTTAACCACTTTTAGCTTCACTTTAATCCAGGGTACCCTATTTTTAGAGGCTGGTTGAGCTAAAGGAGAATCTTCAGGTCTAAAAGTGTCAATTCACGACTGTCACCAGAATAAGTAAATTATCTGCTTTAACCGATCATGAACTCGAGATTAGTAATCATCTCTCCACGTACTGAGCTATCAAGCACACACAAAAAAAAGTATGCAAAATACTATAAAACATTACTTTGGTACCCAGTATTTTAGTTTAGTTACCGAACGAGTATTCATAGTTTTTACAGTACTGTGGTACTTCTATTGGTGGTTGTATTCAGTTTCGAAACTAGTTGTAATCGCACCGAAATAGTAAATTATGAAGATAAAAATATAATTTTTATATTACTTTTTTGTTTTGTATATTAGACGTTTATAAATTATAGTGGTATTAAAATGAATGAAAAGAAGTAATCAATATAAAATTGACGTACGTCACTCAGATCCCAATTAAAGAAATGTCCATTGAACATTCTTCCCCATATGTACATCGCAAAAATTGTGAGTGCTGGGGATGTGGGATCGGTGAAGAGAATGGATATGTCTGGCCTGGTGACGAGCCCTGGTAGCTTGGTTGAAAGAGTGCCGCGCTAGAGATGCGGAGGACCCGGGTTCGAATCTTTTTGACTTCGAAATAAAAATATTGAAAAGAAGTAATGTTCATAATATTTTTTTAAAGCTTAAAGTATATCATATAACCTTTAAAATAATTCCATTAATGTATCATAAAAAAATGATATAATATTAATTGACTCACTTTCATCTTCATAAGGTACATAGAAAGAAATGTTATTGTCGTGCCAGAGCCAAGTGCAGTTGAAGCCAGGGAGCGGGATGAACCCCTCGGGTACGGTACAGTTCATTTTCTGAAACAAGGATACCAAAATTTAGTTTATGTAATTCTTAAAATTTATTAATTGTTAGCACAATAACTAAAAATATATTTTGTTTGTGTAAGTATATATCACAGAACATAGAATCAACTAGAAGCGGCATGCCATGTACAGCGAGTGAAGCCAGCCTCCCATTGGTCCCCCCACTGTTCCCGCCCCAACCAAGTGGTGCAGCGCTCAGTTTACTTCTTTTACTTAGCTCGTGTACTTCTGTTTACTTAAATATTATTCAACATTGTGTTATCTCGTGGTGTCTTTGAGTTTTGTATACTTTTTGATCTGATCACTGAACGTGTATTTAGCAAAATGCCTTGTTGTGTTGCATTTGGATGCAGTACTAATAATGCCGACAAGTCTTTTAATCCTCCTCTCACCTTTCACCTGTAAGTCCGAAACCTAACTGTTAACTATATATAATAATTAAATGTACCACAAAATGTACCACAGTTCACTTAACCCTCCATGTACCATGGGGTCAATTTAGGTCCCACATGTTTCTAATTTTTGAAACTTCGTTTGAAGAAATCGATTGATCTGTCACATTCAATGAATTTTAACGCAAAACTGTCTGGAATAATTAGGAACTGAAACGAAAGTATTAGAGAGCCTTTTCGAATTTTCACAAATTTTCCTTCTCTCAAAAATATGGCTGGGGTCCTTCCGGGACTCCCGTGGTATCCGACGTCAACTTTTTATGTTTTCTCCTTAGTTATTTAAAAAATCCATAGCCATAATTAAACTAATTTTTACTAGGAACTGTTTCTAAAAATAGGTAAATTTTACTGGAATGTTTCTTATTTGAAGGATTCAATTCACTAGAAACAAAGCCCTACATTGTATAAGCACTTCCTGGAAATTTGTTTTGTTGAGAATTATGTTACTTGATTTATTTGTTTCATCAGGCCTTGGTACACAGATGGTTAAAATATTTCTATATTATGTGTAGCTCAAACACGTCACAAGATGTTGTAGAATACATTTCAGGTACCTATCTAATTTTCCATGTCCATTATTTATTGATTTGTTTATTTTACAAAGAATTTTGAATAAGGATAATAATTTTTATTAATAATAAACGCATTACCTCATTTATAATAAGTACATTATTTTAATCATATCTTTACCTAACGTGTCATTCAGATTTTCACGCGACGATTTATTTCTATTACAGGATTTATAGTGAGAAGACTGAATTTGGCATTAAAATGTGAAGAATGTTTCAGAGCTGTAGAATCAAATCCGAATGCCATTGGAAATTGACGACTTATTGTAATAAAGGACCGAGGGGGGTTGATCCTACCAAGTGATGATGTCACTGAAATTTGTAAAATAAGTGAAAAATTGTTTAGGTACATGTCCAAGCATGAAAGACTCGCCCAAGTCGGGGGCTTTCGCATCACTCCTAATAAAGCATTACATTGGCAGAAACTTTTTTCCTAATGTAACACATTTTCTAGAGGACGAGTCTCACTACTCATCAATCATCTCTGTAGTGGAAATATTATATTTAAAAACTATAATGTACCACGAATTGAAACGTTTCTATGAAAATCTGAATCTGGAAAAGATACGTGCGAAGAATAATACACTTGTTTTATTTAAAGGACAACAATATTAAAAGTAATGTAGTTTACAATTAAAATACACTATAAACCGAATGAGCTTCATTTTTCCTGCTTTGTCACCCATTATTTTTTACTATAAAAAGTTACCACATAAAGACGAACAGTATTAAGTAGTGCAGATGCTGGAAGTATTAAATTAACTAGAGCGGTGTTGAGATGAAATGTACTATATTGGCTGCCGGCAAGATAAGATTGTTTATTGTTTGGGGTATCAGGTCTACAGCTGCTCCCCAGTAATAGTATTCCTAAGGAAATGACCAATTGGAACATTCCATGGTGTATTTACCCCGACAAGATAAAACAGGAGGAATTCTTGGGCTAAATAAACTGAGCGCTGCAACTCTTTCTCAGCTGTAAGGGGGCGGCAGGAGTGGGGGGACGGCTTGGGAGCTGGCTTCACTTGCCTCCCTCCAAACGGGCCCTGATGTCGCTTCTAGTTAGTTCTATGCTCTGTGGTATATATATATATATATATATATATATATATATATATATATATATATATATATATATAGAGAGAGAGAGAGAGAGAGAGAGAGAGAGAGAGAGAGAGAGAGAGAGAGAGAGAGAGAGAGAGAGAGAGAGAGAGAGAGAGAGAGAGAGAGAGAGAGAGAGAGAGAGAGAGAGAGAGAGAGAGAGAGAGAGAGAGAGAGTGAGAGTTTTTATGTTATGTTATTTGTCATGGTTTAACTTTTTTTGTAAGATCATTAATTTCTTTTTGACGACATTAATTTTCGTTTCATGTTATAAATTGTAATATTAAATAATGGATGGGAAACTCAAAGGTAATTGCAAAGGTAATAAATAAATGCTTATTAGGCCTTTGTAACCAAGCAATATAACTTTTATAATTTATTTATTTTATGTTTTTTTTTATGGTTATGATTTTTAAATATTTTTATTTGAAAAGATATATCAAGGGCCGGGATACGAACCCGGATCTCCCATGTCTCCGTCATGGTGCTCTACCTGAGCTATCCTGGTTCGTACCTTGGTCAGACACATCCTTTCTCTTCAATGATCCCATATCCCGGCCCTGAACATATTATTTCTTTTCAAACAAAAATAGAACTTTTATGTTATTAAAAAAGTTTAATTGAATTATATTTTTTTAAAAAAAAGGGGTTTTATGGTGTATTCATATTTGATTAGTAATATGGGCCTTGGCATTTTTGTAGTTTTTATTTATTACAGAGATTAATACAGAGCGATTTATTTTACACTTTCACGACAAATATTAAAGAATATTATATCCACTTATGACCAAAATATGTTACAAAATAAAATCCACTCCATTTTTACCACAGTACGTCTATACGTAACTGTGAGACTTGAATTTTCTTTTTGTTGAACGACTAGAAAATTACTTGTCAATAAACAGTATTTCAAATATGTATATATATATATGTCTAAAATCTAACACCCTATCTTAACATTCCCCAAAATGTTTAATAGGATAAAAGGGTTTTCCTGTTATTGTAAAGCAATTAATGCCATAATGAAGTTGTCAGCATATTAATTTCTACTTATTTATTTTGATAATACTTGGGAGTATTAATGAAGCTATTAAAAAAAAGATATGTTCGAAATAGGGTAAAGATAAAGATACATTAGTATCTCGAATCAGTTTGTGAACTTATTTCCATCCAATTTTCTCAGATTCCCTTCGGGAAACTCTCTAACAAATTCATTCTTGAAATGAAACTTTTTTCATCTTCAGAGCAGAACTTCATTCTTTTATTTTGTTTGACAGGCGATGCTCGAACTAAACGAATACTTATTCAGTTTTGAACTTTTATAGCGTTATTCATAGCTCGCACGTTGTATGAATATCTTTCCGTATATATTCCGTAAAAATATATTCATATTCTTTTATTCTTAGGAAAGCTTTTCGCAAATCTACTGTTAAACGTAATCTGCTGTTTTATGGTTATAAGAGGAGAGTTTATGGTTCCATAGTTTTAATGATATATATAGGAAAGGAGATATAATTAAAAAGTAGTAATCAAAACATAATGAAAGTTATATTTATCTACAAATAAGCAAATATGTTTTAACTTTATTTTTATTATCTCAGCACGTCTTCATCTTAGCGCCGGTCCATTTTTGATTTTCGACGAGCATTTCGTACAAAGATCTATCCTGCACAGTCATTAGTGGATATTTTTCTATTCTACCAATAGCTCTGGTATCCTTCAACTGTCATTTCCTGTTGAGCAAGACGCTTTCCATATCTTCTTTGTCATTCATCTGCTGAGGCATACATCTCATGAAATGTCCCATAACACCTAAGGCTTTTTTTCCGAACTACAATTGTTTCCCGATTCTCATATAACTCCCACCGCTCATAGAAGCATCCATTTTCTCTCTAAGAATTTTTCTTTCCTTCTTTTCCAACCCAATACATGCTCTCTTCCCTATTAAGATGGTCTCAGTAGTGTACTGCCTGTGATGGTCATTGTACTCGTATTATGTCGCAATTTAGCATTCCTCGTTCTTATTCCTGTAAGTCGCCTTAGCAGTGAATCGTAGTTTTTTCAGGATTTGTACCTGGTCTCTTGTAGAAAAAATACACTTTTAACTGTTTTTAAATAAAACGATAATGCCTTTGCAAAGGCAAATATTTATAACTAATTTAAGAAACAGTAAACTGGAAGAAGACGTGGAGAGTTGAGATTATGCTATTACTATTATTATTTGTTATGAAATGATGCTCTGTTAATTATATTTCTCCAAAAAGTGGGCTCTTTATTTACCAATACCAATCATGTATCAATTATCCTATATGTATTAGGTAATGATATATGGCGCTTGTAACATCGAAATATTTGACATCCAATCAATTACTTCAGCGGATCAGCTTACTGTATTATGATACTTAAGGTGTTACCTTTCAGCTGGAATTGCATAGTAGTTTCTGGTCTATCATAGCCGTCTACTTAATGGAGGCTGAGTGAATCTCAATAGGATCTATCTTTGGCTGTAAACGATTTAAAAGATTAATCTGCCGCAGCCAGATTCGAATCCTGAACCGTCCATTCAGCAACTCAATGGTACATAAAAAGTGCAATAAATTCATATTTGTTATCGTGCTATTGATAAGTACATTAATTTGATTAAATACGATTGTTTTGTTTTCTGAAAATTATATAACTAATTAACCCAACTTAACCATTTAATTAGTAAAGGATATTATTATTTGATCAATGACCGCCTATCGTGTGCCCTTTGACCACATAGTAAATCAGTTATTTCTATGTTAATATTATTATTATTATTATTAATTCGGCGCAACGACACGTGAACGCATCCTGGCCTTCTCAATCATTAACCGGCATTAGTCCCTATTGTGTGCTGCCATCCAGTTGTGGACTCCCAAGTTTATCGCGTCTTCAGTCACACAATCACTCCACCACAGTCGCGGTCAGCCGACTCTCCTCCGTCCATGGATGACCTCTGTCAGTAAACGTTTTGGAACTTCCCCCTCGCTCGACCAAATGTCAACTTCTTAGTCGAGATCGTTTAATGACATTAACCACATTAGGCTCACCAAAGAGATCATATATTTCTTAGTTTTTTCTTTGTCTCCATCTTCCATCAATAGAGACCGGCCCATATATTTTTTGCAGGATCCTGCGTTCGGATACAAGAATATTTTGGTTTGCGTCCTTCGTCATTGCCCATGTTTCCGCTCCGAACTAGTTATTTCTATATATTATTTAAAAATGTTGCATTGATTTTTTCCTATAGCTTCTTGGTTAATTTATTGTTGAAATCATTATAATAAGTATGTATATGAATAAGAGGATCTATTTTTCTGCCCCAGGTGTATTTTAGGAGATAGATGTGGATTCTAATGATTGGGCTCACCATTTTTTAGTGATTTAATATTTCATTTTATCTTTTTTCATACCTACACAAACCGTAACGGAGACACTACACTTCTTACTTCAAAAATTGTTTTTCTCTATGATTGTTTTGTTACCAATCAAAAACCTCGGACTAACTTTCCAACATACTATATTGTGTTATATACTATATCATATAATTGAAAAGAAACGTGTACCACTACAACCTGTGAACGGTTCTGGGGTTCAGTACATGTAAGAGGCTGTACTGTTTCATGGACAACTGCTCTGCAAGGAGGTGACTTGTCCTAGATCACGCTCAACTGCCAGATTTCCTCCCCTTATTTTGGTACCCTGTATTTATAACATTCATAGAAGCTGGGTTAGCCCTAGGAGGATCCTAGATCCCGTATAATCCAGCTCCGGCTCCAAATAAACAAATTAAAAGTGTTGCCTGCAGCGGGATTTCAAACACTATTTCGGGCATGGTAACTCAGTGAGAGCAATTCCGCTCTCTATAATTGTGAAAAGAGTTACACGATTGAAGAAAAAAATGAAAATACTGACATAAATACTTATTCCGCTTATAATATATTGAAAACAAATATACGATCTGAACGAAATTATACGTATAAATTACAATTATACAACTTGAGAAAACTGTAGTAAAAATATTTAGACCGTGGAAAAATTCCAACGAGAAGCCCTTAAGTCTCTAATCTAAAACAGAAATTGAAATTATCTGTCCAATGTTTCGCCTATTCAGGCATCCTCAGGGTAGAAAGAGAATAAAAGCAAAACAAAACATAAATAATGCACCCAAGAAACATCCCACCACCTCCAGATTGGACAGATATTTTCAATTTCTGATTTAGTTTAGAGACTTAAGGGCTTATCGTTGGAATTTTTCCACGGTCTTAACATTTATGTAAGGTCTCTTTTTACTGTTCAATATTAATATGGCTTTTGATCGAGTCTGGCACCCAGGTCTCCTTTATAGAATCCGACAATTCCTTCCTCCTACATACTTTTTAATCATTCGCTCCTTTCTAACTGGCAGAAAATTTAAAGTAAGTCATAAAGGTTCCTACTCGTCCCTCTATTCCCAGTCTGCTGGCGTTCCTCAAGGCAGCATCCTCGTTCCTATGCTTCACACAATATATACAGCTGACATTCCAACCCATCCTAACACCATCCTCTCCACGTATGCTGATGACACATGTGTTACATGTGACACACATATATCAGTTAATGACGACCCATATATTGCATCCCAAACCCTTCAATCACACTTATCAAGCCTCGAAGAATAGTGTCGGAATTGGAGAATTAAATTCAATTCCAGCAAGTCCCATTAAATCACTTTTACCCTTCGCCGAAAACCCATGACTTCCTGCCCTGCTGTACTCTTTAATAGTACTCCACTTATCCCTGTTGAACAGATTCGCTACCTGGGACTCAACTTTGACAAGCGTCTTATTTCGAACCCTCACACAAGACTGAAAAGACAAGAAACAGCTAGACGCTTCCGACTACTTCAACACATACTAGACAAACGCTCAAAGCTTTAGATCAATTACAAAAGACTTATTTATGTGACTGTTATAAGACCTATATGGACTTATAGATTGAACTATGGGGCTCCACCAAACCATCGAATTCCTCTCGTATCCAATCCTTGCAATCCAAAATCCTTCGCAAAATCCTAAACGCTCCTTATTTTGTCACAAATAAAACCATCCATAATGACCTTAACGTTTCATATGTTACCGATTTAGCCCATTCCAGATACCTATCATTCCATAATAAACTTCAAACCCATCCAAGCCGACTAGTTTCCATCCTTGCATCCAATTCCATCCCGGACAATCCTCCTAGGCGTCTGAAGAGAAGATGGCCTCGGGACCTTCTATTATAGAAATTTTATTAGAACGATTGTTACAATGTAAGAATCGTTAAGGATTTTACGAAGGATTACCTATTTTTAGGATTGAAAATCAAGATGAATTAGAAGCATAGCGGAGCCCCAACACTCTACTCCGCGTACCTCCAAATAGGTCTTATAACAGTCATGTATATGAGTCTTTTGTTATTAATTGGGCGCTTTGAGCGTTTGTCCTGTAAGTGTTGAAGTAGCCAGAAACGGTGATTTAACTTTAATTTAAAAATGTTTACTAGGTTAGTGTACGCTTGGCTTCTCACTGTCTCAGATGGAGTTTAATTATTTACCTTTTTAAAAGGTTTGAGAACAATATATCCATACTTCACGAATTTACTTGTAGATTTTATCAGCATCGAAGTTTTGGACACGCTATGCATTGGATTTTAATAGCAATATTAGTGGATAGCGTACACTCACAGATGAGGTTAGAGTAGCCTGGCAGAATCTGAAATGACCAATATCAAGCCCCGATGACTTCAATCACATCCCTCCAACGCTCCGTCCTCGAAATAAGCTTATACTTTATTAAGTTTAATGACTCATGAATTGGCCCTGCCCTGCCCCGATAGCAGATAAATGAGACTTTTACTTAGATTTTCATTCCTCGGTTTATTATTTCTCAACTATAATTGAATTCGTATCACATGGGAATTTATTTACAATTTTCACTGAGTTAATAGTATTTGATCCAATAGACTCTGAAAATGTTTAATTGTTTATACAGTGACTCACAGTGAAATTGATACAACCTACAGAAGTGAAAAAAATGGCTACAGTAAATAAAACCAGAAACATCATGCACTTTTAACTTTTCTATCTCTGACCATGCGGTTTCCTTTTTGAATATCTTCACTATATGATAAGCAGTTGAACGGTTTTTTAAAATGATTTCGGCAATTTGATTCAGGAATTAGCAATAAAATGTTGAATAACCAACTTACGTTGTGTGTACAAACTCCCATTATAGAAAGAAGTTCAAATATGCGGTTGATTTTGTGGAACTGACTTTCAAAACAACCTCACACATTCGATACAAGAGTTTAATTAATGGAGAATAGTTTAAGTTCTCTCTTCCAAATGCGGACACTTAGCCTCGCCACGTCGCTCTGTACCCCATCCTTCCTCCTGGTTCAAGGTCTACCTCTTTTCTAGTTTCAACTAAAGTGCGCTTCTAGTAGATTCTTCTGAACTCTTTCATCCTTCTTTCTAGCCACATGCTCTGCCCATCTCAGCCTGCATGCTTATATATTTATAATTCTTTAATACAATCTCAATCTCACTGTTGCTCTTAATTTTTCAGTCTTAAGTTAACTCTTTTCGCACCATAAATTCTTATACTGACAATTTTTAATGAGACGAACTTAAAAAAAAAATGTATTTATCATTGTAGGAAGATGTTCTTATGAATAATATTCCATCCAAAACCATAATTTCAAATGAAAAGTCTAGGCTAGAGCTAGATCAAAGGGAAGACATGTCAATGGATTCCCCTGCCTTAGTTCTTTCCCCGAAATGAATTCCTTACATTATATCCCTTTATATGGACCATCCATCTAACTTCTCTTTCACCTTCTAAGAAGTATGAGGTGTCACATGCATTGTACACTAATTCTCTATGAATGATCTTATGGCTATTGTTAAAACAAAAAGTAGCAGCGCTTGAGCTGAAAATAAGCCTGCATTCCAAACCATAGTACCTGCGATGCTGTTCACTTACTTTTTGATTACAAATGTTTTCATTCTAATATTAATCTTTTTTTAGTTTTTAAGCATATTAATGATAAATATCCAAATTTCCGTGCCACGGTATTGACTCATTCATCCACGCTATTAAAAGATAATATTTTGGAGAGACATTCTTCATAATAATTATTACATTTATTTATAAATTTGAGTTAATTATTTTGTATCATTTTTTATTTTGAAAAAAAAAATCCTAGGTAAACTCTAAAAATGGGAAGGACACGGTGCTTACATTTCATGCATTGCTAATAGTTATATTGTATCATGCAAGTGATGAAACATGTCCATGAGGGTCGTATTGAAACAAAAATTTTATATTTAATATCCAATATAAACAAATTACTATTGGAGTGCATACAGTAAATACAGTTAGAATATCCACATATCTATTTCTTCCATTTTACTAACGAGTTAACAACTTGAATTATTTTTATCAATACCAACACGGTTTGAAATATAGAAGTAACCTTGAAATTCTAGCATTAGTGTTAGTGCAAAATGTTCTTGAAAATGAACTGATTATTAGTAAACCTTATTAGACGTATTACATTCTCTTTGTCTTCAAAAAGCGAGCTAAGCTTATACCTCTATAAGACTGTTCTCAGGAGGTGGGCTTAAAAAATTTATGCAATAAAGTCTGTTTGGTAGGATAATACAAAAATCGCATTTTTCTCCCGAACCGCTCGCGATCTCGAGTTGTCCTCTTTTTCGGAAGGCCTTCTTTATTCAAAGCATAAGATCCCTTTCGTCATAGGACTTGATCTTTATTTATGACATGCGGTGTATTATTCCCCTTCCCCATCTAGTCTTTATATCTTCTCCTTTTAAAAAGTTGTTTTTCTTGTATACAACTTAAAAGTTTATTCAATCCTAAACAGTTCTTCGCCCTTCACTTTAATATTTAGGTTAGGATGGGAAAAAATCCTTCCATATTGTACAGTTTGACTTAGCCTTCTTGCGATGTATAGATACAATTTTCTTTTAAATGACTAACTCTAAGGGTGCTCACATTTGTGAAATGGAAAAATTAGTGCTTATCTTTTAACATTTAGAATGTAGACTTTTGTTAAAAATTACAAACTAAAATTACAAACACTCTAAACTGAAATCATTATAAGTATTGTATTTAAAACTTATATGTTGATAATAATAATAATAATTTATATGTACAAAACAAGCAAACGACCTTTAATGCTACTTTACTTTAAGGTTAATTCTTTGATCCCAAATTTACTTTCATATATTTGAATACTATTTAACCTTCCGCCATACATAAAGACTGTTATTGGAATTAAAAAAATATGTTTTTTATTAGGAAATGAAAATTGTATTGCTTGCTTTTATTTTTATTAAAAAAATATAAAAGGAAACAGGTAATTGAGTTATATGGTAAATAAGTAACGTAGGATGCTATGTTTTCTAAAACACATTGCGTCCTAAATTGGTGAACAAAAGCTCTTTTCCATAACAAAAATACATGATTAATGATAACAACAATACTTGATTCCAACGACGTTTATAACGTCAGATAAAGCATTGATGTTAAATATTTTTAAATTAATTAATATATGGATTAAATATCATCTCAAAACATTTATTTAAATTAAAAACATTTATCTATATTTCATGCATAAATATGATTTAAAAAAATTAAAAACAGCTAGAATGGAGAATAACAGAATGCTTTAGTTAAATGGCATTGATAAGTACTTTATTCAAAATTTTATATTCTAAGAAATCTCAGTTGAAAAGTTCAATAATTTAGCGTCATACGTTCGTAAAATGGTCCTTAGTTTGTTACGAAAAATTTAATCCATAATGACCCTAATGTCCCATCTGTTACTGATTTGGCCCGAATCCGATATCATTCTTTAAAAACTTCATTCCAACTCAAACCCAATAGTTTCAAATCTAGAAATCTTTTCAATTCCTGACAATCTTCCGAAGTCTCGTGACCTTCTAAGTTGAAACTGTTATTTGACAACTACCACTGGGTAGTTTCTCTACTTGTCTTTATTCATGCCAATTTGTCCCATTCACTCTATTTACTTGTATTAGTATACAAGTGTAAATTTCATTGAATAAATGATAAAATAAATTGTAATAAATTATATTTCATTGAATAAATATTTTTACAAAATGCAAGCCAAAATTCAGCCATGCAGTCAAGTGTTGTGACGACTATAGACTTTTACAAATGTCAATTTCTAAGTTATGGCGTCATTCTTTTTAAAGTAGCGTTATATATGTATATAGTCATTTCCTGACCCTGTTAGACTCAAAAGATTCATTTTGTTGAGAAAAAGTCATGAAATTTGTTTCAAAACATTCAATGAAAAAAATATATCTAAAAATTTTCAAAAAGGTCATTTTAACTTTTTCAATTTTATTTATTATTTCATTTCAAGACAAAGCAAGGCCAATGGTGAATGAATATACATAGAAATAAACCTGTATTTTTAAATATGTACAGCAAGATTGGGCCAGATTTCGACTTGCAATTTACGTTTATTTTCCAAATGATTTGTAAATAAGTCTTGAAAATACAATTTGAAAATCAACAGAGATTAAAGAGCTAGGAGGGCTCTTACGATATTCGTGTGGAAACATATAATAAATAAAAAAGTACAGCTGTAGAAAAAAGTCTATTGACAAACGATTAATGAATACATATTAATAAATTGATTAATAAATACAAAATCTCTGTGAAATATATCTGTGAGATAGTATCTTTTATGAACATATCTCTGTTAACCCAAATATTGGATTTGGTTACTGATTTTGCAAAAGGAGGGATGATAGAACCCTCGACAAAAATCAACATGAAAATAGTCGTTTTTGATTTATTTTAATGCACAATTTTATTTCACTAATTTTAACCCATCATTGATTTTATCAAAGTTAGAAGTGGGAATTTTGTCTTTGAAGTTGGAACAACTTAGGTTTATCAGACAGTAGTTAGAAAGTTGGCAACTTTGAAAAGAACAGTTTACTAAGTAGAGGATCAAAGGAAGGGACAAGGATTGAGTTAAATGAATTTTTAAGATGAAAAAGTTATATCTTATTCAGTATATTTTGTTATACTCTGTCGATCACTAGTGCAAGATTTAAAAGAAAAACGTCAAGTCAACGAAGCCAAAAAAGTGAAGTCGCAAAAGTGGTGCTATAAAATACTTGTATGCCCAGTGTCGGTGTAAGCATCATAGGATTTGATAATGTACGCTGTTAAGCTACGGCTTCAGTCATTCGAGGGACGGAACATGTTGAATATTTTCGGGCCCATAAAATTAGGCTTACATTATGCCGAGTACTGTATAATCCCGTTAATAGCTGGGATGTGTATAAACCAAAGTGTATGTACTTTAAGGCCGCTACACACGGTCATTTCGGTGTTTGCGTTTTGCGTTCAGTTCAGTGTGTCAGTTAGAAATGATCACATTGAACTGACACACCAAACTGACCGTGTGTAGCGGCCTTAACACTTAGATCGGAACATCCGTCTAATAGACGGTTCACTTTACTTTTTTATCGCTAGTAGCATTGGAAGTCAAATCCGGACTAAACGAGTCTCAATTAGGAATGCATCATTGTCCAGTCAACGTCATAAAAACTTTTCTACAACGATTTTGCCTTTTACAGCCCTTCAACTCCATGCCACTACGCCTGACAGACGGATATTCTACATAAGCGCAAATTTTTGGCCATCTCAATTACAGATACATTCATGAATTAAAATATACTCTATTAGAGTATCTAGTATTAGAGTATTAGTATGTAAATTAGAGGCATTTTAACTAAAAAAATTGAAGAACAGCATACAAATTTATAAAATGCCAAACACAAATTTGTCTGGAATGCTCAACAGAGTAAAAAAAAAATAATGTTTTTTGCACATTCTGATCTAAGAACATAATTGAACGTTTGAGTGGAAGAAAATAAATATTATTAAAAAAATGTAACAGGAACAATCAATTGTCTATATAATTTATTTTTAGGCGCGTTCATTTTTTTTTTAACATTACTGTTTTTCCACTCAAGCATTGAATGCCATAAAACAGATGCTCCTGTGTAAGTGTTAAAAGAAACTTGGTCAGAAAAACGTTGATAACCAGTAAGACCTTTATTGATTTTCTCGTAATCGTTGAGGAATATTGGAGCCGGTGAACGGAAAACTGATGAAGACTGTTCCTGAAGATGTCATATCCTACTCAGAGTTCATAAAAAGAGTAGCACGGTGTATGATAGAGCCAAAGTTGAAAGGCAATTGTAGGTGGCCCAGGCTGAGTTACAACTTTATAAGTTAGATAATGATGATGACAAATTTATCGATGGAGTTAATAATTGTTTAGAAGGAGGTAAAAATCACGCCCAAATATAATAAGTAATTAAGTAAGTATAAAGTAATTTTCGTTCAAGATGGTACATCTTACTAAAAATTCTTCAGAGAGCGGAAATTCATGGCTCAATATTTGCAAGATGCTTGCATTGTTAAGAGTCAATGTTGGAAGAAAGCTAAAGTAAGAATTAACAAATCATGCCCTGAAAATGTGAAAATCGAAAAAGGTAATACGGTAAGGCTGTGTCTTATCCTCTTTAACTTATATTCTGAGAATATATTTAAAAATTATCAACATCATTACATTTGCGGATGACACCATATTGATTGCTGGCAATATCGAGGAACTCCAACGTCTAGTTATAAGATTACAAAATATTAGTTCTGAATACAGCCAAAACGAAATGGATGTTAATAATTAAACAGCAGCATCCCACACGCCATATTTCGTCAAAAGGCAATATATTTCAACACTTGGAATCACGGCAAAATATGAACTTGAATTAAAATTAAGAAAGCAAGAGCATCATTATATATATAGCATCATTATAGCTAGACTAACTTTTCATTTTTAAACTTCTCATTAAACATTCATAATCGGTTTAGAAGGGGATAGAAAATCACAACCTAAAGCAACATGCCTTACCTTTGAGATGACTCGTCTTTGAAGGATAATATGCAGGAAGAAAAACATGACCTTGATAAAATTGGTTTTTATGTTTCAAAAGAAATGTACTCAGGTACTAATCGTTAACTATGATACGATTATGTCAAAAGATTGTAAATTAAGCCTGTTACAGACATTTCTTTCATCTCATGGTATGCTTCCAATAAAAGGATCTTTGAATAATATTTTTTAACTTTAAATTAATTTTTTTAAATGAAAAAGTCTTTATAATTAGCCTGCATCTGAGTAAGGTCAAGAGGATTAGCGTTTTTCACTATTATTATTTTTTTTTTTCCTCTGCAAAAAGTAATTTCCTGAGATAAAAGGACGGCAGGTTTCTGTTTGGACGACTCCTGACTCCAGTTACCTTCAGATCTGATGTTGACAGGACTTGCTTTAATCCCTAAGAACCTTTGTGCCCAATCTGGAAGATTTTTTTTTACCTGCCCATATTAAAGTGCACAACCAAGGATTTGCGTTCTTTCTGTGCAATGTTCTTTCAATCGGCTTTGCTGATGACTTGGATACTGTCTTAAGGTCTTTTGAATCCCTGAAAAACGCTTTTCTCAGGTCAGTGGCAGCTGTTGAGGAGATGGAGATGTGCGTTAACCAGAAGAAGACCAAGTATCAGAGACCTGGATCCTTACAAGTAATGAGGAGAAAGAAATTCGTATATTCGAATGGAAGATCCTTCCGCGAATATTTGTACTTTTTAAATTCGAAGAAACCAAGAGGCGTAGGACAAATAGCGAACTTTACCAACTTTATGGGGAGGCTGATGTGGTGAGGTATATCAAGCTGGGAAATGTTCACTGGGATGGCCACGTTGGACATGGCGAAAGAGGAAATAACCAAAAATCTGCTGGATGGGAGGCTTCACCGATCCAGAGGAAGAGGATGACCACGTGTTGCCAGGAATGCCCGCCAACTACTGAGCATTCTCAACTGGCGTGTAGCCGCACATGATTGAGCCAACTGGCTTATTGAGGAGGCCAAGGACCACACCCGTCTGTAGTGCCAAGAATGGGTGGATGGATATGAAATTGACAAACATCTGATTTGATAATTTTACTATTATTATAAAAAAATACCTACTCCATTAAATATCTGAAATAATTAAATAGATAAACTAAATTAAATGGACTGACAAGGTATTTATTCTATATTCTATACCTTCTATACTTCGGTATTTATATCTTTATATCTATACTCCAGGTACTGCTAGCTGAGGAAGCTGAATAGCGAAACATTGACAAAGAAAGACATGGTCGAAACCAGAAGATTTACTTGATGAGTGGATTAAAAAACATATTAATATTTAAAAGGAAAATTTCCGGACTACAGAATATCTTTGTTGAATAATTAACATAATCGCTTTGCATTTATTTGGAGAAACTAATCTAGGTTTGAATGTCGTTTTAACTTAGTTTAGCCACTATGGTCGGCCATACGGAGAGGTACCTGTATTTTCCGCCACAAGAGGTAAACCTAGGCGTGTGTGCCAATGCGTGTAATGAAAATCCAGAGGCAAAAATACCTCTGGAGTCGATTCTCGCGGAATCGAGAAACTATATTTATTATCGCCACAGGTGACAAGAAGTGTAGATAGGTGAGGTTTACATTACAACAGGAACAACCAGACAAACGCAGAAAGAAGGTGTATTTTGTATTTTTATTTGCTTTTAGTACATTTTTTTTATTCAGGATTTTGTTTGACTTCACTACATATTATTGGTGCTTCAAGGTTTTGCTTTTGGAAAATTCTTCTAGTCATTGCTAATAAAGTGAATTACGCAAAGTAAATAAATTAAAACTCCAAATGGAAGAAAATTCCATTAAATTGGGAGATTATCCTATGGGCCATCCCACGCCCAAGATTTTACATATGAAAGAGGAGCGACTTGTTGCACAACAAGGTGGTTTTAATGGGTTGAGCCCCACACTATCTGAAGAATTTTAGTCTCAGGTGTCTATTAAGATATTCATCTTGTAAGAAGAAAATTAAAAAAAAGTCATTGCTGAAAAGTAATCAAGTTTTAGAAGAATTAATCGAATGGAATATATATGAACCAGCTCTGTAGCGTTTGAAATGCAAAAAGTAACCCGATCGCTTCGTAAAGATGCAGCATACGCAAAACTAATAGAAAAGTTGAGAAACAGACCGCCGTGTGTGTTCCTAGTCTCACGAGTTAAACTACTGCTGTACAACTCTACGTGCACGGCTTAAGATGAAACGATTTCTGCCCATTTTTCGATACGCGAGGATTGAATTGGCGAGCTGTTGGGTATTTACTTACAACAAATAAAATGTGTTTACCCTTGTGTATAAATACGGACAAGGCTTTAGAAATCGTTTTATTAAATAACATTTATTTGTATAGTAACTATAAATCACATTGTTAAATGATTGTATTTAACCTCAATATAAAAATTTCATATAATTAGTAATATTTATAGATTCTTCTTAACAGATACCTTCTAATTATTTATTTCTATATTAAAGTTTTTAACAGGCTAAAGAGGTGAATATATTTGTTCTATACACACTTGATTAATCAAAGGCTTCGATATTCATCGGGTTGTTAGAGAACAACTTTAATAAGTTTCATCGCCCATAGATTATACTTCATCATTAACAATTTGTTTGAGAATGATCAAGGTGTAACTAATAACAACAGAAAATATTCAACCAAATGTTTTGTGCATTACTAAATAATGGAATGGTTATTGAATTATATGAAATGTTCTTTTTAAGTCGTTCAGTTTTAATCTCATCAACAAAACAGTCACTTAAAAAGTGCATATTGTACATTGAGATGTAATTTTTATAGTCGTTTGCAATAATCATCCGATTTCGTATGTTTGCACTTTAAACTATAAATAATATATATATATATATATACATATATATATATATATATATATATATATATATTATTTATTTATTTATTTATTTTTCCCTTCACGCAGTACCCCTACGCGAAGGACGTTTATTGTTCTGTATTTCCGTACATTTATAGTACATTACATACAATTGTACTTTCATGTTGTTGTTGTTTTTTTTTATTGTTTACATTTTTTTTTATTATTTATATACAAAACTAAACGCTAAATTGAAAATACATCATTAAAAAACAAAACTTAAACATAAAAATATTGATCATAGTAAATATTAAGCCAAGTTGAACAAATAAAAAAAAAGAAATAGGAAAAAACACAAAATTACAACAAAGTAATTGAAAACCAAACTAAAATTCTTGTTCACCTATAATATTGATTTCGTGTAGTGATGATTAACCACACTGCTTTAGCAAACACCTTGAATTGCTGAAAATACTTCCAGTATTAGTCCTTAACACTGATTGGCCAGCTGTCCTTCTGCGTCACATGTTTGATAAGTGTAGTCCTTGGTTCGTCGGTTAGTCTGCAGTCATATATTAAGTGTAAGTAAGTTTGTTCGATGGTAAAGTCACAAGGGCATGTCTTATTGTCTGTAAGTTTAAATTAATACAAGTAGGTTTTTGTGGGTCTATGTCCTGTCAACATTTGTGTGAGGTAGAAGTCAGTTGTTATTTTGTTATTCCTAAAATATTCATGTAAGTCATTTATGTATAGTTTAAGATGTTGTCCTTTAGTTGTCTTATTCCATGTGTTTTGCCACTGATCCATATTTGTAACTGTTTGTCTGTGTTTCAAGTAAGTCTTAGTCAATTTACTGTAGAGTATTGAAAGTGAGCCGTCTTTGGCAGCTGACTTAGCAGCCTTGCCAGCTAATTCGTTACCCACGTTGCCAGAGTGCGCTCTCACCCACCTGAAGTTGATGTTGTATCCTGCACTTTGTAAGTGGAGTAAAGTAAGTCTGGTTTCTTCAATCAGCGGTTCATAAATTTTGCGAATAATGAGTTTGTATAACGTACTTTGGCTGTCAGTTAGTATGCAAATAGATGTCCTGCGGAAATTAAATGTCTGTATATATTCTAGTGTTTTCAGTATAGCGTATTGTTCAGCTTGATTGTTTGTACAATTAGGTCCAAGTCTGTATTTCTTTACATCAGTCAGTACACCGCCTTCAAACAATACCGCTGCACATCCCACATTTCCACAATCTTTGCTACCGTCTGTATAAATTTCTGCTTCAGCATAATCTTCTTTTGTAGGTTGTTTGATTTCTGGGAAATGTGCAGGATGCTTCCAATTTTTATAGTTAATAGGTCGTTCAACGTCATCGGCAAGTATCCCGTCACAGTCTTGGTTAGTCCGAATTAAGGTATATAATGTAGTGTACTGTTGAGCTATCAAGTCGATGGGAATCAGTTTTGCAAGTACACAGGCTGCTTCATAAGATAATGTCTTGAAACCTTTTACCATTTTGATTGCCATAAATCTCTGTACACGTCGAAGTTTCCGTAAATTGTATTTTCTCTGCAGTCCTGTGTGCAAGATGTTAATAGCGTACGTTAGTATTGGTAATATGGCTCCTTTGTACAGTATCCTTAATTCTTCAGTTTTTAGCCCCAATGTATTCCTAGCTGCTATCGTTAAGTTGTTGGTAAGTCTCAGTAGTTTAATATCCAGTAATGCAATATGTACGTTCCATCTTAATTTTGGGTCAAATGTTACTCCTAAATATTTTAGTTTATTTGTTTGTTGTAGAAGCTGTTCTTGAATTTTTACCTGTAAAGTTGGTAAATTCCTTGATCTGGTGAAAATCATGTATGTAGATTTTATAGTATTGAAAGTTAGTTTGTTTTCGTGTGCCCAATTGTCAATTTTTTGCGTGTATTGATCTATTAATTCTTGTAGTGTTCGAGCATTGTCAGCTTGTGTAAGTAAAATTATGTCATCCGCAAATGCCTGCACAACCACGCTCTCCGGATATTCTCTCATTAATAATCCATTTACGATTAAATTCCACAATAACGGAGATAGTGCAGACCCCTGCGGAGTTCCTAGAGTCTGTGTTTTTCGTAGTTGACAATGAGCTGTTACAATACAAGCCTCTCTGTCTTTGAAATAGTCTAAAATCGAGTTGTAAATGTTCCGTGGACAGTCCATTGTCTGTAAGGTATGTAGAATTGATGGCAACCAGGCATTGTCAAACGCTCCCTTAATATCAATAGATATTAGAACAACATGTAGTTTTCTACTCAAGCCATATTGAATAAAATCAGTTGCATTTTTTAGTGCATCTGCCGTAGAAGTTTATCGGGTGAAACCAAATTGATTTTTATGAATGTGATCATTTGTATACAGATAGTGTGACAATCTTCGATTTATTAATTTCTCGAAAACTTTGCCTCCCGTCGGAAGTAGTGATATCGGTCGTATGGTAGATATACTATTATCTTTTCGTCCTGGCTTAGGAAACAATATAAGTTCAGATTTCTTCCATTCCGTTGGAAAAATTCCATTAGAGAAACACTCTTTGTACAACTTAGTGAGAAAGTTGGGAAATATTTTAAAAGGTATATTGAAATATTTCGGAGGTTATGCCGTCTAAACCTGGAGTTTTCCTTGTTTTTAAGTTATAAATCAGCTATTTCGGAATCTGTAAGAGGTAGATCATCTTGTGTTACTCCGTGAGATATAATCGACTGTCTAATTTCTGTGTGATACGGTGAATCTGTACTTATCAAGTCAGTTCTAATGAAGTTTTCAAGAATATATTGATATGTGTCAATAATGTTAGTTGTATATGTCCCATCTTCTTTCTGAACCGTCTTTAGAGTGTATTTGTCACGTAGTTTGTCAGCAGCATACTTGTAAGGCCATTTCCAAGGGTTCGTAGGGTCAATGTTAGTACAGTAATCTCTCCAAGAAGTCAGTTTGCTCCGCCTGATGAGCCTCACATATTGCCTTCTAATTTCAAGGTATTGATTCTTCCTAGCAGTACGTAAGTCATTGTCGTCCTTAGTCTTTTGGTAAATCTTTCGTAGTCGGTTAGTTTCTTTCCTGTATTGCGTCAGTTCGTCATTCCACCAGGGCTTAGGCATATGAATCCTAGTTGATTTAAAATTGCCACCTCGAGTTTTAAAATATTTTTTACATGCTTTATTCAGACACGAGGAGAACTTTGCTAAAATTAAGTGGATATTGTCAATGTTTAAACTATCTTTCATGCCAATATCGATATCACCTGTTACTCGAAATATTTTTCCTGTTTCTAATTTAAGTATATTACCGAAATATTCCCAATTAGCTCTGTCGGTGTTAAATCTAAATTTAGAATAGTGATGTATTCGTCTTCGTACGTAGGTATTGATAGTGTAAGTCTATGTCAAGTGATCCGAAAAGTTTTCCTCTGTCCTGATTTTCCAGTTATAAATGTTCTGCATTAAAGATAAACTAGTCAAAGTCAAATCAATATTACTTTGTCCTCTAGGTCCGTCAAATGTCGGTAAATTCTGATTTTGGTTAACAATATTAAGATTATTTAGTATTATAAAATTTTCAAATTTTCGTCCTCGTCTGTTAGTGTGTCCGTCGAACCATAATGTAGACCTGCAATTACTATCGAATGCTATTAAAATTTTTTTATGACCAAATTTATCAATTATTAACTGTAATTTATTAATTTCATCATCTATGTCTCGTGTTATGTCTAAATAAGTATTTGCGATAACCAAATTAAATTTATATATTGATAATTCTAACACTATACAATCCCTATCGCTGCAATCGGTATGTAAAGTAGCATCTATCATACGATTGTTGATAAGAGCAAGGGTACGTGGATTGCATTCTCCTATATAGGTGGTATAATTACCATATGATAGGTGTAATTGTTTGTTATAAACATATGGTTCCTGAAATAATGCGATATCTATGTGTTTATAACTGAGATAATCGATTATCGATGATGTAGATCTCGATGAATGCTTTAGATTAAGTTGTAATAGGTTAATAACAGAATCATTATAAGTTCCTGAATTAACAATCATTAACAATTAAAAAGACATTAGCCCACCTAATATTCGGTGTTAAGGACCATCCTATCAATAGCATTTTTATAAGATTTACATACCGGACTGAAAGCAGTGTGGTTAACCGCAACTCTTAATTGTGGTTTACAATGGCTGTTGTAATTTATACAATTTATACACCTATACTGTTCATTATTCCCCTTGTTGGGACAATCTTTCATTTCGTGCTCACCACAGCAAATGGGACAGGTTAGCTTTCCTCCGCAGATTTCCTTCCCATGGTTATATCTGCTGCATTTCATACATCGTCGGACGCTGATGAAGTCTTCGCCATAGCAGATAGCATACCATAACTTTATTCTCCCTTCTAGAAGTGACCTCCTCAGTCGCGGGCTGACTTGTAGTACCGCATTTCGCCGTTTGGAGCCTTCTCTCGGTCTGGTGATGAATAGCACCCTAACCTCTTCCAACTCCACGTTCCACTCGTTTTGTTGCAACAACGTGGCCGCGGGGTTATCTTTAGTAGCCTCCTCAGGAATATTTTTAATTATAATTTTTGGCATATTCTTTTTAGCTACGTAAGATTCCAAATTGGAATTTGAGCACGAAAGTTTATTTTGGATCTTTTCTATGTCGGATTTACTGTCCGATTCAATAATTAGACTAATTAACATTAATAATAAACCTTTATGTGTGGTTTTAATGTTAGAAATTCCAACCTTCATTTCCCTTGGGTTGATTAATTCTTTAAAGATATGTTTTGTGTTATCGGGGGAACTATTTTCTAATTTAACAAATGTTTCATGAATAAATAATTTTAATAAGTCGTTTGTCGTCACGTTACCTCATTTCTATGTCCAAGGATATTGTTCATTACTTATTTATTAGGAACAAAAGGTCAAGTACATATAAGCTTAATTGTTTTATAGATGGTTAGAGAGATAAAGTTTTTTAAAAATATTTATTTCGAATATAAATTGCTACTATTCACAAAAATTACATGCTGTTTCAAATAGACCAGTCTAAAATTAAAAACAATTATCATTGGAAAAATTGAAATGGTTCTGTACAAAATTGCGATATACAATGAAAGAAAAAAATGTACAAAAAACTTTCAACAGAGAAAAAAATTAATAATAATAAAATAAACAAAAACTGTAACTATACATTCTTAATAACTTATATACATATATACATTTATTATTGTATATATATATATATATATATATATATATATATATATATATATATATAAACAATAACAATGAAACAAAAGAAATTGGTATAATATTCTACAATAACAAATATAAATGTTTAATGACATAACACATAAACCTACAATAATAAATGTTTAATTTTTTTATAAAGTTGGGGTAGCGAATACCACCTTTCAAAGTTCGTCAGACTAGGCAGTGAGATATGTAAACACTTAATGTTATCCTTTACATTCTTTTATTTGTTTACATTTTGGCTTCCTTCTAGGATTATAATTCCTAAATCAGTCTTCAGTCAGTTACTCAGATATTTTTGTGTGAATAGCATCAGCCACCATGCCGCATACATATTCTAATGTTGAATACGCTGATATGATTTTTGTGTATGGTTTCTGTAATGGTAAAGCTTTAGAAGCGGTGCGGGAGTATGCGCGCCGATTTCCAAATAGTGCCTATTCGACGAGTCTGTTCGTTAACCTTTAAGAGACTACGAGAGACTGGGTCATTCTTAATACGTAATGAACGCGACCAATTCCAGGCAGCAGTAAGAGCAAAATATCGGAGAAGAGAAATTGTGTTCAACGCCACTTCGATAACAATCCTGAGACTAGCAACCGAAGAGTATCTGCTGCATTAGCAATATAGCGGCAAGCAATATGGCGAACTTTGAAAGGTGATAATCGCTACCCATACCATCTTCAAAAAGTTCAGAATTTTTTACCTCAAGATTATGTCAAGAGATTGAATTTTAGTAACTGGTTTCTTGAAAAAAATCGTGATGATAATTTATTTCCATTAAAAATTATATGGACCGATGAAGCTACCTTTATAAGAGGAGGAATTGATAATCAAAGAAATTATCATGTATGGGCTCTTGAAAATCCCAGAGCTGTTAGAGGGAATAGGTTTCAGCATGAATTTGCTATTAACGTTTGGCTTGGAATTTGGAACGGATTGCAGGTGGGACCATATTTTTTACCTGGAAGATTGAATGGTATCAGATTTACACATTTTTTGAAGAACGACTTTTCTAATTATTTAGATGGCATTCCCTTACAACAGCGGATTGAAATGTGGTTCCAACTCGATGGATGTCCAGCTGATAACAGAGTTGCTCGAGCTTGACTGGATATAAATTATCCACAACGATGGATTGGAGGAGTAGTACCTTTGCCACCCAGATCACCTGATATGACACCCATGGATTTCTTCGTATGGGGAACTTTGAAGCAGAAAGTTTATTCGGTGTCAATCAACTCAAGAGAGCAATTAAGAGACCGAATCATAGATGCAGTGCACCAAATATCTTCAGAACAATGTTTAGCTGCAATTTATCTAGTGAGTGCTAGATGTAATGCTTGCATTGGTGCTAGAGGACAACATTTTGAGCAATATTTACATTAAAAAGAACATAACATAAATATAAATGTAAATAAATAAGTATAAAAATGAAAACTTGTTTTGTTTCTTTTTTTGCGATTTTTTCTAAAACTAAGCAAAAACGAGCAAATCTCTAAAGGACTTTTTGTCTTAGTTTATCGGTCCCCTATAAGTTCCTGAAGTTTTGCCATTTAAATTCGGGACACCCTGTATAATAATAGTTTTTATCTTTGCTTAGTTTAGATTTCCTCTTAAAGTATGGATATATAGTACAAGTCCTGATAGCTTTATTGCACACATAATTAAAAGTTAACCTTTTGTCCATATTAAGTCATAAATAGTTGATCTGCGTTGTCCACGGTACGGGCCTTCTGTTAACACTTGGGGAATATTATTCGGTTGTCTCTTTGTAAATAATATCGTTTGGGTTTTATCTTGATTTATTTTAATTTTCCATTTGTTGTAAAGTGTCTCTATATTTTTTAGTGCTGTAGTCAGTCTATTTGTATCTGAGCCCGGTCTATAATAAAGTATAAAAAGCTGTATCATCGGTTACATGATGTCACAGGACAGGACTATAATTTCTCCTACCACCAAGTAGGCAAGCAGCGGAATGAGTACTATATATAGTGAAAGGCTATGACATTACTTGATTTTTAGGTATATGAAATTTATGAATTATAGAAAATAGATATATGTGATATTAACTAAACTGAATCTAATTAACTTTAATTCCATCTTAATCAACGATAAAGCGAAAAGAGAATGTCGCCCTTGAATCAATATGGCGGCGTAATCTCTCAAAAATAGAAATCCAACGACCCCAACTATCGATGCAGCGATAATCTATTGAGATTCAATCTCTTTGCATTCCGGACAATCCCCACAATAATTGAATTCGAATCCTGGGAGATAATTGATCCATCCTGATCTGCAATTATCATTTAATTTAACATTCGAACAACAAAATAGACTGGGTATAAAAAATTAACTATTTTCTCCAAATGCGAGTGAATTTCAGAATGGTATGTATAATCAATTTCTAATATAGGTATGTATTTGAACTAATAAAGGTTTACCGAAGGACTTTGTTGGTTTCTTCTGGTTTAGATGGTGTTGAAAAATTTTTCGCCAACGTTTTGTCAGCCATGCTGCTGACTGAGAGCTCTTCTTTTGTAATAATAGTGGCAGTGGAAACCTACAAGAGTATTTAATAAAGGATTACTAAGAAAAGATTTCGTAACACTATCTCTGTTTGAGCTCCCGCGAAATAGTAGGAACTTTCGAAAAGAGCCCCCGAAATGTGTAAGGGAAAATAAATTCCTGATTCAATCAACCATATCGCATGTCATTTGACTGAAATCCTTTGTTTATTAATTTAATTAATAATGTAAAACATTTTATAAATCAAATAAATAGTGCTTATAATAGTAAAAACTAATTGAATTAATGAAAAACTTAAATTAAATTAAATTTAAACGGTGGTAAATCTAATCTATTTTTAAATATTTTATTTGAAAAGAAAAGATATGGCCAGGACAGGGACTCGAACCCGGGACCTTCACCTCTCCGTGGTGACGCCTTATCCATCTCGGCTATTCTGGCTTCGCTTCACGGCCAGCCATATCCCCTCTTTTCAGTTGATCCTACATCAACCTTTTCTTTTCAAATAAAATATTTAAAAAATATATAACATAAAGACAAAATAAATTATAATAATCTATTTTTAATTCTAAATAAAATGCCTATCTTTTTATATCTATGTTTACTAAATTATATCTTATAACTATATTCTTTTATCTAACAAAGTCTTTATCACTAACACAATAAATATTGGTCTGTTTGGCCAGATGGAAACATTATAAAAAAAAAATCTTCCTCATCTGACTCGATGTAGATTATCGTCGGCGGGGTGATCGAAGATGTTGATTTGACAGATGACTTTCGTTGGTGGGACGAGCGAAGAAGTCATTTTAAATATGTTAAAATAAATAATAACATAGAAATAAAAAATGTTTTTCTTTTACAAAATATTTATTTAATTTTAGTGATTAAAAAAAATCTTCTAAATGACCATCAAACAATCCTGCCTTAACAATCTCCACCTTTAGGCTCTACTTACGAAGCATTCCACTGCTCACCATTCCACATTGTTGTTATTATTCTATTTAAATTTATTTGTATATACTTTATTAAATAAAGTACTCATAATAAATACTAAATAAGGACCGTATGTGAACACCACAATGGTATCTTATATAGTTCATTTTCAGTTTTCCAATCTTTTAATGAATGGATCGTTTAGGCTGTCGTAGTTTACGAATATACTAAACAATCGATTTAGTATACCATTTTTCATTCCAATCGGTATTAAAGCCTTTATTAACGATGCAGTTTCCTAAGATATAACAGAATTTAAGCCCGAGTAATATAGAATCGGAGGGAGAGGAGTGGCTCAGTGGTAGTAATGCCGGAAATACTGGTTGCAATCCCACTGCAGGCAAGACTTTAATTTAGTCTTTTTACAGCCGGAGATGGAACAAATGGGATCTAACCCAGCCTCTATAAAATGTTATAAAAATAGGGTACACGAAATAAGGGGGAAAAATCTGGCGGTTGAGTGTGACCTATGACAAGTCACCTCCTTACAGAACTGTTGTCCATGAAACAGTACAATGTCTACCATGTACTGAACCCCAGACCCGTTCATTGGTTGTAGTGATATAGTAGTAGTGTGGTAGAAGCGGGCGATCCGGGTTCGAATCGCGGCCTGGACAAATCTTTTCTCTTAAAAATAAAAATATTTATAAATTTTATATAGTTTTGATTTCCTATGATTATTCATGAATTAAAATTATCATATAAATATTTCTATTTTATCGATATCATTTTTGCAGAAATATATGAATGGGGTGCTGTTTGCAACACTAAATGTAATTCAGTTAGTATTTTTTTTTCAATGGAGCCTTGTGGGATAAATTAATTTTTATAGTCCGTCGAGAAATTTATTTTCTTACTATTATTCGCTTATTAAGGAGCCTAAAATAACCCCGGTTGAGAAAGTAATATTATCTTTAAATTGGTTATCGATTTTATTTGAAAAATCCGACTTTAGAGATGGGATTTATTCCAACTGTTCACTTAACCCTATTCCACCACATCCTTGAGCTCTGATTCCCCCCCAAGGGCTAATAATGTCTTCTATTTTAGGAACGCATATATCAAGTGGTCGATAATTCTAACATCAGGCTTAAGAATTCCTTTTTTAACTTTTTTTCATTTAATAACACAGAAGTAATTTATGTATTGAAAAAGTGCTATAGATGTTGAAGAATTTACTCTCGTAAACTATTCTTTAAATGGGGAAGAAATTGGTCCAGATGGAGGTCAGAGAATGAAATTCTTAAATAGGGTTGAACTATTTATTTGAAAGCGAACGTTTGAACCCACATTGCTGGTATTCTTTGAGGCTAGATATACAAGTCTCCCTTGATCCTTTGATCCTTTTAGAGAGATGGGATTATTTTCCAGTGGTTGGGCATGTGTTTACCAATTTACTAATCAGCCAACTTAATACCTTAGTAAAAATATTAATAATGTAATAATCAATATGTGGTGAGTAAAGAATATTATTGTATATAGTTCAATACACACATACATAAATACACAGAGAAATACGATTAATGATTCAAATATATATATATATATATATATATATATATATATATATATATATATATATATATATATATATATTTGAATCATTAATCGTATTTCTCTGTGTATTTGTGTATGTTATATATATATATATATCCTCTGTCTTCTCAAGAAGTGTCTCGCAATCTTCTTTTTCCGGATCTCTTCAATAAGCCAGGTCTTCAACTTGCGACCTTCAAGTGTCCCAATTCATCTCCTTCGGAACCTTTTTAAAAATACATCTGCTGATCTCGACTCGACTCGAAAATAAATTTTTAATTTTGTTTCTCATGTAATGAACTACTACCCAAGTCCGGCGAATTTCACACAACTTCGTTATTATTTTAATTAAAACAATTTATGTCTTGAAAAAAATTATGTACCAAATCGTTATTTTAAGATCTGAATATACTTGAACAGCATAAATTAAATATTATAGCATTTTCCTTATGAAAAATGATTGAAACTTTTATCCTTCTTATTTACATTCTAAATGAAGATCTTTTATTTATTTCCTCTATTATGTTACCTTTTATGAATGCACGAATTTTAGTAATAAAACCAGGAGCGTTTTTATTTAAGGAAATCTTTTGATCCTTGAACAGTAGCTTTAACTTAGCAGCGCTATAGTGTTGAAACCAAATTAACGTTTTTGAATTTCAAAATACGGGTGAAATATGAAAAATACACTTTTTAATGTCGATTAGGGAATTAGAGATGTAGGGTTGAGCAGACCTTTTCTATAAGCAGTTTAATTATTTACTTAATATTACAATAACATTACACTTTAATCGTTCTTTAAGAGAAAAAAATATTATTTGGACTTGTTTTAAATTATATATTTAATAATATGCAAGTCTTAGACAAATGCTCTAATTTGGGGCTCCATCCACTAAGCTATCGAATTCCGCTTGTTACCAATACCTTCAATCCAAAATCCTTCGTACAATCTTTAATGCTCCTTAGTTTGTAACGAATAATGTCATCCATAATGACCTCAGTGTCTAATTTGATGCTGGTTTAGCCCGCACGCAATATCAGTCCTTATTCCCGCTCAAACCGACAAGCGTCATAGCTAGTAGCGTCTTCCATCCCTCATAATACTCCAAGGTTTCAAAAAATAGGATGGCCTTGTGACCTTCTTTGTTGAATATGGGTGCTTGTAAATTTGCCGGTCTGCAGATACCGTTATATATCTGCAGATATTGTTTATAATCTGAACATTGATAATTCTGATACTGATAATACCTACCTTCTTATTCATAAAAAATTTAGTAATTTAATTTCTAATACTATTCAATAAAATGCCAAAGCAATATAAGATTAAGGCGCTCGCAACCACTAAACCCGCACAACTGTCCGGTATTGCGGGTACTGTATAGTCTACTCCGTATCCATTTCCAAGTTATACCTAGAGAGTACATTAGAACACCCAATAGTGAATATAGGGGTGTAAAATGTAGTAATAAAATGCTAATTCTAGACCCCTCTATCCAAGTTCCTCATGTTATATATAAGCATTCCCTACACTTTCGACGAAAACATCTCCATTGCCATCCTTGCCAAAATCCTTTTGATGCCTGTTTCACATAATTTCATGTTTGGAATTATTCCGAACTTCTGGAACTGCTTCACAGCTTCTCTTTTTAAAGACGGCAAGGGCCAAAGTATTATTTTGTTCATTCTAAATAGGTAATAACGAAAGGAATAAGGCAAAAACACAACATTTAATTTAGTAGACAATAAAGAAATGTAAATAGACAATAAACCAAATTAACGAGACAGATATACTAGTCCAGGATCCCTGGTACATTTTTGAACTTGATTACTATCAAGCTGAATCTTCGAGAATAGCTTCGTTTTGATGAGACGTCCAACAATTTCAAATATAAAATATAAAATTTATCCTTGCTACCTCTGTTAGCTACCACAATCGAGAATTTTCGCAAAGAAAATTGTTGGGCGTCTCATCAAAACGAAGCTATTCACGAAGATTCAGCTTGATAGTAATCAAGTGCAAAAATGTACCAGGGATCCTGGACTATACTAGAAAGTAATATAGAAAACACTTTAATGACTTGCACACAAATAACTAATATGAGAGAATGATAAGAAGCGGTTAAAGGATATCAAGAGGTAGGTTCTATGGGGACCGGCTAATACACAAGTATGTGAATTTGTTATTCGAGTTCTACTAGTGGTTGCTTTCTGTACTAGATTTTATCTCATACCATCATAATCGTTCATTATATTTAATTGATGTATTATTATTTGTTGCAAATTTCAATAAATAACATTTTAAAAGTATTACTTAAGTTTACAGGTGCACACCATCTAAAAAAAAAAACTTTCAGTGTTGAATGATATTAATGGAGTAGCTTATAGGGGGTCTTTCCCATTATACCCCATAAATGATTCTTAGTCAGCGATTCAGTAAGCAATATAGGACTTTACCCAAATGTTCCCAAATAATTGATTAAGGTAAGATAAATAACGATCGTTACCGAATAATTTTCTTCAGTTAAGATTAAATCAGTAGCCAAAGGGAGAAAAAGGAGGCCGAGCGAATGTACAACACTTAGATTAATTTGATGAAAATTCATTTCGTTAATTATTCTGGTAGTCTGCCAAGCCTAGGTGTGAGCGCGGGATTTCCGAAATGGAAATTAGATTAAATCTTCTAAAGGTAAATGAATAATTTAACATTATTCGATCCGTAATAAATTTAACTATATGCAACCTACAGTTTGCTCTTAAATATTTCATATTTGTTGTTTCCATTTCGTTTTAATTGATATACATCTACAGTAAAATGTAATGGAAATAACAAAACGAATTACAGTTTGTGTATGCGTGGGCGAGGCAAGGCCTGTTTCTGCCACTCAACAGTATTCGTGTAACATGTACTCGGATCAACATTGGAATATTAAATGAAGACACATTCATTTTTATTTGTAACTTTCAAATGGAACATGCAACGCCAGAGACTGGACCGAGAGATTGTATTCAACGCCTGATTTGTGCGTCGTTAATGTCGGATATGTGTATATATACATAAATATAAGACGTATACCAAACGTCGTTGATTTGAATGGGTTAACATGGTAACAGCTGGGAGAGAAGAACCGGTGAGTTTATTCTGATTTGTGTGTTATTTTTGGTTTAAAGAAAACAGTTTCGTAAAAGTTGTGTGAAATGTAAAATTTAAACGTTTTTTTATAATGTTGATTGATTATAATACTGATTTTAGTGTGAGTCCAAGTAAAACTAAACTGAGTTTCTCTCAGTAAAATATAAATTTATTTTTATTATAACAATAATTTCCTGTAACTGATTCACGAACTCATTGTAGTATACAGTCTTGCCCGTAAAAAAAGAAACAAAATTTAAAGTTAACATTTCACACACAATTTTTTACGAAAATATTTTTTTTTATACTAAAAACAACACACAAATCCGAATAGCCTCCCCGGTTCTTCTCTCATAGCTTTTACCATAGTAACCGTATAAGCCGCATTCAAATTAACGACGTTTGTTATGCATGACATTGACCGGCCAAAAACTTTGGGAGACGCATTATCTCAGGCCATGGAGTTCGAGACTGTCAGACAGCCAGTTCGGGGCGAGCAGTTCGCGAGTTCGAGCAGCAGTAGCGGAGTCAAATGTGGTCCCTAGCGTCGAAGACATATGGACAAAGCTTTTGGAGGCTCTCAGTACCCGTAAGAAGGAGATACGCTGTTAAAGCTGCGGCCATCCAAGAAACAAGAAAAGCCATAGGAAAACTAAGTAGGGTTGATGAGAAGGGGCAACTGTCAACCCGTGACGTCAAAGGCCCCGGGAAGACCATCAGAGTTGCGTCAATAGGGAGCAGAACGAACAGTTTCTACGTTGATGGGATGGTGAACGGGCAGCTTCGAAGTCTGCGACTGGATACCGGCGCAACCATGACAATCTTGAACTCAAAGAAACTTCCCGCTGTGAATATCTTACCAACCACTTGGGCATTACGGACTGCCACGGGAGAGCCAGCAAAGGTCTAAGGGGAGACAGTTGCCACGTTTGTCATCGGGGGTCAACATCTGAAGCACCGCGCTCTCGTGGCAGAAATCGATGAAGATGCCATATTTAGCACAGACTTGATCGCATAGGGAATCAAGCTGGATATGGTGTGTTGACTCTGGGAGACGAAGAAGTCATCCTTCGGCAGGGAAAGGACCACTACGCACGAGTGCGCTTACTAGAAGACACTACTTTACCTGCACGCATCCAAATCTTGACGCATGGGACGGTCAAAGGACATCTACCTGAGGGTCAATGTGCGATACTTGAACCTGGAAGGCAAGAAGAAAAGGAGATCGGACGCTGCATACTGGTTGCAAGGTATCTTATCACCACTGCAATTCGGCTGAATAACCTCCCAGTAACGCTGAACAAAGGAACACAGGTCGGGGAATGTACAGCCACTACCTCAGTGGTTCGTCAGCTGCAACTGCGAGGACTGCCAGAAGAATTAAAAGGATTTGTGGGCGAAGAGACCAGGAACGAAAGAAATAAGTAGAATAAAAGTAATTAATAGAGAGAAGGCGTATATATAATATATATTTTTTTAGATTACAACTCATGAAGGGTCGTGGCTACTTGGCTGAGACTGTACTGCTTCTAGTACAAACGTTAAGCAGGGACGTATTTAAGTTTAACTTTCCCTCACTTTAGGGTAACCGATTTTTAGAGGCTGGGTGAGGGACAGGGAGGTCAGCAGATCCCACAGGATCCATCCATAGCTGATAACAGATTAAATAATTTATCTGCCACAGTCGTAATTGAACCGGAAATAATCAGTATAAGAACTTGCCACTCTACACTCTGAGTTCCCCCGCTCCCCACGTGTTTTTAAGATCTGAATACACCTTAAGGCATAAATTAAGTATTATAGCATTTTACTTATGAAAAATGATTAAAACTTTTATCCTTCTTATTTACATTCTAAATGATGATCGTTTATTTTCTTTCTTATAGTGTTTTATTTTTTATGGATGCACGAATTTTATTACTAAAACTAGGCGCGTTTTTATTTAAGACAATCTTTCGATCCTTGAACAGTTATTTAGAATGTATAAATGTTTTTGTATAATTTTGAAAATTAATTATACCGGCAGGCAACTACAGGAAAAGATCGAGCACCAGATAAACAAGTCATCTAGACATGTAAATAAGCAATTGGAAGGAAAATAATATACATGTTGGAGAATATATTAGTTTATATGAGACGTTCAGGATCAAAAGCGGAAAACTCGAAAATTTTAAAAATTGACTTCTTCACATTTTCGCCAATAAGTTATGTTTTAGTTTTAGTCCGGTTCTGAATTTTGAAGCAGAAACTATTTCTAGAATGAACTTGCGATAAATATCAAAAAGTAAATTTTTGAAAGTTGGAGTTATTCGCTTTTGATTCTGAAATTCTCATACAATAGCTCAGAAGAAAAACTTATTCCAATTATAAACTAAAATTAAGAACCAACCGAGGCCAAATTTTTCTTCATCATAGTTGCTGGCTTCGATCTATAGCCTCAGTAAGATAACTGGTGTCAGCCCAGAGCAAAACTTTACCCAACCTTTATGGGAACAAATTGCAGTGGTAGAAGATGATTCCCAATAAAGGAGGATTCCCGAGGATAATCCTAGCCCTGCATCCTGCCTTGTTTCTTCTGAAGAAAACTAAGGGAGGACAAATAATGATAGGATTTATATATATGAAAATAGAGATTACTTTCTGGAAGCGGAAGTTCTTTGTACAACATATATTTAAGATTTTCGTCTTAATAACTACAGTTCCCAAATAGCAAAAAAATAAAAGAAAAAATATTAAAAAAACATATTAATTATTGAAATGTTCTATTTTTAATATTGTTAGTATAATTTATAGAATGTACCTCACCTGTTCTTGCTAATGAATAAAAAATAATATTTTACCAACAAAAAAAAAAGTATATATATATACATACATATATATATATATATATATATATATATATATATATATATATATATATATATATATATATATATATATATATATACATGAATAGAGGTTCAAGATGGCAATAAAGTCAGTATTAAACCAGTTTTCGTGCGAGTCGTTTCATCCTTAATGTCCTGGAACTATATAATTGGTGCCGATACCAGGGGAGCTTAAAGATAATTTTTTAGTTGGTTTAAAAAAAAATCTTTATTTTTTTTTTTTTACTATTTCTTCTTCTCTCTCTTATTGCCATAAATAAAAGTGACAGTACCGAGACAGAGAGACGTACTTAGGCCAGCTACATTAACGCTTACGCCACCGCCGCAACCAAAGCCACACCCACCGACACCGGTGGACCCCGAGTTCCCGCCTTTGCCGACGACTACGCTCGCAATGGCGCGCGCGGACCTAGCAGCCTAGGAGGAGAACAGGATCGCAGAGGAGACCAATGCGCTTGAACGTATGAGATATAAAGGGCTAACGCACAGGATGCCTCGAGATAAGCCTTTATTGGAATGTGCCCAAGAAATGGTAGATTCGAGTGCTCGGGAGGAAGAAGCACGTGACGAGGTCGAACCAGGATGGAGCACGGTTCCTTTTAGGAGAATTAAAACAGACAGAACTCGGGTGAGACAGGAAATTGGAAGACGGAGAGAAGTAGAGTTTATTAGGAGAGAGAGACAAATCCGGGAAAAGAGACAGGCACCGGATAGAAAGAACTGGCGCAGAGAGGAAAGGAAATGTCATGGGTGCGGCAAAGTGGGACACCTGGTGGGTGAATGCCCCCGCTCCGGGTGCTATGAATGTGGAACGGAAGGGCAGTTTGCCCGGGAACGCCCATCTATAAGACGAAGAGAGGCGGACCGAGGAGATTCGATGGAAGTTAATGCACAGAGGATGTGGAAAAGGAGGCGACCGTCCGAGGTCGGTATAGGTGGCGACTGAAGTGTCAATATATATTAAAAAAAGAAAAAGTGTAAAATATTAGTGTGTTAAGTGTTTATTGACCACTTACACGATTTTTTCTTATATTATTCGTACTCTCAGCGAACATAAATATAAAAGTAAATATTTGTAGAAATAAAATTTAAAGTATGAATTTCCGTTTATTACCCTTTTTTACAGCAAATTATATATATTTTCTAAAGTTCAAATACATTTGGTATAGGTTTTATTACAGCCTAATTTGAATAGATAGAGCACCAGTTGTTAACGTCCCATTCACATTTGCATCTAAAATTATATACATTATATATTCATAACCAAACAGAGCTCTATGTCTTATTTATTAAACAACATTGATTTTAATAAATAATTTTGAAAATCTTCTTTAAATTAATTTCTATTCTGAAATAATGATGGACACGAAATCTCTTAACCTTGAACAGTTATAGAAGTTTTATGAACGGGTTGTTCCTTTTCAAGCTACTATAATATATCTTATACTAGCTTATGCCCGCGGCTTCGCTCGCGTGGAATTTGGTCTGCCACGTAAAGTTTCGTGAAAGATCATTTTAAATAAATTATTTAATTATTTTTTTAAAATATAAGTTACTCGTACATCCGGAATTTGAGATGTCTAACTTCAAAACTGACGGATTCTATACTACCTTTGAACCCCTATCATATTAAAGGGGAAACCCTTGGAGTGGAATTATCCAAATTTCTTTCTTAAACTATACACAGAACCTAACTACAAATTTCTAGATGCTAAGTTCCTGATTTGCCTTTAATTATGTACTATAACGGGGGGGGGGGCACATGCCCCCGTGCCCCCACATAGATCATCATGTGATTTGCCTTTATTTATGTACTATAATGGTTTCTACACAGGACCTGAAATACTGTCGGAGGGGGGCACGTGTCCCCCCTAAATCCGCGCTTGCTATAGCCTATGTGTTATTCTGATGTATAACCTGTATTACTGTAAAGATTCATCCAAATTCCTCCAGTAGTTTTTGCGTGAAAGAGAGACAAACATACAAACATTCACATTTATAATATTAGTAAGATTGTTCATTATAATGTTGATTCTTATGAAGTTGAGAAAATAAATGCGTTTAAATAGTAACAGAAATTCTTGGGAAAAAGGTTATAACTACATCGACAGTAGGTCACAGCTGATTTAATTACCGTCATGCCAAAGCATAATCCATCATGCCTATACAACAACTTGCTATTTCAGGTATTGTGAGTAGCAAGATTGCTAAGCTTATTGCTTCGTTGACTGACCTGTTCCCTTTACTGTGTATATAAAGTACACTACATAGGTGTTTCTGAATGCTATTGCATCTAGTAATATTCTATTCCAGAATATCATAATTAGGAGATGTTGGCGGATCCAAGAACAACTAAACTTAGCTGATATTGAAGTTGTTCTCTACAACTCGCTCTTGAGATTAATATGGTGAGCAACAATCGTAATGCTAAGTTCCGTATCACAGTAGAAGGGTGAATGTACTTGATAAAGGAGAGAGAATAATTTTGATTAATAATATATTTATTTTCTTACAGGAAGTTACAGAGGAGATAAAGCCACTGAAGAATGGAAAGACTCCAGAACCAGTAGGAATAAATGTGAAATTTTTAAAATAAGTTGGCCAGAAATTGAGTAAATTGATAACGGACCTGATTAATTCTATTGCATGCGGTGACACGATCCCCAAAAGAAATGACACTTGGATATTTAACTTCTTGATTCAAAAAAGGTGAAAAAAAGAAATGCTCAAACTGAAGAGGAATTTGCTTGATAAATTCGATAATAAAAGTTTTGGGCAGATAGATTAGAGATAAATTGGAAGGAGCAGTGATACCAGAAGGAGCACAGTGTGGGTTCACAGCTGGGAGATCATGTTTCAATCATATTTTGACAGCTCGACAGCAGTTGGAAAAATGTAAAATAAAATCAAAAGAAATTTGTCTGGTATTCGTAGACCTGGAAAAAGCATACGATAATGTGTCCCGAAAATTATTATGGGAAGCACTTCAAAAGAATTCTATTAACAGACCGCTGATAGATCTTATCAGAAGAATATATAGCAGATACAAGTGTCAAATTAAAATTGCTAAGAATGTGTCAACAGAATTTTCGACTAGTAAAGACTTGCCGCAAGGCTGTTGTTTATCACCCTCCCTATTTAAAATCTACATTTTAACGGCTTTAAAAGAATGGGATAAAATGTAAGCAAACGGGAGTAAGAATGGGTAACGGCCATCTACATAATCTACTGTTCGCTGATGATCAGGTAGTTGTCACTCAAGACCAGGAGGATGCAGAATACATGCTAGGAAAACTGTGTGGGACACATGATAGTTGTGGCCTTAAAATAAACTTCAGCAAAACTGAATATATGACCATATATGATCAGGAGGACCTCTTTGTTGAAGGAAATGTCATAAAACAAGTGAATAATTTTAAATATTTGGGCTTTGTGGAATGGAAAGGAATGGAAAATCTGAAAAAGAGATAAAACAAAGGATAATTACAAAGTGCAAACCTATTGGTATGCTTAACTCGGCCCTTTGGAGCAATAATATGTCGAAAGATACCAATAGCTCCATATGCAAGTAATTGAAAGCATATTGCTATATGGAGCACGAACATGGACCCTAAGCGCTGCTTTAGGAAAAAAGCTACTTGCTTCTGAGATGGACTATTGGAGGAGAGCTGCTAGGGTATTCAGCCTAGAAAGAAGGACTAATGCCGAAATTAGGTTACGGATGCAAATTCAACAAAATGTCCTCCAAAATAAAAAATAAAAGATCGGTATAGTATGGTCATCTCAGAATGAAGGAAGAAAAATTGCCCAACTTAATTTTCGATTGGAGTGCCGAAGGGAGGAAACGGTGAGGAAGACCACAAAAAAGATGGATAGAAGGCATTGAAGAGAGTATGCACGGCCATGGTCTGAGTGAGGAAGATATAAAAGACAGGAAGAAGTGGAAAAATGAATTAAAGGAAATTTTTGGTTGAAGGCAACCTGAATCTTTTTTTTCTAATTTATTCATGATTTATATCTATTTAATATTCCAGATAATATTCTATTTGTTTACTTTTAATTTTTATCTCTATGAATATGTAACGAGGTCAATAGCAGTTTCTTGTAAGTATGATTAATATTAGAAAAGGAATTGACAATGAGAGCGGTAAAAGATAATTGAACTCACTAATTATGAACAAATTATTTTAAATACATATAGACGGTATAAATGTATCAAGACAGGAACATTATCAACAACTAATTAAATATTCCAGCAAGGAGAAGTGACTAGCCTAGTGAAAGATTGAAATATACAGAGGAAAAATGATATTAAATAAAACATCTTATTTATCCTTTTTCATTTTTTTTCGGTATGTATTTCAATCAATAACCAAACATATATTGGTAAACTAACGGCTATAATTGAAAAAATCCCTCAGAATTTTTTTACCTTTTGGAAAACTGTCCTAAGAAGTAATTTTATATTTCGATCTTCTTTCGCCCATTTTCACGATAACACTCTTATAATTAAACATATAAGACAAATAATATTTGATATGTATTTATATTTGAGCAATATGAAACACGATTATTTAATTATTAACCGTTTTTTTTTAGTTATTAAACTGACCTTAGATACATCTACTTATTTGCTGTAATTTATTTAGGATTGACCTAATGTAATTTATCATACTTCCCTACTATTACTCATTATAAACTAATCTCTATGTTCGATATGAGCAAATGATACATTTATTCAAAGTAATAATGATAAATTAACCAATCTTCTTCAATAAATTGTAATTGGGTAAAACTGGAATTGTTCCAAATCTAGTGCCTTTGGTGTACTACGTTTGGTTTTATTGGGGCCATACGAAAATGCCTTCCTAAAATAATTACTATTTTGAAGGTCTTTTTAAAAATATAATAACATTGATATTACTTTCTAACCCCAATACTTGAATATTTTGATTGCCTATATTTGTTTTTTCTTTCTATTGACAATTGTCTCTTTCAGAACTCAAAAATTCTGTTTCCTACTTTTCCCTGGGCTCCTATTGCACATGGCAGATCTCCTTCACACTCATTAGACAGCATATAGTAGCCTAGAACCATGTTTTATCAATATCCAAGAGATACATTAGGGAATGCTTTCTTTAAATTTGACTGGTTAAATTAGGAAAATTATTATAATTAATGAAAATTGTTCTATCTTCTGTATCAATTACATTCCCGCTTCCACTGTGGTCCACCCAGTTGTGTTAATTGTGAATTTTTGGAAAGAACAAAATGACGAAAAATAAGTAGATGTTTTTCTGGTTAACTGTGTACATATTGAAATAAAAAGTAAGGTATATAACTAAAGAATCATATTTATATGAGGGATGTAAGTCCCCTAATACTTCAATAAATAAATAGGTTTGAAGTGCTTCTTCTTCATCTAATCGTGTTGCCTTGTTCTGCAATTGATTTTATTCCAAGTCATCCCGTGAGTTATGTTACACTTGATATAAGATAGCACCTAATAGGAAGTATATATATATATATATATATATATATATATATATATATATATATATATATATATACATATGTTAGGCATCAACATATTTAAGTACAGAATTTTAAATCAATACTAATTCTAAAAAAAAAAAAAACAGCATTTATTTAGAAATATTTTTTTTTTTAGGTTTTTGGATTATTTTTCCCAAAGAAACCAATCCTTGTATACCTGATGCATTATATTTGGATCAAATTTATCAATTACCCGATTAAGACCTAAGAAAGGAGATTTAGAATGGTATATCATTTTTATTCTGAAAAATATAGTATTGGTCCGTATTCTATTCTATTTGATTGTATTTATTTAATACTGAATAGATGACGGCAAATAAGTTGATGTTTTAATGGAAATAAAATGGTTTAGAACCAAATAATCGTGTTTTATTGGGCGGCAATATCAATAACAATAGAGGTACTAAATATTATATGTTTAATATGTCTGATTGATTATAGGACCATAAACTTCAATATGGACTAAATTTTAAACTGGTTCTCCGAAAAGTAAAACTAAATCTGATAGACGCTTTTTTAAACCCTGCTTAATTATTTTAACATGAGCATGTGATACACAAACTACAATGTAGCTCTATTTAGGAGAATAAGTCCAAGCAAAAACATTTTGTAAATCAACAAGGTTTCTAAATTAAGAGTTCTACATCATAAATTTCGGATACGCTTCATTTTAACTTCTGATAATTTACTGTTGAAGTTAGTAGCATATTTCGGGATGCCTTTTAACAGTAGGTTATGCAACAGATGAAAATTAGATCGGTTGTGGTGTGACGGCGGAGAAGTTTCTACCACTTCAATCTAACTTTTGATTATTTGTTGTTACAATGAGCAATATATTTTAGATATCTTCATACAAAGTCGTTACGCATATAGTAACGATTGGTTTTTAGTTCATATTAAGTTTATATTGACATGAAGATAAAAACTTCAGTACAGAGTTCAGTATTTTTATTTTTATTCAGTAGGTCTATAGAGTTTTTAATTATTAATTTTAGAAACCATCACAGCAACTTAAAATTTAATTTTTATTTGATTTGTCTACTTAGGCTTCCATGTGAGACACCGGAATGGCATTGGGTAAGAGACAGACGCATTCTTACTCTCAAACGGTGTTCTTTCTTACTTCAAATGCAACTTTAGTATAGAACAGAATATACAAAACTTTAATTCCACCTGTTTTAACATATGACTAAAAAACTGGAAAATTACAAGGATTCGGGAACTGAAACTGGACAGGATTGAACGGAAGATCTTCAGAGTATGTATTGCACCTGGAGACTGGAGAAGACGAACAAACCTCAAGCTGAGAATTCTATACGAGGACTTTGACGTGGTCGAAGTGTTTGGATTCTTTCGATTGCGTGTGGCGGGCCATGTCGGAAAGATAAATCTAGAAGAAATCCTTCCTAAGGTCATACCGAAGATATATTTTTGGAGCACGGAAGGTTGGACGCCCTAAACTGATTTACTACTTTACTACTTTAGTTAGTTCTTTAGTACTTTAGTAGTTATTATCGATATGCACTTGTCTCTCGCAACTAGAAGGCAGCAGCAAAGAACAGAGATGACTGGTGACAAAAGTTAGAGCAACCACGACTCAGCATGTGGGCTGTTGAACCGTATAAAAATAATATTACATTAGGAAATAGATATGCAGAACATGTGGTACATTGTTTTTTTTGTTTGTTTTTTTTAAATTTATTTATTGATATTTACAACTGTATTACAATTATACAACAAGTAAATAGAATGCGTGTTACATAATGACATGAGAATGACAAGTAGAGAAACTACCCACTGGTAGTACTCAAATCAAAGTTCAAATAAGAAGGTCACGATCATTGGTTTAGAAATTATAAGTTAGTCAAATATAAATTAATCATAACGTATAATGTATTATGTTCTATAATGTATAATAAGAATCTTATTAATTACTAATATATTAATTATATTGAAAGATAATTAATATTCAATGTATATATTATAATAGAAAGTGTACTATATGCGTGCCGCTAAAACTCAAAAATGAGTCCCGGTACGATCAAGCGATTAGTGGCGTGGTAGCCCTTTATCTCCCGTTGATGAAGAAGGATCCCGTTTTTGCCTGAAGGGCGTGCTTTTGATGATAAAAGGGCTGGAAGTTTCGCCCTCTAGAAATTTCTAGAACAGTCCAAATCATTTGATAGTATTCTAGATTATTTCACATCATTTTGGAATGTCGTGGAATGCTCGGAAACATCCCAAATCATTGTGGAACGTTCCAAAACACTCTCGAATGTTGTAGAATAATCTGGAACATTGTGGACCATTCCAGGACTTTCTAGTATGAGTGGAGCTACCTACTAAAAAGGCTATATAAGGCAAGATCCGTCGTGGGTTTAAACGTTCCAAAATTCCTGGAACGTTAATAGATCGACACGACGGCATTGAAGAAAGTGTTAACTTCCCCACAGAATTTTTAAATTCTTTGCAAATACCAGGAATGCCTTTACATTGCCTTAGACTGAAAATTGGATCTCCGATCAAACTACTCAGAAATCTCAACTCACCAAAATTATGTAATGGAACCAGGATGATCGTCAAAAAGCTATCGAAAAACAACATCGAAGTTAAACTTATGACTGCGAAGGAGAAAGGACAAACAGAATACCACTGATCTCTACAATTAACAATGGGCATCAACCACAAAGACTCCTGTTTTTCTCACGGAGTTGCTCAGTGGTAGAGCGCTGAGTTGCCCTTCCGAAGGTCCTGGGTTCAATTCCTGTCATTTATTTGAACTATTAGCGGCATGAGGTGGATCACTATGTCCTGGGGCTCACCCAGTCTCATAAAGTGGGGGTAATAAAGTGTGAACCCAAAACGAGTGGAAAAATCTGTCGTTTGAGCGTGATCTAGGAAAAATCACCTCCCTGCACTATCGTTGTCCAAGAAACAGTACAGTCTCTACCATGTTCTGAACCCCAGAACCTTCTCGGGTTTTTAGTGGTGCAGGTTTATAATGAAGTACTACTTGTATAGTAAATAAATAGACAATCCGTACCCAAATTTACTTGAACTCTCAGATTATTATAATTACTTAGGAATAAACTGAATTAAAATTAAATATTTACTTATGATTAAATATTAAGTTTCACCGACTGATCATAACGTTTCTCTAACTACCAATGAGGAATGAAATCTATTGATGATAGAGTAATATTTTTTTTAGCATCGATATCATCGATTTACACTGAATAATACAAAAGTTGGTTATTCTTTATTTTACGATTAATAAGTACTCAAGATAGGAAAGATTAATTATGAAAGGAAAAATGTTATATAATATTTCTGATCTCATATTGATTATTTTGAAAAAAAACAAAACATGTTACTCTACAACCCATGATGAGACTGTCCTGACTGCCAATATATTTTATACTTTCCATTTTCTTTTTTCTATTTATTATAGGTTTTCTTACTTCTAGATATAGAGCCGCTAGTTTTATCTCCGAATTAAGGGTAACTTCTTTATTTTTTATTAATATATACATATTTTTAATATATATTATATATATATATATATATATATATATAAATATATATTATATATAATTTATAGAGGCTGTGTGAGCCACAGGAGGGTTCGCAGTTCCCATTATATCCTCCTTATATGGCTGTTAATAGATTAAATAATGTATTATAATAATAATGTTCAAGACAGCAACTCAACGCTCCAACACTGAACTACCCTGCTCCAAATGATTATTTAATTTTTTTTAATATGAAATGATCATACACAAGCACATGTAGTTTTATTTAGTAACTCAACATCACAGATTTTACTAGCATATAATGTTGAAGTTTCTAATAAGACCATTGCGTCATTACTTATACTTGGTCTAGAGCATTAAGTATTCTTGATCCTAGTGACAATGGAAACTTTTCAAAGAAGTCCTTCCTTTGATGTTGTTATAACTGCTACTTAACATGCCCTTGGGATTTATGTTTTAGTAGGCAAGGTTCTTTGGAGTAGAGGTGTACTTAAGACAATGCCTTTCATAAATGCAGTTTAAATGCGCTTATGGGGCTCCACCAAACCATCGAATTCCTCGTATTCAATCCATGCAATCCAAAATCCTTCGCAAAATCCTAAATGCTCCTTATTTGTGATCCATAATGACCTTAACGTTCCATATGTTACCGATTTAGCCCATTCCAGATACCTATCGTTCCATAATAAACTCCAGGCCCATCCAAACCCACTAGTTTCCATCCTTGCATCCAATTCCACCCCTGACAATCCTCCTAGGCGTCTGAAGAAAAGATGGTCTCGGGACCTTCTATCATTATAGAAATGTTATTAGAGTGCTGCCAGTGGGCGGTGCCTCTACATGTCCTGTAAATGCCTCTACATGTCATGAAAATAAGGTCATGTATTTATTTATTTATTGATATAGCCCTTGTACTAGATGTATATATTACAGTTGTACAATTCAATAAAATAAAAAAAAATGCGTTTAAGAAAGCCGTGGCCTTAAATCTTACCACGATAATCATGGTGGAATATCTGGATACAGATTATTCTTGACAGCATGATGAATTACTTTCCATTTTAATGTAAGGAAGAAATAGTTGGGGATGCAGTCAATGAAAACACCATAATAAGTGTATACTTATTTATTGTGTGCCGACGTTTTGACCTACAATGAGGCCATCTTCAGGGCAAATATACCAAACGGCGGGGAGGAAGACCAACTGCCAATATACTTTATACTTTCCATTTTCTTTTTTCTATTTATTCTAGGTTTTCTTACTTCTAGATATAGAGTTGCATCAATAGAAAAAAAAGTGATATAAATTAGAGAGTTTTTTATTTGCTTTTATAATAGAAAATGGACAACGTCAACAGGTATTCGAAAATAAGGTGTTACGTAGAATATTCGGTCCAAAAAAAAGGAAGATAACACTGGGGAATATAGGAAATTAAATAATATGGAATTGCGAAGCATGCATCCAGTAAGTACTATTCAAGTGATAGTGTCACGAAGATTAAGATCGGCTTGTGAATTTGCTAGGCTGCCTGGGGACGAATGCCTAAGACGTTGATAAGCGCTGTGGTGACTTGAAAGCGTCTGAGGGATAGACCCAAGCTTAGGTGGGAGGAATGCGTTAAGAGTGATCTGGAGGATTTGCGTTAGTGGTTTCGGTATTTGTCTGGGGCTAGCAGTTAGTAAGCAGAGATTGGTGGTATCGGCATCGAGCCTTCGGGCTAGCTAAGTTTTATTGTAATGAAAAAAATAATAACAAAGATTTTTGATGACATCTAAAATTTTTGTTTTCATATATAAGAGGAATTTATTGAGTATTATAAACGTATTAACACCCCCTGAATCAGAATAATTTTCATACTTAAATACAAAACTTACCTGGAGCATTGCTACCCATGAAGTATATTGGGTTCAGTACTCGTAAATGGTAGATATATTGTATAGTAATGGTAGATTGTGCAGGAATTCCCCTGGAACCGCGTTCAACCGCCAGGTTGTACCCACATAAGGGTACCCACTTTATAGAGGCTAGGTGAGCCTTAGGAAGGCCTATAGATCCTACATTTGAAGATGCCAGGGGGTGGAATTAATCAAATTGATCATGTGTTAATATCTTCCAGACATGCCTCAAGTATCATTGATGTTCGTGCCTGCAGAGGACCAAATTGTGACTCGGATCATTATCTTCTAAAGGCCCTTTTCAGACAAAGGTTGGCTAATAGCCGAAAAGGTAATAGAGTACAGAGGAAGCGATGGAACACCGAGAGACTAAAAGTCGAAGAACAACGGATCCTATTTGAAGACACTCTTAAGGATAAGCTGCAGAACTGCGAAGAGTAAAGTGACACTGAAGAGGAGTGGAAAAATTTAAAGAGTATAATGGAGGAGACAGCAGATTTGGTCCTGGGGGAAAATGGGCACCAAAGGAATAGTGAATGGTTTGATGAAGAGTGTGCCCAAGCCATCGAACAAAAGAACGCTGACAGGCATGCAATGTTACAAAGGGACACAAGAGGGAATAGAGAAAAGTACCGCACTAGCAGAAAGAAAGCCACAAATTTGTGTAGAAATAAAAAGAGAGCGTGGTATAGAAGGAAGATAGAGCTTATGGAAGGGCTAAACGAGAGGAATGAAAGCAGAAGATTTTATCATGCCGTCAAGGAGCTAAAAACAGGATTCCAACCTAAAGTAAACATCTGTCGCAGTAAGGAGGGTCTGCTCCTTGGAGAAGAGAATCAGATCATGGATAGGTGGGCGGAGCATTTTGAGGAGGTACTCGGAACTGGCCAAAAGAACGCTGAGACGATGGTCAGTACAGTTACTGATTTGGACACCAGGGTTTTCCCGGATGCAAAGCCTCCTTCATACGAAGATTTTATGGATGCCGTAGACCACTTAAAGTCTAACAGGGCTCCTAGAGAGGATAATTTGCCAGCGGAACTATTTAAATATGGAGGCGAATACCTACGTCAAAGAGTTTACAATCTTATATTTGAAATATGGAATGATGAATCTATGCCTGAGGAATGGTGTTCGGGATTGATTCTGCCGCTATTTAAGAAAGGGGACAAGACGATATGTCAAAACTATAGAGGCATAACCCTGTTAAATGTTATCTACAAAATCCTGGCAAATATTTTAACTACAAGACTTAAAATTTATTCGGAACAGATTCTCACGGATTACCAATGCGGTTTCAGGCCTAACAGGGGTACTACTGATCAAATCTTTGTCTTGCGTTAAAAAATCTTACTCGAAAAATGTTATGAGCTTAATACGGATGTCCACATGCTATTTATTGATTTTAAGCAAGCTTTTGATCGTGTGGACAGGGATCAACTGTTTAATGCTCTAAAAGAATTCAAAGTTCCGTTTAAATTAATAAATTTGATAAAAATGACAATGTCCCGGACACAGGCTAGTGTAATCATTGGTAATAGAGTTAGCAGGAAAATCCATTTTGCTTCTGGTGTAAGGCAGGGAGACTCTCTCTCTGCCGTTCTGTTTAATCTTGTGCTACATAAGGCTCTGCAAAACATTGTGTCAGATGGAAGTCTAGCATCTCGCTTATGTCAAATACTTGGGTACGCAGATGACATTGTGGTTCTGGCGAGAAGTGAGAAGGCATTAAAGGAAATTCTTGCAAAGATTGTGTAGGAAAGTAGAATCGTGGGTCTTGAGATAAACCAATCTAAAACTAAATACATGGTTGCATCAGGCTCTGAGGCAAGAAGAAGAAAGCAGGATCTTATGTGTGATGGCTATACATTCGAAACTGTTGATAGATTCACGTACCTTGGCACTGAAATAAACAACGTGGTTAGGGTGAGTGATGAGATTAGGAGAAGAATAATGTGTGGCAACAAAGCATATTACGGCCTCTCTAGATTGATTAAATCTTCCCTACTATCAAAAAGCACAAAACTCAAATTATATAAAACCCTTATCAGGCCCGTTGCCCGTTGCCCGTTGTGCTATGGTGCGGAGACGTGGACGCTTAAAGTAGCCGACCAGCAAGCTCTTAGAGTATTCGAAAGGAAAATCCTAAGACGTATTTTCGGTCCAATAAATGAACAGGGCACATGGCGTATTAGGAGTAACCAAGAGTTGGATGACCTGATAAAGCATGAAGATATTTTAAGGTTTATTAAATCAAGAAGAATTAGTTGGCTGGGTCATATTGAGCGAATGCCGGATGAAAGGATGCCCAAAAAAGTTCTGCGTGAAGCGTTTCCAGGAAAAAGAAAGAGGGGACGACCACGTAAATGCTGGATTAAGGACGTGGAGGAGGACCTGCTTAAAATTGGAGTGACCAACTGGACGAGACGAGCCATGGACAGAGAGGAATGGCGAATCCTTGTTGGAGAGGCCAAAGTTCATCTTGGACTGTAGAGCCGAAGAAGAAGAAGATAGATACTACATCTCATCCGAGGTTTTTAACAGATTAAATAATTGATCTGACTCCTCCCAGTTGGAATCCCCCGCTCCCTTAAACTTCAATAAATTCATTATTTGATAAAGTTATTTCAAAAATTTTCAGATGGTCACTCAGTTTTCAGTAAACTTTTTATTACACCCCCCAACAAATTCATAGTGAAAAACAATAAAATAGTGCACAATTAAGCTTAAAAGAAATGAAGCGTTTTCGAATTTTTTTTTTTCTCGTCCTCCAAAAATTTTATTTACAATATTATACAAATTTACAGAAATTCCTGAAAATGCTTCTATATAAAAAAGCCTTCTGTTACCTTTCGGTATTTTAAGTCGTTACAATGGGCTGAGTCCGCTGAAGGCGGTTTTTACTCGAACCGGCTCAAAGCCGCTGATTTTATACAATACAAAACAGGGAGGGACCGTTTAGCGGGATCAAGACTAGTTGTAGAAAGAAGTGGAGAAAGGAAGAAGGAAAAGGAAGGAAGGATAAGGACAAGGAAGTACTTACCCCATCCCTAGATCAAATGTAAGCACATCGACCAAGGGAACACTGCCCTGCCATCTCCCAGGTCTGGGGGTGGTTTTAAGTCCCTAAAGAGGGGGTTCGCACAGGTCTTCAGCCCATCAAAAAATTTGATGTGTCTCCGATCTATGTACTCGTGCACCGAGGGAAGCCGAAGCTCCTCCCGGATGGTGGAATTAAGTGCTCCCTCGAGCGATGTGCCACTTACGATCTTTGTAAGGATAGAGTTCTGGTAATGCTGCAGGCGCTGCAGCGTTGTTTTGAGAGGTGTCTCAGTAGTGGTGCACCATTTCCCTCGAAGAGACACTATTAAGGATCCAATATTTGTTTTAGCTGAAGCTGATTTTAGTTTTAATTATGTGTAAAACATTGTTATATATTTTATTTTTAATTTTTCGATTGGTATTTATATCTTATTCATTTCTACTGTCCTGAATAATTGCATAAGTAAAAAAATGCCTCTCGTGTAACATAAATGAAGAACGACACTCCCAGGTTATTATTTCTGTTTGTTCATTTAACCCTCCTAATATCGGGTGGTGTCCCTCAACCCAAGCTCATACTTTTGACTCTCCTTAAGTCAAAAACAAAGGTATGCTCACGAGGGTCAAGGACATTTATCCTTAGACTATATGCAACACGAAGAATAGAGCCCTAACGAATTTCATGCACAAAATAAATCACTGTGGATTATTTTTTTTCCCGGAACGACCCCAGCCAGTAGTAGTTACTGTTAGCCTTATTTCAGATCGATGAAGTCACAGGTTGTGCTTTTTTAAGCTCTTTATATAATTTCCTAGAAGAATATTTGCAGTTACAGTGTCAGCTTGCCGCTGTGGGTTCCAATTACCACCGTAAATTTTTATTATTATATTCAAATAAATATTTTCTCGACGTTCGAGCTGTGGTGTTCTTCTGTTGGAATTCTCTCTCTTTCTTTCTCTTTAGTATCCTTTGTTCAGAACCTGTGAATTCTTTGACTTGTGTCAGTTCCTTGATATTTCTTAGATGAATTAGGTACCTACTAAACGAAATAGAGAAAAGGTGGGGGCTAGGTTTTTCAGAGCTCTACTTTCAGAATATCTGTCATTTGCTTATTATCACAGCGGAAACATCCTCGAAAATGATATTGAGAAAAAGTCTGACATCATTGCCCATCACAATGACAGAAAATGAGGAGTGACCAATCTTGACATAAGTGAGTATAACTAAAAATTAGCCTTTCGCACTTTTTATGAATCTGATAGATATTGTTGCAGTAAATGCTTTTGTCTTTGGATTGATCTACATCTGGAGTGGAAAAAGGGTTATCAGCAACAATTTTTTTTTACTTGAACTCCTAAAAAATTCTCTGCATTCATGATTCAGAAAAGGTTACGTGAAAAGAGGGCAAGGCATTACTTATGCTCAATAAAAAATGACAATATTTATTTCTGTAATAGTTGCAATAAATATATTTGTAAAGAGCACAGACCCACAACATACTCATGCATTCATTGTAATTACGTAATAGGTTCTCAAGGAACATGTTTGTTGTTCACTAAAATGAGTTATTTTCAAAACAAATAAAATTATACATTTTGATAGTTGAAAAATGATTGCTATTACTTTTCTACAGTCCCATTCTATCAGAATTATAAGCAATGACTCGTAGATGGATGACATGATCGTAGCTGATGGCAGAAAAAAATGGGGTCCTCCAGGGACCCCACCTGGTATTACGTGTAACTTTTTTCACCCGGTATTAGGAGGGTTAACGTCACTTTATGCTGGCTGTGGCTAATCGGACGATGCTACATTGGGAGTTCTAAATTTTTCCAACTCAGGTTTAATTAGAATTGGGATTTTTAACGAGTACCTGGCATATTACAGGGTCGGAACCCTCGTTTAACGTCCTTTCCGAAGGACGACATTACCAAGGATTTTTTTCTACCTCTTTAAAAAACCCTAGGGCCATCTGGCGGCCTTAGTAGTTTGTTATGCTAACCACTATACCACAGGTGCCCCCAGGTTATAAATATTCTAGGCTATTTTTTTAAATTTATTTATTGGGAACAATGATCGAGGGGGCGCCGATAAAAATAAGACAGTGACGTAGAAATGACTTAGCGTAACTTTAACTATCCCTACAACCAATGCGGCATCCTGTTGTACAAGTACCGAAAGTTTTTTATGTTGTTCTTATCTAAGCTAAACTACTTATTCAATTATGCGCATATTAAATATTCCCTAGCAATCCTGAAGGTCAAAGGTTTCGATTTGCATGTCATATGCAACAGAGTAACCATTCCTCTCCATTGTGACCTATGGAAGCCCACAGACGTTGTTAGTGGTGACCGTACGTGACCTAGCACGTTAGTGGCCAGCCGGTCGTTATAGTCAACTCCCATCTCCAAGGTTATTCTCGACTTAATGGACGAATATTGGCTGCACTGAGCAGACCATTTGAATACGAAGGCGATAGTTCAAGATATTTAGGCCACAAAGTATTGTTCTCGCCTCTCTTTATTCGGAGGATAATCCATAAGGATTCCTTTCGGCCTTTTAAGACAGAGTATTACAAAGGGTTCGACCTTTCCTCAGGTCAACCAACTCTTTTTAAAGTAGCTATAGTGCAGATATATGTTATTATAAAACATATCTGTATCTATCAAGTTTTCAAAAATTTTGTTCTCAATCCCGTGATCGCTTCTCAAAAAATAAAATACATAATAATTCATCAATTAAAATCATCCATCATCGGCTAGCATTTGATATAGTTGTCTATTTTATTTATTTCATGATATGGGTAAACGTGAGGCCCTTCATCGAAAAAAATTAATGTATAACTCCACTCGAAAATACATGCTATTATTTACACGTATATTTTATTGAAATTGGATTTTCATCTTTTAGTTAATTAATAGATTCAATCGAATCAATAGTAACGACATCAAAAGAAAAGAAACGACTCTTTAACAGTAATTTGGGGATAAGATCTAGTATTTATTAGTATAACTTAACATTTGAATCACTCTAAGTATTATAAAAGTCTGATTATATAAGTCTTACGAACTTAATTAAATAGTAACAATAGAGATTTTTGCGCAACCTATCTAGAATAATTTTATTTTTTCGTCCAGGATTGGATCAGAACAATCCAAGGGTATCTTCTTCCTGACGGAAAAGGCGATTAAAAGGGGCACAGAGTTGGGCCTGCGACACAAATTGTGTAAACTATATTGCTAAAAAACCTCAAAATGGTCCTGGATTTGGACTGATTCATGGTAAACGACCCGGCATGATGCCCTGATATATTGCCTAGTATCAAAAAATCAAGCTTAAGGCAGTTACGCCACGTACATAGAATAGATAAAAAAAGGCTGGCAAAGCTGGACATGCAGGGAGATTCCGATAGAGAAAGATGAAGAGACAGACAGACCAAGACTGCGATAGTTGGACGATCTGGAAACAAATCATAGGCTACTGGAGGTAAGGACCAGGAGAAGATCCGCGGAAGATCGGTCTTTGTGGAGGAAAATTATCGAGGAGGCCATGGTACTCCATGGACCATAGGTGTGTAAAAAAGAAGAAGAAGAAGAAGGACCACATTTTTAGAACGACATTTTTGTTCTCATTTCAAAATAAATATTTTCAAAACTGAATAATTATGCAGCCATGATAATGGCTATAACTCCAAGGAGACATTACCTACTTAATTGAAGTCGATTTTGGAGAATCCTCATTTTCCTTATTCTTACTGAAACCTCCTTTAATAAATAAAGCCATACATCATAAATAACATATGTACACATTATCTTTAAAAAATACTTTATCGGTGACATTTTCCGTTTTGAAAATATTGTTTCTATGATATGTTATGAGATGTGGAAAGATTGTAATTTCCTAATTCATCCCACTTGAATTAAGAAATAGTAATCTATAGCGACTTTTCCAAGATCCTTTTTTTTTTTTTTTTAAATAATTTTAATATTTCAATTTACATCAAATAAGACCAAGTGCAGACATCCCACCAACAGCCCAAACAGACTCATTAAGACAGACAGCAACCTTGCCCCAAGAAGTTGCGCCAATAACTAGGCCTGAATAGGCGAAACTGGCTATTTTCCCAGTATTTTAGAAACTGAAGTATTTATTTTTAGAGGCTTCTCCTATTGCATTCTAACTTGTACTATTTATTTTTTATATTTTTGTCATTGAAAATACTATTTACTTAACTATTTTTTAAAAACATTTTATTTGAAAAGAAAAGATATGACCAGGACCGGGACTCTCTCGGGAAGTATATGTATACACATATACTTCACTGATGTTCAACAGCTGTTTTTATCAACTTTAGTTTTAAGTAAAATAATTGAGCACATTTAATAATAGACATTGAAGTATTATTTTTCAGTATTTGTAGGTTAATTAAAATGTATTCCTGGATTGATAGTTGAAATACAATGTTTTTTTTTTTATTCTAGAGCACATATTTGTAATGCTTGCTAGAATAAAACACACATTCAATAAATTAACTAAAGGTAATAAGAATTCAGGTGCACATAATTGAGTTAGGAAGTTGTATAATTGGGATGGTGATAGACATTTTACTTAATTACTAACTAAAAATTGAATTATATTTTAAAGAGAAGACTTTATGAAATTAGGAATTTGATATCCTTCTTTACGCTACCATTAGGCTTACGTGATATGAAACTTTGAGCATCACCTTTAAAAGCTTTTATAGGCTATAAAAAAGCGATAATAGAAAAAAAGTGATTGGGTTGAAATTACTTCCAAAATTATCTGTTATAAAATGATATAGCTACTTATCCACAGAATAACCTTACTTTAATAATATAGCATCTATACAGAATATTATGAAGTAAAATTACTATAAATATTTAGTATGAAAATGATAACAGTAGTTACAACCCATTAAGGATCTTGAGACCAGTTCAGAATTAGGAAGATCTGTTTCTTTACCAAATATATGGTTTTACCCCATAAACAATACGCATTTCAATGAGGCTGAGTGAGCCACAGAAATATACATCGACAACAGCTGGTATAACTGGATTAATAATTTATTTGTCACACCTAGACTAGAGGCCTGGTCCAGGATTACGCCTTATCCAATACATTATTTTTTGTATTAAATAAACAAAATACAACTCAAACAAGTTTTGCAATCGTTAGTCAGAAATCCTAATTTAACACGAGGAAACTATCCATAATCCTATTTTTCCTGCTTTCAATTCTTTGAAATTCAGTACATATTTCAACAACGTTTGTGGGCAGTAATTTCCCTATCATCCCATTTGTGCTCATAACCTCTGGGCACAATATTTTCCTTTGTGATGGAATCCAATAGTATTAAATCGTGATAGGATGTGAAAGAATTTTAGGAATTGTGAGGAAAAATAACGGACAGCCAGTTTAATCTAAAAAATGGCTAAGAAAAGCAAAAATGGAAAAAATTCATACATTTTTTTACACATTATATTACCAATGTAGATGGTTGTTTTACTGGATTTATAATTAAAGAGGAACATTAAGCGACGAAAAAGGGAGGGGCAAAAATTGATTTACATATTTATAATTATTTACCGATTAATTTCTGGAAATCGAAGGCAACATGGGAAGATATATGAAGGGGTTTAAATACGAAAAAGATATTCTCAATTTACGGTTATATAAAAAAAAAAAAATGTTGTGAATTTAAGAGTTAGTCATTAAAGGACGTCATTTACATTCTGGAACACATTCTACAATATTTACAACAAATCAGTTCTGCATAAAACTTTATGAGCGTCAGATTAATTATATTAGTATATTGAGGATAATTTATACAAAATTATTTTTGTATAAATAATCCTCTGCGAATCGTTTATACAACATCGTTTATACAATCGTGAATCTGCGAATTGTTTATACAAAATTGTTGTATTATATTCTAAGAAACTTGAGTAGATATAAAAAAAAGTTTTAGCGAATAATACTCCGTTTATAAAATAATTATTAGAATTAAATTAATATTTGAAAGATGAAAAATGACTAATACGATTGTCGACTAAAAAATAATCATTTAGCCCGACATATTAAATAAAGTTGTTTCTGTCTCATTACCCAATATTTTTTTTTCGTTACACCAGCTAGGTCTAATGCTAAATGATTACGCGTTAGATGTTTTTATTTTAAAGAGAAAAGATATGTCCCCGGCCGGGATTCGAACCCGGAACCTCTGTCTCTCCGTCACAGCGCTCCGACCAATTGAGCCACCAGGGTCGCCTGCCGGCAAGGGACAAATCTTTTCTCTTATCAGATCCCATGTCCCCTGTTCGAAGATTTGTCCCTTGCCGGCAGGCGACCCTGGTGGTTCAATAGGTCGGAGCGCTGTCACGGAGAGACAGAGGTTCCGGGCTCGAATCCCGGCCAGGAGCATATCTTTTCTCTTCAAAATATAAATATTTAAAATTCGAAATAGCTGAACAATAATTATAAAAAAGTATAGATTATGCGTTAGTGTTGTGCAGTTGTACCCTCTAAACCATGAAAGCTACTGGTTTCTAAAAATTTTATTTTCAATTCTAGACTAAGCCTTAACCAGTATCTAGTGCTAGGGAAACAACTATCTTACATAATTTTGCGACAATAAAACCGTAAAAACTAATTGAGAATTTGTGTTAAATATAGTTTTTATAAAAAACTTCATCCCGTTTCTTTATTTGGCAGGAGTCTGAATGTTACTGCACACATCTTCGTCCAATAAATTTTTATTTTCATTCACATTCAAGAACACCATAAGTTCCTTATCAGGGATCAAAAAAGGTATAGTGGTTACCATGACAAACTTCTAGGGGGTAGGTGGCCATAGGATTCCTTAGATGGGGATAAATACCCTTAGTTATGCCCTTCTTCGGAAGGGACGTATAATGGGGGTCCCGAGTCCGTAAGGTGTCAAGTTCTGATTCCCTGGATCCGCCAATTTCAAGACTACCACAAAAGCATCGTCTGATTAGCCTTAGTTGCATAATGTGACTTTGAATTAATAACCATAAACGATCTATATCGAATAAGTCACAAGGCTTAAGAACTATAACGACTGCTTATCTCAATAAACCTTCTTAGACCTTTTGAATTAATAACTATACTTAATTATAAATTTTCTAAATATGAAAATTCTGCTTTAAACGTTGAAAAGAGACAAACAAAAATGCACACAGCAAAATAAAATTTAACAATGGGTTAAGGAATGAAAAAGAGGTAAAACATTTTTAATGTGAAAAGTTTGTGGATTTCCAATGGGTGTTGCTTAAGCAACAGTTTTTACTAACTATTGTATTAATTGTAAATTAAGCATTAATTTATAAACATCCATGTTCTAAGATGGCCTTTAACTTCATCTTCATTTTTTTTTTGTCTTATGGAGAATAAGCCTATTTTATCTTCCTCCTGTCATCAGCTCGAGTCATTCTCAATGAATAGAATCTCATCTACGCTTCTCTAAGAGGCAAGTCATTGAAGCTGATTTAGAACGCTATTAGCTCTGACGACTTGGCTGAAGAGGCAGGCTGTACTAATACTCTAACATCTACGTTTTACCAAAGGTAATGGAGAATTTACCTTTAAAGGCCTTTTATGGGTAAAATGAGCTAGATTAGAAGATAGAAATTTGACAGGTTTAATGATTTGAAAACGAAGAATTAAGGAGGGGTGAAACGAATATTTACTCTTAAAAACAGAATTTAAAATTAGTTTGAGTATCAAGTGTCATGGCCGCATACACAGTTCACTGTTAATGACGCTCCGCATTTGTTACTATTTATAGATGAACAATTGAACAGCTACAACTGAAAATGTGTAGGATTATAGTTATACGATTCATATTAACAATATGAACATATATTAATCAAGGATTGTGCGGTGAGTGACTATTATAAATAGACATTTATTAACTGGTGGGCGTTTGCTAAGGCAGCAACGTGGCAACTAATCCTTACAGGACTTAACAAAGTCGCCACAAGTTCAAGGCCAAGGCTTGGTACGTGGCTCTTCCGATCCTCCGATCGAATCCCACGAGAGACAACATTTTTTTTTTCTTTTTTTCAAATCAATTAATTTAATTTAATTATTATTTAATTAAAGTACAGTACAGGATGTATGTATAAGATTTAGGGCTAAGATTTTATTTTTAATTATTTATATATATCTTTATATGTATATATTTTGTTTTTCTTTCTCTCTTTTTATTATTAATTAATAGACAATGGATGTTGACAATTCGTGTAGTGATGTGTCGGAGGAAGAGACTCCTTTCTCTGAAATAAGTGAGACGGACTCACAGTATTTAAAAAGACGAAGCCTACAGAAGAGAGAGAGAAAGTCTGCACCGGGCTCGGCCGGAAACTCTCCCAATAAAAAAAAAACACAGGACAACATTAAAAAAGACACCCGCACAAAACATTGAGGTATCAGTGCGCCCAAAAACTCGCAGTAAAACAACTGCAGCCAAAAAATCTACTAACAGTCTGGAAAATAAACCACCAATAGCCTCAACTAGCGGTAACTCTACAAATAATCCAGCTCCTAAACAGGAAAACCAGGGATTCGTTGACCCGAAGCCACCACCGATCTACGTATCAAAAATAAATAAGTTCTATGCCTTCGGTCAAGAAATTGCTGAATTGATTGGCCAGACAAATTTTAGTTGTTATTCCAGAGTGAATGACATCAAAATAAACACTAATAACAAAGACATTTACAAAAAACTCATAGATCATCTGACTGTGAAACAATATGATTTTCACTGTTATCAATTGAAACAGGACAAATCATACAGAGTGGTGTTGAGAGGGTTGCACTCATCCACTACTACGTCAGCAATTAAGAAAGACCTAGAAGAAATAGGTCACAACGTGAGAAATGTCTCATGCGTATTACATCCCATAGAGAAATATCCACTACCATTATTCTTCGTGGATTTGGAACCAGCTCGCAATAATGAGGAAATTTTTCAAGTCTCAAGACTCGTATATTCTATTGTTCAATTCGAACAGCCGAAACAAAGAACAACCTTAGTGCAATGCACTAAATGCCAAAATTTGGGCCCTACTAAGAGGTATTGCCACCACGAAGCCAGGTGCGTCAAGTGTGCAGGTCCACACCCAACTGACACTTGCCAGAAATCCAACGCCGAACCTGCAAAATGTGCCCTCTGTGGCGGAGATCATCCCGCTAACTATAGAGGCTGTGCGGTCTATAAAAACGTTCATCGCCAGAGAAGTCTTAAAATAAAAGATAGGAGATTAGAGAGGACTACTACTCAGGCACCTGAAGTTGACAACGTCAAAATCTTCCCTGAATTGCCAAAAGCGTCATTACAACTACAACAAATTACTGACACAACGTCCACAGAGAAACGAAAAGACAACAGCACTACAACTGATCTGCAGCAGCCTCGGAGTCGGGCGCCTCAAACTTCCCTTAACAAAACTCAGACCTCCCAATCCAAACTCCAGACATCCCATCCTACAGCTGAACCTCCACGTCAGCAAATTCCTCCCTATCATCAACCTTTACGGGTCAAATTGCCGCCGCAACAAAAAAATCCGGTCCCATCCAGGCAGAACCCTCAAATGAATTCCCTAAATCAAAATAGTACAAAAATAAATCCAGCTCCACAGATTCAACTCCCAGCCAACCCTCCTTTCCAGATAAATTATCCACACCAACCTCCAGATGTAAATTCAGTCCACCATCCAACAGACATAAACTTTATCCTGTCTTCCTTCCTGAGAGATCTTCAGGACATCATCAAACCACTCATCGTCCTACTCACAAGACTTCTTACCGAAGTTCCATTTAATTTCCCACGGTGAGTATAAAGCCCTTAACTGTCCTTTTGTGGAATGCAAATGGCCTACTCAATCACCGTGACGAAGTAGACATATTTCTTCATGACAAACAAATAGATATAGCTTTGCTGACTGAAACTCACTTCACTCAACGTCCACATTTCTATATACGGGACTACGTCACTTACAGATCAGACCACCCAGACAACATTTCACATGCTGGATCCTGCATTCTCATTCACAAAACTCTATCTCATTCCCTTGTTCCTTCCACTCCAACTGATGCTATTCAATCAACATCAGTATCCATAACATCACGCCCTTTCCATATCACACTTTCAGCTGTATACTGTCCTCCCGGTAGTTCCATCTCTCATAACCTTTTAGATTCCCTATTCCAATCTTTTGGACCGCGTTTCATTGCTGGAGGAGACTACAATGCTAAACACCAACGATGGAGTTGTCGAACATCCAACTCCCGCGGAAATATTCTATCTTCTCTTAAATCCTCAAAGAGCTACTCAATCCTTGCCCCAAAAAATCCTACCTATTGGCCTACATCCCTCAAAAAACGTCCCGATATCCTTGACATATTTGTTACATCCCAGATTTCCCCCGCACAAGCCAATATTGAATCATTGGATGACCTTTCATCAGATCATAGTCCAGTCCTCCTTTTCTTGCACTCAAGTTTCGCTCCCAAGCCTTCCCTTCCCACATTGATTACAGAACGTGTTAACTGGGATGATTTCTGTTATGACTTGGAGGACAAACTGGACTTAAAAATTTCACTTAAGACAAAACAAGGCATTGATACAGCCATATAAAAACTTACAACATCAATCAAAAACAGTTTGCATGATAACATCACAAATCATACCTATAAATAACTATCAACAGACTGATTTGCCACAGCATATTCGTATCTTATTAAGAGAACAACGCAGAGCAAGATCGAAGTGGCATAGAACTCGATATCCAGCAGATAAAACAATCTATACAAAATTAACTAACAAACTAAAAGCAGAAATCAAAAAGTTCAAAATTCAAAAATGAATTACCTGGACTGAAAATCTTACAACCACCGACAAAACATTATGGATGGCCACCAAAAAGCTCCTGAAGTTCAAAGAATTTAATCATCCACTCCTTACTGAATCAAATAACTGGACAAGATCTGACGGAGAAAAATCACAGTTATTCGGTCAATACCTTTCCAAAATCATTCATCCACATCCTGATATCATTAGCCCAACTCACATTGAATATATAAAAGAAGAGTTATGTTCCCCTCCAAATGTCCCTTCCACCCAAAGCGGTCCATCCTTCTGAAATATCCAACATTATTCACAGATTACCTTCCCGCAAAGCTCCTGGGCACGACCTCATCACAATTCATATCTTAAAACACCTTTCTAGAAAAGCTATTCTATTCCTTACCTATATATATATATATATATATATATATATATATATATATATATATATATATATATATAATGCTGTACTCCGCTCCACATATTTTCCTGACCTCTGGAAATTATCCATTGTAAAAATGATACCCAAACCTAAAAAAAAAACCAGAATACCCATCCTCTTACCGTCCTATCTCTCTTTTACCTTGCATGGGTAAAATCCTAGAAAAACTCATCCTTAAACGATTGTACCCATCCTTGATGCAAATCACATAATATCAGATCACCAGTTTGAATTCCGAGCATCCCACTCCACCGTTCAGCAATGCCATCGTGTGGTGAATGTGGTCTCCTCTCCATTAGAACGTGGATCATATTGCTCGGGAGTCTTTCTTGACGTGGAACAGGCTTTTGACCGAGTCTGGTATCCGGCCTTGCTCTACAAACTCCGCAAATTCCTGCCCTCTACATACTTTCTCATCCTACAATCCTATCTCACAAATAGAACTTTCCAAGTAAACCATAACAATGTCTATTCGTCCCTCTTTTCCCAATCTGCTGGTGTTCCTCAAGGTAGTATCCTTGGTCCAATCCTATATACAGTTTATACAGCTGACATACCAACTCATCCTAATACTATCCTTACCACGTATGCTGATGATACATGTGTATTATCAGTCAACACCAATCCAGTTATTACATCCCAAAGCCTCCAATCCCATATCACTGATCTTGAAGAATGGTGTCAAAACTGGAGAATTAAAATAAATTCTCAAAAATCGCATCAAATCACTTTTACCTTACGTCGTAAACCAATGACTTCCTGCCCTTCAGTATCCTTTAATAATATACCGCTGGTGCCTGTAGAACAGATCCGATACTTAGGGTTGCACCTTGACAAATGATTAACCTGGAATCCTCATACAAGACTAAAAAGACAAGAAACCGCACGACATTTCAGGATACTTCAACACTTATTAGACAAACGCTCTAAGCTCCCAATTAACTACAAAAGACTCATCTACATGACCATCATACGACCTATTTGGACTTACGGAGTAGAGCTTTGGGGCTCCACTAAGCCATCGAATTCCTCTCGTATCCAATCCTTACAGTCCAAAATCCTTCGTAAAATCCTCAATACTCCTTATTTTGTTCAGAATAAACTCCTCCATAACGACCTTAATGTCCCTTTTGTTGCTGATTTGGTCCGAACCTGGTATTTATCCTTTCATAATAAACTTCATTACCACTCAAACCCTCTAGTTCCGCTGTTTGCTTTGTAGTTAGTTTAGTACTAACTATTCAAACTATCAAACCTAAAAAAAAAAAAAAAAAACCTGTACTATTACTGTTTTATGGAGAAAAATTGTGCAGGGAGGTGATTTGTCCTAAACCACGCTCAACTACCAGATTTTCCCCTTTATTTTGGGTATCCACTTTTAGAGGCTGGGTCCTAGATCTCCTATGATCTATCTCCGGCTGCTAACAGTCTAAATAAAATTGGAATAAAAGCGGGATTTGAACAAGGATTTTCGACAAGGCAACCCAGTGCTCTATCACTGAGCCACTCCGCTCTCATTCAAACTATCAACTTATTCCAAATTTAAGTTGTTTTTTCCCTCGTTTATGTTGAAACCGTCTAAAAGTTCACTATGACAAAATTATGCAACATCCTGAAAAAATCTGAGATAAGAAAACAGAATAACATTTGTACAAACGCGTTGATTGATTCATAAAATTATACATTTTAGATTTGTTATTTGGGGGGGGGGGTCTTCACTCAGGACCTGTAATAATGTAATGTGAAAATATCTATAAACTATTGCCGTTCTTTTGGTTTATTTAGTGTTATCATACTAAAGTTTTCTGTTTGTTTTTGGCTTTAGAGTTGAAAGCTTAACCTCTAACGGTTAGATTGGGGTTGGATTTGACCCCAGCGAGTTTGTTTTGTTTACTAATCCCAATTATTTTCGCCGAGAGTGTAGGAGTGGTTCCCAGCTACCCTATCAGACAGTCATCCCGAGAACACTGAGGATGTTGTCAGTCTGGTGAGTGACCTTGAGCTGCCGCGCTCGGGTTGGATCCGACCCCACCTTACTGTTTACGTCACACTTTTTAATGTAATTATTTATTGTAATTACTAAACATCCTAGAAGTATGTAATTTGTATATAAACATTTAAAAATTAACAAGGATTTAAATCAAAATAAGTAAAAGTCAAAATTGCAAAAGATCGATTGAAAGATCGACGAAATACGGAAAAGAAAGGATGAACAAGTGGAGAGGGAGCAATAAGGGAGAAAGCGGTCTCATGAACTTATTATTATTATCTATTTCACGACTTTATGTACTCATTTCCTGGATAAATTTTACATTTATTATTTGTTTCTATTTCATTACCTATATAAAGACATTGATCATTTAGAACTTAATATTTTATTTCAAACCTGCTGACCCTATTTATACAATTGGTGCCTACTAAAGCAATCAAGTTCCTAGTTGTTGACTTAATAGTGATTTTTACTATGTCTTAAATACGATTCTTAAGAATATTTCTATTATAGTATTTTTTTTTGTAAACAAGTTCCTATTTTCGTTTCTATGTACTCTGTTCCTATTTATTATCTATTTATTACCTATGTTATAACTTTTTGTTATAACTAATCTAAATTGTGTTATGTTTGATAATAAAACTTTTCTCCATTATTCCTATTTTATTTTACCCCCAAAAATCGATACTTGGAGAGTGGGGTCTAATCCAACCCCACCTTACCCTTTATGTCAGGGAAATTCACCTTATCGTTAGAGGGTTAGTATAATATAACATTTTAGTTATATTACTTATTATTATTATGAAAATAATAAGATATACCTTCTTCTTTCGTTAGTATTTTTAATTACTTCTATAACAATTATTATCATGTGTAATTATTTCTATTTTAAATAAGGTTTTTTTTTTTGAGATCCTCTATTTTGAAACCGTCTAGGATTTCATTAAGAGAAAACTATAAGACTGTAAGAGAGTTAGTTATATAATAACGGTTTTATAGACCGTTGAGAAAGAAATAAAACTGTTAATTTTAAGTGAGCGTTGACAGCCTCAACTCAGGCCGCATAGATGGAAATTAAAACATATAAACTATTTTACACTACCGAGATACTGTTGATTAAGTTCTTAGGATCCTAGATTAGTTTTCCAACAAATTAAATTGTGATTGAAAGTATTACTGATAACAAGTAAAGAATATCCATCTTATTTTATTTAAAATAAAATAAAATTTCATAAAAAAAAATCTAGTTGGAAATTTCATAGTTACTCACTATTCATTGTTTATTTAATATCTTTAAAATTGCATTAGATTAATATTTTGAGCGAAATTTAAATAATTACCCCAACGCAAACCTAGTTATTGTTAATTGACATCAAATACAACATAACTCACGGAATGCCTTAAAATGCAATAAAGTGCACAACAAGGCAACACAATGAGGAGAAGAAGAAGAAGAAGAAGCACTCCATAAATATTTATTTATAGGGTTTGTTAAAAAAAATGCTGAGCAACACTTTTTTTTTTGACAATTACAAATATTTTTTGATATTTTCTTAATGATGTGTTATAACATTAACATGTTATTAAGTCAATGGGTTAAGAAACACAATTAGTAAAAATATTCTAAATTATTTGAATAAGGAAAAAAATAGGCCAAATAATACAATGAATCAATTTAATAACTTAATTAACAATGACATTTTATATACAAAATTATTTTTTAAAAAAAATAAAGATTTATGTATCATAAAATCAGATAAAACAAAACAATTGGTAATAATAACAGAAATAGATTATCAACAAAAGATGTTAGATATATTAAATAATAAAGAAATTTATAAAAGCATAAGAAATGACCCAATGAAAGAACTCAATAATAAAGTTAATAAATATCTAGATAAACTAATCAAATATAATTTTATTGAAAAAAATATGAAAAATAAATTATCAAACAACTATTATAATATACCTAGAATACATGGCCTAATAAAAATGCACAAAGAAAATTATCCGTTGAGACCAATAGTAGATGGCACCAATAACCCAACAGACAACCTGGCAAAATACCTAAATAGATCTTTGAATAATTATAATAATAATAATGATTATGATGTTATTAATGCAATAGAGTTAAAAAACAGACTAAATAATATCAATATAAAAGCTGATCAAATTATTGCAAGTTTAGATGTGGTATCAATGCTCCCTAACATCCCACTTAAATTAGCACTTAAACTTTTAAATGAAAATTGGGAAAAAATTGAACCCTACACGAATATAAAAAGTAAAACAATTTTTTTAAGAAGGAATTAAATTGTGTACGGAAAATGGATACTTCATTTATCAGGGTCAATTTTATAAGCAAACGATAGGTTTACCTATGGGAGGTAGACTATCAGTAAACTTATCAGGAATAGTCCTTAATCATATAATAAATAATAGCCTACTAAAATTGAACAGTTCATCTATATTCATTGCTAAATATATAGATGATTTATTAATTATTACAAATGAAAATGATTTAAATAAATTTAACTCAATATTAAATGAACAAAATAAAAATATCAAGTTCACAAAAGAAATAGAAAATAATCATTCTCTAAACTTTTTGGACATGACCATCATAAGAAACCCTAAAAATAATAGAATTGGAACAAAATGGTATAAAAAAGATATAACCTCAAACAGATTACTCAATTTCTTCTCAAACCACCCAAAACAACAAATAAGAAATACAGCTCAAAATCTAATAAAAAGATCAATTACAGTAACAGACAATGAATATTTAAATGAAACAAAGAATAAAATTTTCAAAATTCTACTTAGTAATGCTTTCCCAATAAAACTTATAAAAGAAATGTGGCACAAACAAAATAATTTAATTAAGAATAAAATAGATAATAACATAATAAATATAGAAAATGACTCTAATATCAATAGATTTGATAATAGTAAAAAAATTAACCATATAAATGACAAAACATCAAAAATCAAGCCATCTCAAACTAAGATTACAAATTTTTTTCAGACAGAAGAAAATAATAAAAAAGACCCCCAAACCAAAAATAACACAGCTCAAATAATTAATGAATCACCAAAAAAAGATTTTAAACAAAATGAAATAAAATACAGAAGTGTAACCTATATCAAAAACTTGTCAGAAAAAATTGAACCAACATTTAAAAATTATGACATCCCAGATATAAAATTAGCACATAAAACCATAAACCCTATAAAAAACATAATAAACAGCAAAAAAGATAAAATACCAATCTTGGATAATATAAATGTGGTATATAACATTGATTGCAAAAATTGTGACAAACAATATATAGGACATACCAGTACACATCTAAAAAATAGATTCTATCATCACAAAAATAATCTAAAACCAAATTCAAAGACAAGCACTGCATTATCAGCCCATTGCAAAAAAGAATCCCACACATTTGATTTCGAAAAGCCACGAATTTTGCACAGAGAGGAAAATAAGATAAAAAGGAGATTTTTAGAAGCACTATACATAAATGATAAAATGGATAAGGTGGTAAATGATAGGAAGGAATCTAATGAAATAAGCAAACTATACTCATCAGTGATTTTAAAGTTAAAAATTAAATAAAGAAATATAGAAGTCTACACTTATTAGATAACACAGATAACATAACCTTCTCAGTAACCTCACAGCATTGTTTTTCATTTTCCAATTCTTAATTCATAAAACTAACTTTTTAAAATAAATAAAAGATATAAAATAGATCAATATAGATAAAAAAATTACTAATTATATTAATTAACCATTCATAATGACTATATATTGAAGAACTAAATAAATTAAAATACTATTTTAATAACAATAATAATAAAAAACAGTCCAAAGTACAAATTACAAAAATTATTAAATTGACCATGGAGTACACTATAACTCTAAGCTTTATTTTTAAATTATATGACAATTAACCAAAAAGGTATCTATATCTTATTCAGTATTTTTGGGACATGTTTTTTGTATATAAAATAATGTATTTATTTGATTTGTCTTTTAATTTTTAGGTTGAAAATGTACAAAATTAAATTTAAAAAAATTTTTTTAGAGAGTATTTTTAAAATTAAATAGTGTTGAAGGATTTAAAAGAAATGATGTAAATTGAAAATGACATGAAATTGTCGAAACGTTTTTTAGAATAAAGAAAAATAATAATGACTGGAAAAGGTTTTTAATTTACTCACGTGAAGTCAATGTAAGATTAAATTTAAAGATCCAAAAGTCTTTAAAATACAGAGTACTAGAATAAAGGGGCGAAATGATTTTCTCAAAATATTGAAAAATCAAACCCGGCCTTTCTAGTCACATCATCATAATATTATTCATTCTCATCACAAAAAATTGCTTATCACCTTTCTTATATTCACTATTTTTTTAAAATATTTTTCCAGACATACTTTTATTAAGAAAGGAATGATATAAGTAAATATTTATCTTTACTTTACTGCCGGTCTGTCGTAGAGAGGTCTCAGAGCTCTTAGTTAGGCTTCTAATCTTTCTACAAGTTTTCAGAAGTTCTCCATCACAGCTTCATTGACCTGAAGACAGCTAAGGTTTCTTCTCCAGAACTTTCTTTGGAGAAAATTTATCTTAGTGAAGGTAATGGTGAGGGAACAAGTTTGGCCTATTCCTCCTTCTTTCAATCAATCAGGTCTTGTACTTTTTTTTTAAATTGTGTTATAACCATTGGAAAATTTTTAAACTATTTTTCTAGATTAATATTAAAAATATAAATATAAAATACAACTACCTTTATTTATTTACACAGAAAATAGCAGTTGTCTCTATTTATTTCATATAGTAATATTTCATGATATAATTATAGGAAACATATCCAGAAGCTTAACCAAAAAAACGGAAAGCGTAAATTTTTTTTCGCAACATAACATTTTATGATGATAAATGCTATATAATAATTAATTAACTTTAATTTAAAATATCAACAATTCTTTTATTGGAGGAATAACCAAGGCACTCACATATCGCAACACTACATTGATCTTATAGCGTGTTTAATGCTAATAAATACATATTATTAAAGAAAGTCCTCCGCCGAGTCTGTCTGTTTGTTCGGGATAAACTCAATAAGTGCTGCACGGATTTTCATGCGGTTTTCACGAGGAAGGCTTAAGTATATGATTTTTCAAGTTTTTTTTGTAAATTTATTGTAATATAACGATAATTATTGTATGTTTTGGCAAAAGTATAGCCGCCTGGGAGGTTACATCGAAGACGCTGCCTAATGCCTAATGGAGATATAACGAAACAATTCATGGTGGAATATTCCTCTTTTATAGATCTACTAAAAAGTCCGTGGTAGCATGTATCTATCTTTTATGGACAGTTTACTATACTTATTACATCTTCTATAGGATTGGTTAAGTACAATGCGGTAATTGGAAAGTTACTTAGAAAACATATTTAGACCGTTACAGTATTATGCCTTATCAACTTGAGTACTTTAGTTATCTTAAGATTTTCATGCATTATTAGAATATTGTATACCACACAATTTAAATGAGTATCTTAGTGATTATCGCAAAAAATTAACGCGGATGAAAATATATTCGTATATAGAGAAATATTTTATTTTGTTTTTATGTTTGTAATATCTACAAAATAAAATACATTAAACCACTTTATGTTGTGTAGACATTATGCTACATTCAAATCTAATCCACATATTTGACGCAACAAATTTATACGATCCTCCAACAGATAAAACATGTTGGTATAATATGCCCTACTATCCGTGCGAAGGTGGAGGAGGTCACTAGTGTGGTATAAATAAGACAATATCGAAGCACATTAGAGATTGTCAATTTAAGAAAAAACACAGAAGAAGAAAAACATGACATTCAGCATATTCATTCAATACAATTCGAAAGACGAGAAACAGGCAATGAATGAGTCATTTTTGAAAGTCACATATGAACTAAACATTGATTTATTTTCTAACAATAATCTTAGGAATATATTTAAATAAATACAGTTTTTTGTTTTTAATTACGAGGAATAGACAATTTTCCTGAATAGTATCTAATATTTTTTTTTAATTTTCAAAAACTCATGAAACAACATTTTGTTTGAAATGTAATCCTATTGTAAAAAAAATGATTAAATTTAATTAATAAATATGTTTGGAAAAATATAAGGGAATCTACAATTAGAGGCGAAAACTACTCACTTCCTTAATTTGTAGCTGTGGAGGTAGGTCATCAAATTGTTAAAGGTTGATTAAAAGAACTACCACGTGGATGATGGACACTAATACTTTACTTTCGTAGAAGCCAATTATTGAAAAAAGAGTTGGTCCATGAGTAGAAAAGTTCTCAAGAGCATTGAGTGGACACCATGTGTAGTAGGGTAGCGAATAGTTATCAATTTTTACTTTTTCAGTTTTAATTTCATTTAATTTAACTTTTTTACTTCAGTTTTTCCCCGTTTGTTGATTACTCCATTGCTAACGATAATAACTAAGAACTGAAGATAGTACAATAAGAAATATACAAGTAGATAAAGGGTGTGAGACGCCTATACAGCGATGACATGTATCACATAAGATCACCTATCGAACCCTTTTCATGGTACTAAGAGATTGAAGCAACGTTGTAGCATGTTATACTCACTTCAAGATATACCTTCACGAGGTTGTGAAATCATTGTACAGGCAGTTGAGCCGTTCATTGATGGCAAACAACTACTGTCCTTGTTCTTCGCTGACGACCAGGTCGTGTTTGCAAGGCGGAAGGTCAATCTTGAAATGATAGTGTATTCCCTAAAAGACCGAGTATAACAGGAGGAGGATTGGATGGATCGGGAGGCATGGAGCTCTGCTCTGACCAGTTGAGGCAACCCATGTCGGAAGTAAAGTAAAGTATAAGTAGATGACCTTCTTTTTTTGTGTGAATATGAAATATTTTCATCAAACGTTTGCTGAAAATTCACACTCTAGAAACTTCAAATGATATGCAACTGAAGATTCGGAGTCGAATTATGATTGCTAAAGAGTGGTTTCATGGGCTTTAGAAACATCGAAGGAGCAAATCTCTCTTCATAACAACCTAGTTAGGGTTAAAAAAGTTCTGTTCTGAAATATAATTCGCATTTCTAGATGCTCACGAAATTCTTGTACATAGAAATATTAATTCATGTCAGTATATCAATTTTAAAATCCTATAAACCTAAAAATTATATTTTGTAGTTATTAAAAGTAGTATATACGATTAGAAGATCAAACCAGCCTGATTTAAAAATTTAGAAACAGGCTAACTGGTGAGGGTGATAAATTTTGAATTCAAGGATGAGACCGTCTCAGGATGAAATCAATTCAAAAAGAGGTTTATATCTTGACAAGAAAGCAATATTTCTGGTCTTAATGATAAACAAGGGTGTTATTTTAAATATAACTTAGTAGGTAAAAACGTTATACGTTTATACGTTTTAAAAATATGTTATGAATTATATTTCATAGTATATAAATTCTTCTTCTAATGTTTGAGAAATAATGTAACAAATATGGAACTCATTATATATAAAATATTACTTTTGTTTAATGAAAAAAAAAGAAAGCTAAAGGCAAATGAGTCTAACACCAGGAAAGGCTGAGTGGGAAGCAAGGTAAGGTCAAAGAAAGCATAACGTCATCTTTAAAAAAATACACTATTATGTTACCATAAAGTCATATAGGACACTAATAGTCATATAGGTAAATAGGTACACACAACATCGATAATAATAACAAGAACTCTATAGTCATTTAGCGCTTAAATATTAGAACAATCATATTTATTTTTTATGTGCAATGAAATGCCCAACCAATTAAGGATTCAGGCGCTCGTAACCACTAAACCCGCACATGCGTTCGGTATTGGGGGTACTGTATAGTCTACTCCTTAACTATTTCTAAATTATACCTTGAGATTGTCTTATAACACCCAATAGTGGATATAGGGGTGGCAGCGAATGCCTGGGGAAAACTTTATTCTAGATAAATAAATTAATAACTTTGTTTATTATTATAACTTTTAAAAGGAAGAGAGTCTAAATGGGAGTGGGAGACAAAACATTTTAAATCATTTTCGAAAATGATTTCATCGCACATTAATTAACTGGTAAAATGAGTGATAATTTCTAAAACCACTTGTGGATGTAAAGCAATCGAGTTATCGGGTTTAACTTTTTAAAATTAAAACTTTTATTGCTTCTAGTTGAAAGGAAAGGGTGAAAAAAAAGAACCATATCAGCATCAAAAGCGGACTAAATAGCACTTTCCACTAGAACTAACGCTACCAGTTATTTAAAAAATTATTAACTCGGATAAATTTTTATTATAAATTGAATTAAGGCCACATATTATTATATGTCATAAAATCATAATGATTATCAGTGTTTTGTGACTAAATATATTCTACACCTATAAATGTATTCCACAGGTTTAACTTTCTCAGAATCAACCATGGGGTGTTGTTGTAAAGACTTTCTCAGTACTAATTTTTATATAACATTTTAACAAAATTTAATTTCAAATTTAATTGTAAAGACCTAAAGCATTAAGAGGAGTATCCGATTTTTTTTTTCGTTGGTCGACAAAGGTCACATCTAACTATCCCTAAAAATACAAAAAAATGATTAAAGTTGAAACAGAAAGTGTAATAAAATTGTAATAAAATATGAATTATATTTTCTAATAACACAATTTATTTTTGATAATGGATTCAGTCAATTGAGGCCTCTAGGACTCCATAAATGGTTTTGATTTCATAATAATAAATGTTCATAAATTTTACTATTGGTATAAAATGACTAGATATTTCCTATTGGCTGTTAACTATGCCTCGAATATGCCTTTATTCTTTTCAACTTCATTCAGCAGCTCCGCATAGCAATACTAAACATCCGAAACTATCACAATTTCAATTAAACCAAATAAAGAAAACCTGTACCACTACAACCTGTGAAGTGCCTGGGGTTCAGTTCATGGTCGAGACAGAAATGTTTCATGGACAAAAGTTGTGCAGGGTGGACACCTCTCTTCACAACCGTTTGTCCTAGATCACGCTCAACTGCCAGATTTTTCCCCCTTATTTTGAGTACCCACTTTTAGAGGCTGGGTGTGCCCTAGGAGGGTCCTAGATCCTATATGATCCATCTCCGGCTGTTATCAGATTAAATAAAAGTCTTGCCTGCAGCAGAATTTAAACCAGGATTTTCGGAATGGCAACTCAATGTTCTACCACTGAGCAACTCCGCTCCCAATAAAACCAACTACCTCATGAAAACGTATTTCTATATATGTTGTAAGTATCTCATGTAAGATAGATTAGACAAAGAAATTTAAGTATTACCTGCGATTCAACTAATATTTGTTACTTTTTAAATATTTATAACGGACAAAAGATTATTAATGAGGACAATGGGTGAAAAGCCAAAACTATGGAGTATTAAAAAAAAATGTTATTATTTTGGTAAGTTAATTTTAAATTTCTACAAAACCTTTTATTTAAAATTTTAAATTTCGCAAATCATACGTCATACAACCTTATGTAAATATATGTCAATATACGCTGTCAGTACTTCAAGCAGAACAGAGTAGACAAAGAAATTTAAGTGTTAACTGAGGTTTAATTAATGAAAATTATTTATTATTAATTAATTAATAACACTTGTCAGAGATTGTGTATTTTAATATTTACTGTGAATAATTAAATTAGTAAAGATTAACTATACCTAAACTGAGTGAAAAACCCCAACTATAGAAAATTTCTTACTTTAAAAAGTTTTTTGGGTAATTTTAGGAAACTAGTATTTAATTTCGCAAATAACATTTCGTGACCGATCAGCTCTTCTTCTCATGCTTGAAGGACAAGAACGAGAAAAGTTTGTTAATATAAAATATTAGTTTTTTAATGGAAATATGGAAAGCTTAAGATAAATGAGTGTAGGAGCTTTATTTGGTTGATTCAAAGCACTTACCTGAATACCAGCCATAAGTAATATCGAACTGCGAAAAGTCACATACGACCACTTAAGTTCAAGATTAACGACTTGGATGGGCACTTTACATCATAGTAATTAAATCCGAACTGGTTCTCTATAAAAATAAATGTATGCATAACTATCAAATAATGTACCATAAAATTTTATCCTGTGGCTTTTATTCCTTTATTTCTTTATGTTTATTATTATTAAAAGAAACCCTACCCTGCAGACTTGAAATTAATGTAAGCTCTTTCTCCTTAACTGCTTTGTTCGATAAAACTCATTAAGGAACCATTACCTTCCATCTCATTCCCTTAATAGTAAGGTCTAAGATTTACCATTTTATTTCTTAATGTTTTGGTTTTGTTTTAGTCGTTTTTTTCAGTCTAAATATAAATCATTTTGTGTAGTTTAATTAGATTTTATTTACATAGGTATGTATTATTTTATTTATACGATTATTAATAAAATTATTTATATTTTGTATAATGTCATTCGATTAATAAAATGGTTTCGCAATAATAGTTCGTAATAGGCTGTATCTTAAACTTAATAATGACGAGATGACTCAGAAAATGTATCGAGATCACATGGCTTCTGTCTTGTATATACATACGTATATGCAGTATCAATAACATTCAATTAATAAGTAGATTGCTTGGATTTATTAATGGTACTATAAATTACATATACTATAATTAGTGATATATAATAAACATTTTTTTAGATTATAATGACATTTACTTGTTGTGATAATTTTACAGTTGTAAATATCAATAAATTAATCTAAAGAAAAGATTATAATGAGAAGAGGACAGAAGATATAGGCCATAATTGTGTTATTGTGGCCATGTTCTTCTGTACTATAATCTTAAGTAGTTAAATATAGGTTTGTTGTAATTGTTGTTATTTACAATAAACATCTTCAAGACACATTAATAACAAAAAAAAAGAAAAAAGATTTTCTTAAGAAATCTAATATAATAATGTACTTAATTGCAATCATAAGACCCTGAATTAACATACAAATTGAAACAGCACTTTTGATACCACAACCTAGATTTCAGCATAAATAAATATATTCTTCAAATATATTGAAAAATGATCTATACCTTATTAATGGCACATCAGATTCATATGATCTTAATTTAGTAGTTTTCCTTATATATTTCAAAGAATGAAATTTTAATCACTTTTTAATACGAGTTCTACAATAAAATACGACAAAAATATAGAACGATAAATAAAATCTGTTAATTGCTTTTAAATAATATATAAAACAATATCAAATAAAATAAATCCAAACATTAAAAAAAGGGATGTCTTAGGTACTCAATTTCGTGGAATCGTTATTGAAGAAATGTAAATTACACTTTGCGTGACCCAACCTGTTCGCATTTAATTAGCCTAAATTTAACTTGGAACTTAGCATACAATGATATTTTGTGATATGAGTCTATTTCAGAATTGTTTTTAATTTTTGATTTAACAGAACTGTCTATTACAGCTTAGTTAAAATTATATAATTTGATAGGAAAAATAAAACATTATTGTTTTACAATCATTTAACAAAGCTTTGAAACAAAAAAAAAATATATATATGTTTGTTGCACTTTATTATAATGATTGGTACAGTAGCAATTTTATTATTTCATGAGTTATAGACGATACAGTTAATCTCTGAATTAAGGAACCTCTTTCAATACAAATGCTTAGTATAAACCATATAGATAATTCAAGTAACATTTAGAATTTTTTATTAGAAAAAAATGTACTACAATTTTAAATACTTCAATTTACATTTATAGTAATTAATGTATGTAATGATAAATATATTTGACCTTAACCTAGCTGATAATTGATCAAACATTAAAAAAAAGATAAGTTCCAAAAAGAAGAAAACAAAATAAATGATTAATCTGTTTGATATTATGGATTCCTCAATTAAGAAATTTACTGCCACTTGCGTGATCCAATTATTTTCTCATTTAACCCTCAAATGGTAAGGCTCGGGTCAGATTGACCCAGGCAACGTTCATTGAAGCCTCATCATTCATCCTCTAGGACTACCCCCACCAGACTTCAGAGACCCTTATTTCCATTGCTGGTCTAGCTGTCAACAAAGCGGAAATACTACGGTAAGTGGAATTTTTAGCTCAATCGTAATAATTTATGACGCATTCTGAACTCTGGGTCACTTTGACCCACCCTTACCGTTAAGTGAAAAAAGTTTTGCTGTTTCAAGGTTTTAATATTTATTTGTTTTGGGATTTTTTAAGACCCATCATGGACCGAATACGCCTTTTTACCAATCCCGAAGAGGTTTTCCAAGAACCACTGGTTCTGTTCTTACGAATTGGCCAAAGAGTTGAGGAAGAAAATTTAACACGGGCCGGAGCTCTCAGGAAAAACAAACCACAAATTCCTCCACCAATGTTCTCCTAAATTCCAATTATGACAACCAAATTTTTATGTCAGTATGACAACTTAATACTGTCACATAGCCCCAAAAAAACATGAACGTCCTACTCTTGTTGTCGATGCATTTTACTGGTGCAATCAACAAGCGAACAAAGAAAGCCAGAAGTTATAGCGTTTTATAACATGCCGAAAGGTGGTGTGGACGTTATGGACAAGCCATGACGTTACAACAAAAAGAAAAAGTCACAGGTGGTCCATCCGATATTTTTTTGCTGTTCTCGAAATTACCGCTGTAAACAGTTTTGTATTGTTCAATTGGAATAAAAATGAGGCTACTTATTCCAATTGAGCCAGATCTAACTTTCTGAAGGAGCTAGCATTTTCGGTAACGAAACCATTCATGGCTAGGAGGCTCCAATGCAAATTCCTCCCAAGAGAGCTTCGAACCACTATCATGAAAGTTATAACTACAGAAGAAGAATTTCCTAAAGAAATTCCACAAGGATCAAAACGAAGGAGGTGTGACCTGTGTGATAAAAGTAAAGATAGAAAAGGGGGCCAGTTCTGTAAAAAGTGCCATAAATGTATTTGTGGAGAGCATCAAACTGCTTTATACACACAATGCTACGACGAAGACTAAATAGTGACTTGACAATTATTTATTTTATTGTTTTGCAAGTCTTTGTATATATTCAATATTATATTTGCTTGTATCTTGCATTTTATTTATATTTTTATGAATTGTGATAAAAAATGAAAGTTCCTAAAACACTTGCATTATATATTTTTAGCCCTTAACCAGCTTCCATTGGTGTTTAATGCCAGTGACGCGGCTGGGAAAGGGAGCTGAGGCCTCCCGGACTCCTGCTTTGCCCTCATTCATGAGGAAGAAGCTCAGTTCGGGGACCCCAGGCAAATAGTAAATAGAGTATGAATGTGTACAGTATATTTCTTTTATGTTTTATTTATTATTATTATATTTTTTTTATTATATATATATTTTTTTTTTTTACTTTATTTTTGTATATACTTTTTCGCTTGTATGTATTTATTTATGCATTTATTCGTTTATATCATTGATTTTTTATGGAATGATTGTAGCTTCATAGCACCATTGCTTGTTGCCCACAAGTGGCAGATTGTAATGTCTGAATAAAAAAAAAAAATATATATTTTTATTTATATGTCTTTGAACGAAATATATTTTCGTATACCTACAGTTTTGTTTATAATATATCTTTATCTTTATAATAAATCTTGTACTTTATAATATATATTTTTGTAAATTGTGATTTCGAAAAAATATTAAATTTCTTATAACACTTGTCATAATTATACATAAGTTTATTCCATTACAATATGTATTTTTTCTATTTTGTAAACAATATTCAATAGAAAATATTCTAGAATATATTTTAGGAGTTTTTGTTATCCCAAAAGTCTATTAAATAGCTCAAAAAAGAAAATTTACTACTACTGCCTTACCATTTTCGTTTCACTCTCAAGACTTACCATTAGAGGGTTAATAGATATAAAGTAATCTCAAAATTCAACACAAAAATGGATTTCAATTTTTTACAGCTTTGTTTAAATTTCAATAAACATACAATCAATCAATGTCATAATTACTTTAAGAGAAAATTCATTTGCCTCCAGCATTATATATTATGAATGACTCTTCTACTTCCATACACTTTGGCCTACAGAGGCCCATTGTGCTCGAGTACTAAAATGCCTATAATAGGACTAGGCTTCTGAGATATTTTTGATAATCTTTAAATCTGAGTTCTTGTAGTTCCTCGTGTACTCCAGGGCCTGGGTCAAATGTCCTTTTTCGTCATAGTGATTTACATTTGAAGAGAACATGCCAGGCTGTTTCGTCCTCCTCTGTGCACCATCTGCACCGAGGTTCTTGTTCAATGCCCTAGCGATGCATATGCTTCCTGAGTTTACAATGCCCAGTAATGATTCGTCCATACTTTAGAGGTCGCTTCTCGACATGTGAGCGGCTTCTTTCTTGATTTTCTCAGAATGTTTCTCCTTCGTTGCGAAGGCACCTGCATGTATTCCCCATATTTCCGTTTGGAATAAGCGGGTGTCGTGCCCAGAACTAAGTAATGGCCTGTGATCTGGCATCCCCTAAACTAGAAACCCGAGCCGGCACCATGCTCCCCTTTGGATCCATCAGTGTACACATTTAGACCATTAGGAGGGTTAAAGCAATCATTCTTGCTTTTGCAGACCACCACCATTATGTTCTGAATTGATTAATTTACTTTTTTGTTCGAATCGGACGTTTCAAGTGAAAAAATAGTGATTAATAATTAAAATTATTTAAACGAGTTATTTATAATAGTTTATTATTTAATTACGTATATTCGCCAATTATTTAAGATGAAGCGAAAGATTTATATTAATAGACAGAAGGTACCATAATCAAATACGGTCAAATATCTTGGAATGACATTGGATGCTACACTCAACTGAAAAGAGCATTTGAAAAAAAAGAAAGAAGAGCTATTCTAAAATTTAGAAAAATAAACTGGCTGCTAGGAAGAAATTCATAACTTAGAGTTGAGAACAAGCTTCTGTTATACAAACAAGTCCTAAAACCGGTATGGGTTTATGGCATTCAGCTCTGGGGTTGTACCAAAAAAAGCAACATGCAAATAATCCAAACATTCCAAAATAAAATACTCAGAAGTGTAGTCGATGCTCCATGGTACGTCAGAAACGATAATATTCTGACAGAGAAGAGAGAAGAAGAAGATTTGCGGATAGTGACAATGAAAGAATTAAAATCCACGTAATCCCAGAAAGAGCATATATGAGGAGGCATTGCATCAAATAAGGCGGTTTAAAATAGTGAAGCCGAACAATTCCACTCATTTGGGAGATTAATCAATGGGCTATACCCCACACCCGAGATTTTGTACATGAATGAGGAGCGGCTTGTTGGGCTAGCTCAGTTGTTGCACAGCAAGGTGGTTTTAGTGGGTTGGAGTCCCAAACTATCTGAGGATTTTTCGGCCTCAGGTGTCTATTGAGATTTCCACCTTCTAAAAAAAAATATTCAATTATGAATTTAGTTATTTAAATTTCTTGTTGACCCTGACACATTTCAAGGTTTCGTTTTTCACAGCTCTAATTCATCTTTAAACTAATTTCCCTGACACAGCGAAAATTTAAATCCTTCATAAAGATTAAAAGCTTATAAGAGTCCTTGTGGAAGACCAGACATATAGCTAAAATGACAAGATTAATAAGGGGCTACTCGGGACAGACAGTTAATTAACATTAGCTCGGCCAGAATGTATCCATTATATTTAGCATATATTATTCATCTTTATGCTCCCTTATATTTAGGATATATTTTGTTTATATATTATTCATATATATACCTTTTACAGTTTTTGTGTTTACACTAACGGTATAAGTAATATAAATGTCCTACTACAACTCATAAATTTAATTTTAATTTAAACTAATAAAAGAAAAATATTTTTAATATCAATGAAACTGGATTTATTGGAAAGATTAGTTTTATACCACTTATATTTAAATGCAGTTCACAGCACGTGCTGGAGTGAGCAACATCGTCTCTGTGATACTTTTTTTTTATACCCATTAACTTTTATCGTATATTCATGGCTTTTTACATAGTCATAGTCATAGTCTTACTGTGTACCAGTAAAGTAAAATGTGAAGTTTCGTAGCTAATTACGGACTTATAAAGTGACTATATTAATTATAAAATTAAGTTATTAAAGAGACAGGAGTTGCTTATCTTTGTGCTGGTCGCGGCAGGTTCATCCCCACCCACGGTACAAGGTAAGACTGACCCTATCAGCTATCACTGCTGCCTCTGGCACCGAATGAGGCTGATCTGTGCCGTATTCAGATCAGATCTCATACGAACTCTTTATTTTTATTTAGTTCCCTTTCCTCTCTGGCCTACCTTTTTTTTCTTTACTACTATCTGCTCCAGTGACATAATATTTCAAAATGAAGTTTTACCATCAAGCATTATCCAGCAAATCAGATAAAAAAGGAAATACAAAGAGAAGTCGATCCCTAGAATCAACTACGAGAAATAGCCGATAAGTAAACCTAAACCTAATAGAAGGCGTAAAGTCGACACACTTCCTACTACTCCGAATGATAATAAGGAACCCAAGGCAGGACCGTCGAATGAAAATACCCAACCAGGGTCATCTACTCAGTTCACTGAAGATTCTCCCTTCTACTCACCCAACAGATTTCAGCCCCTAACAAACTTACCTAGTGAAGCAATGGAGACCACATCGGCCCCTAAAGTGCACAGGCCTCCACCAATTTTCGTACGGAGCATAAAAAACTTTAGGCTTCATTGCACACAATTGAATAAGGCAGTAGGCACCGGAAAATACTATTGCACTAGCGGGACCAACGATACAAAGATCCAGTCAGACACGCCCGAGACATACCGAAATATAGTCAAGTACCTAACGGAGATCAAGGCAGATTACCATACGTACCAACTAAAGGAGGAGAGATCCGTCAGAGTGGTAGTCAGAAAATTGCACCCAACCACCCCTGCTGACGTCATAGAGGAGGAGCTCACCGCCATGGGCTTCAAAGTTAGACAAGTTACAAATGTCTACAAGAAGAATCCTGTACACCCCGAGACCAGCAACAAAATTCCATTGCCTCTCTTCTTCATAGACTTAGAACCAGCACCCGGAGTAGAAAAAATCTATGATGTAAGTAGACTATACTATCCCTTGGTTCAAATCGAAAAAACCATACCCAAAGAAAGACATCGTGCAATGCCATGACTGCCACGCATACGGGCTCACTAGGCACCACTGCCATCATACTCCAAGATGCGTCAAATGCGGAGAACCACATAAAACTGAAGAATGCGTCAAGCCGAGAAAAACACCAGCTGTCTGCGCACTATGCCTTCAAGGGAATTCAGCCAATTATAAAGGTTACCAAACCTACAAGAATATAAAATCTCAAGTTCTGGAGCACATCGGCCTAGCGACGAAGTGAGGACCTCAAGAAGACAGCCTTCTAAAATTGTAGATGGAGCTGTTTCCTACGCCGAAATGTCAGGTGGTCAACAAACAAACAGTCTCGGGGCCACGCTACTCCTAACAAATCTTGTTTCCCATTTCTTTCCTGTCCATCAAAATCCTTAAATGACATCCACCTTATCCATTCTGTTTTGGAATGCGATATTTGAAACTACATTGACGAAATAACATCATTGCTGTATGTTAACAAAATTAATGTAACCTAAATTACAGAAACTCGACTGATCAGTAAACGGAAGCTCAACATAATACAGTAGCAAAACTACCGGACCGACCATCCTGATGGAAAAGCTCACGGTGGCACGGCTGTCATTGTTCATCAATCCCTCTCCCAACACTCATTTCCACTCCAGTCAAACCATATCCTTCAGGCTACAACTGTTACAATCAAAACCTTTTTCTTTCCTCTAACCTTAGCATCAGTGTACTGCCCTCCTAATAAATCCATTTCCCATTCCCAATTCAGCTCTCTCCTAAACTCCTTAGGAATTTATTTCGTTTTAGGTGCAGACTTTAATGCGAAACACCAACAATGGGGCTCAAGAACTACTAATACCCGAGGTCGCATCCTGCACTTAACTCCCATAATTCCAGTTTTATTTCTCCAGGCACACCTACATATTGGCCCACTGACCCAAACCGAAATCCTGACCTCCTTGACTTTTTCATCTCAACATGGATCATTTATTAGGGGACCAGTTGACTGGAACCTATTTCACCAGCTTGTATCCGACACCATTGGCCTCAGAGTTTCCCTAAAAACACCTCAGGAGTTGAATGATGCCGTTAATTCCTTTACCAATTTTATCCAGCAAGCAGTTTGGACTGCATCTTCACCCCGTCCTTCCTTCAAAATCCGTAAGAAAAATCCATTATCCCAAGATCTTAGAGATCGTATCCTTATCAAACGCCGTTACCGACCCCTTTGGCAAAGAACCAGGCATCCTCACGATCGGAGACTGTATAACTACTTTACCAAATTAGTCAAAAAGAACCTGACAACCTATAGATCCGAATCCTACAAATGCTACCTTTCCACACTATCTGCGTCAGATAATTCCCTTTGGAATGCCACCAAAAAATCCTCAAATATCACTCTATTTCCCATCCCCTCCGACGTGAAGACGACTCTTGCGCTGCATCAGATGAGGACAAAGCAGAAGAATTTGCCAAACACCTTTCAAATACATTTATCCCACATCCTGATATCCACTCTACGCACATTTCCAATATTAATGAATTCCTCTCTTCACCCATACCTCTATCCTTACCTCCTAAAGCGGTAAATCCCTCTGAGGTCAAATTCCTCTTACAAAAGTTAAAAGTCCGCAAATCTCCTGGACATGACCTTCTAACCACCCAGATCCTTCAACATCTTCCTCAAAAAGGGATTATTTCCTTACCTACCTACATAACTGTATCCTTCGGACAACTCACTTCCCTTTGCTGTGGAAACACTCCGTCATCATCCTAAACCTGGCAAGCCACCCAATGCCACATCATCATACCAACCCATCAACCTGCTTCCTATTCTTTCCAAAATTTTCGAAAAAATCCTCCTGAAACGAATCCTACCCATAATAGAATCCAATGATATTCCTTCACATCAGTTTGGATTCCGTCCCAGGCACTCGACGGTCCAGCAGGGTCTCCGAGTTGTCGATCACATATCCTCTGCTCTTGAAAACAAACAATACTGCACAGGCGCATTTCTGGATGTAGCGCAACTTTCGATCGGGTATGGCATGCTGGTTTGCTGTTCAAGCTCAAAACCCAGTTACCTCAATCCTTATTCCTAGTCCTTCGATCCTACCTCTCTGACCGCTAAGAGCTACTTCCAAGTACGAGCTACTTCCAAGTAGGAGCTACTTCCAAGTACGCTGTGGTAACGAATACTCCAATCTCTACCCAATTCAAGCTGGAGTCTCTCAGGGCAGCGTCTTGGGTCCTATCCTATACATATTGTACACCGCTGATATCCCAACGACTCCTGAAACCTTCCTTGCAACGTTCGCAGACGACACAGCCATTCTATCATCTCATCCAGATCCCGAAATGGCTTCCTCGAACCTCCAAAGGCACCTTTCACTCATTGAAATTTGGTGTAACCAATGGCGGATCAAATTCAACGAGGAAAAATGCAAACATGTGACTTTTACACTTCGCCGGGGAACATGTCCTTCTGTCCAATTCAATGAAACCATCCTACCTATTTTCGACACAGTACGATACCTTGGCTTTCTCCTAGACAAAAGACTTACCTGGAATCCTCATACCAGACTCAAAAGACAAGAACTTAACAGACGATTCAGCCAACTATACAGATTACTATGTAGGACCTCTCATCTTTCAATAGACAATAAACTGCTAATATACAAGACCATCATCAAACCTATTTAGACCTATGGACTGGAACAGTGGGGGACTGCGAAAAAATCGAATATCAGACGTATTCAATCCTTTCAATCCAAAGTCCTGAGAACTACTGTCAATGCTCTTTATTATGTCTCCAACAAAACCCTCCATAATGATCTCAACATTCCTTTCGTCCTCGATCTCATCCCTACTAAATTTTCAAACTTTCACCAAAACCTTGCCTGTCATCCCAACCCCCTGGTTCAGTCATTATCCAGTTCCACACATCTATATAACCCACCCCGCCGTCTAAACCGGCAATGGCATCGAGACCTGATATAATAATGTTATTGGGAGTACTGGCACTGGCCAGATTCTCCACTCACGACCTGTGTGTGTGTGAAGCGCCCTTAACCAGCTTCCATTGGCGTTTAATGCCAGTGACGCGGCTGGGAAAGGGGGCTGGGGCCTCCCAGACTCCTGCTTAGCCCTCATTCATGAGGAAGAAGCTCAGTTCGGGGATCCCAGGCAAATTGTAAATGGAGTATGAATGTGTACATTAAATTTATTTTATGTTTTATTTATTATTATTATATTTTTTATTATATATATATAGAAATCCGGAAAAATGTTATTCATATACCGATTGCTATTGTTGAAAAAAGCTTCTCCTAATATTGGCAGAAAATTGATATTTGTCGGACCATTAACAACTGCTGGGAGTAACTGACATAACATCAATGAAGCGAGTATGTGCAATAAGAATTCATGCATACATGACGAAGTGGATTATTCTAGTCGATATATTTGGGAATATTTCAATAACCATATTTAAACAAATAAAATTTAATGCATGGTTCAAGATCAACATAACACCTGAAAATTGGTTTTTGATAATGATTATAATTTTCATTTTCAAACATATAAAGGAGAAATTTATAAAGTTTCCTTAAGTTGATTAAATTTCTGAACAGATGAACATCTGAAGTAAGTCTGGCGAATAAGGTGAGTACCAGGACTTGGTTACTAACTTCTTTTAGTTTATTCAATGTCTTTCGTGAATCACGAGGTCTAGTGTTGCAATACGGGTTGTTTTTTTGGGGGGAGGGGGTTGAGGATGGGATGTTTTGAAAGAAAAATGAATTATTTATGAACCTATTAATTATTTATTTATGAATTATTCTGTATCACTTACCATCTTCGATTTGTCTGTTTGTTACAACACTCTTCTGTAAACGCGGAGGTAATGTTTCATGCAATCATATACAAATCAAACGAAAATCGCGAGTTTCTATAGTGACTGCAATCTGTAAAAATAAACATAGACGACTAACAAATTTCACTGATTCCACTTTGAGTTTTTAAAATAATAAAGACGTGCATCTCATATGGAACTATTAAAACATGACATAACATAATGACTATAATAAATTAAGTATTTAAACATGACATTACTTTTTTTGTTACAGCAAAAAGAAAGGATATTAGTTGTGAGTGTACTTCTTCGGGAAGTTTTATTTAATTATTTTTTAATGATATTTAATCGAATAAGCTTAATGTTTAGATTGGAGAAACATCCAGTATTAAACTCATTTCCATTTACAAGAACTATTGGTATTGTTAGCTGATGTTTGCTGAAATTTTGTCTCTATAAAGCAAAAGAGAATCCTCTGCTGAAAACTGAGAGAGAGAACAGTTTCGGTCTGTGGCTGACCAACAAGCCTCAACTGGAGCCTTCGACATCCGACCTTCTTTATCCATTAGGGTTTGCGGGCTTTGCCTGGCTCGGGTTTTTGAAACTTCAAATGAACATCATTGTCATTTCAATGAACATCATTTCGTTTAGCATCTGATTACCACCACCTGATAGTCGTTTTGAACTAAAAAATTGGCATTTTAGAACAAATTACATGCTACAGTTAATATAATAGTGAATTATTTTATCGGTTAAACACTCAAATAACTTTAAAGAAAAATGGATATAACAAATTAACTTTAAACAACTACAAAACTAAAAGAAAATAAACAGTAGTTCTGTGAAAAAACAAATCGAAACCGGCTTTACTAAAAACCACAGATAAAAAGTAGAAAATAATACTCAATAAGCTTAAAATAAGAATAGGGTGATGTACAAAAAAAAACTTCTTCGTAAAAAAGCATGAGATGTTTGGTGTCAATTGTAATCATTTTATTTGTTTGCATAGGTAAAATTATGAAAATATCTTTTATTTTTCAAAAGAACCCAACACTTTTTTTTACAATAAAATGATTAAAATAATTTTGTTTTCGAACTGAAAATCATTTTCTTTTTTTTTTTTGTTTAATTTGAATTAAAGGCTGTTTTTTTAGTTTCTAAATTATTATTTATTTTCTTTTACTTTTGTATTTTTTTTTAATTATCATTTAATTTGTTTTTAAGTTATATCAGCGTTTACCTGGTAAAATAATTCACTCCGTATACTGTAATGATAATAATGTAGTATTTTAATGTTATGACAACGTACTTTTAAATGAAATTATATGAGAAACTCATTAGTTTTTATTGTTCACGGATTCATATCATTTCTGTCTATGATGCTTTTTTGTCTTTTTCACAATTTTTAGATCTTTTATTATTTTAAATATTGTAGGTACCATGATGAAATCTGCTTAAAAATAAGAAGTAACACTGCCTTTTTTTCATTTTGGTGACGCTTTACGTTGGAATTGGCTTAACCCTTTAACTGCTAAAGACGATATATGCTGTCGTGCATCATACACGCACTCAGTGCTAAAGACGATATATGCCGTCGCACTGCTTTTCTCTCTATTTGCTAAATCTGACTATAGACGATGAGACCATACTTCATTCTACTGATTTCCTAGTAATATTGACAAATACTTTGAAGATTTTCATATAAAATTAAATTATTAAGCAATAGATTTTAATATTAAAAAAACAGTTTTAACTCCACCAGTGTCAACATACGTTAACAGATACTAGTAATGGATAGAATGCAGGTAAAATGTATGTAGCACAGGCCGGTCGGTAGATGGGTGGCCATCCCACTTAGCGCTGATAGACATGTGAAAGCTCTTCACTCGCAGCAGTTAAAGGGTTAATGTTATCGATGTTGGCTTTATGTTATTTAATTATCCCGATCTATAAATTTGAATAATCCTTAGTATACACCGTGACATTAAAAACATGAATAACTCATGAACACCCACAAATTATTTTAAATAAACTGGAAAATATTCTACTACCAACCGTTTTGTTTATTGAAATAATGGATGGAGTAAAAACCGCTGTGGGTTTATTTACACATTAATTAAGGTTTATTAATTTACCCACGGAATCTCCGACTGTAGTAAAATGCGACTAAAGGGGCCTGTTGTCCCGAAGTTACGGGGCCTCTCGCGTCCGGCCAATCACCCACGCGAGAGTAAAACTGATTCAAAGAAATCAAAATGGCCTCGGAAACGGACTGCCTCAACAGCAACGACAAGAAATGGAAAATTATTTAAGAATTGCAACATGGATCATCGGGACACTGACGGAGAATGAAGTCGAACTTGTGTTGGAACTGAAGAAGTTTAGACTAGACATACTCGGAATAGCTGAGGTTGAGAAAGTAGGACACGGAGAGATGAGGCAGGAGAATGATTGCATGCTTATGTACTCCAGAGTGCCTAAGAGAGAATTCGCTAAAGAGGGCGTTGGAATCTTTATGTCTCTTGCAGCATATTGTAAGCTAGGTGAGTGGGAACCAATATGCTCTAGAACAATAGTGGCTGACCTAAGTATACCTAAACCACCTAACACACCTAAGTATAGGGAAAGTAACACACATCCAAGTCTATGTAACAACAGATAATTATTCAGTCTTGTACAAGGGATTATTCTGCTCGGAGCTACAAAGAACCGTAGACAGGTGTAGGGCCAAGCAAAGGTCCATAATCCTAAATGAGGACATTAATGGTCGAATCAGATGTAACTATAAAAAAGGCCATGGATCTATGAGAAGATACGGTGTAGAGAGCACCAAGAACGAGAATGGCCAGCGACTGATCGAATTTTGTGTTGATAACAATCTTATTATCGGCAAGTCATTCTACCCACACAAGGCAGTACATAAGATCAAATTCACCAGCGAAGGCCGAAACAAAATCATAGATTATATAATATACGATCGCTGTATCAGAAGATACTTCACAAATGTGAAAGTTATCGGAGGAGCAGAGATGGGAACCGACCATCTGTTATTAGTTGCAGATACCAGAATTATAAAAGGACGCTGCCCTAAACCCAAAAAGTGCGAAAACATTAAGGTTCACATTAAGGCTGGACGACCCTGTGAAAAGAATGGAGTTTGCAGAAAAACTTTGGGAAAGGATCAGTGATTTGAACCTAGAGGATAACGCTGAGATCCAGTGGAGTGTCCTGAAACAAGCAATTTTAGAAATAGCTAAGGAAATCTGCGGCATGCACAGGGTAACAGGAAAAGGTAAACGTACAGAGTAGTTAGATGAAAGCATAAAGGAGCAAGCCTGAAAATCATATCTCCAAGATAAATCCCGGGAAAAACTCATCGAGTATCGCAGGATAAAGAGCTGAATGTAAGATAGAATTCGGTAGAAGTTTGGATGAAGACCATCGGGTTAATATTAACCCTCCTCTACTACTCATTTATCCTATGGCAAAATTGCTACTCCTGGGTCGTACACGACCCACGCCTTGAAATTCATCTTGCATTAAAAAATCAAAAAGACTTGTAATTATAGAAACATAATAATTATTTTCAAAAAGGGAAACAATATTAAAAAAAAAGGAATAAAGGGAACTATTAAATAATTGAAAACAAAACAAAATTCATGAACAGATAAATATTACTTAACAATTAAAATATAGTACTGCTATGTTTTATACTCCTCAATATATTTTAAATATTCTGATTGATTTTGGGATGCCAGAGTAATCATTTAACGTGATTACTCAGATTAGTAATTCAAACTTTAGTCTTAATTGGATTCTTTTCCAGAGGTCCTTTGTGTGTTCACCAATTTACTCAGTATTTAAACCTTCAATATATTATCCATAAATAGATAGTGCATCTTGGGTAAGTTAGCACCAAAAGAATTATAGTGACTATTGTTTATTATTTCAATTTGAAATAACATTAACGATTTAATATGTACATTGATAAATACAGTTAGGTAGTTCATTTTTACATTGTTAAGTTACTCAGAAAATGAAGGCTGGAAAATCCCATTGGTATTGGCTGATTAGTTTTTTTTCTAGAATTGTAGATATTTATGGCTGTGGGATTTTTCATATTCGATTTTAATAAATGTTTTATTATGACTGTTAATTAATTTTTATAATATAATAATTTTTTCCGAAATAATTATTTCGATAAGTATTGAACACACATTATTGAAGTCTAAAACAATAATTACAATATTATTTAAACTATGATACTGTACCCTTACTTCGAGGTATACATATATTAATATACGAACTATTATATTTTTTGTCACTTGGTTGCAGAGTAGTGAAAATCAATAAAATGGAAAAAAACCCTGTACCACTACAGCCCGTGAAGGGTCTGGGGTTCAATACATGGTAGAGACAGTACTGTTTCATGGACAAAGATTGTGCAGGGAGGTGATTTTTCCTAGATCACGCTCAACCGCCAGATTTTTCCCCCTTCTACACTTTAAAGAGGCTGGGTGAGCCCCAGGAGGGTCCTAGATCCTATATGATCCATCTTCGGCTTCAAACAGACTAAATAAAATTTTGCCTGCAGCGGAATTTGAACCAGGATTTTTGACATGGCAACTCACTGCTCTACCACTGAGCCGCTCCGCTCCCTAACACAATAAAATGGAAGGTATATTAAATTGTTAAACAACAAATACAAGAGATTTATTTTATAAAATTATTATACTAAGAATTATTACGTTAGAAAATTATACAAACTAAATTTTGTCACAAAAGACACTTATAATAAAAATAATTCGTCTACCAACGTGAAAATAAGGCACTACAAAGCTTAATATATATAATATTTGATATATATTATAAATAAGACTAGTGATATGTATCGCAAGTGAACTAGGGGAAGCAAAATACTGAAAGCACTAAAAACATGGATGTTAAAAAGAATTTATGGCCCAAGAATATCACCTATAAGCTAAAGACTGATCGGATAAAGGACTAAACACTTGGAAACAGCTATGAGGAAAATACGACTAAGCATCCACGGCACAAGGTCAGGATGGATCCCAAATTGTCGAATAAGCAAATATTTGATAAGATATTCCACCTGAAAAGCCAGAGTGGTTATGCTAAGCAGAATAATTGAATAACTTACGAGACTTGGAATTACTGATGAGGACTGCCTGGACAAATTTACAAGCCAACTCATGAACATCATGGGATAGAAGAATGCAACATTGGGAAATATTAAAGGATTATTAGAGGAGAAAAAGAAAGGGTTGCCAACGGCCATATCACGTTGAACACACCGGTTCCCGTCAGATCAACGAAGTTAAGCAACGTCGGGCGTGGTTAGCACTTGGATGGATGAACGCCTGGGAAAAACAGGCGGTAACCATCTGGGGAAAAACCACGTGCTGTTGGCATCTAACTAAACAGTGCACTAAATAATAATACATAGCTGGCTATATAGATGAATGAAAGAATCCAATGCCAAAAAAAAATAAATAAAAAAAAAGGGTCAAAAACATGATAGTGGTTTTTTTGTTGGCTGGTTCCCTAAAAGTAATTTAAAAGAAAACTCATTGTTCGTATCCTAATTGGTGGTCCTATGAATCATAAATGACATAAATATATTATACCTTAACAATATTATTTTATTATTTATAGTGATCTTATTTATAGTGAACTTCCTAGGGGAGGGCACCCCAAAATCAAAGTCCCTCCTGGAATGGGAGTTTAGCGTGGGGCCAACTCCCCCACCTTGTAAAAAGCTTCCGGTTCTGAAACTCACAATAAATAAAAAGCTGGACAGAAAACAGGTATTGATCATGGCGCGAAAAGGACAAAGCACAACGATATGATCATGGCTACATGGAATGTTAGAACTATGTTACAGCCAGGTAAGATGCAGGAGATCGCAAATGAGATTTTAAAATATCAAATCGATATAACTGCACTCCAGGAAATAAGATGGTCTGGTAAAGGACGCATTGATAAAAAAGATTATACGCTTATTTACAGTGGTGCAGATAACAGAAGAGGGCTCTATGGTACCAGATTTCTAATCAATAAAACAGTCAGAAATTCACTGCTAGGCTTTGAAACCATTACTGAGAGAATTTGCAGAATCAGAATCAAAGGGAAATTCAGAAATGTATCCTTGATCTCGGCTCACGCACCTACGGAAGATAAAAGTGATGAAGAAAAGGACATCTTTTATGATAAGTTAAGCGAAATCTGTGAGGGCCTTCCAAGGCATGATGCGGTCGTCGTTCTCGGTGACTTCAATGCACAAATCGGTAAGGAGGATTATTTGAGCAATGTTGCTGGTAAGTACTCACTGCACAACGAAACCAACGACAACGGTCAGCGATTGGGTCAGTTTGCCTCTGCAAATAATCTAAAAATTAAAAGCACGAGTTTTCAACACAAACGTATTCATCTGGGAACTTGGAAAATGCCAGGGGGTGGAATTTATCAAATTGACCATGTGTTAATATCTTCCAGACATGCCTCAAGTATCATTGATGTTCGTGCATAAAGGGGACCAAATTGTGACTCGGATCATTATCTTCTAAAGGCCCTTTTCAGACAAATTTGTGTAGAAATAAAAAGAGAGAGTGGTATAAAAGGAAGATAGAGCTTATGGAAGGGCTAAACGAGAGGAATGAAAGCAGAAGATTTTATCATGCCGTCATGAAGCTAAGAACAGGATTCCAACCTAAAGTAAACATCTGTCGCAATAAGGAGGGTCTGCTCCTTGGAGAAGAGAATCAGATCTTGGATAGGTGGGCGGAGCATTTTGAGGAGGTACTCGGAACTGGCCAAAAGAACGCTGAGACGATGGTCAGTACAGTTACTGATTTGGACACCAGGGTTTTCCCGGATGCAAAGCCTCCTTCATACGAAGATTTTATGGATGCCGTAGACCACTTAAAGTCTAACAGGACTCCTGGAGAAGATAATTTGCCAGCGGAACTATTTAAATATGGAGGCGAATACCTAGGTCAAAGAGTTTACAATCTTATATTTGAAATATGGAATGATGAATCTATGCCTGAGGAATATTATTCGGGATTGATTCTGCCGCTATTTAAGAAAGGAGACAAGACGATGTGTCAAAACTATAGAGGCATAACCCTGTTAAATGTTATCTACAAAATCCTGGCAAATATTTTAACTACAAGACTTAAAAATTATTCGGAACTGATCCTCACGGATTACCAATGCAGTTTCAGGCCTAACAGGGGTACTACTGATCAAATCTTTGTCTTGCGTCAAGTACTTGAAAAATGTTATGAGCTTAATAAGGATGTCTACATGCTATTTATTGATTTTTAGCAAGCTTTTGATCGTGTGGTGAGGGATCAACTGTTTAATGCTCTAAAAGAATTCAAAGTTCCATTTAAATTAATAAATTTGATAAAAATGACAATGTCCCGGACACAGGCTAGTGTAATCATTGATAATAAAGTTAGCAGAAAAATCCATTTTGCTTCTGGTGTAAGGCAGAAAGACTCTCTCTCTGCCGTTCTGTTTAATCTTGTGCTACATAAGGCTCTGCAAAACATTGGGTCAGACGGAAGTCTAGCATCTCGCTCATGTCAAATACTTGGGTACGCAGATGACATTGTGGTTCTGGCGAGAAGTGAGAAGGCATTAAAGGAAATTCTGGCAAAGATTGTGCAGGAAAGTAAAATCGTGGGTCTTGAGATAAACCAATCTAAAACCAAATACATGGTAGCATCAGGCTCTGAGGCAAGAAGAAGAAAGCAGGATCTTAGGTGTGATGGCTATACATTCGAAACTGTTGATAGATTCACGTACCTTGGCACTGAAACAAACAGTGTGGTTAGGATGAGTGATGAGATTAGGAGAAGAATAATGTGTGGCAACAAAGCATATTACGGCCTCTCTAGATTGATTAAATCTTCCCTACTATCAAAACGCACAAAACTCAAATTATATAAAACCCTTATCAGGCCCGTTGTGTGCTATGGTGTGGAGACGTGGACGCTTAAAGTAGCCGACTAGCAAGCTCTTAGAGTATTCGAAAGGAAAATCCTAAGACGTATATTCGGTCCAATAAATGAACAGGGCACATGGCGTATTAGGAGTAACCAAGAATTGGATGACCTGATAAAGCATGAAGATATTTTAAGGTTTATTAAATCCAGAAGAATTAGTTGGCTGGGTCATATTGAGCGAATGCCGGATGAAAGAATGCCCAAAAAAGTTCTGCGTGAAGCGTTTCCAGGAAAAAGAAAGAGGGGACGACCACGTAAATGCTGGATTAAGGACGTGGAGGAGGACCTGCGTAAAATTGGAGTGACCAACTGGACGAGACGGGCCATGGACCGAGAGGAATGGCGAATCATTGTTGGAGAGACCAAAGTTCATCTTGGACTGTAGAGCCGTAGAAGAAGAAGAAGATTTATATTGATCTAGTTAGAGCTCTAATGGGGATTAATGCGGCAATCGTGAAATTAACTCTCTTATAAGTTTAAATAAATTTATATTGAGCCAACTACATTTTTTTTGAATAATTCGAAAAGACAATTATGAAAAATTGTTTATGAATAAAAAATAAAACATCAAGGAGGTGATAAAAAAAAAAATAAACTAGTAAATAACGAATGTAATAGTAAATTTGTACTTGGCCTTGTTCAATAACACTGGAGAAAACATTTTTCTTGAAGCTAGATATTTATGTTATAGTTCTTTTTAGTTTATCGAATTGAGGTTCAAAATAATCAACAATTTACTTATACTGTAATTGTAAAATTGTAATTAATGGTATTGTTTCTTTGATGTATTAGACTGAAGAATAATTAATATGAAATAAATTGAAGTACAACGGGAATTTGTTTTGTTTAAATCTCCATTTATTTATATTTAAAAAAGAATTTACAATATATATATATATATGCATATATATATATATATATATATATATATATATATATATATATATATATATATATATACGGAAATAATTATAATACTTTTCCTACCCGGAGGTATTTTACACGTAAGTAAATACATAGTATGAGTTCGCTGAAGGCGGGTTCTCTAAACCGGCACAAGGCCGCTTGACTCCATACATACAAGCAGCACAAGACCGCTTTATGGGATTAGGTGATAGGAAGAAGAAGAAAGGGGGAAGAGGAAGGAAGAAAGGCTTGGACAATGGAGTCCTCACCCTATCCCTAGGCCAATGAGAGCACGTCTAGCAAGGGGACACTGCCTTGCCACCTCCCAGGTCTGGGAGTGGGAACTATGTCTCTAAAGACTGGGTTGCTACACGCCTTAAGTCCATCAAAAAATTTGATGTGCCTCCGGCTAATGTAGGTCGGTTTAGACGGGAGTTTCAGCTACTCATAGATTTCAGTATTACTCGCCCTTTGGAGCGACGTGCCTTTAACTATACGCCTAAGGATGGAGTTCTGGAACTGCTGTAGACTTTTTAATGTTGTTTTATAAACCAGTTTAAGGAGCGGCGCACCATGGAGCAACGTAGGTCTAATAATTGATTTATAAATTTGGAATTTAAGCCGTAACGACAGTTGTGGCGAAGTGAGGAGGTGGTAGAGCCTATTGGACTTTTGTCGGGCCAGTTTCAGCCTCCTCCTAACGTGAATCGAGAAGGTAAAATGCCTATCAAGAGTGACACCAAGGTAGAGGATAGAGTAGAGTATACACGACGATCTTCATCTTCAATTGTGAAGGTCTCGGTAGTCGTTTTTACCTTCCTGAAATGACATCACGATGGCATCCGTCTTAGACGGATTCATCCTGATGCCATTCAGCTTTAAATCATCAATAATTGACACCGACGCCTTTTGTGCCTTTTTAATTGCATGACGGGCGTTGGCACTTGAAGCATAAATCCCTATGTCGTCCGCATAGGCCGCTACTACCGCTCTTTCATGCTTAACCGAGACCACGGGTGCTGTGAATATCACAAACAACAGTGGCTCTAGTACAGACTCTTGTGGTACTCCACAGGTGGTGTTGCTAGAAGTCGAGTAACTTTTCCCGACTCGCACGACGAAGGATCTTCGGCTAAGATGGGTTCGGATTATACGGCATAACGAATCTGGGAAGTTAAACTCTTCCAAGCGTCGGAGTAACAGTGTGTGAAACAGACTGTCAAAGGTCTGAGTGCAATCTAGGGATATAAAGGCCGTGGCTTTGTTCATGTTCATCTGCTCTAAGGTGAGCGCTTGGAGCTTTGCCAGGTGATGGTCACAGGAAACACCTCTAAGGAATCCAGTCTGTTCTGGGGGATATTGTTTTCCTCTCTACAGTGGGTCAGCAAATGGTGGTGGACCAGCCTCAAACGGGAATTTGAAAGAAATCTCTGATATTAACATAGCGTTTGATTTATTAATTTTACGAGCATATGAAATATCTTTCTCTTAATACTAAGCGAATATACATGTGATAAAATGAGTAAACTTAATGTTAGCAGTTCTACAAGAATGACTTAAAGACTAAACATGCAAAATAGCGAGTCTCTTAAATGGACGAAATAATGATAACTATTGAATTATAACAGAAGGGAGTAATATTACAATAGCGATCTAATGATCAAAGATAATTAATGACTAATAAAGATATAAGGTTAGCTTGAATATGCGGTCTAATAATAATGATACTTAATGATTAGTACAGAAGATTAACATTGAATAGGAGCGATAGTAAACATTATGGCCAAAGATATAATAAAAAAACCATAAACAGGAACGTTATGATGAAGAATTCAAGAATAAGGTGAGAAGATGTGCGTATAATTATTATCTTCGCCAGTGATCATGGCATGAAGGGGTAATAAATATGAAATGATTAATTAGCTTGAATCGTCTGTTGGTACCATATAAACACAATGAATCGTTGACCATCAGTAGAAATATTAGTTGGCGATTTGAGGCCTTACGATAATGAAATGGGACTTACGATTTGTGTGATCTATACCCAATTATCAACTCAGCATCACCCTCTTGTGTCTCAGCAGAGCTCCTGGCGAGTGACAGGCTGTAAGACCTCCTGGATGTTTTCATAAAGGAATAGTGGCTTGAAAGCGGCAAGCGGCCGTAGCTGCGATGTTCTGGTGTCCATGGTCTGGTGTCTGTGATAGTCCAGCTAGACGTCCATCCAGCAAGTGAAGTACGCTCAAAGCGTCACTCCCCCCTCTCCTTCGGTTTTTGGCGGTAAAACAATATCTGTCGATATCAGAGGCAAGGATCGGTTTGTTCCTTCTAGCAGATAGTACTTGGTTCGCGGCTAAACGCCGTATAATTTAGTTTTTAACTTCCTGTTGTAAACTTCTTCTAATTTTAGTATAAAACATTTTTATGAAGAATAATAAAAACCTTTTAAAATGTAGTATTTTCATTTAATGCATCTGTATTCAAAAATACAAGATTTTGGTTATTCATTTTATTATTAAATAACGGTAATGTTATTTATTATGCTAATAATGTGATGGATGAATAAAAATATTTAAATATAAATATAACAATTGACATGGATGTTGATCTAGATTTTGGATCTACTTCAGAAACCCACATTGGATTATAAAATATTTTTTTATTTTACATTATTGGCACTTTAAAAACACCTAAGTTTATTTTAAGTTAGTAATTGTTAAAAGCTGATTTATAGTTAGCAATATTTTCCGAAATCCTTAAAACAGAATAAATTAAGGTATATTTATTTAATCGTATATAAATCTTCTTTAAGAAGGAAATGTCGGAAATCCTGAGAGCACTTCAATAAAATGTTTTCAGTACAAAAGCTCTTTTCGTTTCTCCGAACGATATTAATAGCATTTTATTTTAACAATAAGTTGCGAACTGTTGCTCAACATAATATTTCATGTATGACTCTCAAAAAGCAAAGTATTTATAAGTCGGAAAAGGTTGCCAAGGCAAATTTTACTTGGGTTTATAAATGGCAAGCCAATTCAGACATTTAGTTATTGTGCGGATATTTGATGTAACATGCTGTGGTATATTTTGTTGTACTATATAGTGCAATAAAAAAAACACTAAATAAGAAGAAACTTATTTATTATAAGTACCGTTTCGGCCTATAATGTAGGCCATCTTCAGGGCTCTCTATCATATTATTATATCTATATATCTATACATGTCCCCAGTTATTACTTAAACCTTTACTGCAGCTTAGTTCATTCAATTATTTTTTCCTTTGGGTAATATTTAAATATTAAAATATAAAAAGTGTGCCACAGTTGAGGTTTTTTTTTTCTTTCTTTCTTAACCGCTTGGCTTTTATTAATTTTTTAACATAACATATTAATATTAATAATGATACACGGTATCTCTTTTACTGCACCAGGTGCATTTTAAGAGAGGATTGTACAATGAATTTTCTTTAAATTAATTAGATGGAAGGAGTGGGAGATCTAGTGAGGGGGCTCACTAGTTCTTTCTGATCGGAGTACAGTTGAGGTAAGATGGTCACGCCTTATTTAACATAAAATTTATTAAAATTTCAGTAAATTATATCAAAATAGTTTTGATACTGTAGGATACATAAAAAATATACAATTAATCATTTAATTGTCTATATCAGTGGATTTAATCACAAATAATTATCGTGGGCGATTATTTATCCTTTGATATAATTCAATAATTTCAACAAAAAGAATAAAGCGAAACTAATCAAGATAGACAAAAAAGTAGTGTAGACCTCACAGCAGAAGTGAAAACTATTTTTTACGATGTTTTGTTAAGCATACATTAGCTAATTTCCTCTTTAGTTTTAATTCGTCATCGAGTTTTTTTTTTTGATCCATCATCGGTTTTGCAATTTGAAAAGGCAGTATAAAACATTCATACGTCATATTATAATTACTCATAAAAAGAACTTATGTCCCAAACATATATATTTTTGAATATGGGAAAATAAAAGTTAACAGAGAATAAAAGTTAGGTTAATTTTTATTTATATATATATATATATATATATATATATATATATATATATATAGTAGCTTTTGCCCTCGGCTTCGCTCAGGTGGAATTTGGTCTGACACATTTAGTTTCGTGACAGATCATTTTAAATAAATAAATTATTTTTTTGTAACTATAAGTTACTCGTACATCCGAAATTTTAGATGTCTAGCTTCAAAACTGACGGATTCCATACAATATTTGTACCCCTATTATATTAAGGGGGAAACCCTTGGGGGTGGAATTGTCCAAATTCCTTTCTTATTGCTCATTTAAGCTATAATAAGAACCTACCTGCGAATTTCAAGCTGCAAAGTTCAGTGGTTTCTGCTGTGCGTTGACCGCTGGGTGTGTTAGTCAATCAGGTTTGTCAATCAGTTTTATATAAACTTCGCCTGTGTGGTGTGTTGATAAAAATTACCCTATATCCTTCCCCAGGCTTGAGATTATCCATATCAAATTTCATCACGAACGGATCAGCATAGCCGTGAAAGATATATTGACACTGATTAACAAACGGGAAGGACAGAAGTTACTTTCGTTTACTGTTGTTCGGTTTAGTAAAGGATCAGTATGTAATGTTATTGAATTTATTAAAAAGGAATACTTAGTATAACGGTTTCACTTGTACGGCAGCAGCGAGTAATTAAAACTGAAAGGATTAGAATAATGTACATATGTAGGCAATTTATTGATGTTTAGTAGTTAAGCGGTATAACCTGTATTACTGTAATGTTTCATCGAAATCCGTTCTGTAGTTTTTGGGGTAAGGAACAACAAACATACATCCATCCTCACAAACTTTCGTATCTGTAATATTAGTAGGGAAAATATGTAGATATTGCGAGTAAGAAACACGTGAGGAAGCTACTCAGGGAGAGCCCTGTAGCGATGCTAACAATATTCAACAATTAAATTAAATAACCACGATTACCTACTGACCATATGTTGGAGGTAATATTGAGAATGTGTTACCTATAACCTAATACTTTTAAATGATATTTATCTTTATATTATGACCAAATTACACAAAATCATTATAAATTGTAGGCTGTATTTTATCCTGATGCATAACCAATATTACTGTAAAGTTTCATCCAAATCTGTTTCGTAGTTTTTGCGTGAAAAGGGTAACAAACATACATACAAACCTTCGCATTTATAATATTAGTAGGACATATATACACGAAGTGACTTACCTATACGATCAAATCACTCTTTATAATAATGATATTTATTTTTTAATATGGGGAAGTAAAAGCTAACAAATAGTAAAATAATAAAAGTGAGGTTAATTCTTAATAGCAGTTGGCTGTACCCATCTCGCTCGTGTGGTCATGATTAAGCACTTCTATCGAAGAAAAATCGAGAATTGAAGAGATAGTTGTAACTTGTGGGTTTGGAAGCGAATTATGATTTTTCATGAAAAGGTTGATATCGGATTATGGGTTAATCAGCAATGAATGGGATATTATAGTCATTATGGGTGACTTTATTCGTAACAAGGCAAGGAGCTTTGAGGATTTTACGAAGAATTTTGGATTGCAAGAATTAGAAACGAGGAATCCGATGGCTTAGTCCCAAAGTCCCAAATCCCAAAGCTCGAAATGGGTGTTATAATAGTTATGTATACGAGTCTTTCGTAATTAATTGGGAGCTTAGAATCTCTATCTTGTAAAGGTTGAAGTAGCATGAAACTCAGAATATTTTTAAGCATAAACATATCTTTTGTGTTAAGCGTAATGATTAATATTCTCTGCAATCGTAGGAAAGATTATTTAATTAAGTAATTTCTTCCTTCATCTATTTCGACATAAATGAATCGCAAATTAAAAATGTTCACCTACGCGGACTTGTCCAGGATCATGCAATTACCTTCGTATTATTATCAGTACATTCGATTCACTAAACATTTATTTATTGTCATATAATTGAAAATTTAGTATTTAAGATTGCAGAGTAAACATAAGGTTTCATGATACTTTTAATCTCACAAAATTGAGATACTACTATGTGGGAAATAATTTGAATTATTTTATAAAAACCCAATATTTAAAATATAATTACAACGAACGATCTAGATTAATATTTTGTTAATATACTTAATAATTGTTTAAAGTATATGGAATTGTTTTATCAACATCATGGAGCTGGAAGTGAAGCTTAGGTAAATCATACAAGTTCCAAGTTTACCAAAGCTGTTATGAACATGGGAGAAAAGTAGAACAATCGATTAACCAACCAGAGGAGGAAGGAGATAAGAGAACCAACTTTACTCATATCGGTCCAGTTTCTAATCGACTTATCGAAGCCATCCTTGTAATCGATATCACCGATGAAGTCTTAAGTGTATTTTCTGCCAACTGATCACATCTCTTAAACCGTTACTTTATTGAACTTCCTTTTAGTTAACCCTATTTCACTCCCGGTTAAGTACAAGAATTATCTTTTAATTGAAGATGTTAGTCTTGACAAAACCTTATAAAAGTTATTTTATCCTGATAACATATTGGTATACTTTATCATAATAAGAATATATATCATTATTTGAAAATACTCGATTCCAAAATTACGAACAATATGTCTCGCTACAACAATATGATTCAATAAAAAAATAAACAGCAAAAAAAAAATCATACAGCAAGGTAATTTAAATAGTAAGAAAACTAATAATAAGAATATAATATAAATATAAATAATTTAAATATAATATAATAAGAATATTTTCTCTTCCTTGGCCAAATAGTGGCTAATAGGAAATGTACTTTGGGACTTTATGAACCGCCAGGCCTGAAATACATATTTACTTAGTTCAATATAATAATCTGAAAATTCAAATTATAAATATTGACAAGGGTACTTAAAAGTAAAACGATTTGTGGATAGGCGTTTTTATATCTTAACTTATAGCGTTGTAATTATTATGATCATAGCGGTCTTAATGGACGTACTCTTCCTTATAAGCCTTTTAAATTATTCCCCTCCAAAGGAGACCTCATCTCTTCCTATCTTTTGTGCGAGCTTTCATTCATCTTCTACTTCTACGCCTTGTTGCTTCCCCATTTATTTTCTCAAGAAAAATTCTAACTACCTAAGAGTTTCATGTCAAGATACTGGACAAATTATCTTAAGAAAACTATCCGCTATTATATTTCTAATTAATGTTTTTCTAAACTAAGTAGATTTGTTTTAGTATTATGGAATCCGGATCATATAACATATATACATCCCTATAACCACTCAAGGTGATTGTTCGAACTACCGAACTTTAAATCGATACTATAAGAAAAATCGTGTGAATGGATACATCAGATATGTTTTAATAATAATATTTGGGAAATAATAAACCACTGTGCAGTTATAAAAACCATAGAGCTCGAGATTAGGCATATAATTATCCCCCCTCCATGGAAGGCCTTTCAGCCTACTGAAACCTACTGAAACCGGGCATAGAAGTTATGAACATATTGTTGAACTACTTTTCCGGAAACCTTGCTTGGTTTCCACATGTCATGTCATTAGCCGCCCAGAGGTTTGATCAAGGGGCGGTCTGCTTAGGGGAAAATATATAGGTAATCCGCCCCTGCGTAGTGCGCCCGGTGACCCCAAACAGCCATAATTCATGAACCTAGACCGATTAATCTCAGTCCTTGACCACGATTGTATGTCGGTGGATTGCCCCCAAAGGGACTGGTTATGAAGTTAAGGAAAAGACCAGATGCTGTACCCTGGAAACCATGGATTCCAGCAAAATGAGGTTGTGTGGCCGCCTTCAGACAGTCCATTCTCTCGAAAGCAATGTTTACGAATATATTGCTCGGGCAAAATCTCATGGAATTTAGCACCAATTAAGAAATAAATAAATAAGTATATTGGAAAAATATATAAATGTTGAATGGACAAATAAAAACCACAATATTCTGTTAAGAAAATTATTAAATTGCTATATAAGACTCAGGCTCCTCAGGGGCTCTGACCTCTCTCACTGGCTTTTCTAGTCATAATGTTCACAAAAAACGTTTTATATTCACGAATACTTTATATTGCGTTATTCTATTCACAATAACTCAATCTACAAACTACTTAGCAGGCTGTATCCTTTAAAAAAATACCTTTTATTGTTAGTGAAAGCTATTATCTTACCTTAAAAAACAATGTTTTGTTATCCTTCCCATCATTTATCAAATTTCTGAATAAGAGCAAGGAAATTTCCACAAACAAAGTTCGTTACTGTAACTTTATTTTAAAATTGATTCTATGACCTTTTAAATCTTTAACGTTTATAGTCGAGTATTAGAACAATATTGTCAATAAATATTGTCAATGGATGATATTTATAAAAGATTATATCTATTTAATAAAAAACTTTTCATTATTTTTTTATATTTCCTATTTCTGGGTGTTAAGCTTCAGTATAAATAAACAATAAATTCAAAGTGAGGAAGATTGCTTGTGTTAGGCTGAGGGCAGATATGGGACCGTAACTCACTTTGATGACTCTCATGAAGATGAAGGATTTTTGGAGAAAGCTTTGAGCACCTTACCTCTACCGCTAATAGCCTCGAGTGAATCTGTTACCGACAATGAAAAATAGCCCGAGCTCTTAGTTTTAGGAGAACTATTAATATTAATAAATTAGTCTTAATATATAAATATATATACATATATATATATGTAAGAGAAAAAAATAATTTAAGAACACAATCATTTAAATTTTCTCTGTCGAGCTTACGTATCCAATTGAATTTAATATAATTAAATGGAGTTTTGTCGCATAGAATGGAGGACCATAGTAATGTTGTAATAAAATAGATAAATTTAGGCTGAAAATTAATTACAAAGTAATAAACCGAAATGAAAAAGGGTAAGAAAAAGATCAGCTCACCTGAATATCTGTATCTTCTATAATCTAAATTGTAGATGGTAAAAAATTGAATAAGTAGATTTGTGGTAGTCGACTAAAGGTAGAAATAATGTAAAAAATTAGTAAAAGCAGCACAAGGCGGAGTAATTCAAAGAAAAAAAAAGTTAGATGATACCTGAGTGGTTTCTCTAACAGGTTCACGTGTGTGATGAAAAGTAGCAGGCTTTTAATAGTAATCTAGGAGAAAAGGTAATGGTGTAAAAGGAACAAAAAGGAATAAAAAAATACCTGTACAAATCTTCATACACACAAAATAGATGAATGTAGGTATGTGGCTACCACTTGAAAAATAGTTGCAACTGAAGCTCGATGGCTGGGAGTATTTCAGATAGAGCTTATCATAACCACCACTCAAATTAGACTACGACGTTTAAAACAGTTCAACTGCCTAAAGTGCGGGAGAACAAGTAACTAAGGGCGCTAGTAGTTCTAATTAAAAGAGGAGGGGTTTAAAACTAGGAAAAATTATAAGAAGTACGAATAAGTATAAAATTAAATTAAAAGAAAACCTGCCGAAATACGGCACATATATATTAAGTTAATTAGAACTATGCTTATGTAAAAAATTAACGAATAATATTGTGTATATGTTTACTATTCGTCTTAAGAATAATTGGTCAAACTAAGGATTTTATATGTCGTTAGATAATAATTCGGCATATTTTATAAGTCGTTAGATAATAATAAATAGATAACAATTTGGTATATTTTATAATAAGTAGTATAATTACTTAGTTTGTCCTGTACTCACATACACACACATTTATTTATTTCTGGTTATCGCTATAATAAGTCCCTATATATATAAATAATATATATATATATATATATATATATATAATTATTATTATTATCATTATTATATATTGAATATTATTTATTATTTTATATAAATAATATTTATTTATATAAAATTTATTTACTAATTATTCTATATGTAGGTCTAAATCCATGGTTGGTGACTGTTCAAGGTCAGAAAGAATAAGAAGATCTATATTATATTCCATGGAACATATCTGCAGGATGTTATTCACATTATAGAAAATCATGCTGGGCCTTGTGTTCGTGAGTTACATATCTCTAGGCTGACGGGCCCCTAGGAGGATGTTAAATAAACATTAAAATCACCAAATAAGGTAAGTTTAGCGATAAGGATGTTATACATATTTATATACATACATATACATATATTCTTACATATATTTTTAAATTATATGTTCATACATAATTGAGAGAATTTTTTTAAAATTTTGATGGTGATTATTATTAAATATTTTTATTTTGAAGTGGAAAGATTTGTCCTGGCCGGGATTCGAACCCAAGTCTTCCGTATCTCTAGTGCGGCACTCTTCCAACTAAGCTACCAGGGCTCGTAACCAGGTCAGACAAATTCATTACCTTCACCGATCCCATATCCTCAGTTCTCGATTTGTCTGACCTGATTACGAGCCCCGGTAGCTTGGTTGGATGAGTGCCGCACTAGAGATGCGGAAGATCCATGTTCGAATCCCGACCAGGACAAATCTTTTCTCTTCAAACTAAAAATATTTGAGAGAAGGTTTCCTTATCAGAATGTAGTTAGTTTGCGCCAATCACACCTTCTGCTCAATTAACTATAGTAGCGATTATTAAAGTACTTTAATTTTTAAATTGAGAGGAGACAAATAATACATCAATCGGGCTCAGTGGATTGCAATAAATATCTGGAATATGGCTATGGTATTAAGTAATTCTAATTAAACAATAAGATAAATATTTGTCTGAATTCGACCGCCGTAAAAGTAGTGTAATTGTAATATTCATGTTATTTAAACACGTGTTCAGTATTACCTCGTTGAAATGGGGGAACATTGCAGAAGAATGTGTTTGGTTTCTTTCCGTAATAGGCATTCATAAAATGTTATAAAATGTTTATAATTCCGTTATAAATATGATGATACAAAATAGGATTGAATGTGTAGTGGGAGAGAATTGAGAGGAAACTTTAGAGGCTATATTCCGATGAAACTTTTAGTTAGCTATAGTTTCATATAGAAGTTAAGCTCCAACTAGTTTCAACTAACCAGTCCCTAATTCCGGCTATAACTATCACCAGAATCAACCAATTATAATGGTTTTATATAAAAAAGTAGATGGGCTGGCAATTATTTTATTTCAAATAAAATTTAGATTATTATCAAATATCCAAGAAAAAATTATCTACAGTTCTTTGAATTACAAATGTTTTCTAATGATAAACTTCTTATAAAGATAAATGATTTATATATAAACATATAGCTCTACTAAATTATAATGCATATTCCATGGTTATATCATAAGTTTTGATGTGTTGAAATATATCGATCATTCTTATTTTTACTTGAGTGACATTTTCAAAAAGTAATTCAATTACAGATTTCAGCTACAGGGAGTTGCCGCTAGACACAGCTCTAATTTTCCCAAAGCAGAAGTTGTTCCTGGAAGGAAATTCCTCTAATATTCCCCCTTTTTTCTGAAAATTGATTTCCACTTCATCACCTCGACCTATCTTCGTTGTGAAAGAATTTCTCAAGTCACTTCGATTTAGTGATTTTGATTAACACATCTATTTCTTTTAAAATTACCTTATTTATTAAAAATATATATGTCTGTATATCTATCTATTTAGATATATCTTACATTGAACAAACACGATTAATTAAAATATTAGATTTTATAATTACTCATTATCTGAAAAATAAAGGTGTTTTGCTATACTATTATCGATCGAATGGTATCATTTCTACATGATTTACTTATTATTTTTTCTAACAACATAATCTACATTTCATATCAGAAAATATTCTAATAAATTATCCTATATTATGAGATATACAGTTTCTTTTCTCTTCTATTTTATTCCAGGATCCATGGTCCATGTTTGCACTTGATTACTATCGTGCTGAATCTTCGTGAATAGCTTCGTTTCGGTAAGACGGTAACTAAACGCTATGTATTTATGAATGCCTATTAAACCATAAATATTGATTAACTCCGCTTGTAAGTTGGCTGATTAATAAATTGGTATACAAACAACCAACCTCTCGAAAAGAATCAAATTTAAGACAACGTTAGGACTCTAACGTAAATAATAACTATGAATAATCATCAATAATTATTCGTGACATCCTAAAATCAATAATATTAATAAACCTATATTTTCACTAACAGATGTTCACTAATTGTCTATTAATACAGTAAATAGGCAAATTGCAGATTGTGCTGCAAGTTTCTAGGAGTCTCATTATACTGAGACACTAGTTATAGTTATATGATTACAATAATTACAGCACTGCTCGTTCTGAATGAAGAGATGAGAGAGAACAGCCTTTTTTAATAAAATTACAAAAAGTATACACAAGCACTTAGTGGTTTATACGAAATAACCTGTCCCATATTGACTGATTTAGTAGAGGCTGATCTTGATGGGATAAAGTATTATGTAGATGGAAAAGATACACATCGGGTCCTTGATATATCTTCTTCATCCTTTGAGTGGCTATTTTAGGGAAGCTACTGCTTTTATCGTTTATCGATTTATTTTTATTACTTTTCCGATACCAACAACCTTTATTTTATATTAGTAATTATCTTTAAAAAATACATCAATCGGTTTTTAATGCAGAATGAAAAAAAAAATATTCAACCAGTTTCTCAGTTACTTAAATAAACTTTTATAAGTTTCTTACATTCTAAATGCTAAGAAAGGAATTATTGTTTCTTCAAATATTTTTTTTTTTGGTTTGTTGCAATGTCCAAAAGGAGTACTCTTACACCCTATATGCTTAATGAATTAATTGGAGAATGGAGATAGTTGGGGGGGTGCAGTCAATAAAACACCAACATCAACAACAACATCTAGTACCAATAAAATAAGTACTAGACTTATATTTAGTAAGTGCCGACGTTTCGACCTACAATGTAGGTCAGGGCCGAGGAGGAGCTGTTGGGTGCACCGGCTTATTATATTAATGAATTAATATTGGAAATAATAACTACAGGTTTAGAAATATTGTGGGCCCTTAATATTAAGATAAATAATTTTAAAACAGTATATTTCCGTAATATATGGTATTGCAAAGATATGCAAAATAGTTTAGCTTCATGTTTATAAGTTAAAGCCCTACGAGAATAAAAGAGTTGTGTTACTGACATGCGTGTGTATCCTGTTTAATAATCAAGTCTAGAAATAAAACGCTAGTAGTTCTTCAATATGTATTTTTCAACACAAATATTCTAAATTTCCTTTAGACATTCGAGAAACGAATATACCATTTTTAGAAATATGTTTACCAATTAGAGATATTTTCATCGATGCTGAAATATGAGGCACTTAAATCTATCGAAAAAAACTGTACCACTACATCCCATGGAAGGTATTATCTTCAGTACATGTTAGAGACTAAACAGTTTCTTGGAGAACGGTTGTGCTAAATCACGGAAAACCGCCATCTTTCCCCCCTTATTTTATACTGGCTGAGTGAGCACCGAGAGGGGCCTAGATTCTATGAGACCCTTCTTCCATCGTTAAAACATTTATAAAATAAAAGTTTACCAGCGAGCGTGATATGAACAAATAACCCAGGATCTTCGGCAGGGCAACTCAACGCTTTACCTCCGATTTGCACTACTACTCACTTAATTCTATCTAAATATGTGTAAAAAAGGACCCGCAGTAAGTTATGTTCCTGTGTACTCCACATCATTATGAATTCTTAATTTTAAGTTAACGATATATCCCATTCATTGGAAGTGATAAGCAGCCTCTTTCTCAGCCTTTCGACCATGTTTACTTGGAATCCCCCCATTTTAGTATCTCCCTCCCGCTCCTAGTTCTTAGCTCAGAATTCCTAATGGAACCTATTCATTGTAAACCTAGACCGCACTGCCAATAGGTCTAGATCGGGACAGTTTAATGTATCTAATGTATTTGTAACTTAGGTATATTAAATAATAAAGATTTTATTTTTTTAAATCTACTATCGAGGCAATTCTTTAGCTCTATACCAATATTAGAGTATACAGTCCGTTAAAATTTTAAAACTACTTACTCTTAAGAAACAAAAGAATATGGCTTATTTTCAACCAATAGTTAAAGATAATTAGTGCAGTTGAGAAAGTTAAATAGCACACATAATAAAATTAAATTGGCAGGGGCGTTAGAATAGCTGAACCGATTAAAAAAAGGCTGTATATGAATGAGGCGAAAATCAACAATGTCCAGACCGATGAGATTTCAGAGTTCAGCTTCTGTCAGATCCAGGAGAAACACGCGATGATGTAAAGTTCTTTGTAGCCGAAATCCGCCACAACCCAAGCGAATACTTCAGGCTTCAATAACACACACTTTACTGAAGGGATAACAACTTTCTTGCGTCAGTTGTTACTAGTTAAATAAAGAGGAAACTCTTGTAGGCAGGGATCTATAGGCCACAGGAATCTATAGGTTACAGGGATCTATCACCTCAACCAGGAAAAGGACGTCTTTAAGTGATCCTCGCAGCACTGAACTCTGTATTCAGTGAACTGATAACGGCGGCTTGGGTCGAGGGATTAGTTGGGGATCCGATTAATTGTAATAACACTGAAATGAATTCCCAACAGAGAAGGTACTAGATAATTGATATATCTTATTTTAATAATATTCAATTAATATGGATATACCTACAATATAAAATAAATAGTAAATATATAAAAAACAATATTTTTATATTAATATACTGAATAAATACAAACAGAAAACAAATGTCAAGCTAAACGTGAATGAAGTTACTAAATTAAATAAAAAAGAAAGTTTTCTATGTTGTTTTAATGATTGTAATTTTTTAGTGCATCAAATATTTAGACATATGCTTCGTGAGGGATTCACAATTAACATTTAAATTGTTGTAATAAAAAAATATAAAATTTAGAATTTATAACACACCAGCTGACCCCAGAGACGTTGTCCTATTTAAACGCTTTAGATCAGAATACTGTGTATATTTTTAAATATATTATAAACAGTCAGTTCGGCTTGATGAAAACATAATTTAAAAAATCAATAAAATATCTGGCACCATCACACATACAATTATCACAACTTGGTTTATTAATTACATGCTTATATATCTGTATACTATAAGCTTAAATGTGTAATATAAAATTAAAACTGTTTTAACTAATAGAAAATAAGAAAAAAATAGAATCATTTTTATGACTGCTTTATTTTTTTCGGTTCTAACTAAAATTAAAAGAAAATCATCAAAAATGTCGATATCACGATCGGTGGTAGGAGAAGGGTGACATTCTCGAATCCTCTTGAACACACTAAAAGACAATTCATAAAAATCGCTCAAGCTATTTGGGAGAAGTTTAGTGACATACAATGAGGAATTTTATTTATAAACATACACAAAAGGCAACAGTACAAGAAAAAAATAGGATAAATGCTTAAAGCTTTTTTTTTAATGCGAAGTTGAATAATTATGTGCTCTTATTTCCTTAAGGTGTGTTGATGTGTACCCACAAACGATATACAAATTAAATAGTTTAATAATTTATAAATAATTATTGGTATCGAAGCTCGTTAAGTTCACAGAAACCAGCAATGTGGCAAGTAGAAGCATGATACAAAACTGATTATAGAATTTCATATCCTTATTAATTTATTTTTTATATTAAAAAGTAAATACCAATAAAATTTACAAACTTATAAAATCTATTTGAAACTAAAAAATGAATGAATCTACGGGATTTATTTTGCAACATACGAGGCATACACATATCGACATTCCATCCAAATATCTTCTTTATATGCCTTGTCAGTTTTTGTTTTTCGTCCGACGTTGGTTTATGATGATCGCTGATGGAAAACTTCCCAGTCCATTGTCATCTGAAGAAGGTCTCCAGCCTTTCGTATGCTTGACCAATCTTGATCGTATTCATAGCCAAAAACATTTCCTCTTATTATATTTCTTCTCCATATAGGAATTTTTTTTTTAACGATTCCCTCTTTCTATTGGCTCTTCTTAGTGCTTCTTCGTTAGTTTTGCGTGCTTTCCAAGGCGTTCTATGCATTCATATGTTTGTCCACATTACTAATGCTTCAATACGGTTCATTGTTGACATCCATTGACGTTTACAGGAACATGTTAGGGATAATTGAACAAACCGCTTGATGATTTTATTCGAACTATTAATTAATCCTCGATTTTAAGTGAATTATATGTGTCATTGACTTAAACAAACTTGTGTTGCCAAACTAAAACCTCTCATTGATTTAGAATCGTTTACCAATAACTTTTTCTTTCTGATGTTGCATTTGTTTGGTTCAGAATTCGTTTGTATTGATTATTCAAACTACAAATAAATGAATACAACTACCATTTATAGCTGATAAGAAGAGCAGAATTATAATAAATAACTTTACAAGTTATGTATTATTGATTGCCAGGGAAGCTTAATCAATGGAATGCGTAGTTTCTAGATTGAAAACAAATAATGAATGGTGGAATTTCGAGCATCATAACAGATAATAAAAACTAGGATCAATTATTTTTCAAAGTTCCGTAAATGATAAAGAATTAGATTATGTAATAAGTGCTTCTATCGCGTAACAAAAATACTCAAGCAAATGTATATGTTTAAATAACATATACATTTGCTTGAGTATTTTTGTTTTTATTCAAACAATGCTAACAGCTACCAAAGCCAGATCATAATAAAGCAAGTTCATACAATTCAATAACTAAGTAGGAAATGTTAGTTTTTCACGTTCTCGTCTTCAATGTATTGATTTCTTGGCCGTAACTAGCAGAAAAATGATTTTATATCAAGGATGCTTGCTGATTGATCATTCATAATTATCAACGACGTTTGAAGAAAATATGAATAATCCACTCATCCACCTCGCAACCGTAATTAATTTGAAAAAGTTAAATTTAGAATTCAAAGAAATTAATTAATGACAGTAAGAATAATTATATAAGGAGAGAAGATTAATTTTCCCGTTTTCTAAATTATTAAGCTCAAAAGCTATCAGTATATCTAGAAAATATCTAGTTGATATATTTTAATATTTTAAATGAACAAAGTTAAAGAGTACAGAAAAATATTTTCGAAATTCGTCGAATAAAGCCATTTCGATAAAAAGCCAAAGATAAAGACATAGCTGAAATTCAAAAAACATTTAAATGACCAATGGTATTGTAACTGTATAGAAAATGTAAAATTATTTAAAAAAAGTAACACGTCTGGCGTAAAAATATGCAACATCAATTGTATTTGTGATTTCCCAATTGCCACTTGAATTCAGTATTTAGAAAATGTTCGTCAAATTGTCAATTTTTATACCAGTATATTTTACTTGGTATTTAATTTATTTAATATTCGAAGTACTTATCCATAGCAGGGACGGTATTCATATTTACAGTTACAACGGAACGAAAAATGTTCCTCTTCATGATGTAAAATCTTTAATTACCGTTTATTTATGTTTATTTGCCATTTTTTTGAGGAGTGAAGTCACTTCTTTCAGATTTCATGCCTCTTATTACATCAATTGAAAAATTGAAAGAAAACAGGTTATTGGGGTTACTATTATTTTTGATTTTTGACAGACAAAAATAACGACCACTAGATGATGAGCGCATTCCTCGAAAAAATGTTAAATATAGAAAAATAAAGCTGTAATCAAATATTTTACTTTTAAAACCTGTAATTATAATTAATTTGACATTTATTACACTACAATAAGTAACATAATATGATGATGACAGAGAAACACTATTGGTTTCACAATTACTGTAAATATGAATACTGTTCTATGAATAAATCTATTATGAAGTAAAATTAAATTAATTATAAATAACTCAATCTCGTCTTATACTTATGTATAGTATCTCCTCTTAATTTGAGGTTTATAGGGACTGCAAGTATAAAAAGGGAACAAGACAGTTCAGTGGTAGAGCGGTGAGTGGCTGTGCCGAAGGTCCACCGGGTTTCAAATCCCCGCTGTGGCAAATAAATTATTGCCAAACTATGATGTCCAAAACACTTCGCATACTTTTAAAAACATACACGATCACAAATTGACACAATTTCCCGATCTTAGTTGGATTCGGAAGACCCATTGATATACCATTACTGCTGCAGAAATTAAATACCTCTGGAGAATGGCAGGCAAAACAAGGAGGGGCAGAGTTAGGAATGAGAGGATAAGGGGAAACCTGAGAGTGGCTGCACTGAGGGAAACAGTGGAGATGAGAAATGAGTTCGGATTGTTAGGTCATATGTGCCGGATGGATGAGGATCGGGACCCAAAGATGTTTTTTGAAGCCAGGCCTACAGGACACCGCCCTCGAGGAAGACCTAGACTGCAATGGATGGACCATATCTCAAGGATTGGTGAAAGGAAGGGAAGGAATATGAATGAGATGAGAGCGCTGGCAGGCGATCGAGAGGTTTGGCTGTCTTGGATTGGGGCACCTCCACGCTGAGGGGCACTAAGGAGGAGGATAAAGAAGAAGAAGACTCAGTATACATACATTTCGGTTTTTCACTATCTTAATATTTTATCTAACTGTATACTTCATGTGTAGATAATTTAAAAAAAAAAAAAAGTGTACTTACCAACACTAGTATTTATATCATTCTAATATATTTATTATAATTAATTATTGTTATTACTTTATAACCTTACACATTAAAAAAAATGTATTGAATCAAAAATTTATTCATTCAGAAGTCTAAAATTTTAAGTTTTCAACTAAGAAATACACTAATCTGATATGATTTTTATTGTTATTGTTATTAAATTATTGAATTAATTAAATTATTTTATTATTATTGTTATTAAACTACTTTCATAATCATATCGGTGCTAATTTATATGTTTATTAAAGAGTATTATATTTATTGATATAGCTTGAAAGAAAGGACTAAGTCTTTTCATGGACTTTTTCGCTATTTTTTACCCACTAAATACGGAAGTAAGGAAAGATCTGCTGGACAAAAGCACATCGTAATTTATATATTGCTTTTTTTAATTTTTTTTAATGTTTTTTTTTAAATAAACGTGACGTTAATTATTTTTGATATACTTAGTTGTCACAAACCCGTTAAGAGACGTCATGCCCCTTCAACAGTTAGGCCTACTATGTTGGAGCGCCTAACAACATTGTCGGCCTAGCCTGTTTTCTGTTTTTAGGCGCTACTCTTACATTCTCTACACACTGTTGTAATTAAATTTTTCTTTCACCTTTAGGGAAACAATTGAATTATCAACACCAGGAATAGTCTATAAAAGGGAGGCCTCTCAGACTATGTAGAATTTTCAATAATTACTAAATAGAATAGATACAAACGAAAATTAAAAATGATATCATACAAGACGAATACTAATTAAAAACTGAAATAAGAAGTTTTGTTTTTAGATCAATCAACGCCATTCTCTAATTTTAATCTGGACAGATGCGGATGCAAAAGTTAAATGATCAAAGGTATAAATTAGTGGTATGTATAGTTCTAATTGCTAGTTCAAGCAATTTATATTTCATAATATTAAATTACTTCCGACATTACCGAAATATTTCAAAAACAAAAAATATTGGATGTATTAGAAAATTTGTAGAACAAACTAAGTTCTGTTTTAATTGTGCTAATAATAGTAATTTATTTGTTTATATCTTATATATAACATTATTTTTGTAAAATTGATCTTTTTACAGCTATTACACCCGTGTATACTCTCGAAAACGATTCCTTAAAAGGCTTGAAAGCATAGAGTTTCTTTAGAGAGTTGAAAACGCAGTTTCTTAGGTCTTCATGATAGCAATAATTTAATTGAATAAAGCAATTAATATAATGCAAGTGAAAAAAATCTGAGTTACCTTCACTTTTAAAATCTTGTCTTCAATCATTTATCATCGTTTAATCTTCAGTCAAATAAAACACCTAAGATTAATTTAAATTCTGATCATTTAAATTTTCTTTTTTAATTTTGAAATTTAGAGAACTCTTCGTCCACCTCTTTAGCTTAAATTACAAAAATTAATAGTTTTATCATAATAAAGACAATTATAATTAATAAATAATGTTTTATTAATATGCTGAAGGGGATAGAACAAAATGTTAATAGATAACTTCAAGCATTTAAACGACATGGATTTAAGACATGTATAAAAAATCGTATTTAATATTTTAAGCCTTAGGTTCAGACTTATTGTTTAATTATTCATGGAAAAATGGGTGCAACGCTTTTACTGGATTCGGGTATCGGGCTAAACAGTCCGGTTGTTTCAATTACTTATACAAGTCTAAATAAGTTGAAAATAAAATTGAATAAGCTCTTAATGGAGATTAATGACTATTTTTCTTTCTAGATATTATAATTCAGATATAAATTCCAATCTTATGCTAGTCAGTTTGATTTTGATGGTGCCATTCTTACTTATCTCCTATACACATAGATTATTTTTATCATATTACGATGCTATATTTTGAAATGCAATGATGGATATTGCTTTCGTAAATCTTGGTCGTTTGTGAACACATGGCTACAACAACCTTTCCACGAGTGGACCGATATGAGACAAAATAATGAGATGATATTTGTAGAACCATTTATCATCCTGATATCATATTAATCATTCCTCGCTAAGCTCTATCAAATCAAAACTACTAGTGATGTTAATATAACCTCGTGATTGTTGCATTAGATAAATAAAACTGAACAAAAACTAAATGAGGGACTCAAACAATTTGAGGGACTGTTTAGTTTTTTCACTCCTTTAGAAATTTAACTAATGGCATTGTAGTAGTTATTTAATCATAATTGTATACATTTCAGAAAAAAACATGATAAGATTGGCAGAAAAACGATAAAGCGCTTGAAATTTAAATACTTGAACCTCTTTACAGATTGAAAAACAAGCATATCACGATATTCTGTAGTTCGAACTTTTTAAAAAGATTTATTTCTATTATAGAAATTAGAACTTTTTCTTATTCTACAATAACAAAGTGTCACTTTTAGTTGCAGTGGTGTAATATCTGATCTCAGATTCGTAAAATTTCCTATCCATAGACAGTCTACATAGGGGAGAATTTAAAATTTAAAAATCAAATAATAGTTATAGACTTTCAATTTTTGAAAATTCGCATTACTGTAGATCGTAATGATCAACTCCTAGAAACACACATTAGGATTTGTCATCCTTAATTATCTTTTTATGAACACCAACAAGATTTATTTAATGATTTATGTGCTTCAACATAAATAGGACCTTGAAGATACTTTTTTTAGTATCGTTTTGTAATTTCATTATAATTTCCCATTTTATATTTGGCTATTGAAATACTTAGGGATAAATTGTTCCATTTTTCTGTTCTTTGAATCTGTTACTTTTTCTTGACTAGCAATTAATCTCACAACAAAAATTTTAAATCGTGAGAAAAAGAAAGTAATTTAAAATAAATCTGTAATTATATTCTATTAACTTTTGGTATTATTTGGTAACAATTTTTACCACTCAACAGCATACAGCTCAACTCTTAAAAAAACACATCAGAAATTTTACTCACTTAATTGGCATACTTTTACTATTTGTTAGTAGAACGAAAATACGTGTTCAATGGAGATTTAGATGGTATAATAATAAAAAAAAGACATTGAAACAGGACAGCAAGGATAAAAAGAATTTTACATTGTTTCGTAATTACATTAGAATTTTACATTTTACATTTGAATAATGAAATTCCGAGGGATACGTTTTTATAAATTTATTTTTATGTTTATTTCTTTTTTTTCTACTCGCAATTAATTTCACTACACTCCTAAAAAAAAATTACCTACGTTATTTCAATGAAAAACAAGTACTTATAACGATTCATTCCAATATCTGAAATTGATGATTTGTCCGTATCGGCGAATGAAACGATTTAGATGGTGTCGAGCAAGGATTTAGATATACGCTCATATATTCTCATTAAATGTTATGAAAGGTTAACAGATATGGGTTGCCCTCATAAACAAGAATATACCAAGGAATTCGGTATGGGCTTTTAAATCTACTTACCAGGAGCCTAAAGGAATCATTAGGCTCAATGAATTGGAGTCAGGCGATTTTGGTATAGCAAGGGGGGTCAAAAAAGCGATAGTTTAGCCCTTTGTTGCTCCTCCTATTCATGGATGAGGTGGCACACATCTTTAGAAGAAGAACTGAGAGAACGTTTCTGGGGCGAAGAAGTCTATATCCGGTTGTAATCCAGTTTCTTCTCTAAGCGGACAATGTAGTGCTGATCGCTGACTCAGTCGGAAAGCTGCAACAAGCGGTGACGGAATGTTGTGAAGAACCACGACAAAAAGGATTGGCAGACAATACCAACATAATTAAGATCCTGCAAGTGGGTAGGAGGCAGGAAGAAGTTCACATATACTGCGATGAAGAGGAAATGGAAGTGGTGATTGACTTCACTTATCTCGGCACAGTAATAAACAGGTCTGGGAAGCTGGACGCGGAAATATCCAATAGGATTAATAAGGAAAATACAGTCTACTACCAGATTTGTAATACTGTTGTAAGAAAGCGGGAGGTAGGAAGGAACGTCAAACTCCGCATCTTCAAGTTAGTGTACCTGCCGATACTGCTGTATGGAGCTGAAAGCTGGGTATTCAGGGAAAGACTGGGAAGCAGAATTACCGCGTCGGAAATGAGGTATTTGCGAAGAGTGGCGGGAAAGACGAAAAGATACTGTGTTCACAACCAGAGAATTCATCAGGAACTGCAGATTTCCCCGCTAAAAGAGCTCCTGGAAATCCGACAGCTGAAATGGTTTGGCCATGTGGTCAGGATGAATGATCACCGGGACCCTCTCAAGACTACATGCCGGATGGAAAAAGACCTCGAGGACACACAAGGTTGTCTTTATTAACAGTATATAATATTAATAAAATCTTAATAATTATTTAGGTTACTTAAATTGACTACAATATTTTCTGGATGTATGTGAGAATTCATCAATGTGACGGGATTGGTGTAATTAAAAAAAATTTTGATCATTTCAACGATAAAATTGAGAAAAATTGAACTAGCTTGAAGGAAAAAACTGTAAAAAAGCCATTTATTTTAGATATTCTTTTTTTCATTAATTTTACAGGCGTTCCGACAAGGGTTGCCTCAACTGGTCAGAGCAGAGTTCCATGTCTCCCGATTCATGCAATCACCGACTTGGAGTCCTCGGCCAGCCATCTCCTCCTGGACTCCCTCCATCCACCTGCTTCTGGGCTGTCCGCGTTGTCTCCTCCCAGGAACCCAATCCAGAACTCAGTTTGGCCAACATTCAGACGCCATTCTCTTCACATGACCGTACTCTTAGGTGGCGTGAACCGATCCTTTCATTTGTAAATATAAGTACATCCATCCTCTGTCGAATTTCTTTGTTTCTTACTTTATCCAGCCTAATGACACGGAGACACCTCCTCCGGAAATCCATCTCAATCGCCTGCACCTTTGAGTACAGACGGGGGCTAATAGTCCAGGTTTCCGAGGAATATGTCAGGGTGGTTTCCACTATGGCTGTGAAAATACGGCGTTTGTTTTCTTTAGATATTTCTGTATTCCAGAGGACCGGATGCAGCCTTCTGGTAGCCTTTCAGGCTTGCTCCACCTTTCTTCTGATGTCATGCTCGGACGACCCGGCAGCATCCATACAAGAACGTAGGTAAACGAATACATCTACATTTTTACAGGCCTCCCTGTCAACCAGAAGCGGACCAGTGTCAGCATCTGCGCTTGCTATATACTCGGTCTTTTCGAAGTTAATTTTTAGCCCGCCGTTTCATAGCACATCTTCAGGGCATACACCATTATTTCAATGTAGACCTTCCGCCTCGTAAATACGACCTGGTCGTCAGCGAAGAACAAGGACAGTAGTTACCATCAATGAACGGCTCAACATCCCCACACTGCTTGTACCATGGTTTTACAGCCTCGTGAAGGTATATCTTGAAAAGTGTGGGTGGCATGCTACAACCTTGCTTCAATCCCTTAGTACCATGAAAAGGGTCCGAAAGAAGGTTCCCGCATCTTATCTAGTACATGTCGTCGCTGTATAGGTGTCTCACAGCCTTTATCAGAGCCCCACTAATGGCTGCCTTTTTAAGTGCCTCCCACAACCTCTCTCTGGCACATTGTCATATGCTTGTTCCAGGTCTATAAAGGCCATATGTAGTTCCTGTTTCCTTTCCTCAGGACTTCTCAATTAGTTGACGAACAAAAAATATGGTGTCCGTGCATGACAGTCCCGCCGTAAGTAAGTAAGTTGTTTGTTCCTGAGGGGTAGAGCACGCTTCCTCTAATTTTTCCCGGAGCAGCCTACCAATAATTCTGGCAATAGAACTTTGTACGCAGATTCCGCGGTAGTTTCGGCACACTTTCCTATCACCCTTCTTGTATATAGACTATATGCACCCAGCCCTCAGATATGTTTAATCATTTGGTAGGCATTAGATTTATATGGTGAAATAGGAAGTATGATCTTCAGTCTTCATCACCTCGTTAAATTTGAAAATTTGGAATATGACATCATTTTTTAGGATCTTTATGGCTGTTTTGGAATCAAAGTAGCTCAGTGTGTGTATTGACTTATTATTGAGTGAAGTCCTGGGTGTCATCCGTCATTGGCCGATAAGTTATTTAATGTCTTAACAGCAATAGGATGGAGCCGGTTGGATCTGCAGACACTCCTTTTGGCTTTATAAATTGGGTACCTCGATCTGGGCTAAAACCTAATAGTTGAGAGTTATCTCAGACAAATCACATCAGTACGTTACCATGACTTGTTTGCTTATTCAATTAACGTCACTTAATATAACATATGCTATATGTATATAACATATACATATAACATATGCTGTTATAGGTAATTGGACGATACTAAAGTAGATGTATTAAATTTTCCGTTAATTAACAATTAATATAGGAGGGATCTTACAGACTCTGGACTGCTATTTTACTTCCGGGACTTTCATTTTACGTCCCCTCCAGATATGGCATAACCTAATCCATAATAATTTACTTTCTTTAAAAATTTCCTAAAGCCACCTGTTGGGCTGCAACGCGTAACCTTGTAAATGGTATGGTTTAAGATTAACGACAACAGAGATGGTCCACGCGATCATGGTTTTAGAATCAGAATTATCCTTTAGCATGTACTGGCCTCAATTTTTTTTTTAATCGATGGATTATTGTTTTATGCAATGTTTCTTTTTGTAATTTCAGCTGCATAGATGTGCTTTATTTTGGGTTAGCCAATTGAGTAATGAAGAATGTGAAATCATTGTCATATTTTATTTTATTAATTTATTCATTTAAATTTACAACTGGATTTACGGAGTAGAGTTTTGGGCTTCCACTAAGCCATTAAATTTCTCTCGTATCCAATCCCTACAATCCAAAATCCTTCGTAAAATCCTCAATCTTATTTTGTTAAGAATTAAGTCATCCATAACGACCTTAATGTCCCATATGTTGCTGATTTGGCCCGAACCCGGTATCTCTCCTATCATAACAAACTTCATTACCAAACAAACCCTGTAGTTTCAAACCTAGCTTCCTCTTCAGTTCCAGATAATCCTCCGAGACGTCTAAAAAGAAAATGGCCACGTGGCCTTCATAGTTGAACTTGTGATTTCAGTAATACCAGTGGGTAGTTTCTCTACTTGTCATTATCTCATGTCATTATGTATCACTTAGCCCATTTACTTATTGTAAGACAGATGTAAATATCTGTTAGGGCGTGATTAGACTGAATGAAATTTAATAGGAAGCAAATTGAAGTACCACGGGAATTTGAATGAAATGTCTGATATTAACATAGCGTTTGATTTATTACTTTTAAGGACATATGAATATCTCTTAACTAAGCAAATATACAGGCCATTAATGATTAAACTTAATAGTAGCAGCTATACAAGAAGGACTTACAAATTAAACATGCTAAATAGCGATCTAATGAACAAATATGATTAATTACTAATACTAAAGATTAACATTGAATAGGAGCGATAATAAACATTAACAGAGAGTGCTCAATGCTAGCATTATGGCCAACAAATAAATATGAACGATATAATGAAGAATTTAAGTGATCACGGCCTGAAGGGTTAATACGATTAATTAGCCTGAATCGTCCTTTTGGTATCATATAACCACAGTGAGTTGTTGATTATCAGCAGCAGTATTAGTTGGCGGTTTGAGGCCTTATGACAATGAAATGGGACTTACGATTTGTGTGTTCTCTATGCCCAATTATCACTTTGTCTGGTGACCCAGCAGAGCTCGTGGTGCGTGACAGGCTACAAGACCTCCAGGACGCTGGACGTTCTCAATGAAGAATATCGGCTTCCGAACAGCAAGTGCCGTGCCGCTCCAAGCGTCACTCCCCCTCTCCTTCGATTTTGGCGGTAAAGTATATTTCCGACCTGAGAGACAAGGATCGGTTTGTTCCTACAGGCAGGTAGTACCGGTCCGCGGCTAAACAATATCAATTAATAAAAAAAAAATACATCTGTATTATAACAATACAACAAGACGAATTTAACTTAGAAAGTCATCAGGATTATCAGGGATTGCATAGGTTGCTAGGTTTGCAACTAGTGGGTTTGAGTGGGATTAAAGTTTGTCATAAAAAGATTGATATCGGTTTCGGGACAAATGAGTAACAAATGGGACATTAAGTTCGTGATGGATTTCTTTGTTCGTAACTAAGTAAGGAGCATTGAGGATTTTGGATTTTGTAAGGATTGACAACGATAGGAATTCAATGGCTTAGTGGAGCCCATAAATCATTTCAAAAATATCTTTTCTATAATAAAGCAAACAGAGTTATGTACAGGTATTTTGTATGAAGTTTAATAAGTTGGAAAAATGTAAAAGATTGTAGATTCTTGGTTTCACTTAGTTTCATTTCGAAATTCTCCAACCCATGAAAAGAAGGTTTGTAGAGAGGTGTGGAAAATACACTGCATTTAGACTTGAAAGCCAGCTTACTACAGACTGTACCTATAAGGGTGGCTTTGAGGATTTGTCTGCCGTTAAAACAGATTGCCGAGAGCTTGGAAGGAAAACGTTTACCCTGGAGGGCTCTGAGTAACTCAAAGTGAGCCCTAAGACAACTTCAAGAGGGCGCACATAAACGAGGCGGAGACAAAACCTAGCTTGATAGGACGCAGTTGTTTTAACGACTTCATTACGTTTATACGGGCTCTGGCAACTAACAAGAGGCCGGGATGTGAGAGGAAAATAGTAGAAAAAGAGAATAACATGGTTATATACACAATAATTACATATTTTTATTATCTGTATTCATAGTTAAACAAAAGTTTTATTATAGATTTATTTATTGAAATTTGCATTAGTGTTATAAAAATGTGATATGTAAGAAGACTCAGATTTTATGGACACATGAAGAGAATGAACGAGAAGAGATAAAACAAAAAAAAAAAAGAGCAAAATTATAGACTACGAATTCAACAAAGGATACACATAATTAATAAAAGAAGAAACACCGAGTCCCGTATCTACACAAGATTTATTAGAACAGAATACACCAAAATTCTCAGAAATGTGATAATTGTGGCACCCAGAAAATAATTTGCGACTAAGACCTGGACGGAAGGTAGAAGAACAACCTTTAGTGAAATCATAAGGCAATGATGGGCCGCGAAGAAAAAAACTTAAACAATATGTTTCAGCTCCGACGCACGACTGGAGTTTACTCCTTAAGAACTATTATTGTGTAGATTATGTAAAAAGAGGGTAAATGAAAGCATCTTAAAAAAAAAATTAAAGCATATATAAATATTTATTCATATTATTTACATCATTCCAATGAAATATATAACATCAACTATTTCACATAATATTAATTGCAGTCAATATATTTATATTTAACTGTAAACTATTTAAAACATTTGTAAATCTATTCCCATAATAACAAAACATAAAAAACATCTAAGCTCAAAGGTAGCATTGAGGTTATATATTTATCTTCTTAAAAAAGCTTTAAACATTTATTTGAGGTTTAAAAATTAATTGTAACCATCCCATCTGCAACTGTCCTTCTTTAGAGTATTCACGGACTGATTTTATACGCTTTAATAGCATTATTTACTTTATTTTTGAGTAATAATCACAATATTATGGTTGTCATAGTAAATTTACCAAGTGCGGATAGATCTTCTGTATTGTCTTAATGTTCTGAACAATACGAACTAAGGTATTAAATTATTATTATTAATTTAACCGGAATTTACCTTTTAATTTATATCTGTTACGTAAAAGAAATAAATAATACAATCTTATCGAGAAATAAGGGAAAAGTGCCCAAAGCACGTTGCGAAAAGAAACTTTCAGGAACATAACGGGCCAAACGCTCGATTTTACTCCTCATAAAATCTTCATACCACAGGCTAAATATGAAAATCGTTTCTTAAGGAGTAAACTCCAAAAAACAACGCTGCATGATAGTCGCGTAGTCCTTCAGGGCTGTTTCGCGTCAAATAATAATAATAATAATAATAATGTAACAAGTAAATAAAAAGAACTTCTTAATGGCATGAGATAAAGGAATGTAAAAGAACTACTCACTGTTATAAATAAAAAATTAAACTTAGAAGGTGACGAGGCCATCTTCTTTTCAGTTGCCTAAGAGGATAATGGGAATTTGAAGAAGTATCTATGTTTAAAACTAGTGGGTTTGATGGGATGAGCTTTTCACCCATGTAGTCTATATTAAAGTTTGATTATTTACATAACTTATAATTTATTTATGCGTAGTATATTACAATTAATGATTGGCAGTGCAATGAGTATAATACTTTTTACATCAACTATCATTTTCTTCAACCCACTTAACTCCGAAGAAACGTTCTTATTTCTTGACAGCTTGCTATTCCTGTCATTCCAATTAGGACCGACATGTCATGCCATTTCTTAGTAAGGATGACAATCGTACCTCCATATTCCTTCCAACCCTTAACCCCGTCCGTCAGCCTTCTGTGTAAAGAGTGAATAGTAGGTGAATAATATTCCTTTGGAAGCGCACTCCAATTCCAGACGAGCTATTTCAAACGGCACATTAGAACGGGTGAGGAAACCTGTCAGGTGGATGTGGAGGAATTCCGGGCCTTATTGCCTTTCAACCAGGCCATTTTAAAATTTAAATGCGACCCAGCGGTTGTTTTCATTTCCTTGTGGTCGGGTATTTCTAAAGTCTCCATGAAGAGGATGTAACGAATAGTATGACGTGCTCGCTAGAACGTTAACTTTATATAAAGATTGAAATTAAACATGAAAATTTATTTAAATTTACATTTTAGTTAAATGCGGGGTGCGTTAAGGCATAGCCATTAAGCTTACTATGTATCTTAAAATAAAAATAATTTATCAACAATGTTGATTTATTTTGTTTTGTAGTACACAAGCATAGTTAGAAGAATAAATATAAACATTGCCTTCAATGCTTAAACTAATTTTAACGGTTTTCGTTGTAGAGTTAGGCCTACTTGGAGTGATTATATTTATTTTTTTAGGAGAATTTGTGGAATATTATTGGACGTTCAAGGCAACCAATTGGACTCCTTCACAACCATGAGACACAACCGTGTTGAACTGAGAGCATCTGCATATAATTATTATACAGATTATTACTAAGATTGAGGTTAAGGAGAATTTATATTTATTATACTTATATTTATTAAACATAGTTATACACACATTTAATAAATAAATAATTATAATATGATTCAAATAAAACATTCAATAAAGTTATCAACTGTTCGTTCATAATACATCAAAAATTAGGAGGTCATAAAACCGTCGAAGCCTGTGAAACATCCTACTCCTAATAAGAGCCTATAGAAAATAATTTATTGTCTCCTGTTTATGGCCAGTTTGCTCGTCCCAACCTTAGAGGATCTTTATTTTCGATTTCTATGATTTATGATTTAAAGCTGTAAAATCGGTATATACCCAAGCTGTAAAAGTTCAGTTTATTGTACGACCTGCTAAAAGAGAAACAAATCAATTTTCATTATAAATAATCTAAGGCATAGCGTGGGTGGATAATGGCAATATTTCTTCTGTAAATTAATTTATTTATTTATTCTAATGTTCCAAGAGAAAAAATAATAAAAATATGATACACAATTTTTAAATGGATTGTTTGATTTATTAACACCCGTAGAGGACACCTTATCATAATTTAGTCAACGGTTTTTTGTATAAAGACTAATTAAGACTAAATTTTATAGTCAAATAAATGTAATGCTAACCAATTACAATTATAATTGAATCTATAATCAATTATATTTTTATCGCTGACCAGACATCCGTTCGCTTAGCTTAGTTATACTAACAATTGTAAAAAAAATCTAATTTCAGAAATAGCGTAGAAAAAATAGTTTCTAAGATTTTTATAGCGAAATAATTGCTTAGTTTTATTTGATTTAATTGGGGTAAGTAGAAAATAATATGTGTTTAATTCTTACATATATTTTTAACACTCGCAGGGGTATGAGTACACTATATTTATTTTTTCAATTCAATGCTTTGTATTTCCTCTGCATTACAAAGATATAGCCAATAAAAACATATTAATTAAAAATTGGCACGTATTTCGCAGATTGCCAATTTGATGATAAGGTAGTTAAAGTCCCGTCAAGCGAGGTAACATTGCGTAATTTCTACGTCACGATGTTATACAATTTTATGATCTATATATTGGGACTAATTATGAAAAAAAAGGCTTTAAAAATACTGTAATGAAACAAAACGACACCTCATTCGAGAACGACTAACAGCAGTTATTCAGCCGGGGGGGGAGATTATTCAAGATTAACAATTTGAACTGGCATAATTATCTGAAATATGAAAATGCTAATATAACCTTTTATATCGAATTCTAATACCAAAATAAATACATATTGGCTAGGTTAGATATTCTCGTTCATTTCTTTTTCACTGATTGTTGTTTACTTAATTATTGGAAACAATAAGTAGTATTCCCCGACGATACAGGCAAGATTGTCAGGAAGAAATGACATAACATAACTTCACTTGACGTGACTTTAACTACCCATACAACCTGCGGAATAAGCACAACGTAATTTCCAGGCATATGAGAAGGCTAAAAATACTTATTATGAATCAGTTAACCTTAAGAAAAATATAGCTGTCATTCTTTTAAATAATGAATGATCCTAAATATCCATTACCTATATCACCTGTTGTACTTGTTTTGACTGACGATTTCTTTTAAAGGAATTGAATTTCATGATAGTAAGAAAATAAGTTTCAAGCCAAATTATGTATTTATTTGTCTTGACTTATATTTGTCAGATTTCATAACAAAAATTATCCACATGGCATTATATTATTAATTAAATAAGAATAATAATTGCTGTATTTTAATCATAGCAATCTATATTGTGTGGGATAGCATTTCATGACCGGATTAACTACACGTTTACAATAAAGACACAAATATACTGTCGCAGTTTTTCCAATATTTACTATTTTGAGCATTTCTTTTTTCTACTTTGACCATGAGGTCGGAAAATCTTATATGGATTGACTTGGTAACAGAAGTGCTTTTAGGAGTCTTACCAGCCCACTCCATTCTGAGATTTTAAATGTTAATACTTAATTATAATTAAAGATGATTAAGAATATAAATATACTAAAAGAGCTCTTTCGTTAATATTTTAATAATACTTACGAATGCGGATTATAAATTACAAAAATGAATTTGCAGCAATTCTAAGCATATAAAATATATGGAAAACAAACAATTAAGAGGAACAATAAATTAAAACATACTCACGTGTGCTTGAGCTCTAAAACATTTTTATTATAGAAACGTTGCCAAGATTCTTACCTATGGAAAAAAAGTCATAGTATTAAAAAACAAAATTCTATTGGATTTTAAAATAATAAAGATGGCTTATACCTAAAAATTTTAAATAATAAAAAATAGCATACACATATCACTCATTCTCTCTCTCTCTCTCTCTCTCTCTCTCTCTCTCTCTCTCTCTCTCTCTCTCTCTCTCTCTCTCTCTCTCTCTCTCTCTCTCTCTCTCTCTCTCTCCCTCCCTCTCTCTCTCTCTCTCTCTCTCTCTCTCTCTCTCTCTCTCTCTCTCTCTCTCTCTCTCTCTCTCTCTCTCTCTCTCTCTCTCTCTCTCTCTCTCTCTCTCTCTCTCTCTCTCTCTCTCTCTCTCTCTCTCTCTATCTCATTCTGTTGATCTCTAAATTGATTGTAATTCTCGAAGATTTTACAAACCGTCATACTGTAGGTTTAGATGGCAAAATAAAATTTGAGAGGCGAGTTCAGAAAATGTTCAAGAAGCAAGCAACTAAATTTTAAAACTAAAATCTTCACACCAGTCGGTTTTCACAAGTACATTGACATCCTAATGCCTTTCTATATATGTCAAATACTTTTGTTCTGTATTTTTCTCCGGATACTCAGAATTCATGAATAAAAGTTAAAAGAAAAAGAAAAACCCGAATACTGGAAGTTAGTATCGTTCAGAAGTAGCACGAAGATTATGAAACTAGAAAAAGCTTTTAAAAAACAGAATAAAGCATTCTATATTCTAATAAAAATAATACTATCCTCAGAAAAGATGTTGCATAAAAGTATATTTATATTTCCAAGAGGATTCTATATACTTCTAACGAACCATTTCCAGAATGGTTATGTATTATGACGTTTTTGAAACATTTAATTCACATTTCATTAGTAATCAATTTAAGACAATATTTACAAAGTACTGCAGATATGAAATACAAAAAAAATGATCCACACCTAAAAATAAAATTTACACACAAACTTAGAGATGGTTATATTGAAATGAAGTTTGAGTCACAACGAGATATACTGCATAATATGGAAATCATTAAGTTTGATTATTAGCAATAACTGCTTTGATTATTAATAGTTTAACTTAAATAATTATAGTATGTTGACATTCTGTGTGTATATATACTGCATGCGTGCAATCAAATTACACCTCTAAGTAGTGAAAAAACATATGTACGCTTAATGAATAATTTTGAATTAATTTATATTATACATCAGAATGTTCTCTATTACTATTCTATGATAACCCTATCCTATTAATACATGCATTACAGTCTCAGTAAATGGAACGTAAAGGAACTGATAAATTACTTCTAGTGAAAATTAGTTTGGGTTTAAAGAAATATGCTTTAGATATGTTAGTGATTATTGTTTTGTGGGCATCAAAAGCATACAAAAAAAATTACGGGATACAGGTAAAATATTTTACTTTTAGAAATGTCGGTGCATTTTTTTATTTCATCCTGTACCCAAAATTAAATAATAATATTAAATAAATTTAAAAAATGCTTGAACCTAATTAAAAAATAATGAATAATGAGATATAAATAACTTTGTGGACTGAAAGGTCAGGCGAAATGCATCAACATTGGTTTATTTTATTTACAGGCATACGCTTAACCTTATTAATCTTCACTGATTGCAGGTCATTTTTTAGCTTATTTAGAATTTTCAACTCAATATTGTTTTAAATATTTTATTTGAAAAGAAAAGATATGACCAGGACCGGGACTCCCACCTCTCCGTGGTTGTGCCTTAACCATCTCGGCCATCCTGGTTCGCTTCTCGGTCAGTCATATCCCTTCTCTCCAATGATCCTATATCTCCGTGTTCTCTCAATTTGCGATGTATACACGGGGAGAATTTTAATTGAACATTACTTTATTTTTGGATCTTGTTGACTTTTAGTCATTAATATTATTATTATTTATTTTATTGTTATATGATATAATTTTTTTAATATTTTATTTGAAAAGAAATTATATATATATATATATATATATATATATATATATATATATATATATATATATATATATATAGCGTATCAATACTTAGCAAAGAAGAAAGAAACATTAAAAATGTCTATAATAAAATATAAAGGGAGTAGTACTCAAAAGAGGTTAAAAATGAAGCAGAATATCTGCCTTAGTTTTGATGATGCTGGTATATTTATTATCACGTATCAATTCACCAGAAAATTATATTGAAATCAATTAATTAATAAACCTAGCTTATTATCAATTTAAACTGCCTTCAAAATAATTAAATTGGAGTCAAGTTTTATGAGCTAAAGGGTATAAAGGATGTTACTGGAAGCTTCTGATTTTATGGTCTATTAAAGTTGAATACATAAGCATCGAAAACAACAAAGAGTGATAAAAAAAAAAATTCTATTGAGTTAGCAAAATTACTGGGGATATAATATAACATAGATAAACCTTAAGTCACAAAACCTTATATTTGACAAGCATTAACCCTTCATTTTATTTTGTTATTCATTATTTATTACATATATTCTCCCAATTTTGATATAAATAAAGTTTTAACGCTATCCTAAGTGGTCATTTCGAAATTGAACAGAAAAAAAAACAAATTCCAAATTCCTAAAATTTAAATAAGCGGTTAACCACCTAGGCGTTGAGAGTTGAGAGGATCACGTTAATGTCATCTCATTTATTTGGGTTGTAATCCACTATGGTGGTATAGACACATAGCCTTCAGGGGTGTGAATCGTTTTAAAATAAATAACAATAATATTATTGCATATCCTTAAGGTACAAAGTAACATTTCTTCGTCACGATACTAACAGACACATAAATTTGACTATTTTATTATTTAAAATAAAAAGACAGAGAACGGGAACTTGGAAGAGATAGACAGTACAGTTGCCCTCTTGAATAATTTGCTCTAGAGAGAAAGAGTGTTTGTCCTACACTCAGCCGCTTTGCAATATTCAAAACACTCCGGGTTTAAAGCGTCAATTTTTTTCATTTCCTTCAAACACTGAATGGAGAGAATGAACAGTCACAGGATAACTTAGACAGTCTTTTTCGTTTTATACGAGCCAGTTACTTTCAACAAAGTTTCTTTAAAAAAAGATAATCAAAATTAATGGATTAAAAACGTTTATGTTTATTTATTAGCCTTCTGTAATTCCCCAGTCTCGCGACAAAATATTTCGGTCATCTGTTTAGAACGGGATTTTTATTGCTTTTGCTCATTATGATCTTGAAAATATATGCCACGAATAATTCTAGCAAATTTTACTTTGAGACTTTTTAGTGTGAAAATTAAATATTTTTTAAATACGTATTTAAAAAAAAATCTCTTTTTGAATTAATTACAGCACATTTCCTTCAGAAATGCGTCCATAGGAATACTACAAAGTAGCTCTTTGAATAATATATTTATGGTCTGCTATTACAAGTAACTGTTTTTTCTTGTATTATTATACACCCATAGAAAAAAATATAATCTGTAAAGTCCAGTACCTTAGAAGATTGATATCAAGTAACTGTTTAAAAACACGCTTCAATAGGATACAAAACAGATGAACGCAAAATTTATTTTTTGGTAATAAAGAGGTGGGATACTTTGCGTGGGAAATATTTTATGGACTGATATTGCTAAAAGTAGAGTCATTTTGAAGATATCTTACTCCATGCTTTTTTGCAATGGAATTATTTTATTTGATTAGTACTCCATTTTTATTTTAAAATGAAAAAAAAATGTATACTTTCTAGTTTTGTCACGTATTTATAGCGTGATTTCTAGTTTTTTTTCTAATAAATATTGTTATTACTATTATTATAATATACATAATAAATATTATTTATTTGTCCTTTTTTTATTGTTACACCATTTAAAGTCTTACCAATCAGTATATTATTTTGGACATCAAATGACCCATTTTAGTTTTTTCAGTTCGATCAATCGTTAAAGTGTGTATTCCAGTTTTTCAAAATTTGTATTGCAAAATGTTTTATTTTATTGTGGCGGAAACTCCATGGTTGATTCTATTTGTTGTTACATGCATGTCTCGAAGTTTATACCGCACCTTATAACTTGGCACAAGACACTATGGTGTCTTAGAATAAGAAAAATCCCTAATCCCGAATATCATGGATGGTATGGATTATGAGACCAGTTTAGTGAGTAGTGTGAAAAGTTCCAATTTAATTCCATTAAATTTAAATCAATTAAAAAGTTATTTCGTACACGGTATCACTTTTTTTTAAGCACCTCCGTTCGAAGTCTCTTTTTTTCAGATTGCCTACTTTTATTCCCCCTCTTACTTAAATTATATGGCGCAACCCTCCCCGGTGTTCATCTGCGGCTCGCTCCCAGAACAAGACATCTTCCCGGAGCTAATCGAAGGGCATCTGACGTCAGGCTGTCGTGGCGCTGGCAGCAAACTCCGGAGCCAGATTCCGGCTCAAATATTTGTTCGATTTGACCTCGCTTCTGTATAATTCAGGGCGGGCCTTCTCCCTCGCCCGAGGCTATATTTGTTCTCTGTGTCGCTAGCGGAAACTCCTTCCAGGCGAATTTCCATACTTCTGTTCTCTCGGTTATCTGTCGCAAAAGTATTGTAGTTTTCATTTATCGTCGCTCTATTTCTATTCCCCATCAACACGTTAAATAGCCTCTGGATATATCTCTTATCCAACATCGAACAAGTCGCAGAGTAACAGCTGGGAGGGATAATGGCTTTCTTTTTTTGTTTCAACACAATGCTATCATGCGATCAATGCATATTTCAGAGTAGACTTGTACTATTCCAATATTTTTTTTCTCGGACTGACTATAGCATTTCCACTAGGTACAGAAGTTTGCACATAATATGATATCACAATACCTACATGTTGTAATGAGTTTCTTTTTTTTTTAATCGCTGATCTAGTCCGTCAGATGTTTCTACCTATCTGTAAGTTCACTTAGTGGTGAGCTATCGTCACATGTGGATGTATATCTTTGTTTTTATTTGGAAAAGTAATTAACAAAATTTTGATTTAAATTTACTTAATTAGCAGCTACAGTAACTTACTGTAAGCGTCCTACAGTAATTTGTAAATAGCATTGTATAAAATTTTTATTTTATTTTTCAATTAATTATTTCGTCATTGTTTTTAGTTGGTGTTACGGGGTTATGTTATGGTTTTATGTTATGATGTTATGTTTCTTTGATGGATCAATACAACATTGTTTTATATGGACATAGTTTTATTAATTTTCTTAATTTAAAATACCACAACCTGGCCACAGTGTATATAAACAGAGGACTGGTAATTCTCTGCCTTCATCAACATTTACGTTACGATCTTCTATCAATAACACCTGTTAAACGATTGCCTTCACCACTGGTTAATAACCAGAGGGCGTGATGTTGGCTGGAGGGTGCGAGATCAGTTGAAAATAAAACAGACAATATTAAATTGAAACTTAAGATAATCTTGTGACAAAATAATGAACATATTTTCAATATAACTATTGTTGTTGTTTTTTCTTATTCCCATAAAAATTGGGAAATTGCTGAAGTCAGACTTATTAACTAGTGAAAATAAAGGAATAAGGAATTACTCAAGTCTACACATCTTCCAGATATCAGCAAGGTATTGAATAATTTAAATTTCGCAATCGTTCGTTAAGTTTTCTCGATAGCGAACTATCCCAGACAAGCTCTTGCTAAGATGGTGAAACAGCCTGCGCGGAACTTATGACGTGGTTTCTAGGACAAATCCGAGAAATATGCTTCTCATATTTGATAAGTGGTGGATAAGCGTACTCCAGAAGATGCCAAAGTATGAGGCTGCCAGCATCCTAATATTTCTGGTCCGAAATTACATCCAGATCAGGACATTTAGGATTATTTGGAGCTTAGCGAAATAGGAGACATTTAGGAAAGAAGATATTCAAAAGGGCTCTTTCCTGAGCCCTGTGAAAACTATTTTTTAATGAGTTGCTGGGTTTGCTGGAAGAAGATCACTTCCCAGCTACTGTTTAACCCGGCTGTTATAGTTGTCTCAAATAGTAGAGCGGGATTGAAATTTGAAGCTAGTAGGGCTGATTGGAACCAACCAATAACCGTGGTTATCCAATGATCCAGAATTCGTTCTAGTGAGGATAATAATGTATGTATGATCTTGGATAATGTATCTATGAAATGACACCTCACATAGACCATTTGAGAAACTTTTGGCTATAGGCCTCGAAGAGCTACGATATAAAAATATACCTGTAGATATTTTGAAAAATTAGAAATGATAAGGAAAGAAGAGAATAACGAGCATGAGCGTACGATAAACTAAATAATTTAAAAAAGCATTACAAACAGTTGAAAGTTTGTAATAAAATTACTATAACTTTTTTTTTTTAACCTTTTCTAGATATTATCCTGCAACCTTCCTTTTACTTCAGTCATTGCAGTTGGGCAATGGTGGTGATGCGGTGCTCTATATGTTTAGTGTCATTCACTAAAACTGTGAGTTTGTGACGTATTTTATTGTTTTATCTTTTTACAGATTTTATTTTCTTATTCCCTTCCCTGTTGATAATATCTAAATTTGATTAATGCCGGCAGATGTTTTTGTTTAAAAGCAATTTTTTTGAAAAGAAATAGAAATGTTCCACCGCAGTCTTAATGTCAAGACCGACTTCTGTATCAAAGTTTAATTTTGTCATCGGCATTTGCATCATTGTATTTTTGGTTTCCTTTATTAATATTTTTTTTTTCACCTGAGATACACAAGCGGTTGGTCCCTTCTTGCTCGTAAATTGTTCGGCTGGGTTACTTACTTAGTACCGACGATTGGTTAACTGAGCGTGATTCGCGGCTGGTCCATCCCTACCCACAGTTCAAGTAGTACTATATCAGTTATCAGTACGGTCTCTGGCACCGAATGAGGTTGATCTGTGCTCTATTCAGATCAGTTATCAAAGGTTGTTTTTAATTGTCTCCCCTCTCTGTTCTACCATTTTTTTTCTTTACTCCTATCTGCTCCATTAAATATAACATACCAAAATGAAATTTTACCATCATGTACTATCTAAAAAATCTGATAAACAAGGTAATGCAAAGAGAAGCCGATCCCTAGAATCAACTATCAGAAATAGTCCAACTAAGTCTAAACCTAATTAGAGGCGTAAAGTCAATACACTTCCTACTACTCCTAATGAAAATAAGGAACCAAAGGTATGGCCATCGAATGAAAATACCTGAGGATCATCTACTGAATTAAGTGAAGATTCTCCCTTCTATTCACCCAAACGATTTCAGCAGCTGACAAATCTACCTAGGGAAGCAATGGAGTCCACATCGGCCCCTTAAGTACATAGGCCACCACCAATTTCTGTATCGAGTATATAAAAGTTTAAACGTCTTTGCACTCATTCGAATAAGGCAGCAGGCTCTGGAAAATACTACTGCACTAGTAGGAGCAACGATACAAATATCCAGTCAGACCCGCCTGGCGAATAGTCCAATACCTATCGGAGACCAAGGCTAAGTATCACACCTACCAACTAAAGGAGAAAAGTGTGGTAATCAGAAAATCACATACCACCACCCTTGCTGCCGTCATAGAAGAAGGGGTTCAAGGTTAGACAAATTACAAATGTCTTAAAGAACAATACTTTAACCCTGTGGCAGGCAACCAAATTCCATTGCCTATTTCTTCATAGACTTAGAACCAGCATACGGAGTCGAAAACATCGATGAGGTAACTATACTGTACTATACCTAGCTTTAAGTCGAAAAACCTTGTCCAAAAAAAACATTATGTAATGTCATAACTCCCAAGCATATGGGCACACTAGGCACTACTGCCATCAATACTTTACAACCACACAACTAGCCCCAACAACCAAAATATTCCATGAATCAAAATCCAAATACTCTGCGTCATATCCCTCATATCCCCTCCTCCTTCAAATGCTACTGGTCTTACAACACTACTCACATACCTAATTCCTCTCCGAGTTAAAATCATGGTCACACCACTAATATCACTCCTAACAAATCTTGTTTCCCATTTCTTTCCTGTTCATCAAAATCCTTAAATGACATCCACCTTATCCATTCTCTTTTGGAATGCGATATTTTAAACTACATTGACGAAATAACACCATTGCTGTATGTTAACAAAATTAATATAGCCTAAATTACAGAAACTCGACTGATCAGTTAACGGAAGCTCAACATAATACAGTACCAAACCTACCGGATTGACCATCCTGATGTAAAAATTCACGGTGGTACTGCTGTCATTGTCCAATCCTTCTCATCAATAAATCCTTCTCCCAACAATAATTTTCACTCCAATTAAAAGATATCCTTCAGGCTACATCTGTTACAATCAAAACCTTCTCCTATTTCCATCATATTATCAGCGGTGCACTGCTCTCCAAATAAATCCATTTGCCATTCCCAAATCAGCTCTCTTCTGAAGTCCTAAGGGATTCCTTTTCTTTTAGGTGCAGGTTTTAATGCGAAACATCAACAAGGGGGATCAAGAACTACTAACTCCCGAGGTCGCATGCTCCTGTCTGCACTTAACTTCCGTAATTCCAATTTTATTTATCCTGGCACCTCTACATATTGGCCCACTGACCCAAACAGAAATCCTGATCTCTTGACTTTTTCATCCATCCAAGCTTAAACTAATTTCTAAACTAATCCATAGAACGCCTTGATGACATGTCCTTCGATCTCAGTCTTTTGATCCTTACCCTTTCTATTGCCCCAATATCCTTATTAGTTATTAGGGGACCAGTTGACTGGAATCTATTTCGCCAGTTTGTATCCGACACCATTGACCTCAGATTTTCCCTAAAGACACCTCAGGAGTTAGATGATGCCGTCGATTCCTTTACCAATTTGATCAAGCAAGCAGTTTGGACTTAATATTCACCCTGTCCTTCCTTCAAAATCCGTAAGAAAAATCCATTTCCGCAAGATCTCAGGGATCTCATGCTTACCAAACGCCGTTACCGATCCCTTTGGCAAAGAACCAGGCATCCTTATGATCAGAGACTGTATAATTACTTCACCAAACTAATAAAGAAGAACCTGACAACCTATAGATCCGAATCCTACAAATTATTTTTTCCACACTATCTGATTTTGATAACGCCCTTTGGAATGCTACCAAAAAGATCCTCAAATACACTCTACTTCCCATCCCCTCCGACTTGAAGACGGTTCTTGGGCTGCATCAGATGAGGACCATAGGTCCTTTTCCTTGGCGAAAGACAGGACAGCTGTCACACTTAACAATAGAATACCTAATATTAACAATAGAACGAATTGTGTCTTTCTACGGCATATATAATATAACAAGAAGTATTTTTCTTTTATTTTGAGATTAATAATTTTTTTATTTAATGGAACATCCCAAATTGAACATAAGACTAATTGTAAGAAAAACACAAAGATTATTTTATGATAGTAAATTACGCTTGATTATGTTTTTATTTTTCCTTATTTTACAGTAAGTATTAAATGTAACTAATTATTTTATTGCAATTCAATGACATTAGGGTCCTTTACAGCTGCTTTGTTAATTAAAATGAAGGTTTAATTTATAAAATTAAAACAATAAAGCCATTAACAGATATAGTATGCAGTGAGGTTTTTACTGTATTACATTGAAAAAACTGACAAGACAATTTGGATATGCTACACTTCTTGACCCAATTGAATGAAGACGAATTGGATGAAACAGGGGAAGCGGAATTCTCATTTAGGCCAAGGCTCATTGGGGCAGACTGATGAACTGAAGAGACAAGGTTATACTGGTGAAGCTAGTTACGGGATAAACTATTCTATAAAAAATATTTCATATCACTCGGCATTGTTTTACTTTTATCATAAATTTATGAATTTTATTTCATTTCGATTTAAACAAACTAACAATTATAAAATATATTATATAAATTTCATGCAACCTAAAATATTTTAGAAACACTTTCTATGGATCAATCCGAATAATTTCCTTTTTCCTTATTTTGAAACCGACTAGTTTCCATCCAATCAATTCTAGAGCAGGGAAGACTATTTTTTATTTATATTAATCAAGATAGTGATCGAAAAAAATAAATAGAATTCTCCCTTAGTTTATTTCAACAGAAACTCACAGCAATTCGCTCAACAATTGACTTATATAATTTTTTACTTAATCCGAAGTAGCTAAGTGTGTAGAGCGGTAAGTTGCTGAGCTTAATGCTGCAGTTTCGAATCTAGCGATAGTAGATAAATCGTTAACTTCACTTGTTGTAGAACTCCACTGTAGCATCGTCCGATTAGCCATAGCAGCACAATTTTTTAATTTTATTTATTTCTGATTTTTAAAATAGTAAAATACAGAGAGAGATTTGGTTAGAAGTTTTACAAAAATAATAGGACATACAAATAACATAATAGTAGACATACAGAAAAAGAAAGTAGATAAGTTTTATAATACTAAACATTGTAATTAAGGTAAAATAAAAAATATGGCCGTGAGTCAACACTACATACGATCACAATATTTATACAGTACTGAATCCTAAACAAAACAATGATATTATTAATCTCTATAACATCCTATATAAACCTCTAAGTATTAGAATAGCTCTGAACCATTAATACATATATGATTGTTTACCCACAAAATAATACTTTTAAATTATATAAGTTTTATTTCAAGAATTGTCCATATTTTGATGTAGTGTTGATTTGTTTGTTTGTTCATTTAACGTCAATTTATGAACAAACAAACAAATCAACACTACATCAAAATATGGACAATTCTTGAAATAAAACTTATATAATTTAAAAGTATTATTTTGTGGGTAAACAATCATATATGTATTAATGGTTCAGAGTAGGCAGTTCATAGAGTGTTTGTTCAATTTGGGATGTTCCATTAAATAAAAAAATTATTAATCTCAAAATAAAAGAAAAATACTTCTTGTTATATTATATATGCCGTAGAAAGACACAATTCGTTCTATTGTTAATATTAGGTATTCTATTGTTAAGTGTGACAGCTGTCCTGTCTTTCGCCAAGGAAAAGGACCTATGGTCCTCATCTGATGCAGCCCAAGAACCGTCTTCAAGTCGGAGGGGATGGGAAGTAGAGTGTATTTGAGGATCTTTTTGGTAGCATTCCAAAGGGCGTTATCAAAATCAGATAGTGTGGAAAAAATAATTTGTAGGATTCGGATCTATAGGTTGTCAGGTTCTTCTTTATTAGTTTGGTGAAGTAATTATACAGTCTCTGATCATAAGGATGCCTGGTTCTTTGCCAAAGGGATCGGTAACGGCGTTTGGTAAGCATGAGATCCCTGAGATCTTGCGGAAATGGATTTTTCTTACGGATTTTGAAGGAAGGACAGGGTGAATATTAAGTCCAAACTGCTTGCTTGATCAAATTGGTAAAGGAATCGACGGCATCATCTAACTCCTGAGGTGTCTTTAGGGAAAATCTGAGGTCAATGGTGTCGGATACAAACTGGCGAAATAGATTCCAGTCAACTGGTCCCCTAATAACTAATAAGGATATTGGGGCAATAGAAAGGGTAAGGATCAAAAGACTGAGATCGAAGGACATGTCATCAAGGCGTTCTATGGATTAGTTTAGAAATTAGTTTAAGCTTGGATGGATGAAAAAGTCAAGAGATCAGGATTTCTGTTTGGGTCAGTGGGCCAATATGTAGAGGTGCCAGGATAAATAAAATTGGAATTACGGAAGTTAAGTGCAGACAGGAGCATGCGACCTCGGGAGTTAGTAGTTCTTGATCCCCCTTGTTGATGTTTCGCATTAAAACCTGCACCTAAAAGAAAAGGAATCCCTTAGGACTTCAGAAGAGAGCTGATTTGGGAATGGCAAATGGATTTATTTGGAGAGCAGTGCACCGCTGATAATATGATGGAAATAGGAGAAGGTTTTGATTGTAACAGATGTAGCCTGAAGGATATCTTTTAATTGGAGTGAAAATTATTGTTGGGAGAAGGATTTATTGATGAGAAGGATTGGACAATGACAGCAGTACCACCGTGAATTTTTACATCAGGATGGTCAATCCGGTAGGTTTGGTACTGTATTATGTTGAGCTTCCGTTAACTGATCAGTCGAGTTTCTGTAATTTAGGCTATATTAATTTTGTTAACATACAGCAATGGTGTTATTTCGTCAATGTAGTTTAAAATATCGCATTCCAAAAGAGAATGGATAAGGTGGATGTCATTTAAGGATTTTGATGAACAGGAAAGAAATGGGAAACAAGATTTGTTAGGAGTGATATTAGTGGTGTGACCATGATTTTAACTCGGAGAGGAATTAGGTATGTGAGTAGTGTTGTAAGACCAGTAGCATTTGAAGGAGGAGGGGATATGAGGGATATGACGCAGAGTATTTGGATTTTGATTCATGGAATATTTTGGTTGTTGGGGCTAGTTGTGTGGTTGTAAAGTATTGATGGCAGTAGTGCCTAGTGTGCCCATATGCTTGGGAGTTATGACATTACATAATGTTTTTTTTGGACAAGGTTTTTCGACTTAAAGCTAGGTATAGTACAGTATAGTTACCTCATCGATGTTTTCGACTCCGTATGCTGGTTCTAAGTCTATGAAGAAATAGGCAATGGAATTTGGTTGCCTGCCACAGGGTTAAAGTATTGTTCTTTAAGACATTTGTAATTTGTCTAACCTTGAACCCCTTCTTCTATGACGGCAGCAAGGGTGGTGGTATGTGATTTTCTGATTACCACACTTTTCTCCTTTAGTTGGTAGGTGTGATACTTAGCCTTGGTCTCCGATAGGTATTGGACTATTCGCCAGGCGGGTCTGACTGGATATTTGTATCGTTGCTCCTACTAGTGCAGTAGTATTTTGCAGAGCCTGCTGCCTTATTCGAATGAGTGCAAAGACGTTTAAACTTTTATATACTCGATACAGAAATTGGTGGTGGCCTATGTACTTAAGGGGCCGATGTGGACTCCATTGCTTCCCTAGGTAGATTTGTCAGCTGCTGAAATCGTTTGGGTGAATAGAAGGGAGAATCTTCACTTAATTCAGTAGATGATCCTCAGGTATTTTCATTCGATGGCCATACCTTTGGTTCCTTATTTTCATTAGGAGTAGTAGGAAGTGTATTGACTTTACGCCTCTAATTAGGTTTAGACTTAGTTGGACTATTTCTGATAGTTGATTCTAGGGATCGGCTTCTCTTTGCATTACCTTGTTTATCAGATTTTTTAGATAGTACATGATGGTAAAATTTCATTTTGGTATGTTATATTTAATGGAGCAGATAGGAGTAAAGAAAAAAAATGGTAGAACAGAGAGGGGAGACAATTAAAAACAACCTTTGATAACTGATCTGAATAGAGCACAGATCAACCTCATTCGGTGCCAGAGACCGTACTGATAACTGATATAGTACTACTTGAACTGTGGGTAGGGATGGACCAGCCGCGAATCACGCTCAGTTAACCAATCGTCGGTACTAAGTAAGTAACCCAGCCGAACAATTTACGAGCAAGAAGGGACCAACCGCTTGTGTATCTCAGGTGAAAAAAAAAATATTAATAAAGGAAACCAAAAATACAATGATGCAAATGCCGATGACAAAATTAAACTTTGATACAGAAGTCGGTCTTGACATTAAGACTGCGGTGGAACATTTCTATTTCTTTTCAAAAAAATTGCTTTTAAACAAAAACATCTGCCGGCATTAATCAAATTTAGATATTATCAACAGGGAAGGGAATAAGAAAATAAAATCTGTAAAAAGATAAAACAATAAAATACGTCACAAACTCACAGTTTTAGTGAATGACACTAAACATATAGAGCACCGCATCACCACCATTGCCCAACTGCAATGACTGAAGTAAAAGGAAGGTTGCAGGATAATATCTAGAAAAGGTTAAAAAAAAAAAGTTATAGTAATTTTATTACAAACTTTCAACTGTTTGTAATGCTTTTTTAAATTATTTAGTTTATCGTACGCTCATGCTCGTTATTCTCTTCTTTCCTTATCATTTCTAATTTTTCAAAATATCTACAGGTATATTTTTATATCGTAGCTCTTCGAGGCCTATAGCCAAAAGTTTCTCAAATGGTCTATGTGAGGTGTCATTTCATAGATACATTATCCAAGATCATACATACATTATTATCCTCACTAGAACGAATTCTGGATCATTGGATAACCACGGTTATTGGTTGGTTCCAATCAGCCCTAGCTTCAAATTTCAATCCCGCTCTACTATTTGAGACAACTATAACAGCCGGGTTAAACAGTAGCTGGGAAGTGATCTTCTTCCAGCAAACCCAGCAACTCATTAAAAAATAGTTTTCACAGGGCTCAGGAAAGAGCCCTTTTGAATATCTTCTTTCCTAAATGTCTCCTATTTCGCTAAGCTCCAAATAATCCTAAATGTCCTGATCTGGATGTAATTTCGGACCAGAAATATTAGGATGCTGGCAGCCTCATACTTTGGCATCTTCTGGAGTACGCTTATCCACCACTTATCAAATATGAGAAGCATATTTCTCGGATTTGTCCTAGAAACCACGTCATAAGTTCCGCGCAGGCTGTTTCACCATCTTAGCAAGAGCTTGTCTGGGATAGTTCGCTATCGAGAAAACTTAACGAACGATTGCGAAATTTAAATTATTCAATACCTTGCTGATATCTGGAAGATGTGTAGACTTGAGTAATTCCTTATTCCTTTATTTTCACTAGTTAATAAGTCTGACTTCAGCAATTTCCCAATTTTTATGGGAATAAGAAAAAACAACAACAATAGTTATATTGAAAATATGTTCATTATTTTGTCACAAGATTATCTTAAGTTTCAATTTAATATTGTCTGTTTTATTTTCAACTGATCTCGCACCCTCCAGCCAACATCACGCCCTCTGGTTATTAACCAGTGGTGAAGGCAATCGTTTAACAGGTGTTATTGATAGAAGATCGTAACGTAAATGTTGATGAAGGCAGAGAATTACCAGTCCTCTGTTTATATACACTGTGGCCAGGTTGTGGTATTTTAAATTAAGAAAATTAATAAAACTATGTCCATATAAAACAATGTTGTATTGATCCATCAAAGAAACATAACATCATAACATAAAACCATAACATAACCCCGTAACACCAACTAAAAACAATGACGAAATAATTAATTGAAAAATAAAATAAAAATTTTATACAATGCTATTTACAAATTACTGTAGGACGCTTACAGTAAGTTACTGTAGCTGCTAATTAAGTAAATTTAAATCAAAATTTTGTTAATTACTTTTCCAAATAAAAACAAAGATATACATCCACATGTGACGATAGCTCACCACTAAGTGAACTTACAGATAGGTAGAAACATCTGACGGACTAGATCAGCGATTAAAAAAAAAAGAAACTCATTACAACATGTAGGTATTGTGATATCATATTATGTGCAAACTTCTGTACCTAGTGGAAATGCTATAGTCAGTCCGAGAAAAAAAATATTGGAATAGTACAAGTCTACTCTGAAATATGCATTGATCGCATGATAGCATTGTGTTGAAACAAAAAAAGAAAGCCATTATCCCTCCCAGCTGTTACTCTGCGACTTGTTCGATGTTGGATAAGAGATATATCCAGAGGCTATTTAACGTGTTGATGGGGAATAGAAATAGAGCGACGATAAATGAAAACTACAATACTTTTGCGACAGATAACCGAGAGAACAGAAGTATGGAAATTCGCCTGGAAGGAGTTTCCGCTAGCGACACAGAGAACAAATATAGCCTCGGGCGAGGGAGAAGGCCCGCCCTGAATTATACAGAAGCGAGGTCAAATCGAACAAATATTTGAGCCGGAATCTGGCTCCGGAGTTTGCTGCCAGCGCCACGACAGCCTGACGTCAGATGCCCTTCGATTAGCTCCGGGAAGATGTCTTGTTCTGGGAGCGAGCCGCAGATGAACACCGGGGAGGGTTGCGCCATATAATTTAAGTAAGAGGGGGAATAAAAGTAGGCAATCTGAAAAAAAGAGACTTCGAACGGAGGTGCTTAAAAAAAAGTGATACCGTGTACGAAATAACTTTTTAATTGATTTAAATTTAATGGAATTAAATTGGAACTTTTCACACTACTCACTAAACTGGTCTCATAATCCATACCATCCATGATATTCGGGATTAGGGATTTTTCTTATTCTAAGACACCATAGTGTCTTGTGCCAAGTTATAAGGTGCGGTATAAACTTCGAGACATGCATGTAACAACAAATAGAATCAACCATGGAGTTTCCGCCACAATAAAATAAAACATTTTGCAATACAAATTTTGAAAAACTGGAATACACACTTTAACTGGCTTCTCTCTTACTCTTTTCCGAGACCATTCTTGCACGCGCTTTTCCCCATATTCGGTCGAGTTCTATTCTGTTCGCGATTAGGCGTTCCGCCATGGTGTCATCTACGATCGTACCGTTCCCGTCCCTACGTCGAGCCCGTTTTTAAAACCAAAGAGGACCTCGAAAGGGGAGAATCCCGTACCCATGTGGATGGAGTGGTTGTACGCCGCAACAGCCCGAGGCATCGCCACATCAGCCTCCAACCCTTTATCCGCATGGAACACACGAAGATGTTCGCCCAGAGTACTATGGAGCCGCTCAATCCCTCCCCTACTTTTGGGATGCCCGGGTGTATTCCAATGCCAAGCGACACCGCAATCTTTCATGTCCTTCCGCAGTTGGGCATTATCGAACTCTCTACCGCAGTCCGAGGAAATCGAATCTGGCATCCCGTAACATTGGAACCATGTTCGGAGGGCGTCACCGACTGCGGCCGCTGACTTCTCTTTCACCGGATGGGCCATAGCTATTTTGCTGAATATGTCCACTATAGTTACCCACTTGAAGCCCCTCCACGTAAAGATGTCAATTTGGAGATCCGTTAGCGGCGCTATAGGCGTACACGTCTCCACTTGCAACCCTACCGGGGGATGGCGATCATACATTGCGACGTGGCAAATGGCACAGTCCCTCACAATCTCTTCGACCGTTGTCCTCATCCCCACCCAGTAGTACCTCCGTTTCAATGCTGTTACGGTTTCACTAACCCCCGAAAGATTAGTCTTCCCCTGGTGGTAAGCTAACGTGACCTCTTTTTGGTGATCGGTATCCCGGATCGTATCCACCATAAGGCAACACCGAACAAACGACCTATCCATACCTATCTTCTCTAGGCACCACAAATTCTTGATTTTCTCCCAAACCGTCGCGTTCCCTACATACAGATAGTGGGTAGCCCCTACCTTTGACGCGTCTTTCAGAACTTGGCATATCTGTTCTTCCTTGACTCCAGGCTGAGACCAGATAATAACAATATGATGCCTCTCATATCTGGAAAATTCCATTTTCAATAAACCTGTGGTCCGTGTCTTCCAGATTATCTGTCACGTCTTATCATTGATCACCTCATCCACCTCCTCCATGTCCGTCAGTCTCTCGTCTGGTGAATCCTCCTGTTCGGGAGATTCCCCGTTGTCCTGGCGGTCTGTTTCTCGCTCTCCTTCCCAATCTGCCGTCCATTCACGTACGAACCTCTGAAGCTCCCCGGACGGTTCCCCTTCTCCTGAATCGATCGCGTTGACCTGTAGGGCACGAGATAGCCAATCCGCCACCACATTGTCCTTTCCCGGCTTGTATGTTATCTCGATATTATACTGGCTCAGGATCTCCTTCCAACGCGTCACCCTAGCCGACGATTCCTTCAAATTCCCCACCCACAGAAGTGGCCAGTGATCGGTATGAACATTGAACCTCTTACCGAAAATATAGGGCCGGAAGTGTTGGACTGCCCACACAATCCCTAATAACATTCTTTCCAGCGCGCTGTACCGAGTCTCTGCGTCTGTAAGCCTCCTGCTTGCGTATGCCACCAGCCATTCTCCCTGATCATACTCCTGCGACAAAACCGCCCCCAGTGCATATTCACTTGCGTCGGTGGTGATCGCAAACGGTTTCGAAAAATTCGGAAATGCGAGGACCAGCTCTGTTTGCAACCAACGCATGCATTTTCTAATGTTCTCCTCGATCTCTGGGGTAATCCGAACTGTGCGCCCCTTTCTTAACAATTCATTCAGAGGAACCAGATGTTCGGCCATCTCTGGGACAAATCTACGATAATAATTGAGGGTTCCGAGTAATCTCGTGATTCCCTTGATATCGTTTGGCATCACCATTTTCCCTATGGCTTCCACCTTCTTACCGTCAGGCCGGACCCCTTCCCCCCATATCGAATGCCCTAGGAAATTGATCTGTTTTTGCCCCAATATTGATTTTTCCTCTGAGAATTTCAATTCAAATTGACGGATCCTATCAAAGACTCGCCTCAAGTCCTCGATATGACCTAACTCCGTCTTACTAAAAACCAGGAGGTCGTCCATATAGACCTGGCACGTATTTTCATCTAAGCCCCTCAAGAACTCGTCCATCAGCCTCTGAAAAGTTATTGGCGCATTTTTCAAACCAAACGGCATACGGGTAAATTCGTAATGCCCCCTCTCAAACGTAAACGCTGTTTTACATTGGTCCCTGGGATGCATTCGAATCTGGTGATACCCTGATTTCAAATCCAACATACTGAACACCGTTGCTCCGCCCAATCTGTCCAAAATGTCTTCTAGTCTGGGAATAGGGTATTTCTCATCCAAGGTATTGTCGTTGAGTTGTCGGAAATCTACTACCACCCTGTAGCGCTCCCTAGTATCTCCGTCAACAGGTTTCTTCTTGACCGCCCATAGAGGACTGTTAAAGGGCGATGTCACGCATTCTATTTACTTGTTGTATAATTGTAATACAGTTGTAAATATCAATAAATAAATTTAAAAAAAAAAAAAAAAAAGGCGATGTACTATCGACGATAATTCCTTGCCGTTTGAGTTCCGCGATCTCCGCCCTAATGTGTTCCCGTAACACCTGTGGGTACCTCCGCTCCTTCACGTACGTACTCTTCTCCGACTTTAAATGAATTTCGTGAAAAGTTTCCCCCGTGACACTCAGGGGATCCCCCTCGCGAAAAAAAATATCTGCATATTCCTCCTTTATGCCCGTCCTCCAATCCTTGCCCTGGGTGATTGCACCGACCCAACGCACATCCCTTTTGCGGGATGGATCGCGCTCTCCATCGTTTTATATATCCGCCTCCCTATTCTAATCACCCATTGACCCTCTACATTACGTAGTTTCGCCCCTAATTTCCCGAGCACATCACACCCCAAAATCCCCCCAAATTCACGCGGCATAGTCTCTACCACATGCAGAGTTGCTATTCCACCCTTGTTTCCCCATTTACCTAACGCCAGGTCAATTTCCCCCTCCACCGTACAGGGACCACCCAAAGTGACCAACTTAAATAAGCACGTCCTAATTTCTGGTTCACCTTTAAATATAGTTTGTAAACTATCTCTACCTATTAGACTACACGAACTTCCTGTGTCCACAAGACACCTCCACCCCTTGCAAAACTCGATAATAGGCAACCGATCACACCTCTTTATGATAGTATTTACACAAAAATGGTTGCCTCTCTGCTCGCACCATCCTCATTCTCTACTCACCTCCTCGATTCTCCTCCCTGCACTCCGTTGTCTGCTCTTTCCTCCACGGGTCCCTCTGCCACCTGTCTACTCGCTGCCCTCTGTCTCGGATCCTGAAGCCTCGGAAGATCTAGACGAATCGGATGGCCTTCTGCTTCTTCTCCATATTCTCTCCGCCTTTACCTCCATCGGCTCTCCACGATCATGGTTTCTCCGCCTTATGTATGGGCTTTTTCTCGCCATGAGTCCCTCGCTGTGGCACTCAAAACAGCGCGTGCGTGGACACTGAGCCATCAGATGCCCTGTCTTCCCACATTCGTAGCACTTTCTATCCTCCTTTCTGTCATCCCTTCGATCTCCGAACGGCCCTTTCTCTCTGGGTATTCTGTCTCTCCTGCTAAAGTCTCCATCCCTTCTTCTCTCCCGGTCTGGTCTTGGTCGATTTCTTCCTAAATCATTCCGGCGATATGACACCTTACACCATCCTGGTTCGAAAACTTCTCCATCCCCTTCATCGCGGGCACTCACATCCACCATCTCCTGGGCGCATTCCATGAATGAATTTTCTCTGGGTAACCCGTCTTTCTTTCCGGTATCCCTAGCTAACTGCACCTTCAAGACTGTGGTCATAAACAGCATCCACGTTTCTACTGCAGCAGTATCCATTACCTCGCGTAACTTCTCATTTATCTTCTTTAGTCTCACCAGCAGTCCTGCAGCATACTGACCATTTGTCTGATTTTGACACTTCACCTCCCGAAACATCTGCAGAATGTCTTCTGGGGCCAATCGCCCCCCTCCATACGTTTTTTTTAGCCTTTCTTTTATCACCTGCCATGCAGTATCCTCATCTGCTTGGATCAGATTTAGCACGCTCCTTCTGACCCGTCGTGCTAAGGCTACCCGTAGTCTTTTGGCATCTGTTTCTTCCAAAAAAACTGCTGAGACCTGGGACTGGATACTGTTCATAATGCCATCTCCGACCTTGAGAAAATGATTCAATTCGCCTATATCACCATTAAACTTCTCCAGGTCTGATATTTCCCTTCTTAAGTCCTGCGCATTTGCCATTCTTAATTTCATTTTTTCGTGCTCGTTTGTTTCCTGCGCTATTCTATTTGCCTCCTGCGCAGCCAAGTCTGCTCCTGCCATCGCTAGGGTTGTTTACGGTAATGGCGGGAACTCGGGATTCACTGGTTCTGCCTGTGGATGCTCCAACGTTAACGTTGCAGACCTAAGGATATCTCTTTCACCATTCATAATGGCACAATTAGTTTTTCAAATGTTAAAGAACGAAACAACTAAAAAAAATTGAAAGTCCGTAAAAAAAAAAAAATAGCTCTGTAACGAGATCACAATAGTTTCTAGTGCCCTTGAAAGAGATGAGAGAAAAAAAGAAAAAAAAACAAAATAAAATATTCCTACTGCACTGCTAAAACGTTTTCCCGGGTTTCGGCACCACTTAAGTACTTCTCCAAGTAAAACATTAAAAAAAAAAGACCAAGTCGGGAAATAAACAACTGACTTGAAGGCTGGTTAAACACTGCTTTATTCAAGTTACAATCCTCTATTTACAATGCTGACATCCACTGTTTAGGATTAGTGTCTATACTGGTATATGTCCTATCTTAACTTTTATATATGTATATATATATATATATATAAGTATATATATATATTTTCATATATATATGTGTGTGTGTGTGTATATATGTTGAATGTAAAGATATTTAAACAAATATGGCAACCTTGCTGTAAAATGTGAGATGCAGCTGCATACACAAATATCCAAAGGATTATGTGAATCGAAAGGTTTAAATTGTTCGGGAGCGCACGTCGCTTCTTATAGAAGAAAGTGACCCCATTGACAAAATTTTGATGAAGTAGTTGCTAGAAGGAAGGCAGAAAAGTGGACTAAAGAGACTAGCACTAATCAAAGCACACACATAGTAAAGTGTCACAGTAGTGCAGTTCGCCCTTTAATAGAGTACCACATCTTCTTTATCACAACCAGATACCAAAAAAAAAAAATAAAATAAATTGTGATATTTACGACCACAGTCAAACCGTGCTCCCGAAATCACCAACAGTTGCTTTGCCAACTACTAGGTATCCACTTCCACCACCGTATATTGACTAAACAGGACTAGTTCCTACTTAATAATAATAAGACGAATAAATTCCCCCTGTCGAATCTCAACTTTTGTGGGCTAATCGGAAAATCTGTTGTGTCGATTTTCTGTTACCTGTTTTTTAACTAACGACATTGTTTGAGTTCATCAGGAGAAGACACGTGAAATTCCTGGAATCTTTAGCATATCAAAATAAACCCCTGTTTCAGGCCATACTAACAAGCATCCCAACAAGCAATGTTCTTCGCTCCAAAGCGCGCTGCCTTGCTAGCAGAACTTCCGACTCCGGTGCACTTCTGTCACACTGTTGATGCACGATCTGATCATCATCAGTGGTGTTGGCTGGGACACAACTGATTATAATGTTAGCATGAAATGAATCCCAGTGCACTGTAATCTTATAATATTTATACAATGGCTGACCAAGTAAGAATTGTAGCCAAGCTTTTATCACTGAATTTTTTACTACACTGCTCAGATACGTATATTTATGTATCTTTTTCTTCTTTATGTTAACATTAAACGCCTGAATACCACCCAATTAACGTGGTAGCTGTTGCACCATTGTGTCCATATCCAGGGTACGTTAATGATTTGTCCGGTGATACCATAGCTGCCTCGTAACGCAACCTACGTATTTCCATGAATGGCACTCAAGGTGATACTAGACGTGCACTGATCGGACCTAATACGGCAACCTGTGTTGCTTAGGTGGATGTACAAAAATCCTTTCAAACGTGACAGTATGGTTACTTGGTCCGAGTCTATTGATTTTGTAAACGTACCGCACAGTTTCAAGTCCGCTACTGGCTCGTTGGGTTTAATAAGCACAGAAACCATAGAAGAACAAACATATCATACTTATATCCGAATAGATTGTTGATAAACGTCGTTGCGAAACGTGCACTAGCTGCTGCCCAATGTGTCTTCATAATCGACGATCGTATACAATCGATGACTACACAGTCCGTTGTCGATAAAGAACCGATTTCATCATCCACTTGCATAATTTAAACCGCTTCAGCAGCAGATGTACAGGCACTGTCATTGATGCGATCGGCCGGATTTATTCTTTTTCTTTCCCGGCATTGCCTGACTCGGTCATATGGTGTTTTATTGTTGCCCTTAGATCGCTCTTGAGATGCCCTTCCCAACCATATACGATTTCTTTAATTAGATTTGGCTTTTCGATGCGTACAGGCCGACATCATATATGTTTGATAAATTTTTTTTTTTATTCCGCACCTTTTTGTAATCACTGTCACTATTTTACACATATGTTTTATATTCAATCCATAGATTTTGACAACAGCTGACGATTGAAACTTAGAAGGTCATAGCTTCCCGAGTCGAAAGTTATAGTGAATAGAAATCTCGATATTCAGCAAAATTACCTCAAAATGGTGACACTTCCCTCTCCACCGCGTGCAATGCGTCACTGTCTTCACATAAATTTTTTTATTGCACTGGTCGACAAAATTTAACTTTTTTTCTTTCACAAGAATTAAAATAACAGATTCTAAAAGTATTGCTCGTGCTGAATTCAAATATAATTACAGTTTTTCCCCATCGGGCAGGAGTTTTGTGTGATATTCATTTGAATTTTTTATAATATTCCAAAAAATCCGTAACTAGCTATCTAACTCAAAATTATAACTACTGATTCTGACTTATCTAGAAAGTGGTAGATAGTGATTTTCGGGTATATTTTGCATCTGGAACGTCTCTCATTTTAGTCCAACAGTAGTCAGCTAGCATATTGGAACTCCACTTGCCTTGGTACCTCTTCTCTATTGTAGAAATTTGCTGATGAAAACGCTCACCGTGTTCATCGCTGACAGCTCAAAGGTTTTCGGGGAAGAAGTCCAAGTGAGAGTCCAAGAAGTGAATTTTTAAAGACATGTTGCATCCCATAGCTTTATAAAAATCCAGAAGATCAGCCACAATGTCACGATAGTTTTCTGCTTTATGGTTTCCAAGAAAATTGCAACACAAACTTTTGAAAGACTGCGAGGCTGCTTTCTCCAGTGGATTTAACAGTCCCCCGAAATGTTCATCAGTAATTAATGATCGGATTTGTGGTCATATAAAAACTCCTTCTTTCAATTTAGCATCACTGACTTTGGGGAATTTCGATTTCAAGTACAAGAATCCATCAGAAAGTTTATCCATAGCTTTGACGAAATTTTTCATAACTCCTAACTTAATATGCAATGGAGGTAAAAATATTTTTTCAGGCTTCACTAAAGGGACACATGCCACATTTTTCTGGCCAGGGATAAGAGATTCACGTTTTGGCCATGACTTTCTAACGTAGTGAGACTTCTTATCTCTGCTGTCCCACTCGCACAAAAAACAGCAAAAATTGGTGAACCCAAGTTGCAAAACCATGCAATAAAGCAATGACCTTTAAATCACCACAGATATTCCATTCATATTTTCCATATTGTATTTTCTCTAAAACTAGTTTCATAGTTTCTCTTTCATATCAGCGGCATGCGCTACCGGTATTGATGGAAGTTTATTGCCAATATGTAGCAGCACAGCCTTCAAACTTATTTTAGAGGAGTGTATGAACAATCGCCACTCATCTGGCCGGTGTTGAAACCCAAGAGTTTCCATAACTGAACAAATATTATTACAAAACACAATACCATTTTCTTCAGAGAAGTATACTTTGAAAACACTATGGCGGTTACGATATCTACTAATTCTTACATCTTTTTGGAGTAGATTCCACCCTTTGAGTCTGGAAGCTAAAACTTCCGCTTGCTGTTTAGACAGATTTAAATCGCGAATCAAGTCACTAACGTCTTGCTGATTGGGAAAGTATGGTTCTGATGAACAGCTACTGGCTTCATATGTAAGATCATTTTTATTTTCATCTGAATCATTTGAAGTTTCAGTCAGGTCAGAACCAGAGTTATCACTTAAGGTTGTATCTGCATATACTGGTACGGGGAACTCTTCACTGTGTAAGACAGGTCTCATTGCAGATTGGCAATTCGGATACTTAACTGTATATTTTGTTTTAGATGTGATTCCTTTAATATTTGTCAAACAAAAATAACAGTCAGTTAAATGATCCTTCGGTTCCCTCCAAATCATGTGATGGCAATGATGTGTACCATTTTTCCACCCAGTCAGCAGTCTAACACACGAAACACAGCATGTATTTGGGGCCCAGCTCTTATCAAAATCACCAACTTGACAGCCAAAGTAAAGTTTATAACACTTCTTTACAAGTGGGGTCAAATTTCGCCTCTGAGACTTGAAGGTCAGCTCACCACAAATATAGCAGAAATTATCTGCATGATTTACACAATTTCTTGGCATGATGAAAAAATAAAGCACAGAAATACAACATGCACAACATACACAATACACTTCTAAACAGAAAGGAAGGAAATATTTCACTACTCAACAATCTCACAGTCAGCTCAATACTGACACATCACAATGCCTAAGAGGTCTGAACATGTATAAACAACAACAATGAACCTGCAAAGTCATGTTTTATTGCGCTTCAGCATGACATTGCAAATAATTTCAATAATACAGCTTGAGTAAAATAGCTACATATGAGGTATAGGTCAAAGAAAACGCTAAAATCATATTTTGAAAAGTAGCTTTTACAGAAAAACTATGCCTGATGGGAAAATTCTGACTACATATCTGAATTCAGGATGGAAAATGCCACTAGATTCACTATTCAGATCTCTTGTGAAAAAAACCTTGTCGACCAGTGTTATTTAGCTATCCATTGGCCTAATTGAATTTTTGATGGAGATAAGATATGAAGCTGCAACACTAAACTGTATACCCCGATTTTGCTATCATTCATCTTATCGAATTGTCTCCCACTATTGAAGCAATTTTAAAGAATTATTCACGTCAACAACATGTATGTACCAACGCCTTAAAATTATATTATTAAAAACGCCAACGATAAACTAACAGAGTCTTAGAATGGAAGAAAGTGCAGTACAAGGCACACACAATAAGCAGTAGGATACTGTAAAGTAGTGATTCTGCATTTTTGTTAAGGTCTTTTGAAAAAAAAAATCGGCATTCTTTTACTTATTCTCGTGGTATTTGCTAATTCCAAAAAGATCTTTAATTAATATCGAAAAGATATTTCAAGGTATTGATTTACAAATAACCCGTATTAGATTAAATAAATTCACCTAAATTAATTATAAAATTGACCATATGTTACGAAAACAATAGCTTTTAACGAAAGTAATACATTTCAACTCTCCCACTTGTAAAATTAATCAGTAAAACTAAATTAATTAGAGATATCTGTTCAATCCCACTGATTACCTTAGGGACCATAAATCACTAGCCTCCCTCCTCTTTTACTTTACTAATTTTAATTCTCCACGGAGCAGAGAATAGGATTTCCCTAACCTGTTTCAATCTGATGGTTCAGATTTCTTTCATCCCTTACAGATGATTGCTTATTTAAATTGAAATTCTTTTCTTAAGTGTAAAAATTAAGTAGTTCCCTCTTTTTAATAATATTGTCAAATTGAGAGATATATGATATAAATATAGGAATATAGGATTTTTTTTTTTTGATCAGTTTCAAAAGGGTCAATGCACAACCGACAAGTTAATGGTGTCAGGAACATATATGATAATACCCAACATATTTTGATGCTGTTAAATAATTTAAGATAAAAGAAAATTGAAATAAGATAGTTTTTTTTTCCTAGTTAGATTATCTGAAAAATTACAAAGGCAAATGTTTAACAGCTAGAGACACATTTTCGCGAATTAAAACGATAAACGGTGTTTTTAGCGATAAATACGTTGCAACAGCGATTTTTAAGACAAAACTCAACTATATGCGAACTTTTCAATAATGCTACCAAAAGTACGGATTTCGGGTTCTTGGTAGTGCGTCCGAACGCCAAGAGAGAGTCATCCAGCGAAAAATAGAATTAATTAATTTTTTTTTAACATCAAGAGTAGCTTTATTTTCAGGGCCTCTTATTACGTAATCAACTATCAACTTTCTTTCAGAAACAGTATTTGCTTGAGAATCCATTGAATGTTTGAGATGTTCAAAGAGTTGCATTCTCGTAATAATCCATGTTAAGAAAAAAAATTAGTTGCAAGGGAAATTAACATTATGTTAATTAACATGAAGTAACGACCATTTATTAACATTATGTTAATTAACATGAAGTAACGACCATTTATTAACATTATATTAATTAACGTGGAGTAAAATTACATATTACAAAGTGTAGTTACTTTACTTTGATGTTATGAAAAAAATGGAACGAAACAAAGGGTACTTTTTTCCCACACCAAGAACAGTTAAATGAAATTTTTTTTTCTACATCAGTGAAGATCATATATCCCTACCAAAATATGTTTAATATAAATTAATAATATATTATTTGCTTACCAAAAGAGCCTTTAGACATGGCATTATATATATTATATTATATATAATACCATATAATATAATATATATAATACCATGATATAATATATAATATAATAACATATATAATATATATTATATATATATATTATATTTTCTTTTTCTTTAAAGGCAACTACTGAAATGGCTGGGCGATATTAGCTAATAGGCTCAGTAAAGACTCAGCGCCATTTGGAGGTTCTGGGAATGCAGTTTTTAGAGTGATCATCAGTTGCATTGCACATTTGGCTTTCCAAAAATATGTCCATTGTTGATGATTTCTCCTTTGAACTTTTTTATCTAAAATGCCACTTAATTAAGACATTTCAACAACAGTGCGCCGTTCTGACTGTAGACGTTGACACCGTGCCTACATAGCATCTTGGGGCCAATAAAATCTTTTACAATTCACGATCGAGTTACTAGCTTTAAAGGCGATAAATTTGTTCGTTATTTTTTAGTTAGGGGCTCAAAGGCGTAAATGTTAAGCGTGTGGTTACGGTAATTGCCGGTTGGACTGGGAGAAAGTGGATACATTAAACAAACACATCAAAACCTCTGGGCATTTGAACAAAAAACTTGTTGCCAAGAAGGCTGAAGAAGTTGGTTTGGTTCATAAACGGCAGGCTACATAACAAGAAATGAACGAAAAAGTGAAGATTTCAAGAACAGAAAGACTTCTTTCATAAACGACTCAGTGATGCTGTGCCTGAAAGGAACATTCCTCTGGAAAAACTGGACCATCCTGCAATGCGAGAATACATTAACCACTAAGTTGGACTAACCGTATTTTCTGTTACATAATTAGTTGTTTTTGGGGTGAAATTTGGATTCAGTGGCAAATAGAATTTAGATTTCGCGCCATTGAATTGCCATTAACCGCGTTATGCTCTGTTATAGGAATGGCCCTTGAGGAATATAATAGGAATACAGAGTAGTATCAAAATGACACTAAATGGCCGTAAGCGGCCAAGCGGCCGTATGGTGAAATCAATTTTATTTTAAAGTAATTAATATTTAAATTGCAATATTTTCCATCGCCCTAAATGTAAATACTTGCCCATATCGAATAGTAATTAAGGAAAATCAAAAGGATTTTGTTTTAAGTGCGTATTAATCGTTGTCAGTGGTATCCAATAATTACTGTTTTTTGGAGTTTAAGTTAAAATGCAGTGTTGTTTTTATTATTTTTTTTTATTTTTGCGTACTTTTAGTTTTAGTTGAAGTCGATTTTTTTTTCTTGGCTTTCTAATAAAAATTATGCTTGGTTTTTAATTTTTGTTTGTATTTCTAATAAAAACATTTTTATTATTATATATGAAATTATGAACTTATTGTTTTTTTGACTGATGCAAATATCGAATACGACAAGTGCATACCAGGCTCTGGGGATTTACCTAACGTGAAAAAATTGCGGGGAACACATCTAAATACCTGTTGTGAGCAAATTCGTAAAGAAGTGAGCCATCATTTCAAGGACAAACCAATCGTCATCGTTGTGGATGAAACCACTGACTGCAAAGGACGCTGTGTATTTTCAATCATATTCAGGATTGTTACTCCTACAGTAAGCCAGGAGGTTCAGCTAGCTATATGGACAGAGCGGATGCTTGCTCATATGCTCAAGCCAACATGGATTGTTTGCGCAGTTACGATACCAAGTGGGAAAACTTTTATGGGCTTGTATCTCACTCTGCTCCTTACATGGGTGCTTGTTTTCGGGCACTTGATATTATTTCAGGAGATCGTTTGCTCCATTTCCATTCCAGTGCTGGGCTCAAAAATTAAACTTGGTGGGAGACATTTTCATGAAGGAGTTAAAAGATTTGAACTTGTTTGTAGCTAAAACTAAAATGGCCTTCCTTAGCGTTCCAAAGATGAAAAGTGCGTACAAATATTTCTTAAAAGAGAATTATCCTGAAATGGAAGCAAAACTTTTTCTTAGTCCTGTCATAACTAGATGGAACACGTGGTTTCATGCAGTCGAATATCTAGCAGAATACAAGGATGCTCTCATCCATTTCGTAAAGGACCTATATATACCTTTCGTAAAGAACCTTGGAATATGAACCCAAAAACTCGAGTATTGATTACATTTTAGAGCAGTTTGCAGATATTAGTAAGGCAAATTTGATTTCTATTCCTAATACATTTGTTGGCCAAGTGTATGGCCAATTGCCAAATTGGTAAATATGTTAGAAGGGTCAAAATATCCATACGCTCATTTGCTTTGGGAGCACTTGATTTTGAAAGATTTTTTAGTTGCTATAATCTTGTATTGACAGCTCGTAGAACGAACATGACACACTCTACTGTAGAAACATGTGCCATGTTGAGTTTCAACCAATAATACGATAAACATGTTTCAAGTGATTTTGCTAATTTCATTTTTTTTTCTGCTCTTGCATACTTCCATTCATTGCTGTTATCCTATTTAGCGATAAACGCTATGAAAACGGAAAATTAAAGCTGAGAAAGCTATTTTTTCAATAATTAATGCTAAATTTGTTAAAAATTAAAGCTATGACTCAGTGTCTTTACTAATAGCTCATACTTCTACACAATCTTGTCAGATGAGGTTCCAATTAGAAATACATGAAAAAAGATATTTTTTGAGACATTTTACCTGCCTTTCGGAAATAAAAAAGCCCTAATGGTTATGGAAACCAGAGAATGGGTTCAAAATAAACACAGAGTTAGATGGATCTACTTCAATGAGCCAATTATATATTGGGTACATTTTATTATAAGTAGATTCTTTTGGGACTGATTTGCAGAAAATGGAAAAAATAATCTGGGAGCACTAGCTCTTATGTCATAGATTTTTTTAATCTTAGTATTTTTGAGTGTTTTATCCTCCATTTTTCTAAAAGTTATATATCATAAAAACAATGATGTTTTATAGGAAGAAAATAGATAAATTTATTTACATATGTCTATGTTTTTTAATGACAGACGCATAACTTTGGTAATATAACATATTGTGTTTAAACCATCATGTAGATCGGTGTTATTCCTCCAATTATGTATAATATTATTTTATTTATTATTATTATTAGTATATTATTGAAAATTGATATTTAATTTTAAATAAGATATTTTGAATAAAATTTCGAATGATTTAGCGGTTTCAGAATATATCGTAGCCGTCAAAACAATACCGCCAAAGTAAACTTTAAGCGATTCTACAGGAGAGAAAAAAACGCGCCGATTGTAGACTTGGCATATATTGTTTATCTATATAGTTTTGAAACTATTACTAAAAATATTGAAAAGGAGTATCAAAAAATCTTACTTTGCCATGCTCCTGACCTTAATACGTTCGTTATCGTTAGTAACTTATTTTCACCAAAAGTTGTAGACAGGCGGTATTGTCTTGACAGTGACGATATTTTGATTAGCACTGCGTTTATTTGCTAATGTGTTTACTACCATAAATCGTATCTCTTGTGCGGTTTAATTTAAACGAGAAAATATTTGTTTTTAATTATATTTAATTGTTTAATTGAATATTTTGTTACATAAAAATATTTGTAATGTGGAGTGTGATTCAAAAGCAGTCATTTATCATTTATAGCATAATAAACTAGTAGAAATAATTTTCTTGTATTTACTTGAAGGAGTATAAATAATTTTTTGTTTAAAAACGGGTTCGAGCTATGTTTTGGTTTGTTTATAAATAATGTACTATAACTTAAAGTATAATAGTATTTAAATAACTAAACATAATTAGTGTCGCTGAAATAATTTGATGAACTCCTGTTTCATATATATATATATATATATATATATATATATATATATATAAATCAAAATGGCTTACACAACATTTAGCTTGCAGTGTTGCAATATATAATTAAATATATATAATAAATAAAGTATAATTTAATAAATTATTTAATATCATTCTAATTGTCATCAGTTAAAGATCTTCTTGGTTCTTTTTTCAATTAACTAGTAAATTTGTTTATTGGTGTTATGACTCATAGTATGTATAGATTGTACTATAAACGTTGTTTATTGGTTTTTGAACGAAATAGTTCCTCTGTTGCAGATCGTTTTTTTAAATAATGAATTTTAAATTTTAACATAAGGTTAAAGTGTGGGTTTCGTCTCATGCAAGAGACACCCCTAACTGTACATAATCAGATTATTTACAAGAGAAGATATATATATATATATATATATATATATATATATATATATATATATATATATATATTTATATATATAATAGTTTTTTTCATATAAAAGAATTATAATATAACAATAAACAGAACAATAGTAGTACAAAACGGAAAACTAAAAGAAAACAGGATTATATTACAATTTGTTAAAACGATTGGTGAGAAAGATAATAGAGTTCACATCAGAATATGTTTCAAGAGTCTCGGTTTTAGTCTTGGGGATGAAATAGGTTTGTCTATGTTGAAAGCTACAGCACCTTTGACTGCTCGTAACCCGGTCTTGAATCGGGTGTAATGCTTTAAAATAAATTCTTCTATCGTTTCTAGTTTTAGCTCTCGACGTAGTTGACTCTTTTGTACATACCAAGGTGCGTTTACTGCGATCCGTAGAATTTTATTTTAAAAGGTTTGCCATTTTTTCGCTTTGTTTTGGACACTGCACCCCACACTTCACAACCATACATTAGTAGAGGCCGTATGATTTTATAAATTAATAAGGTCGTTTCTGGTTTTAATCTAGATTTTCTATTAATTATCGGATAACGTAGAGCTAGAAATGCTTAGGCCTGTGTTAATTTAGTGTTGATATGCAGGTTCAAGGTAAGATGTCGATATTTTAGTGTAGGAAATATTGATTCGATGATATACATCTTCAGGAGTATTCGTCATTTTATATTTCATAAAAAAGAAAGCGTTTTTAATAAAAAGAGATATTGCAGATAATGGACCCATCAATGTTGGAGAATATGCGGAGTATGTACTGAATAGATTATTTGTTGAGTTAATATAAGATTTTTTAAATCTTACCTTACCCTATTAGAACTTTATTTTTATAAATTCTTTATCTGTATAAATATGACGAAGAAAAGAGTCCTCAGAGGATATTCAAACACGTCCTTTAGCTTCTAGAGTGGAAGTCTAAACACATCTAAATTAAAATCTCTTTAAATAGAGCCTCAAGAGAGCAGAAATTAATCCATTTAAGGAGCTAAGGATCTCGTAGCTAGGAGGATATTAAGAATAAGAATGAGAGGAGAGGATTGTCTATTTTAAAATAAACAGGACTATGTTCTTTGCATTTCCTAATGAGGCCTTACTAAATATTATGTAGCCTCACAATATAATGAGCTAGATACTTATATCAAGCATATATGATAACAATACATCATTCAGAAATGTTCAACTAATTATGTATATATATATTTCTTTATTAATCATATTTTATATTTATTTATATAAAAACGAATTTATTTAATAAATGACAAAACGATTTATGTCGTCAATTATCTCGTAAAATCGAATATTTTTCGAGATCTTCCTTTATATACAATTATGTTCTTAATATTTTATTAAATATTATTAATTTGGGAAATTAACACTTGAGTATGTTATTAAAAAAGTGATGCATAACGAATTTGAAAAAGGTTTGAATTCGTATATGAATAGTAAAATTTTGTGCTTGAGTTTGCGGACGACTTGGTACTGTTGGGTGAAGTATAATGCGGAAACTATAAAGCTGTATACAACATAATAATACAGAAACTTTGAAGGATGCAGGTAAGGAAATAGGACTGGAAGAAAATTCGGATGAGACTAAGTATGTGGTCAGTAGGAGAAAAGGGAGAAATTTTGGTGATACTGTTGTATGTTGTAAGCTCGCGTATTTTGTCCCGAAATCTAAAAATGAGAATTTATAAGACCATCACCCTACCAACTCTCCTTTATGGATGTGAAATTTGGCCTCTAATGCATAAGGATGAACAACGTCTACAGGTATTCGAAAATAAGGTGGTAGGTAGAATATTCAATCCTGAGACGACTAGGAATATAAGTAGTAGCAGTAAATATCATTCAAGTGATAGCCTATGTGCATCCACACGTGTCAAATACAAAAAGGGTGACATAATAAAAAGGTTTCATTTATATTTAAAGTAACAATATTTCAAGATTCGAATGCAATGTTCTAGTACACAACGAATTTGTTAATAATAAATCCAAAAGGAGGCTTTTATCCAGGATTTTTCCCCTTCCTTCACATGCATTTAAAAAATGGCTTTAAATAATTTTTTTCTTGAAAATAAAAACAAAATATGGTGTCAGATTCGTGTTGTAAGTTATTTTTCATATTAAAAATAAGGTTTACATAGTGTGGTGGTCACCTCCGGTGTATTGGTTATTATAAAAAACATTTTATACTTTTTATTTTAGTTCTCAGTCCGGACACCCCTAGGATTTTTTATAAAGGAAGAAAAAAATCGTTGGTTATGTTGTCCTTCGGAAGGGAAGTAAAATGGGGTTTCTTAGTTGGTCCGTGTCAAATACTCGATTGAGAATCTTATTCCAATTATACCTGGAAAGAAAAAAACGTAGGACCCCCCCCCACGTTGTCAATAAGAGCATAAATTTGCGTTAAATGAATGAAAACATTAAATCTGCAGAATTATATATATATACATATATATATCTCTGTATATTTCAATCTAATTACATAAATATACATTTATATATAAAATGGCTTATAAAAAGTGTATTTCCTCTGAAAATCTAGACTTGTGATACTTGCGCCTAGTATCTCATAAGAAGATTAATGAATGTAATATAACAAAAAAGGTTTTATTTTTACAAAACAACACCTGGGTATTAAAACAAAAAGATAAATAACTGAGTAAACTCAATTCTTTTGAGAACATGAAAAAAAATGATCGGATTTACCCTGGAGAAGAAAAACGGGAAAACAACACCGTACAAACTATTATAATAACGCAATGACTTGTATATATGAGAAAATTTAATTGATGTAAACTCGATACAATATTTCAAAGTCATATTTTGTAACTCTATTTCCTTGCGTAGACTTATCGTTAGTATATATACACACATTTTTTTTTCTACAGCTGTGGGACTTTAGAATTATTTGCGGAAATGTTCGAGCTTAAGTAACAAATCTTATGTACGTGCGTTACATAACGACGGAGGGATTTGGAGGGGCAGTTTCAGTAACGAAGAATAAACATCCTGTCATAAAAGATAAATCAATATATATATATATATGATTTTTTTCCGGTTTCATTCTTTAGATAATAATATTTTATTTCGCACAGCAATTTCGGGGAAGTCTTAATGCTTTTACCGGTGAAGTGAGAACAATTGGATATCACTAATTAATGGCAAATAGTTCTAATTTAATTTGAACTCTAATTGATCCTAAACATTATCAGCACCATCGGTTTAATGTCCGATGGTATTCCCATTTCTTAATTTGATTTACAACATATACTGGTACATAGAGCGATTAATATTGAACCATTGAACAATATTATTTCATTAAAAGAAATGTTTACAATATAATGTGTCGTAGTATAAGAAAAACGTAACCCGAATTGAAAAGTTTTTTGGGGGGAAACATTCGAAAAGTTTAACATAAAATTTGTATATCAACGCAAAATGGTATTGGATTTAGTACGTTTTTTTAAGCTTTGCTCTATGTGTATATTCCTACCTTAAAAAAGACTGTATTAACTTTGGTAAATATTAACTATACAAAATATTATTATAAATAATTTTAGCCAGTTTTTCTATCCATAGTTTATATGATGTATTTCTTAATTTTAACGATGAAGGATTTACATTTACAACAGGTTCCGTCAGGAAGATTCCGTTTTATCCTATAAATATACTAGAAAAATTAAGTCAGTGAAAGACCTCTTAAAAACAAAATATACGAATGCAAATTACAGAATGTACAAAATTTTACCTCACAACCATATATCTTTCCTAAAGTTAAAAAGCTATTCATCAAGCTAATAACTTAATTTACTCCGAGAATTGAATTATTATAAGGTTCATTTGGTCACTGTTTCAAAACCATACAAATTCCAATAGTGCAATTATTAAGCAGAATGAATTATTAAAGTCAAATAAGACTGAATGAAACTATTTAAATGTTTTAGTGGACTTATTGAAGGGTTCAAATCAATAAAATAATAATTAAATGCAGTAAAAAATAACAATGAGGTTCTAAAACCGGAGATCAAAGAGAATCGGACTGATCATAGAGAGAGGTACTTACAAAATGTCGTCACAATGAGGAGCTTTACAAACAGTAGGAGGATATAGTAACGTATATAATGGGATGGAGACCGGCATTTTACGAATTCTAGGCTCACCTGGAGAACGAAGGCTGGAGGCTTCGAAAAAAAAGTGGATCACATGACTGAAGTCAGAAATGGAACAACTAGAAAACTCACTGGAGACGATTTATGACCGACTGGAGTTTCAAAAAGCCACCCTACAGGGAGTTTTCTCATTGTCTCTAACCAGTAAGAAAACTGCAGGTACGAAGTGGACAGAAAAAAGAAAATGGAAAAAAGCCGGAGGATGAAGGAGATGTGGAAGAGGAAAGGAACTGTTCTCAGAAGAGGAAAGAAACGAAAGATCTTACTCAACAAGTATATTTTACTCGTTTAACTTGAATAAGGCGAGAGTTGTGACCTGTTTTTCAAACTGAAAACAATTCGATTATTAACGATGTCTAGCATGATGATAATAAAAAAAAAAGTTTGCAAGGTTCTTGTAAATAACTGTTCAAAGATTTATTATTTTATCAATTAGAGAAGGGTATTAGCCTTAGTCCAAGCCAAATAGCAATAGAATATATATATATATATATATATATATATATATATATATATATATATATATATATTGATACATGACGCAGCTATCGTCTAATCAAGAAAGTATAATCATTCCTATAAGAGCATTGAAGAGTTTAAATAAAATGCCGGTAGTAATAGATCCGGTACTAATAGATCATTATTCTGCAGAATACGTCGATAGCTACACAATTTTTAGAGCTCTAATTTATAATCTATAAAATTTAAATTAAATAAATTCAAAGCGCTATATTATATTAATCTGTTTATTATATAATTTTTCTATTGAGATGGATTTGTCCATTATATTATTTTATATTAAAATCAATTTGTGTATATTATTGTTTTTAACTGTGGTTAATAATAAATTAATGTTAGTGAAATGTATTGTGCCTTATCTATTGATTGCCTGATGTTTATCCATATTTATATTCAAAGGGTTTATAAAAGGTTTATTAATAGTTAAGAAAAGTAATTAATCAATTCAAGGTAAGATTTTAAATTTAGCTTTAGTAATTTATTCCAGTTCTTATCAGTGAATATAGGTAATTAAAATAAGCCCATTTAAACCCGTAAATACCTTAGATAAGCGGAAGTAATGAGTAATAATTAACAAATTAAAATTTTATCACTGGTAGGAATGGAGTAAAATGGGGGCCGCTCCGGGATATGATATTGATTTTAATGGGATATGATTTTGTATTTAATGGGATATGATATTGATTTTAATGGGATTTTGATTTTAATGGGTTTTTTAAATTGATCTTATATGGATAAACAACAGACAATTAAAGAAAAAATTTATAACAATTTTATATGTTGCATGCTGTACTAACAATATTTATTTATTTGTGGTGAACATTTGTAATTATTTACATGTGACAAAACAGTATTCGCGATTTCAAAAGTAAAACTGACTGACTTAAAATTAATATTTGTAAATAACTTACTCATAATATTTAAAAGTTCAATTAAAATTTTAACAAAATGTCAGATAGCGATTCGGATAGGTCAACACAGCATGATAAAAATCCTACTAAACAGCGAGACTATTCGTTAAGGTCCAAGGCGGAAAAACAATCGCAAAACCCTTTAAAGGAATCGTGCGACGCCGGTAAAACTATAAAACTAAAACAGAATTCCGACAGTATTACATCGACAAAACCAGGTACGGTTACCATTCAACCAGTTCCCCTTACTCAAGAAACAGTTTCTGACGACACCAAGTGTCATGCGACGGGAACCGAACTCCCTTCAGGAGAGATCTCATCGTCAACGTTACTGGCGATGATGCAACAATTAAATGACACTATACGGAGTAATAACGAAACCTTAAATAACAGTATAAGAAGTAATAACGAAACCTTAAATAACAGTATAAGTAATAATAGCGAAAAAATAATTAAAGAACAAAACGAAAAGTTTAATGTTAGAGAAGAATTGGTCGACTGTATCTTCTGATTTAAGGAAGAAATAGTTGGGGGTGCAGTCAAAGAAAACACCAAATAAGAAAAACTTATTTATTATGTGCCGACGTTTCGGCCTACAATGTAGGCCATCTTCAGGGCTAAGAGAGAGAAACAAACAAAAATATATAAAAACGTAGCAGTAACAAGAATATATAAAAAGTGGTACAGGAGTGAAAAAATAAAAGTAGTGACTAGATATGATGAAATAGTGAAAAGATAAAATAGTGAATAGATAAAAATAGTGACTAGATATGATGAAATGGTGAATATATATATGATAAATAAGAAAGAATATAAGACTGGTTACAGAATATAAGAAAGAATAAAGAATAAAAAAGAAGGAATATAAGACTAGTTACAGAATATAATAAACTTAAAAAAGTGATAGATAAAAATAAAATTGTAGATGATGAAAAGAAATAATAATGGTGACAGATATAAAAAACAAGAATACGAATATAAAATATAAAAAATACAAGTCAAGAAAGGATAAAATGTAAACAATAATATAAAGGGAAAGAAAAATGAGGAGGTAAACGGAAAGATACAAGAAGAGAAGATTAAAATTATAGAAAAAGGGGGGTTACATAGGTATGAGGGGTTACATAGGTAAAGTGTAATAATATAAGCATATATAGAAATAAAAGCTTGATAAATTTCAAAAATGAAACATTGAACATAGTGGTATTTATAACTATGCACTATGAGGAATGAAAAGAAAAAGAAAATATAAGTAAGGGAAGTTAATATGTAACTGTATACAGTAGGAAGCAGTGGCATTAATGCAAAATAAGATGTGAATATAACATAAACATGTAGAAAATAGGTAGAGAAATACAGAGGATGAAAAATATGAGGCTAAATAATAATGAACTCTATACATTAACAAATGATGGATGCCAAAAGAAGGTGTGAGAACAGGTGAGAAGAAAGGTGAATGTGAAAAGGATGGAGATAAGATAAATACCAAGGTATGTACTAACCGAATAGAACACGCACAGCTTGGGGAGCTCAGAATCAAGTGAGAGAAATAATACGTTATAAAAATACGTTAGGTCGGCTGGAGGAAGCGATCCAGGCGAATTCTGACGGCCAAACAAATAATGACAAAGAAGGGGGAAGGCAATAAGAGACCGTAAATAATGTAAATAGCGTGAAAAATTATATGGAAATAATTAAAATTAAAAATTATATATTATATATTATATTTTATATAAATTAAAATTAAAAATAAATAAAATTAAAAAGGAGAAATGCAGATGCCTGGATATAAGTGACCGTAAATAATGTAAAATGCGTGAAAAATTAAAAGTCAATGCTCAACATGTAATTAATAAAAGAATGGTATAAAAAATTAAGAATGTAAGGTTATTTTAGTAAATTAAAAATTTGGGAGTAGGTTAGGGATAGGTGATGGGAGTCGGTCTTGGCATTAACGGTAGAGGAATCTAAATTGATGTGAATGGTTTCTGAGAGGATGCGTTTATTATAATTAGGAACGGAGGCCAGGATCGACGTATTTTCGAAGTCAAAAATGTGGTTAAAGGATAGGGCGTGTTCGGAGAGTTTAGAAGCGGTTGGGTTGTGGGAGGAGATGGAATATTTGTGTTGGATAATGCGGTCTTTAAGTAGGTTTTTGGTTTCGCCGATGTAGGAAGAGTTGCAGTTGGGAGTAGAGCACGGAATGCGATAGACGACCTGAGAGCGATGTTTTAGAGGAATGGGATCTTTGACTCGGGTATAAATATTGGAGAGTTTGTTGTGGGATTTAAAGGCGATGCGTAAATTGGGGATCGCGGAACGTAGGGATTTTTGAATGTTATTAGAGAGGGAGGGTATATATGGCAAGGATCTGTATATAGGGATAGAAGGCGGATGTGGAGATCGGGTGCGGGTGGGTGGGTTATCAACATACCCTTAGATAAAGCCCTTGTCATTATAGATAACCACTGGTCACTAATAGAACCCCATACCTCTCTCAACCGGTCCTCATATCTCCAATCCCTTAAACTCTGCTGCGAATCTGGCTACCTCACTTTCCATGGACAGTTCTTTAACCAAATTTCTGGACTGGCCATGGGAAATCCCCTCGCTCCTGACCTCTCCAATATTGTCCTAAATGACCTTCTAGACTCCATCCTACCCCAGTTCCGTGACGATGTCATTTTCATTAAAAAATATGTGGACGACCTCCTCCTTATCCTAAATCCTAACATCATTCCAGGTTTATTATCATCCTTAAATGCATACCATCCCCGCCTACATTTCACTGTTGAACTTGAACATAACAAATCACTACCTTTCCTTGACCTCCGTATCTTTAGAAATCCCGATCACACCTTATCCACTGATTGGTATACTAAACCCACCTATTCTGGCAGACTCCTCAATTATTACTCCCAACATCCGCACCACCAAAAAATCAATGTCGCCAAAAATATCATCCACCGTGGTCTATCCCTCTCCGACGCTTGCTTCCATAACACCAACACCCAACGCATCAAAGAAATCCTATTAAAAAACAATTTTCCTCCCTATGTTATCAATAAACTCATCCATCACCATTATAACCCACCCACCCGCACCCGATCTCCACATCCGCCTTCTATCCCTATATACAGATCCTTGCCATATATACCCTCCCTCTCTAATAACATTCAAAAATCCCTACGTTCCGCGATCCCCAATTTACGCATCGCCTTTAAATCCCACAACAAACTCTCCAATATTTATACCCGAGTCAAAGATCCCATTCCTCTAAAACATCGCTCTCAGGTCGTCTATCGCATTCCGTGCTCTACTCCCAACTGCAACTCTTCCTACATCGGCGAAACCAAAAACCTACTTAAAGACCGCATTATCCAACACAAATATTCCATCTCCTCCCACAACCCAACCGCTTCTAAACTCTCCGAACACGCCCTATCCTTTAACCACATTTTTGACTTCGAAAATACGTCGATCCTGGCCTCCGTTCCTAATTATAATAAACGCATCCTCTCAGAAACCATTCACATCAATTTAGATTCCTCTACCGTTAATGCCAAGACCGACTCCCATCACCTATCCCTAACCTACTCCCAAATTTTTAATTTACTAAAATAACCTTACATTCTTAATTTTTTATACCATTCTTTTATTAATTACATGTTGAGCATTGACTTTTAATTTTTCACGCATTTTACATTATTTACGGTCACTTATATCCAGGCATCTGCATTTCTCCTTTTTAATTTTATTTATTTTTAATTTTAATTTATATAAAATATAATATATAATATATAATTTTTAATTTTAATTATTTCCATATAATTTTTCACGCTATTTACATTATTTACGGTCTCTTATTGCCTTCCCCCTTCTTTGTCATTATTTGTTTGGCCGTCAGAATTCGCCTGGATCGCTTCCTCCAGCCGACCTAACGTATTTTTATAACGTATTATTTCTCTCACTTGATTCTGAGCTCCCCAAGCTGTGCGTGTTCTATTCGGTTAGTACATACCTTGGTATTTATCTTATCTCCATCCTTTTCACATTCACCTTTCTTCTCACCTGTTCTCACACCTTCTTTTGGCATCCATCATTTGTTAATGTATAGAGTTCATTATTATTTAGCCTCATATTTTTCATCCTCTGTATTTCTCTACCTATTTTCTACATGTTTATGTTATATTCACATCTTATTTTGCATTAATGCCACTGCTTCCTACTGTATACAGTTACATATTAACTTCCCTTACTTATATTTTCTTTTTCTTTTCATTCCTCATAGTGCATAGTTATAAATACCACTATGTTCAATGTTTCATTTTTGAAATTTATCAAGCTTTTATTTCTATATATGCTTATATTATTACACTTTACCTATGTAACCCCTCATACCTATGTAACCCCCCTTTTTCTATAATTTTAATCTTCTCTTCTTGTATCTTTCCGTTTACCTCCTCATTTTTCTTTCCCTTTATATTATTGTTTACATTTTATCCTTTCTTGACTTGTATTTTTTATATTTTATATTCGTATTCTTGTTTTTTATATCTGTCACCATTATTATTTCTTTTCATCATCTACAATTTTATTTTTATCTATCACTTTTTTAAGTTTATTATATTCTGTAACTAGTCTTATATTCCTTCTTTTTTATTCTTTATTCTTTCTTATATTCTGTAACCAGTCTTATATTCTTTCTTATTTATCATATATATATTCACCATTTCATCATATCTAGTCACTATTTTTATCTATTCACTATTTTATCTTTTCACTATTTCATCATATCTAGTCACTACTTTTATTTTTTCACTCCTGTACCACTTTTTATATATTCTTGTTACTGCTACGTTTTTATATATTTTTGTTTGTTTCTCTCTCTTAGCCCTGAAGATGGCCTACATTGTAGGCCGAAACGTCGGCACATAATAAATAAGTTTTTCTTATTTGGTGTTTTCTTTGACTGCACCCCCAACTATTTCTTCCTTAAATCGAAAAGTTTAATGTTCAGTTTCAAATGATTTCAGATTTTAAATCGGAAATGTCAATTAAATTTGATAAATATAACGCAGACATTAATGATAAAGTAGAACATCAATCACAAATTTGCGAAGGAAAAATCATTAACGAAAGTATTTTAATTCAGTCAAAATTGACCGAGCAAAATGATAGGAAGGATCGGGAATTAAACAAAATCCAAACATCGGTCGTAAATTTAGAAGGGAAATTCGATAACGAAGAAACAAAAATAAATAACCGAAATAATTATTTTCAAACCGACACTGGTAATAAAGTAACGTCGATGCAAGAAAATATGTCACAATCCTGGCTGAAACCGAAAGGGCAGTACAGATAATGGATAATCGGGGAGAAGTACAAGGAATTGCAGGATACCCTATTGAAATCCATTTTAATACTAAGGCACAAAATCTTTTGTATGAACCGATAAAAGAAACATTGAATTTACCGGACGAAAAAGAAAAAAATATTAGTTCGGCAAAATTAAAAAGGAATACTTTTGAAAAAATAAAACGAAAAGCTAAAAAATTTAAACAACACTACAATAACCACAAGATAAACGAGTTAGAAGTTGGGGAGCGATTTTTAGTTGCCTCATTGAGAATATCACGGCATCAAAAAGAAATTTCAAAATTTCTAACATTTTGGGAAGGGCCGTATGAAGTAAGTTTGAATTAAATACGCAGGGCAAGTATAGTTGAATACTTGTTGCAATTAACGACTGCACGTACCTTAGTTAATTCGGTCAACAATAGGTTACAACATGGAACGGATAAGGACAATCGCATGGATTAAACGGAACGTAAACTATTAAAAGCGGAAAAATAGAGTTACAAATTAAAATAATTTAAATATAAATAAGCAAATACTATTTTATATTTTATAAGAGAAAAAGGGAATGAGCGTTGGGAACGTTTATTTTTTATTTAAGTTGAAGGGAGTTTGTGGAAAAAGGATATTTTCAAAAAGGAGAAGTAAATAGATATAATTTTTTTTTAAAAAAGGAATTCGTGGGAAAGATGTTTTGAAGTTTTGAAAAGGAGAAAAAATAAATAGGAGAAGTAAATAGATATATTTTTTTGAAGGGAATTTGTGAAAAAAAAAAGATATTTTGAAAAAAAGGAGAGATAGTAAGTAGAATAAGGGGAAAATAATAATTGAATGACTAGGTCGTTGAGAAAAAACTAGTGATCTAATATATTCCTGCTTATTGAATAATGAAAGGGTAAGAATCTTTTTTTGTTAAGTATCAGATCCCAAGAAGTAAAAGAGAGGAAGATAAAGGTTTTATAAAAGGTTTTGTACCAGTTTTTTTTTAATGCGTGTTCCCAACCAATTCAGTCGAATTAGTCTACTGATCCTATAACACTAACTCAGTAAATTGAAAAGAATAACAATAGAATAGGTAACTAAATTATTAGAAGGGTATAGAATTTTTTTTTGTTCGGTATCAGATCCTAAGAAGTAAAAAAGGGAGATATAAGGTTTCATACCAGTTTTTTTTTTTAATGCGTATTCCCAACAACTCCGTCGAACATCTCGTGAATATAATACAATTTCTTTGTAGTTATTACAAGACTTGTTTACTACTTGTTTATTATTAGTATGTAACTATGATAGTTTGTAATATTGTTTAAATAGTAGGATAAATATAAAAAAAATATATAATATAATTTCTTTGTAGTCATTACAAGACTTGTGTACTACTTGTTTATTATTAGTATGTAGCTATGATAGTTTGTAATATTGTTTAAATAGTAGGATAAATATATTTAAAAAAAAAAAAAAATTTTTTGATTTTTTTTTTTTTAACAAGTGAGGGCGATTGATACATGACGCAGCTATCGTCTAATCAAGAAAGTATAATCATTCCTATAAGAGCATTGAAGAGTTTAAATAAAATGCCGGTAGGGGCCGGCAGCTAAACCTATCCCCTCCATAGATAAAAGGGACTTCAGTTAAAATCTCCGAAGTAACAGATCACTGGGGCCCTTCGACCTATCAACATTAGAAGCCACTTCCGTTCAACCCTTCCAGCGAGTAAGATAGGAGACTTCATTTTCAACCCTTACATCAAGACCTTAAGCTATAGAAGAAGATTGATCATCGCGGCTGGAAGTATCATATCGTCTGTAAATGCAAGTACTAATAGATCATTATTCTGCAGAATACGTCGATAGCTACACAATTTTTAGAGCTCTTATTTATAATCTATAAAATTTAAATTAAATAAATTCAAAGCGCTATATTATATTAATCTGTTTATTATATAATTTTTCTTTTGAGATGGATTTGTCCATTATATTATTTTATATTAAAATCAATTTGTGTATATTATTGTTTTTAACTGTGGTTAATAATAAATAAATAGATATTAAGTAAATAAGTGGTCACACTAATTTGAATGATTATCCTATTTTCATTTATAATAAACGGAATGAGTATAGGTCATACAAATACTACAAACAATAAAGAACAGGAGAAAGAGAGAGAGAAAATAATAAACAAGTAAATAATTGAAAGCCAATTAAATTAAATTTAGTAATACTCTGTTTTTAGTTCATTCATTTAATATTCTAAACGTTTTATTTTGTATTTTCTCTCTTAGTATTATGTAATTTCTTTATAACTTGTAACAGCTGGATGGAACATAGAGGTTTGTGTGAAAGGGATTTGCAACTGCCCCAATCACTACTTATATTTTATTTCTTTTTATTTTATGTTATATTTTTATTCCAAATACTTTCACAAATTGAAGCTTTATTTTTCAGTTCATTGTATTACAGTTCTCATTTATATTTATATTTTTATGATATTTTGTGATTTTGACCTGCACCTCAGATAAAGCTATAATCTCCGTACATTGACCATCTAATAAATTCTTTCAATAGATAAAGTTCCATTATTTACAAGAACTTCGCACCTAGAAAGTGATAAAGTTATATTTCTTGTACTTGTAAATATAAAAATACCACTATCAATATCTGTTTTTGTTCGATTGACATAAGCTGTACAAATAAATTACATTTGCACTTAACCGTGAATTGTGAAACTACTTGAAATTCCTAGCAATATCTGTAAAAGCTTTGAAATTCCATCAATATCGATCCAGTGCAGTAATTTACGATTGAATACTAAGGCCGCACCCACTCTCATTTGTGCCTTCTAAGGTTAGTCTCTAAACGTTATAGGACCTTTATCTCCAGAAAACAATTTAAAAGGCAAAGATTAAGGGAGGATAAAGGCCCAGTAACGAAAATAAAGCGCTTTTTCGTGATTAATGATTGCGACAAATCCCAAAAAACAAAAAATTAAATATTTTATTTGAAAAGAAAAGATACGGCCACGACCGGGACTCGAATTGTTATACCATACACATTAATTGATATGCCATACACATGTCAGGGTGGCCGAGATGATTGAGGCGTCACCACGGAGAGGTGAAATACCCGGGTTCGAGTCCCGGTCCTGGCCATATCTTTTCTTTTCAAATAAAATATTAAAAAAATTATATCATATAACAATTAAATAAATCATAATAATATTAATGACTTAAAGTCAACAAGATCCAAAAATAAAGTAATGCTCAATTAACATTACATCGCAAATACCACATGTATACATCGCAAATTGCGAGAACACGGAGATATAGGATCAGTGAAAAGAATTAATAGGGCTTGCCGAGAAACGTTCCATATTTAAAAAAAATATATCATATAACAATTAAATAAATTAAAAAAATATTTTAATTGCAGTGAAACGTGTAAAACGCAGATTAACGATTAGATTGAACCCTTACTTAATAATATGCTATTAGTGCTAGATATAATGAAGGATTGGGGAAGCAGGATTGTACAGTTCGTAGGGTGCTGAATTATTAATACCTATGAACCAAATTCAAGACCGTCTGTCTCAGATAAATTATTTATAGTGTTAATGGATCGTAGTGATTCAGGTTATATTTGTCTCTCTAAATCATATAGTTAACAAACGGTGGACGGCTTGTAAGAAACATATTGAGTTTTTGAACATTATTTGATGTGATATACTAGAGACATACTTATAAACTGACTAGGTGACTTATTGCTATTGAATATGATTACAACTTATTGACTATGGATATTATCTAACTTAGAGACTAATTTCTTACTATAAACTATCGACTACATCTCTACTCTCTACTCTACTACCTTCTCTCTCATAATATTAAAGCTAGGGGATTTATACATACATGTAAATGAAGAAGGGAGTTCAAGGAAGTTACACTGCTGATAACACGGAAGATATTTCATAACTTATGGCTGAGAAGCCCGCAAGTGCACACTATGTCGGTAGGTCATCAACCCAATTAAACCAATAAATTATAAACATCTGTAGCAGTTCTAAACTCTGCTCAACACGAATTTCTTTAAGAACTGTTTTTTCTCAAGTATTGTTTTAGCACATGTACGCTAACATGTGCCACCGGGTGGTCAAAGTTTCGAAAAGTACGATTTTTTGCCTGTTTGGCGACATCTTTTGGCCGTAACACGTGAACAACCAGTACCTATTGTTCACGCCATTTGGCGTTCTTTTTGTGAATAAATTATTACAATACTTAAAAAATAGATAAATAGCCAAATACAACTTAAAATAGTACTACACTCTCTAGCGGTTGTTTGGGGCAACTAACGCTTCAATTAATTCACTTAATCACAGCCAGAGCGCGATATACGGGTGCTCTCTTCACATGTGGCACTGTTTTTTAATCTCGGGTTCGCGTGCAGTTACAAAAGTCAGTTACACAGTCACTCATGTACATTACTTATACCTCCAGCTATCCAGCTCAATTTTAGCGAATCTAGTTCTTGACCAGTTCTATATTTTCCGTTGTATCATCCTATTCATGTTTTTTTACAAGTAATGCCCGTTTCACCTGCAAATAAGTGTAAATTCCCCAGGAAGACTTCTAGACCATAGGTACTCCCACTAGAAGGACGTTACGAGCTTCTTTTGGTCGTTTGAGCGCGCTCAAGGGATCAAGGAGGTTTTATCGACGGAGCTGCCCAGCCTGAGTCTTCTGTAAGTAACTTTTATTTCAATGGTTTAGAATTCTTCATATTATTTCTCTATTGTTGCGAAATCTTTTCAAATTACACCATACAGTCCACACCCAGAGCGAGATTTGATTCAGGCGAAACCTACGCTTCCTTTTAAGAAATTTATAACCGAACTTACGAGCTTTGTCTCAACACCTATCATACGATCTATGCATCAAATTAATGGTAATGTTCTCCTCTTTAATTTTATGCATGGTAAGTATATCCGTTACTTTAAGTCCAACTGAGATATTTGAGCCTGTATAGTAAAAAACGTGACCTAGTGCCTTTTAGAACACCTTTCCGAAATTATTCAATCATTTTGTTGTAGTGGACAAACTACTGGTCCTATTTTAATTATTGAAAGCTCATTTCTCTGCAAATTATTCTTATTCTATTGAGTTCAAATAACTACCTATAATACTAACAAAAAAAAAATACCTCAGTCAACCAATACTTGGAATAATGGACTTAGTCAAATAATAATGTTTCTTGTAATTTATTCTTGGAATTCTATACATGCTATCATAAAGTCTGATTTAATGTAGATCTAGGTCGATTTCTGTCTATATTTGTTGTCACTTTTTAAAAGAGGGTTGTTTGGTTATTATTAGACAAGAGAATTCCTTGGTTCATGATAACAAGAGGACACGTTATGTAACGTCAATTTCAAGTTCCTTTCTGATTCCAAGGGTCGAGGGTCTGTGGGATAGAGGATTTAAATAAAATGGTTCATAGCTGAAAGAATTCGTATTCTTTCTTAATTTTAGTTAGTTGCAAATTATCCTTTGAACATCCAAGATCTGAGTAATGTCGTGAGTTTTTGCTTTTTATCGTAATATTGTTTGAATTTTTATATTTTATTTTACCCAAATATATATATTTTTTAAATTTACTATCAATTGTAAAACTATTTTTATCAAGTTGTGCTTGTGCGAGTTTTTGGTGTAGTTCAATCCCTTCACAATATGGCCTCCACATCTCGTGAATCTGCCATGAAAAGCAGAAGTGAAGATAGATTTTTTCATGTCGGTTTTCCGGCTCACCACATCACCGGTTGTAAGCTACCCTCCAACCGCCAAGTTTTGGGAACTTTATTCTACCACGTGTATGTAGTGAAATTAAATCTCAGAGAGTCCGCCACAATGACTGTTCGAGAAGCATTACTCTTCTGGGGAAAAGCTCGAATTTCAGTGAAGCACGAGAGAGATGCTATACCGAAGCTCGAGAAACTTCACGCCGATTGGAGAGACGTACAGAAACGAAAGAACGTAAAAGAAACGAAACCAACACAAAGTGCGAAGGAAAAAATCCAAGAATTTGCCTAAAAGTTGGATGACCTTTTTGATGTCGCTCATCAAGATGTCCTGTCTTCAATGACATCAGAAGAAGATAAGGCGTTCCTTTTGAAACAAAGCGAGAAGGGACGTCCGGCCTCTATGGCTGGAGTTGACCTCAAGATGGCTAGAATGGAAGAGAAAAAGCAACGGTAGCAGCTAGCGGCAATGAACAAGAAATTCCAGGCGGATATTTTTGACATGGGTAAGTTCTTTATAAATTTTCCTTTTACATACCTATACTATTTTCTATTAATCCGTAGTAGTAAAAATAGGCGGGTTGAGCCCAGAGCCGTGACCTTGAGGTCATTGTCTGCTGTAGCAGGGTCAGGGCGTGACCTTGAGATGACCTTGAAGGTGGGAGGGGTGTAAGGTAGGGCGAGGGGGTGTTGACCTTGAGGTAGGTTCAGCTGTGCAGAGTAAGATTTGGCAACGTTGCAGAGGAGATGTGGCAACACCGCAGTAGAAACTAGGTCACAGCGTAATGAAGTATGGCGTATATTGTTTTACGAATGGGAGAGTGTCATCATTTTGTTTTATGAATGAAGCACGTTGTTGCTTCCTCTATCAGTTAGTTTAGTATGGGTCGGCTAAGGAGCAAGAACCCGAGATACGAAGGTTGTCGAAACTCGTCGGCTGGTCGTCACCGGTGAGTCCATTGAAACTAGCGGCTGCAGGATTGTATTACTTGAAAGTGTCTGATAGGACAAGATGTCCATTTTGCGGAGTAATCTTGCATGAATGGGTGGAGTATGACGACCCTTTTGCCGACCACAAAAAATGGTCTAAAAACTGTTCGTTTATCGAGTATTGTGAACAATTGAATGAGCTGCAAATCATAGCGTCTGACGAGAATGATAACGAAGAGACGGTATGTTGTTAAAAGGCTTCACAATTTTCTACATCGACTCAAAGATTTGCAATTATGCATTTCCTTGTATGAACTAAAAAGAAGCGAAATAAATGATGTGATAAAAAAACTAGAACAGCTGCAGCTTTCTCCCCTCCACTCCGTTATACCACACATTCTTATCGTTGATGATACGCGAGATGGATCGTCGAATGGACCTTGTGACCGAGTACCCACTCACCAACAGTAAATGTTTTCGGATCGGTTTGTGTAACTTTGTGCCGACTATCGCCATTAGCGAAAAGAAGAAAACGGTCGTTTACATGAATGTTGAGGAATGGACATATATTACCACCCGATCTCCGAAAATTTTGTTATTGCTGCAGAAACGAAAAAAATCCTATGAAAAAGACCGATCAAGATGTCAACACGTGATTTGTGAACTTACTACAAGAGGATGCACTAGGGTGATGCGGATAGAGCAGGCAACGCAATGGTTTGCAATGTTTAATCATGAGACCCTCCCACCATCGTCTGCATCTGCATGTTTCAACAGGAACGAGACGGTCAAACTTTGCGCAAATATAGAAAAAATCAACGATTCACTAGCATTGATAACAAAGATGGTTGAAATTTATAATAAGAATGAAGCAAGTGTAGTTACCGAACCAATTGATTTTAGCATAAATACAAATACACTGTTTTACAACTTAAATGAATTGAATTGTGATGATAATCAATAAAATGAGTTTCCTTTAATATGTTGTATTTTTTATTTGTCCCTTGAAAAATAAAATAGGAAGAAGAAAAAAAAAAACAAATACAAATTTACTGAAATCAAATATTTTTATTTTATGTAAAAATAAAATTTAATTAAAAAAAAATTAATAAATCTGAATCAAATACTGATAAGGTAAATATAAAATTTTTAACAATTAACAATCTTGTAATGTTTCTGATAAACAGCTGATCTGTGGGTTGATTCCAGGATAGGACTCAGTATCTTGGAAATATGATGAATCCTGTTTTCGAATCTTACTCTGTCCCTCGCATGTGTTTCCCATGGACTGATACGTGCTGCACGATGAGCATAATTCCATGTTACAAGAGTACGAGTTTCAACAAGGTCCTCATCAGGCTTGAAAGATACCTAAATAAAAGATATTATTACTCGATATTTTGTATTTTCTGAATCGAGTTCTAATTCGTTTATATTTTTTATGGTTGTACGTTCATTTTACATCTATATGTAAAATAAAAAAGAAATAAAAAATTAGTATACTTCTCTTCTAACAACCTCAAAAAACAAAAAAAACAAACAGAGAGTCAGTACAATTTACGGACCAAACCCGTTCCCATTTCATATTCTATTATTTTATCATGTAAAATGAGGCAGTAAGCTTTAGTATTGGCTGGAAAGTTTTCTTTCGCCTCTAATAGTACCCTGATATCGATAGTCGCACTTTTGATTGCTTCAGATTGCTTAGAACAATCTATAATCACTAGAGGCGCTAGTTTCTCGAAATCGGATCTTGAAAGCAGGGGCTGAGAATGTCTAAAGCCATAATAACTCGTTTGAAATTCGTTATACATTTCATACAACAATGCTACTTTTCCTTGCTCAAAATCTAAATTTAAGTCATCGTACGGATATTGTTCACTATTCAAATAAAGTTTCAATTTTTTTAATTTGAAACTATCGAACAGACTGCTATCTTTGTTAGATGTTCTATTTCGATCACTTTGAAATGCAAAAATGAGATAGCGCGGTTTTTCTAAACTTGTTGAAGTTTTGACCGACCAATTTTCCTGCTGCGTCGCAGGTACATTGGGATATTCGTAAAGATCCCATGATCTGAATGGAATAGAAACGACCTTGTTCTTGTCTACTAGTTTTAATAACCTCAGACGTTCATAATCTGAAACACGAACATGAGGCATTCTCCACACCAATTTGTCAAGTTTTATTTGTACATCATCGTCACCTAGCACGCAGTTTAGGTCAGTACTTGATCTGATCAAAACGAGCTCTTGCTTCAGATTCATTAAAATTTTACGATAGTCCTCGCAAATCCCAAAAAGAATATCAAGTGGTAGGCATACGCTAAAAACGCTGTTTTTATCCAAAGAAAGAGTTTTACCGGGCATTGTCCACCCCGCATTTTCTAATCCTATTACTCAATTAGGCGAAAATGATGCATGCCCTTTAAGAGTAGTAGTTATCCCCGGATTTCGTACTCGATCGACTTCTATACCGTTTAGTTCATAACTAATTTCGTCAAACAAAAACGCGAATGCGTTATTAGTCAACTTTGGAGTGGCACCGATAGTGCCATCACTTTTTAAGATCCTCCCTTCGAGATAAATAAAACTTTGAGAAGGAAAGGTATAAATATCTTGTTGATGAATAGGAATTCTAATCTCGTCGGATTTGTTAAAGGTATTTCCCGTATAAGGCTGGTGCGAGTGATATTCAAATTGTGTAAGAGAATCGACGAATTTTATATCCGTCGTAACGTCTAGTATGTCATTTATAATGTTTGTTTAACCGAAAACCACACTGTTTTAAAAATATAGCGTTCGCAGTTGTTAGTGCTCTTGTTGATTTAGGTTTACTGATTTTAACCGTTGTTTGACATCTCCTTTTATAATAATCGATGCAACTATCTCTAGAACAAAAATCAATCCCCATTCTTTTTTAAATGTAATCTCAATGTAAACGTTTCTCCTCTAAAGTCGATAAGCTCTCCGTTCTGATCTACTAATCGAACGATGATATTGTCTACAGTCCTCACGTTGGTTGGAAAGTAAATGACCGGATTCGTGATTTCTATTATTTTATATCCTGGGTCTACACGCGGAAAGAATTGATGAATATTATGATCCGGTTCTCCGTTCACATAAGACCCCGATGCGATGTTACATTGAATTGAAATAATGTTTACGCTGAGTCAACTGAAATGTGTATGGTGCTGCTCTGTGTTGGTAGGCGGTGAAAGTCGGGAACTAGAATGAGAATGTCAATATGTCGGAGACTGTCCAGAGAGAAGGTTGTCTCCCTTGAGTGTCGAGTGATCGTGTATCGTGTGTGACAGGGACCCATGCCGTAGTATGAATCCAACGTCATGTCAAGCAGCAACATCGTCGTTGAGTGGCTACGTTCCCTCCATCTCGGCCAATACGCCGAATCCTTCCTCGATAACGGCTACGACGACCTGGAAATATGTAAACAAGTAGGAGAACCCGATTTGGACGCTATTGGAGTATTCAATGCCAATCACAGGCAGAGATTGCTCCAGTCCGTACGGACTCTTCGGGAAGAAGGGGCCGCATCTGTATATTTCACCCTTGAGGAATCTCAAGCTATACAAGAGGAATGCAAGGGGGAAACATCCTCGGCCAGGTCGTCGAGGAACTCCGACAAATCTAGGAGTCCTTCGAGCGGTAGTGCCCAGGAAGTACCCCGCTATGTGGACGAATACGAAGAAGGAAAAGCGGAATTGGTTAGGATACCCAAAGTGCAGTTGAAGATGTTGATACGGGAGCGTTTGACTCAAGATGGAATCAGGCTCAGCTCTCAACCATATTCTACTTCGGTAAGTTTATAACCTGCTGAACAGTTTCCTCCACTTTGTTTTCCAAATATTTAATCATAACTTTATTTCAAAATATCCATAAAATAAACCGTTCAGTTCGTTTGAGTATGCATTTTTAAATTTTTTTAGGGAATAAGTCAGTTTGTGATAATATATCTCTCTGATAACCTGTATCTGATGATTACAGTTCATCCTGTGTCATATTTTAAGAGATTCACTTTGGGCTTTTCTTAACCATTTTTAACCATTGCTTTTCATTTAAAGGTTTAATAAACCCTTTATATCCCATCCTCATTTAAAGATAAAGTATAAATGCAATGGTACAGCCTTTTGGCCCTTGATGATCTCTGCTTTGAGGTTTATTGTACTGTGCATGATGTTTTAAATTATCTTGTAATGTTGCATGTTTTAGTACTTCAACAGATGCTTGTTGGTAATCTCTAGTTGTAATTTAAAATTTTTAATTGTTCGTTGCAATTTTATACATACATTTGGGTTTTACAAAGCTTCCTGAACTACTCATGTGTAGTTTTGATAAATTGATGACAGTGGTATTTAATGTAATAACTATACTGTTATTTAAGCTATGAATTTAAATTTATGTCGTCATTATTTAATTTTATCTATTTGGTTTAAATCAGAAATTTAGTGGCTATTATGAACAATGATTTAGAAATTATTTATTCATTTATTTAAGTTCATCCTATTGTGGGAATTGTTTTCTTATATGGGAGTCATAGATATTATCTTTTGTCTTTATATTGTCTTAATTGCTTGCAAAGGATTGTGTCTATTATAGTTTTTCTTTACAAGGTGTAGGAAATAATCAGGATAACTATATGTATAAGTAAATATTTTTATTTTAATGAGAAAAGATATGCCCCGGGTCGGGGTTCGAATCCCGAAATAAAAATATTTAAAAATCAAAACAGTTGACCAAAAATTATAAAAAATTATATGTATAATTGTTTTTCCTTTCAATATTTTCAGTTATTACTGCGACAATTTACCAATTTTTCAATTGTCATTAGATATTTCTTGTATATATTATTCTGAATGGCAATAGTTATAAAATAGCTGTCATTAATCATTGGTTGGAATCATTTTCGCAATCAGCCAATTCAGGGTCATGCAACTAAAATTAAGTGCTTGATTCTTGATCAGAAATATTATTGATAATTTCCGATGTCAGCGTATTCAGTAATAGACAATGTCATTTGATTCAGTATAGGAGCGATTCGGAGGAATGACATGATCGGATCGTGTAAAACCCAAAAGAGGACCAATAGAGTGAGGCTTCTCGGAATAGTTAAAGTATACTGCATGAGTTGTTTTAATTTCCGTTTTTAGCGTGTTGGAATTTCCTCTTAGTAGCAATACAGCGGTAGGGTCAAGATGAGAAATTTTTTCACGTAAAAAGGAGGCTATAGCATCGATATCGTACGATCCTTCAGGTATTTGGATCGAAAAATCACCAAAATAAAACATTTCATTAGCACCGTTTTTTATATTCGGAATAGTATTATATGTCTCAAATGATAACAACCCAACAGTATATATTGACCCCAATTCTAACGGTGGTAAAAAGTTTGCGGAAAGTACGCTAGAGTTGCTCGTAAGCGTTACTGTATAGCTCATGATTAACAATGATCAAACGCTATGAGAAGCACCGACTAAATACTGTAAGCAGAGATGTCCACAAACCGACGTATTCCACTCCTGATATGAGTTATTATGAGTTATTTTTAGCCCCTTAAAGTACTCGAGCAACTGCGGTGGTGGTTTTATGTTTCCAAAGGAATCAAAGTATTTCACAAAATTATTTTGTTTTACATAACAGACCCAATGTGAACCAAGTTCTGAGCTCGGCTCTAAATTTACAATAGCAGACTCGTGTTTGTTTGGATATCTAGGAAGTTTATCAATCATAAACACTCCTCGAAAATGTTGGATATTTAAAACTTTGGCCAAATAATTTAATTCTAAATCCGTCAATGGCTTATTCGGTAGTCAGATCTTTCCAGATTTGTTTTTTTGTCGAGTTATAAACAGGCCGTAGCCTTTCCGATATGGTTTCAAATAAAGTCCATTTCCGATTTTCTGACTTTCCATCGCTAAATTATGCCTCTTTTGCTCATCTAATTTTTGTTTAGCTTCTTTCGCCTCGTAGATAGCTTTAGCCACACTCGACGCTCCTCCCGCTAATGATCCCACTGCAGAAAGCCCCGCCATTGACGGCACAAGAAATGGAAGAAATCCTCCCTCTTTTGGCAAAGGAAGAACTCTGGGAGGCAAAGATTTTGTCTTACCACGTAAATGCATTTTAGTCTTTTTGTATGCCATTTTTGACGCTTCGAGGATCGACGATACGTCAGCAACCTTTAGCGATTTATCTAATTTTTTGAAACTAATCTTGTTATTTTTTTCTTCTTCTTAATACCGGCACCAATTTTACCTTTCGCTTTCATAGTATTTGTAACTAACCAAGCCGCGGCTTTTTCTCCCAATGATGAATCCGAAGATTTAACTCGTTTCCATGCGTTTTCAACCAAAATCTTGTCCGCTTTTCTACGACTTTGCATATCCTTATCTTTGCTATAAGCAATATCGTGTTCTTTACAAGCTTTATCAAGCTGGTTTATTCCACTATCTCCTCTATTTAGTCGTTTTTCAAGGTTTGTACCGGGGCCACAATACTGATACCCTGGCAGGTGTAATTCAAACGGAAACTTATTTATGAGACTGTTTATCAAGCCTCTTCCTTTGCGAGTCTTGCGAATCATACTGTAGTGAAAAATGACAATCGGCGATATATATATATATATATATATATATATATATATATATATATATATATATATATATACAGGAAATGAATGATTTTGTCTGCATTCAAAATGAAATTAGTCCAACAAGAACAGCGTTTTTCTACTTTACAGGTGTTTGCCTGACGAATCTACTCAGGTGAAACATAGCACATTATTACCGTCGATATGCGGATCAAGCGGATGTGGAAAGACGAATATTATGATTGGACTTTTATTAAATCCAAATGGTTTAAAATTTAAAAATGTATATCTATTCGGAAAAACTTTACACCAGCCCAAATACCAGTATTTAAAAAATGTTGTAAATATGGTTCCTGAAATAGGATTTTACGATTTGAAGATGCAAAAGATATGCCTCACCAAGTTGAATCTAATTCAGTCTGTATATTCGATGATGTTACGATGGAGGATCAAGATATAATAAAACGATATTTCAGTTATGGAAGACATATGAATCTAGATTGTTTTTACTTAACACAAAGTTATGTTTGTCTAGACATCTGATCAGGTGTAATTTTAACATTTTAATAATATTTCCTCAGGAAGAATTGAGTTTAAAACATATTTACGATGAACATGTGAGCACTCCTCATATCGGTTTCTAACTTTTTAAAGACATTTGTTCATTATGTAGGAAAGAGCCTTTCGGTTATCTCGTTAATGACAAAAGTAGGGATTTAAACAATGGTCGTTTTTGAAAAGGAATCGATACATTTATTGTAGATATATAAAGGGTTTCCAGTCGTTGACGGAGCTCAGTCATGGACCCTAAAGTCACCCGTGAATTATAAGAACTAGCGAAATTTTAAAAAACAAATTTCGGATATTGAAACGCGGTCTTCAGGATGTTGATGAGGTTCGTCAAGCATTCTTTACACCTGTATCACAACCTTTAGAAGACATTAAAGAGTCGTTAAAGTTGCAAAAAGAAACCAAATCGGAGCCGTCAAGTAAAAAGATTAGAAACAAAAATGATGAGATTGAGTTTACAAAAGATATTTACAAAAGAGCAACATTGACACCAAAGTTGGGCCATTCGACCCATCCGACAACTCCAATACTTTCAGCTAGTTCATCACCTGTTGCTAGTTCGACGTTTCCTGAAATTAAAGTAGAAAATGAACATCATGAAACTGAAGATTCACTAGTAGAAACAGTTAAAGATCTTATCCCACAACAAGCAAAAGTTGATGGCTACCTGGGGTTTGGAAACCAACAAAGAAAATATTTGGAGAAATTGTTGAGAGGCGATAATAAAACCCTCGATTCACGTTATGGCATTAGAGTCATGCCCGGTGGAGGATTCGCAATAGGTGACTCAACTGATATTCAACTACATAAAAAAACCGATGACATAACAATTAACGGGGTAACTTATGAAGGCACAGAGGGGTTGTTGCAGTTACTTTACTTGAAAAATCCCGAAAAGTATGAAAAAAAAAGACTTGGAAATATATAAAACATTTTAATCTCGACCAATGCTCACAAAAAAGGCTATAGTGAAGAACGAGGGAGACAAGGAATCAGATCAGAAAAATATAGAAAAGTAATAGCGATGCTTTTCGCACCTCATCGTACCACCACCCCTCCTAGTATAATAGCCTCACTTCGTTCGCACAAAGGCACTGGCTCATGAGAGCCGATAAACCCATTTATGAGTATTGGGATGATCCTAATGAGCTAGTTGATCGGCTGAGGTTGCTAATATCTTCGGCAAATGCAGGTCACGAAGGACATGAAAACGAAATAGAATCGATAATTGAAGAGCTACGAGAAATAAATATATTATATTAAGTGAATATCTTTTCACTGTGTGTGTATCTCGGTGATGCTAATAACGCTGGGATATCTTAAAAGATGAATGCATCGTTGTTAAAAAGTGTTGTCGTAAATGAATTGCACAAACCAGCTCGAAGAAAATATCCACGTCGGAAAACTGTTTTGAAAGGAATTAACGATTTATGGCAAATAGACCTTGTGGAAATGAAACCTTATTCTGGAGAAAATAAAGGAAATAAATATTTGTTAACGGTCATAGACTGCTTTTCGAAATTTGCTTAGGCTGTGCCACTAAAACAGAAAACAGCGGAAAACGTGAGCAAAGCAATGGAGAGTGTGTTTTTATCGAGTAAATCAACTCCAAAACATATTCAAAGTGATCAAGGAAAAGAATTTTACAATTCAAAGTTTAATTCTCTAATGAAACATTACAATGTTAATCATTATTCAACTTTTTCTAATATAAAAGCTTCCATTGTAGAGAGGTTCAATAGAACATTAAAAGAAAAAATTTGGAGAGCATTCAGCCTGCGAGGAAATTATAAATTTTTAGATATATTACCCGAAATTCTACAGGAGTATAATTCATCATTTCATAGGACTATAGGTATGAAACCAATCGATGCTTGGCATAAAAAGATGGAGAGATACTTGCTAAAAAATATGTATTCTACAGTGACTAAATCGAAAGTACGAAAGCAGAAATTTATAGAAGACGATTTTGTAAGAATATCTAAACAAAAAACAAGTTTTTCAAAAGGCTATAAGCCTAATTGGTCAAGTGAAATTTTTAAGGTAGTCATGATTCAGAAGACATATCCGTACACATATTTGCTAGAAGATCTAAAAGGGTAACCGATCAGTGGTGCATTTTATGAAGAAGAGCTACAACAGGCTAAATATCCAAATATATACCTGGTAGAAAAAGTATTGAAAATAAAATGCAATCAATTATATGTTAAGTGGTTCGGTGTTAATGAACGCAGCTGGGTTAATAAAAAGGATATCGTATAATGTTGAAGAAGAAGAAAAAAAACATATGCTCTTATACTAAACATTTATTTTATACATACATCATATACTTAAAAATTTTTGTTAATTATTGTTACTTTTCTTGAAAAAATAAAATCTAATACTCTGTTCGCTGGTCTAACTTTCTAACCTATATATTAATTTAAGTAAGTGCGACGTATTTTATTTGGCCCTTGAAAAAAGAGGAATAAGAAAAAACAAATTGACTGAAAACATTTAATTTTTTTTTTATAAATGAAAAATTTATTTAAAAATCATCTACATCAATATGTAGCAATTATAAGAAAAAACATATTACAAATAAATCTAAATGAAATACTGATTTAGTAAATACAATATTTAACAAATTTTAATTAAAAAGACTCCTCCTCAAACCATAAACAATGCGGGCTACACGCCCTATGGTAATTGAGAGGGTTTATTAACGAATCGGTGTCATACAACAGTCCACAGTATACACATTTAACACTATTTTCGACTCCACGTATAAATCCAGCAAATGACAGCATATGGTGAGTAGAAGAAGAATTGTCTCTATACGTTCGTTTACGAACGTCTCTTTTAGTGAAATCTACAGCCTCACTATTTTTATTTACCCATGCAGTCAGACGATGAGCTTGATTTAAAGAGCAAACGGATGAAGTGTCTTAATGATAATGACATGCTATCTTATCATATTCCAACTGTTTCAGATTGGGACATCCAAAGTCGTGCAAATCATAAACAGGTTTATCAATAAGGTCTTCTATAAACTTACACTTTTCTATTCCTTTACCCCATAATACGTCATAGTTTTCTGCAACGGATAGTAAAACATTTTTCAAAGATTCATAATTTACATCACCATAGTCCCATTCCAGACCATGAAGATGCTTTTTTACCCAGAGATTTGTCTTTAGCCGATCAGCATTTTCGGCTTCTTGAGGCGGTTTAAAAATCCAATGACTAGAGTGCTCGTAATTTAAGCTAACTACTGACAGTTCTTTCACTATCAGCTTGTTCGTCTCCAAGCGATAACCCTGTAAATCAAGAACTGCTGAGGACATGTCTGGAATAGGATTTATCACTCTAATGAAAGCGAACCCAAAGACCGACTGACCTAATCAGCATTTGACTCAGCTCCTTATCGTACTTATAAGCCCCCGCCTTTTCTCTCTCCTCACAGTCAATCAGTCAGCCACTATGCTAGTGTAAGTTCGTAGTCTCAACGTCTTCAGTTTTCATTACAACTGCAGTAAAGTAAGTTTTTTTTTTTGATTTTATTTTACTCGAATATCTGTTTACTAACTAAGTATATGATTTTAATTTTTTTTTTTTAGATGTCCCTCCTGAAAAAATGAAATGAAATTAAACCCGCATATAAAAATATTGGAGAATTAATTATAGGACGGACGTATCAAATTCAACAACTTTCGAAGAAGGAGACGGAGTATGGCCCGTCAATTGAAGCAATATTATTAGATAAAGGAGAAAAAGAAAAAATAAGAATCTTTCTACCTAAAAGATATGTCTACGCATTTACAGAAGAAGAAATATTCAACTATGAAGGTACATTCTTACATTTTAAACATATAAAAAAAAAAGTTATATATATATTTTTTTTACTTAGCCAAGTGATTATTTTCTGTTTTAGGACAGCTAAAATTTCAATATATGGGAAAGAAGAAAAATGCTTATGACATAAAGTTTATGTAAACAAAAAAAAAAAATGTTGAATCAGGTTAGGCTGCAATTGTTTTTTTTTTTTTAATATTACTTTTAGGGGTTAGTGTATATATATTTTTGTATTTGTTTGACCAAGTATGTTTTTAGATTAAAAATGAATAATAAAAGTAACGGAAATAATTATTTATGTGCTCATTGTGGATTATTGCTTACAAACTGGCGACATAGATGTCAATCGTTGTTTTACTATTGTCGAGGCTGTAGGAAAGAATTTAGCAAAAAGTTTAACTTTGAACGGCATAAATTAACTTGTCAATTTGGGATTAGTAGTAACAATACACCCGACGTGAACACAATGGAGATACCAATGAAAAAAAGAAAATATTTCATGTTTAGTAGACAGATGCGAGGGAAGACGGTCGCTCAAGAAAATGGGATTATTAAAGCTTCCTTAGGAAATGCGGTTGAAGATGTTTACATTCCTAACGATAATAAAAAATTATTAGCTTCAGAATTTTTTTATAAGAAAAAAGAGGTTTTAGTAAAGTTACTAAATAGTTATGTAGGTGAATGGAAAAATCTAAAATTAAACATAATGTTAGAATGTACATATATTAAGAAAATACTATTAGTGAAAGAACAGATTTTAATTTTAAATCGAAAGTTAGTACGATAGATGTTTATATAAACTTCGAAAATTACACTGAAACAATTTTTGAAAAATTTTAGAGGAACAGGATGAGTTTGAAAGAAAAGGTTCCGGTTGGATGTATACCTCTGCAAACTATATCTGCCTACATTTAACTAAATTTAAGCCTTTCGGAGGATCTCAATATATTGAATTACCAAAAAAAATACGAGACAAACGTTGTGTTATAAATGTAAAAAGTAATACTAACGATTGCTTTCGTTTAGCTTTACTTAGTGATAATATTAGATCAAATGACTTTAGCGCGTACAAAAATATTCATACTCCATATTCTTTTGATTCTATATCGTTTCCGACTCCAATTAGCGATATCAATCGATTCGAAAATTTAAATATCCTGTCTTTAAATGTTTATGGCTTAGATAATAAAAATAATGTTTGTCCAATTAGAATCAGTAAAAAGGATAATTATGATAAAACGTTTGATCTGTTGTATTTACAAAATGGAGAAAATTTTCATTATTGTTTGATCACAAATCTTTCGCGATTAGTAAGTTCTCAAATATCTTTGTCAAAACGCGCATATTCAATCTGTCGTAGATGTCTGACCGTATTTCCAAGGAGGCACGTAAACAAGTATGGGAAAAAAGGTGATAAGCGAAAAGACGAACACGAATTATTTTGCCGTGATCACAAACCAATTCGATCTGATTTTCCGAAAGAAGAAAAAATTGAATTTAAACATGTGGAATATACACAATCCATTCCAATCGTAGTTTATGCAGATATTGAATCTCTTTTAATACCAATTTCGGGGCCTATTCCTAATCCATCAACATCTTGGAACAAAGCTGTTCATGAGCATCGTGCTTTTTCAGTTTCACTTCTAGTCAAGTCAAAAATGTTTGAATGTAAACCGTTTGTTTATACGGGAGAAAATTGTATGCTAGCGTTTTTAGAAAAACTCGAATCTATAGTTGTTGAAGCGGATAAAATATACGGTAACACTATGCGAATGGAAGAAATGAGCGAAGGGGAAAATAAAATATTTTATTCTGCTAAAGATTGCATCTTATGTCAATACCCTTTAGACGAACACGATCGAGTACGACATCACTGTCACTTATCAGGAAAATTTGTTGGACCAGCACATAATGCATGTAATTTAAGAGCAAAAAAGCCCGATTTTATACCTGTTTTTATGCACAACTTACAGGGTTACGATTCTCATTTTATAATCCCTTTCTTGGGCCGTTGTGAAAATATCAGCGTAATTCCTGCGAAAAATATATAAGTTTCAGCATAAAATTTAAAGGATGTAGTACAAAAATACGATTTGTTGACTCGTTTAAATTTCTATCATCAAGTTTGGAAACATTAGTGAACAATTTGCAAAATAAATCTAAATCAATTACTGATATATTTCCACATATGGCAAATATTATTAATGATGAAAACAAAATTAAATTATTGACAAGGAAAGGCATATTTCCGTACAATTATTTTAATTCTTTTGATCGCCTAAACGAAACTCGACTACCTTCCAAAAATTCATTTTTTAATGATTCAACAAAAACATCGATTAGCGACGTGGACTATGAGCACGCGAAAAGTGTCTGGAAAGTCTTCAACATCCAAACACTAAAAGATTATGCGGAATTGTATATACAAACAGATATAATTTTGTTGTGCGAAGTTTTTGAAGCCTTTTGACTTCTCTGTCAACAAATTTATCGACTAGATCCTGCATGGTTTTTTACTTTGCCACAGTTATCTTGGAATGCATTGTTGAAATACACGAAAATAAAATTAGTTGTAATAAAAGATATTGATATGGTACAGTTTTTTGAAAAGGGAATAAGGGGAGGCATTTGCCAAGCTGTTTCTCGGTATGCGAAAGCTAACAATAAATATCTAAATGAATATGACTCGACTAAACCCAGTAATTATTTACTTTACGTAGATGTCAACAATCTTTACGGTTATGCCATGAACCTTCCCTTGCCGTATACAGATTTTGAGTGGGTTGATGAAAAATTAAATGTATTAGATCTTGAAAATGAATCAAAAACCGGTTATGTGCTAGACGTTGATGTTGAATACCCCAAAGAAATTCATGATAATCTTTCTCAATTACCTTTTTTACCCGAAAAAAATAATCCACCTAATACTAAAACTGTTGAACTATTGACGACTTTGATGCCCAAAACACGTTACATAGTACATTATGTGAATTTAAAACAAGCTCTACAACTCGGGGTAAAGATTTCAAAAATTCATAGAGTGTTGAAGTTTAAACAAAAAAATTGGTTGGCTCCATACAGAAATTAATTCAATGATGAGAGCATCAGCAAAAAATACATTCGAGTCAGATTTTTACAAATTGATGAATAACAGCTGCTTCGGCAAATTTATAGAAAACGTGCGGAACAGAATCGATTTAAAAATAGTAACAAATGAAAAATCATTATTTCGTCAAGTCAATAAACCAAATTTTAAAGGCAGGATTATATTTGCAGACAATGTTACAGCGGTTCAGCTGGAAAAAGAAAGCATTATTTTTGATAAACCCTTGTACGTGGGATTTGCAGTGCTAGACTTGAGCAAAGTTTTGATGTTTCATTACCACTACAATGTGTTTTTAAAAAAATATGGTATAGAAAATGTTACTTTATGTTATACCGACACCGATTCATTTTTATACAATATTAGGACTGAAGATATTTATTCCGATATTTCTGGAGAGTTAAATAAATATTTTGATACAAGCAATTTTCCCACTTCTCATTTCTGTTATTCTGAAAAAAATAAAAAAGTCGTAGGTTTGTTGAAAGATGAAACCTTTGGAGATCCTATAGTAGAGTTGGTCGGCTTGAGGCCCAAAATGTATTCTTACATAACAAAGAATGATATAACGGTTAAAAAGTCAAAGGGAATAAAAAAATCGGCTGTTAACGATTTTACTTTTAGCGATTACCTAAACACATTTAAAGATAGCAAAGGTCTACATTCTTCATTTTATTCAATTCAATTTGAAAAACATAACGTTCAAACCACACTGATAAATAAAAAGTCATTATGCTCATTTGATAATAAAAGATATACATTACACGATGAAACCACTCTCCCTTATGGTCACTATAGCCTCAATGAATAAAAAAACAACGAATCTAACATTGTAAATGTATAAGAACCAATAAATGATTGTCTACTAGTATTATTATTGTTTACTTAAATTTATATTTAGTTAGAAAATTAGACATGTAATTAGAGTACTAGATTTATTTCAAGAATGTTTACTTGTAGTATTATTATTGTTTACTTAAATGAGAAAATTAGACCTAGAATACAAGAAAAGTAACAATAAATATATGATGATGTATATGAATATGAATATGATGTATAAAATAAATGTTGTGTACAACTGTATTTTTTTTTCTTTCACATATCCTTTTTGTCAATCCAGCTCCTTCAAAAAAATTTCCTATATATTACTAATGTTCAGGAGGAACACATACGTCATCCAAGCTCATACTTCATAAAAGCTAAATAATCTAAATCAATGACTCATGAAACTGCTCCGTCATCCAATAGCCTATCTCAAAAAAAAAACCTAAGCCTAATTCCATTCATAAAAGAAAAATCATCCCATACATAACTCTTATCCCATTCATAAAGAAAAATTACGTCACACTCCCATTCAGTTCTTCCATTCATAAGATGACGTCACACGCCCATTCAACCTTTCCATTCATAAAATGACGTCACATTCATGACCAACATGCGTCATCCATTCATAACAAACCGTGACCTAGTTTCTACTGCGGTGTTGCCACATCTCCTCTACGACGTTGCCTACTTACTTTGCACAGCTGAACCTACCTCAAGGTCAACACTCCCTCGCCCTACCTTACACCCCTCCCACCCTCAAGGTCATCTCAATGTCACGCCCCCGACCCTGCTACAGCAGACAATGACCTCAAGGTCACGGCTCCGGGCTCAAACCGCCTATTTGTACTACTGTGCTTCATTCATAACTCTTATCCCATTCATAAAGAAAAATTACGTCACACTCCCATTCAGTTCTTCCATTCATAAGATGACGTCACACGCCCATTCAACCTTTCCATTCATAAAATGACGTCACATTCATGACCAACATGCGTCATCCATTCATAACAAACCGTGACCTAGTTTCTACTGCGGTGTTGCCACATCTCCTCTACGACGTTGCCTACTTACTTTGCACAGCTGAACCTACCTCAAGGTCAACACTCCCTCGCCCTACCTTACACCCCTCCCACCCTCAAGGTCATCTCAATGTCACGCCCCCGACCCTGCTACAGCAGACAATGACCTCAAGGTCACGGCTCCGGGCTCAAACCGCCTATTTGTACTACTGTGCTTCATTCATAACTCTTATCCCATTCATAAAGACAAATTACGTCACAGTCCCATTCAGTTCTTCCATTCATAAGATGACGTCACACGCCCATTCAACACTTCCATTCATAAAATGACGTTACATTCATGACCAACCTGCGTCATCCATTCATAATAAACCGTGACCTAGTTTCTACTGCGGTGTTGCCACATCTCCTCTGCGACGTTGCCAAATCTTACTTTGCACAGCTGAACCTACCTCAAGGTCAACACCCCCTCGCCCTACCTTACACCCCTCCCACCCTCAAGGTCACGCCCCAGACCCTGCTACAGCAGACAATGACCTCAAGGTCACGGCTCCGGGCTCAACCCGCGTATTTGTACTACTATCCGTCTCTTGGACTCGAACTTCATATCTCTTGGTCCGAATTCCAACTAAATGACCGGTAGCTAGACTTGTAAGACGTGATAGTTATTTAAAATGATGTTTAGTTAGTGAATCTAAATACCTATTTAAATTAAACTAAGATAAATGTTCTTTTGTTTTTGTCTGTTATTAGAGACTGATGAAGAAGAAGAAGAAGACAGCCCTGACATTGACTCGAGTGACGAGGAAGATGCAATTGTTGCCGGTGTTGAAGATAGAAGAATGGACGTATGCACTACACGAAGACTTGGAGCTTGCTGGACACATCTGAATGCAAAAAGAAGCGTGGCGTGAAAGAAATCTAACCGAGAAGCTGTCTGCGTTATTAGATTTGTGCCAAATATCAGACAGGAATGCTACTCGGATATTAACAGCTACCATTGAAACTCTTGGACAGAATCCCGAAGACTTCAAAGTGTCAAGAGCTGCCATCCAAATCAAACGAAAAGTTTTGAGAGAATAATTTACTGAAAAAATCCTAGTGCAAGTGGACGTAACTGAAAAGGACCCCATAGACGGAAACCTTTTGCCAGGCGTTTTAAATACGGAGTTGAAGGAGAGAGTTGCGGTTCTAATTTACAATGGAGGCAAGGAACAACTTTCAGGAGTGCCAGTAACAGACAACAGCAGTGATGAAGAACAAACACTGACTGTATGTGAGTGTCTTGAGGAATGGGACATTTCTAATAGTGTAAAGGCAATGTGCTTTGACACAACTGCATCCAACACAGGGAGATTCAAGGGAGCCTGTACCATTCTAGAGTACTTATTGGGTAAAAAATTACTCCATTTAGCCTGTCGGCCCCACATTTACGAAGTTGAGCTGCGTTTTCGGTGTTAAATTAGGTGCAACAAATGGTCACGAACCGGACGTCTTCAAACGCTTCCAGAGGAAATGGCCTTCAGAAGGAACTATATGAAATGGGCGTTTGCCAGCGAACATGTGGGAAAGCAATTGCCACCGGAGTTAGTTTCTGACATTACAACTGATTTTCAGCCAAAACTTTAACAATCTCAACCCAGAGATGATTATAAAGAACTGCTACAATTGGTACTGGTATTTTGGAGCACTGGATGGAAAAGTTGTTGGATTCAGATCTCCAGAGCCTATTCACCATGCAAGGTGGATGGCGACGGCTATCTATTGTTTAAAAATATACATGTTTGGAGAGCAGTTCATCTTGAGTGACAAAGAACGAAGTGGTATTGAAGCCATCTGTATATTCCTTGTGAGAATATATTGTAAATGCTGGTTCAACGCACCCAATGCTCGTATGGCTCCTAAACAAGATCTTGAACTTTTAAAAGTTTGATCCAGTACAAGTCAATCGATGATGAGATCTCAATAAAGGACTGACCAAATTCCAAAATCACTTATGGTATTTAAGTCCTAGCGTTCTTTGATGAAACACTATCAGACGAAGTAAAATCAGAAATGGCAAGAAAACTTCTAGCTGAGAGCGTGGACGAGGTGGATAATTCGTCAAGAGTTATCAACCCGAAATTCAAAAAAGAGCACCTAGAACAAGTCTTGAATGAAGGATTGCTAGGCCTAGTCACACAAAACACTATGTGCTTTTTCAAACGCTTTGGAATCAAGATTGAGTTCCTCAAAGAAGACCCCGGAGTGTGGCCTAACAACACACAGTGCACAGTGGGACTCAAAATCGTCAATTCACTAAAAGTAGTGAATGATGTAGTGGAGAGAGGAGTAAAACTAATTACCAACTTCAACATGTTTTTAACAAAAGATGAAGAGCAAAAGCAATTTGTTTTTCGCAAATATTTATTTATTTATTATTATTATTATCCGCATATATATAAATTTAATTTATTATTATTTTTTTTATGATTGTGGTATTTTCTCTTATTAGTGTACAATTGTATACCTACTTAGCGCTGTTACTTATTGCCTACAAGTGGCAGATTGTAATTATATTTCAATATAGTGTATTATAAAAAAAATTCTAAGTTACTAACGGGGTTAAAAATAGTGGAAACAGGGGTTTCTCTGCCTCCAACACCTTTAAAAATAGTTTTTGCTTACTCCCGCTTAAATGGACCGCAGGTATACCATTTTTCAACTTTCCTTTCAGCCAACATTCTTTTCAATTTCTCTCTTTCCTTAGCTTGTTTCTGTATCTTTTCCACTAGAATGTAGTCGATATATTTTCTGAATATTTCTCAATCCTGGTATTCTTTATGTGATAAACTAAGTCTTGTCATATATTCTTTTATCTGACTGTTCAATTCTCTGATGCTCCTAATCACCATTATATTGTTCAATAAATGTTTGTTCAACGTGTTCACATAAATTCTTTTCATGTGTTCGAAAGAAATTCATCCATTTTTCATTTTGCTTTTTCCCAACCGTTGCTTTATTCCCTCATATATTTATATGTCTCTTTAGGCCGGTATTATTCTACTACTTTTCTTGGGTTCGTGGATACGTCGTTCTCTAATGCTTTCGACCAAGTATAGTATCAACGATTTCACTACCATTTCATAGTGTCAGATTTTGACGTTCTTCGAGAGATTTTTTTTTATTGTAGGTTTCCTTTGTCAAATATTTTAATCTCTCCAATATTACTTCATACAAAAGGATAAATTTATAAATGTCGTTTCGAGGAAGTTTTAAAAAACTTGAAAAAACATTGATTTTTTGTAAATACCAAATAATGGAAGTTAGGTAAAGTTGATTTTAATGGAAGTTTCTGTATCATCTGCATACACTTAGAGGTACATATCTCAGGTAGTAAGATTTTTTTAAAATGGGTTAGGAGAGAATACCTCCTATTCTTAAGTACAATCCTGTACGAAATCCGGCTAGGTTATAAAGTAGAAAAACATTTTCTTTAATTCAATGTAACCACAACTGGGATTGTTCAACTTTCATCTTAATATATATCCGGTTAATATATATGTCATGTTATAAAAAAAAAGTCATATTTTTAACATGAAATAGAAATATATTAAACATCTCATATGTCTAGGCTACCATTGACTTTGAAATCGTGCATAACAAATACTTACTCTAGTGGAAATATTGGTGTTGACCGCAAGCATTTGTCCCAAAACCCTAATGCTTAGCGCAATTAAGGTCAATTCAGTAATTCCGATTTAGTTGTGGGGAATTTTCCTGAACCTGCTAAAGCTTTAAATTTACATTGCCTCTTGAATAAATTTGCTACATTAACAGTAAATGAAATTTTAAAAATGATGATTCTATCATTGATTTGGATACAACAATGACATTTGCAGTCTGATGGACATGGAAGTTCACTCAAAATAGTGTGAAATATCCCCATCCTCCTCTCTAAAATTATTTTTAGTTGTGATTACCGATTATTCGTTTGCATCAATTCAGGTATTGTTTTATTTATTTTTTTTTTGTTAACAGCACATATATAATTAATCGGTGTAGTTCAATCAAATACGCGATTCTCAATAGCCAGCCTCATCACTAATCCTCCTACTCCCTCATTGACCGGACCTCCGGAGAGCTATCCCCTCGAAGATATTTGGCTGAGGAGCTCCAGATTCGATTAACTCTAATAGGAAGGGCGAGTGCTATCGGCCAGGCCCAGCTCTTAACCCCGACCTCCTTAGATCGACCAAAATAATTTTCCATCTTAATATTTTGTGGAAAAAGAATTTCAGAGATCATGTTTTACCATTTTTTAATATCTTTCTACACATAAGAGAAAAATTTTATTGAACGAACATGACTTGTATTTTGATACTATGTGTTATGTGTATTATGTACTATGTATTATATTTATATATTTTTAGAATTTTACTCCTTTACAAAGGTTTCTTCGTTCTTGCAGATTCATTCCTTCACCTCTTGGTGAAAAATTTCTGTATTGACGTTATGCAAGAATCTGTCTGTCCAAGTGAACTTAAGAATAGACCTTGTCCCTTTTTAAAGCTCTAATGTTGTTCTTATATGATTCACCATCTTCAGAGTCAATAAAAAGCTGATATAAATATAATAATTCCACCGGCAATTTTATAATCCATTCACTGGATTTCCAGTTCTTCTGTTTTCGACCGTGCCGTCAAGATCTTTGCCTACGTTTTGCTGTTCATACTGCAAAACGTAGCTTCTAGCTTCCTAGGGGCTTAATCTGACACTGATGATTTTCTTCTCTTCTTTGGTATTTATAGATTTCCTGATCTAGGGGCGGAGCCTATTTCTCTAGTGATCTGATTGTCCGGGTTTCGAAAGGGTGTTTTCTGGGACTCGAATCTATATTTAATGAATGGGCTTGTCTTTTTTTTCAGTCTTTTTGGTTTCTTCTTTGCGACTGTTTGGGAGCCAGAATTTGCTTGGTTTATAGCCATCTTCTCTGTTAGTATTTCCGAGGAGCTTTACTATTTCAATTGCTACTAATAACACGAACATTTTCAGTTTCAGTAGGCCAAAAGCTTGACGACACATTCGAAACTTGAAGAAGTACATGGTGTATGGATTAACGTAACAAATTAGTTACCTTACTCAGATCAAGGACGAGGATTTTGGGTAAATATATTAAATGATACAGTAGATAAGTACAATAACACAGGCCAACGATGAAAAAACTTTTTTAATGAAAATACCTTATTCTTATGTTGTTTAGGTTGCTGAATACAAATATGATGCTTAAAAAGTTGTATCACCCACCATTTATTCACATTTTATAGTTAAATTCATGAAATAAAGAAATATTTTTAGAATTTAACAGCTTTTTCATAGTTAAGATAACATGAAAAAAATAGGTCTAATGAACAAAGATGATGTTGGCAGCACTGCTGAAACACATGCTAAACAGCTGATGTTTTGTTTATTTTCAACATAACCTCACTTTTACGTTTCCTGTACATGTGCTCAGTGCAATGTCTCATCGCGGCTGTAAAAACTCTGCTGACAGTTTTTGTTATATTTGTGGTGAGTTTGTTATTAAAAAGCACCAAAGAAACATTACAGACTTTGTGAAAAAGGTTTATCTAGCATACTTTGGAACCAAACTTGGAGACCAGGATAAACCTTGGGCACCGCATAAGGTATGTTATGTATGTGTTGAAGACCTCAGGAAATGGTCAAAAAAAGAGAAAAAACACTTTAAATTTGCTGTTCCCATGATATGGAGGGAACCAAAAAATCATTCCGATGACTGTTACTTTTGCAGTGTAGATATTACTGGTCATAACTCTAAGAACAAGAAGGTAATAAGCTACCCTAACCTTCCGTCCGCCATCCGACCAGTAGGGCACGGTGTAGATTTGCCAATCCCGGAACCACCAGAGGACTTAAATTCTATTGAAACAGAAGTATTTTCTGATGTACAGTCGGAGTTAGATGAACACGATGAAGAATTCCAATGTGTTACAGAAAATGTAGAGCCTAAATTGTTCACTCAGGTCGAGCTTAATGACTTAGTTAGGGATCTGGGCTTAACAAAAGAAAAAGCTGAACTGCTTGGCTCTAGGCTAAAAGAAAAGAACTTGCTGGCGGCTGGAACCAGCATTCATGTGTATAGGAAGAGAGAACAACAATTTTCGAAGTATTTTGAACAAGAGGGTAATTTGGTGTACTGCTCAGACATTCATGGTTTAATGAATGAGTTTGGAATTGAATACAAAACAGAAGATTGGAGGTTGTTTATTGATTCATCCAAAAATAGTTTGAAGGCAGTTTTAGCACACAACGGTAACATGTATGCCTCTCTACCTGTCGGTCATTCTGTACATATGAAAGAGAGTTACGAAAATCTAGAAATAGTGTTAAATAAAATAGGTTATTCTGCACACGGTTGGATGATATGTGGTGATTTGAAAGTTACGTGCATGCTCCTTGGTCAGCAAGGGGGTTTTACCAAATTTCCATGTTTCTTGTGTGAATGGGACAGTAGAGCTCGGAATCAACATTGGTGCAGAAAGAACTGGCCTGCTAGGGAGTCTTTAAAGCCTGGCGAGAAGAACATTTTACGCAAAAACCTTGTAGATCCAAAAAACGTGCTCCTACCACCACTACATATTAAGTTAGGTCTCATGAAACAGTTTGTAAAGGCTTTGCCTAAAGATGGGCTTTGTTTCAAATATCTCTGTCAGAAGTTTCCACACCTTTCAGAAGCTAAACTGAAAGAAGGCGTCTTTACCGGGCCTGATATTAGAAAAATGATGTTTGACGTTAACTTTGAATCCACAATGACCTCAAATGAAAAGGAAGCATGGGTTTCATTCAAGCAAGTTGTCACCAAGTTTTTGGGAAATGAAAAAGACCCAGAATATAAGGCTATTGTTGCTAACATGTTAAAAAAATTTGAACAGTTAGGATGTTTGATGAGCCTGAAAGTTCACTTTTTGAGCAGCCACCTCGATTACTTCCCGGAAAATTTAGGAGATGTTAGTGAGGAGCAAGGTGAGCGTTTTCACCAGGACGTTAAAGTGATGGAAAAACGTTACCAGGGCCGCTGGAATACCAACATGATGGGGGATTACTGTTGGTCACTTCACCGGGAAGTTCAGCAAGCTATTCATCGCAGGAAAAGCTACACAAGAAGCTTCAAGGAAAAAAGGGAAAGAAAATATAAACCAATTCCAGTTGACAAGTGAACCTTCTATCATCACATAAAATTACTATTCCAAGTATTTTACTGTAAATACAAACCATTTTTACGATTCTACAGTGTTTCATTGATTTCCCTATATACTGTAAATGGGTATTAGACTATATAATAAAATACATTTTGCTTGGAAACTAAGGGTGATACATAAAAACTACGAGCAGATTTGGATTCAGCACATAAAAATCTATCAAGATCAGCTATTAAAATTAAAAAAGTTTTCAAAAAGGTTTTTTTTGTTGGCCTGTGTAATATATGTTATACATATTGAAAGGGAAATGAATTCCACCAGCTAGGAATGAAATAGTAATACAAATTGAAAAAAGATATACACACCTCATGTATATAAAGTTTAATTATAAAACATTCATATGAAAAAATAAACAAATGAGCAGCCTTATTATAGGATTTTATACATAATTGTGACCTAATAATAATTTATCACCGTATTGTCTTAAACTGTCATGGCTAATAATTTAATCCATTCATCAAATATTTCTTCTGTTTTCGACCTTGTCATTAATTGTTTTGCCAACGTTTCGTAAGATATGCTGCGAGCTTCCTCAGGGCTTAAAAATTTCTCAGATTTTCTCTTTGACAATCTCAGATTAATCCCTGAGAAAGCTGACACTATGATCCTTGGCGCTATAGACCATGGAGATCTTTGCCCTTAATTATTTACAATGCTAACATAAACATTGCTGGTGAAATCACAGGAAGCCTGGACGAAGCCACCTAACCCCACACAGTTGTGAGTCATGGTGTTCATGGTGCAGCGGAAGGCTTCCCATATTATCTTAAGCAGGGACCGATTCACCAGTACCTTTCTTCCCGATATGTGCTAGGACAGTATAAAATCGATCTAGATCCATGGATCGTGGATGTTTTGGGTCTATCTCCGAAGCAGATTGTACCTGGACCAAACCTCCGTAAGCCTATTTGACAGATAAAATACTATTTTACAGTAATATATATTTAAAGTTGCACATATAAATGTCAAAATTCATGCTTTGCTTTTTTCTTTTGAACTTTGAAGGTGTTATTCTTTTCGAATTTGTTCCTGATCAATGTTTTATAAATTCTGAACTATACTGCGAACAACTGGAAACATTGTAAGCAAAGTTGTCAGAGCGCTATCCTGTTTTGATCAAACTAAAAGGAGTTTTATTCCAACAAGATAATGCTCGTCCTCACACTTAACGTCGAACCAAAGAAAATTTTAAAGAAATTCATGGGTGAACTCGTGACTATATGGAGGGGCTCGTGCCTCAACCACCATATAGACCAGACTTTGCAACTTCGGGTTACAACTTGTTTCGATCCATGGCCTATTGTCTTTAAAAAGGGGAAATAATAGATATTTTTTGAAGTAGAAATTGTGGTCGAAGGATTCATTGACAGCCATCCCAAGGTATCAGTGAGAGATCGAGCTATTGGCTAACGGATGGCTAATGACGGTAGATAACAATGGATTATATATTTATTATTAATTGCATTTTATATTTTAAAATAATATATAACAAATATTTGGTTGAAAAACGGTAATTTTTTTTTATACCCCCTGCTAGATATCTAATAAAGGTAATTAAAGAGAAGGTAAATAAAGAGAAGTATATTGGTACAAATTGATTCCTACGAACGGTCCTACATTTAATCACTTGTTCCATAGTAAGAGAGAAATAATGTATATATAAAATTTTAAAGAACCAAAATTAAAGAACGATCACTAAAAAAGACATTTTTTTCTCTTAGAAAAAAAAAGTCTTGTTTGTCTTATTTTATGTAAGAATTATAGAACTTAGTCTACTAATTACTTTATTGTAATAGTAATTTAAATTGTTATAAAAATTAGATTTTTATCATTGCGACGAATTTCTTAGATATATTATTAATCTAAGTTGTATTAGGATGCATATGTGAAACTTCAAATTAAGACGGAATTGTTGCGGAATTGGGATTTGATAATCCCTTAATCCTTTTATTAATATAATATTATAACTCAGAGTTTCAGAGTAAAAACATTAATTTTGCGATTCGAATATAAACTTTTTTTACTGATTTTAGATTTGATTTTTTTATAAGACATCCATCGTTCTATCTATATACAACGTCATATAAATAAATCCTAGTTTCTCCGCTTTTCAAGTTGGATCTAAAGTTTTATCCGGAACTTTTGTTTGTTCATAAAGAACTCCTGTCGTCCGATGACTGTTACTTCTCGTCTCCAACTTTCCGAACCATTGAGGTCTAGACTTTTCCGAGCAAAGCAAAAACTTTTACTATTGGCCTTAATAAAATATTTTCCCTTCTACTTCTTGTTCCAAATCACCTCGGTTAAGGAATAGAGGAAGGAGGTCTGTCACCACGAGGAACTTGGGCCGTGCCTCCCTCAATCTTGCTTCCTATAACTAACACCACTACACGAGTTTGAGTTCGGATGGTCCGGGTAACTTAGTTAGGAGTCACCACCGATTCCCGATCTAGGGGTCGGCGTGGGTGTACTGTGTGATATATGGGGGCGTCCTTCTGAGAGTCCTATCTGTTCAGAATTAAGTTTGTTAAACTTTCCTTCAGTATCAAAATCCACTTATTCCAAATATTAATTCGTGATATTACACCAATTAATGTTGAGGTTTTATTATAAAATAATAAAAATAAGAACTTACTAAGCTAAAAAAATAACACTAATGAAACATAAAATTTAATTTGTCTCGGCGTTTTGGTCAAAGTTGTAGGCTTTCACTGGAACTAAAGATAGGGATGTAATTAAAATAGGACGGTTTCGTGATGTTGTACAGTAGCTTGGCTTATCTCCAGTCTAGCTGCATTCGTTACTGTTGAAGTAAGTTTTCCATTACAGTGTTTGCGGTGTCCCGAACCGAAACTAATACTTAGCCTTATATATAAGTAGTTAAGAATAATAATAGTTAAGATGCGTGTCTATTAGTTTATTTTCTGTTTTTTTATGTTGGTTATTTTTATTCATATATTTTTTAATCAAGGGTTGGTGTTTTGATTATTAAGTTTAATTAGTTACTGTACAAAATAAAGTATTTACTAAGAAATAATGAATTATTGTTATTGTTATTTTGTTTTATGAACAGCATAATGAATACATAATAAATAAAATATGAAAAAAGTAAAAGAGGTTTCGAGACAAAAAAAGCTTAATTATATATTTTTTAATAAATTGTATGTTAGTTTTCATTATAAAGCATGTCTAAGAATCCTCCTGAGGCACGATTACCTTTCCTTCTCACGTCTATACTTAGAACGCTGAAATCTCAATTTATCACACAACTTATATCCCTACTGATATATGAGTCCTTCACAACACACGTCATAACGTTTTATATTATTAAAATCTTCCTAAAACAATAAAGATTAACAATAAGGTGGTTTTATGGCCACTGAATAATAAATAATATTTTTCAGAGGCCATTTTGATTAACTTCGTACTCTAATGCAAATCGTTGTAATAGCACACTTGCAAGCGCTGATACTGATACTGATACTGATGAGTTTCATCTAATTAGAAAGATCCAAACCACACCTATTCCAATCTAAATGTGACTATAATGAAGATTCAAAATTTCACAAAGATCACAAAGTTTGAATAATGTGGATCAGCTTTTATTATATTCTCCAGATAGATCTGTAACGATGGAAAAAGGAGAGCGATGATGGATCTACTGAAACTCATTCTTCCTGTTAAACATGATTACTTTAAAAACTTGCAAAGAAATCGAAATGACAAGCCCTTTCTTGAAGAAGACATCATTTATACTGCTGACGAATAAATCACGAATAATAATATCACATAACAAATTGATTGAAAATTTGCAATAAAAATATCTAATAATTAACTTTTTCTGAGATTGTTGGGCAATTACGATGCATCTTGTTCTTTAAAGAACTATGTTCGTATAGGAATACATACATATATGTATACAACATGTACATATATGTATTATATAAAATGTATTATAAAAAAACATGTACCACAACGACCCAAGGAGTATCATTGGTCCCCCTTTATAGAGGCTGGGTGAGCCCCAGGAGGGTCCTTGATCCTGGAGGATTTATCTGCAGCCGTTAACTGATGAAATAAAAGACTGCCTGCGAACAGGAATTGAACCCTGGGCCGTCGACATGGCAACTCAGTGCTCTACCACTGAGTCACATTTGTTGTTTGTTCATTTAACGTCACTTTATGCTGCTATGGCTAATCGGACGATGCTACAGTGGGAGCTCTAAATATTGCCTATCCAGGTTTAATTAGGATAGGGATTTTTAACGAGTACCTGATATCGTAAAGGCTCAGGACCCCCGTTTAACGTCCCTTCCGAAGGACGGCGTAACTAAGGAGGACTTATTGTAAGTGATAATTACCCATTAATTATTCATATTTCAATACCACCTTACATCTGAATTGTGTTCATTTCCAAAAGCGGTTATGTATTTACCAATTTCTTAATTATTGAAAAGCCATACCGTAATTTGAATATAGACAGTTTAACCATTATCTTGCAGCGTCTCATAACACAGGCCAACAAAAAAAACCTTTTTGAAAACTTTTTTAATTTTAATAGCTGATCTTGATAGATTTTTATGTGCTGAATCCAAATCTGCTCGTAGTTTTTATGTATCACCCTTAGTTTCCAAGCAAAATGTATTTTATTATATAGTCTAATACCCATTTACAGTATATAGGGAAATCAATGAAACACTGTAGAATCGTAAAAACAGTAAAATACTTGGAATAGTAATTTTATGTGATGATACAAGGTTCACTTGTCAACTGGAATTGGTTTATATTTTCTTTCCCTTTTTTCCTTGAAGCTTCTTGTGTAGCTTTTCCTGCGATGAATAGCTTGCTGAACTTCCCGGTGAAGTGACCAACAGTAATCCCCCATCATGTTGGTATTCCAGCGGCCCTGGTAACGTTTTTCCATCACTTTAACGTCCTGGTGAAAACGCTCACCTTGCTCCTCACTAACATCTCCTAAATTTTCCGGGAAGTAATCGAGGTGGCTGCTCAAAAAGTGAACTTTCAGGCTCATCAAACATCCTAACTGTTCAAATTTTTTTAACATGTTAGCAACAATAGCCTTAAATTCTGGGTCTTTTTCATTTCCCAAAAACTTGGTGACAACTTGCTTGAATGAAACCCATGCTTCCTTTTCATTTGAGGTCATTGTGGATTCAAAGTTAACGTCAAACATCATTTTTCTAATATCAGGCCCGGTAAAGACGCCTTCTTTCAGTTTAGCTTCTGAAAGGTGTGGAAACTTCTGACAGAGATATTTGAAACAAAGCCCATCTTTAGGCAAAGCCTTTACAAACTGTTTCATGAGACCTAACTTAATATGTAGTGGTGGTAGGAGCACGTTTTTTGGATCTACAAGGTTTTTGCGTAAAATGTTCTTCTCGCCAGGCTTTAAAGACTCCCTAGCAGGCCAGTTCTTTCTGCACCAATGTTGATTCCGAGCTCTACTGTCCCATTCACACAAGAAACATGGAAATTTGGTAAAACCCCCTTGCTGACCAAGGAGCATGCACGTAACTTTCAAATCACCACATATCATCCAACCGTGTGCAGAATAACCTATTTTATTTAACACTATTTCTAGATTTTCGTAACTCTCTTTCATATGTACAGAATGACCGACAGGTAGAGAGGCATACATGTTACCGTTGTGTGCTAAAACTGCCTTCAAACTATTTTTGGATGAATCAATAAACAACCTCCAATCTTCTGTTTTGTATTCAATTCCAAACTCATTCATTAAACCATGAATGTCTGAGCAGTACACCAAATCACCCTCTTGTTCAAAATACTTCGAAAATTGTTGTTCTCTCTTCCTATACACATGAATGCTGGTTCCAGCCGCCAGCAAGTTCTTTTCTTTTAGCCTAGAGCCAAGCAGTTCAGCTTTTTCTTTTGTTAAGCCCAGATCCCTAACTAAGTCATTAAGCTCGACCTGAGTGAACAATTTAGGCTCTACATTTTCTGTAACACATTGGAATTCTTCATCGTGTTCATCTAACTCCGACTGTACATCAGAAAATACTTCTGTTTCAATAGAATTTAAGTCCTCTGGTGGTTCCGGGATTGGCAAATCTACACCGTGCCCTACTGGTCGGATGGCGGACGGAAGGTTAGGGTAGCTTATTACCTTCTTGTTCTTAGAGTTATGACCAGTAATATCTACACTGCAAAAGTAACAGTCATCGGAATGATTTTTTGGTTCCCTCCATATCATGGGAACAGCAAATTTAAAGTGTTTTTTCTCTTTTTTTGACCATTTCCTGAGGTCTTCAACACATACATAACATACCTTATGCGGTGCCCAAGGTTTATCCTGGTCTCCAAGTTTGGTTCCAAAGTATGCTAGATAAACCTTTTTCACAAAGTCTGTAATGTTTCTTTGGTGCTTTTTAATAACAAACTCACCACAAATATAACAAAAACTGTCAGCAGAGTTTTTACAGCCGCGATGAGACATTGCACTGAGCACATGTACAGGAAACGTAAAAGTGAGGTTATGTTGAAAATAAACAAAACATCAGCTGTTTAGCATGTGTTTCAGCAGTGCTGCCAACATCATCTTTGTTCATTAGACCTATTTTTTCATGTTATCTTAACTATGAAAAAGCTGTTAAATTCTAAAAATATTTCTTTATTTCATGAATTTAACTATAAAATGTGAATAAATGGTGGGTGATACAACTTTTTAAGCATCATATTTGGATTCAGCAACCTAAACAACATAAGAATAAGGTATTTTCATTAAAAAAGTTTTTTCATCGTTGGCCTGTGTAATTAAACAACCGAAAAAATGGTTAAAGAAACATGTATATTTTTTTACAACTGAGCTGCTAAAAATGGCCTACGTTTGTTTTAATTATTTTTTTATTCGTTCTCTGTGTTTTTGCTATCATTTCTCACTCCCTATTCTGCATGGCATTCTTTTTGGTCTTTTTCTAAAGCTGTAGGCATTCTGAAGTTTCTTCCTAAATGCCATCCGTAGAAATCTTGAGTTCTTCAATGTTATTTCCAGTCTCCTGAATCCTTGTGTTAACTGTGCCTATGGAGTTAGCATGCTTGTTAACACTCCAGACAATATAAATTCAGAAATAATAAAGTATGCCGGAGAAAACCTATGGGAAGAAATATTTCAGATAATGATAGTGAGTGGTCAGAATCAGTTATCTGTCCAATATACAAGAAAGGCTGTAAGCAAGGTTGTAGCAACTATCTTCCAATAGCATTGCTTAGTACTGGGTATAAAGTTCTATCCATAGCCTTGTGAAGAAGAATGAATGAGTGGGCGGAAAGAATCCTGGGAGAGTACCAATATGGTTTTAGACCAGGAAGGTCAACAGTGGACCACATGTTCTCCATACGACAAATGCTGGAGAAGTCCTATGAATTCAACGTGGATCTCCATCACTTATTCATTGATTTTCATCAGGTATATGATAGTGTGGAGAGGAACGAAATGTAAGGGCTGAAGAACCTGGTACTGCCGTCAAAATTAATTAGACTCGTAAGAATGCCTCTGAATGATACTATGAGTAGAGTAAAGATCCAGGGAAAGCTTTCAGAAGAATTCAAGGTAAATAAGGGACTAAGACAAGGAGATCTTCTCTCACCTGCGATATTCAACCTGATTCTGGAAGTAGCAATCAGATGTATAAAGACAAGCCCAAACGGCACAATTTACAATATATTGACGCAGCATCTAGCATATGCCGACGATGCGCTTATATCGGCCACAAAAATGTCAGCTTTATCGGGGGTTATGCAAGAGTTGAGGGAGCGGCAAGGAGACTTGGCCTCGTTGTTAACAATGCAAAAAAAAAATATGATAACAACGAGAAGCGGGACATATAGCCATGGACCAGTAAAGATCGGTGACTGGGAATTCCCTGGATGTGAGTCCTTCAGATACCTTGGAGGGATGTTGTCAAGAAACAACGACATGACAATGACCCTAATAAGGAAGGCGAGCAATTCAGAACGAGAAGTAATGCAGAACTGATGGAATTGCTAGCGGAGCCAGACTTAGTCACGGTCATTAGAAAGAGAAGGCTTGGCTGGTTAGGTCATGTTGAACGCATGGATCCGAAGAGACTTCCTTGAAAAATGGTGCATGATAATCCAGGAGGAAGGAGAAAACGCGGGATACCCCGATTGAGATGGATGGAAGATGTGGAAGAGGATCTGCGTAGGATGGGAGTGCGGAGATGTAGGAGATTGACTTCAGATAGAGCGGAGTGGAGCAAGTTGTTGGAGAAGGCTCAGGTCCAACAAGGATTGTAGCACCAGACTGTGAATGAGTGAGTGAATCCCTGTGTTAGCTAGTTTCAGTTTTTTATGATAAATATATACCTCTTTTTACCATTCTTCTTGGTTCTATTCATCGTAGAGGAATATAGAACTGATTCTATTGTTTTCTTATTATTAGCAATGGTAATTAATTATTAATGTTATTCTCTTCACTCTGTGGGTGATGCTATTAAAATTAATATCATTGATGTCAATTATAATGAACTTTTTGGAATTTAAACATATCTATGAATGAGATTAATATAGAATGCTTCTTCAGATAGGCTAATAGGAGGAAATCAACCAGATATCGTCATATTCGTTGTATGTTCAAGCCAGAGTCCCGGTCTCAATAGCAGCAAGCAGTTCAATCTTATCCCCTTCCTAAAACACTCCTTATATGGTTCCACTTTCCATGAGTCCTCCCTACCAGCGCTCCTTTAAGCTATTGAGAACCCTCCTCAGTTATATTGCTTCCACTTTGAGTGACCCTTTGGTATCTGTTTTTATTTACCGTTTCTCTCCTTACATGCCTTCTAGAAGAACAGATATTTATTTTTTATTTTATGAAATACAAGTAAATCCTGATATTTATTTATATGATACATAGAAAATGTATCTATATATATGTATATATATATATATATATATATATATATATATGTATATATACATATATATATATATATATATATATATATATATATATATACATATATATATATATATATATATATATATATATATATATATATATATGTGATATACATTGGTATATTTCTTAGAATATTGATTGCATATAATGCTACTGAACTAAAAACTACTAAATCTCTTTAAAAGTAAAATAATGTGTATATATATATATATATATATATATATGTACATACCAAAAATCAGCTGATTGTTGAGTGTTTTATCAGTCTTGTTCGTTTATTTAACCCTCCTTCACTACCGTCGTGAGCGACCCAGTGTTGCTTAGTCAGCGCCTGCGCTCTCCTGAGTGATGTTTCTATATTTATAACTTTTGTACTTTTTATTTTAAACGCTAAATGATTGGTTTTTAATAGCATGGGTAGCAAATTTGTCACAGAATAAATGGGGTAGTGGAGAACGTTTAAAGTATTTTTAAACGAAGATTGCTATTTTGAAAATTTACAAAATAATTTAAAAACTCGATAATTTGTTTTCGAAAAAATAAATATTATGCATTGAGAAAATAATAGTTTTAAATATACCTACTAATACCTACCTACGTGTCTAACTGTCATAAATCGGAATTCATTACAAATACGACTAAATGAATCTATTACATAATTGTCAATTGAAATTATATTCTGTCTTAATTTAAATAAAATACGTTGTTTTAATTTATATTTTAGAGTGCTACCGATGGGTAGTTTCTCCACAAGTGCTTTTCAATTCGTATTGTACATATAGCAGATTTACTTATTGTAATATAGAAAAGGAATTACATGACATAACTTCTACCAAGATATAGATTGGCTATTAATAATAGACGACATTTTTTTTGTTTGTTTTGCATTCGTTTTGAGCCACTACGTAGATCGAATAAACAATCAATATCATTTTCATTTTCCGTGTATAAATCTTGATATTCCACCAGCTTTTATGTCCTTTGCTTATGTATCTCTTGAGCCTCATCACTCAGAGCCTTCTTCTGTTTATCTGACAGAGGTTACGTTCATCTCTATATGCTAACATTATAAAGTATGAATTGTCATAAAGATTACTCCACTCTCTTGTGTATATTCTTAACTATCCATAAAACTACGTCATATTCTTTCTCTATCTTATCTACATTGAATTACAATGTTTTAGAGTCATGTACTGCATGTATATACATATAAAAGAGGATGGGAGGTTAATGAAGTTTACAAAATGCTCACTATAAGGGAGCAATGTCATTTCTTCCTGCGTAATGAACCCATATTACTAATATAATTCTTTAGCTCTTAAATATATCTTCTGAAAGCTTTATATTTATAGTAACAAATATAAAAATAAATAAAAAATTCATGTCAGACAATGAATTTTGAATTTGTTCAACAGTGAACATGCAATGTAATGTAATGCATGCAATGTAAATAATTATTATCATTATTAATTTTGGGAAACGGTTAGTATACATCTCACTATGTTTATATAAAACTAATTAGCCAATTATAAATGGAACCTGCAATTGAAGAACAATTAATGATAATGTTGTATTCCTTTCTAAATTCAGAGGTGGTCTACAATTTCATAGGGACAAAGAAAATTATATATTATTGTTTTATAATTATTCATGATATATTCTATTTGATTATAAATAGAGATTAGGAGTATAAAATATTTCACACACCTTTGACTTTTGATGTTTTCTAATGATGAACGGAGATGTAAGATTTTTCTGTAATCTGTCAATCTCCACTAAGCATCGCCATGCTGCAGATATTGGATTGGTTAATATTGAACCTGTAACAAAAACTAGACATAATAATTCCGTCTATCATGTTGAAAGGTTTAAATTTTTATAACTACTTTATTCAGAAGTTCTTTAAGGTTCTCCATACTAGTATCATATTTTACAAATTACTTATGGAACTCAAAATGATGGAAGAGAATAAAAAAAATATTAATTATAACTTTGATTTCCTTTAATAAGCACAATAGGACACTAAAGTCAGAATGGTCCAATTGATTATCTTTTATTCTTACTAATTTTGAATTTATGAATAAAATAAATAATCTCAGTCAAATGATTAAACAAATTCATTAAAAATACTAGAGGCTTTTATTTACAACGGTTAGACTTCCATTTAACACTTTTGTGTAGTTTTTTATCATAGTGAATTTTTTTAATTGACACAATTTTTCTTATTTTTATTTATTTTATTAATATTTTTAAATTTAAATTTTATTAAATTAGGTTTATTGTTACAATAATTCTTCATGTCCACTATCGCCTATATGTTGTTACCTAACTTTTACATATTACCATCCAACTCAAATTTTATTACTTGATTTATTACTTACAGTATTTTTTATATATTTTTTTCCATTGTCACTTTGTTATAAATACTCTAGATTAATTATTTTGATGCTCTTTATATATATCTCAGGTTCTCGCCCCATCGCTCAGATACCTTGTTACTTATGTATTTTAATTTTTATATTTACCATTATAATTTTAATTTTTTTCCTTATTGCCTTATTCTGTAATTTTTAATACCTTCTTTTTTAATTCTTCGTATTACTTATTTTATTCTTTATTCTTTTTTGTACAACCTCCTGTCACTTTGTTATTAACACTCCTGATGCTTATACATTTCAACTTTAATATTTACCATAATTGAGTAATTTTTAATCATTTAGTAATTTTCATATGTCAAATTTCATTTTACATATTTAGCCCTGAAGACCTGCAAAGTGGGTCGAAACGTTGGCTCTTGAAAAAACATTTCTCCTTACTTTTGAGAAATTGGTTGACCTCCACCCAACCACTTTCTTTCACTTATTTTTCTTATTATTTAGTTAATGTGCAATTAAAATATAAAATAATGATTTTAAGAATAATTATTTATAGTACAAAAATATTTTTCAGTTTTATTTTATTCGTTTAGTTTCAAAATTTGTTTTTTCATAAATCCTACATTAAATCTTGATAAAGAAATTTTACATTTACAACCACCTTACTATTAAGCTCAAAGTTGATTAATCATATAGCTCCGCTTTAATAATTTTCCTTTTAAACATAGTGAAGCCCGGATATGAAATGATGAGTATCAGTGTAAAACTTATCATGATTTTCTAAATGAACGAGTTGCTGAAAGAGTTGGAGATCCGAATCCCTTTTCCTTGTTTTGTCACTAAGTCAGATTAGCAATGCCCACAGCAAAGCCTCATATGTAAACCTTTTGGTGTCATAACGTAGGTCTTTCAGTTAAGCAGTGTTTTCAGAATGATTAATTTTCTGTCCAGTTACATGGTGTCTTTCTTTACCCAAATATTATCAAAATTACTTATTGCATATGGTTTGTTCTCGTTACTTTTTTCTGCTTTTTAATAACACAGGCCGTGACTGATGTATTTAAAATTTTTATCTTGCTATACTTGCTAACCAAAAGCTTTATTCTTTCAATTGAAATATTTAAAAAATTAATTCTAATTTTTTTTTTTTTTTTTTTTTTTTTTTTAGTAATAGTTAGAATTAATCTGCTCTTGTCACCGCAGCTCTCACTGAGGTTGAAATTGCAAATCTACAAGTCCATCATAAGACCTACGTTGCTCTATGGTGCACCTCTACAAAACAATGCTGCAGTGCCTGCAGCATTACCAGAACTCTAACCTTAGAAAGATCGTAAGTGGCACATCGCTCGAGGCACATCAAATTTTGAATGGGCTATGCGAACCCCCTATTTAGGGACTTAAAACCATCCCCCAGACCTGGGAGATGGCAGGGCAGTGTTCCCTTGATCGATGTGCTTACATTTGGTCTAGGGATGGGGTAAGTACTCCCTTGTCCTTATCCTTCCTTCCTTTTCCTTCTTCCTGGCTTTACTTTCTTCTTTCTACCACTATTCTTGATCCCGCTAAACGGTCCCTCCCTGTTTTGTATTAGCATTGTATAAAGTCAGCGGCTCTGAGCCGGTTCGAGTAAAAACCGCCTTCAGCGGACTCACATTGTAACGCCTTAAAATACCGAAAGGTAACAGAAGGCCCTTTATACATATATATATATATATATATATATATATATATATATATATATATATATATATATATATATATATAAGCATTTGCATGTATTCATTGTAAATTTGTAATATATTGTAAATAAAAGTTTGGAGGATGTGAAAAAAAAAAAAAAAATTAATTGACAGTACAGAAAAATCTGAATAACTGAAAAGTGTATTTAAAAAGTTAAAACTTAAAGGCTAGGAATACAAAAAATATAGAAGCAGAAAACAACGAGCTAGGCTGACTGAATGAGCAATAAGAGAAACCTTTCGTATATTAATTTGAAATGACTCTGTCAGATCTGGATACCTGGGGTTCATTCAACATCTATAAAGTCATCACTCTTAACAGGAGGGAAACCTTGCGGTTTAGCGTGATTTCATACAAATGACTTCACTCCATAGTCACTTAAAAACAATATGGATATAGATATAAAATATAAAAATAATATAATCTTGGGTTGTAGTGGTACAGTTACATTTTTGTACTTTATAAGAAAGAGGTTTAGTGAGCCCTGGATATGGTGCAGAGTAAATCCAAGGATATAAACGGAATAAACAATTCAAACCCGTGACTCACAGCTCTGTAACTCAGTGATCTACACACTGAGCAACACTGTTCTCCTGAGAGTGTAACAATAAACAAGAATTATAGAAAGAAGTTTGATAGTTGAAACAGAAGTATTTTTAAATATTATTAAGTCTTTTTATTTTTCTTTGTTTTAAGTTATTTATATACAGTAGTTGGAAAGAATGTTGCCGAATAGTGTAATCAAAAAGTTTTGCGTAACTTTTATAAGGAAATTATTTTTTGTATATGCAATACTTTTATTTATCAAAGCTTCCTTTTCTATCATTGTTTATTTTTATATCCACGATCGAATTGTTATTTATTTTCATATTTTATTGTCTCGTAATGCGCTCATATCTTCAAGATCGATATGAGCACAATAACCTAAATATATTTTGTTACTTTCAATGATTTATGATTTATATATAGTACAGTATGATGATACAACAGGCACGGGATAATATAGGACAAATTAAGGTATATTAAGCCAGTCATCCGAGCCAAATGAATTTATGCACGTCACCTGTTGTTTCAAACGTAAAGGTCAATAAAGATTTATATTTGTGAAGCATTTCGTTTCAGTAATAGGCACTGATGTTGGGAGACATTGTTACATTCTGTGTGCATATAATTTACATAATTATGCCGTGTTATGTCATAGATCGGCTGTAATTTGAATAATTAATGTTTCGATTCGGCTTCTGCCTTTCGAAGGTCTGTATTATAATTGGTTAGAAAACATATTTGGGAAATAAATTAGTCTTTGATTAAGCTAATTTTGGCAAGTATACAATAAAAAAAAATTTAAAAAACTATAGCCTGCATCTCTTTTATCAGGCGTTTGGTTTCAAACTCGGTTACATCCATTTTTTGTCTGTACTGATCAAAAAAGGTTTAATTTTAAAAAGTAAACAATTTAACTTTTTTTTATAAATATATATGGTTATTTTGATAATTAACTTCAAATCATCATTTTTTCTTCATTCTATCATTTTTTTATTGCCTTCTCTTTTTTTTAAGTCTCATTTTATAAACATTTCTTTCTTAAATATGTTGGATATATCTTGATAAAAAAATATCTACATCTGTTAAGATATGGTTGATACAAAATAAATAAACTAATGAGTACAAAGTTACATACTTCAAAAATTTCATTTCACGTAATGGATTTAACCACTTTTGATATGAAATGGAATCTTTTGATATTAATTTAAAGGAATCTAGATGGTTTTGAAACAAACCCATCTAATACATCATTTACTGACATTAAAAAAAAAATGGAAAAAAAATTAATTTAATTAATAATTACACTTATTTTCAGCCAAGCGGAAAAATTGTTAGCACATTGTTGTTTCCTATTTTTGGAAATATTTCACAACAAACAGCTTCTTTCATTTTCTTTCTATTATTTTACAACAAGTTGTTATTTTTCTTTCCATGTCATTTCACTTGACTTTTACACAGTTTAATATATAACTATATATTAATATATTTTCTCAGCTGGTTGGATTTGTGATTGGTTTACAAACTGAATATAATTCCATTATTGGGGACATTAAGGTATAATGTAAGGTCAAAATGGAAATATAGAATACCTTTTTAAGAGATGTTAAAAATTATTGTTACGCCCTCTCTTACATTTTGGACTGGATATTAGATGATATAGACTTTTAATGAAAATAAAAGATAAAAGACATCATATAAATTATACCATACAGTTATGATAACAGAAAATGAGACTGAATTAACTAAATAATAGACTCAATTAACTACTGATTCTGACTTGGTAGAATTACATATCTGTATGATGAGTTGTATTTGTATTATGCCCTTCTTTGTGATTGGCTCCTTGTTTGCTCTTTACTTTGCTTGCATTTGCTAGCATTACACTCCATATTATGGTGATTATGTTCTTGAAAATATATGCATCACATATTGAAACATGTGGAACACATTTGCTTATATAACTTTCTGTACCAGTTCTCTAGAAGTAGACCTTTGTGTCCTATTTTCAGGTCTAAAAGATTATAAATGGCTTCTCCTCTAAAGTATAGGGATGGAATATATAATCAGTATAGCCTTACTACTGGCTAAATTGCAGTTTTATATTGAACTAGCTTTTGCACGCGGCTTCGATCGAGTGGAATTTGGTTTGCCACATAAAGTTTCGTGACATATCATTTTAATTTATTTTATTTTTTAAACTATAAGTGTTAAGGCGTGATTAGACTGAATAAATTTTAATAGGAAGCAAATGAAAGTACCACGGGAGTTTGAATGAAATCTCAGAGATTAACAAAGCATTTGATTTATTAATTTGAATAACATGCGATATATGTTTTCTTAAATACTATTAAATATACATGGAAGAAAGGATAAAAATTAATAATAGCGTCTACAAGAATAACTTAAAACTAAACATGCAACTTAGCGATCTAATGAACAAAATTAATTTAAGACAAAAAAAGGAAGAAAAAAATTATTAACATGAATGGAAGCGATAAGTAACAATAACAGAAATGCTCCATGCTAGCATAATGGCCAAAGATATAATAACTACAAAATGAACTTGAACGTTGTAATGAAGATTTCAATAAGGCGCGAAGATGTGCGAATTATTATTATCTTCGCCAGTGATCACGGCATGGCGGAACAATGAGTATGATATCATTAATTAACTTGAACTGTCCGGTTGGTACCATGTGATACCTTGATCATCAGGAGAAGAATTAGTTGACAATTTGAGGCCTTATGAAAATGAAATGGGACTTACAATTTGTGTGATGTAAACCCAATTAGCATCTCAGCATAGCTTCTGGCGAATGACAAGCTTGAAGACCTCTGGACATTCTCATAGGAATTGCGGCTTGAAAGCGGAGTGATAAGCGGCAGTGTGCGATGGTCGTTGATCCAGGTCTGGTAGAACAGTTCCGCTCGGCAATCTAACAGCAAGTGAGTGGCGCTCTGAGCGTCATTCTCCCTCTCCTTGATTTTGGCGGTACAGTAAATTTTTCGAGAGGCAAGGATCGGTTTGTTATCTGGCGGTTAGTATAGGTCCGCTGCTAAACAATAAGTTACTCGTACATCCAAAATTTCAGAAATGTAATTTCAAAACTGACGGATTCCATACAATATTTGAACCCCAATTATATTAAGGGGGAAACCCTTGGGGGTGGACATAGCCAATAATTTCAAAACTGACGGATTCCATACAATATTTGAACCCCAATTATATTACGGGGGAAACCCTTGGGGGTGGACATAGCCAATTTTTTTTGGGGGCAGCACCACTGAATTTTATTTAATTTATTATATCATATTATACCTTTAAATCATATTAAACCTACATTATATTATACCTTTAAATTAAATGGTACCCTCCTCCCATTTGTGTAGAATAACATTTTTTTTTAAAATATAATGTTGATTTTTGGCAGTGGTGGACGTGAGTAAACCCAACCTATTAACCCACCACTGCCGAACCCTGTATGCCAGAAATGGCAGGTAGGGAGAAAACAAAAATGGTTTCTGCTGTGCTTTGACCGATAGCTGTGTTAGTCAATCAATCAGGTTACAGTTTTATATAAATTTCGCCTGTGTGGTATGTTGATAAAAAGCCACGTCCTTCCTTGAAGCTATTCATATCAAATTTCATCAGAATCAGACCAGCACAGCCATGAAACATACATTGACACTGATTAACAAACGGGTCGGACATAAGTTACTTTAGTTTACTGTTGTTGGTGTTAGTAAAGGATTAGTATGTAATGTTATAGAATTTTTTGAAAAGAATTACTTAGTATAACGGTTTTACTTGTCATACGGCAGCAGCGAGAAAATAAAACTGATAGGATTAGAATAATGTATATATGGAGGTAATTTATGGATTTGTTTTTAGTTTTGGCGGTCCTACTTACCTTCTGCAATATACTCCTGTACACTGTGTTACTAATTTTTTTTCGTTCAGCGAAAATATGTAGACTTTGCTAATAAGAAAAACGTGAGAAAGAATAACTTAAAACTTAACCCTGTTAGGGGATGAATTTCAGTAAAATACGAAACACGTCTTCCACCAATTCTGTTAAAAAGGTTTATGCAAAATTTGAAGTAGATTCGACCTAGGAATCACGTTGTCCCATACAAAACTTGCCTCCCTTTTTCACACCCTTCGGGGTAGAATTTCGGAAAATCCTTTCTTATTGAATGCCTACGTCATGCAAAGAACACACCCTCCAAGTTTCAGGTCTCTACGATCAGCGGTTTAGGCTTCTGCGTTGATCCCTCAGTCAGTCAGTCAGTCAAGACAAAGCATTTTATATTTATAGATAGCATTTTACGATTTCCCTTATTTTATTTATACTTTTAGGGGTCGTATACTTTTAAAAAAATAACACATATTTATTTTTTTTCGATGTAGAAGCTAAATCAAAAATTTCATGGCTTTAAAAATTGACGTTATTTTAATTACAAACGTTTGTCACCCTGTTAACTATCTCAGGGGACGAATTATCAAAAATCCTTTCTTAGTGCGCGTTGATAGGATCTTCGGGTGAGTACGTGGTAGAGAATCTGTACTGTTTATAAGACATCGGTTGCGCAGAGAGGTGATTTGTCCGAGACCTAGACCACCAGCCAGATTTCTACTATATTGAGCGTACCCACCATATAAAACCTGGGTGAGCCGCCGGCGAGTCTGCAGTTCCCACAGGGTTTCTCCGTCTTTGTTAACTAATTAAATAATTTATCCTCCAACGCTGGATTCGAACAAGGGACCTTCGGCAAAGCAACTCATCACACTACAGTCTGAACTTCCAGCTCTCTTGGATGTCATAAAATAACATTATTAAGGAAAAATAACTTGGAATGATTATTAATAATAATAATAATAATAATGGAGAATAAATTTTATTTAGATTTTTCTGTAAGTTATTTCCTTTGCTTGCATAGAAATTCGAATAAAACACTACTACTCTTTGTATATACTATAAACACTACTATTTGTGTAAACGTACCCTGAGTATTCGCTTGCACAGGCCGACCTATATAATTTTATTTTAATTTTTTAGTACTTTTTTGTTTCATCAGTTCGTTTTTCTTTATTTTTAAAATAAAATTATTGAAGCGTAGCACTAGCCTATTGATCACGTCTAATCTACCATGACTCGCTGTGTTTTTTAATACATCTTTGGGGTGTTATTATTTACTGTATTTCCGAACAAATTCATTTCATTTAAGTTTTTTATAAATTAAATAAATATATTTTCTATATGACCCCTTTTAGGCGAATTCGTAATATTGCAGATTTTTATATTTTTAAATGCTTATATTAGATATATATGTACTAATAAAAATGTATGTACTAATAAATCAAAGACGAATTCTCGTTTAAAAAGATAGTGAGTATAATTTAGCATTACAAATTTACATTTTAATTTTAAGTTAGACAATTTGCTTGAAAAATAAATCGCAAAACACCCCCAGTAAATATGATGGTATCAATATTAGTTGGTTATTTAAATGCGAATTCTAACTAAGACAGTGCATTTGAAATTCCTTTGCAATGGAGAAGCTCAATGCGTAAGGTGTAGGCTTACTTATCTCCTGGTCTCGAATTCAAGACCGGCTGCCTCAGATTAATTATTTATTCTCTTAAAAGCCGTATCCGGAAATCCTCCTGGGGCTCACCCAGCTTATATCAATCGGTTGTTAACTGAATTAATAAACCAGACAGACGGTTGACCTTCCTGTCCTGAAGTTTGCTCTCTGCTCAACCGTTTAAACAATGCGGTGTGTATCATGTAATGTGCACAATATAATTTATGGGTTATAGAAGTACATAGTTATAGTTCAATATTAAGAATCAATTAGATTACAGTTAAAAATTAACTATAACTGCAATTCCATTTCATCCCAACACTGAATTAAACAGTAGAGAGGTTTCTATATAATGCTTTCATAATTCTAGTTAGACTATATAAGTTCTATATTAATTAATAAATATAAATTAGTGTTACTAACAGTTTTGTTTGAATCATATTAGAGGTGATAAATTTATTACACAATTTAGCAACCCCAATGAATATGGCATATTAATATTTTTTTCTTCCTTCATTGTAATTGATTTTTTTTTCCATGAAATTAGCAATATTAATGAAATAATAAATTGGTTTTATTTTTACTGGATTCTGGAAAACCTTTCCCTTTTTTGCTATAGACCCTTACCTGCAATCCTCAACAATTCTGTATAAAACTAAATACAAAAACGTTGATGAATGCATGTAAGTAAATAGGGCTGGAAGTAAATTCGGATAAGACTAAGTATATGGTTAGTAGCAGAAAAGGGAGATATGTTGGTGATATTGTTGTAGGAGGGAATAAGTTCATACATGTTGAGAATTTTAAGTACTCAAGGTCTATAATAACTAGAAAAAAAAGAATTTCAAGAGGAAATAACGGCACAATTAAAGGAAGGAAATGTTTGTTATTATTCGGTCTCTCCATTTTCAATTCTACTCTACGGATATGAACTGTGGGCACTAATTCCGACAGATGAACAATAACTCAAGGTATTTGAAAATTAAGTGTTGCGCAGAATAATCAGACCAAAAAAAGGATATGACCACTGGAGAATTTAGAAGACTACATAACGCGCAATTGCGGAACATGCACCCTATTACTATTAAACTCGGTAGCGAACGAATTCCTAAAATGTTAATATGCATTGCGCCGACACGCAAATGTCTGAGGGTAGGCCGAGGCTTTGGTGGGAGGATCGCGTTTAGAATGATCTGGTGGATATCAGCCCGTGGACGGGAGTTTTTATGCAGCTCTCGGATTCGCCAAGCCTTATTCATTATTTATAGTTACTGTGACTATGTAGATTTTATAAAATACCTGTATTTTCTCTGTATCATGTATATTCTCAATGAGAAAAATGACAGATTAAATAAACACGAAAGAACACTGTTATAAAATGTTCTTCGATAAAGGTGGAACGATCTGGTTCGGTTGAGTTTGCAAGGTCAAAGCTAAGGGAAAGACACCTATTTTCATTTCGGTCGTGTTCCTCAGTGACTTGCAAATCGCCTCGAACAGCCAACCACCTTTCAAAGGAAACAATGTTTTTGAACGACCTGGCAAGGGCTATTGCCTCAGGAAGAAATACTTCGATAGTTAGGATGGGCAGAAAAGGAGAAAGATGTCAACTCTACTATAGATTTTTCTTGATTTATATTCCAGTCCAAACCTTATATATACATTTAAATTGTTTTAATTTAAGTATCATTACAAAGTAAATGATAAAAAAGGAAGTAATTCAAGACAAATTTTTTCAGTCAGTTTTTTATTACTTGGCTCAAGAAACTTAAAAATTAGACTTTATGAAACTATTATCTTGTCTGCGTTTATCCAAGGATTTCATAAGTGCCCAGTCAGATATGGACAACTCATTAAGGTTTAATTCATCCATCACGTATTTTTTGTGGTTTCCGCCATGTCATCTAGTTTTTTGCCACTGTTTCGCTGATCATACTACACAAGCTTCCTAATGGCTTAATCTCATATACTTGGGTATTTATAGCTTTTCAGGACTGTCGGTGGAGCTTATTTTTCCAGAGAATAGGATTTCAGACATTTTAATATTTCCGTTTGCCCATAGTTCTTGCCACAGGAACATGGGATGATTTAGCTTCCTGTCGTATTGAGACCTAAGTCATGTATTGCACTACACATGACCTGACTTACTTCACTTTTAGTGGTGTAACTTGTCCTTACTATTACTTCCTTCCACTTTAACTTCCATGTTGAACGTCAGATTCTTTTGGATGCTACTTATGTGTTTAAAGACTTTTTTAAAGGTTTTCATAGCGTCTGTCCAAGTCACAAATAATAATAAACATGCTTGTCTGAGTGTTGTCAATTCTGATTTCAATACAATTGATAAAATAACTGATAAAGTTGGATTTTTTGGGTGTGGCCACCTTTAGACTTGTTACTATTGTTTGCACCATTATTGTTCACCATATCATATATTGCTTGTAAAGCCTGAATGTAGTGCGCCCGTTTTTAGTTGTGAAAATATAATAAAAATAGTAATGAGTAAGACATATTTACATAAAAATGTAGAAACACTACTTGCTACATATGCGGACGATACTGTCATACTTTCGATCAGTACTAACCCCAATAGAGCTTCTCAGAACCTACAGACACACTTGAATTCATTTGAAAATTGGCGCATTAAGTGGTGTATAAAAATCAACATTCAAAAATCTAACCAAGTAACATTAACACTTTTACATTCATACTATCCTACTCTAACACTTTATAATACTCCATTGCCCATACAAACACAAACAAAATACTTGGGCCTTACAATGGACATAAGACTGACTTGGAAATCACATGTAACTAATTTGAAGAAAAAATTGAATCACCGACTCTCACTTCGAAGACGACTACTCCATCACAAAAATTAACTATCACTAACAAACAGAATTATAATATACAACAACATTCTACTTTAACCAATATGAACCTACACATCACAAGTCTGGGGCATTTTTTTTTAGGTGTACAGGGTGTCCCGAATTTAAATGGCAAAACTTCAGGAACTTATAGGGGACCGAAAAACTAAGACAAGTCCTTTAGAGATTTGCTCGTTTTTGCTTAGTTTTAGAGAAAATCGCAAAAAAAGAAACAGAACAAAAATGTTACAGGTAGCGATTATCACCTTTCAAAGTTCGTCAGGCTAGGCAGTGAGATATGTAAACACTTAATGTTATCCTTTACATTATTTTATTTGTTTACATTTTGGCTTCCTTCTAGGATTATAATTCCTAAATCAGTCTTCAGTCAGTTACTCAGATATTTTTGTGTGAACAGCATCAGCCACAATGCCGCATACATATTCTAATGTTGAATACACTGATATGATTTTTGTGTATGGTTTCTGTAACGGTAATGCTTTAGAAGCGGTGCGGGAGTATGCGCTCCGATTTCCAAATAGATGAGTGCCTAATCGACGAGTCTTTTCGTTAACTTTTAGTTGACTACGAGAGACTGGGTCATTCTTAATACGTAATGAAGGCGACCAATTCCATGCAGCAGTAAGAGCAGATTATCGGAGAAGAAATTGTGTCCAACGCCACTTCGATATCAATCCTGAGACTAGCATCCGAAGAGCATCTGCCGCATCAGCAATATGGCGAACTTTGAAAGGTAATAATCGCTACCCATACCATCTTCAAAAAGTTCAGAATTTATTACCTCAAGATTATGTCAAGAGATTGAATTTTAGTAAATGGTTTCTTGAAAAAATTCGCGATGATAATTTATTTCCATTGTTGCGGGGGAGAGGGGCCTTTCACAATCGAAACGCAAATCTCTTCCCCTGGGGGGTTGCCAGTTCTAATGAAGGACCAAATATGGTGGGAGGAGAGGGTAAAAGAGATCAAAAATCAAAACTGATCCGAATCATTAGCCCACTCCTAAATCTTATATTTAATATATTTGATAAATGGTGCAGTAATAACAAACACATAAGAGAACAAAATATTTTTATTATAGACAAAAAAAAATAAAATACAAACTCAAACTACATACATACAGCCATCTTCCTACTAGGGGTGAGTCAGCGCTGGCGAAGTGTGTCTTCTCGACCCAGGTGAGTAAAAATGCGACAAGTCGCCCAAGGTGAGCCGAGAAGAGGTGTCCTCTCGACCCAGGTGAGTAAAAATGCGACAAGTCGCCCAAGGTGAGCCGAGAAGAGGTGTCCTCTCGACCCAGGTGAGTAAAAATGCGACAAGTCGCCCAAGGTGAGCCGAGAAGAGGGTCAGGAAGGAAGTAGCGAGAGAAAAAGGCCTTCTCATGGTACATGGCAGAGAGGCCTGAGCGTTACACAGTTTTACTTCCCCCCTGGCCCCACACTCCGCCAGCTCCCGTCACTGACTGCCTGGGCGCTAATAACACGTGACCTATGGGACAAAGTACGAACGCCCAGGCTGGTCATTCATAACATAGGGGGGGGGGCATCACCTTCATGAAAATAAAATAAAAAAATAACAATTTGTACTTAACATACCGCCCACCAAATTTGAGTTCAAATTTCAACTTGTTAAAGCTAGGAAGCTAACTGGAACTAAACGGAATAGGACGAGTATAACCAAGCTATGCGGATGGTGGCAGAGGTTTAGCATCATAGCAGCCGCCCACCCTGTAGACTCCAGGGGATTCAATGAAGCTGGATTTAGACTTCAATGATGTGGTGCGGATTTAAAAAAAGAAAATTAAAGTGATATTAAAATGAACAAACCGGCCTTATAATGTCACGCTGAAGTTCATTAGAAGTTCCACACATCTCAGTATTTCTGCTTTGGCACGGTGAAGAACTGCTGTACTCAGGTTAACATTTAATGTTTGGGCGTTTCGCTGCAGTGTATTATATCTAGAAACCTTCTGCTGATAATGTGCGATACTGAATACAGCCGGTGGTGGGGATGCAGACGATGGTGGGGTGGCGCCAATGCTCACTCCGTTGCCAGCCTCCAAACGATGTACGAAAAACGGCATTCTAGCCGTGGTGAGGGAAGAGGTGGGGAGGCAGGCGATGGTGGGGTTGCGCCAATGACGGACATGAGCTGATTCGTCTACATCTGGTCCCATACTGACTAATCAGTACTAGAAGAGGAGGTTTCACTCCTTAAACTAGCCCTAATGATACAATATTTCCAATAAATATAAAGAATTTAACCAAAATTCATGAAGGAAGATGCGTTAATTTACAATATTCTTAGGCCAGGAAATAATAATAAAAAAAATACCTTTCCTGTTTAAAAAAAAGAAACTTAAACATATATTGAATAACACCATAATATTAACAAATAAACCATTTGATACTATTTTGCTACCTAATTTCTCTATAATTAAGAATTTCAATATATAATCTGGACTGTAAACATAATATCACTACAATATCTTAATCAACACACATATACAATACAATACATTATATATAAATATATATCATCGTTCATAGGTTTCATACTACTTCAAATATTTTTTGTTTTTGAATATATTTTTTTTTAAAAATTAAATATACTTATGAAAATTAATTCTTTATCTGCCTCTGTCATTACTTATTTATTGTAATCCACAGAAGTAAAGTACTAATAATAATCTAAGCCAAAAGGATCTTCCTCATTATGCAATTGCACAAAACGAAATTTAAAAAATCCTCCTCCAGTGTAATGGATGTAATTCTACTCTACAAATGTATCATAATATAATTTTAAAATTTTAAGATAAACATAACCTTTCATACAGCTTAAAATGACAGGGTTCAACATTCACAAAATACCACATACTCAGACTTTTCAAGACTTCACAGAATATTACAACAGATGGTAAAACAGTTTAAACTACTTTCACCTTCTAATACCAATATTCATTATTCCAGTTTTAAATCAAATAAATTATAAACACATAAGTTGAATTATTAAAAAAAGAAAATGAAAAGATAAATTTTGGACAAAAGAAAAAAATTACAAATTAAGTAATTATTTAAAGCAGTCAATATACCCTAAAAAATAAAAACTTATCTTCTTTAGAAAGGAATTTCATGACTAGCATTAAATGATTTTATTAACACTGTGCCGGTTAACATACATGTATTTGTATTGTAAGTATTTGTGCATCAACACACAAACATGTGTAATAAACGCATACATACTCAATAAACCTGATTGACAAGAAAATAACAGTGCATTAACTATTACACCACAGCTGCACTATTTAGAATGCTTTTAGAGAGTCTCTTTAAATTTTTTAAAAGTTAAAATGACAGCTCTTGGCAATTATTACAAAATACCACAAATTTAAAAGAACAGAAAAAGCGACACAATATCTCAGATCGCTTGTACTAATGACGTGGACATTTTAGACATTCTTAATAAATTTACATAAAAAAACAAAGGTAACAAAGCAAACTGTTTAATCACGACTTGCACCAATAATAGTAAGTATATACAGGAACAAGTTGACAATGTCAAGATAAAGGTTAAGGGCGGCGAAAATGTATTCTTCAGGAGATACGGACGGCAAATTTATGTTTTCCTCCAAGCATTATCTGTTAATACAAAAGGTCTGAACGAATCAGCTAAGTAAAATAATAATAAAATATTTACAATAAACCAAGGAGGTAAAACTATTCTTAATCAAGAAATTTATTAGTAATCCATGCGTTAACTGTCAGGTGATGCCAATACATAACGAAAGCAAAAGTGCCTTAATTATCTCTTTAAGAATTAAACCATCATGAAATGAAAAAATTGAAAGAATGAAAGAATTTCCATTAACATATTATTATAGAAAACATTCTCAATATTTGTAAGGACGAAAACTATTCTTGATTTGAAATTAAGGAGTAACCAGTACATTCTAGCACGATGGAGCGAATATATATGAATAAAACTACATTACTCGGCTTTAGGTGTTATGATATTATCAATGAATTTGAAAACCATGAGGGATGTGAATTAAAATACTGAGAATATTTTAAGAGTACAAAAAAAATTGTTCTTAACAAGAAAAATAGAAGGTCGTCAATAGATTCTAAAGCGTGATTAAAAAAAAAGTATATAAGTGAACAAAATACATTACTTGCTTCTACATAAAAACAAAATTAGCATTAGGTATCAAGAATCTGACAGGCTTTCAACTAAAATATTATTAGAAACTATTTTCATATTTTTAAAGAACTTATGAATTATCCTTCATAACAAATTTGTACCTCACCACAAGCTATCAAGGTGAAACAAATATATAAATGGATTAGACAGCATTAACGGGACTCACTTGGAATATCAACATTATATTGTGAACATAAAGGATTTCTTTAAGGATTTAAATGATATTTTTAATTAGAACCCATAAGCCAGCAACTATTTCTTGTAAGTTGATAAGAAATAAAATTATAGTGAATGACTTTACTAAATTAATTTCATCTATGATATTATTACAGAAATGTTTTGACCATTTTAAGGACTAATACAACTATTCTTACAATTATATTAATACAATAAATATTAATATTAAATAAAAAAACAATGCAGTCTTAAGCTTTATGCAGTCCAGAAAATAGTCTAAATTTTTATTTTTATTTTGTAAAATAGCGTAACAGTGAGTGAGTGAGCGTGCGTGCGTGCGTGTGTGAGGGAAAGAGAGCGAGAGCGAGATCGAGTGTAAAAATGAGAAATTGTAAATTGTAAATTAAAAATTGAGTTTCATGCAACAAGGATCTCAAAAAAAAATTTTTATTCAGTAATTTGAAAACTTAAACTTAAAACAGTATCTAGTTGTAAATTAGATACGTAATCAATGCGTTTGTGCGTCAGTGTAATTAGAACACTTAAACAGTATCTAGTTGTAAATTAGATACGTAATCAATGCGTTTGTGCGATGAAATACAAATGGTGAATGTTAACACTGATAGGCTGTACATTGATTTATTTATAGCTAATAATTATGTAGACAGATAGAAAATTTTAGAGCAAAGCACCGACGAAGGGTGAAAATCCGTGACGCACGGAGACGCGACGTCACAATCGCCACGCCCTGGCTGGCGGCAGCGGAGAGGTGTAGGGAACCCCCCTTGATTAGAAAATGAAAAATAATTATCAGTGAAAACAACTAAATAAATCACCGAAGTATGGTGATAAGATGAACAGTGACGGGCCAAGCCGCGACGTCATGTTCAGGCTACCCCAACTGACTGTTTAGAAACAGCGGAAGTATTAAGACCTCTTTGGCCTCTGAGATAAGTTACAGGTAGATACCGGGCTGCTATGGAGCTGTGATTGATTAATTTGGTTAATTTGGTAGCCATATTTTTCCTTTTAATAAAATAAACAGAGCGGGATTTACTGCCTATTTTCAATTTTATTCCAAATCAATGCTATGATAAACAACTTCTAACGGCTATTCACTACGTATGTAAACATGACCAATGTATTTTCAGAGACAAGACCTGTTAATACCAACTGAGGTATGTTGATAACAATGATATAAGGAATTAAAACCCTTCTCAAATCAACACAAGAACAAAGGTTACTGTAACTTTAAAAGATTAATAGCTGTTAATGATAATAGCTGTTCTAACTTATAATTAAAATTATACAAACAAAATAGTTTTTAACATCCTTCAACGGATCAATAATGATATTAGAAAACCATGACTACAAAAGGTGGCTATTATATTGATGCTTTTGATTGTTATAAAAGTAATAATCTCAAAGAAGCTATATAAACAACAAAATCCTTTAACTTCTTAATTTTATTATTACAACACCATTCACTTTAATATATCCTATAAATACAATAATAAGCTAATGATCCGGCCCGGAGGACCAAATGTTGCGGGGGAGAGGGGCCTTTCACAATCGAAACGCAAATCTCTTCCCCTGGGGGGTTGCCAGTTCTAATGAAGGACCAAATATGGTGGGAGGAGAGGGTAAAAGAGATCAAAAATCAAAACTGATCCGAATCATTAGCCCACTCCTAAATCTTATATTTAATATATTTGATAAATGGTGCAGTAATAACAAACACATAAGAGAACAAAATATTTTTATTATAGACAAAAAAAAATAAAATACAAACTCAAACTACATACATACAGCCATCTTCCTACTAGGGGTGAGTCAGCGCTGGCGAAGTGTGTCTTCTCGACCCAGGTGAGTAAAAATGCGACAAGTCGCCCAAGGTGAGCCGAGAAGAGGTGTCCTCTCGACCCAGGTGAGTAAAAATGCGACAAGTCGCCCAAGGTGAGCCGAGAAGAGGTGTCCTCTCGACCCAGGTGAGTAAAAATGCGACAAGTCGCCCAAGGTGAGCCGAGAAGAGGGTCAGGAAGGAAGTAGCGAGAGAAAAAGGCCTTCTCATGGTACATGGCAGAGAGGCCTGAGCGTTACACAGTTTTACTTCCCCCCTGGCACCACACTCCGCCAGCTCCCGTCACTGACTGCCTGGGCGCTAATAACACGTGACCTATGGGACAAAGTACGAACGCCCAGGCTGGTCATTCATAACATAGGGGGGGGGCATCACCTTCATGAAAATAAAATAAAAAAATAACAATTTGTACTTAACATCCATTATAAATTATATGGACCGATGAAGCTACCTTTACAAGAGGAGGAATTGTTAATCAAAGAAATTATCATATATGGGCTCTTGAAAATCCCAGAGCTATTAGAGAGAATAGGTTTCAGCATGAATTTGCTATTAACGTTTGGCTTGGAATTTGGAACGGATTACTGGTCGGACCATATTTTTTACCTGTAAGAATACATTTACACATTGTTGGGAGAACGACTTTTCTAATTATTTAGATGACATTCCCTTACAACAGCGGATTGAAATGTGGTTCCAACTCGATGGATGTCCAGCTCATTATAGCAGAGTTGCTCGAGCTTGGCTGGATATAAATTATCCACAACGATGGATTGGACGTGGAGGGAAGTACCTTGGCCACCCAGATCACCTGATATGACACCCATGGATTTCTTCGTATGGGGAACCTTGAAGCAGAAAGTTTATTCGGTGTCAATCAACTCAAGAGAGCAATTAAGAGACCGAATCATAGATGCAGTGCACCATATATCATCAGAACAATGTTTAGATGCAATTTATCAAGTGAGTGCTAGATGTAATGCTTGCATTGGTGCAAGAGGACAACATTTTCAGCAATATTTACATTAAAAAGAACATAACATAGATATAAATGTAAATAAATAAGTATAAAAATGAAAACTTGTTTTGTTTCTTTTTTTTCGATTTTCTCTAAAACTAAGCAAAAACAAGCAAATCTCTAAAGGATTTTTTGTCTTAGTTTTTCGGTCCCCTATAAGTTTCTGAAGTTTCGCAATTTAAATTCGGGTATAGGTAAAATTGGGATGAAAATAAAAAGCGACTAATCACATTAAATAATATAACATTGTTTCATACATTTGATCACGAAAAATGACAAAATATAATGGTTATCAGGGATATAAAGGGAAATAACTTCCATATAAGCTATAAAACAGGAAATATATTTTTAAATATGCCATAAGGAAATGTTGGAAATAAAATAAATTAGTCAATAAAAATTTATAAAATAGAATTATTTATTTATACGTTTGAAAGTTTGAACTTTTTTACTCTCGTAATCGGCCCTCGTCAACTAACTTTAGTGATTAATATTGATAAGGAAAATATTCAGGAATAAACTGAAACTCTGAGCTCAAAGACATGTGCAATTTGACAAGTAAATGAAGAATTCTGAATTCTTATTTCCTTATTTAAAATTTGAATGTACGATTCTTAATAGTCTTTATTGCTTTGCAATTGTCGAAATGCCGAAATAGAAACTTTTCCTAATAAAATTGAGGCCTACTTGAATCTAATTACATATTTAAGTTTAACCTTTTTTTTTATTAAGAATCCAATAAATGTTCAAAGGATCCAAAAAAGAACGTTGCCAGATGATTGCGATATACACAATTGTCAATGATAAACAATAAAACTAAAAATCTTTTATTTAATTATTGTAGTGTTTTTATTATTACTGTCTAGTATCATTACTTCAGTACTACCTAATCGTATCGTGTCAGTTAGCAACTATCCATCACCTGATCCTAGCATCATATATTATACAAAATCAAGAGAGAGAAAAGGTCGTCTGATGTTCAGGCCCAGTTGTGAAAATAATAATAAATTATAAAACTATGGGGTCCTCACTGCAAACTTTTCAGCCAAAAGTACTTAGACTTATTACAACTGCACCATGGTACGTCAATAACAAAACTTTGCATACGGAGCTAAAAATACAAAAAGGTTGACTAACACATACGAACATACAATAAACGCTTTCAAGAAATAGTATACCGACACCAAAACCCATTGATACAAAAAATGGTCACGACTCTCATGCCTGAGAACACTAGGAGGAGACTAAAAAGGACATTGTTGAGGGATCTATTACAGTAGGAAATTAAAGCAAGTTAAGGGAGAAGTACCGCTGGATACTGTTCTTGCTTTATCATGCGTTCCATGTCATTCTGTATTATTTTCCAGTCAGCCAGTCTGCTGACTGTCAATTACTTATATTTGACAAGTGTGGATGAAAATATAAAGAGGAAAACAATTTTTAAAACTGTTCTAAAACACACTGCTTCAGATACATTTCAATATTTTTCTCAACGCTTGTTTTTAATGAAGGCCTAATTTATTAATTAAGATGACAGTCTCTTAGCATGATTAATGCATCATGTATCCATAAATAAATCTATATTAATATATACCTTTTCTAGTTTATACAATTACTTTAAATTAGCCAAAATATGCTTAAAAATATTAAATAAAATTTACAATATTAAGAAGATTTCAATAATAATAATAATAATAATTTCGTCATAAATCTAATTTATTCCACAATATTAAAACAATGTAATTAGTTACAATAAAAACATTTTACGAAGTACTAAAAATTTTTCATGATTATAAATAAAGAATCCTTCCATTTGTTCAAAGTTCCCATCAAAACATAAACTAAAGAAGTAAGATTTTGGACCACCATGTATCTTTCATTTTGGAATTTTCATATATATATATATATATATATACATATATTAGCACCAATAAAGATGCAACGAATTGAAATTTGAGTTTTTATTTAAAGACTGTTTCATTGTCTCCTTAGCCAACTCATAATAGACTTTAATGAAACCTCAATTACAACTATTCAACTATCATTAACGATGCAAAATATTGTTTGATTTGCTCCGGGCAATATTGACAATATTGTTTGACTCAAGTATCTCTGTTTGCTCTAACTCCGAATAGAATCAGTTTAAACTTTCGGAAGCTATACTCAATTATGGCAAACTTCAGGAAAGCACTCAACACATGTTCACAATTCGACAAGATTAGCCTTCACTCTACCTTTACATGCCATTCCTTAGGAAAAGGTTGTAGGACTCTTATTTAAATGAAATACTAACTTGATTGAGACTCAAAGTTCAGCTTTCAACTTACATTCTGATCTTTTTTGAAGAAAAGAAAGTTTATGGTATCGTCTCTTCTGTTGAACATTTATTTAAACTCGAGAAGAGCATTCCATATGAAGTTTATAGGAGCCACAAAACATTTTTTTTTTATAAATACAATTTTTGTCAATCACTATGATATCATGTTAACTTTTTTAACCATAGTGTGTCACTTTTTACTTCCACGTTTTTTTTTTGTTATCATAAAATGTAAATTGAGCAATCTGATGATATTGCTGTAGCAATATGATTGATTTTAGAGGTTTAAAAAACAATAAAAATTTAAGTTCAATCTCTGGAATAAGCTCAAGAATTTAACCAAAACAATTTACCACGTAGAACAGCTGATCATTGAATAATTAAATGTTTTGAGAAAAATAACCTCATCATTCTTATACTACATTTATAAATACGGATATTCCATTATTGGTTGTTTGTTTTTAAAATGACATTTCCGGAACTAAAAATGTATTCCTTCGATTTTGATTTTACACAATCGTACAGCATAATTATAAATTTGTTAGAATTTATTTTCGGTTATTTATTATTTATATGAAGAATATAAAGTTTCAGCCTAATCAACCCTGGTTTGATTTAGAATGCAACAATCAGAAAAAGGAAGCTAGGAGAAAATATAGAGCATTAATTAAAACCAATTTTCTTCCGCAAGCGTTACAAGACTACATCAAAACAAGGGATTCCTACAGAATGTTAATTAATGACAAGAAAAAAGAATTTAGATTTCAAATTATAAAAAACCTCCAGGATACAAAAAATAGTAAACAGTTTTGGAAAACCGTCGATTCCCTGAAACCATAAAAAACTCAGTGAAAATGCAATAGCCCTAGAAGAATGGAGCGAATTCTGCTGGCACATTACGGTCAGAAGATCATTCAGAGATTAGAATTCGTCCCCACCAGCAACTCAATTCTAGAAGCTCATATAACGCTAGAGGAACTGCAGTTTTGTATCAATCTTTCTAAAAACAACAAATATCCCGGACCTGACCTTATAATTTACGAAAACTTTAAGAATCTCACCCCAGAGTGGGAACACTATATTTTGAATTTATTTAATGCTGTTCTTGATCAAGAAAAATTACCTACTCTGTGATATAAATCCAAACTCTACTTACTATTTAAAAAAGGCAATAGAAGCGATGTTGATAATTACAGAGGTATATCCCTACTGAACACGATGGCTAAATTATTTACCGGCATCATTGCAGGAGAATATTGCTATGGGCAGACTCTCAGAATCTAATACCCGAAGCGCAAGCAGGATTCAGAAACGGAAGAGGCTGCGTTGATCATATCTTCACTCTTTCGGCATTAATCGGAATACCATTCAAAACACGAAGAAGATATCTATATGCCACGTTCATTGACCTCAAAAAAGCCTTCGATTCAATTAATCACGGACACCATTGGAGAAGGCTTATTACTCTAGGAATCAGAGGAAAAATTGCCAAAATCATTAAAATGCTGAACGAAAATTTTCAGTTAGTGAACAACTTTCGGATGGTATTGAAATCACCTTAGGACTTTTACAAGTCGAAAGTCTGAGCCCAACCTTGTTTTTGCTATTTATCTCCGACATAGTACAATTCTTCCATGACAAAGGAGCAGCAGGTGTAAGTATAGATACCTCACACGAGGTGACCATGCTCCTTCTAACTGATGATATCATCTTATTACGTAATGGTTGGCATGGAGCACAGAAGAACATAAAAATATTACAGGAGTATTGCAGTAACAATTATCTTACCTTAAATGTAAACAAATCCAAAACTCTTGTCATTCATAAATCTCCAAGGATTAAACAGCTCTAACTGTTATTATGGCATGATAAGAAATTGGAGTATACAAAAAGGTATACTTATTTGGGAGTTCCCTTCACATCATCCGGAAAATTTAAACAAGCATGTGAAAACTTTAATCAGAAGTTATCAGTTTCATCTGCAAGAGTCATAGACATACTGAAAAAAGGGAAAAGTGACTCTTGGGAAACAAAAAAGCTTTATTTGACTCAATGGTTTCATCAACATTGCTTTACGCTTCTGAAGTACGGAGTCCCAATTATCTTGAGGCAATCGAAACGGTTCAACTTAAATTTTTAAAGCGCCTATTTGGTTGGCCCAGGAATACTCCAAGCTATATAGTCCGTCTCGAAACAGAACCATTAAGTATGAAAGTGATAAAAAATATGACAAATCTATGGTCCAAGCTCGAGTTTATGCTAGAAGAGCTACTGCCAAATCTTGTATCATTAGACAAGGATTAAGCCTGACATAGACTTCAATTGGGTGTCCCAATTTAGAGCAATATCCGAGCAAAATACCTTTGTAGAAGAGCTTACTGTTCACCATACAAATGGACTTCTTCGATACAAATACGACATACTGGAAAAAGCACATAACCAATATTTCTCAGCCGACATTCGAAGAACTTTAAATTCAACTAACTACCCTTTATATAGAATTCTAAGCAGTCACAATGGTCCCGATCCAGAAACGTACCTCACATTCAAAGTTCATATAAAGAAATTGAAGTGTGCCAACCAATTAAGAGTTGCCAATCCAGAACAAATCAGGATCAATGGGAAAAACACAACTTTTTTGTTCAAGTCACAAGAAACCTGTATATCATGCAATCAATTTATCTACAATAGTCTACATCGACTTCTCATTCACTGCCCAGCACACAATGAATATAGACAACAATTTCTTCAACACTTCATCTTAGAATCTTCTGATAACCAAAGTATCCAAGCTATACTCAATATCGACAGCGTAGATAAGTTACATACACTGAATTATTACATGATGGGAGTTCAAAAAGTGCTAAATTGTTTATCATAGACCATTTTCTATTAAGTGTTTGTTTTTAGTTTATCTTTAAAGTAATATTTTTATTGTTTCCATCATAGAACCAGTAATTGTTTACCCTTTAATCTGTTATTTATGTTTTGAAAACCAGAATCTATTAGTAAATTTTATTTTATTTTTATTATTATTTATTTAACACATAAAGTTGTCAAATTCACATTTCTAAATCATTTTCGATCGAAATGGAGCTTACCAAGAAAATTGAATTTGAGCTGTTTAAAAGTTTCTTCAGGAAATTTGATATGTGGAAACTCAGATAAACTAGATTTCCCCCTTTAAATTACGTAATTATTACTCGAGTGGCTAAACGCGCTTACGAAAGTGAACCTGCTTACAAACTCAAATGCTCTAAGTTGGAATCCCCTTCCTGGATCTTCTCAAGCATCCACCCAACCCTCGGATATGTGAGGCCTCTCAGTGTCAAATATCGCCCGTCCATATATTTGGGGTATAGCTTTGTACTTTTGCCGGATGTCTTAGTGGTCCGAAGGTCTGATCAATGGCCGCAGTGGCCATTCTCTTACTCTGTGGCTTTGCCCAAAAATGGTGATCCGGGTTGGATGGTGGCCGGTTTATCCGGTCGTGGACGTAGTAGCATGGTTAGAAGGTCGGAAGGGTAGTGAACCAGTAAACTGGCGACAGCCCAATCTGCTGGAAGCTGAATGTGGATGGGAAGGTGTGTACTCCCTTCCGTGGATTTGCCTCTGCATTTCGGCAAGACGCATAAGTGTTGCCCTGCGTCCAAAATACCAACAATGATAGGAAGAACAGGACCTTGGTTTGGGGGAGGCATTGCTGAAGTTTGTGCATCCCTTGCATCAATTGAGGCATTACCTGGCTCTAATATATAGAATGTCATTGAACCCGAGTGTATGAATGTCAGAAGAACACTGGTGAATCGATCCCAAAGTGACTGACTATGGAACTAAGCGTAGCTTAGGGCTGTACCATGGAATCTATGGTTTACAACAACGTGAGGTTGAGTGACCCCCTCCAGACTTTCTGTTCTCTCGCAAGGAATATGAACGTTCACAAGATGACCATGCGCGACCACAGATCTTCATGGTCCAAATCGTCAACCGAAAATCATGGTTCACATACAATATATATATATATATATATATATATATATATATATATATATATATATATATATATTATATTATATCACTATATTATATATATATATATATATATATATATATATATATATATATATATATATATATATATATATATATATATATATCACTTAACTTCATCACCCTTAATAAATCAAATGATCCATTGTCACCACCTTGGACTATTGCCCATAGTTCTACTGGCTTATTCATTGAATAAAACTTAAAATATTATTTTATAATGTTCTGGAAAACATCAATCAGCTTCTTGGAATACCTCATAAAAAATTTTAAAATCGAATCACTATTGGAAAATCACTTAATCATCAATCAGACCTCACACCGAGACAATATAATGTACTCGGGTCTAAAATTATATTTTCCAATTCCATTCAAATAATTATTTTAAGCCTCTCCTCCAGGTTATACACATCTATATTGGCCTTGCAAAATACTTAGAAAACTGTAAAAAAAAGATAGAAAAAAAATGGAAAACAAATCTATACTTTGAAGAAATGATTTCTTGGCACCTTGGATAAAGTATTCGGTGATCGTTTGACATGGGCTGGGACTGAATCGACAGATAGATGGAATCCTTGATGTCAGAATGGCAAATGGCCTCCATATCCTTGTCCTATCTTACTAATGGCAATCCATTTTACCCCTTTCCTACAGCTATTTTTTCTCTATTCAAGTGTTTAAAAACTATTTATCTGTTTTCCATTTCTTTAGACTTAAAAACAAATATGCAGATAATTAAATATGATTGCAATAAATTCAATCACCCTAAATTTAAAGCGATAATATATCTTCCTTCGAAATAACTTTAAAGCTTTTAAGGCAAAGTTCAGAGCAGACATCTTTAGGAACAGGCTAGGGCTGAAAGAACGTCTGTCCGAAACTGTCTAAAGTGTAAAATTTTAATTTAAATTATCAAACACCCAAACAAAATATAAAGTAGTTATTTGAATACAATTGGAAAATGTGAAGAAAAGAAAAAACACGCCTGGACTAATTGAGCTTCGACCGTTGATATTAGATACGCTGCATTTGATCTTGTTGATTTGAATTTTTTTATTATATATCGTGAAATCTTCATCATTGGCGGTTTTCAATTATTTTTAACAGACTTCGTATTTTTTTATAGGATTTTCTATTAATCCTACTTACTCTGCAGCATATTGTTGGTATAGTCTATTGTCCAAGTTGGCAAGTTGGCAGTAAATTTTTTGCAAACTTGACACCAGTCTGTATTGTCTGGTATTTATATACTCCAATAACTCCCTAGGTTCATAAATATATCTTTTTGAAAATACAAACGAATTTTTATTGACAATTCATTTGAAAAGAGTTTTTAGAATAGCTCAGTGTGTAGAGTACTGAGCTGCTATGCCGGGTTCGAATTCGGCAGTAGCAGATTAATTTTTTAATCTCTTAACAGCTTCGGCTTGACCATGTTAGATCTACAGGCCCTCCTTGGGAATATCCAGATTCGGTAATATGGGTACCCTAAATTGGACAATCTCGGACATATCACCTCCCTGGACCGATGTTCTAAACAGTAAAGTCTCTATCATGTACAGAACCCAAACGACTTCACGGGTTTAGAGTTGCAGGTTTTTTAAAAAATTAATTTTAGGAAAAATACCAAATTATTTATTAACCTAAGCTATAAAGGAGATTTATTGATAATATGTTATATTTTTATATTCTTTTGTTATTTAACAGTTTAAAATTCGTTTTATTAGAAATTTAGAACTCATTGAGTTAGTTTCATTATGTAGTTATTGATTAACAATTTTACCACCCGTTCTTACTTTCCAAAATCATAAGTGAGGTCTAATACAAATACTAATACGAGTAAATAATGATATACTTTTTGTTATAAACTTTTAATACATAACTTTTTATACTTTTTATTTATTTAGTATAAAGTATAAATATACTTTATACTCGACGACTAATTTTTATTTCCCTACTCGTTGAAGAGTTAGAAAACCTCTTCACTGATACTGGCCGTGCCTCAGAAGGGTCTCTTGACCCTAGGATCGATCGAATGCTAGTTGAAAAAAAATATTCCACAATAGGAGGTTGCGAAGCTACTCCGACTTTCCAATAGAGTTTATATCGAGTCATTTTAATTCATAGTATTAAAACTAAATGGTCCTCAGATAATCATGAGCTTGTAATCAGAGAGTATTATACCGTACATTTTAAAACTTTCTTTTTATCTACCGTGTACAAGTTCTTTATTTTCCTTGTTTATTTTTCTGTCGACCAATCAGGAAAAGAAAGTATAAATATCAGTATGTGTTCCGCAGGTTGTCGCTTCAAGTTAAGTTACAACAAGTTTTAGCTGTTCATTCGTTTCCTTTTTAATATCATCGAATATAAAAATAACCACAAGTTTTAGTAAGGAAAAATGAGTCTAATTATGCGAATTTTGTCGGCATTAAAATCGGTAATAATTTCATTAACTAATAAATGTTTCATTTAATATTTCTCATAATTACATTATTTTTCCAAACTCACTATAATTTGTATTTTTAGAGAATATTAAAAAGGAAACGAATGAATAGTTAAAATGTTATTGTAACTCAACTCGAAGTGACAATTGCTGGAGCCGATACCTAAAATATAAATCTGTTATATTATTTTTTTTTATTATAATTATAATCATTCCTTATTAAGATATCTATACAGGTTATCACTTCGAGTTGATTCACAACAAGTTTTAATAAGTTTAGTCGTTTCATTTTTAATGTTTTTAACAATACAAGTTATGATTAGCTTTAACATGGAAAAGAGAATGTAATTGTGGGTAATTAGTAGATTTCGGTAATCGTATCATCAAGAAATGGCCAGGGTATAGCTAAAAAAAAAATCTCTTGTACAGGGAGAAAAGTTCATTTGGAAGCCAATGTTTTGACCCACTTCAGGGCTATAATAGTAGAATCATACTTCGCAATAGACTGTTGATATATGTTATAGATGAAATATGTTTTTTGAAACGTTCATTTCTGGCTGATATGATTACCGAAGTAAAGGTATTTCCAATTACTACATTTTCTTTTCCACACTAAAACAAGTAACTGTATTGTAATTCTGAACTATGACATATATTTTTTATTAGATTATGAAGAGAAGAACGCAATTTGTATACAATATAAATCGGAAAAACACAGATTTGTAAATGTTTGTATCTTGATCAGCATACTGTTACAGTATACTTTTTCGTTTCACGTTTTCTTGAGGGTACTCGTTAATATTGTTTTACTTCTAGCTTTAATTGAAAACTGCTTCCTCTTATTCTTCCCTGAGTTTATCTTCGATAATTCTCCCGGAAGGTTCGTGAAGGAGGCGGAACCATTTGCAAAGTCTAATTTATTTAAGACCTTGTCATTAATTAGGATCTTGTTAATTTAAGCTTCTTAGGAAAGAACAAAATGAGTTATCTCCTATCGCTCTTCTCAATGTTCAAGGGACATAATTAAATCGTGTTTGTTAAAAAGAAAACATCATAATTAATTTATAACCTCTTCATTGTATTTATCTTATTTACTCTGTATTCCTACTGCTGTCGGCATTAGTGCGATGACTTTAAGGTAGCGTTTGTCAGGAATATATATTGTAAATTATTTGTGGGGGATCATAAAACATCAACAAGCTGGATTTACGAAATAAAAAAGCTAATCAGCCTCTCTCTATATTTTAGAAAAATATAATCTATCTAAATAGGTTGAAAACTATAGATAAGAATACTGGGAAGTATTGTAGAAAAACAAATTGGATATGGAAGGATTTTAAGAGAAGAAACCTGTCCGAAATGTTCAGAAGAAAGTAAAAAGAACCGATAGAACAGCATTGTAAGAAAAGAAAAGGACAGCAAATAATAAATTGAAATCGTCACATTTTACTTAGTTGACTCATTTCACAAAAATATACATATGCTTATGAGCCATTGTTTTTAAATAAACGATCAAAAATTTAATATTTTTATTTTAAAGAGAAAAGATATGGAAAGATCCCCCAGCCGGGATTCGAACCCGGAATCTCTGTCTCTCCGTGACAGCGCTCCAACCATTTGAGCCACAGGGTCGCCTCCCGGCAAGCGATATATATTTTCTCTTATCCGATCCCATTTCCCCGTGTTCTCGCAACTTTTGTGATGTATACACGAAAACGAGTGTTCTTTGAACATTACATCCCGGCCGGGGTCATATCTTTTCTCTTTAAAATAAAAATATTTAAAAATCAAAACAGCAGACCAATAATTATAAAAAATTATTGAACAACAACAACTGAAAAACAATATCAAAACAAAGTTTTTGGAAATTATAGTTCCAGTTATCCTTAATCGCATCAGCTTAGAGCCAATCTATTACTTCTAACAAGTTCCCTGTTTACACCCTGTTACATGGGATGTTCTAACACCCACTTTCCTTTCCTCTTCACAGGAAAATTGCTTAAGCCCCTCGGTAGCCTGGATCTTCCCATTTTTCCTCACCACTTATTCTCGATTTATGAGGACGTTGTTTGGCAGGAATTTTTCCTCAAGAATAAGAGTAAATACCTAGAGAAGTCCTCAGTTTCAATGTGAGAAGAGTATTTTTATGAAATTCAACTAACAATACAGGATAGTATACAATAAATTATTAGTATACTGATAAATTAATCTTCAAGAAAAAGATTCCACAGTTGACTATGGAGGACTAAAGATCTCCTTAAAAATGATTTTTAAAAAATATTGACTTTCCAGTTAAGGAATGCAGAAAAATAAATAATTGAAAATGACACCATAGTGTCGAAACGTTTTGTCATATAAAACAATAAAGGAGTTGACTGGAAGCCGATTTTTTTTTTTTTCTTGAAGATGAAATTCAAATAAATCCAGTTTTAAAAAAAAGGAAAAAATTATAAGAATGATAAATTAATATACAATGTATATTGGAACTGCATTTTATTCATTTTAATAACTATCGTACGAACGAAAATTTGAAAAATAAAGTTTTTCTCACTAGATGAAGGGTAGCCACTTTACAGACACTAGGTGAGTCACAAGAGGAGAGTATCCAGGAGCCATCCGCGACTATTGTATTAGTTATTGTGCTATTTGCCATAGCCGGATTTAAACTCGGGAACTCAGGACACAGCAACTCAGCCCTCTAAACATTCTGCTATCCCTCATACACGTGTATAAACTCACAAATACTTTTTTAATATTTATTCTTTTTTTTATATAGTTCCAGAATCATTTCCCCCATAATAACAGAGTTATTTGTTAAATCACAATTTTAAGTTATTTACGAAAAGTCAGAGGCTAAAAACGATTTCGCTCCTACAAGATAACAATGAAAAATCTCAAAAATTGGCATTTCTGAGTTAGTAGTTATTGTACTAGTAGTATTATTAGTAATTGTATTAGTTGAACCTTATTAATTCAAGAAGGGCATTTCTGATATTCCAACCACAACATTTTTTTAATAGCCATATTTTAAGTTATATCATGTTTGAACTTGAATTTGATAGGGATAGCATAAACTAAAATAAAATTGTTTAAGCTTTTAAAAATTGTTAAATGTTTAATAAAATAATTTCGATATTAGCATTAGAAAAGGAATGATTTGCTTTACCAATACCCATTTTTTTTTTAACTCATATGCAATTTTCAAATACTTATATTGAAAAATTAGGTTTTTGAGTTATGACATCGTTCTTTTCAAGGAGTGTCACAGAATTGAATATTATGAACATGGTACTACTCAAACTCCCCACCTATCCAAAAAAAACAATATGATATATACAAATATTTTGAGTCATTTGTAATATAATTACTTTTCATTCTTATTTTCCTTATATTTATTGTGTTTTTCGTTAGTAAAAAATTAAAATATCAGTAAACATAGTTATTGTAAATTCCCTTGATCATTTCTCATTATACTCGGATGCTGTTCAGAACCACTTATACTATATATAACTATAAACAAGTATCAGAGGGATACTTATGGATACTGAAAGATATAAATATTTGTCATCGTACTTTATTTTCATTCCTACGTCGCCTACGTTTGGCAGGAACCCTAAGGCACTGCTGTCAATTCCCCCATCATTTATCCATGGTTTTATGAAGAAGACATTCATACATAAATGATAGCTTCCAGTTTTCGTACGTTTACCCTTCCGTGTCTTTTTCTATTTATACCAACTTGGTTAGATTTGAACCGTCACCTCCCATTCATATTGGAATTCCTTGATTTACGAGAAAATTTTCTTCATTCACAAATCGAGAACATTCTTCCTCTGTGAGGTGTTGATACCAGCAGTTCTCAACTTAATCATTGAAATTTATGAATCAGACCGCGATTACCTGCCCTGATGTTTCTTGAATATCTGACGTCAGACTATATTTGATGAATATCTACCTGAAGTCTTAAAAGTGAGTAACTTGACTACTCTTTTGGGAACATAAACTGTAAAAAATTCTGTGAAAATCAGCAACGGAAGGGTCGCTAAAAAGAAGAAGACAAGGATAGAAATTTCAAAATTTTTTCAAAAGGTTTATTATGTTGGATTTATTTATTTATTCTTTAATTTTCATTTGCACCTGCACAATGGCGCATTCAGTAAATTCGATCCAAGTTTTTGTTTTTATCTTTGCTTTGCTACAGGATCATCAAGTTTTGGAAATGGAAACATTAATAGTTGAACAGGTCATTATCATTTTAGTAGGAAAGAGAAGAAGAACAAGTGGATTTTGATCATTTTTCGTTGATGATTGGAATGTTTTGAATATATATGTATAGTGGGAATGTTTGTGTCGTTTCGTATGTTAAGATTCGAAATAAACCAAGGAGCATTAACAATTTTGTCTTTGAATATTGGACTGTTTTTTGTGTATCTGGTTTATTTTTACTTCCAACTTTTTGTTTTAGTTGCCTTATTATAAGAAAAAGTAGATATTCATTTCATTTTCCCTAGTAGTAATAATCTCAATTTCAACTAAAGTGATGTAATATGCTATCGAGTTAAAGTTATGATATTTTTTCAATAAAAAAGATTTAATGTATGCCATATATATATTCTCCTCTGAGAGATAGAAAAATTCTGGAAAATGATCATATATTTATGAACCAACTTCCAGCAGGACAGGTATTTGATATAAAATAGTTGTGACGGATAAGATCTTGTCCTACACCGATATAGATAGATGGAAACATGCCTCCACACATATTTTATTTATTATTTTTACAATGTGCTTGGGCATTCTGAAGTTATTTTCTGGACGCCCCTTGTATTTAAAGAATAGTATCGAAACAGGATTCTAAAACTAATATAAGTTCACATTTTAATTATTTTCATGTACTTCTCTCCATTTGATTTATAATTTTTATTATACAATTGTGCGCATATAATATTTCTTTGTTTTGAAATAAATTTTCTTCTAGGAGTAGTACGACACTCAAGTTATATACATTTTTATTTTCAATTTATTTATTGTCTCTATTCCATTTATATGGATATTCGTAATTTATTTTAATAAACTACATGTACAATGTTCCTTAATAGTGATCAATAATCCGATCCATAAAAATACACTGTGCCAAAAAGAAGTTTAAAACTAGTTTCTATATACATTTCTCTTTATGTAACCAATAAAGTAGATCTGTTATGAAGGAATTATTAGCTTCACAAACGTATATGCAAGAAAACGAAGGGTCATAACACCACCTTGGCTTCATGCATCAATTTTAGAAATATAATAGATTTATCCTATTGTGCTATAAATGAATAAACGAGGTATGAATTTATGCTGTGTCAGAGAGAAAGATATCTGCTCGTCACTGCGATAAAGTGAATAAAGGAGAGTCAGCAAATGAATCTTTCTTCTGACCGTTTATATTTAATTGTTTTAGTCATTTAACTGGGAGTTCCTGTCTGTGATAGATCGTGAAGAAGTGGTTTCTATTAATCTTGGTAAATCATCGAATCCATTTCTAGTATACAGAGATTTATGAGAATCCATATTTCTAAGCGCTTTAGAAAACTTGATTCAATTTCTTTTTAAAAATCATAATCTAATTATTAAAATTGTTGTTGATTGTTTTAAAACAAATTGAATATGTGTTATTGAATACATCCCTCTGTATTTTCTAATTTTTGTTATTAATACTGAGAAAAAGTAGCATAAGTGTTTTAATAGCTAAAATCCTTGTTTATAAATAATGCATTTATGCGAAACATAATATTTATATATATACGATGTTATCATGACAATGACACTCAAGTTTGTATATTTTCACTTTTCTATTCAGTTCTTTTTTCTGAATATATATAGATCATACAACTATTTTTTTTTAATTGTGTATTTAATACTGAGAACGAAAGAAATTAGTGATTTAATAGTTTAAACCCTCAGTTATAAATATATAAATAAGGTATCTATATCATAATTATTTATTTCGAAATTTAACATTTTCCATGATAAGAATTGTTCATAGCAACGACACTCAACTTGGATACATTTCCACATGGATCAAATTGTGATGTTACACAGCTTAGTTTATTTTAATACATTAAGAGAAAAATTTAAGTTAAAAATTCAAATTGAGTTTGGATGTTTAAATACAAATCGTATATGTATTATTTAACATATCCCTTTGTACTTTCCTAATTTTGAAATTAATACTGAGGATAAGTTACGTAAGAGATTAATAGATTAAAACCGTATTTTTAGATACCAATAAAGATTTTTTTTTTTTACCACACGACATTTAAAGCATATAATATGACACATGTAAGTTATTTATTAGTTTTATAAGGGAAAATATTATAGAGCGAACTGATTCGCAACAACGAACAGGGACATATGGACTTAGTAAATTGGATTTTGGAATTAGTTCATGGCGTTGAGCCAAACCTCATATCTCATTTAAAGCCTTAACTTAGCATTAGTAAGTTTGGATCCTAAGTTCTTTCGCAGGTTTTTATACAGCCCCAGTACGTTCTTTAATCTCTTTCCAGTTACACATTAGAAACGGGTTCTAAGTGGTTCCGGTAATCGCTAATATATTCTAACTCATGATCAATGTATAAAGAAGTAGGATATATAAATGAATAATGATCTTAATAAATAAATAAATAAAAATGCTTAGAGAACCCGAAAGCTCGTTACCGATACCTTCAATCTCTGTTTAAAAAACTCCATCCAGGGAGTACCACTCAAATACAAATCCGCAAAATCACTCTTAACGCAATCCTCCCACCTACATCTCGGTCTACCCCTTAGACGATTCCCAGTCGGTACAGCCTATTAAAATCTTAGGAATTCGTTCGTTACTAAGCTCAGCAACTTCACATGCCCATCTTAATCTTCGTGACGCTATCACCTAATAAAAGGAATCTGTACCACTACAATAGAGTATTGGGATCAGAGCATGGTAGAGATTGTACTGTTTCTAGAAGAGAACATGCTACCAATTTAGAACACTCTTACACAGATGTTGGTTTAGCCCAAACGTCTGCAGAAGCCCACATGGTTCCTTCGTGGTTGGTAACAGATTAAATAATTTATCTGCCACAGCCAGATTTGAATCCGAAACATTCAGCGTAGAAACTGAGCACTATACACAATACGCTTCTCCGAAGAAAGTAAAACCCTTTTTAACATACTCGTATCTATTACTTAGTACGATTTTAACTGTTTCAAAATAATTTGATTAAAATACAGCTTATAATCTTTTAATCACTCTATTTTACATTAAATCAGAGGCTTTTTAACTAAAAAGCATTGGTAATATATTTCTCACCACTTCAAAGTAACTCACCACCTTCATCAACTTTACCAAGTGATGAACTTGAACAACGAAAAAGTAGCCTTTTTTCCCTCACCAAAAAAATCGAAGAACAACATACAAATACATAAATTACCCAACACCATCTTGTCTGGAATGCTCAAAAAAGTTGTGAAATGACCGTGTATTGAAAATGTGCCCATCGAAATAAAAGAAATTACTCAAAGTCAAAACACACATATGGCTGTTAACCAAATTTATTGCTGCAATTTTAAAGATTAAATTTTATGTACATATTCAACAACACTAAAAACATAATTCATGCGTACAACAGCGAATGATTAATAGCATAATTGAACGTTTGAGTGGAAGATTAGCAGTATTTAAAAAAATCTACTGTCATCAGTAATGGATATAATTTTAATTATATGCGATCGATTTTTTTTTAAGTATTGCTGTTTTTCTACGCAAACATTGAATTATTAGATGCTATTATAAGTATCATAACATAATAACTTTATTTATTTGGTTTGAGTGAGAAGAATTGATAACTGACGCACTTACGGAAGTTTCAAATTCCTATTCGTGCACTAGACGGATGCACTGAAAAAATAGATGTTCCTACTATATTTATCTAAAATTTTCATTAAGTAAAATTAAAATTAAAATTAAAAATTAATACCATGATTTTGGAAGCTTGACCAAATGAAATAGTATCAAATCGTGCTTCAAAGTCCTAACGAAATTCCTCGTTTTTTAAAAACTTTACGCCTTACTAATGAGAGTTAGGCTAGCCAGCACAACATTATAGCCTTACAGGCTTAGTGGGCTAAGGATACTGAGACCGGAGGTAATCACGTGCGATTCCACTTTTTTTTTTTTATGTTAAGATTTGTATTTTCCACAAGGATCCTTTGAACGATATTTATAAATAATTTCGGTATTGTCTCACTCTACTAAATAATGTATTATTAGAAAAATGTAACCGACTCAGCGACCTATATATACGTATACAAATTATAGACATTGGTTAAATTAATTTTATGTAAAAATTAAAAAGAAAATGCTAGATTTATTTCATCCAGCGTAAAAGGAATAATTTGTAGAATTTTAATTTTTTTATCAATTTTTGAATTTTTTATCTTGTTATTGGAATAAAAGCTTGATTCTAATTATGACGAAATGCAGTGAAGTGAAACAAAAAAGGAAAAAATTACTTTGCTGGCTGTTCATTCAGAATCTTCCTTCCTTTACTGGCCATTCAAATGTTTATCAGATTTCCCTTAAGATAACAGGGACACAAAACCCTAAGACCACACGATATTCTTTAGTTTTTTTGGAATATTATATCCATTTATTTAGAAATGCTAATGATTTTTTTCTCTCAACATATTAGCTATAATAAAATATAACTAACTATAAGGTACAAGAGACATAAGAATATCTCAGATATAACAACGAAAAATCTCAAACTTAAGTGCGAAAATATCAAATCAAGCTGAAAAACTGCTCAAGCAGAAACAATCAGAAGTACTTGCGATTCTGTAGATTCCTTCTCTAAACTCATTTTTATGTCTTTAAATTTACAATTGAACGACAAAATAAACATAATAATGTTACGGTCGCAGAGAGGAAGACGGAAGCAGGGGATTAGTGGCTTAAGTCAAATAGGATTAGGACCTTCTCGATCGCCTCCTTTTGTCGGAAGTCATTAAGAGGGCTCTAGACTTTCCCAGAATTTCTTCCCCTACTTCCGTGTTCTAGACTGTTCGGCCTTGCCTATTTAAATACCTCCCTCGCCACGATCGAGCGAGCCTTAAAGTAGACCAGGCACTGTGAAGATCTGTGATAAGTGAGTGTCAGTGTTGAACCGTCCAGTGTAATAAGTGTATCAGTGAACTGTGACAGTCTCGCGAGTGTAATAAACTGTTTCTGTTTGTTACTGTGTGTCAGTTTGTCATACTTGGAGATCGTTACGGTCGGTGGACTAGTAAACTGTAAGTGTTAATTAGTAGTTATAAATTGTAGTGTAGTTTTATAATATTTATACAAATTTATAAAATTGTTAAGTCATTTAGAATTAGTAATATCTTATATTATTGTAATAATTAAATAGGAGTTAGGCCTAGATAATAAATATTTAGAATATTGTTATTGTAAATTTATATTAGTTTAATAATTTAATTGTTAATAGTTTACTTGTATCGTTTTTATCACTTTTGTTAATAAATATTAGTATCTTTAATTTAGCTGTAGTTTAATTCATTTTAATACCCAGTAGCCCGTAACAATAAAGCAGAAATGGGCAAAAATCTTGATATCTTCTTCACTTCAGATGATCTCTCACCAATTTCCCTTTTCTTCATTACATTATCAATTTCAGCTCTACTTCAAATATCCTTCCACAAACGCAAGTGAACTCTTGCAAATCGATATAACTCTATGTAAGGAAGAAATAGTTGGGGGTACAGTCAATCAAAACACCTAAATAAGCGTAACTTATTTATAATGTGCCGACGTTTCGGCCTACAATGTAGGCCATCTTCAGGGCTAAGAGAGAGAAACAAACAGAAATATATAAAAACGTAGCAGTAACAAGAATATATAAAGTGGTACAAGAGTGGAAATTAAAATAGTGACTAGATATGATGAAATAGTGAATAGATATATGATAAATAAAGAATGAATATAAGAGTGGTTACAGAATATAATAAATTTAAAATAGTGATAGATAAAAATAAAATTGTAGATGATGAACAGAAATTCTATTAGTGACAGATATAATAATAAAAGAGTATGAATATAAAATAGAAAAAATACATGTCAAGAAAGGATAAAATGTAAACAATAATATAAAGGGAAAGAAAAATGAGGAGGTAAACGGAAAGATACAAAATGAGATTAAAATATAGAAAAAGGGGGGTTGAGTATGAAGGATTTAGAAAAAACTAGTTAAATTATAGATATGGATAAGATACCAGACATGAGGGGTTACATAGGTAAAATGTAATAATACAAGCATATATAGAAAGAAAAGATTGATAAATTTCAAAAATTAAACATTGAAAATAGTCTTATTTATAACTATTAACTATGAAGTATGAAAAGAAAAAGAAAATATAAGTAAGGGAAGTTAATATATAACTGTATACAGTTAGAAAGAATCGGCAATAATGCAAAATAAGATGTGAATATAACATAAACATATAGAAAATAAGTAAAGAAATACAGTAGATGAAAAACATGAGGCTAAATAATAATGAACTCTACGCTATTAACATTTGATGGATGCCAAAAGTAGGTGTGAGAACAGGTGCGAAGAAAGGTGAATGTGAAAAGGATGGAGATAAGATAAATACTAAGTAATGTACTAACCGAATAAAACACGAGGCAGCTAGGCAGATCCTTGCCATATATACCCTCTCTCTCTAATAACATTCAAAAATCCCTACGTTCCTCGATCCCCAATTTACGCATCGCCTTTAAATCCCACAACAAACTCTCCAATATTTATACCCGAGTTAAAGATCCCATTCCCCTAAAACATCGCTCTCAGGTCGTCTATCGTATTCCTTGCTCTACTCCCAACTGCAACTCTTCCTACATCGGCGAAACCAAAAACCTCCTTAAAGACCGCATTACCCAACACAAATACTCCATTTCCTCCCACAACCCAACCGCTTCTAAACTCTCCGAACACGCCCTATCCTTTATCCACATTTTTGACTTCGAAAATACGTCGATCCTAGCCTCCGTTCCTAATTATAATAAACGCATCCTCTCAGAAACCATTCACATCAATTTAGATTCCTCTACCGTTAATGCCAAGACCGACTCCCATCACCTATCCCTAACCTACTCCCAAATTTTTAATTTACTAAAATAACCTTACATTCTTAATTTATTTCGCCATTCTTTAATTAATTACATTTTGACCATTGACTTTTAATTTTTCACGCAATTTACATTATTTACTTGTCACTTATCTCCACTGCATCTGCATTCCGCCTTCCCCCTTCTTTGTCATTATTTTTTTGGCCGTCAGAGATCGCGTTTGTCGCTTCCGCCCGGCCTAACGTATTTTTCACTTGGGTCTGAGAGCTCGCCTAGCTGCCTCGTATTTTATTCGGTTAGTACATATCTTAGTATTTATCTTATCTCCATCCTTTTCACATTCACCTTTCTTCGCACCTGTTCTCACTCCTACTTTTGGCATCCATCATATGTTAATAGCATAGAGTTCATTATTATTTAGCCTCATATTTTTCATCTACTGTATTTCTTTACCTATTTTCTATATGTTTATGTTATATTCACATCTTATTTTTCATTAATGCTACTTCTTTCTAACTGTATACAGTTATATATTAACTTCCCTTACTTATATTTTCTTTTTCTTTTCATACTTCATAGTTCATAGTTATAAATAACACTATTTTCAATGTTTAATTTTTGAAATTTATCAATCTTTTCATTCTATATATACTTGTATTATTACATTTTACCTATGTAACCCCTCATGTCTGGTATCTTATCCATATCTATAATTTAACTAGTTTTTTCTAAATCCTTCATACTCAACCCCCCTTTTTCTATATTTTAATCTCATTTTGTATCTTTCCGTTTACCTCCTCATTTTTCTTTCCCTTTATATTATTGTTTACATTTTATCCTTTCTTGACATGTATTTTTTCTATTTTATATTCATATTCTTTTATTATTATATCTGTCACTAATAGAATTTCTGTTCATCATCTACAATTTTATTTTTATCTATCACTATTTTAAGTTTATTGTATTCTGTAGCCACTCTTATATTCATTCTTTATTTATCATATATCTATTCACTATTTCATCATATCTAGTCACTCTTTAATTAATTTCCACTCTTGTACCACTTTATATATTCTTGTTACTGCTACGTTTTTATATATTTCTGTTTGTTTCTCTCTCTTAGCCCTGAAGATGGCCTACATTGTAGGCCGAAACGTCGGCACATTATAAATTAGTTACGCTTATTTAGGTGTTTTGATTGACTGCACCCTCAGCTATTTCTTCCTTACATTAGAAGATACAGTCGACCAATTCTTCTCTAACATGAATCACATGAGCCACAATAAGCGGGGCCATACACAGAACTTCTATATCATTATTTCGCAGTACCAGAATACAGAACCAAAACATTCTTGCTACTCCTTCTACTACATCCCGATCTCCGCATCTAGATCTTTCTCCGTCCAGAAATCACCTGGTCACTACCTCTCCGCCTCAACATCGCTCTTCTAGTCGCTCTTCTTCTAACTTTCATCTGGCTTCGTCGTCCTCATCACTACATCGTTCTGCTTCAAGACCACTTCAAACATCGGCTTCCTCACCACATCATTACGCTCCTACTTTCACTTCTAATAGTTCTAACTCTCTCAACTATGATGGAATTGCCTCCCCTCCGCGTACCTCATATACCCCCCTTCCTAATTTATCTTTCTCCTCTATCAAATCTTCAGTTCCAAACCTTAAATCCCATATCAATGCTCCCTCCAAAAACATCTTGCTCATCACTCAGAACACCGCATTTTCCTTCTTAAATGTCGATCCAACTCCCTTTTTCCTAATTTTATAACTAATGCCCTCAATCACGTCACCACTTCCAAATCTCTTAATTCTACATTACATAATTTCTCATTAAAATTTAAAAAATCTTTGCTGAATCTTAAAATACGGGAGACCATACAACACATCCACTCGTTGAATCTACGAATATCTTCCCTCACCCAATTCTTAACTAGTCACCTTAACCAGGTCTAAATGAATAGCCTCTCCACCCTTATTTCATCTACCTTCACCACAACCAGGTCACGCAAAAAACTCCACCTCATCTCCAAATTCAATTCACTTTACCAAAAATCACTTACCTCTAAAATCTACCCAAAAGGAGATGAAAACTGGGTAATAAACATCTCTTCCACCAACATCCCCACCCATGTCAACAACATTCTTTCCCTAGGACCAAACTTTTCTGCACCCTCCTCCTCCTTCAAAAAAATTATTCCTGACCTATTGACCGACTTAGAATATATCCACAATGACCCCCTCCTCAACCATTCACATGTTCAACCAGATCTTTCACGCGTCTCTGTAGCTAATATCATTTCCAATTTCATTCAGCACCCCCATTCCACCCCTTCTAATTTCTCCCCGCAATTTTTCAAAGACCTTGCGTCCACACGTTCTTTTCTTCAATCTCATGACGACTTAATTGTCACCAAGCAGACAAAGGTAACTCTACTGTAATTATGGACCTTTCTGATTATAACCTCAAAATTAATTCCCTTCTTTCTGATACTTCCACCTATAAACCCATACCTCGTGATCATACTACATCTCTCCAAAAACAATTCAACCTCCACCTAAAAAGCCTTGTCAATTCGAAATTAATTACTTATCCTGTTTACAGAAACCTTATTTCCTATAATTCCTTAGCCCCCCGCTTTTATGGTCTTCCCAAAATCCACAAACCCAACAACCCCCTCCGTCCTATTACAGCTAACGTCAATGCACCATCTACAAAACTTAGCAAATTCTTACTTTCATCCTTACAAGTCCTCAGCCGTAACAACCCATATGATATCCAAAACTCCTTTCATCTACGTGATCTTTTAACATCCCTCACCATTCCTGATCATTACATCCTCACTTCCTTCGATGTCGAAAGTCTTTTTACCAACATACCCTTAGATAAAGCCCTTGTCATTATAGATAACAACTGGTCACTAATAGAACCCCATACCTCTCTCAACCGGTCCTCATATCTCCAATTCCTTTAACTCTGCTGCAAATCTGGCTATCTCACTTTCCATGCACAGTTCTTTAACCGAATTTCTGGACTGGCCATGGGAAATCCCCTCGCTCCTGACCTCTCCAATATTGTCCTAAATGACCTTCTAGACTCCATCCTACCCCAGTTCCGTGACGATGTCATTTTCATTAAAAAATATGTGGACGACCTCCTCCTTATCCTAAACCCTAACATCATCCCAGGTTTATTATCATCCTTCAATGAATACCATCCCCGCCTACATTTCACTGTTGAACTAGAACATAACAAATCACTACCTTTCCTTGACCTCCGTATCATTAGAAATCCCGATCACACCTTATCCACTATTATTACTCCCAACATCCGCACCACCAAATAATAAATGTCGCCAAAAATATCATCCACCCTGGCCTATCCCTCTCCGACTCTTGCTTCCATAACACCAACACCCACTGCATCAAAGAAATCCTATTAAAAAACAATTTTCCTCCCCATGTAATCAATAAACTCATCCATCACCATTATAACCCACCCACCCACACCCGATCTCCACATCCGCCTTCTATCCCTATATACAGATCCTTGCCATATATACCCTCCCTCTCTAATAACATTCAAAAATCCCTACGTTCCTCGATCCCCAATTTACGCATCGCCTTTAAATCCCACAACAAACTCTCCAATATTTATACCCGAGTTAAAGATCCCATTCCCCTAAAACATCGCTCTCAGGTCGTCTATCGTATTCCTTGCTCTACTCCCAACTGCAACTCTTCCTACATCGGCGAAACCAAAAACCTCCTTAAAGACCGCATTACCCAACACAAATACTCCATTTCCTCCCACAACCCAACCGCTTCTAAACTCTCCGTACACGCCCTATCCTTTAACCACATTTTTGACTTCGAAAATACGTCGATCCTAGCCTCCGTTCCTAATTATAATAAACGCATCCTCTCAGAAACCATTCACATCAATTTAGATTCCTCTACCGTTAATGCCAAGACCGACTCCCATCACCTATCCCTAACCTACTCCCAAATTTTTAATTTACTAAAATAACCTTACATTCTTAATTTATTTCGCCATTCTTTAATTAATTACATTTTGACCATTGACTTTTAATTTTTCACGCAATTTACATTATTTACTTGTCACTTATATATATTACGGTTGAAATTGATTAAATCATTACAGTTAATATATAATGGTAGATTCAAATTTATTAACGGCTATTTTAAAATAATAATGTAACAATATCAAATAATTAGCCAGAAAATTCATTGGGAGCAAATACTTTAAGAATTTTAAATAAAAAAGTTGAATATATTAATCGATTTTATATACTCGTATTGGCATAGTAATATGGCAACACATCATCTTATAGTCTAGATGTTTACCTATCAACGCGATTTAGGTAGTTTCGAAATTTTCTCATATCCGACAAAGATAATAAAAATTATTTTAAAGCGCGTATATACGCTGTTTTAAATACCTGGCAAAGGAAATCTATTCTTACATACTTGCAAGACGTAAAACTAAAGCCTACGAAGGATCTTGAAAACAATACTTATAAAGGACAGCACTATTTCTACACCAACTAGTGTGTATAAAGGTGTAGAGCATAGTCAAACTGCCTACAATCTAGAGTCTGGGTGCTCTGATTATAAAATTACAAGTTTTAGCTTGTAAATTTTAATAAAAACAAATAAAAGGATCTCCAAAATTCGGCAATATGAATGGTTGAAGGAGCATGCCTGCATTGGTATGGTGTCATTCGGGATGAACACCATTTCATGTATAATGGGGCAGACTAGATGAAAATCTATAAAATTTCTTTAGAAATTTGAAGTAATATTTTAAGTTTTTATAATATTTTTGAAGTTTATGTATGAGTACAATCTCCTTGTCTCAAATAATATATAGAATTAATTTGCCAGAATACGGGATTTGTGTGATTTAAAATTATGCCAGCTGATAGTACTTGGATGAGTGACTATCCCCCGAGACGAGTGTTTCTCCGTTCGGGTATGAGAGGTCCTTGAGCCTACTGGAGGCTCAAGTACCAATACAAACGTACGTGGACACAACCATAATCGATTCGCACCCTCGAGATAATCGAAATATCGAAAAAATAATTGGAAAAGGTTGAAAGATGGTTCTTGTTTTCGTATGCTCCTCCTACTATCATACCCTCAATTCTCTCTTCCCCTTCAAGTCCTGGTTATTTACACCACTCCTTGCCCTTTCAATTCCAAATGTATAAATATCACATAATGTATATTTAAAATTTTGTACGTAAGGATTTGGTAACTTTTAATTTTTATTTCTTGGTTTAATCTGATGCAATATTCTTCTTATTTAAATTGTTTAGATCATACAAATAGTTTAACACTTATTTCTATGCGAATAAAGTTTCCCTATCATTCTTCAGTTGCACAAAATTTTCATTTTCATTAAATCATTTTTTATTAATTTATTTCTTCATTTTCAAACTACATTAACATTTATTTCCTATAATTGTACGTATTTGTCCCGAATCGTAAAAACGATTATTATTTTTAATAAAAACGGAGAACTATAGTGATATTCCAAGTCGCTCAGTAAATTTAATCTTGGTTTCAATTAAAAACATTAACATGCATTGTAATGTTAATATCGTTGCCACTTAAAAACATTATTATTTTACAAAATAAATAATGAAATTAAATGTACATAAATTATAGGGGGGAAACTCTATTATAAAGTGCTTTCCTTGCTTTTATCACTTAGCGTGACTTTATGCTTCAATTGCTAATCGGAGGTTGCTACAGTGGGAGCCCTAAATTTTGCCTACCCTAAATAAGATAGGGATCTTTAACGAGTACCTTACGCCGTACAGGCGCGTGGCCCCCTGTTTAACGTCCCTTCCGAAGGACGGCACAACCAAGGATTTTTTACTCCCATTTAAAAATCGTACGGCCACATGCCGGGCTATGAATCCGCGATCTTTGGCTTAGTAGGTTGTTATGCTATCTTCTAGACCCCAGGTCGATCATGAATATTGTTAGTAGTATTAAAAATGACAAACTGAAGACACTAAGTCGCTAAGGAAATCTAGCCTTGGATTGATTTATAACCTTAAAAATCTATTAAAAAATAAAATCATTGCCACATTAATACATTGCTTCTATGTGCAATAAATAATGAAATAAAAAAGATCTAATTATTTGAAGAGGCTTTACTATTAGTCATACCACACATATATTTTTGTTTCAGTATTTACTATTTGGTTTTATCGGTAAATTCACATTTCTTAATAATGTTATTATATTTTATTTACTATTTTTGCTGTTTCGGGAAATTTCAAAACTTACTACACAAATTTTCTAACATCCCCATTAGTTAAAAAAGACTCATATACACGACTATTATAAAGCCCATTATGATTTAACGGAGAAGATCTTTGAGGCTCCACTGAGCCATCGAATTGATCTCACATCCTATGCTTACAATCCTAAATCCTTAATAAAGTCCCCAATGCTCATTACTATGTCAAGAATAAAGGCATCAATCAGACCTTAGGAGGCATGAATTCGATACCAGTCCTTTTGTAACAAACTTTATTAATCTCAAACCCTTAACTTCAAACCTAGCAACTTCTTCGATTCCTAAAAATATTCTTAGACTTTTAAAAAGAAGATGGCATTGTGACCTTCTAAGTAGAATTCGTGAGTGCAACCAATGGAATTTATCCCATAACATTATTTATCTTTCATTTCATTTACTTGTTGTATTACTAGGAATCAGTTGTAAATTTCAATGAATAAATTAATAAAACAAAGTAATTTATTCCTTCATTTTCAAACCACATTGAAATTTATTTTCTATACTTATTATGAATTATAAAAATTATTATTAAAAGCAATGAGCTCTTCAAGTCGCTATTATCCCATATTTTACTCATTGGGCCACCTGTTGCGCTTCGAATCACGGTCTTGAGCTTGTTATGTTAACTACTAGACCACACACAGGTTGCCTACAATTTAAGTTCCTTGCTTTTTTTTTTTTAGTTTAGTATTTGCAATTTGTTTTTTTTTAATTACTACATGTTCAATTAGGATTTTGTTTCTTTTAATTTACAATTTTGTTTAAGTTTTTCGATTCTGATGTTTGTAGCTCTTGGACATTAATTTCCTATTAGCATATGGAAGTTAGTTTGAAAAGTTGACTAACTCTTGAGCTTGTGTGGTTACTAAGAGTGTCTTAGATTGAGAACTCCTTGTTTATGTATATCTTTCATTACTTTTAGAGGCGGAAAACTGCAAAGTTCACTAATATTAGGCAAAAAGTTTCTCTCTCAACTTTCATTTTTAATATCCCCTTTCATACTTTGGTTTTATCAGTTTTTGTTTCATGAATGTCATTATTCAGTATGAGCGGCAGGTATTTTTAATATCTTCCTTTAGAAAAAAAAATGACAAAACTCAATTTAGTTAAACCTTCAGTAGTAATTGTATTGGTTGAAACTTTTTAATTAAGGGACGAAATGTCTGATATTCCATTTTCAACATGTTTTTTGTTTTTGTTAATAAAGTACTATTTTGTGTTTGTGTCCCATTTGTGTAAGTTTTATGGAATTAATCACCTAAGTAAATATCCAAAAAGTTTCTGGCTTGTAAAACATTCTAATTTTTAATAAAATAATTTTTTAAGCACCATTACAATAGGAATACTTTGCTTTGACAATACTCTATTTTTATTTTTTTAGCTCAGATGGACTTTGAAATGAGGCGTTTGGTATCGAAACCGGTTGCATCCATTTTAAAAAAATTGTCGATTCTGATAAAAAAATATTAAATTTTAAAAAATAATCAATTCAACATTTTTTCTTATTTTATTGTTACTTTGCTGACAGTTCACTTAAAAAAAATTAATGACAATTTTTCTACATTTCTGTCATTAAGAACTTATAAAAATAAAAATAAAAAACATTTTAGAAAAATAAAATGGATGTACCTGATTTTGAAACCAAAGGCATCAAGGATCGTGTGAGTAAAAATTAAGTTTTTTGAGATATTAGACTGTTCTTTAGAGCTAACAATATAATTATTATCAATTATATAATATTTCATTTTTAGCAATTATACCTTATAATTAACTATATAATATAATTAAACTATAATATAATATAAATTGTACTAATGAATATAATCATAAACAATAAATAAATTATACGATTAACTATCTCACTCGGTGTTCTATTTTAATACTAAATTATCATGATTATTTATAGACGTATTGATAAGGAAAAATGTGATAAAACAACCCTCATTGCAAATAATTTAAAATGTTTTTATGATATTATCAAACAGTTTTCCTTCTCATACGATAAAAAAGAGCTATATAAATGTTAATAAAGAATAAAAGTTAAGAAGCGTCGTTATTGATTAAAGAAGATTAAGGTAAATGAAAATGGTAAAAAAACTGAGAGAATGTGAAAAAAAGAGATATAAATGTGCATTTTTTCAGTAGCTCAAAGAAGTCTTTTTGTCCCACTTATAATATGAGAGACCTTCATGGCAAATAATGTTACTTTGAGAAAATCTTATTTATATTAATTAAATCAACATAAATGAACATGAACAGAGTTATACCATTTATAATAAGAATGAATGATTGAGCCGCTCAGGATTAAAATCGAATAACTACTAAATTTCAACAATTGACTTTTTTACTTCTTTTGCTAGTTTAATCAAGCAGTTTTTATGTTTCCGAAACAAAAGGCTAAGATCAGGGCTAAATCCATGAAAAATAAGGTGTTAAATAAACAGGCGAAATATGTTAAATAGTCAAGTTGAAATTTTGGAGTTATCCGACTTTGATCCTGAATGCCTCATATGATTCCCAATGATTTTCCAATAAAATAAATTCTAAAGTAAGAAAGCAAAGTTCAATTCCCCATTACTATATTCCCATTACCATTATATGGACGAAATTCATAAGATATGAACATAAGAACGACCAAGTGTAGAGTTTGCAAAGGATAATGTTCTTGTCCCGAATGATGAAGGAAAAATACAACAGACACTGATCAAATGGCAAGAATAGCTTATTAGGAAAAAAAAAATCAATAAACTTAAAAAAAAATTGAGCATGGTAATCTTAAGGAAAAATGAATTTTTTTTTCTGTAACGACGAGCAAAGCAAGACTGTCTCATTTATTAATAATAACAATAATAAATTATTTATTTATTCTGTGACAAGTCCCTTTAGAATAACAATAACGGTGTACAGGTTATTATTATATCTTAGAGTATATTAATACAGGGCGTTATTATATCTTATTAAATGAGAAAGAATACATGAGAAAAAATAGTTGCGAATTACCTCCAGTGATAACATTTAAAAAAGAAAACAGAGTACAAGAAATAAAAAATAACAGAAATAAGATTACAATACTTATATAGAGAGAAACAATATATAGTTACATATGCATGTCAATTACAAGAAACAAAGAGCAGAAAATGAAACAAAAATATGAACGATATCATCTAATATAACTTGGTTTTAAAAATATCTAACTGGATGAGTGAAGCGTCAATAATATAAATAGTGATAAACTTATAGATAAATAAACACACATCATTCATTTATCAGTTAGAAAATTTTAACATAAATCTGGGTATGTTATTTCCGATTTTATGGGAATTGCAAGGATATAAGGTGATTGAATATATGAGATTTGAAGGTTGAACGATTATTGGAACGACGAACGGAAGAAGGTATAGAGTTCCAAAGGGACGAGAATCGGATAAGGAAAGCTCTATCAAAAGCAGTTGTTGGGTGGGATGCTATATATAAGTCTGAGAGCCGAGAACGGGTGTTGCGGGAGTTTTTGAATTTAAGGAGATCAGAGATGTATGATGGTCGGCGGGATTGGGTAACTTGGTAAAGAAAGGAAGCTAGGAAGTACTTACGTCGATAGGAAGGGTAAATTTAATTTTAATTTTCATTAAAATTAAAAGTAAGTAATTAAAATTAAAAGTAAATTTTAATTTAGGCTAAGTAGCAGAAAAAAATGTATTTAATATTTTTTAATTCCTAAACAAGTATACCTTTGAGAAACAACTTCGCTTATTTTTTTGCTGCTGATTTTATTGTAGTTGTTTAGGATTATGGTTTATTTTACTCTAGAAAATAAATATCTATGATTTTTTTTTTATATTTCTATTTATTAGAATACATATCCCCACTATATTTATGCCTACCAACTGTTTGGCATTGATCCTTTGGGCTTGTAGGTATATTTATTTACCTCCGAGGTAGAACTATATGAATATAAAGGAATGTAGAAAATTCAATTTTTGTATATATACCAGAAATGTTCAAAGCTTAAATATGTTACGAATCTATACAATCACACTTAACCAATTTAGAATGTCGAAGTTTAGTATTCAGATTTTATCCAAGCAATTAATTATACCGAAAGGTAACAGAAGGCTTATATTAGGGCTTATTAAGGCTTAAGGCTTTATTATTATTATTATTTAAGTATGACCCTTATTACTATGCACTTCGGCCTAAAGAGGCCCATTGTGCTTGAGTCCTAAAAATCCCTAACATAGGTCTAGACTTCTGAGAAATTTTAAATAGTCTTTAAACCTCAGTTCTTGAAGTTCCTTGTATCCACCAGGGCCAAGGTCAAATGTCCTCTTTCGACTTAGTGCTATACATTCAAAGAGGATGTGCCAAGGGGTTTCGTCCTCCTCTTTGCACCATCTGCACCTAGGTTCTTGTTCAATGCCTAGGAGATGCATGTGTTTCCTGAGTTTACAGTGCCCAGTGATGGTTTCAACCATACTTTTGAGGTCGGTTCTCGACGAGTGAGCAGCTTCTTTCTTGATTTTATCAGAAAGATTATCGTTGGGATCCTTTATGAAAAGTTTTGTATGCCTTATCTTGGCTCTATCCCAACGTGTTTTTATCTTCCTCTTGGCTAGTTTATTAATTGTATCCTTAGCCAGGGGAAGGGGGACCCCGCACCATGGTTCAGGTCCAATAGGAGCAGTAACTGCTCCTTTCTTCGCCAATTTGTCGGCCCTTTCATTTCCTGGAATATTACTGTGCCCAGGGATCCAAAATATGTTAACTCTGTTATGTACAGCTAGTTCATCTAGTCTTAGACAGCATTCCTCCACTAGTCTGGAGTTTGTTACTGCATTTTGTAATGCATTGCATGCTGCCTGACTGTCAGTGAGAAAGTTAATTACCTTATTCTTGTGGTCCTTCATAGCGAAGGCACCTGCAAGTATTGCCCATATTTCCGCTTGGAATACAGTGGGTGTCGTGCCCAGAGCTAAGTAATGACCCATGCCCTGACAACCCCTAAACCAGAATCCCGAGCCGGCACCAAACTCCCCTTTGGATCCATCCGTATACACATTTAGACCATTGGGTGGATTAAAGCAATCATTCTTGCTTTTGCAAATCGCCTGTATATTGACGTGAAATCTTTTTTCAAAGTTATACTTATTCAGCATTGAATCAGAATGCTTTTTTAGATCTGCATTTTGCTCGATTATATCAAAGACACTTCTGTGTCCAAAATCGTTGGTGGGTTTTTTGACCCCTCCTATTTTTACTAGCCTGTAGGCTGTCTTCAATGCCTCTGATTCAATTAGAATGTCAAGAGGAGTTAAATCAAGTATAGTTTCCAGTGAGTATACAATCACACTTAACCAATTTAGAATGTCGAAGTTTAGTATTCAGATTTTATCCAAGCAATTAATTATACCGAAAGGTAACAGAAGGCTTATATTAGGGCTTATTAAGGCTTAAGGCTTTGGTTTATATAGAAGAATTTTTAGATATTTGTTGTAAATTGGTATTATATTGCAAATAAATCTTGGAGGATGCGATAAAGAAAAAAAAAAGTACTCTTAGACTTTGCACACCTGCTGTGAGAATCCATTTTCTATATTTTCAATGTATGTGTTCCAATCTACAAGTGGAACACTATTATGCCAGTTTTGGAAATATCTGCTTTAGAAGCGAGAGGTAGCTAGAGCTAGATGCTGCTCGATGAGGAAGAAAAATGAGAAAAAACTTCATCCGCATTCTGATTCTTCAAAATGTCAAACTTTGTACAGCGAGTCCTCCTTGGGGTCTAAACTTTTTAAGTGAACCATCCGCTGCTTAGATGTGGATCACTTCGATAAATAAAGTAAGTAAAATTAATTTCCGCTGTGGTCCCACGTTCCCTAGCTTTACCCACCTGAAACTTTCTTATAATTAGTATTCATTGAGGGGAATCAAATAGTTAAAGTACTTTAGACAACTTTTGCAAAGTCGAGTTTATCCTGTTAAATATAGTTGAAAATACTGAAAGATTCCTTTCTATTTATTTACTATTTAAATTATATGTTTTAAAGTAACATTTTAATCATAAATTGTTCTCATGTACTAATTATAATACCTTTATCGTGTGAAAATGATGACTTTAAGAAAAACTAAGCAAGGACCATTGCTGGTCCACGAGCAATTATTAAAACCGTTATTTGTTTCTGAGGAGTTCCTTTAGAGCCATTTCTTTTTTTTTCAAAAAATACATGTAGTCTTCTTCTATTTTATAACTGAAAAACATTTTTGAACGAAGATTGTTTTTTCTTGCTTTGGATGCTAATGACGTTACTAGAAAAAGTTGAAGAATGTTGGAGTAAGCCTCTAAGATTCACATTATAGGGCTTGAAGCCCAACCGACTGTGATGCTTGTTTAAGTGAATGGATATTTAGTGATTAGAAGATATTTGATCATTAAAAAATAGATAAATGAGAACAAGCATGTATTATGCGCTTAATTATGGGATTAAGGTTAGAATATTATCCATATTTTATCTTGCTCGCGATAAAAATCTAATTCGTTACAGATTGTCTTTGTATTATTAATATACCATAAATCATAGATCACATTTATGGAAAAATGAAACACATCCCATTTTTATGGGATTAGTTATACTATAACTAGTAATAGTGAGGCATAATGTATTTCTCAACAATATATAAGTGTTCCAAAATGTGCTATAATAAATAATTTATCTGTCCTAGCTGGATTTGAAGCCGGGACTTTCAGCACAGGGACTGATTAGTGAGTAGATTGTGAACTATCTACACATTAAGCAACCTGGTCACAAACTTTAAATTATAGACTTGTATTTTATACAAGTCTATAATTAAGTAAAATATTTCTAATATTAATATAGAATAATAGAAATATTTCTAAAATATCTATAATATTAAGTAAAAATTAAGTATATCATACTAACTATTGGGACAATTTTATTAAATTATGTTATTTTCATAATATAATTGTTATTTTTACAGATTTTAGACATTAGCTTCTTTAAATTTATGTGTATATATATATATAAATATATGTGATTGTTAATTGATGCAGAAGAATTGTTAAAAAGATTGAAAATGACATCGATTTATCGAAACGTCTTAATAAATATATAAAAATTGAGAAGTTGAAATGACTTCCATTGTATTTCCCATTGTATAATAATTTTAATTAATATGTGAGTTTTTGGTTTTCTAAGTAATATACCTACTTATATTACTTATTATATTATATTATTACTTATATAATTTATTATATTAAATTTATATTGTTTATTATTTATCCTGTCTTAATTCCTGTCAGAAAATCTTCCATAGTAATAAAATTATATTTATATATAGATATAAATAAAAGTAAATCATTTACTTCGTGCATTACGCTTATGTTTGAAATGTTCTCGTTCTGAAGTAAGAGATTTGAACAGAAGAGAGTTCTTAGTTTTGTGTTTTTCAATTAATGTCTAAATGATAAATAAATGATTGTTTAAGACCAGTACATTTATGTAGTATTTGAAAGGATATTCAATCTTAAAATGTGCAATTCTAAAATCATTTAAGCGCTTTTAATTTCAGGGAAGTTGATACTACAACTTCATATCCCACTTCATTACTATTCATCACTAGCAGTTGTTTACCCGAAGCGCTAAGTGACCATTTGATGAAGCTTATTAAATCATAAATGATCGTGATGATGAACCTGCTATCATCGCTCTTTATGGCTTCTTTTTCCCGCCAATGTCAGTAATTTTCTGATGGACTCAATTAGAGCTGATATGATTGACTCACAAATAACGCACATTAATCACACGTGCTACCGAGTGGAAGTCTGTCAATGTCATTTCGAAAATGATTCTTTTGATGAATTAATCCTTGGTACTGTGTCAAAACGGTATTATGAGGGAGCAAATTATATAACTGTAAGTGTGGCTCAGTAGGTCAACACTGTTGCCATGCCGAAAATTCTGGTTCAAATCCCGCTGCGGGCAAAAATTTTATTTAGTCTGTTAGCAGCAGGAGATGGATCATATAGGATCAAGGACCCTCCTGGGGCCCTTGATCTAGCCTCTAAACGTGGGTACCCAAAATACTGGGGGTTGAGCGTGATATAGATAGACCACCTCCATTCACTACCGTTGTCCTTGAAACAGTCTCTACCATGTACTAAATCCCAGACAGTTGTAGTGGTACAGGTAATGTCAACCTGGTTCGCCTCACATATATATCCTACTAATATTATAAATGCGAAAGTTTGTGTGTTTGTCTCTCTTCCACGCAAAAACTACTGAACGGATTATGATGAAACTTTAAAGTAATATGGGTTATACATCAGAGTAACACGTAGGCTACAACAAGGGCGCATTTACGGGGGGGCACAGGGGCACATGCTCCCCAGACAGTTTTTGTGTGCTATGGAGAATCCATTGTAGTACATAATTATAGGCAAATCACATCCTCACTGTTGTTAAAATAACATAAAGAACATGAGTGAAACTGTTGTTTTGATATTTTAAAAACTCTTGAAATCTTTCTATAGATACTACAAGTTTATTTGTAAGTTGATTTTTTCCCCGTCTTCCCGTTGTGCCCACAGAAAAAAGTCCTGGATCCGCCCCTTGACTACAATTTACTATGATGTGTAATTTGGTCATAATATATAATGATACATATCAAGTAAGTCGTATAAAATTCTACCCTCTGAGTTGCTTGCTCACCTGTTTCTTACTCGTAAAATCTATATATTTTCGCTGAACGAAACAAATCAAGTAAAATATTTTACAGGACTATTTCTTGATCCCGCTAAATGGCCCCTCCCTGTTTCGTATTGTATTAAGTCAGCGGCTTTGAGACGGTTCCAGTAAAAACCGCCTTCAGCGGACTCAGCCCATTGTAACGCTTTGAAATTCCGAAAGGTAATAGAAGGCTATTGGTTTATATAGAAGGATTTTCAGCTATTTGTTGTAAATTGGTATTATATTGTAAATAAATCTTGGAGAATGCGAATAAAAAAAAAAAATACAGGAGTATATTACAGTAGGTATGGGACCGCCAAAACTAAAAACACATCGATAAATTACCTATATATGTACATTATTCTAATCCTTTTAGTTTTAATTTCTCCCTGCTGCCGTACGACAAGTGAAACCGTTATACTAAGTAATCCTTTTCAATAAATTCAAAAACATTACATAATTATCCTTTACTGACACGAAAAACAGTAAACTTCTGCCCGTCCCGTTTGTTAATCAGTGTAAATGTATTTTTCACGGCTGTGCTGATCCGTCAGTGATGAAATTTGATATGGATAATCTCAAGCCTGGGGAAGGACATAGCCTACTTTTTATCAGCACACCTCACAGACGATATTTATATAAAACTGTAACCTGATTGACTAACACACCTAGCGGTCAACGAACAGCAGAAAACACAGAGCTTAGCTCCTTAAAAATCGCAGATAGGTTCTTGTATAGCTTAAATGAGCATGCAATGGAATTTGGATAATTCCACCCCCTCCCCTTCCCCCCAAGCGTTTCCCCCTTAATATAATTGGGGCTTAAACATTGTATGGAATCCGCCAGTTTCGATGTACGAGTAACTTATAACTTATAAGCCTTTCTAAATATGTTATGCTGTTCCAAATCATCAACAAACGGGACATTAAGGTCAGAATGGATGATTTTATTCGAAAAAGGTCATAATTGAGGATTTTACGAAGTATTTGTGAAGGACTAGACGCGATAGGAATTGATAGATTAGTGAAGCCTTGAAGTCCAAATAGGTTTTATAATAGCCATGTACATGAGTCTTATGTTATATACTACGCAAAAATTAATAGGGATATTGCTAATTTTATAGTATATACTTTACCTAGCACTTATATTATTATGGAATTTTTTACACTTTACAATATTGATTGTAGTATAATTTCTAATACATTTTAATGTTTTATATAATAAAGATAATATTAAATTATCTAACGTAATTTAATGTACGTGGCAAAGTAAACACAACAAAATTAGTGGCATCTCCAATCATTTTTGCATAGATTAGATTTGCGGGATTAGAGCGATAGACTATTAAATGTTGAAATAGTTACTAACGACCTAGCAGCTTCTTTTCATTTTAGCCTTCTATAATGTTCCAAGTTTTTAAATTAACTTGAATCTTCGTTTATGGTAATAACATTTTATTAAATGGCCCGACGTTCTTTCCTGCTCCTGTAATAGCAAAACAAAACTTGTTATTTGGTCATAAAAACAAATTACATCAGATGAAGGATTCCGCATCAAAAGCTTAGGGTCTTTACTGTATCGATGATATAGTCGACATTTCATTTTCCGTTTTTTTGTACGCTATCTCCGATTTCACAAAATACATCATTGATAATGTCAACATTTTTTTAATTGTGTATAGGGTGTATTTATTGTATATTGTGTATAGAATGATATCAATATTCATGAAAGTGCGCTGACTGGAATCATTTTCCGAAATTGGATTCTCCTAAGATTTCTCAAAACCGAAACAGGCTTACTATATGATAAGTAATAACCTAATAATTTGTAATAATTATAAATTTAATTAATCACTATCTGTTAAGAATCTTAGTATATTACTAATGTAAAAAACTTGTTTTTATCCCGTTTCTCTTCCATCCAACTGCTTTACACTAAACAATAAGGCTGTTCTGGACTAAAATCAAAATGGGAGGAACCATGGAACTGGATAAATTCTGATTTTGATTCAAAGAATAATAAAACTAAATGGGCTAGTTAAGTTTTGGCCCTTGGAAATAATAACAACAATAAGGAAATTGCGACCAATTCTAGGGAATTCAAATAATCGCCTTTAATGGTGCAGAGGAAAAACAAACTAAGAGAATACTAAATGAAACTTTGAAGAAATTTATCCTTTCCCATTGTTATTCATGTTCTAATTAAATAAAAACACAAAGCACTAATTCTAAAGTACTAGATTTAGAATAAAACAGTTTATAGTATTTTATTGTTACCATTCGATCGCTCTTGAGAACACCTTTCCAACCGTATACGATCTATGTTTGGATTTGGCTTTTCGATGCGTTCAGGCCCACCTTATATACTTTTGATAATATTTTTTTTTATTTAATGATTTGTATAACAAGTAATATCCAATATAAATTGGATTTTGAGCACAGCTAACAATTGAAACCTAAACGAACGCCGTAGCTTCTCTGAGACAAAAGTTATGCTGAACGGAAATCTCGATACGCCACAAAATTACCTCGAAATAGTATTTACTGATCCTTTAGCTATCCAGCGGTACGAGTATAATTGAATTTCGGTAGGAGATGATGGATATATAGCTGCAAGACTAAACTGTAGTGTCTCCGATTTTGTTATAATTCGTTATTTTTTAATTCTCTCCCATTATTGAAGCAATTTTAAAGACGCATTCACGTCACAAATTAAATCATTTAAGAAAAAAGTGTCATAACTCATACCAGCTGCCCCCATAGACTCTTAAATCAGATACAGCAATCTGATCTCAAGGCAATTACAAATTGAATGAAATATTTAGCCGTTCGTGAAAATCATATTTTCCATAAGATAAAATAATATTTATTTTATTAAAAATATGTCGTCAAATTGACAATGTTTAATTTAATTTTTATTTTAAATAGAAAAGATATGCCCCCGGCCGGGATTCGAACCCGATCACATGCAATTGCGAGAACACGTGGACATGGGATCGGGCAAGAGAAAATATTTGTCCCTTGTCGGCAGACGACCCTGGTTGCTCCTATGGTTAGAGCGGTGTCACAGAGAGACAGAGGTTCCGGGTTCGAATCCCGGCCGGGGGCATATCTTTTCTCTTTAATATAAAAATATTTAAAAATCAAAACAGCTGACCAATAGTTATAAAAAAAAAAGTTTAATTTAATTGTTTCTGAAAACTAGATTTAAAAAATCAGGCTCCTGCACGATAAAAAACGATAATTTATTAAACTGATTTCGAATTCTGAATGTGTATCTTATAATATCTTAGTTCTGATAATAATAATAATATCTTAATGAATATACATTTCAACAGATATCTAAATCCTTAAATCAGATTTTAAATTCACAAAATAAAAGATTCTAAAACCACAACATAAAAGTTACTTATATACAATTACTTACAATGTAAAGCGCCATTGAAATTGCAGGTATTAAATATTTTATATTTAGGATACAATAGGAAAAACCCAAAACAAAGTCTTTAATTAAAATTGCTGGAACAAAAGCAACTAGTAGACGTTTCGCCTATTCTGGCATCACTAGGACACACATCACAAGAAAACATCAGAAGTTTGTTGTCTCTATTTGATGAACCTGTTTGGACTGCTGATGTGAGATGTGCTGCACTTTATTTGATACGTCGATTGGTTGTTTTTGTTAAAATATTTTGGAGATTTAAGGTTTTGTTTTCCCTATCGCACCTTACTTCTGATTCTGTTTATTTTTGAAGTTCTATTGTATATTTAGTAGAATATAATCAAAAATGTTTCAAAAGGGACTGCGAATTTAATATGGCACAATAATTGTGGGGAACTAATTTGATGCCAGAGGACTTTACCTCTCTGGAATAAAAGCCCTCGGTGGCTTCATTTGTCTTCCAGCACGGAAGGACAATATTGATCCCACCTTAAATTGTCTTCACAACTCTGAACGAACAAGCAAATTGTGAATTAAAACTTTGCTGAGATGTTAAGAAATCGAACCATTTATGAAACAAGTAATTACGGTCTAGGCAAAATAGATCACCTAAGACAGTAAGGTGGGGAAATATATAAATATATACCGTATCCCCAAAGAAGGTATGCTAAGTGTTTGGCGTGATGGGACATGAATCGCTCATTATTAGATGCTCGAAACTGGCCAAGTCATTAGTTTGAATCTCCGCAATCAACAGCTAATACGATTGAATCAGACGATTCATTCGTATGATTGGAATCGATCAATAGGCTTCGATCACGACAACGCTACACCACACACATCTTTAGTGAAGTGGCTAAAATTGAGAGACCTTGGCTGGGAAGTTTTGATGCATCGTTCGCACAGCCCTGACCTTGCCCCGTCCGATTACCATTTGTTTAGGTCTCTCCAGAACTCTCTTAATAGTGTCAGGTGGCATCAAATGAGACTTCCACAGGGACGATAATTTGGGAAGACAATTTGTTCAACACGGCACATATTTGCTACTTGTCGTACCGGGCGGCATTATAAAATTAAATATGTTTTAGCACAAAGAGTATATGTCCATTTGCAAGAAATAGGTCACCCACATGGTCATGATTTGTGAAGAATTACCAAAGGAGGGGCTACGACTTCACCTTTGAAAATCACTCTCTGAACAGAACCCGAAGAGGAAGGAGCGAAGACGCAGGAGGAGGAGGCCGGCGAACAATGGCGCAGGGGAGTCCGAGGGCGGCCAGCCCGAGGTTTACCTATTGATGTAATCTACCACTGTTTCATAGATAAGTCGTAGGCCGGTTCTATTATGTATTTTATGGTAATCATCTATTAAAACTGAATCATTAAGTGTACTTCTTAATGTATATATAATAATTATAGTTATATAATCTTATTTAAAATTGGATTAATAAAGTATATTCATTTTACTTCTTCTGGTGCTAACTTAACCCATATGCACTATATACTTATGATTAATATATTGATGATTTGAATAATTAGTAAATTGGTAAGCACATAACAGCCCTCGGGAACAGAATCCAATTAACACTAAAGTTTGAAATAATAATTTGAGTGATTATGTCATGTAACGGTGTAATGTCACGAGATTCTATTATACCAAGTCTAAATCATTAATCGGTCCTAATAGTTTTTGAAAATGTTTTGAATGCTGAAATTAAATGCTTATTTCCCCCTTCTTATGGAAAAATCAATATATGTTACGATTTTTCTTAAATTACCTTATTTTTTCGATTCTTTTTTTTCCCTTTAATTCTTTATAAAAAAGAAAAAAAACACGACAACACGACATGTAAGTAGAATGAAATTGTTTATACTACTCTGCTGTAATTATATTTATAATATTTTACATTTTGAATCGACACTCTAAATTTAATGGGATATATAATATATGTTCCATACTCGTAGATTCATGAAGCCATTCTATTGGGTCGTAACGGATGAAATTTCAGTTTCGTTTGTTTCCATTATTTACAGTTTTCTTTTCATTAGTGATTAGATTATTTGTACACTAACAATTTTGTTATTTATACCGTTTGAAAGATTTTAATTCCTTTAATCCTTGTTCATACTCAGTCTTACTTCTTCTTTTGAAAGTGAAGCAACGTTTTAAAAATAATTAAGAATAAAATTAAGTCTTCCGCGGAAATTAACATAGTATAATTTTTCTCTCCGAATTTAAACTTGACCATAGCGTCACGGAGGCGTTCCGAAACATTGATATTATTTACGGTGAAGATACAGTGGACGAAAAAACAATCTTCCGTTGGTTTGAAATATTTCGATTTGGGAATTATGACCTTACCAACAAGGAACATGGTAGGCCGAAGACTAAGTTGGACAACGAAAAGTTAAAAGAGCTGGTCGAAGCGGGCCTTCCCAAACCACTCGTGAATTATTTTCACAACTTGGAGCAAGTGCCATGACTGTTTCCAGGCACCTTAAATAGATTGGTGAGATAAACATAGCTGAAAATATGGGTACCACATGAATTAACCGAGGTCCAGTAGCTCACCCGATTTTTATTTCAGGACCTGAATATAGAGAATACAGAGGTCTTTCCTCACCCACCATATTCTCCGGACCTTTCACCAACTGATTTTTACTTTCTCGGTTTGGATAATTTTTTAAGAAATTAAAAATTTTGACAACAAAAATTTTCTGAAATCGGCCTTTCAAGACTTCTTCCTTGAAAAGAGCGGGGATAGAAATGCTTGTTTCAGGTTTAGAGAGAAGTGTATTGAAAGTGAAGGATCCTATTTTGATTAATAAAAATATCGTTTTCATATTTTTTTTTGCTAATAATTTAAATTTACACCTTCACTGAAATTTCATATGTTACAACCCAATACAATTAATTTTGATAAGCGTGTTTATTTATCACAGTAGTACAATGAGATAACCTAATAACGCTAATTACTGACCCTTGCATAATATATCTTAATGATGCTAAAGGAGTATACATTAATTCTAATTTAGCTTTAGTAACTTTACCTGACTAAATCGATGCATTATGCTGTTACAAATGGGACATATACTGGGATTAATTCTCAGCACAAACCTCGCCTTGGTAATTTACTGCTTTTATTACTTACTAAAGTTCTAATAATGATCATAATTTTATAGATAATTGCATTTGCCTTTAACCATACCTCTGAATCTGGGTGGTTGATTATTTTGGTTATTATGATTTCTTGCATATCGTGATTAAACATTAAACCAAAGTCAAATCACTGAACAGTTCGAAGTGAAATGTTTGCACACTACCATTTGCACATATTATACTGCTAACTTGGAATTTTATTACATTTATTGTGCATTAAATTTACTCAATTCTTACCTATTAAAAAAGTAAATATAGGTATTGTGCTAAATGTATGATTAGACTGTAATGTTTTAAAGACAACGATTTTGCAGGAAGATGAGCTGTCCAAGAACACACTCAACTAAACCAAAAGTTTTTATACACTATCCACATTATAGAGTTTGGGTGGGTCTTCGTAAGGATTTAGATCAAACAAGGTCAACAATGCAGTTAACAGATTTAATATTTTATCATCCACGGGAAACGGGATAGTAGCTCAGCACTCTACACACTGGGCTTTCCCGCTCCTTATTATTACCCATTTATAATACAATAATATGACAATGAAATGCATATGAAATGAGTTTCAAAACAATATGAGTCATTTCCACTTTAAACTAATAATATTATAGAATAACTCAGAGGAATGAGATCGACGTTTAGTTCCATCGCTTTATTGGACTGAAATTAACAATTCGGATAACAAATATGTTTTAAAAAAAATTTAAATATGCAGTCATCAGAGCTGCCGACAGAAGTGAAAACTCAATACTTTGTCACAACTGTGTTCTTTTTTAAATTTCAAAATCAGTTATAGTCTGAATTATTTTCATTTTAAGTTTGTAAATTTAAATTATTAACATTGGTCTGGTTTTCACATTTGACACCCCGAAGAATAATTTTAAATTTATATGTAATTGTATTTATATTTCAAGTGTTTAATACATTAATCAAAACTTATGATTTATCTCCCTAATTTAATCGAAACAATAATTACTATTGTATACAGTTACATTACATATACCTTGTATATGTATTTGTTTAGATGTTAATAACCAATATTATCATCTTTTAAAGTTCAACTGAAGATTCAGAAAGATTTTAGTCATCATGCATAGCAAACTCGAGTACGTTGTGGTGCTGTTCAGGAATCAGCTTTTGCCAGATGAGATATATTTAGTAGCGGATTAAATTAATGAATTTAACACATCGTTATTTATCTAATTAAACCGTTCATTTTCTTTTACGGGAATGCGAAAAGATGTTAATGTTTTGCGATAAAATTGGGAATATTTTCAGTCGTTGTCGATGTTATTAACATCATCTAGTATAGGTTCCATACTTAGTGGAGTATGCCCTATTCACTGAAGAGAACTATTTAGTAGAGGAAATTTCGAACAATCTACTATAGAGATACACTATAGAGAGAATTGTGTATCTTTTATTTTATAAAGAGAATGTAACATAGTTTGCCTAAATTATATTATTCCGTGGCTGATATAATATATTTGAATACATATATAACTGTAAGCTTTACTTGTTTTGATTGACATAACAATAATGACATTAATTATCATGATGGAAATTATATCTTCCACTAGATATAATTTTTAAAATGACTTTCAGATTAATAATGTGTTAATTGTCATTCTCCATGAGTCCAAAAAACAACTCTCACGTGAGATCGCCTGCGGATAGGCTGTTACAATTTTAGACTTAAAAATGGCCTTGGTTTATCCAATACATTCACTAGTAATATTCATCTTTTATTCATTTTATACCTATCGTGTAAGTAACATTTGTGTATGTGGATATAAATAAATAATCAATATATATTTTATGTGCATATGTTAATGTTATAGAATAAAGGAATTCTCCTTCAATACAACTAATTACAATATCATCATATCGTTAATAATACTAAAAAAATAAATCTAATTTTTGTTTGAAATAATAACATCATTTAAAGAAATTTATATCATAATATATATACATATATATATATATATATATATATATATATATATATATATGTATATATATATATATATATGTATAATAATATATATTATTAATAATATAATTAATTATTCAACATTATAACGGCTTTGCCTGGCAACAAATTGAGGATCTACAGTTTGTAGATTCTTTCGTCGTCCTCTGAGAGTTAAACTATTAATATTTTTTTTTTTAAATTTCGTAAATTAAAAAGCTAATGTTCCTGAAATCTTTACGCCGCACAGTGTTTCGATTAGTAGGAGCTAGATGGACAAAATTATTTTTCGGCATTGTTGCATTTCTATCGACTAATTAAGTATTGTAATTATTAAAAAATGGTTTTTAATTAATTACCAACTGAATTTAAGAGGTATTAGTAGGATAATAATTAGAAAAATTAAAATAAAGGCAATAAATAAATAAGTCAATATGTAATAATTAAATTGATAAGAATCAGTATTTATTCTGGGACAAGACCCTTTAGAATAGTGATATGGAAAATAAAATATAAACTATAATGTCTTAAATTAGATTATAATTACAATTTAATTAATAAAATAAAATAAATAATGAATTAATATAAATTAGGAGTTAGTATATAACGAATTAAATGAAAGAAACAAATATAAATACGATAACAATAATTATAAAGAAAGAAAACTATTAATATTCACATATATACAAGATTTTTGGAAATGGTACCTGTTTGTGATAATGATGTGGTATAGTCTATTCCAGGGCGAACTGCAATGCTGTGACTCTTTACTATTTGCGTGTTTTGGTTAGTGCTAATCTCTTTAGTCCACTTTTCTGCCTTCCTTCTAGCCACTATTTCATCAAAATTTTAGCTTTAAATTCACAAAATTCGACTTAGCCCACTATGCACAGGTGCCACACATATTAGAAGCGACGTGCGCTCCTCAACAATTTAAGTCTTTCAATTCAAATAATCACGGGCCTTTGGATATTTGTGTATGCAGCTGCATCTCACATTTTACAGCGAGATTGCCACATTTGTTTTAATATCTTTACATGCAACATATATATATATATACATATATATATATATATATATATATATATATATATATATATATATATATATATATATAAAGATACTTATAATGTTTTTATATCTCTCTATAATGAATTAAAGACAGAATTGTTTCTCTGAAAAACCAAAGATTTATTTAAAATACATTCATATTTACATGTTTTAAATAATTGCAATAACTTTCAACTAAACAGAACCTGAAAAAAACAAAGAAACAGCATTCAATATTTTTACTTCCTTTTTCTTTCAAAAATAAATATATGGGTCTCCTTAAGTCAATACACTGTAATGGTAACAAAACTCTTCCCTCCTTTTATTTACAACAGTTGTTGGGTCAAGAAGGTTTTGACGCTCTCGCAGCAAATACAAAATTAAGAAAACTTCAAAAAAATATCAAAGAGGCAGTTTTCTTTACATCTCCCCTCTTAGGGAGGAAAAATTGTGAAAGAGAATACAAGTAATTGTTCATTTGTTAACAAACACTGGACACAGCTTTGTAATGTGGTAGAGGTTCGATTCTGCTTTCCTGTGGCCCGTATCAACTTCATAGATTGAGTTTGAGATCTTCTTTAGAATCTCGTATGGTCCAATCCTCAATTCCTCTAATTTCTTCCTATTTAGTCTATTTCCGTTTTCCACGTATAATCTCTCTCCCACTTCCAGTTTATATTCTTCCCTATGCTGGTCAAAAACTTTTTTATTATAGTTATGCGATTTTATAGTGTTTTCAATAGAAATGTTCCTATCACTTTTTAGGTCTTGCATTGTACATCTTGATTTCAATTCAAGTGGTAAAATATTCACGTTTTCGCCTTCCAAAAGGTATTTCGGAGCAAACTTCGTGACCGTGTGTTCTGTTTCGTCATATTTTTCTACACAGTTCTGTGCTATAGTAGTCCATGGTGTCTTCTTATCTTATCTTATTGACTAAAGTTTGGTTCAGCCTTTCATTAAGTCCGTTTGAAAAGGGTGCATCCACTACAGTAAAAATCATTCTTATATTCTCCTTCATTTTTCCTTCATAAATTCCTTTGAATTTATACCAGGATATTGGTCCGTTAATATCATATCAATATGATAATCTTCCGTCAGCTTTATGGAATCATTGGCGCTTTGATTTCTTGATGTGGTCATTATAAGCATATTTTGTGAAATGGTTAACCAGTAAATGTAGACATTTTTTTGTTGACCTAGATCCTCCAAATCCACTAATGGTATCAATGGATATAATTTCAAATGGGCGTGTTGCTGAACCTAAATGTGACATTAGACCATATTTTGGCTTCTTCCTTGATTTACATTTTTATAAAAATTTCACATTCATCACAATTTTTTTAAAATGTTTTTGATGATATTTTTAGCAGAGTAGAATTTCGTTATTTTATTTGTTAGTTGTGTTCTTCCGATATGGCAGTAAGTGTAATGGACATTTTTAATTAGTTTTGCTAAGTTGCTCTGATAGTACAACTTTCTTCTTTTACTCTTTTTATAGTAAATGTTAATCTCCAAAATAATATTTCCATTTTGTTAGTCTGGATCTGTGTGTAGGTGATTTATTATATCCTCTTGATGAATTAAATTTATTAGTTTTAGAAAGTCGTCAGCATTTTCATAAGGTTCTAAAACTGGATTTTGACTTAAACAGTCTGCTTCTTGGTTTGATTTTCCTGGGTTATATTTAATTTTGAAGTTATATTGGGATAAATAACATGTCAAGTCACCTAATTCCTCATCCGTTCTAGCCTTGATGTTCATATTTTCTAATGGTTTATGATCAGAGTAGACTATAAATTCTTTTTCCATAAGCCAGTGCTGCCAATATTTCACAGCTTCTTTTATTACCAGACATTCTAGGTATATTGCCTTCTTCTTTTTTTGAACTTTTGTTATTTTTTTTGAAAAATAAGCAACCAGCTTACTGACCCCGTTTTTATCTTATTGTTTCAGCACCGCTCCCACTCCATTGGCACTAGCGTCAGTGTAAATGGCTATTGGTAGTTCGGGGTCAAATATATTTAGAAGTGGTTCTGAACATAGCAATGCCTTTATTTTTCAACTGATTCCTGACATTCTGTGGACTAAATGAACTTAACGTTCTCCCTTAATTAATTATGCAACGGGCCCAGGATAATTGCACTGTGCGGTACAAATTATGATGAAAATTTATTTCTCCTAAAAATTGACGTATATTTCTTTTGTTCCTGGAACTGGAAAGTTTTTTACAGCGGTATTTTTCTTTCATCTTTCAGAGGTCTGATTGAATTGTTTTCTATTATATGACATAAATATTCATAAATAAAAATAAATTCCAAATGGCATAATTGTTCGCAAAAGTACATTTCGAAAATTTTAATCTGAAACCTTCAGTTAGAATTGCCTCCATTAGTCTTGATAGATGCAATACATGTTCTTCAAAAGTTTTTGAAAAAATTAATATTTCGTGTTTAAAGTTTACGGCAAAACTAGAGAGTTTGTATTTCATTATGATGTTACTTACTATTCTTTGGAAAATGGCGGGAGCAATACTTAATCCAAACGGGATTCACGTCCATTGAAAATGACTTACTTGTGTAACAAATTCAGTTTTGTATCTATCTTGAATTTTCAAAGGAATTGACCAAAATGCGGAATTCATGTCTAAAGTTGAAAAATATTTACAGTTTTAACCATTAAATCCGGAATCAATGGAAAAGGTTGTGACTGAGGGACGACAATTTTGTTTAGTTCTCTGAATTCTATACATAACCTTGTTTTTTTAACCTTCTTTTTTATATGCAAGAGTTACTGGAGCAGCGAATGAGCTATAAGATTCTTTAATCAAATTCTTCTCTAACAGTTTTGCTATTCCATTTTCTATTTGTCTTCTATTTTCCGATGTGCACCTGTATGGACGTTTGTAACTGTTATCCACTGTTAGGTCAATATGAGCCTCATAATTACATACAGTACCAACATCATATTTATCTTTGGCGAACACTGGTTTGTATTGGGAAAGTAGGAGAAGTAGATCGTGAGTTAGTAGAGAAAGACAAAAAATGGGTGTTCAATTCATCAGGTGAGACCGGAAAGACTACTGGGGAAGGGGATTTATAAAGTGAGAGTTTCCGAAGGATTTGTCATTTGGATTTAGTATCAGGCGTGGAGGAAAGGGCTTCATGAAAGTATTTGGATTTCGCCTGCTTTATTGTGGATTGCGTTAAGTTGCGAAGAGTCCTAAACACTTGATAACCGTCGGTCTGTCTTGTCCGTCTGTAGCGTATGCGAGCTGCATCGCGCTTCCTCTGCAGTTCTTTTGTGTTTTGACCAATACAAGGAGCAGGTAATCGACGGAAGGTTGTAGTTTTGAGAGGAGCATGGGTGCTTCAGGATACTAATAAGATAGGAAGTGTGTCAACCATGGAATCAATAGTGGTACAGGAATAGATTTCACTCCAATTCAGGGATTCAAGGGAAGGGAAGATGCTTTCACGACTGATCGCATCTAGGTTGCGAAAGATAAAGGTTTTAGATAGTTTGTTCGGAGTTTGGATATTAGGTGTAATTTGGATTGTAATTTGGTCGTGAGAAGAAAGAAACGGGACATGCAATTAAGAAAAGGGGAATAGATTCTGAGGAGAATCGATGACATGCAGATCTAACCATGTGTCTGATCGGTGGGTATGATGGGTAGGAGAAAATGGAACAATGGAGAGATTTAGGGAGTGGAAGAGATTTTCCAGGTATAGGGTTTCATTTGTTTAAACAAGGAGATTGGTTTTGAAATCACCAGAAACAATGATATGGTTGTAGAAGGGAATATAATTTCCTTATACTATCATAATATATATATATATATATATATATATATATATATATATATATTAGGGTGTCACAAAAAAATTAAAGTGATATTTTTTTTAACGCATACCCTCTAATTCTGTTTGAATGGTCTCCAATCATTTAAAAATAAAGTTTCAGGAACTTAGGATCACGATAACCCGTGCCGACTTGCATCGAAACGTGTCTGTACTCGCACAGTATCAGGAGACGGAAATATCGCATTGATTACTGGTTATTACTTATTTGTTTTATGCATTACTTTTGAGTAGTCAACATGTCAGTGGAGTTACTAAGTTCCAAAAAGGAGATATTTTTAATAGGGGAAGTAAAACATCAAATTACTGATACGAAACTTCCCTCTAATGGACAAGTACTAGGAGTTCTGTTCTACAATATTCGTGAAATGAAGTTAAGTGTCAATGAAAGTGCAAATCTTACTACTTGTGAGTGCATTATTTACTGGGAAAAGGCAGATATAACGGCGAAACCAATACCTAACTGTTAAGAAACTAGTTGCATTGTACCAAGTTTGGAGGGATTTGCAAAAACATTTGAATAGCAACAAGAGTTTCTTTCCAACATGAACATTTTGTTTGATATTGCTCATGCCGACGCGCTTCAGCTATTTAAAATAAATGAAGATAGGATCTTCTTGCAGCGCCAAAGAGAACCAGGTCGGCCTGGTCACTTAGCCGGAGTGGACAAAAACTAACAGAAAAAGAAGAAAAGGAACGCCGTAGCAACATTGAGGTGGAAAAGCGACGTGCTAAATATTTTTCATCGTTAGCTCCATCGACAGCATCTTGGTGTTACAGAGAAGAAATTGAAGATTCGGCCTCCAGGTGCTACGCACCAAGCTCGGTACATGGCGAGAGCCATTTATTCATTAAAAATACCATTACTAAGCTCCCAATTCAGAATTTCAAACCAGGATAAGGCAGCACTGCTGGATGTCTGTCTGTTTATCGTGACATCCTACGTCAAACCCTAGCTCCAATACATTTTAGCAGTAAAAGCACTTTATCAGGATTTGTGCTTTTTAAAGTCCATAAAAGTTTACGAGACGATAGACAAAAGCATTTCCAAAGCAGCTTTACAGAATTTTCGCCATCATTTATGGTATTTGACAGATGAAGTGTCTGTTTTGTCTTTATTTGACGATGATGTCGATCAAGAAACTAAAGTTAGAATGGCAAAAACAAGTTCTTATTTAATCGACTCAAAATTGATGACAGTTTTCTCAACAAGAGCCCTTCTTTATGGTCAAATGGTGATTCGTTCCAACAAGCTAAAAAGAAGCTTCTGACACTGAAAGCAGTTAATGATACGGCACAAAGAGGGGTTAAATTAATGCAAGACTTTCATGGTTTAATTACTGTTGAAGAGGAACAAAAGCAATTTTTATTACAGTGCGTACAAGAATACAGAAACGTATATCTTGACTGTAAAAAACTAACTTTGACAAAATAAAATTTCTTGATAAATTTGTCTTTACAACAAATAAATATTAAATAATATTATGTGTTTTATTTACTGAATTTAAACAACAAACTATACAATTTCTCTACAGCTTCCACACGAACTTTTATATTTAAACTTTGACGTCAAGTCGGCACGGGTTGTTGTTATCCGATCGCAATAATATTTAATATTTAAGGTTTTGGATTGAAATGAAAAAAACTGAGGGGGTATGCGTTTCGAAATTCGACAAAAAAAATTTCACCCTTGTAGCCTGGGACACCCTTATATTGTTATATTGAAATTGTATATAATCCGGGTAAAGATAATATTGAAGCTGATTGTCTAGAAATCCGGTTTTGGAATCACATGAGGATACAGATAATGATTCTGTGATTAAAACTTCAAATTTATTGCAACTGCATAATATCAAAGAAAATCAAAAATTGTTAAAAATTGATGATAAATGCATTATTAAAGATAATATAATTTATAAAACTTTAAATAATAGAGAGAAAATATGGATCACTGAAGAATTTGGAAAATCTCTTATTTGGGATGTACACGTTGATCAGGGTCACATAGGCACAAAACAGTTAATTTTAACTTTTGGGCAAAGATTTTATTTTAAAAATATGTAGAAGCACATAAGATTTACTTGTAGATCTTGTGAAACTTGCATTAAAAATAAATCAAGAATAGGTTGCTTTAAAGCACCTTTGTCTCAACTTGGTCCAGCAAAGGAACCTTTTGAAATAGTGTCTCTAGACACAATAGGAGGTTTCAAAGGTAATAAAAATACAAAAAAATATTTACATTTGGCGGTGGATCATTTTACAAGATTTGCTTACGTAATAACTTCAAAGACTCGAGTTGCAAAGGATTTTATAAATTTACTTAAGAAAGTAGAAAAAGATGGAAGTATTAAATTAGTTTTAACAGATCAGTATCCTGGAATAAATTCAGCACAGTTTAAACAATATTTAAATAAACAGAAGATAGCATTGGTTTTTACAGCAGTGGATTGTGCATTCTCTAACGGATTAAATGAAAAGACAAATCAGACCATGATAAATAGAATTCGATGTAAAATTTTTGAGAATGGAAATAAATCATGGCCTCAGGTAGCAGAGGAATGTGTAAAGGATTATAACAACACAATTCACAGTTCGACTGGATTTACTCCTAATTATTTGCTGACGGGAGTGAATTATTCATTTTTACCTGATGAATTAAACAACAACAATTCGACAATTTGGTTAACAATAGAGAAATAGCTTTTAGGAAATCAAAAGAAATTCCCAATCAAAATAAGGAATATTATGATAAGAATGTAAAACAAATAGATTATAAGGTAGGAGATTTAGTCTATGTACAAAACATTAATAAGTTGAATAAACATAAAATCGATCAAATTAGAGTAGGTCCGTTTAAAATTAAAGAGAAAATTTCAGAGGTAATGTTTGTGTTAGATAGCAGATTTAAAAAAAAATGAATCAAATATTATTCATGCTAGTAAGCTCGTTCCTTATTCCGATGTAGTGTACCCTCGGTCTTAAAAAGGGAGGATGTAAGCTTGTGTGTTATCAAGCTGGCCTTTGTCACATGTGGACTTGGAGTGGGAGTGAGGAGGTAATAGGATGGTTAGCATTGAGAATATTGCACTAGTGTTTATGAAAGTTTTGCTATCGGAAATTGTATCGAGTCAGGTAGTTTTAAGCTTATTAGTTTACTGTAATATTAGTTTGTATTTATAATATAGGTTGCTAATTGGAATGTATTATTAAAATTACAGTTGATCACTGCATCATACAAGAGTTGATCTATAACCTAAAGCACCACTCCATTTAAATCCCTTACAAATCGATAAAATGGAGATTAAAGCAAAGTTTTATTTTGTCTCGGAGGCTGACCAATAAAAATATTTAGAAAAATGACACGAATTTTTCCAGCTAGCTCCTACTAATCGAAACACTGTGCGCCGTTGCAAAAAATATTTTACCATATTTTTATTTTAATATTTTATATTTTATACCATTTTATGCTTACAAACTTCTGTCCACGGACCATTACCCTCAGACACTTGTCGTTGTTTAACAAGTATTTCCTGGCTTCATTCTTATTTTATATTATAAATTGTATTTTATCTATACAGGGGGGAAAATCCGATCTCCACCTCCACGTGGTGCTCCCTGGATAACGCTAACGGAGACAGACCGAGAAATGGCGGTATAACCATTGTGGAGTGAAGGAAATGTTGCTCTAGGGGCAGATGAGGCTCCCAGCCGTAGTGAAGGCAGCTCGTCTAGGGGTAGGAGACCCCGAAATCAAAACCCTGCTTCTCCAGGTTGGGGATTTCTGATAGGCCAGCACCCTATCAGAGTAAAAAAGAAACTTCGCTTTCAAAACCAAAAAGATAGCCTCGGATGTTAGATTGATCATTAGGAAACGACAACGGAACAGGAAAAGGACTCTAAAAATCGGAACATGGAATGTGCAAGGATTAAGTATGAAAAAAGGAGAGATAAAGGAAGAACTACACAAGCACAAAATAGATATTGTGGTCCTCTCGGAAACTAAGTTAAAAGGTAAGGGTGAAGAACGTTTTGGCGATTATGAACACTACTTTAGTGGAGTCGAAAAAAGTGAAAGAGCCAGCGGGTGTTTCAATTTGTATCAAGTCTTCACTAAAACGGCACATTAAAGACATCGAATATATAAATGAAAGAATGATAAAAAGAGAACTAAATCTGTTTGGTCATGACACTGTATTATTAGGACTATATGGTCCGAATGACGGGGCAAACGTACAAGAAAAAGAACTATTTTTCAATACATTGGAAGAAGTGGCAGAGAAAATCTCAAACCGAAAACTAATGATATGGATGGGAGATTTAAATGCTAGGGTAGGAAGAAAAGTAGGAGATGATACAGTCGGTCGCTATGGGGAAGACGCAACCAATGAAAATGGCAATCTTTTGATAAATACTTGCAAATTACTAAATATGAGAATACTAAACGGTTACTATAAACATAAAGATATTCATAAATACACTTGGCATCAGTCAACCAGGCAGTTAAAATCAATTATAGATTATCTAATAATTAGAAACAACAAAGTCGTGAAAGTGCAAGATGTTAGAGTGATGAGAGGAATGGAGTGCGGTTCGCACCATTTTTTCCTCAAAGGTGAATTCATGTTCAAATATCGTAACTCTAACAAAATAATAGATAATACTATGACTAACGTTATACAAACTAGATACTCTTTACAAAGTTTCAAACATTTCTCGGTACAAGATTTATATCAACGACGGATTAAAGAAAAACTGACTGCTGAGGATAAAGAATATGAAAAGTTAAAAACAGATATCCATCAAGCTGCAACCGAAGCTTTGGGTGTGGTTGAAGGAAAAAGAAAACTTAACAAATATTGGTGGAATGAGGAAATAGCAGAAGCAGTTGAAGAGAAAAAGGAATCCTACCACAGATGGCTGAAGAACAATACTACAAATAATTTGGAAATATACAAAAAAGTGGAACAATATAGTAAAAAGGTTGAGACGAAAAGCTATAACCCAATACTGGGAAAAACCTGCAATAAAATAGATAGATGTCTACACGGAGAAAAATCATCTGAAGTCTGGAAAACACTGAAAAACATAAAGAATCCTAAGAAAGAAAAGTTGAATACTGACATAATACCAATTGAAAATTGGCCAAAGTACTTTTCAAACCTATTATCAGAGAAGAGACCAGCATTTAAAACCATAAGCACGGCAGAAATTCTACATACAGAAAGTATTTCCATAGACCCAGTAACTGTAGATGAAATCAACAAGTCTCTCCAAAAAATGAAAAACAATAAAGCACCTAGCCCTGGAGGTATTTATATTGAACTCATCAAGAATGCACCAACTGAAATGAAAAGACAAGTGTGGGAACTGTTCACTGACTGTATAATTAAAGGAGAAGTCCCAGAAGAATGGAACATTGGATATATTACTCCAATTTTCAAGATAGGCGCAAAGAAACGCCTCGACAATTATAGAGGTATTACTGTTACAAGCAGTTTGAGTCGGCTATTTTGGCGTATTTTGAAAGAAAGGGTGGACAAAGAATACCAAAGCTACCTGCCCGAAGAACAAGCAGGATTCAGAATTAATAGATCATGCATTGATCACATTTTTACATTGACCCAACTGTTAGAGAAGAAACTTTCAAGGGGCAGCGAAATTCACCTCGTCTTTGTAGACCTAAAAAAGGCATATGACTCTGTCCCCTTAAACAAACTATGGGATGCGCTCGAGAAAACTGTGATTAGTAAATATCTTATCAAAGCCATCAAAGGGTTATTCAGAAATTCAACAGGCCAAATTAAAATCGGTCAAAAATTGGGTGAAAGATTTCCAATAAATAAGGGTCTAAAACAGGGCTGCTTTCTTTCACCTCTACTTTTCAATGTTTATATTGAAGAAGTTCTTAAATAATGGAAAAAGAAATGCTCCAAAATGGGCATCAGGACCGGAGATCAATTTCTTTACACTCTCCAGTTGGCAGACAACCAAATACTTATAGCTGAAGACGAATATGATTCACAGTACATGCTTCGGTGTAATCTCATTGAGATATACGATCAATGGGGCTTGGAGGTCAGCAAGGACAAGACAGAATACATGGTGTTCAATTCCAATACAAATTTTCTAGAATTGGAGAATTGGACATTGAATATCTGCCCGAAATTTAAATACTTGGGTACATGGATATCTACAGAAGGTACGTGCGAAGAAGATATTTTACAAAAAGTACACAAAGGAAAGAAACTGATTGGTTGTTTGAATTCCGTACTGTGGAGTAACGAAGTGACAATGAAGACCAAGAAGCGGATATATAAATCCATTATAGAAGGCACTGTTTTATATGGTTCAGAAACATGGACAATAAAAAAGAATGAAGAAAGAAAACTGCTAGCCTTAGAAATGGACTTCTGGAGAAGAAGTAGCAGGATCTCAAAGCTTGACCACGTCCCGAACGCTGAAATAAGAAGGACAGTTAACCAAGAAAAGACAATGCTTTACTCCATAGAAACCAAACAGCTCGGTTGGTATGGGCATGTCATGAGGATGCGAGCTGACCGATGGCCCAAACGCATGCTTGAGTTCACTCCAGAAGAGAGAAGAAAGAGAGGACGACCAAAGAAGCAATGGATGGAGGCGGTGTATGCAGGGATGGCTGCACGAGGGCTTAGAGAAGGCCAATGGCAGGAAAAGAACGAATGGAATACTATTCTTTTTGGAAACGACATATGAACACAATGTTTGTCAATAAAGTCATTATTATTATTATTATTTTATCTATACATCTTTTTTTTATTCAATGAAATTTACAACTGTGTTGTACGTTATAAATGTTGCAGTAGCTGAATCTTGTCGTTTCAGTCTAGTATGAGTCTAGAACTAAATTTTAAAACATTATACTATTTTATTTATTGCAGAATACTCCATACATCTAAATAATAACCATTGGGTACAAATATTTCTATACGCTTATTGGAGAGATCAAAATAAGTACTGAACTGAACTGTACTTAAACTTCAATTTTAAGATAAATATCGAGGAACATCTTCAAAAATATTAGGTACCTACTGTAGTACAATTAAATTAACACTTATATAATTTATAAAATAGGAGTAGGCCGTTAAGCGCGTAGGGGTACCCCTAGTATATCAAAAGGCTCAAACTATCCGTTTCATATTTAATGGATACCATATCCCCAAACCACAAATCCCACCAACGATTAGATTATAACTACAGAAGTATCACGTATTCCCACTATCCAGATTGTGTAATGTTTACCTTTCAATCATAATTAACTAAGTCAGTTATAAATTATGAATGAACCTATAAAAAACTGTCTGTCTCCTTTGTAACAAGAATAAAATTTGAAAACATTATGAAATTATTGTAAAGGTATACAGTTTGGTGATTTTTCATCTAGCCATCCATTTTAATATTTTTTTCTTGCTACTTAATATTTGGTACTTGTGAATAAGGAGGACTCCTTCAAACCTACATCCTTATCTCGTGTAACCTCTTACTATAACTCGTTTCATTTGAGCTATTTGTGTGTGCGTAATTAAATTGTTTTCTGTATTGATTTTTAGTGTCATTGTCTTGCTCCTTTTCTTATTACTTATTCTAAATGAATAGAATAACACTTTAGGAATAGCCGTATTTTAAAGAAGAAGCTGAGAAATATTTCTAGCAGTTCAAAATAAATCCAAAGGTGAAATTATGTGTAAGAGCTGATCAAATGGATTCGGACAATGGATGTTTTCGTCGAAAATGTTGAGAAAACATTTATATAATAAGAAGAACGTGGCTAGAGAGGTCTAGAACTCGAATCAGAAAGAACTGGTGAGCCCCATCGCTACACACCCCACACCTATCATCCAATTCAAATACAGAAAATCCTCTCCACATTTCTCTCTTAAAATGCACGAGATGGAGTAAGAGATCAAATCTATCCTATTACTACTAAATGTTATTATCAAAAAATAATAAAAGCCAAAGGGCTACGAAAAAAAGTATATGTGTCTATTAATTTATGTTTCAAAGGTTTAGCGTTTTATTATTAAATTTTCAGTATCAGTATCAGAATTATCAGTGTTCAAATCATATACAATAGCGGATAACACTCCCTGGGCACCGTCTAATAATAATAACACAACACACAAGTATCAAATATTTTGATCCTATTAAATGCCTATCAAATATAATAAAAAAAGAGAAATCATGGTCTGAAATAATGTAAGAAATAGCTTTCCATATAAAATAACTAAATATTCTGTACCGGAGAAGTAAGATTTTAAGTTCTTTAGATTCTTATCAAATAAATATTTCCTTTTCGATTTCATACTTAAACAATTATGATATAGGTTCAACGTTTTTTTTATATTGTATTGGTTTCCTGAGATAAAAGAAAATCCTTTTACCTTGATTGAAATCGCTTTTAATGCAGTATTCTTTCTCATCCATTCAGTAAAGAATACAGAGTTTAATAGATAGACGGATCGGTACTGAAGGAACCATTTATTTATTGGTTTTAAGTCCATTCAATACACTCCAACCTTTAGTTTGATACGGTGAGATATTTCCAGTTTCTTGACAATAGTTGAGCTATATTTTTTTTTATGGTTAAAAATACCAGGTTCGATTGCCTTGAGAGATCTGATTCTTTAATATTAAAAAAACAGGCAAATGCAATATAAAAGTTACTCCTAATTTGTTTTTATTGTCAATATAAGCCATTCCATGACTTAGATTCAAGAAGAAGAAGAGATAGTTGAGATTGAAAACTTTATACCCTCCTCATCATGAAAACTCTAATATCATATAATTAGATCAAAATAATATTTTTTAAAAATTTATTTATTGATATTTACAACTGCATTATAATAATACAACAAGTAAATAGGATAAGCGATACATAATGAGAATGAGAAGTAGAGAAACTACCCACTGGTATTAATTACCAATAAAGAATTATTGGTCAAATCAAAGTCAAAACTACTAAACGTCGAGCGGTTTCTTGTCTTTTCAGTCTTGTATGAGGATTCCAGGTTAATCGTTTGTCGAGGTGCAACCCTAGGTATCGGATCTGTTCTACATGCACCAGTGGGATATTATTAAAGGATACTGAAGGGCAGAAAGTCACTGTTTTACGAAGTAAGATAAAAGTGATTTGATGCGATTTTTGAGAATTTATTTTAATTCTCCAGTTTTGACACCATTTTTCAAGATCAATGATATGGGATTGGAGGCTTTGGGATGCAATAACTGGATTGGTGTTGACTGATAATACACATGTATCATTAGCATACGTGGTAAGGATAGTATTAGGGTGAGTTGGCATGTCAGTTGTATAAACTGTATAAACGATTGGGCCAAGGATACTACCTTGAGGATAAAATAATATTATTAAAATATGTTTAATAAAGTGTTAAAAATAAATTATCACAACTATTAGTCAAACACAATGTCACACGAAAGCTTATTTACTGCTCACAGTTCCTTATTAATAACCTTTCAGAGATAGGGTTAACAAAGTTTTTAGAATCGAACTTCGATTCAAAATTTTAATATGCTTGGGTGGGTGAATTAATCCACTTAGTTTATTCCATCGAAATTTCAAAAACTGAATATAATAACTATTAGGACATAATAAATTATAATAAAAATGTCGAAAGAATCCAACTGTATAATGTATTATTAATAATTGTAATTGTTAATTGTATTAATATAGAATTATTACTATTACTATTTGGTCGTTGGTTATTTGGTCGAAGATAGGTTTTATGTGATATTAAATGATGATACCACAAAATATAAAATATAAACCGACGGTAGAAAATGGAAAATTAATTTTATGTGGTATAAGTAAATCAATCCTCAAAACATAACACTTCGTTCCCTCCGAATTTTATGGCATTATTAATTGATATAAAGTGTATTCCTTACCTTAGAAATATTCGTTTATTTTTACCATAGTTTAGAAAATAAACTATATTTCTTATGTTTTAAAGATAAAAATACTAAAATAAAGATTTAATAACATTTATTTTCATTCTAATCGATACAATTAAAATCGAACACCCAAAACAAATCCATTAGTGACATAAATATTTAACTCGAATTAAGAACTTTTGAGATACTTAACATAATACTTATAGTTCAGCTATTGAGGATAAAATAATATTATTAAAATATGTTTAATAAAGTGTTAAAAATAAATTATCACAACTATTAGTCAAACACAATGTTACACATTCAAAAAACATCCATAAATATTTTATTTATTTAGTTGACTAAACTATTAATATATATATATATATATATATATATATATATATATATATATATATATATATATATATATAATTGTTTGTAAATTTTAGTTGAAATTTACATTCACCCTGATTTGAATTAAGCAATTGCAGTTACCGTTTATATGAATAGCAAATTTATGATTGTATAGAATATTGTATAATTACTCGAATAATAATAATTTTATTTCTAGTTTATTCGATATACCATGAGTGTTTGAAAAGCTACATACAGACTTTGTTTTTTTTCACTTATTATTTAACATTTCTGCGTTATCAATGGTCCTGAGATGTATCTATATACTTGAATTGAGTTACTTATGTACATTCTATATGAAATGAGTCTACATAGTTAATCTTTCGTTGGTTTGAATTCGCTAATGAGAAATGATGATTTTAGAGTTTCTGTAAGTTTAGTCTTTCTTCATTTTCAGTTATTTAAATATCCAGGGGTTCTCCTCCAGTTTGGAATTCTATTTAACCAACGTTTTACTTTTTTGTTTGTGTGAATAAAGCTTATTTAAAAAGAGTTAAAATAGCACTACCTTGTTTGAGAAATGAGTGTTTGTTTGCGTACAATGTTTTTATACTCGTTGACATAGACTCTCATTTCACTTTGCATCCATGAAAAACATACCTACTTTCCTGTCTGTATTTACGAACATTTTGAATTTTTAGGATCATAGAAGGCTTTGAATGAATATTTGTTTTAAACCTTTATCTAACTGTATAGGTACATAACACTTCGTTCCCTCCGAATTTTATGGCATTATTAATTGATATAAAGTGTATTCCTTACCTTAGAAATATTCGTTTATTTTTACCATAGTTTAGAAAATAAACTATATTTCTTATGTTTTAAAGATAAAAATTCTAAAATAAAGATTTAATAACATTTATTTTCATTCTAATCGATACAATTAAAATCGAACACCCAAAACAAATCCGTTAGTGACATAAATATTTAACTCGAATTAAGAACTTTTGAGATACTTAACATAATACTTATAGTTCAGCTATTCATAATGTGCTAATAAATCAGATTTATTTTAACGCCTTCAACACTTACTTACTAAACCGCTATTGCATAGGCAAACAAGCACAACAGTAACGTATTTCATACTTAGCATTTACAAAGCAAATATTTCTAATAAAAATTTAGCACTAAAATGGATGAATATTAAAATTCCAAATATTTCTATTAATTTCAAAAGAAACATATTTAAAGAATATGTGAAATATGTAAGCAAAAAAGTATGCTTAAAAAAATATAAATAAATTAAATAGCAAAAAAAATATGCTTAATATGAGGAAACAAGGTGAAAAAGGATTCTAAATTCTAAATATTTCCCAACCGGCTCTGACCAATTTACGATTTTTCTGTCATTTTATTGTTACTAGACTTCAGCAGCAAATAGCTTATTTTACCCTAATCATTTTTTTTTAAAACCTTTGTATTATGTATTTTGTTTCTTTTATTTATTGACGTGTTCAAAGAATCTAAAATAATAGCCCATTCTGTATTAAGTGCTACCAAGATTGGTTATGAGTACGATGAAAATACAATGTTTAGAGAGATTCAGATCAATGTTTAAAAATTTCTTGAGCTTGAAATCCGATACTCACATCTCAGGTCAAGAATAGTATAAAATATCACTTCTAAAGATCTTTTATAGAGCTCGCAAAGATTTTACTAAATGATCTTCAATTTTATTTCCATCTGTACTCATTAAAATAAAAAGGAAACAAAATCAATAAAATCGATAAATTTTATAAAATGGTAGAAGTTTATTCAAACCTCTTGATTAACTCTATAAAAACTGCGTTCTTCTGAGAAAAATGAAAGCTAATAGAAAATTTAAATTGTTTTCTAATCAATAGTTAATTATTAATAAAACCGAGGAATATGTCTAATAAATAATTAAATAATGTGTTGAACAGTAAAACTAAATGTTGTTTTCAACTGAGTAAACTGAAAAACATTGTGTACAGCTTATATGCAGGTATCATAATAAAAGTCAATATAGATTTACAAGAAAAAGAGAACGAATATAATAGAATATAACAGAAAACACTTTATTCTGGGACCAAGTCCCTTTAGACTAACAATCATGAACAAAAAAAATGAACATAATATACATCTGGCCAGAAGGCTTCGCTTTATACTTGCTTTATACGGCCCTCAAGCATTTTCGAAAGGCCCCCGTATACCATACTACAGTAGTCAAAGTGGGAGAAGATGAGGGATGATACGAGAAGCTTGCGAATAGATTTTTAAAAGGATATGCCGAGATCGATGAAATAATTTCATATAACTAATTGACCCTGGTGTCTCAGCGATTACCATTTGAACGAATTGCCCTACAAACTACTTTACAAGCTGTCGCCATCAGGATACTAGGTGACAACCCTTTCACTGTATGCAACCTTTACTTACCTCAGCAGACACCACTAACTTCAGAGCAAATATAGTCTCTCTGTACCCGATTACCTAGGCCACTTCTTCTAGTGGGTGATCTTAACGCTCATAATTACATCTGGGGATTGGAAAGAAAAGATCGAAGAGGACGGTTAATAGAAAACATGCTCGACAATAACAATCTACATGTTTTAAACAACGGTGAACCAACTTATTTAAGCTCATCTTATGGCACCTTCTCTTCTATTGATGTCGCTTTTTGTTCTAGTAGTCTACTCCTAGATGCCCACTGGAATGTTATAACTGATCAATATTCCAGTGATCACTTTCCAGTAATTATTAATATTAACAAACGATTATCACACACTAGCAAAAGATCAACCTGGATTCATGAAAGAGCAAACTGGCAGCAATTTACGACTAGTGTGAATTTCCCTTCAGACCTCCCGGACGATGTAGAAGAGAGTTGTTCACAAATCACTTCGAGGATACGATATGCTGCTGAACGCTACATCCCCAAAACTTCATCCACACCTAAACGCCAGCCAGTCCCTTGGTTCAATACTGATTGTAGAGAAGCTGTCAAAAAGAAGAGAAAAGCGTACAGAGTTTTCAAAAGAAATATGACCCTCTTGAACCTGATTGAATACAAAAAAGCAAAAGCTACATGCAAAAGAATAATTTGCTTCCATAAAACAACATCCTGGCAACAAAATGTCTCTTCTATCAATTCGACGACACCATCTTCGATAGTATGGAATAAGGTTAAAGCCATCGAAGGAAAAAAGACTCTGCAGCCCATTCACTTAAAAATTGGAGGTAACATTATTTGTAATGCGCAAATTGTCGCAAATGAATTTGCGGCCTTTTTCTCTAAACAAGATGTCGGTCTTGAAATCCAATCCACCTCAACCAAAGACGACCAATTTGATTTTGCATCTAATAATAATGAATTATATAACATGCCCTTGACTATGAGGGAACTCAAAACCACCCTCAATGAACTTAAGGGAAAATCACCAGGTCCTGATGACCTAACATATGAAATGGTAAAACATTTGTCTGACGAATCACTAGACAAAATACTTATCTTATACAATAAAATATGGAACAGTGGTTTTTTCCCCATCCAATGGAAAGATTCCATAATCATTCCAATCTTGAAAGTTGGCAAGCCCAAGAATGACGTGGCCAGTTACCGCCCAATTTCATTAACTAATTGTGTTTGTAAAATTTTAGAAAGAATGGTCAATAAACGAATGATTTGGTTACTAGAAAGAAATAAATGTACAAGACAATTTGCAGTGTGGTTTTCGTAAAAATCGCTCGACAATTGACAATCTTGTTAGAATTACAACGGACATTCAGGATGCTTTTGTCGACAAGGAACACTCAGTGGGTATATTCTTTGACATCCAAAACGCTATGACACAGTAGTGCAAAACAACATACTAAAACAGCTTCACCAATGGGGAATCAAAGGAAATCTTGCAAATTTCATCAAAGGATTTCTCGGAACTAGGTCCTACAGAGTGATGATTGGTGGAACTACTTCCAATAAAACATATATTAACAGCGGTGTACCTCAAGGCTCTGTATTAAGCACGACCTTGTTTTCTATTGCAATACGAACAATCACTGACTGTTTAACGCAAAACGTCAGTGGTTATTTATTTGCCGACGATTTTGCCATATTGTGTAAATCACCCGATCTCCAGTTGATTAAGATTTGCCTACAAAACACTGTGAATAAATTAGCGCTATGGTCTCAGAGGACTGGCTTCAAATTCTCAACAAGTAAGACATGCTGTGTACATTTTAGCCGACACAGAAACCCCGGGATTCCACCACAAATAGTTCTAAGTAATGTCCCGTTGTTGTACACCAACAACGTCCGATTCTTAGGTCTCCAAATGGACAGCAAGCTAACTTGGTCAACCCATATAGAACAACTACAAATCAAAACTATTAATAGAATGAAGCTACTGAAAAAACTAGGGAACACCAGATGGGGATCAGACAGGAAAACCATGCTCCGCATTTATGAGGCACTGATCTTAAGTAAAATAGACTATGGCAGCTTTATATATGCGTCTGCCTCCCATAATAGGGTTAAAAGACTAGATGCACTTCATCATGCTGGTATACGGATTTCTACTGGAGCCTTCAGAACAAGTCCAGTATACAGTATCTGCGTCGAAGCCGGAATCCTTCCACTCACATATCGTCGCCAAAAACAAGGGGCCAAGTATATAACCAAAATATACACGCAACCAGGAAACCCAGTTTACTGCTCATTATTCCAAAGAATAAACGACAACAAGTATAGGAGGCTGAAAAATCCCTCTCTGCCGTTGTGGCACAGAATGAGAAATGTTATCTCCGAATTAGTTCAACACCAGACAACAAATACTCAAAGCGGAAAGCTAGCCCCGTGGGCTCTATCACCTCCACACATCAACTGCGAAATGTTGAAACTCTCCAAGAATAGTTCCCCACAAGAGATTTCACAAGCCTTTCTTGCTGAACTGAGTAACTATCAGTTTAACAAAATCTTATTTACAGATGGTTCTCGTGCCAACAACTCTACATCGTGTGCTGTATATACTGGCGATACAACTTTTAAGTACAAGCTGAACAGTAATTGCGGTATCTTCACAGCTGAATTGACGGCTATTCTCAAGGCTCTTCAAATAACCCTTACAACACTAGATCAGTCAACAATAGTTTGTTCCGACTCACTGAGTGCTCTCAAAGCAATAATAAACACATTTTCAGATAATCCTGTCATACATGAAATTTACCAGGCCTTAAAACAAATAGCAGACTCATTAAGAGAAATAACTTTTTTTTGGGTCCCCAGCCACTCAGGAATTCTTGGAAATGAGAAAGCCGACAAAGCAGCATCAGAAGCCCATTCAATACAAGAAATAACGCTTTCTTATATCCCACCTGCAGATTTATTCCAACAAATAAAAGCAAATATCCTAAGCGAATGGCAACGGACTTGGACATCGCTAGAGAACAATAAACTGAAAATAATTAAACCGACTACCAGCAGCTGGGCATCATCTTCCAGGCAGTGTAGAAGAGAAGAAGTAGTTATTACCCGCCTTAGGATTGGTCACTGTCGTTTGACCCACGAACACCTGATAACAAAGAGAGACCCACCTCAATGTACACTGTGTAAGGTGACAGTTACAGTGCACCACATCTTCGAGGAGTGTCCTAGGTACAGTAGTGTAATGGAAAGGTGTGGCGTGCCTCGGCAGATGCTTAAGGCAGTGGGCGATAACGAACAATGTGTAAATAATACGTTAGAATTTATTAAAAGCATCAACATATTCCAGTCAATTTGACATATACATAAAGGTATATGTGTGTATGTGGGTTTATATATATATATTTATATATCCAATATATATATATATATATATATATATATATATATATATGTGTGTGTGTGTAATGTAATGTCTGTAGTGTGTGTACAACGTTATAAACTATGTTTGAACTATTAATTTGTGCAATTTTTATATAAATATTATAAATTTTATATTGTATTATATTAAAAATTATATAGAAATATGTATAACGTTATACAAGTATTTATCCTTATATTACCTGTTTAATACGTTAATATGTCTCTGCTATATGTAATATGTTTCTATTATTAATATCCATTGTATTAATATATGTTTAATATATTAATATGCTTCTACTATATGTAATATGTTTCTATTATTATTATCAATTGTTTCTATTATATGTTTAATATGTTAACATGCTTCTACTATATGTAATATGTTACTTTTATTACGTATTATCTATTGTTTCTATTATATGTTTAATATGTTCCTACTATATGTAATATGTTTCTATTATTATTACTATCTATTGTTTCTATTATATGTTTAATATGTTTCTACGATATGTAATATGTTACTATTATTATTGCCTATTGTTTCTATTAAGTAGTTGTAATTATCTAGATGTAAATATGTATATTTTCTAGTGGTGAGGGCAATAATAACCATTTGTAGTTGTTTGCCCTTAAAAAATAAAACAAACAAACAAACTAATTGACCGTCTGGATATTTGGGTGATGTGGTTTTCCAGGAAAGGTTGTGGTCAATAGTAATGCCTAGGTTTTTGACAGAGGAGATGAAAATGATGGTGTGGTCGATTAGGATCAATGTTGTGAGGTTGGGGATAGCTGTAAGGAGGGAGTTGGGACCTATAACAGTAGCCTGAGTTTTCATTGCGTTCAATTCCAGTTTGTTCAGCTTTGCCCTGGCACTGATCGCTCAATATGTAAGTAACTATGACACAATACTCTAAAAATTGAGGCAAAGAATTATAAGTTATGTTTGAAAATATATATAAATTAGGAATGGAGTAAAGAACGAATCCAGAAGTATTTTAAAATAAGTAAGTTTGTTGTTAGCAGTTGATATCTTTGTTAGCTAATGTTTTGCAATTACATGAAAATACTAATCATAAAGATATTTAATATATTTTAGTCTAATTTTTTTGCTTTTTGTAATATTTAAAAAAAAAGAAGATATATAGTTAAATTTTGGTCCTTGGAAATTATAATGTTAGAAAATATCTACAAATTATAGTGACTCTTGATATGAAATTTATCTTTAGATAAAATATTTAGGATACTTAATATACAACATGATTGAAAAAATCATTATTTTTTTTAACATTCTCAAATCCATTTACAATTAAAAGTCATTTTCTGGATCTTAAGCACCGACCATTTATACGCTGTTAACGACCATAGAAAAAAATTAATTCTAGGCACGCAAGGGTAATATGCGTCACTTGGAGAAAAACAAAATGATTCCTAAATATACATCTGCCAGGGGCATACCAGGTTTTCCATCATTTGATTTTTAATTTTCCTACCGTAGCTTTTCATATAGTTGTTTAGTTATAATGTAATATAATTTAACAATGTTTATATATATTTTTTTAATCAATAGGTGCATAATTTGAGCCAATTGTTAAATCTATTTACCACAAGTCTGTATCAGGGATCAATAAATTCCTTAGATATACACAGTACGTTATCTGGAACTACTATATGCACGTGAAGGATATAAGGATTTGGCCGCGGTCCATTAGGGATATATTTGTATTTTATTTTCATATAAATCGTGTTAGTGAAAAAATAAACCTTATATGTTTATTGAGACCTTCAGATAGAATTTCTTTCTAGAAAATACGTTATTCTAATTAATAATGAAAGTTAATAGAAACTTAATACCGAATAGTAAGGTCAATCACAAAATCAAAAAGATATCTAGTAAATAAAAAGTAATTTTTCATTTTAATTCTCTCGTGGATGTTACTGGAGTACATATTTTTGAATCATTCATTCAAGTGAGTAAAAAACCTTTTTCCAGTCAAAAACTTTTTGACTGGAAAAAGTTGTTTACTCACTTGAATGAATGATAAAAAGTAATGAATTTAACTTTAAAATTGTTGTTACAATTACCTATGGAATCTATAAGCGTATGTCTATACCTGTCATGGATTTATTACATGGTGGAACTGTACAGATTCTAGGCCAAATAGATGTGCATATTTTCCCCAATTAAAGGTACTTACTTTATTGAGGCTGGGGAGCCCTATGAGGATTTGCAGATCTCAAAGTGTTCATTCGGTTCCGTTAATAGATAAATTAATCTGCTGCAGTCGGATTTGAACCCGAAACACTCTTTACAGCAACTTACCAATCTTTACCACTGAGCTTTGTCACTATTAAAGTGATAACATTGAGGATATTATTTTACTATAATATTTATATAATGTATAAGAAGAAAAGATATATTATTTTACAATATTTACAAGTATCCGGCTACTTGTAGAAATAGCTTCATATTTAGAAGCAAATCAAACCTATCAACTAACTCGGATTAAAAATTACTTGAAGCAAATGTAAAAGTTAAATTTTAAACTAGAATTAGGCAATAGAAAACTTTAGCCTTACCCATGGTTTTTGGCGCAACCGTTTATTAGAGTCTTCGTGTAGGTTTATTTTATTTAATTAGGCTTCACATTTTATTATTATTACCATACAACATAATTTTTTGTTACACATTCTATCATTGGAACATGGGAACCGCTTTACGTAATCTAGATCCTTAACTAACTTTGAATTGTCGAAGCCCCTATATAGAAGTTTACCATCAATTATAGATTAAGTTCTCGTCGGGGAGGAACTTAGGATCTCAACATTAATCCATTAATTTACCACCGAAAACCTTATGCGTCAAATTCCTCTGTTTTAGAAAATATTATTGCTCACTAAATGAATGATAGATCACAGTATGATTTTGAGTATAAAAAAAGTTTTGGGTGTGATACATTTTCTCCCGACTTAGGTAAGAAGTTTTGTTAAGTATATTAGTTTCATTAGATAATCAATTAATAAACTAATAGTGAATTGAATCGCTCGAGCTCTATTTCAATCAATGATTAATACTTTATAAATAAGCTATGGCAAGAAAAATTATCCGTTACCTCAATATGTTTCATCTTTTAAAATAACAAAACCATGTAAAAAATGAAAATATTAGATTATAAGTTCCTTTAGCATTGAAAATTTAGGTAAACACTCAAGAATACTTCTCAATGTCTTTTTCGGAAAATCATGAAACTTTTGGAGATCATTGACGTATACTCGTCCAATGTATGATTGAGGAAAAAAAAAAAAAAAAAACCTGCATCTCTACAGTCTATGAAGGTTCAGGGGTTTAGTGCATGGTAAAGATTGTTTTGTTTTCTTGGACGTTTGTGCCGGGAGATGATTTCTCGTAGATCACGCTCAACCACCAGATTTCCTCCCTTATTTAGGGTACCAACTTTATTTAGTCTGCTCGTCCAGGAGAGCCCTTTAACGCATAGGATCCATACTTATACCAGCCGGATTATATGAAAGTCTGCAAGCTAGCGATGTTTCTACCCAGGGCAACACATTGCTCTATCACTGAGCCATTCCGCCCCCTCATTGCGTAAAGATTGAATAAAGAGTCCAAAATGAATAAGGATGATTTAAAGATTGACTTTGTATCAACTGTTTGCCAAAATAATTAAGAGCTACAAAATGGAGATATTTTTAAAAAATTTGTAATAGCCCTTACTAATGCTGCAGGATCATGTTTGAAGAATTATTTTTTTACGAATAATAAGCCGTGTCAAAATTTATAATAACCCTTTGCGGAAGACTGAATACAAAATGGTTTTCAAAAATGAAATTAACAAGACCCGATATTGATAGTCCTGTTTCTTTACAGACATCTTCTCTACGATAATGTTTCAATAAAAATATGTAATTTGCGAATCATATAAAGCGTGTCATATTTCCTGGATTTACATGCCTGAACATTTCTTTTTCGCGTTTCTCTTGGCAAAATGTTTTTAATTTTTCGTGATAATTTCATTGCTAGTAGAAATTTCTGAAATCCATAAGTTTATTCCAGTATCATATACATTGACATAATTCTAAGATATCGGTTTTCTGACCTCAATAGTTTAAGCAGTAGCAGAGCGTATATTTATATTAATAAATTATTATTAAAACCATTATTATAACATAATAGTATCCTTAAGCATTGGTGTAGGACGATATAATATAATGTTATCGAAACATTTTTTGGAAGATGGACCATAAAATGTATAAATGCTTAGATCTGGAATTTCTTTTTCGTATGCTTCTTTGTCCATTCCTTAAATAGTTAGCACTTAAAGAATTGAGGTTTTGATAAGCTTGATAAATATATTTAAAGTTAGTAAACCCTGTCTTTTATTTTATCAAATCATTAGGAACTGAACTAGAAAAGAAGTATGTTGTATTCAAGTGCTGAAATAATTAAGTAATTTAATTTTAATTATTTAAATAAAATCATAAATATAATGGTTATTCTTTATTTTCCTGTAATATGAAATAATTATCCAAGTGAATCGAAGATGATAGCAATTTTTTTGGCTACTGTGTAATGCAGTCGCAAATAAAAGTTAAGTATTCCAACTGAAGGCTTGAAAGGATTTATTTGTCCAGTTTTATTTTTTTATTTTTTACGGGAAATAATTCGATGGTTCAATTCACCTTCATGGAATTAAAAAGAAAAATAAATGCTTCATTTATTTAACGGATATGAGGGCTTTAGAAAGTAAACCCCTCAACTCTCGTTTTCGACAAAAAATGTGAAAAAACAAACCTCGTTATTTTTTCACATTATGAAAAAACCAAAAAGAAATAACGACTTAGCCAATTTCTATCCCGTTTCCACATTTAAAAACTGACTTAAGTACTTTGTTATTAATATAACCTCCGATATCGAACAACACAAACACATTGAAAATAGACTATGTAAATATTTGCCTAGACCAGAATATTCATGCTTAGGGACCTAAATCAACATGCCCAAATATTTGTCGATGTAACTCTAGGACACCATTTTCCTTGCCTGCTAATATAAGGCATCGAATTACTGTCTATAATCAATATTGTGGTTGAGAGCGGGTATCTATTATGATTTTGTTGAAAAGATAATATATTAAACTAATTTTTCATGTTCTTAATTTACGAGATGCAACACCTACGAAGGAACTATTTTTCAATCTAACAAAAAAGCATTGAATGCCTTATGATTTTCATACTGAAAAACTAGATGATTGAATTCGATCTCGGACAAGTCACCTACGGCTTATATATTTTGCTATTATTTAATGCTACGAAAGAAAAAATATACATATAAACATTTTTTTAATAGATTAATTTATTGATATTTACAACTGTAATAATATTACAACAAGTAAATCTGCTAATATGAGCAATATGACATGAAAAAAAAAACACCTGTGGAGAAACAACCCATCGGTAGCACTCCAATAAAGTTCTATAGTGAAAGGTCTCGAGGCCATCTTCTTTTCAGACGCCTCAGAGGGTTATCAGGAATAGTATAAGAAGCAAGTTGAGAGACTAGCGGATTCAAGTGTGTATGGAGCTTGTCATGGAAGGATGGGTATCTAGTTTCGGCCAACTAGATAAATATATAATAAAAATATAAATGCTTACTGGAAAACTGGAAGTGGGATATATTCATATCAATAGAAACTATTAAATTAAATTAATATTTAATCCGCAACATATATTTTAAGATCATGATGAATGAGTTTGTTTGTGATATAATAAGGAGAATTGAGGATTTTACGAAATATTTTGGATTGTAATAATTGGATACAAGATGAATTGGATGGTTTAGTAGAGATCTAAAGCTTAACTTCGTTTGTCCAAACAATGGTCTGATAACTGTAATGTAAATGAGTCTTTTGTAATTAATTGAGAGCTTAGAGCGTTTTTCCAGTAAATGTTGATGTAGGCGAAAACGTCGAACAGTTTCTTGTCTTTTATGAGGATTCCAAGTGGGACGTTTGTCCAGATGGAGTCCTAGGTAACGCATCTGTTCGACAGGGATCAGTGGAATATTATCAAAGGAATTCGTATCATAGGTCATGAATTCGACGAAGGGTGGAGATAATTTGATGGGATTTGTTAGGATTTATTTTAATTCTCCAAGTTTGACACATAAATAGATATAAAATATAAATATAATATAATAAAAATATAAATGCTTACTGGAAAACTGGGAGTGGGATTTATTCATATCAATAGAAACTATTAAATTAAATTAATATTTAAAATTTGAAATATTTTAGAAATTTGAAAATTTTCTTTACAATGCAACAATGAGAATAAAATTCAGGCAATAATGAAACTTTCTTAAATGAGAATTATCTATCCATATTAAAATATGGAATTGAACTTTTTTAGCATATCACATAATATATGATAAATATTACAAACTTATACTTTATAAAAACTTTAATAACAATGAATTTTAACTTTCGTCAAGGTATAGTTGAGGAACTCTCTAAAGACTATTTTTTTTTTTACATAAATATAAATAAATATTTCACAGTGTTATATAATCTTATATATTTTGAGGTTTTATATTCTAATATAAACACGATTTATTTTTTATTAATTATAATGACGGTCTTTTCTTTAGCCTGTCAACAAAGCCTTTGGGTAGGACATAACCATTAGTCGGTTTATTCAAAAATAAGTCTCAAGTCATTATAAAAATGAAAGAAAAATACGAAAAAAATCTTAAACAAAGATGCTATAATTTTAATATTTATTTTTAGTTTAGTTATTTATTAATATATAAAAAATACCACGTTGACAAACACCATTGTACTCAGTAAGAAAGAAATTTCTTTAAAATATGTTGATTGGGGAAAAAACATTCAAAATCTAAACTTTGTACAATGGCGTTACTCTAAAATAATACATAATACAAGGATTTGAAGATATAGTATATATTTATTGGTGTGGGGCGATTCCGTTCACATAGGGTTACAAAAAATATGCCCTACATATAAAGCTATAGATATTTATATACTATATTTAGTTTCAGGTATTAAAAGTTATTTATTTAATTTAAAATGGTAGTAAGTAAATTTAAAAAGGTACTAAATCGCTCTTAGTTTCTTTAATGGCTGCACTGGAAAATGCTTAGAGCGAATCACATTTGCATAGTAAAATTACTTTTATTTTTAAAGACAAAAGCTAGAAAAGATTTTTAAAAAAGATTTTCCCGGCCGAGGGCCTATCTTTTCTATTTAAAACTAAAAATATTTAAAAATCAAAAAATTGACCAATAATTATAAAAAATTATAAAATTACTTTTATGGTTGTAATGGAAATGGTTAAAACAATCGCGTATACAACTTCCTTTTTACATTTGTGAATATTTAATTAAATTTATCTTCTTTACAAATAGCGATTGGATAATTTCATATTAATTTGAATCTAATTCAATAAAGTAACTGTAGAATAGACTATTTCTCCGGTATATCACTGTATTATTTTATTGGTATTCCTAAGGGTTGTTGAAATTATTTATTCAACAAGTAAATTATTCGGATATATCTTCCTTACTATTTAATATGATAGTATAATTCATTTTTTTTTAGTTTCAAATTGCTTATTTTATATTCACATTGCTTAGTACAGCACCATTATAAGAAAGTAAGGAAAATATAAGTAAAGATTAGTATTGTAATTTATTTTAAAATAAACGAATGTATTTTGCAAACATTCGGTTTTGTGTTTATTGCTACTGTTTAAAAAATTAATTTATTTAAAAAACATATTTTTTTATATTTACACATTTTGATTTAAAACAACTGGCTTTGAAGTTTATATTCAAGAAATATGGGTCAGGTACAGAACTGTTCCTGGTTATGATTTAATTTTGATGAGGATATTCCATCAAATAACTGTATGTAATCAATTTGTTCATTATAATCGCTTCTGTTTTCCTGACATATCATTATTATTTGATAAAGTAACTATATGTTGTAAACAAATTGTAACATCTTTGCTTTCGAATATTTCATACATTTTTTTTTTCTATTTCAGGAATTAAACTTGAGAGAATAAATAAAAATGGATCGCTATACAATTGCGCAAAGAACTATGATTGATTTTCTATTCCTTGAAAATAATATTTCGATAATTAATATTAATACATATTAATAAATTAATACTCAACGTGCATACAGAGGATTTTATGGTGTAAGAACTGCTCCAATCGTTCGTTGGTGGATAATTCTGCTGAATTTGGGGCTGTCGAGGATTCAAGACGTACAGGCAGACCTCGAACTGGCAGATCGGGCGAAAATATTGATGCTGTGAGACAGAGCGTCGCAGGAAATCCGGAGACATTGACGAGAAGACGATCTGCCCAGTTGCAGCTTTCTGACCGCACTCTTCGGCAAATTTTGAAACACGATTTGCACCTCTTCCCTTACAAAATCTAACTAGTCCAAAAACTAAATCCTGAAGACTTCGTATTGTGCTTGAAATATGCTAGAGCAGTTTTAAATCTCGTTGATCAAAATGAAAACTTTTTGTCAAATTTAATGATGGCCATTTAATTTAATGAAGCGCATTTTTACTTTAACGGTTTCGTAAATAAAAAGGCAAAGTTTATGTGAATAAGCCCCAAACCTTGCAGCAACTAAAGGACAACATTCAAGAAGAAATTGATCATATTGAGAAGAAACACTCAACAAAGTTATGGAAAATGCTATAAAAAGAGCACATTTTTGCTTTAGAGAAAAAGGTTCGCATTTAACTGACATTATTTTTCATAATTAATGTAAAACAAAATAACATAAAATAAACTTTATTTTTATTATTCGATTTTTGTTTTTTTTCATTCTATTAAATATGTACCTATTTAAAAACAAATCATATAGTTACTTTAGCCGCACCAGTAGTATGAAGTCAAGTAGGATAAATTCAGCTACCGAGAAATATTAGCTAGGTTTAACTTGTTTAAATATGTTAATTGAGAAAGGCTTTGTGTGTAGAGCGATTAGTTGCTTTACTAAAGGCTATGGTTCAAACCCAGCTGTGCCAAATAAGGCACCATTTAATCTGTAAACAGCCACAGACGGACTCAGGTGGATATACAACCCTCCTTGCCATCACCCAGTCTTTATAAATTGGTTTCCCTAAATTAGAGGAAATACCTACCTGTTGGGCTGTCTCGCACAAATCATCTCTCTGTCCAAGAGTAGTTCTAGAAACAGTGCAGTATCACCATGTACTGAACCAAATAATTTTCTTAGGAGTATTGTTACAGGTTTTTCACACGCTTTTATTTATTTAACTGCGCCTTCATGTACGTATGTAACGCAATATTTGAACACGAATTTTGGGAAATTCAAAACATCGCATTCAATTGAAACTTTTTATAATTCTCAAGGACCGATGGCAATCTTATGATTTAATGAGTTTGTCTCAATATCCTAACCAGGATCTTTAGCATTATTAAGGATCTTGTAATAATTATTTAAATGTAATTATTTTACACTCTAAGACATTATAGATTACAATGCCTGAATTGTTATTCTATAGGGATTTGTCCCAGAATAAATAAAGATATTATTATTATTATTATTATTACTATTATATTAGAATTTTCCATTCAATTATTTTCCACTTAAAATAACAATAGTGTGATGAACGAAAAAAAACTTACTATCTTGATGAATTGAGGGGAGCCTACCGTCATAACTATTTTATTGACTAGCATAGGTAAATTAGACTCGTATTAAAAATATCTTAAAATGTAACACAAGTTTCTTTAAGAAAAAATGAATATTTTCGTTTATCGTTCTGTACTTATTTCTGTAACTTATTGAAAATAAGTTTCTACTTTTTATTAATTTTTTACAGTTATTTTTTTATACTATGGTAATTGGTGCACAGAAAAAATTGAAGCAGAACAGAAAGCAGCGAGAAATGTTTTGTTTATAAAGAATATTTGTAAAAAAAAGAAATATCACGGGAGAAATACTGTTTAAGTTTTAATGCTAATTAGGAAGTGAGAGAACGGTAATGGAGGCATTAATTTATTCTTCCGGTCGTCGGAGATTGAATGAAAAAAAATGTTTGCATTGGATGAAATGGAACGATTAATGGTGTGTACCTTCTCATCGCCGCTGAAAAATTGAGAGACTACCTTCTCTCTCTCTCCTCCATCAATCCTCTATTTATACCATCATAGGAAATATCAATTTTATAATCAAATTTCTTCCCTTAACGGTTCGTTAGGTGTAAAAGTTATCATAAAAAAACGACATTCTCTAAGCGACAGCTAAAAATGATAAACTAATATTATTGTAAGATAATACGCTACAACCAAAATTAAAAAAAAATCCTCTACTAATACAACCCAGGAAGGGTCTGAGTTCACTACGTGGTAGAGACTGTACTGTTTCACTTTCTGCAAGAAAGTGATTTGTGTTAGATCACGCACAACCACCAGATTTTTACCCTATTTTGGGTACCCACTTTATAGAGGCTGGGGAGCCCATTGAAGGTCCTAGATCCCATAGGAGGCTTCTCCGTATGCTAACACGTTAAAAAGAAGTCAATCAACTCTTTTCAACCGAGCCCGTCCGCAACTTGTCAAAACGAACAATCTCCACAACAACCTGTCTTAGGTTTATCATCAAACTCAAACCTTCATGAAAATGTTAAATAAGTATGCCAGAAACAATAAAGTCTCTACCACGTACTGAACTCAATACTCTTCATGGATTGTAATGGTACAGGTCTATAAGAGGATACGCATCGGGGTAGCTCATAATGTAGAGTGTTGAGTTAATCAGTTGATGATTCCGAATTTGAAACTGCCTGTTGAACATAAATTATTTAATATTTCAACAGCTATCTAAAAATATAGCAATTCAGGTATATCTTATTCCTATATTATTTTTATACGCTTAATTAAACCGTCACCACTTCATATTTGGCATTTTTTAAATATGAAAATTATTTCATTAATTTAACATAATCCAATCATTAATGATGAGAACAAATAAGATGCTAATAAATCAGTTAAATTTTAACGCCGCCAATCTGGCAACATACTAGCCCGCTATATGATAGGCAGACCAGCACGACAGTAAAGTATTTCATGCTGTGAACTAAGGATATATTTATAATAAAAATTAAATATTACAATGTATGAAGGTAATGAATAGGGGTTTTATGATACTAAAATTATAAATATTTATGCCTTTATTTGAAAATGAAAATGTTAAAAGAATGTTTAAAAAAAAATACACAACAACCCAAGAAGGATCTTCCGCTCAGTTAGTGGAGGAGACTACTCTGTTTCTAGGAAAACGGTTGTGCAGGGAGGCGATTTTTCCGAGACAATGTTCAGTCACTAGATTTTGGCCTCATTAAGAAACCAATGTTTCAAAACAACGAAGGAGTGGAAGCTGTAGTACTAGCATACTGGGATCTTAAACCTTGAAGTAGTTTTAAGCCCATATCGGCGAAACGTTCTAATAAAAAGTTGATGATTGATGATGATTGTAGAGGCTGGTTGAGTTTAGGAGGGTCTGTAGATTCCACAGCATCCATCCCTGGCAGTTAAGAAATTAAGTAATTAACCCTCACAGTAACATGATAGGTTCGAGAGGCCTGTGTACAAAAGTATATCCCTCTCCAGACCGCCCCTTTGAGTTCCGGAGCCGGCTTCCAACACCTATTCCTCGAGGAGATATGCTATTAGCGTTCTGGCCCTTCAACAACGCAAGACTCGTCATTGAAAGCTGAGTTTCCCCTCTTTCTTTGTGAAGTACCAGGCTTCAGAGACCCGTGATGTACCTGCTACGTAAATTTTGTATAGACCTGGCAGGCCTATCATGTTACATAACAATATGTCTGAAAAGTCTACAATATTTTTTTTTATTATAACCAAATCATTTTAATATATAATACTTTTTTATGGTTTTAAGCCTAATGACTGTCCATTTTATAATAAAATAATATTTGTTCTCAAATTGGGGTCAACTCCAACGAATTCTCCTGCGGCTGCTTATTTCACCAGAAAAATGATAAAACCAGTTAAAGGGAGTCATCGAAACTTGACTGGAGGCAACTGGTTCACAAGCATTCCTCTCGCCGAAGAACTTTCAGAAGAGTACAATCTCACGTACATTGGACCGATAAAAAAACAAAAACAAGCCACAGCTACCAATTAAGTTTACTGATATGAAATACCAAAATCGTCAAGTTGGGTGCTTGTTGTTTATTTTTAGAAATAATCTAACTGCGGTTTCGTATATGCCGAAGAAAAACAAACTTGTATCTTTTGTATCAACCCTCTACGATGACAATGCTATCAACAAACACAATTTATAAAAATTACTTTCTCGACTGGACTTCATGATAAAACTCGCTGAAGAATTATCCGAAGCGTGGACGCACAAACGGCTCCAAATGCCGCTGTCGAAAGTATTGAGGAGCAATATACAAAAATTTTTAAAAATACAGGAAGTGGCAAAGACAAATAATCAGGTTAAAAAAATGAGAGAAAAAGATCTTGCTGCTCATTCTGTAGTTATAAACTAAAAAAAAATCCAAATGTGTCCTAATTGTACATAAAATTAAAATAAATGTAAATAAATTTTATATTTCGACTAATTTTTAAATATCAAAAGACTGAAATTTTTTATCAAATAAAATGTTAATTTCTAAAATGATTTTGTTTATTTTCCTTGTCTAGTAGTAATAATAATAGTAATAACAAGCTAATAATAACCTTGATCAATGTGAAGAGCGTGTCAAGTGTAGAAAGTAAATTATTTTTGGAATCTTAATCTCAAAGGGCCTGAAAAGCCTAGCATGTCCCTTAGCGGTTAAAATTAAGGGTGTTACTTTCAGGATTAATCTGCTACAGTTGGTTTTGAAGCCAGAATCTTTAATTGTCCTTGTGATTTAGCTGATTGGCATGAAACCGTTCCGTCTTATCTCGTGTAACCTTTTCTTATCAGTCGTCTCTGTTGGGCTATTTGTGAGTGTGTTATTCCATTCTTTTCCATTTTTTTGTGTGTGTTTTGGTCTTGGTTATTTTGATTGTCCATTCTAATTTCTTTATTGTTTATTAAATTTAATGTTGTGTTTAATCTTGCTAATTCTGCCATTATTTATCCAAAATGAATAGAATAACACATTGGGAATTGTCATTCTTCCGAAGAAGCTGTGAAATATATCCAGATGTTGGAATTACTTCCGATAACGAATTCCAGGAACTCCCAAGATCGAATTATATAAAAAAAATTCATCAAATGGTGTTTAACTAAAAGAAGAAATGGAGATATTTTAATAGAATGTGCAAAAAATCATTTCCTATAATTTAAACTAACTATAAAATTTGAAATATCTTGAAGTAGCAGTAATAATATTAATATGAATAAATCAAATTATTGCATAAATATTAAACTAAAAAATACTTAAGAATGTTAAAATATTAATTACAATTTTTTAGAAAAATTTAATATTAATAGATTTATACAATTACAAATTTCAGCAATTGAAAATATTAAAATCATTTTTTTTAATAAAAAAGGGGTATGACTGTGTCATGGACATGGCCATGAGTTGTCCGTGAATTTTTTTTACGATTACGTTTAAGTAACGGGTAATATTTTTATATTAAATATTAGTATTTATTTATTATAATAAAGGATGCGATAGTTCATTAGCGTACACGTCGTAAATGCCGGGCCAAAATAAAGTCGAGACAATAAATAAATTCATTTCAAAGCATAGTGCGCTGCATTGCAAGCAGAACCTCCAACTCCGGTGCTCTTCTGTCACACTGTAGCTGCTCGATCGGATCATCATGGTGGGGGTTGCCATTTTACCCATAATCAAGCAAAGTAAATCCCATTTTACTTTAATCAAGCTTTTACCACTGACTTTTTGACCACGCCACTCAGAAACGTAGATTCATATATCACTCTTCTTTATGTTAACACGGAACGCATGATGATCGTCCAACTGTCGCGTTAGCTTTTGCACGATAGTGTCCACATCCACGGGTAGATAACGGTTTGTCCGATGATTCACTAGTTGCCTCCGTACAACCTACTTATCTGCATGAATGGCAGTCTTGAGGGTACTGGACGTGCACTGATCCTATCAAAGGCTGCTATTATGTTGCTTAAGTAGACACAAAAATTCTTTCGAATGTGGCCACTTTGTCCGAGTCAAGTAATGTTTTCCATGTACGGCACAGCTTAAAGCCCGAAAATGGTCCTTAAGGGAGAGTATTACTAAGCAGCGGTAAGTATTTTTGTTTCTTTGGCTTCAATGAGCGCAGAAACCAGAGACGACACACATCACACTTATGTCCAAATGGATTGTTGACAAACTTCGTGAAACGTGCACTAGCTTCTACTCATTGTGTCTTCATAATCAACGATCGTACGCAATTGATGCCTATACAGTCCAGTGTCGATATAGAAGCGATTTCATCACCCCCTTGCATAATTTTAACCGCACCAGCTGGAGATGTACTGGCAAAGTCGTTGATCCTCTCGGTCCCAATATTTTTTTTTACATTTACTGTTTTCATTCGATAGCTGTTGAGAAGCCCATTCCAATCATATACTGGATTTCTGGATTTGGATTTTGCTTTTCAACGCGTATGGGCTGACATTATATATTTTTGATAATTTTGTTTTTATTCTAATCCTAATTCTAATATCTGTCACTATTTTTCACACGTTTTATATCCAATCGATAGAGTTTGACATCTGACGATTGAAACTCTAATGAACGTCGTTGCTTCTCCAAGTTAAAAGTTATAGAGAATAGAAATCTCGATATTCCGCAAAATGAGCTCAAAATAGTGACACTTCCCCCTCCACAGCGCATAAATGTTCTATATACAATCAATAGATTTTGACCACAGCTTACGATTGAAACATAAACGAACGTCATATCTTCTGAGTCAGTATAACTATCGAATTCTCTATACTCAGCAAATGACCTCAAAATGTCGGCGCTTCTCCCTCCACTGCGCCATTCTTTACAGTCCTCACTTATTGGAATTAATTCTTTGGTCCTTTAGCTATCCAGTGGTATAATTGAATTTTGGATGGAGATGATAGATATGTAACTGCAACACCAAACTGTATCCCCCGATTTAGTTATCATTCGTTTTTTTAATTGTCTCCTACTGTAGAACAATTTTAAAGAATTTATAAATGTTGTATTCATCATGCTTTTACCATCCCGATTTACTTCGAGACTTGCACATGAATCAAACAGAACAGATCATATCTACAGCCCCGGTGAATAAGTGGTTGTCTGATTTTCACCAAAATGATTTTATTGTACTTAACTAAGCGGGATCGAGCTATTTTTGTAGAGAATAAGGGGCTATGTAAGGCATTGGCTTGAAAAGGAGTTATTGCTTATATTACAACTCCATATAAAGCCAAAAAACTACGAGAATGATAAGATTCCGGTTATCTGGAAGCAGTTAACTCTCTCTGGAAAAAATCCGACTGAACCAATTCACCGGGGGGGCTGTAGTTATATAATAGGTGCATATATATTGAAAATGTAGTAGTTAATTTTTTGAATAATTTTTATATCTATAGGATTTTAATGTTTTTTGAGCCAACTATACAATAAGCTAGAATTTTAGAAATTTTTTTGTATAAAGTTATATAAAAATTGTGGAGAGTTAAAATATTTTATATCATTTATTACAATAAGAACTCAGCGTATAGTTGAGTTAATACAATGAAAGTTCTGGGTTCAAATCCCGCAGAGGCAGAAGTATTATTTATTTTGCCAACAGCCACAGATGATCCCTACCATGATCCACAGGCCTGGGGCTCAGTCAGCTTCTACAAAGTGGATAGCCTTAATCGGGGGAAGACCTGGCGGTTGAGGGTGATCTCGAACAAATTAACTACCTGCACAACCGTTTTTCTAAAATTAGTATCGTTTCTACAATGTATTGAAACCAATACCCTTCATGTACTTGTGTTTTTAGGACTAAATTCACTAAAAATCTATTATTGTTTGTAAAAATACAGCTTTGAATAATCTAATTAGTGATCATAAAAAAGTAATATATAATATCCGGAGGAACACAATGGATCCTAAAAACTCTGCGTGGCGAGCTCCAAACAAAACAAATCAGATTTTCTTTCTCTCCCATAACACGTTTATGAAATAATGAATTAATAATTACTCATTATGAATTCAGAAATTTATTATTAAAATTTTGCATCTAAAATTAGTAGAATGGTTTCTATTTAAGATTATAATATAAACACTAACGAACCCTTAAAAATTACCTTTAATTTTTGTATGAATCATCACGTATATGTGTATGAATCAAGGAAACAAAGACTACATAAAGAATAGTTAATCGAGTCTTGGAAGGAAAGAAATAAGAAAATCTCAAGAACATAGGAGTCTAGAAACAGTTATAAAACATCGTTTCCTATCCAAAACAAATTCTTCATCAGTCTGGCATGGATCTAAAAAAAATCTGTACAACTACAATCCATGATTGGCCGTGGGTTACGAACGTGGTAGAGACTGTACAATCTCATGCGTCAATGAAAATAAAACAGGATTAACAGGTTCAAGATTTCAGATATAGTCTTAGAACAATCAAAGGTTTGTTAGAAGGTCCTATTGGTAAGTTATAAATATGAGAATTAATTAAAAAATATTTTCAAGTGCACTATGATTTTGTACGGTACTAAATAAAACACTAAACTTGCTAACAAACTTTTCTTGGCTTACCCTTCATGTACTTGTGTTTTTTAGGACTAAATTCACTAAAAATCTATTATTGTTTGTAAAAATACAGCTTTGAATAATCTAATTAGTGATCATAAAAAAGTAATATATAATATCCGGAGGAACACAATGGATCCTAAAAACTCTGCGTGGCGAGCTCCAAACAAAACAAATCAGATTTTCTTTCTCTCCCATAACACGTTTATGAAATAATGAATTAATAATTACTCATTATGAATTCAGAAATTTATTATTAAAATTTTGCATCTAAAATTAGTAGAATGGTTTCTATTTAAGATTATAATATAAACACTAACGAACCCTTAAAAATTACCTTTAATTTTTGCTTTGCAGGTTTAGTTTTGCACTTTTTGGTTTTGTTCGATATTATTCTGTTCGAACCATTTTAACAATGCGGTACAAATGTGAATCATATCGCATTACAAAATGAGCGCTTTAATTAGCAGGTATAAACCAGTAGCCATTAGACAAAGTAAATAAATAGGTAGTTGCTTCACATGAATTGTAACTACTACCTTGTGGTTTAATATAATATTATAAAAAACAATTTATTGCATTTATATGTTTTATTATAAAAATACGTTTCGTAAAATATCTGCATCACTACGTACTCAATATGTACATAAGCGGTTAAGTCGAATTTTGTCCTGAACAGTTAACTATGCTGGGGGAATCAGAATCGTGTCAGTCTCGTAGCCTTCGGGTTGAAATAGGGATTTAATATAAGCAATAACTCTACTTCAAGCCACTAAAATCAGAAAGAACTAGTGAGCCCCACTCCTACCATCTAATTGAAATCCAGAAAACCATTCCTCATTCCATATTCCTCTCAAAAAATGCAACTGGTGCAGTAAAAGAGACCCCTTCTATCCTTACTATGTTATTATAAACACAATAATAAAGGCCAAGGGGGAAAAAAAGTCAAGCCAACACTTGATTTAGCTACTTATGCTCTATAAGAATGCCTCGATTCAACTACTCTCAGAACAACTACTTTATTTTGAAAAAAAAATTCTTACTAGCCACTTATTCACTGGAGCTGGAGGTATTATAGTTGTTGTTTTTTCATGCTAGATTTCTCTCAACGCTAGATTTGAACGATTCGTTTAATTCTTTTAATATTCCTATTTGATAAAAAATAGAAGGCGTTACATCAGAAAGCAGTTTATGATAGGAGCGAATTAATTGTTGGAAATTAAAGTCATTTAATTGATGAAACGGCAGTAAGGTCTTTCTGATAAAAAAAAAGGCTCTCATTAAGTGTTATTTCGACCGGCTGGGAATAATGAGGTCTCGTTGGGCCGGTATCGAAGCCATTACGTTTGTAAAGCGGTCGTAGTCTAAAATCCTCGATTAAAAAAAAAGGTCTTATTCGTATTTTATTTCTACTTCAATTCAGGATACCTGCGATGTAGTTCCGTTTAATTACTTATAATGAAATAATTATAGTGGAAACTACGTCTAAGAGTACCTTATAAAAATATTTCGAAATATGAAGTATGTATAATCACACAGTACTCCTTACATTTAGATGTAAAGAGCAATAAAAAAATGACAGCTGTATTTTTGCTTAGAGTGTATTAGAGTAGGATTATAGATAAATATTAAAACAGAAAAAAACCAGTACCAGTACATTATTTCAAGAGTCTTGGGTTCTATACATGTTAGACTATACCGTTTCAAAGACAACGGCTGTGTAGGGAGGTGATTTTCCCGAGATTTCAGCATAATAGTAACTTATAGAAGCTGGGTGAGCCCCGTGAGGGTCTTAAGATCCCACAGAATTCATCAGTAACTGTTAACAGAATAAATGTGCTATTTTTCAAAGTCGGATCTGAACCCTAGACTTAAGGCACAAAAACTGAGCGCTCTACCACTGTGCTAACCCGTTCCTTCAAGAATTTTTAATATTATAAGGTTATTAAAAAAAATGAGTTTTTCCACCGATAGATACTCTTAGATACAAAAGATACTTTATTAATTTAGATTGTAAATAAATAAGCTGTATCCTAATGATTCAGTTTCGATGGCACATGTGTGAACAAAATCCTATATCGAAAAGTAATATAAATTAGTATTTGTGTGAGAAAATGGTCCGGGTGGAGGTCAATAAATTTCTCGTAGATTTGGAGAAATGTTTATTAAGAAAACCAACGTTTCGACCTACATTGCAGGTTTTCTTCAGGGCTGTCGAGGGAGGTGTGGGGGCCCCGATGTTAATCCGTCACTGTCTCATAGCTAACTGAAATTATATTAAAGTAGTATATATTTAAAGTAGTATTGTTTTATAATACGGTCCAGCCGTTCATGAAGTAATGTGGTGTGCATTCACTGAACAACATACAAGACTGTCAATTATGTAATCTTAGCCATAAACTGACCACTGGTCTGTTTTGGTCCCAAACAGATTTGTATCTAATGCGGTCTGGGTTGGTTAAAATTTATTTCATCCATAATATACCTTCGAAATGAATTTCTACTCGATCATCTTGAAGTAAATCTAATAACTCATACCGATTGCCTATTTATAAATATAAATAAACGTTAAAACGTAATTAAAAAAAACTGAAAAGGAAGCCAAAAATGCTTCAATAAGGAAGAAGAAGCTTAAAGATCCTTCAAAAACTGCATATTCGATATTTCATATTAATACAAGACTTTTCACGCTAAATGTATTAATAAGATAAGAAATTAAAACCGTGCAAGTAACTTTAATATTCAGTAGGTAGTTCAGCAAAAGGATTGATTTTTAAGTTATTATAATTTTTTATAGTATTTCCTTCATAGAATAGAATAAAATAGAAAAATAATGTTGTTCTGGGACCAGGTCCCTTTAGAATAACAGAGATGAACATATTTAAGTAAATATTTATCTGGCCAAAGGGCCTACATCTGAATAAAACAATATTTACAAAATATCTTCAAAGTAAATAACTAAACAGGTATCTTTTCGTAGATAGTCAGAAAATGTAATGTAAAATTAAAATTAAAAAAACAGACAAATTTGCAATGAAAGAACTAGGCTTATAGAAAAAAACAGTAAATGCATGGTTGCATGGTAAATGCATCTAGTAACAAACAAAAAATTATATCATTATGTGTGAGAAATATTTACAGTAGTTCATCAACCGATCAAGTTGAATATATCTATAAATTATTTATTGATTATAAAGCATCTGATTGGGAACTTAGAAGATATAGGAAAAGTTTGGATTTGAATGAGGTTAAAGACGACGCATGACGGATATCGAGTGGGAGTGAGTTCCAAAGAGGGCGAGAAAGGAACGCTCAAAAGTGGTAACGGATATAAAGATCGGGCGAGATCCTGTGCCCTGGGATTGGATAGAGGATTTGACTATAAATGTAAGATGGATGTTGTGAGTTGATAGTTTGATGTAAATAAGAAGCAAGGAAATAGAGCCTACGGATAGAAGGAAAAAGCCACTTTAAATCAACGTAAGGGCGGGACACATGAGACCTTCTCGGGGCATCGAAGACAAATCGAAGCGAACAGTTCATAATCCGCCTCAACCTCTCCTCGAGCCTGTTCGAGAGGCCACCCAGATGCCACACGTGTGGAGACACAAGTGTGGAAAGATAAAAGATGTGATGAGGAGCTTACGGATAGGTAGTGTTAGAAGATGCCTGGAACGGTGAAATAACTTTAGAGAGCTTATTGCTCGACGAGAAATTTGGGCAGCGTGGGGTTTCCACGAGGGGATTGGTCAAAAATGACTCCGAGGTTTCTAACAGAGAAACTGAAGGCAATAGGGTGATCATTTAAGGTTAATCCGGGAAGTGAGTTGATAGATTTTAGAAGGATGTTGGAGCCAATTAGGATGGTCTGAGCTTTCGCAGCATTCAACGACAGTTTATACAACTATTTAACATAAAATCTTGGAGGCATGGAATTATTAGCAACTATAATTTCTTTAACATTCTTAGGGGTGTAATCGATATGAATATAATGAAAGGATTTTAAATAAAGAGTTACAGCATTGTTCGAATTAATGTGAACACAAGTGATAAATTAGAAAAAATAAGAAATATTCTTTATCGAGGAAAAAATACACAGAAACAATTACAATTTTTTAGTACGAGATGAGTGCTCCTATAACTTTTATAAATTCTTGAACACGATTTGCCATAGAATCAACAAGTTTTTTACAATTTTCTGATATTTGCGTGTCTCTAAACCATGTCTGAATTATTGCCTCAATCAGCTTTGTTTTTGTTGTGCAATCAATTTTTTTAAGTCTTTCATTAACTATAGCTCTTGATGTGTGCCTCTTGGAGTCATTGATGTGTGTTCACTCAAAGTAACAATCTTAGTGCGTTTTCTCGGAGAAATATCCATTTCAAAAATAAGAAACAAAACACTTCAGTTAAGTCTACGTCTACAAAAAAACTATAGTTCTAAAAAATAACAAAATTTAAAGCGTCGGTAGCTTTGTTGTATATCGTATTTTACTTATTGACAAAAAACCAAATGGCCGCCAATTTGACAAATTAACGTGTTGCCAACTGCGAAAAACTTGTATTAATATCACGTGTTCACATTAATTCGCACAGTACTGTAAGGTTCATTAGAGAGTCGATTTCGCATTACAGTATGTAGATGAAAAGAGTCATCATAATCATATGGGGGAAAAGCGATTAATATAATCGGAGAGATTTGGTACGCAATTTTCTGTAGACCACACCTACTCCTACTTACCAAAAAAAGTAGAAATATCCGTTGAAATAAGAACTGTACCAAAACACATACAAAAAATAAACGCGAGTTGAAAATCCTTTTCTTTTTTTTTGTTATGTATAGATCAATTAAAACTACTCCTTAGAAATGTCATTATTAAAAAAAAAAACAGAATAATATGAAATAAGTGGATTTTTTTATTTAAAACGAATATGAGAATTAAGTTTAAATTGTGAAAGAATCAAAGTATAAATGTACTATTAAGGAAGTAATATCATTTGTCCTTAAAATTGTATTAAAGATGGGATGAGGTCAAGTATTGTCAGTAAAAAATCAGTTACTAGGAAGAAACTATTCCTTATCAAATTCCTTGTAAGCATTTGCACCTGTAGAAGTGGAAAAATCATTTTTGAAATCTCATATCTATACATATTATAAAATATACATACATATTAGAAAAGTCCCCGGCCGCATTTCTTCGCAGAAAACTCAATAACTACTGCACGGATTTTCATGCGGTTTTCACCAATAGATAGGGTTATATATAATTTGTCGAGATTTTGTGTAAATGGGTTTGAATATCGATGGATTTCACCGAAGACGCTGCCCAATTCCGTCCAATTATCCAACGTACAAGATAATAAATTCGTATATAATGAAATATTTGGTTTTGTTTTTATTTTTATAATTTCTAAATAATGAAGTTGCTGAGATGGGAAGAAAGAAAATCAAGACTCCCAAAGAAGCCTAACCATTAAACGTAGTCCTTAGTCGCCAGTACGTGAAAAAAAAATATATTACACAGACAAATTATGTAGGCATAGTAAGTCTTATTACCCGAGGAAAGATGGGGTGGTTCGCTAGTAATTTATATACAAGATTAGTATTTTTTTTAATATATGTACTTCTATTTATTTGGATCTTAGGATCTGCTTGTAATGGCAGGTGTTAGCATATAATTTGACCCACTGTAGATATCTATGTATGTGTTTGACTTTCTTGAAAAAATATACTTTTTTATTAATAATATTTACAAAAACGAGTAATATATCTGCATTGTAATAAAATTTTACTGCTCTTGCCTTCTAACAATAACTGTTACTCATAAGTGATATATACATTTCATATAAATTTATGACGACAATGTTATAATAATAAAACATTGAAATAATTAAAGATCAGAAATCTTAACCACCTTTTCCAAAGTTGATTAAATAAAAACAGTATTTCATTAACATTTATTTTAATTTTTAAAATTTCAACCACCTCATTTTTAGCGATTAGCTAATAAAATAAAGTTTATTCCATAAAAATTTAAATGACAGTTGAATAATTTTTATTATAATTAAAATAGTAACAACGGAATGGAAATTTAAAAACAACATTATACAAAATAATAAATAGAAATATAAGTGATCTAATAAGTTATTCCGGAAATATAACTAAAATGAAAATGACAGGATATACAACGCAGTGATTATTATCTTTGAATAGTTGTAATTTTTCGGAAGAAACTTAGTTCATAAGTACTTTTTAAAAATTACCACAAAATGTGCTTTCCTAGTAGCATTCTTTTTTCATAATTCAAGAAAACATGTATCATTAATAATTGGAACATTCAGAGTTTTGAGACATCCCAAATATTATTCAACGGGGAAAAAAGAACAAATAAAATTGTTTTCTGATGTATTACTATTGTGGTAGAATAGTCAGAGTTTGGATATTGATTTCTTTAATGAAATTTAAAAAAAAAATGATTAGTATTACAACAGCTATATGTTATAAGAGTATATTGTAATTCTAAAACAAATAAATAGTTATAGTTTTCAGACTTTTTTTGTGTCATTTATACCAAATGTCACTATTACACTCTTTTCATATAACTATATGCAGACAATGTCATGATAAATAAATATTGCATGTTTATTATCAACTGTCGAGTTGAGAAAGAAAAATTATATAAATTATCAATGTTTAAGCAATTGAGTTTACATGATCAATAAGTGAGTCAAGAGTTATAATTTATGAATGATTATTTTTAATTTTTGAATCGTCACGTTTAATATTTGTTTTATAATTGAACATTTGGATACTGCATTAACCTTTCAATTTTTCTAGCTGTATAAAATGTTCTGTGTGTAATGGGATTTCTGCTGGTATAATTTAACCCTATTCTATTATACTGTGATTTATTGATTTACAATAAGGTTTGTTTTCTTATTTTGTATATTGTGTTTTATTAAAGGGTTGAGGTTTTTCTTTATGCTTATCTTCATTATTATGTTTTGTATTTAATGATTTAATTTCTTTTACGAATAGATTTAGCAGCATTAATTAAATTAATATCTTACTTAAAATAATTTATAATTAACAATAAAGATGATAAAAGATAAAATTACTTAATGTGATAAACAACTTTTCTATTCAAGATATATATAATATAAATTATTATCCTTAACATTAATTGATTTTCATAAAATATCACAAAGCGAAGAAGATAAAATATTATTGTTAAAATAGAAAATCAAGTTATATAAATAGCGTACATAAAAATTATTAAAAATGTACTCAAAAGAAGTGTTATAAAAAACTTTGTGATATTATATAAAAATCAATTATTGTTAAGGGTAATAATTTATATTATATATATATCTTTAATAGAATATTTGTTTATCACGTTAATTAATTTTATCTTATATCATCTTTATTGTTAATTATCAATTATTTTAAGTATGATATTAATTTAATTAATGCTGCTAAATCTAAATTAAAGAAATTAAATTATTAAATATGTGTCTAAATTTGTTATTATAATATGGGTATTAATCATGTTGCATGTTTCTATTTTTAAAATATGGTTATTTAGAGAAGCCATGACTGAAAGTAGGTAATCAACTTTATTTATTTCCATTTACTGCATCAATTATAAACAATTCACCAATGATTTATGTTAAATTATATTTTTAAAGATTTAAAAATTTTTTTTTATAAAATAGCAAAAAATTCAAAAATTGAATCAATTTAATAGGTTATTCTTCATCACGTTAAGCAGGTTTATCTTATTTTATTTTATTTCATCTTAAATTTACTTGCGTTGTCAATTAAAATTTTTTTTATTTTTAAGTAAGATTTCACTTTTAATCAATGTTGCCACTAAATCCATCCAAATGGATAAACCAACCAACCATTGGTAAACCAATGGGTGTTAAGTCATGTTGCATGTTTCTATTTTTATCATATGGATATTCAGAGATGCAAATATGACTGAAATGAAATAATCAGCCATGATGAATACTACTTAGTATAGCAATTATAAGCGATTCACCAGTTATTTATGTTCAATTATATCTTTAAAGATTTTGGAATAATTTTAAGAACATTAACTAAATGTTCGTAAAATGAATCAATTCCTAAATTAATTGTATCGAATTAGGCATACTTAAATTCTGAAAAAAAACGTCTTCCTCATGAAATAATATTTTCGATGCCAATGTAACTCTAAATGTTGTGTTTTATGATAACAGGCCATTTCTTAAATTATGAACAAAGAATGCTACTTGTTGCAAAGCACTTACTTTTTTATAATCTCGGTAATTACCGATACTATAGGCTCCTTCCGGGATAAATTTAAATATATAATTTTAACAAGTAGTTACTACGTTGAAGTACCCATTTATTTTCCTGTTTAGTATAATTTTTAGAATTTCTAGTTATATCATTTATATTTTTATAAATTTTCCAATTTCTATGTTATTAATTAATTTATAATAAGTAATTCTTCATTTTGATGTAGATGTTTATTAAATGGGTATTATATTATTTGATATTCATTAAACGTGAGGTGATTGAAATTTTAAAATTACAAAAAACATTTAAACATTAAAAAAAATTACAAAAATTACAAACAATGCACCCGATCATCTTCCTATGGAAAACGTCATTTAATTGACTAATTATTTTTTTTTAAATGGTCATTTTTTTATTATTATTTTTCGTGTGAGTATGCCAATTTTGTATAATTTAAAATAATTTGTTCGAAGTCATCGGTAAATATTAGGTTTAGAAATACATATTTTACGATGCAGAATTTAATTGAAATATTTTTTTTATCATTTAGATTGATGGTTATTATACTGCAATATTTATTAGCTATTTATTTTCACTAGCCTAGGAATCAGGAGGCTATTTCTTTTTTCATCAGCAATACTGTTCTATTTTATATATATGTATATATGTATATAAACATATATTTTTTTATTTATTATCATTTTGAAGGTTTGAGATTTGTAAAACAAAAAAAAATTAAAACCTCACTAAATTTTATACAACCATATCTTATTTTGTTGATTAGCGATCATTCTAATTTTTTACCTTTACTTGAAATTAATTGCATTTCGACAATTAAAAATTTTGATTTCTTCTTAAACTCTAAATCATCCCATTTTTTTTTAAGCTTACCAACATGATGTTATAACATTTTACGTGTTAGCCATTAAGTTGTATAATGGTTTCTACTTACGCGATCGTAGTTGGAACGAAGAGCGACAGGACTGTGTTGCTCAGTGCAGAGCCCGAGGGCCAGTGAGGAATCCGAGTTCGCCGTGTGCATGCGCCATCTGGATCCGCCGATTGGACAAATACCTTTTGAAATCATTATGGCTTTTTTTGGCTTTGATTGATTTTTAAATATTCCTATGTGGACATACAGCTATAGAAAACATACATTTAATAAATATATAATTTTACAGATTTTCAACTTAAAAAAACTAAAAAAAAAAAACACGAAGTATTACACTGTCCTCGAAATCTTAAAAACAATTTCAAACAGACGTAAGGTAATAGAAAATTTAAACATATCTTGCGTGGTTCTTGCAGCTTTGCACATTTAAACATAGCCGATCCAAAATATAAATGACGTTCTACATGTTTTAAATATTTTTAAAAAATATGTCTTTGGTTGGAGTGTTGATCTTCTGGGCAATTAAAGCCCTATTCGTAGGATCTAGGACCCTACAGAGGCTCATCCAGCGTCCACATAGTGGGCACCCAAATTAAGGGGGAAAATCTGGCGGTTAAGGATAATCTAGGACAAATCATCCTCTCTACAACCCTCATCCAAGAAAGAGTACAGACCCTTCACGAGTTATAGTGTTAAATGTTTTACTCGTGTAAAAATTAGGCTATAAATAGAAAATAAAGTAAAAAAATAAATGAATAAATGAACTCAATTCATAATGGCATGTATTTTATAAATGGATTGTGGTAGCTCACTAGGTGGAGCGCTGAATTGCTTTGCTGAAGGTTCCGAGTTCAAATTAAAATTAGTTTAAATAGTAGTATGAGTAGTAAATGCCACTACAACTGAGAAGAAACATGTGGTTTCAATTAGATGGTACATTATCTCACATCACGGAAAAGTTATACGACAATGGCTAAATGCTAATTGTCCTTATCAATGGATTGGCCGTGCAGGACCAGTGGCTTGGCCTGCTTGCTCTCCAGTTTTATTTATTTACTATGCCTAAATAATTCGTAACAATGAAACCTTTAGATGTGAATATCCCCTAAACAAAGCGTTTGCGGATATACCTTCATAGGAATTTTTTTTCTTATTTTGAGGTCCTTAGTTCAAATTTTCAGTTTGGCCATTTAACCCTAAAACACCCTGTATACTCACTGTCATATAAACGATTTCAAATTCTTTGATTTCTTCTATAAAACAATTTCTTTTTATTTTCAAATTTGAAAATTCTATTCATTACTCAGAACTCATTTTGTGTCAAGTTCTTGAAGGATAAATTAGATCCCTATTAAAAAAAAAAAAACACGTCATCCTTATTAGAATTTGAAGGATAAATTGAATGTGTTCAATAAGTTAAGAGTTTGTTGATTTATTGAAAATTATATTTGTAGGGCTTAGTGAAATTGAAGCCGGAGAGAAAGTAGTAATTATTGTTTTGAGGTCCTTAGTTCAAATTTTCAGTTTGACCATTGAACCCTGAAACACCCTGTATATATATATATATATATATATATATATATATATATATATATATATATATATATATATATGTATTTAAGTAGCCTTCGGATAAGTGTTTTCTTAACGTCATTTTTTTAAAGACATGATTTATGGATTATCGTTGATGGATTCATTATTAGTACATAATAAAATTGCAAAGAATGATTCGAAGTGAAGCATCGGTGTCGTCGTGTCGCCCGCTTATCCTGGAGATAACCCGATAGCCTTGACCAATGTCGTCAGGTCGGTCGTCGCCTTATATATATTAACTGTATTAAGGGTTCATACAGTCTTTGTTTCTGCCCAAGTTGTGTCCAGTGTTACATTTCCTGTAGCGTACTCCCACTAGCTTTCTACATATCATTTCTTCTCTCGTTTTATTCTGGTGAGTCAAACATACCATAGTACGTGATTAATTAGTGGTAGTTCGCTGTTATGTGTTATTTATTATGATATGTTTGACTCACAGATATGAGCTGATGTATTTGTCTTCTGATGAAGAAGGAGATCCAAACAAGACGGTCGATTATGATACATTTAAACGTAGTTTTTTAGGTAAATATTATTTTGTGGAATCGGCATAATTATTTCGGTCCGGGTGCTAGTGATTACGACAAAGAACCCCGTAGATAGTGAATTGGAATTGCACGTAAACATGATTTATTGTATGAACAAGCTAAATCAGTTTCAGATATTTGTATGGCAGATGCAACTGTAGTTGGTAAATTTACTGTAGATGCCATAAAAATGGAAATCGGCATTCAGATATTAGTAGTTTAGGATTAGGTATAAAGATGTTTGGTGAAAGTCTGTTAGGTACAGTAATATATCATTTTCATTTGCAGGGCGTACAAGGAATGACGGACGACCCTACAACGAAGGCAACATCCGTTACGCCTACAGTTTCGCACACAGAGACGGTCCCATATTGCGTCGCCACAAGAAGAAGGAGAAGAGGACAGCATGTCGTCGCGAAGCCGCGCAATCAGAAAGGCTGAGGCAAAGGAGGGAAGCCCAAGATCAACAAAGGCAAGGGCCCTCCACGAGGCTAGACGAATAAAGGCCCATCGAAGAACGCCGTATCAGTACACAAGAGCAAGAAGATACATTAGATCGTTGGTTTTCGATCTTGGTCAGGAAGAACCTATGGATGTAGATACTGGTGGTGCTAGAGTACGTAGGGATGTAAGTTTTGAAGGTGGATTCGGTGGTGCCGGAACTGCTGCATTCGGTGGTAATAAACAAATAAACTATATAGGAGCCTCTAGGACGGAACCTAGTACTAGAGTGTTTGAACATGTTTTACTTACATACAGGATGCTCCCAATGAAATGGAAATATATTTTAATAGATATCAACAAGACCCTTTTGACTTAGCAGGTTGGGATGAATGCATTATATTAATGTAAATATGTAAATAGAGGATTGTAAATAAAACAACATTATATATTAATTGTGCATTTATGGATATGGAGGAAACCCATAAATAGTATTAGAAAATATACGGTTGGTACCATTTGATTTTAGACCAAATGGTATTTTATTTATTGAATGAAGTCCTTTATACACTTGATGTTGATGAAGATCCGTAGAAATCACTATCCCGGTCTTGACTTCCCATGTGGCACATGCTGTGACATATTCTTGGGTCTCTTTAGCAGTGGCATTAGTCTGTATCGGTAAAACACCTATGTGAAGACTGGATTGAGCATGACCTGAATTGGCAGGAGTATGGTCAGGTAGAGTAGCTGAATAAGTGTTCAAGAATGTCATTAACATATTCTTCATAACTGGATGAACTCACACCAATAGCTTTCATATAAGCACAACATTTAATACTGAGGGAATGGTCATTAGTCATTTCACCGACTGCTACGGTTATATCTTCACCACCCATTACGGTCTGAAGTAGCAGGATCTTTAACGGCTATGTTCTCTTTCGGTTTTAACACATTCGTCTTTACTTTCTAGGTACAATGTACACACGGTGTTTCCATATGATCTAAAAAATTAAACGTTTTACTGTAATTAATTAATTCTGGCCATCCAGTAGTCATAAATCCCTTATCGGTTTGTTTAAAAGGTATTAGGAAAATCACGTATGTAGGAAGAGAACGTTGTATATCGACACATTTAGGCATACTAGTATCGAATATATCATCTAATAGACAATGACCCCATAAACGCTCTTGCATATCATGTTTATCAGGATACTTTATGAAAACTATCTATTTTCATGGGTTGGGTCGCATTCCAATAAAGAAAATTATTTTAATTTTTATTTTTTTTATTATTTAATTTTATTATTGTCCTACCAATACCTCTAAAATTCTGTTGGTAATCATTTAAAAAACCATTTATTAATAATTAAAATACTTAATTAGGCGAAAGAAATGCAAAAATGCCGAAAATTTATGTTATTCTAAAGGAACTTGTCCCAGAGTAAATACGGATTTTATCAATTTAATTTTTATATATTTTCTTAATTATGCATTGTCTTTATTTTAATTTTCCTAATTATTGTTTAAAAAACAAAACAAGCTCAGTCTCAAGACAATTTTCGAGTGAGTAGGTTGTTACTCAAGGTATGATTTTTGTCGCCTCTCTCACCATTTTCTTCACATTCAAATCTCACCAGTAAAACCTTTTGTTATTTTCTCCTCACCTTGGACATACCGTAAGAGACATTCAATTATCTCATACTCATCAACCTATCGAAGTCATCCACTCATCACTCATCAAAAACTTAGTTAATTTTGTAGTTTCTCAGTTGATTCATAGGCCATTGATATTTTTTGTTTTAAGACTCATCCTTTCTATTAAATAAGTTAATTTCAATTGTATTGTATAAACAATTAATTATATATAGGAGCTTAGTGCTTCTTTTTCATTATTAAGTCTTCAAATAGCTTTTTTTGTATTTTACTAGGTTTAGTTGCGCGCATTGATATTTTTGTAGTTGTTTTTTATTTTATTATTTTTCTATTGTACATTTATCATTTTTTTTATTTGTATTTACTAGTTGAATTTTTATTTTCCTTTCCTAGCTTTCATTATTAATATTTGGGGTTATTGCCGTCTAATTGAAATTTACATTAAAACTGTTATTGAATTCAGAGCCGGCAATTTCGCTCGGTTTGAAGGTTGGCGGGTTATTGTTACGAGCCCCTTTTCCCACAGGGAATAATGATATTCTATAGCTCCTAGGTGCATAAATAACTATTTATTATTGTTTCTGATCAATAATAATAAGTTAACATAAACTTCTTATGTTTCTTCGTTTTTTCCTATGATATTGTTCCGATCTAGCCCGCTTTTTTTATAATTATAATTTTAATCTTACAAGGTTGAATAAGCATGGGAAGCTGATGTTTTATTTTATTGTGCTTCACATGATCAATTACGATAAAGTTAGTATGTGTAAAGTCCCTCTAACCCTCTTATCGCCTGTTATCAAGGCCGCTATAACTTTCGAACTTCATTTTAAGGACTTAGTGAAATATCTCCCTCTTGTAGGGCTTTTCCTGAACCTTTGATAGGTCATCCATGATCTATCAAAGGTTCTATAGTTATACCATAGTTATCGGTTTGATGATAAAACGTATAAAGAATAAAACATCAATTAAGTATTACAAAGTATTATACAAATATATGTATGCTATTGTAGATAAATTCTATACTATTTCTTTATTTATAAAACAATGGTATAAGTAAATTTACCGTTTTATTATTTTTATAAAATATATATATGCTTAAAATATTGTTCTTCAACCTCAACAATAAACAAATAGTCGTGGGAGGAGTTAGTTTAATGCAAAGACCATTGATGACTTTAACCTTATTTGGCTAATTCTTATTTAGTGTAATATATGTAGAATATCAATTTTTAGCATTTATTTTATTATAAATATATCTTTTTTTAATTTCATTAGCTTGATTTGTCTCTTACAACTTTATATAATGAATTAATATCATTTATTGTATTAGTTTTAATTCAATAATTAATATGAGTAATATCTATTATTTTTTTTAAATCGTTTAATATAGGTAGGTATAGAAAATAAATGCATTGTTTAAAGAAGTAGTTAAAGAAAAACAACTATATACAGAAAAAGTTTATTAACTTAAACTAAAACGTTAAAGAAATGAGTCTGTCATGGTATTACAAATTATTCTAAGTGTCTCGCTATTTAAAAATTACAAAAGATGTATTTAAATAATTACAAAAAAATCGTTCAGTTCAAAGTGGCTATTCACAAGTTGTGCTGTGCTATAGGCGGTTCCTGTTCTGATCATGAAAATATACAACTTGCAAAACACAACTTGTCGACGGGCACAATCACAATGTTGCATTCTTATACTAATTCAGAGGTCGCTTTGAAACAACTTTCCTTACTCGTTGCCTTGGGTTAAGTTTCGCGCCAAATTCCGCTTGGATAACTTGACCAGTGGTTGTATTGATAGGAGAGACTAGGTAACATGGGCAAGAACCAGGGCTAGGGACAATTGGAAGAGCGGCTATGGGGGGTGAGGAAATCACCGTTGCCACTGGTACATTAAATAAAGATAGGAACCTAAATATAACTCGTGTTACAAATTTACTGCCTGTAGGTACTATTAGCAATGGTTATAATGATTATATCAATGAGGTGTTGGAACATTGTCGTACAATTATCATACCTAACCATACTCCACCAAATTCAGGACATGCTCAACCTAGTTTACATATCGGCATATTGTCTGTACAAACCAACTCACCTTCTAAGGAAATCCAAGAATATGTTACAGCTTGTGCTAAACGGGAGGTTAAAACTAAGATTTTAATTAATATTGATTTCCATCAATATTATAAATACAATAATGTATATCCTGTTAAGAAAGTACCTTTCGGTACAAAACCTAAAGGTATACCAAATATGTTGCAAATACTGTATATGGGTTTACGCCTTTAGAATAAAACAATGTTATCATATTTTACATTTATTTATACAAATATATGTATATATCTGCTATGAATGGTTTTATTTATTCCCACAATAACCAATCCATATCAGGTGGTACAGTAAGTTCTTGACGTAAAATCCTATCTATGGCTATCTGTAGATCCCCCGGTGTATTGGCTGGATTCGTTGCAGCTATGGTGTATTCCTCCTCCATATCCAGCATTAACAAATGTTTCCGCCTCTCTGTAACTATCTGTACTGGTGTTATTCTGGAACATAACAGGAGGTAAAGAGGGATTAGGAGCAGGTTCGAGGAGTACTTTGAATAAACCCTCTGGATGAAGTGAACCATCTATACGAGGAATGACGTTCAGTCCATGTGTATCGTTTTATGCGTGTGTTAAATTCAGGATTAGTTGGGAAGGGATCGGTATTGCATGTCACTATCACCGGTGTACGATTTACTAAATTACGGTTTTCATATTTTATATTTCATATTTTATATGGTTCCACATTAGGTTCATCGAAAAGTAATAAATTTCTACGAGGACAGTCCTGAAAAGGGAATTGATTATACCTATTGGAATTACCGATATATCCCGTATTTATCATTAATTTGCCTACTATATTGGCAAACAATGTTTTACCTACAGATGAGTAGCACGTAAACATGACAAATTATATGAAGAAGCTTCGTCGATCGACGATATACGTAGTGCCGATAGACAGGCCATAGGCGCATTTGCAAATGATTTTGTGAAAACCGGCAATTAGCATTCTATGATCGAGGCCGCTGGTCTTGGACTTAAATATATTACTGAAACATTATATGGTAATGTAATATATCCTTTTGATTTACAGGCAAAAGACGTAAGGACGGAAAACCCTATAACGAAGGGAATATCAAATACGCATACCGATTTCAACACCGGCAAGACAGGTCTGCGGCTTCGTCGTCGCAAGAAGTCTCTGCACGTACCAGGGAAGATAACCGGACACGCAGAGCAACCTCTAGGGAAGAAAGTAGAAATAAGAAAAGGCGTACGAATCAAGAACAAGAAGCAACGCAGGAAGAAACCCAAGCAACAAACTCAGGACAACGAGATCCAGGTGATGAAATAGGTGATGATCACAGTTGGCTTATGAGTATAGAGGAAGACCCTTGTGAACCGATGGAATTTGATCGCGTACGTAGGGATGTGGGGGGTGGCGACAGATCTGGAGGTAGTGGTTCATCTGCCATTGGCGGTAACAGACAGATCAAATATGTAGGTGCACCTCGTACAAGTGGTACACAGGTTGTGTTTGAACATGTACATCTTATAACAACATGGGGTAATGCCTATAAAATATTTTCATTCGATGATTCTACCAAAACCCATATTACTAAAGTAATGATAAGTAGCCTTGCTTGTTTACCCGTCCAGATGTTATGTTTTTGGATGTCATATGCCGAATATTCCAGTATACCACCAGGGAGCCGTGTTTCTTCAGTAGAATGTCTAGTCACGCCTAAAGGATTTAAAACATCTTTCGTTGCAGCTGTAAGTGTTACATCGTCCGCTAATAATACACAACTAGTATTCGGACAAACAGCGATCGGTCTTAATAGACATGTATTATTACGTAATTATTAAGTAAATCGTAATGCCACCCAACCAATGTCAATCGATACTCTTATATATCCTGATGCACACGATTTTTAAGAAAGAATGTGGGGACATAATTTGTTAGATGATAATTTTGATAACCATTAGGAGGAATACACCATAGCTGCAACGAATTCGGCCAATACACCGGAGGATCCTCAGATAGTAATAGATAGGATACAACGTCAAGAACTTATTGTCCATTCCTAACGAAAGGATCACCTTTCTCCTCTTCCTCCGATGATGATGACATGCTAGTCCATCATATCTGTGAAGCAGACATTCAGTAAAATTAATAACAATGATATATCCATCGTGCTAACACATAATTCGATTTTACTGAATGTTAGACTCACCTTAGAAGAAATTGGAGAGATGTAGACTGGAGTCACGAGATGATATATTTTAACGGCAACAGATTCCGGAACACTGTATGAAGACCTTCGAACAAATCCCCTTATATAGGGGCGACGACCGACGGGACGACATTCCTATCTACGGGGTCAGCACAGATAGTAAACAACATGTTAGTAGCACGTGGCGACGCAACGACACCACACCAGTGGGTTATAAACCATACGCTTACGGTGTACGGTGTGTAATCACTTACTACGGTATGTTTGACTCACCTGAATAAACGAGAGATGAAGATGTATCATAATGGTGGGAGCACGTTACACGTAAACGGACTCTGGAAATAACCAACCTCACGATAACAGAAGACTGTATGAAGCCTTGAGAACATATCCTTCTATGTATAGGAGACGACCGACCGGACGACATTGCAGAATGGCCAACGGGTTTTCTCCTGCTAATCGGGCGGACGGCAGTGGGCGACACGACGACACCTGCACCGGCGGATATATGTACCGTTCACAATAAAGGTGCAATGGTAAATTCACTGCAGATGCTATAAATACGGGCAATTGGCACGTCGTAGGGAGGCCGCCCACTCGCAAAGGAAGAGGCAAAGGACTCAAGCCCAAGAATAATACAGGAGGCAAGGCACAACCTCGAGACAAGCAGAAGAAAGATCCATCGAGGAACGTCATATTAGTCATCAAGATCGCGAAGACACGTTAGATCATTGGTTTTCGGACTTACATCAGGAAGAAGCGATGAATATAGATCAGGCACTAGGGTTCGTAGAGACGTAGTTGTGGAGGGCGGTTCCGGTGGTACGGGTTCCTCCGCTATGGGTGGTAGCAGACAAATAACCTCGTCGCCTATATATAGAAGGATATGTTATCCAGGCTTTATACAGTCTTCAGCTATCGTGAGGTTGGTTATTTCCAGAGTCTGATTACGTGTAACGTACTCACGCCATTTTGATACATCTTCATCTCTCGTTTATTCAGGTGAGTCAAACATACCGTAGTAAGTGATTATTGGTGCTTAGTCGATTACTATGTGTTATTTATTTTGATATGTTTGATTCGCAGATATGAGTCAAGAGGAATCAAGTGTAAACGTAGAACATTCCGAAAATCGTTTACTTGAGTGTAACGAATATCTTCAAAAGGAGCACGACAAAGGTGTTCCTTCCGATTCGGAATGTCCTCCGCCACAGAAACGTCGACGAACGACACAGAAGCATACGAGTCTATTGGGTTCATTGATGATACTGACGACAGCTGTACAGATGGATCTATTAAAGCCTGTCTGTCTCTCCCAATTACTGCGGTTGATAACGAGGAAGATCTTTACGAATCCTCGTCCGATTCCGCAGATTTGGGATCAGATCCTTTCATTACTTCGGAGTTTCTCCAAGGCTTTGCACCAACCCTTGGACACCGTGGACTCCACAAAATTTAAGAGCTCACAGATATACTTTCCGACGAGTGTTTATACACGACATCATGAAACCTCGAGGATGTACAGGTATTAGAGGATTTGTTACGGATGTCTTTAGTGGAGTATCGAAATTTATACGACCAGACGAATTTTGGTACCTCTTCCTCCACGAGTCGGGAACAAGTACCCATTTCTATTTCATTCACGATTGCGCCTATAGCAACAGATCATGCCGTTGCGGGCCAATACAAGATCTCGAAAAATCGTACGGTCGAAGTCATTGGCGCAACGCGCGCTATCGCCGACGATTCAGACGACGAGGTTCCCTTTTTTCCTCAGCCTGCTACGTCCAGGGTATACAATTGTATTCAACAATGGAAGGACGAAAGTGGTGTGGTTGCGAGATCTTTGGTATCCAGTCCATCGCAAATATGGCAGATCAGGATTATGCCCTACGATCGTTTGAAATACAATCGTTTGGGCTCGACAAGCGCAATTGGTATCAAGGCACGAAAGAATGGTTCGAGGTGGGGATAAAAAGGATACAACATAAGGGCCATACTGTATATGGCGCCTTTTGAGAAAAGAGCTATTCAGTATAACGCAACAGGGTCGGAAATTCAGCGACTTCAGTCAAAATCAGCCGTAGCGCCGATCCTTCGGCTCATGGAAACGAACTTAATAGTACCGGACCATGCTATCACCCTTTCAGACGAATGGTTAAGTAATCCTACTTTCCGGTACATAACGGAGCGTCATACTACATTTCAGGACGCTCTTAAAATATATAGAACAATATTTTCTAAAATGCCTTTAGATGACTTACGTAAATATATATCGGACAAACAAATAACGTATTACCCTAGACATGCTAATGTGCTAACCGAGTCTGAATCCTTTAATATAATTAAATTAGTACATATTATCTATGCAGATGGACAACAATAGAATACTTGATTTCTTGACTTTCTTATATAACCTACTTAATCACAAATCATGTAAACAAAATTGCATTTTCATAAGAGGTGGACCTTCGGTCGGTAAAACCTGATTCGCGAACATTGTAAGAAAATTTATGATAAATACGGGATACATAGGGAATTCTAATCGCTACAGTCAGTTTCCGTTTCAGGATTGTTCTCGCCGTAACTTACTAATATTCGATGAACCGAATGTAGAACCGGCTGCATTAGAGAATTTTAAATTGTTATTCTCAGGTACCGTACTATCCGCTAACATAAAATATGAAAAACGCTATTTAATAAATAGGAAACCTACTATAGTACATGTAATTCTGATCCGTTCCCTATGACAGACGAATTTAAAACTCGTATAAATTTAAAAATTAGATAACATAATACCTATGATATACGGAACTGTATATCCTGATGGTTTATACACATTATTATTAGAATATTCCGAATCTTCATTACCACCAGTTATGTTTCAGAATGACAATTTGGAACAAGAGGAATATTACCTCTGGTAATGGTAATGATGATCTGGTATAGTAACGGAATATCAATGTTCAATAATTTCGTTAACTTAATCGTTATACGTAGAACTACTAACACCTATAGCTGTCATATTAGTAACACGTTTAAATTGAGGGAATGGTCACTACACATTTCACCTACAGCTACACTAATATCTTCACCACCCATTACGGTTTTATTAACTGTAGCGGGATCCTTAACAGCTACGGTCTCTTTGGGCTTTAAGACATTAGTCTTTACTTTAAAGGAATAATGAACACACGGAGTTTCCATATGATTTAAAAGATTAAAGGTTTTACAATATTTAATTAATTCCGGCCAACCGGTAGTCATCTCTCCTTTATCTGTTTGTTTAAAAGGCATGAGGAAGCCTACATATGTGGGAAGGGTACGTTGTATACCTATACACGTCGGAATACTCTTATCGAAATCATCATCTAATAAATGATGTCCCGTTGACGTTCTTGCATATCGTGTTTATAGGGATATTTCAAATTATCTATTTTCATTTGCTTTGTAGCGTTACGTTCTACTAGATAATTACGACATTCTATATATCTATATTCTGTTTAAACCGACTGCTACCTGTCCGAATACACCTTGTGTATTGTTTGTCGATGACGTTACTGTAACACCGGTTGTCGGGTATCAATAACTATTTTTTTTTATTTTATGTTTTTTTTATTTCCAAATGAATATTTTATTGCATTAAAAGCTAGATTTTTTTTTTGTTTGTTTTATATAATTCTAACATTATTAAAATTTATTAAAAGGAAACAAAAGAATTTAGAGAGTAATTTTAAAAACATATGTTTTAATATTAAGTGCAATGTTCGCAAAAACAAAACAACATCAGTTTCAAGACAGTTGCCCTGTGAGAAGGCTGCTTGCTACTCTACACTTGATTTTGTCGCCACTTCTTCATCACTTTCACATCTTCTTCAACTTGAATTTTGTCAACTCTCACCTGTAAAACTTCTCGCTATTTTGATCTAATTTTGGACTTAAGTAAGAGACATTTAATTTTTCTACTCATCATCATTTCGAATCATCAAGTCATCGCGATCAAGAACTCAACACTTTTCAAGAAATCAATTCATTTCTCAGTTTTTCATTGATTCACAGACCAGTAATATTTTTGTTTTAAGACTCATCTCTCTTTAGTAAATAAGTTAATTCATTTTTTATGTAAATAATTTTAAATAATAGCTTAGTGCATTTTATTTTTTTTTCATAACTTTTTTTATTTACTTTTAAATAACTTTCTTTGTATTTTCTTAGGTTTACTTGTGCACATTATTATTTTTATAATTGTTCTTTTCTATTTTTACATTATATATTTATCATTTACTCATTTTTGGATGTTTTTTATTTGTATTTACTTGATGAATTTCTTTTCTTTCCTTTAATAGCTTCAACTATATTTATTTCGGGAAATTGTCACCCAATCAAACTATTAGGTTTTTTTATTGAATTCACAACCGGCAAATTCGCTCGGATAGAAGGTTAGCGAATTATTATTAGGAGCCCCTTCTTCCACATCTTTATGGTCCTCCGTGCTGGAATATTGTGATTTCAGTAAAATTTTCTAGTAAATATTCGATTTCTATTTTTCCATTTATAAAACTTGTTGTTTCTTCTTTTATTTTAGTATATAGTACTTTTTTATTGTTATTAAATTTGTATAGTTAAAATGGCTCCCAAAGTATACAGGATGAATCGGAAGAGCTATTGGATGCTCTTAAGGATGAATTCCGGGACTTAGCTGATGACATTAACGAAACCAAAACCGCAGGCTTATTAATGGAGTCTGACTCGACTAAACAAAAAATTTTAGCCGCTCGCATTTCCCGACTTGATAATACTTTCGAAAAGCTTTCAACAATATATTCAAATTTGAGGAAGCTCGCAAAAAAGTTAAAGAAGCCCTTCTCAGATTTCGAATCGGCTTTTAAAGAGATTCGTGGCACCTATTATGAAGCATTAGCATTGGGTTCTTCTTGCCCCTACTGAATCCAGTGGAAATAAATCAGTTATTGACATAGAACATTCTCAATTACGCCTTCCTACGATAAATATTCCAACATTCTCTGGAAATATTTCAGATTGGCCTTCCTTCAAAGACACTTTTTCCTCAATGATTCACAATAATCCAGACTTGAATCCTATTCAAAAATTCCACTATTTGAAGTCATCTTTGAAAGGTGGAGCAGCTCAGACTATCACCTCGATTAATCTCACTCACGACGGCTATGATCAAGCTTGGGCAGTTTTAACGAAGAGGTATGATAGCAAAGGACTTCAAGCAACTCATCATTTGATGAATATATTTAATTTTCTACAGCTTCAAAAATGTTCTCTCGCTACCCTTGAACACTTTTCTTCAGTTATTCTTGAAAGTGCTGCAGCCTTTAATAGATTGAACATAGATGATGCTGCCGGATTCATATTATACAATTTTGCTATCAGGTTATTAGACACTAAAACTCGAGAACGTTTTGAAAACGAATTCGGAACCAGATCTGAAACTCCAACTTGGAAGGAATTTTCTGATTTTATCTTTCAATCAATTATTCAGCTCCAATCAAATAATCTCACGGCATATCAAATTCCCACTTCAGTTAACACCAACTACAAATCTACTTATCAGTCTAAAAAGGTTTTGATGTCTTCCACAGCAGCCACCATTCGTTTTGAATGCCCCCTTTGTAAGGAAAACCACAGAATTTACAACTGTTCTAATTTTCGATCACTTTTGAAAGATTTGAAAAGATACTCCCCTTAATTGTTAAATCGTTGTCTCAACTGTTTGGGTTCTGGTCATTCAGCTTCCAAATGCAGCTCTACAAACTCCTGCAAGCAGTGTAATTTACGGCATCATTCCCTTTTACATTTTCCGAAAGGTTCTGATCCCCGCACCTCATCTAATCGAAATCAAGGTCCCTCTATACCTATCGCACATTCAGCGCTTCGAACTAACTCTTTTGAAAACTCTAATGCAAGGAAATCCTGCAATACACCTAGCCATTCTGAGTCTTCACAAACAGCTACCAACAACTCGAATCTTTCAAACCCAGAAGCTGTATTGTCGTCGACTTCAAGTGGAAAAGTAAATGTTCTTCTGGGTACTGCATTAATTAGGATTAAAGACTCCTCAGGTTGTTTCCAGGTTGTACGCGCTTTAATTGATAGTGGGTCTCAACGCTCATTCATCACATCACAATGTGCACGACGATTGCGTTTGCCACTTATTCAAAATTCTCAGAAGTTAGTTGGTTTCCGGAGCAATCCCATTTCTGGTTGTAAACACCAAGTTCTTTGCGCTATTTCTCTTAATAAGGAAGAATCATCCACTCATCACACATACGCAATTATTATTGATCATATTAGTAACAAAATGCCCCGTGAAACCGTTATGGATAATGTAGTCCAACATTTCCGACATTTAGATCTGGCTGATCCAATGTTCTATCAACCAGGGCCTATAGATTTTCTAATTGGTTGCGATTTGTTTGGAGAAATATTAAATGGAGAAGTAATAAAGTCGGCTCATGGATTCCCCAATGCCATGAAAACCTCTCTTGGATGGATTTTGTTAGGACCTGTTTCAACTTCAACTCCCTCTACTTATAGCTCTACCTTGTTTGCCAATTCTGAGCCTTCGTCTGAACCTCAGGATTTATCACAGCTGATTACCCGTTTTTGGGAAGTCGAAGAAATAAATAATGTTTCGAGAAGGAATCCGCTTGATGTAAAGAGTGAAGATCATTTTAGAAAAACACACTATCGAACACCCTCTGGGAGATACACAGTCCGTTTACCCTTTAAAAAGCAACCGCCTAATTTAGAAAGCTCCAAGTACATGGCCTTAAAACGTTTTAAAAACTTAGAAACAAAATTAGAATGAGAACTAGTTTTGAAATTGGAATTATGGAAATGTTTTTGATATATCCTTCAAAAATTTTACTTACCGCCCAGTTTTTCAACCGGGAAAATATTTTCTTCCTCGCCACTGTGTATTGAAAAGGAGCACAAGTACCAAACTGCGTATAGTTTTTGATGGTCAGCTTCAACCTTTAATGGATCTCTCAATGACTACTTACTTTGTGGTCCCAAACTACAACCGGAGATCACAGATGTGTTATTAAAATTTCGATTACCACAAATAGCCATGACAGCCGATATCTGTCAAAGGTACCTGCAGATTTTGATTGCTCCTGAGGATCGTTCTTATCTTCATTTATTTTTTAGAGCTGAAAGTTTCGATCACCTAGCCAAATTTGAATTTAATCGTTTACCTTTTGGACTTTCATGTTCTCCCTTTTTGGCAATGCGAGTATTGCAACAACTCGTTGAAGTCTTTATCAATTTTCATAGATTCTTGTGGAGTGTACAGGGTGGGCGGTCGCCTTAGTAATGCCCCTTTTATCTTATGATGCTAAACATCCAGTGTTACTACCTTACAAATCACGTTTTGTAGAACTACTTGTCGACCATTTCCATATCGCTTACCTACATGCTGGGCATCAGCTACTTTATTCCTTACTACGTCAGCACTTTTGGATTATTTCTGCAAAACGTCTTATACGCACTCGAATACATCGCTGTCTGAAATGTCATCGTTTGAAAGTCAAACCCTATACACCGTTTATGGGAAATTTGCCATTGTCAAGATTCGAACAAGGGCGACCTTTTATAAATGTTGGAATTGATTTTGCTGGTCCATTCTCAATCCGTGAATCTTCTCGCTATAAGGCAGCCCTTGGAAAGGCATAAACCTGCTTGTTTGTGTGCATGAGCACAAAGGCCCTGCATATTTAAATCGTATCGCAATTGAAAACAGTAACTTTTCTAGCTTGCTTCAACAGATTTATAGCTCGAAGAGGACTACCTAGCAGAATATTCTCTGATAATGGGACAAATTTTGTAGGTGCGTCACGACACTTGAAAGAGCTAAACTCATGGTGGAACGAATAATCCTAGAAAAGAGACATCGAAAACTATTTCGCCCAGCGAGAAATAGTTTGGAGTTTTTTCCCACCTTTTGCGACTCATTTTGGTGGATTGTGGGAGGCTGGTGTAAAGTCATAAATACCACCTCAGGAGAGTATTGGATGGCCATCCCCTTACCTTTGAAGAACTCTCTACGATTGCAAGTCGCATTGATACCCTCCTAGTCTCTTAATATACCTGGGAAATTTGTACTCAAATTTGGTGGGCGGTATGTCGGGTATCAATAACTATTTTTTTATTTTATGTTTTTTATTCCCAAATGAATATTTTATTGCATTAAAAGCTAGATGTTTTTTTTTGTTTGTTTTATATAATTCTAACATTAATAAAATTTATTAAAAGGAAACAAAAGAATTTAGAGAGTAATTTTAAAAACATATGTTTTAATATTAAGTGTAATGTTCGCAAAAACAAAACAACATCAGTCTCAAGACAGTTGCCCTGTGAGAAGGCTGCTTGCTACTCTACACTTGATTTTGTCGCCACTTCTTCATCACTTTCACATCTTCTTCAACTTGAATTTTGTCAACTCTCACCTGTAAAACTTCTCGCTATTTTGATCTAATTTTGGACTTAAGTAAGAGACATTTAATTTTTCTACTCATCATCATTTCGAATCATCAAGTCATCGCGATCAAGAACTCAACACTTTTCAAGAAATCAATTCATTTCTCAGTTTTTCATTGATTCACAGACCAGTAATATTTTTGTTTTAAGACTCATCTCTCTTTAGTAAATAAGTTAATTCATTTTTTATGTAAATAATTTTAAATAATAGCTTAGTGCATTTTATTTTTTTCATAACTTTTTTTATTTACTTTTAAATTACTTTCTTTGTATTTTCTTAGGTTTACTTGTGCACATTATTATTTTTATAATTGTTTTTTCTATTTTTACATTATATATTTATCATTTACTCATTTTTGGATGTTTTTTTATTTGTATTTACTTGATGAATTTCTTTTCTTTATTTTTTTATTGAATTCACAACCGGCAAATTCGCTCGGATAGAAGGTTAGCGAATTATTATTAGGAGCCCCTTCTTCCACACCAGTATCGAAGGATGTTTTAAACCCTTTAGGAGTTACAACGCATTCTACGGACTGTACACGGCTTCCAGGAGGTAATGTCTTATATTCTGCGTATGATATCCAGAAACCAAGACTCTGAAAGGGAACACATGCAAGACTAGTTATTAATACTTTAGTGGTTATGGTTTTATCGGGTGTATCGAACGAAAAGATCTTATATGCGTTTCCCCATGTATTTATTAAATGAACATGTTCGAAGACGGTAGTACTAGGTCCTCCTATATAGGTTATTTGTCTGCTGCCACCGATAGCGGAGGAACCCGTACCACCAGAACCGCCCTCCACACCTACGTCTCTTCACACCCTAGCGCCTGTATCTGTATCCATCGCTTCTTCCTGATGTAAGTCCGAAAACCAATGATCTAACGTGTCTTCGCGATCTTGGTGACTAGTATGACGTTCTTCGATGGATCTTTCTTCTGTTTGTCTCGAGGGCGTGCCTTGCCTCCTGTATTCTTCTTGGACTTGAGTCCTTTGCCTCTTCCTTTGCGAGTGGGTGGCCTCCCTACGACGTGCTGTGTTTTTCTCCTGCGACGGCGCGGAGGGTGAGACACGGGACCGGTCTCTGTGTGTGAATCTATAGGCGTAACGGATGTTCCCTTCGTTGTACGGTTTTCCGTCTTTTCTTGTACGCCTGGAAATGAAAAGGATATATTACTGTACCTAACAGACTTTCACCCAACCCAATCCTAGTCCACCTAAGGCAGAATGCCAATTGCCCGTATTCCTAGCATCTGCAGTGAATTTAACAATTGTGGCTGCATCCGCCATTCTAATATCAGACACTGATTTAGTCTGTTCATATAATAAATCGTGTTCACGTGCTATGCCATCATCGGAATCAACGGGCTCCTTATTGTAATCACTAGGCCGAGGCCCGAAATAATTATGTCTATTCCACATGCAAATAATTAAACCCTTTAGGAGTTACAACGCATTCTACGGACTGTACACGGCTTCCAGGAGGTAATGTCTTATATTCTGCGTATGATATCCAGAAACCAAGACTCTGAAAGGGAACACATGCAAGACTAGTTAGAAACTACGTTTAAATGTTTCGTAATCTACTGTCTGGTTCGGATCCCCTTCTTCGCCGAAGGACGAATTCATCACCCCATATCTGAGAATCAAACATATCGAAATAAATAACACATAGTAATCGATTAACCACCAATAATCACTTACTACGGTATGCTTGACTTACCTGAATAAACCAGAGAAGAAGATCTATCAAAATGGCGGCAGAACGTTATCCGTAATCTGACTCTGGAAATAATGAACCACACGATAGCAGAAGACTGTATGAAGCCTAGAGAACATATATATATATATAAGGCGATGACCGACCTGACGACATAGGTCGAGGCCGACGGGTTATCTCCAGATAACGAGATGGATGGCATGTGGTGACACGACGACACCTGCACCGGCGGGTATTTCTACCATTCGCCATAAAGGTGCATCAGTGTAAAATGAAGTTCGAAAGTTATAGTAGCCTTGATAACAGACGAGTAGAGGCTTAGATGGACTTTACACACACTAACTTTATCGTAATAGATCAAGTGAAGCACAATAAAATAAAACATCAGCTTCCTATGCTTATTCAACCTTGTAAGATTAAAATTATAATTATAAAAAAAGCGGGCTAGATCGGAACAATATCATAGGAAAAAACGAAGAAACATAAGAAGTTTATTTTAACTTATTATTATTATTGATCAGAAACAATAATAAATAGTTATTTATGCACCTAGGGGCTATAGAATATCATTATTCCCTGTGGGAAAAGGGGCTGGTAACAATAACCCGCCAACCTTCAAACCGAGCGAATTTGCTGGCTCTGAATTCAATAAAAGTTTCCATGTAAATTTTTATTAGACGGCAATAACCTCAAATATTAATAATGAAAGCGAGAAAAGGAAAATACAAATAAAAAAAATGATAAATGTACAATAGAAAAATAATAAAATAAAAAACAACTACAAAAATATCAATGCGCGCAACTAAACCTAGTAAAATACAAAAAAAGCTATTTGAAAACTAAAGAAAAGAAATTATGAAAAAGAAAATGCATTAAGCTCCTATATATAATTAATTGTTTATACAATACAATTGACATTAACTTATTTAATAGAAAAATGAGTCTTAAAACAAAAAAAATCAATGGGCTATGAATCAACTGAGAAACTAGAAAATTAACTAAGTTCTTGATGAGTGATGAGTGGATGGCTTCGATACGTTGATGAGTATAAGATAATTGAATGTCTCTTACGGTATGTCCAAGGTGAGGAGAAAATAACAAAAGGTTTTACTGGTGAGATTTGAATGTGAAGAAAATGGTGAGAGAGGCGACAAAAATCATACCTTGGGTAACATACTCACTCGACAATTTTCTTGAGACTGAGCTTGTTTTATTTTTAAACGTCTCAAAACGTAATATTATAACATATGTTTTTATTACAATGTGAATATTAAATTACTCTCTGATTTCTTTTTAATAAATTTTATTGTTGTAAAAATTATATAGAGAAAAAAATCTGAAATTTAACTATTCTTATAAAATATTCGTTTATAATGTTTTAAAAAAAACTATCGATACCCACATTCCCTCAGCAATAGGTTTGTACCCGAGCGAAAGCGATATTTCAATACGGAACACTTATTTTCACCGACGCACAGTGTTTCGATTAGTAGAAGCTAGCTGGACAACATAATTTTTCGGCATTTTTTCATTTCTTTCACCTAATTAAGTATTTCAATTATTAATAAATGTTTTTTTAAATAATTACCAACAGAATTTAAGAGGTATTGGTAGGACAATAATTAGAAAAATTAAAATAAAGACAAGGCATGATTAAGATTATATATAAAAATTTAATTGATAAAATCCGTATTTACTCTGGGACAAGTATTTTAGAATGGTGATACAGAAAATAAAATATAAACTATAATGTCTTAGATTAGATTACAATTACAATTTATAAATAATAAATGAAAATAAAAATACCCCCTGGAAGTTGTATATTATTGGTTGAAAGTGTTATAACACCAAAAAGTTTTAAGACATGATTCGATTACCGGTGCTACATTAACGTCGTATGCAAACAATACACAGGGTGTATTTGGACAGGTAGCCGTTGGGTTAAATAGGTATATTGAATGTCGTAATTATTTAGAAGAACGTAATGCGACCCAACACATGAAATAGATTGTTTAAAGTGTCCTGATAAACATGATATGCAAGAACGTTTATGGGGTCATCGTCTATTAGATGATATATTCGATACTAGTATACCTAAATGTGTCGGTAAACAACGTTCTCTTCCTACATATGTGGGTTTCCAAATACCTTTTAACAAACCGATAAGGGATTTATGACTACTGGATGGCCAGAATTAATTAAATGCAGTAAAACGTTTAATTTGTTAGATCATATGGAAACACCGTGTGTACATTATTCCTATATACACTTGATGTTGATGAAGATCCGTAGAAATCACTATCCCGGTCTTGACTTCCCATGTGGCACATGACATATTCTTGGGTCTCTTTAGCAGTGGCATTAGTCTGTATCGGTAAAACACCTTTGTGAAGACTGGGTTGAGCATGACCTGCATTCGCAGGAATATGGTCCGTTATAGTAGCTGAATAAGTGTTCAAGAATATCATTAGCATATTCCTAATAACTGGATGAACTCACACCAATAGCTTTCATATAGGTACAACATTTAATACTGAGGTAATGGTCATTAGTCATTTCACCGACTGCTACGTTTATATCTTCACCACCCATTACGGTCTGAAGTAGCAGGATCTTTAACGGCTATGTTCTCTTTCGGTTTTAACACATTCGTCTTTACTTTCTAGGTACAATGTACACACGGTGTTTCCATATGATCTAACAAATTAAACGTTTAACTGTACTTAATTGATTCTGGCCATCTAGTAGTTATAAATCCCTTATCGGTTTGTTTAAAAGGTATTAGGAAAATATCGTATGTAGGAAGAGAACGTTGTATACCGACACATTTAGGCATACTAGTATCGAATATATCATCTAATAGACGATGACCCCATAAACGTTCTTGCATATCATGTTTATCAGGATACTTTATGAAAACTATCTATTTTCATGGGTTGGGTCGCATTCCAATAAAGAAAATTATTTTAATTTTAATTTTTTTATTATTTAATTTTATTATTGTCCTACCAATACCTCTTAAATTCTGTTGGTAATCATTTACAAAAACCATTTATTAATAATTAAAATACTTAATTAGGCGAAAGAAATGCAAAAATGCCGAAAAATTATGTTGTCCAGCTAGCTTCTACTAATCAAAACATTGTGCGTCGGTAAAAATAAGTTTGTTTGTTAATTTAACATCACATTATGCTGCTATGGCTAATCAGACGATGCTACAGTGGGAGCCCTAAATTTTGCCTATCCAGGGTAAAAATAAGTTTTCCGTAGCGAATTATCGCTTTCGCTCGGGTACAAACCTATTGCTGAGGGAACGTCGGGTATCGATAGTTATTTTTTAAACATTACAAACGAATATTTTATAAGATTATATTCTAGTTTCTCAGTTGATTCATAGGCCATTGATATTTTTTGTTTTAAGACTCATCCTTTCTATTAAATAAGTTAATTTCAATTGTTTTGTACAAATAATTAATTGTATATAGGAGCTTAGTGCATTTTCTTTTTCATAATTTCTTTGCTTTAGTTTTCAAGTATCTTTTTTGTACTTTACTAGGTTTAGTTGCGCGCATTGATATCTTTTGTAATTGTTTTTTATTTTATTATTTTTCCATTATACATTTATCATTTTTTTATTTGTATTTACTAGTTGTATTTTTTATTTTCCTTTTCTAGCTTTCATTATTAATATTTGGAGATATTGCCGTCTAATTAAAATTTACATTGAAACTTTTATTGAATTCAGAGCCGGCACATTCGCTCGTATTGAAGGTTGGAGGGTTATTGTTAGGAGCTCCTTTTCCCACAGGGAATAATGATATTCTATAGCTCCTAGGTGCATATGCTATTTATTATTGTTTCTGATCAATAATAATAAGTTAACATAAACTTCTTATGTTTCTTCGTTTTTTCCTATGATATTGTTCTGATCTAGCCCGTTTTTTTTATATTAATAATTTTAATCTTACAAGGTTGAATAAGCATGGGAAGCTGATGTTTTATTTTATTGTGCTTCACTTGATCTAGTACGATAAAGTTAGTGTGTGTAAAGTCCATCTAAGCCTCTACTCGTCTGTTATCAAGGCTGCTATAACTTTCGAACTTCATTTTACACTGATGCACCTTTATGGCGAATGGTAGAAATACCCGCCGGTGCAGGTGTCGTCGTGTCACCACATGCCATCCATCTCGTTATCTGGAGAGAACCCGTCGGCCTCGACCTATGTCGTCAGGTCGGTCATCGCCTTATATATATATATATATATATATATATATATATGTTCTCTAGGCTTCATACAGTCTTCTGCTATCGTGTGGTTCATTATTTCCAGAGTCAGATTACGGATAACGTTCTGCCGCCATTTTGATAGTAAGTCCCTCTATGCCTCTACTCGCCTGTTATCAAGGCCTCAATAACTTTCGAACTTCATTTTAAGGGCTTAGTGAAATATCTCCCTCTTATAGGGCTTTTCCTGAACCTTTGATAGGTCATCCATGATCTATCAAAGGTTCTATAGTTATACCATAGTTATTGGTTTGATTATAAAACGTATAAAAAATAAAAAATCAATAAAATTTTACAAAGTATTTTATACAAATATATATGATATTGTAGATAAATTCAATACTATTTCTTTATTTTTAAAACGATTATTTAATCTACAAATTCGTATTATATTATATCTAAATTTGTATTGATTGAAACGTCAGCGCTACATTAATATGAATAAATATGAATCGTGGTATAAGTAAATTTACCGTTTTATTATTTTTATTATATATATGCTTAAAATATTGTTCTTCAACCTCAACAACTATATATATATATATATATATATATATATATATATATATATATATGCTTAAAATATTGTTCTTCGACCTCAACAATAAACAAAGAGTAGTGGAAAGAGTTATTTAAATGCGAAGACCATTGATGACTTTAACCTTATTTGGTTAATTCTTGTTTAGTGTAATATATATACAATAGCATTTTTTAGCATTGATTTTATTATAAATATATCTTTTTTAGTTTCATTAGATTGATTTGTCTCTTACAACTTTATATAATGAATTTATATCACTTATTGTATTAGTTTTATTCAATAATTAATATGAGTATTATCTATTATTATTATTTTTTTAATCGTTTAATAGAGGTAGGTATAGAAAATAAATGCATTGTATAAAGAGGTAGTTAAAGGGAAACAACAATACATAGAAAAATGTTTATTAACTTAAACTAAAACATTAAAGAAATGAGTCTGTCATGGTATTACAAATTATTCTAAGTGTCTCGCCATTTAAAAATTACAAAAGAAGTATTTAAATAATTACAAAAAAATCGTTCAGTTCAAAGTGGCTGTCCACAAGTTGTGCTGTGCTATAGGTGGTTCCTGTTCTGATCATGAAAATATACAACTTGCAAAACACAACTTGTCGACGGGCACAATCACAATGTTGCATTCTTAACCTAATTCAGAGGTCGCTTTGACACGACTTTCCTTACTCGTTGCCTTGGGTTAAGTTTCGCGCCAAATTCCACTGGGATCACTGAGTCAACAAACTTGTCACCACCTCTGCTGTACCTTTTGTAAAATACACTCTGGGATTGGGACGCACCCGCGGAGCACTGAGAGCATTCATAAGGAACAGGGACAGCGGACGGAAACATGGGCTTGATTTCCTCGGTGTTCGTTGAATTACCTGGGCAATACGGGACGAATATTACAGGAATATAGCCCAGAACCGCATTGGGTGGTAGATCGGCCGGCAACTGAATAGACCCTGGTGATACACCTTGACCAGTGGTTGTAGCGTTAGGAGAGACGAGGTAACATGGGCAAGAACCAGGGCTAGGGACAATTGGAAGAGGATAGGTAACGACTGTAACCCCAGGAGTTGATGGTTCACCGGGATAGCTGGGTTGGCAAGATTGTCCTGGTTGTCCAGAGCATCCTGGTTGAGATGGAGTGCCTGGATATCCTGGTTTACTCGGTTTCCCAGGGTAAGCTGGACCAGTTGGTTTTCCTGGATAGCCGGGGACACTAGGCTGGCCTGGTGTGCCAGGTGTTCCTGGAGTTCCGGGTGTTCCTGGATATCCAGGTCCCGTTGGTCTTCCTGGGTATCCCGGTTGTGATGGCGTTCCAGGATAGCCAGGCTGACCTGGTTTTCCTGGTGTGCCTGGAGTTCCTGGTCTTCCTGGGATTCCTGGATAACCTGGCTGTGTTGGCTGCGAAGGGGTTCCAGGGTATCCGGGTTGTGGTGGAGTTCCTGGATATCCTGGTCCTGTTGGTTGTTGTCCAGGGTACCCTGGTTGACCAGGCTGACCCGGTTTTCCTGGCGTGCCTGGAGTTCCTGGCCTTCCGGGAATTCCTGGATATCCTGGCTGTGCTGGAGTTCCTGGATATCCTGGTCCTGTCGGTTGTTGTCCTGGGTATCCTGGTTGTCCGGGCTGACCTGGTTTTCCTGGCGTGCCTGGAGTTCCTGGCCTTCCTGGAATTCCTGGGTATCCTGGTTGAGATGGTTGGGACGGTGTTCCTGGATATCCTGGTTGTGATGGAGTTCCTGGATATACTGGTCCTGTTGGTTGTTGTCCTGGGTATCCTGGTTGTCCGGGCTGACCTGGTTTTCCTGGCGTGCCTGGAGTTCCTGGCCTTCCGGGAATTCCTGGATATCCTGGCTTTGCTGGAGTTCCTGGATATCCTGGTCCTGTCGGTTGTTGTCCTGGGTATCCTGGTTGTCCGGGCTGACCTGGTTTTCCTGGCGTGCCTGGAGTTCCTGGCCTTCCTGGAATTCCTGGGTATCCTGGTTGAGATGGTTGGGACGGTGTTCCTGGATATCCTGGTTGTGATGGAGTTCCTGGATATCCTGGTCCTGTTGGTTGTTGTCCTGGGTATCCTGGTTGTCCGGGCTGACCTGGTTTTCCTGGCGTGCCTGGAGTTCCTGGCCTTCCGGGAATTCCTGGGAATCCTGGTTGAGATGGTTGCGAAGGTGTTCCTGGATATCCTGGCTGTGATGGAGTTCCTGGATATCCTGGTCCTGTTGGTTGTTGTCCTGGGTATCCTGGTTTTCCTGGAGTTCCTGGCCTTCCTGGAATTCCTGGGAATCCCGGCTGTGATGGTTGAGAAGGTGTTCCTGGAAATCCTGGCTGTGATGGAGTTCCTGGATATCCTGGTCCTGTTGGTTGTTGTCCTGGGTATCCTGGTTGTCCTGGCTGGCCTGGTTTTCCTGGAGTTCCTGGCCTTCCGGGAATTCCTGGGAATCCTGGTTGAGATGGTTGAGAAGGTGTTCCTGGATATCCTGGCTGTGATGGAGTTCCTGGATATCCAGGTCCTGTTGGTTGTTGTCCTGGGTATCCAGGTTGTCCAGGCTGCCCCGGTTTTCCTGGCGTGTCAGGAGTTCCTGGCCTTCCTGGAATTCCGGGATATCCTGGCTGTGATGGCTGCGAAGGTGTTTCTGGGTAGCCAGGTTGTGATGGAGTTCCCGGGTGTCCTGGTCCTGTTGGATGTTGTCCTGGATATCCAGGTTGGCCCGGTTGACCTGGTGTTCCAGGGGTTCCGGGTGATCCTGGTCTACCGGGTATTCCAGGATAGCCAGGTTGTGATGGAGTTCCTGGAAATCCTGGTTGACCGGGTTGACCTATAAAATGTATGTAGTTTTAAGTATGAAGAGAATAAAAGATGCAATAAAGTATATTTATTACTACAAGGCTAAAGAAATACACACTTATTTTTATAGTTTATTTCTTATCTTTACTCGGAACGGATAAGAATGATTGTTAAATTAAAATATATGTCCTGAAATCATAAAGTTCTTCTTATAGGCAGTTATGCGTGGTTTGTCCTTGCTAATATTATGGGATGCAGTTATTAACTATAATCGATACAGTCAGTTCAGACCTGCCACTTCAACTTAACGTTATTCTGTATGCAGTGATCTATTTCTCGGAATACAAGACGCCGGACACTACTACGTAATCCTAAACTATTATTGTTGATGTTGTGATACTAAACGATCAAAGAATTCGTTCTTCATATGTGATCTACAACCTCGAATTTGGAGACTAAATATACCAAAAAATACTTCAATTAATGAAAGGTGGGCTCAGTAAACTATAATGCAGCCAAAGAATCGATGGGACTGAAAAAGAAAGTGACTCGAGCTTCTTGGTATGACAAGCAACGTTCAGGTGCTAACAAAGACAAAAATGAAGCCTACAAAGCCATGGTGTCAAAGAGGAGTACCGCCAGAAGCCATGAAATGAAGTCGTGAATGAGGCAATGTCAAATTTAAAAGTTAAAAGATCTCTAGAAATGATGAGAGGAGCCGGAAGTTCTACCGAAAGCTTAAAGAACTTAGAAAACAATTTCTGCCCAATTCGTCTGTCTGTATTACTGAAACTGGAACGCTCCTAAATGGAACTAAAAAACTGATGAAGAAGAAATAACCTACGCAATAAAGGACTTTAAAAATAATAAATCACTTGGATACCTTAGTCTGCTCTTTACTTTCGGTGGAGAGGTGCTCAAGAAAGCTATCCATGACCTGATTATTGTAGAATAATTGAATCAGCTCTGTAATGACCACTAATGGGGCTACCCTGAGGAAGTACGGACCTTCAGATCACATTTAATACCTATATGTTTCTTCCCGAAATACTGCGTCTCGCAGATTCTCATGAGATATGGTGATTTCAGAGAAAAACTGTGTAAACATGGAAAATACATTTATTCCCTATGCCTTAGGGACAATGTACTAGAGATCACCGAGCACTTCGTAACCTTCAACATCTACGAGGATCTGAGGGTCAAACCACTGAGAGCTCTAGGGCATCTCATCTTCTGACCGAGAACAATTTCCCGCATATGATGACAATACAATGACCCAGCTCTTTAGGGTATTCGTTTGTAGCTAGAAGGGGATAGTGGCTTCAACGGACTTTTCCTTGAACAGGAAGAAAGGAGCAGAAACAGGGAGGCTGCCGATGAGGAGGGAAAAAAACTGAAGAGGCATGTGTGCAGAGAAGAGCAGGCTATGAGCTCAGCTATAATGGTATAATGTAACAAGGCCTACTTGCGGCTTTGAGTTGTTACTCAGAAATGCATAACATCACTCTGCGGCAAATAGCCTTACACTGTAGGGTAAAAAATAAAATAAAATAACAAATGAATAATGACGTGGCAGCAGAGATAAGCAGAAGACAGGTACTTTTAAATAGAAGCTTCTTCGGTGTATGACACCTCTACAGAAGTCTATTCTCACACTCTCACATGGAGTACACATGGTACACACAAGATTGTATAAGACTCTGATCCACCTTGTCTTGTACGGATCGGAGAATTGAACCATCTCATTGTCGGAAAAACAAAGGCTTCTTATCTTTGAGAGGAAAATTCAACGCTTAAACTATAGTTCAGTGAAAGTAGGCTACCAAGAAATTTCTCTTCTTCCGAAAGAGGTGATGACCGAGAAATTGTGTAAATCGAGAATCATGGGGAGACTATGAGCAGCACCACCACGAGACGGAGTTGCCGAAGAATCTAGCAATCCGGTTGCAGAAGATATAGAGGGATAGAGAAAGGTGTTTGAGGAGGCCCTGACTAAATAACTGGGTTGCTATGCCACTGGTAATGATGATAAGACTGTATAAAATACTGTTTGAACATGATTTAATGGTAAATCGAGTAGAAATGTACATGACCGAACCATCCAATATACTTAGAATCGGTAATAATGTTCCTGGCAATCGAAGCTCCATATGCCGATTCGCTTTCAATTGCAATAATTAAAACACTATACTATAATGGTGATCAAAATTAATTTTGGACAGTCAAATATCCGTGGAAGGATGAGTGAATAATTTATTTGTTTTTTTTGTACGGAGAAGTTAACACTAAAAATTTAATACAATAATATTATTGAATGACAGGGATCAAATAGCGTCTTAAGGTATTTTATAAAGAAAGCCTACAATATTCAAATAGAAAATATTTAGCAAAACCTAAACATATTTTAAAACTAAATAAAATATTTGATGACCTGGGTATCCTGGTTTACCTATTAATGATTTTATTATTGTTATATGAATAATTGTGTGCCGTGCGTATACCTCTATAAATCTATCAATCCAACTCTCTCACCCTCACTCTCTCTCTCTACTCTCACTCTCTCTCTCCCTATATCTATCCATCTGTGTGTGTGTATATATATATATATATATATATATATATATATATATAAAACTATTTATTGACTTTAGAGAATTGTTAGAAATTGCTTAAAGTAAATATAACATGGAATAAATAAGTGCCTAAAGGAAACTATTCCAATGAAAGAAAAGATTTTAGAATTAACATACCTGGCTGTCCTGGGTAACCTGGTTGACTTGGCTGTCCTGGGTAACCCGGAGTTCCTGGGGTTCCTGGCTTTCCTGGGTATCCTGGCTGATTTGGCTGTCCTGGGTATCCAGGCTGACTTGGCTGTCCTGGGAATCCTGGAGTCCCAGGAGTTCCCGAGGATCCGGGTGTTCCTGGTTTACCAGGCTGTCCTGGATATCCTGGCTGACTTGGCTGTCCAGGGTAGCCCGGAGTTCCTGGCGTTCCTGGATAACCTGGTTGACTTGGCTGTCCTGGGTAACCCGGGGTTCCTGGCTTTCCTGGGTATCCTGGCTGACTGGGCTGTCCTGGGAATCCTGGAGTTCCAGGAGTTCCTGGAGATCCGGGTGTTCCCGGTTTTCCAGGCTGACCTGGGTATCCTGGCTGACTTGGGTGTCCAGGGTATCCCGGAGTTCCTGGCGTTCCTGGTGTTCCTGGGTAACCTGGTTGACTTGGCTGTCCTGGGTAACCCGGGGTTCCTGGCTTTCCTGGGTATCCTGGCTGACTTGGCTGTCCTGGGAATCCTGGAGTTCCAGGAGTTCCTGGTGTTCCTGGGTATCCTGGTTGACTCGGTTGTCCTGGATATCCGGGCTGACTTGGCTGACCTGGGGAACCCGGGGTTCCGGGAGTTCCTGGTTTTCCTGGCTGTCCTGGGTAACCTGGCTGACTTGGCTGTCCTGGGAATCCTGGAGTTCCAGGAGTTCCTGGGGCTCCGGGTGTTCCTGGTTTTCCAGGCTGTCCTGGGTATCCTGGCTGACTTGGCTGTCCAGGGTACCCCGGAGTTCCTGGCGTTCCTGGGGTTCCTGGGTATCCTGGTTGACTCGGTTGACCTGGGTATCCGGGCTGACTGGGTTGTCCTGGGTATCCCGGGGTTCCGGGAGTTCCTGGTTTTCCTGGCTGTCCTGGGAATCCTGAGGTTCCAGGAGTTCCTGGGGCTCCGGGTGTTCCGGGTTTTCCAGGCTGTCCTGGGTATCCTGGCTGACTTGGCTGTCCTGGGTATCCTGGCTGACTTGGCTGTCCAGGGTATCCCGGAGTTCCTGGCGTTCCTGGGGTTCCTGGGTATCCTGGTTGACTCGGTTGACCTGGGTATCCGGGCTGACTTGGTTGTCCTGGGTATCCCGGGGTTCCGGGAGTTCCTGGTTTTCCTGGCTGTCCTGGGAATCCTGGCGTTCCAGGAGTTCCTGGGGATCCTGGTGTTCCTGGTTTACCTGGTAGTCCTGGGAATCCTGGCTGACTTGGTTGTCCTGGGTATCCGGGTGTTCCTGGGGATCCGGGGGTTCCAGGATATCCTGCAAGAAAATAATCGTGATGATTAAGGGATGATATTGGAATTCGTTTATGACATATTCACTTTTATGATAATTATAGTATATTTTTGGGCCTTCTTCACGTCAGTTGCTATTAAATATTTATTATTAGCTTAAGAGGCAATAGACATTCGTCACTGCCATAGGTCGTTTTCTTGGTTTGAATTGGCCTATTTTGATCGTTTCTTTGGGAAGACGATGGCTAGTTAAGGGCGAAATTGAAAAGAAATCTGTAACAGTAAAGCGTGGATCTTTCGAACACATTGTTATTTCTTCAGCAGCACAATGCAGAAGAAAATTTTTAATTCATCACTGAAGATACCCTATGATCCCTATTTAATCATCCAAATTGCAAATAGCGGTAGCATTATTCAAATGAAATGTCTAGATGTACAGTTATGCCAGGTCTACATTTAAAAAAACAGCTGTTATTTGTTTTATGTAGTAGTCAAAGGGTCGTTGATTTTGAAATAATGAAACCTAAATAATCTTTATTGTGGACAATTTGGACTATAAAAACAACCTTTAGTTGAATAGCGGTTAGCCATTTTCAACAGATAGCATGTATAATTCTGCAACAAGATAATTCAAGACGCACTGCGCATGAAGAACCATGACCATTTCCAGCTTTTTATTTCAGATAAATTTTGGAAGTTTGGATAATGTCCATTAAGCCATCTAAAATTAATTACTGTTTATCGATTTGGCTAAGGAATTTTATACATTAGATGACAAAACATTTTTGACGACGAAAGTGACTATATCATTGATAAAATGTGAAACGATCTGATTGAATTTAATTTTCATGAAACGTTTCCTTGAATTATTTATCACATCATATGGCAATCACATTAGAACAAAACGACAAGATGATTATGTTATGAGATTATGAAGAGTTAAGTATAACTTACTTTTTTTAAATAAAACGGTGCTAGCCAGTAAGTACATAAATAAAGTGATTTTTGCGAACAATATTACTAACGAGGATATGAATGAAGTTAGCTACGACTAGTCATTACCAAAACTATTTACATAGGAATAAAAGTCACTGTAAGCTATTCAAGTATGAATAAAATCATCAAGATTTACTAGTTTAATCTAAGAAATAGATGTCTGAAAGAAATACAACTATTCCTGCAATCATTGCGTAATGTTTTCCATTACTCAACTAAAACCGTTGTGGAAAGTCCCACTTTCCTCACTAGTGAGGGAAAACCACTTTCCCTCACTAGTGAAGGACAGCCACAGCCACCTAGATCGAATTTGACAATCAGCACTCTGTTATTTTAAATATTAAATGGCGGCATTATAATATTATTCATTTTGTATTTGTATTCCTAAAATGTTAAAATTTTATTTTAGAACTATTTTATATTTAATTCTAGATAGATTTTATTTTTTTTTAAGCGATTTTATAGAAATATTTAATATAACCTTCACAGCGTCCTAGAGTTATAATTTGCATGGTTAGTAATAGAAAATTTTAAGAGATAGCGCTGGTCGTTTTAACAAATCTTAAGTTTCACCCTTAATATATTAATTTTTAAATGGTTGCAGGAAAAATGTAATATTTAACACGCGAGAAAAGTGCTTATAACACCCTCGTTTAATTACTATATTCAGGTGTAATAAAGTGGCACTTTCTTCACTTGTCAAATAAATAACTATTATTCCCAAGTTTTCACCAACTCTTGAGATTTAATCGGTTTCGGATGCTTTGTGTATAGTTACTAGAGTAATATGATTTTAATTCAGAAATGAAAACTATTGCTATTTACGCAGGGATATCCAAAGAGTCAAGGAACTGGATGCCAGCTGCACAAACCAGAGAAGACAGGAGGAAGCTGAGGGAGAAAGCCATGATTCGTCACCGAGTTGTCATATATAATAATTTTTTTTAAAACATTATATGAAGTATAGAAACCAGTTAGAATAATTGTGATATAATACTATTTGTGATGAGATATGCACCAGAAACTTTTTTGTAATGATGATATACGAGTTCGTTAGTATGGAATCTGGATAGTATTCTTCATATATTGAGTTCTACTTATTTAATGTCCAAAAAAAATTCAGTTTTTTTATATACCAACTGAAACTGTTGAACTAAAATCAGGGAAAGTCGCCAATTCGCGATAAATGCTTATTTGTTGTCAATCGATTAAATAATCACATGTCACCAAATAGTCCAAATGAAGCTGTACAGAGACGGAGGAAATTCGGAATACCTACGTAGTTAATTAGATTGGTTCGGCCTACCATGACTGACACTTCATACCGAGCCCAGAACAATTGTAAACACATGAAGTAACTAAAAATTATGTATTAAACAATATTGTGCTACACGAAATTATCCAAAAAGCTAAGTTAGAAATTGAATATTAAACCGAAATTCAACCAAAATTTGCTTGAAACGCTAAAAAAAATGTCTACGAGTAGCAAATTATGTCAATCCTTAAAAAGTAATAGATGTTAACGTAGAATTTCTAGAATGAAACTAGCACAGGACAACATACCAAACATCATGAAAAAAAGTTAAAAACGATGGTTTAGATACTGATTTTACTCAGTGATTTTATATACTCATATATCACGCCAGAATATAATTGATCGGTTTAATACTTAATTTGACAATTAATTAAATTAGCCTGTTATTGCCAATTTAAAACGAAACTAAATAACTAATAAAGTACCTGGATGTGATGGCTCTCCTGGGTGTCCAGGTGTTCCCGGCTGTCCCGGGGTTCCTGGCTTTCCTGGGTATCCTGGCTGAATTGGCTGTCCTGGGTATCCTGGCTGTCCAGGAAATCCTGGAGTTCCAGGAGTTCCTGGGGATCCGGGTGTTCCTGGTTTTCCTGGCTGTCCTGGGTATCCTGGCTGACTAGGCTGTCCTGGGTAACCCGGAGTCCCTGGTTTTCCAGGCTGTCCTGGGTATCCTGGCTGACTTGGCTGTCCTGGGTAACCCGGAGTCCCTGGTTTTCCAGGCTGTCCTGGGTATCCTGGCTGACTTGGCTGTCCTGGGTAACCCGGAGTTCCTGGGGTTCCTGGCTTTCCTGGGTATCCCGGCTGACTAGGCTGTCCTGGGAATCCTGGAGTTCCAGGATATCCTGGGGATCCGGGAGTTCCTGGTTTTCCAGGCTGTCCTGGGTATCCTGGCTGACTTGGCTGTCCTGGATAACCCGGAGTTCCTGGGGTTCCTGGCTTTCCTGGGTATCCTGGCTGACTAGGCTGTCCTGGGAATCCTGGAGTTCCAGGAGTTCCTGGGGATCCGGGTGTTCCTGGTTTTCCAGGCTGTCCTGGGTATCCTGGCTGACTTGGCTGCCCTGGATAACCCGGAGTTCCTGGGGTTCCTGGCCTTCCTGGGTATCCTGGCTGACTTGGTTGTCCTGGGTATCCTGGCTGGCTTGGCTGTCCTGGGAATCCTGGAGTTCCAGGAGTTCCTGGGGACCCGGGTGTTCCTGGTTTTCCTGGTTGTCCTGGGTATCCTGGCTGACTTGGCTGTCCTGGATAACCCGGAGCTCCTGGGGTTCCTGGCTTTCCTGGGTATCCTGGCTGGCTTGGCTGCCCTGGGAATCCTGGAGTTCCAGGAGTTCCTGGGGATCCGGGTGTTCCTGGTTTTCCTGGTTGTCCTGGGTATCCTGGCTGACTTGGCTGTCCTGGATAACCCGGAGTTCCTGGGGTTCCTGGCTTTCCTGGGTATCCTGGCTGACTTGGTTGTCCTGGGTATCCTGGCTGTCCTGGGAATCCTGGTGTTCCTGGAGTTCCTGGGGATCCGGGTGTTCCTGGTTTCCCTGGCTGCCCTGGGTATCCTGGCTGACTTGGTTGTCCTGGATATCCTGGCTGGCTTGGCTGTCCTGGGAATCCTGGAGTTCCAGGAGTTCCTGGGGATCCGGGTATTCCTGGTTTTCCTGGTTGTCCGGGGTATCCTGGCTGACTTGGCTGTCCTGGATAACCCGGAGTTCCTGGAGTTCCTGGCTTTCCTGGGTATCCTGGCTGACTTGGCTGTCCTGGGTATCCTGGCTGTCCTGGGAATCCTGGTGTTCCTGGAGTTCCAGGGGATCCTGGTGTTCCTGGTTTCCCTGGCTGTCCTGGGAATCCTGGCTGACTTGGCTGTCCCGGATAGCCCGGAGTACCTGGGGTTCCTGGCTTTCCCGGGTATCCTGGCTGACTTGGCTGTCCTGGGTAGCCTGGAGATCCGGGTGATCCTGGCTGCCCTGGCTGTCCTGGGAATCCTGGCTGACTTGGCTGTCCTGGATAGCCCGGAGTACCTGGGGTTCCTGGCTTTCCTGGGTATCCCGGCTGACTTGGTTGACCTGGGTAACCCGGAGTTCCTGGCGTTCCGGGTGTCCCTGGTTTACCTGGATATCCTGGCTGACTTGGTTGTCCTGGGTATCCCGGAGATCCTGGTGTTCCGGGTGTTCCTGGTTGTCCTGGCTGTCCAGGGTATCCTGGCTGACTTGGCTGTCCTGGGTATCCAGGGGTACCCGGTGTTCCTGGCTTTCCTGGGAATCCTGGTTTTCCTGGTTGTCCTGGTAAGCCTGGCTGTCCTGGGTATCCTGGCTGACTAGGCCGTCCTGGATATCCCGGTGTTCCGGGTTTCCCTGGTTGCCCGGGGTATCCTGGCTGTCCCGGTGTTCCCGGTCCTCCTGGTTGTCCAGGATATCCTGGTGTTCCTGGTTTTCCAGGTTGTCCGGGGTATCCTGGCTGTCCTGGTCCTCCTGGTTGCCCTGGGTATCCAGGCTGTCCAGGCTGTCCTGGGATTTCTGGTTGTCCGGGCTGTCCTGGGATTCCTGGCTTGCTTCCTCCACCCATACCACATCCTTTAGGGAAGTAAAGTTCACCCCATGGTGTGATTTTTCCGTGATGAGTATGATGCTCATGATCGTGTTCTTCGTTTTCACCATCCACATGGTTGTCATCTCCGTGTTCATGTGGGTGCAAGAATATTTCGACATCTTCTCCAGGTGTGACTACTCGGTAGCCCCATCCATCAGAGACGTAGTGCGTTGCTTGCAACATTCCGTTCGGGTCGATGTATCCGTAGCACCCGTAGACGACACCATCGGGTCCTCGGTTTTCGTGGTGGAACTGTCCATCAGGTCCTATTTCGTATCCGAAAACGTAAGCACCTGGAATTTGAAGTCCTTATGTTATAAACATTTGACCAAACAATATTAATTTTAATAATATAATATAATTTTGTTTGACTATGATAATAATTATTTTAATCATATGATTAAAATAATGCGAAACAAGTATTCTATCCGCTGTTCTAGACATTTAAGTGCAATAGATTTTCATATTGTCAAAGTATTTATGTTACCAGCTTATGCATTTTTTAGTTTGTGTATTAAATAATAACTTGACAATTTGGTTCATTGTAAGTTTTAATTAAAAAATAATTATGTCTTACTTGTGTTAAAGTTTTGTTCGTGGTATTGTGTTTTGTTGGCATCTTCGATATCGACTAGCACTTCTTTATCACCATGAATTGGTCTGCTGTACACATCTGTCTCCTGAAAATCGCTCTGGGCTAATATTCCTATAACCCCAAGAGCCTAAAACAAAAAATAATTAGTTGTTTATTATAAAGTTATAAATAAATTAAAATAATCACAAATAAAAATAAAATAAGAGAAGGATAACGAGTTAGAGAGTAAAGCACTGAAAGCAAGTGTCTACGAGAACTAGATCGTAATGACCTCGATCCTGAACTGGACCTTGTCAGTTGTGGGGCCTTCCCTCGACCGTTTATCTTACGAGTTTTACTTTCGTATTGTCATTAATACGATGTAATTAATATTAAATATTGACTATATTAACTAACTAGTAAATACTACTCATTTGCACATTTAATATAACGATAAAAATTTATATATATTTTTTTCTTTAAATAATCGGTGCAAAAAAAAACCCTAAAAATACATGAACATTACCCTTTGCAAATATCTGAATAAAAAAAGTAGCTACATTTTTATTTTATTATTTCATTATTATTTTTATACACAAATAAATATTGTAAGAAAGATTTTTTATATAACTTATATATATATATATATATATATATATATATATATATATATATATATATATATATATATATATATATATATGTATATATATATATGTATAGGGAAAACAAAGAAAAATAAAGTATTGTTTTTCATATAATTTTTTTTCTTTACAATGTTTTGAAGTCATTTTCTATAAATGAGCTATAGTAAATTTTAAATAAAAATTGTTACTTTTAAAATTAAACCGAAAAATCTAATTTATCTTTAATCTTGAACCTTTCAGAATTTACAATGTTTTTATTGAGAATTTTATTACATTTTCATATATATTTAAAAAAATAAATGTGTATTAGACATTTATAATATTCAATAAAGTTTTATACAAATCTATAATAATTAAATTAAATTCCTTTATTATTTAAATTCCGTTATTCCTTGATTTTAGTGCATCTGGTATCACATTTCAGGGTTTTATTTATCATATTATACTATCTATGCGACAGAATTGTTACAAAATATTTTTTTCTATGTTTCTGATTATATATAACAATTCATTTATTTTTATTGAAACATAATAACTATTCATTTTATATTAAAAATTTAAGGTTGAGTTTGATTTCCCAGTCCATCAAAACAATTACTGATTGACTAGTAATGTTTTACGCCTTTTATATATTTTTATCATGAACTAGGTTGATGAATATGTTCAGTTAAATCGGAACTGAAGTATTCTTCGTATATGGTATAAAGAGATATTATATTTAGCAGCTGAAGATATCGTGGAAAACTTAGTTCAAAAATAAATACAGGAATGAAGGTTGTATTTCTGCATTCCCAGTAAACAGGTGGTTAAGTCGGAATTTGTCCAAAGAGGGTTTCGAGAAAGGGAATCGTATTATTATCGTAGTTTTTGGTTTCAAATGGAGTTGTAATATTAGAATCATTCTTTTTTCAAACCAATGCCTGACTTAGCCAGTTTTTCACAATTAAATTAACAATATTACACTTCCATAAGTGGATGAAGATTATTATTTTATGTATCTTACTAATATTATAAATGTGAAAGTTTGTATGTTTGTCTCTCTTTCACGCCAAAACTACTGAAAGGATTTGGATGAAACTTGACAGTAATATAGGTTATACATCAGAATAACACATAGGCTATAGCAAGCGCGGATTTAGAGGGGGGGCGCACGGGGGCGCATGTCCCCTCTCGACTGTTATTTAGGAACTGTGGAGAATCCATTATAGGACATAAAAAAAGGCAAATCACATGATAATAGATGTTAAAGTAACAGAAAGAAGATGAGTGAAACTATTTGTTTTGATGTCCTACTAATCTTACCAATCTTACTAATATTATAAATGTGAAGTTTGTATGTTTGTCTCTCTTTCACGCAAAAACTACTGAACGGATTTGGATGAAACTTTACAGTAATATAGGTTATACATCAGAATAACACATGGGCTATAGAAGCGCGGATTTAGGGGGGGGGCGCACGAGGGCAGGTGCCCCCCTTCCCCGACAGTTTTATAGGAACTGTGGAGAATCCATTATAGTACATAATTAAAGGAAAATAACATGATCATAGTTGTTAAAATATCAGAAAGAACAAGAGTGAAACTATTTGTTATGATATAATACTAATCTTACTAATATTATAAATGTGAAAGTTTGTATGTTTGTCTCTCTTTCACGCAAAAACTACTGAACGGATTTGGATGAAACTTTACAGTAATATATGTTATACATCAGAATAACACATGGGCTATAGCAAGCGCGGATTTAGGGGGGCGCACGGGGACCAGTGCCTCTCCCCACCCCCGACAGTTTTAGAGGTACTGTGGAGAATCCGTTATAGTACATAATTAAAGGCAAATCAGGAATTTAGCATCTTGAAATTTGCAGATAGGTCCTTTGTATGAATTAAGAAAGAAGTTTGGATAATTCCACCCTTATTATAATAAGGGTTCAAAGGTTGTATGGAATCCGTCAGTTTTGAAGTTAGACATCTGAAATTTTGTACGAGTAACCTATAGTGAAAAAAATTAAATAATTAAATTATTTATTATTTTAAATTATTGTTAAAAATCACTGTCAAGAAACTTTATGCGGTAGTCCAAATTCTATGCGAGCGAAACCGCGGGCAAAAGCTAGTGTACAATAAATCAATGATCCAGTGTATACTACAATTTTTTATCACTGGCTATGACTAAATAAAATGTATTTTTATTTATTATTATTGATTCACGTTAAGGTTATAAATAATTCTTACCTGGAAAGTGGCTCTTTTAGGTCTAAAGATAATTCAATAATTTATAACTGTGTTCTTTATTGAATTTCTAATCATATTCTAAACTGACAACATCATAAGTATCTCCCTTTGATTTTTGAATAGTTATTGCTAAAACTTAAATAAGTGGGAAATGTTTTCGTTTTCCTATTATAGTTTTATTAAGTGGAATAGATGTTGCCCGATGAGGGATTGGCGTGCTATACCGAATGCATTGTTAAGATTTGAGGCGTGCACTAAGAGTTCTTAAAAATTTAGATCGTTTTCGTCAACATAATTTTGGTAATTTCATCTAAATTCTTCAGTATTTGCGTCTATTAGCTACTGAAAATACTTATACAAATAAAGCAATGACAAATCAAGACAAATAGAATATTTTAGAGGAGCTGAAATGTTTAACTAGTGATTGAATTTTTAAAAGATTTGTTAAGTTATTTGTTAACTCATTGATAGAAAAAATGGCCAAGACTCTCAGCCCTGATAACATTAGGAGGAGATTGAAAAGAATCCGGTTGGGAGATCTATTACTATAAGAAATGAATGCAAGCCAATTGAGAGGTACCCCTGGGTACTGATATTCTTCATGCCTTTCATGCCATTCTGTATTATTTTCCTGTCGATGTTGCTTAGGTTGGTGGTTCGAGCACATAAGTGTTTCCCCTACTAAAAATTGCTCAACGTGCCGAAAGAAGTTTTCTCTTTAAAAAAGAAAATAAATAAATGTATACTTAGTAATTTATATACATATTATAGTTATTATATATGATATATTATCTATCCCTCACGATATAGTTAAGTACAACCTGTATCTCAAAGAGGCATTTTCCCCGAGCGATGAGATAACCTGAGAGGACCTTGACATAGACTTCTTGCGCAAGAAGGCCAGTGAAAGTTCTGACCGCCGGCCTCTTCCGCCTCTGCTCTTCACGACCTGGTCTTCTCCGTCCAGGCATTCCTAAGAGACTTGCCCTTTGTTTAATACCACGCTTGGAATAAAATAACAATAAAAATAAGAAGGTTGAATAATCTCAGTGTACCCTCTGAAAATATAATAAATATGATTGAAGCATACACTGCGAGCCGTTTACAATAAACAATTTCAAGAAAAATACTTTAATTGTTTTCATAATGCGCCAACGACAGAGCTCATCTACCAAAAAAATATCTAGATCACCAGCTTTATGACGTATTCGTTTATACAAATGTTAATTTCATCGGAACGTTTAATTGTATCAATGACTTTCATGGCATCCTCACATATATTTTTCAGAGGAAATATTCGTTTTTTAATTTGCATCTATAAATTATCCTGACCCGGTCTCAATAACCAGAACTTCAGACATTGTTTATAATTGTTCTTTCAGTAGAAGATAATGGTCCGGGTGGAGATCAAAACAGTTCTCTTATGTAGGGAGAACTGTTTATATGAAAGACGACGTTTCGACCCACATTATAGGTCTTCTTCAGGGCTGAATATACAAGATACATATAAATTAAAATAATATATGTTCAATAATAACATTATATGCAGTATAATTATAAAATAATAATATTTTGTAGTAAGTAATACTATAGTAATAGTAGTAATACTCTTTCTACCCCTCTCTCTCTCTCTCTCAAAAAACATAAAAATAACATTGTAAAATTCTAAAGTTTTATTTTTAGAAATCGTAATATACATGAATATTATCAAGGCATTTAAAAAGATAATGATGTAAACAAACATTTCAGCTGATATGTAACAGATAATTGTACAAAAATGAATTGATTGCTAGAAAAATACTGGCTAATATGAATAATTTTATTAAAAAATCTAAGCTCTAATTATATGAAAGATTATTTTTAGAGATCATTTAAAAAAATTGAATTCAATACAAATCTACTACACCTAAGTATTCCTCTAACCTCTTGCAGCAAAAGAGTTACGTCCAAATACTTATTACAAGATTGTCAACCCTCTATAACCATATTGATTTAAAACAAATATACAGAAAATATTGATTGTTTGATTGATTTTAAATATTAATAAGAGTCACAAATACATAGATGATTTTATTCAGTGTTTTAAAATACGAGTAGTTTGCGTTAAATTATGAAAATAAGAATAAAACATTGAACATTATGAAATTACAATTTAAAATTCGGTATTTAGATTTAATGAGTCATTTTAGGTGTAAATTTTCCAACTGCTACCTGACGATGTTGCCCTTTCAGGTCGATCAATCTCGTATGACCTCATAGGTCATTTCAAATTCGGTAGAGTAGAGACCTGAAATTACTTCGTTGTTTTTGTTTGATTGGTTTATGTATTCATTGGAACACATCTCCAAAACTTTATCGATATTCTCTTGTGCGAAGATCGATAATTTAAATATTTTTTAATTTTCAATATATTAGACATAAATATATCATAAACATAAGTCAAAGAATGAATGAAACAATTATGAATTGCGCAATATGAAGCCTAAATCGCAGTTCTTTTGAACTTCCTCATAACTCATGATTGAGAAGACACCTATCGACTCCACACACTCAGTCATACAATTGCAATAACTGCAACTTGCGCTCAAGAAACAATAAAACGTATTGCACGAGCCCAAACAACAATGCGCAGACCACAACAGGTGAAAGTGCCGGTTAACCTTTAGCTCTTCTTGCGACTTTATTCTTCCAAGGAAGTCCCATTAGGTCTAAGGCGAAAGCGGATAGCCCAGATTGACTGACATAACTAATTATAAGTATGTCTGTCCTACCACTGTAACAATATTACGAAACTGGGTATCAAGATCATCTCACAACAACTCAACAGTGTTATTATGGTCTTGGATGAATAGGTATGGCAATTGTATGTTCTATATGTGGCAACATATATTTATATATATTTTCTGATCCGAGTTATTTAGTAGTTAGCTAAAGACACTTTTTTCAAAAATAAAACAAAATATTTTATAACCCAAGAATAATTAGAAGTAAATCCCAAACGTACATCCTATAGAGGTTCAGCATCATGGATTTAATGACATTTACGTGAACAAACAGGAATCAATGCATACTCGCAATTATACTTTGACTTGGATAAAGAGATGCTTCCTGAGATAGTAAATAAAATACGTTGTTGTGCAATGAAGTTGAAAAACCTGTTCACGCGGACTGGTTTACGAAGAATGACTTCAGGAAGCGATCTTAATATTCATGTATTTAAAATATGCTTGGATTTTTATTTTGGTCATTTTTCCAATGCATTTTTAAAGGAAATATTTCAGAAAAAAAAAGGAAAAACTAGTACCATCCAGCATGAGATTAAATACTCAAGAAAATACTGCGTTCATTTAATTAATGCATTTTTAAAAATCTACTAAAAGGTGTTTGTAGAGAACATAATTGTGCATTTAAGCTGGATAGTATATGCTTTAGTCCATCTTTATGCTTTAGTCTATTTTTATTAATTTCTAGGGTGGCAATATTTGAATTCTCTACTTGTTCTAAAGTATAATTTGTGTTTATTTAGTCATTATAAGATATTTTTAATCCATCATTATTCCAATATTCTCATTTAGTCAGTAGCGTTACCAATTTCTTTATAAGCTTTATTGTATACCGATATAGTATACATAGAAGATGGAGGCATACAGTACTAATATAATTTCTAAAGTAAGGTATTCTTACTACCGCTTTTTTTTTTTTTTTTATGCAAAGCAATGATAGTTTTGTTAATGGATCATTTGTATTTGTTAGGACTATGAGTTTTCGTGTTGAAGATTTTCTTAAAAGTTGGTATGTAATAACCTCACATTAAACGTTCGCACATCAGGAATAAATAGAAGATTATAGAAAGATAAATTATTAAATATTTTGAACGTTGGCTTTAAAATAAATAGTTTTCCTTATTTAAGAGACTTTTTTTATCTCCACTCAACTGTCAACCATTGACCCCATTATAAGCTATGAAGGAAACCTGAAATGTGGTTCAAAACGTTTGGTTGAAAATAAGTAGTTCTCCTTATTTTTATTTTCTTAAAAAAAACAATTATTTTTATAACATAATGTAGAGAGTTTAACTCCAGAAATAAAACTATTTTTATTTGTTTTGGTTTACTTTATTTCTCATAAACGAATGAGGGAAGTCTCTTAGAGTTTTCGTTTTATTCTCTGATCAGTATTTTAGAACAAAAGATCTGAAACAAGGCGGGTTGATCAAAAGTTTTAATTTCCTTATAGCCTTATTGTATGCGTTAATAATTAACGGCAGTATAATAGAAGTCTCCTGATTAATTTTTTACTCCTCCAACAATAGTTATTTTTTGCCGTGTAAGGGGTGGTCGCGTAGTGGTTTTTCGCGTCTTTTTGTTTTAATTTCTTTATTTTATAATTATGTTAACTATAATTAGCTATTTGGATGTGTTTTATATTGGATATAATTGAATAAAACGGATCCTCTATCCTTCACACGTGCTTAGCGATTCAAATAAAAATAAGAAGGGAATCGAACCCACTGCTCCTTATCGCATTGCACAGGCCTCAGTAGGGACCATATCCCTCGGACCAAATGGATCGTTAAATAGGATAGACTCCTGCGACGGCTGCCCAGAGCCATCTCCCCGATCTAATAGACGAGATACAGGATAGGGCATTCTGCGATCAACCATCTACAGCAAACTATATGTTTAACATAATATATGATAACATTAAGTTGAGGTGCTCTTTAATTATATTCAAGAAGACAAAATTTGTATATTTAATATATGTAAATACTAAAGTCATCTTAATATGGTGAGGAGTTATTTGGCAGATTACACCGCCAAAACCTGTTTCATCTTTTTCAAAACGTTCTCTGAGACATGGCCAATTAGTACCTTTCAAAGAGGCACCGCAAAGGGGTTGCCTGCAGATTATGTCAGCGTTGTAAAGGTGATATAATGATTCTTCTTTTAAATAAAATAATATATTATAATAAACTAGCAAACACTTAATAAATAAATTTTAATATTATTCCTATGTCATAACAACATTAAAAAAATTAGTAGCTTTAATTAATAAAAATAAAAAAAATATATCTTAAATATTTTATTTTAAAAGAAAAGATATGATCAGGATCGGGACTCTAACCCAGGTCTCCCACGCATCCGTCGTAGTACTTAGCCACCTCAGCCATCCTGGTTCGCTTCTTGGTCAGACATATCCTTTCTTTTCACTGATTCTATATCTCCGTGTTCTCATTTGCGATACTCATTATGTACGATCATCTACGATTATATAGGATCATCGCGAAATTGCGAGAACACGGAGATATAGGATCAATCGCAAAATTGCGAGAACACGGAGATATAGGATCAGTGAAAAGAAAGGATATGTCTGACCGAGAAGCGAAGCAGGATGGCTTAGGTGGCCACGTAGTACCACGACGGATACGTGGGAGATACGGGTTCGAGTCCCGGTCCTGGTCATATATTTTCTTTTCAAAAAAAATATTTAAAAAAATTATGACATCTAACAATAAAATAAAATAAATAATAATTATATTCGTATTTTTTTAAATTTACCTGCTACTGATTAATACTTAATTATTTTTTTCTAAAACTTTCAGCACTCTACCGGTTTATTAAATATAGATCTTTGTTGGCAGCTTCATTCCCAGTATTTTTTTCTACTAAAGAAAATATTGCTTATACAGTTCATCATCTAATTCAATTTATTCATTTTTCCTAATCCACACATTAAAAGATGGTAAACAATTTCAAATCAATAAAATCGAACGATTATATAAAATTGCAGTTTAGATAAGCCAAAAGGCGAAAAATAAGTATCATTTCAAGTTATCACTTATCATTATATCATAAAGTTATTATTGTTTTAAGAATTTCTCTTGGAAAATGACTAAATATAATAAAAATACTTTTTTATTAAGAGTAGATTTGATCTGATAAATATACATGTAATTTGCTCGTGAATTTAATTTTGAAACATTACACAACATTTCGGTTATGAATAAATTGCTGTAGTAAATCAACATGGTTTTACTTTCTGTAGTATTATTTGTATTTATTGGTTTTACTTTGCGATGGCTAGCGCTTAGAAACAACTTTGGGTATTATATTTATTATCAATTTTTTTTTTGTATGATTTAGGCCATCTATGGACCGCACATAACTCTTTAAGACGTTTGGTGTCTCTTTTGCTTCTTCTCTTTCCAGTACTTCTTCATTCTCTCTCTCACTGCTCGTCTGCTGATCATCTGTACCCATTCTCTTCGGTCGGGGCTTTGGCTTGTCTTCTTTATAGGTTGCGTTTTCTATCATTAGCCTGAAGCAAATCTCGTTAAGTATTATTTCTTCTTTAACACCCCTTTTGTTGACATCTTCCCTCACCGCTTCTATCCATCCAGTATCTAATATTAATAATAAATCTCACAATAATATTTTAAAAAAACTGACCAGTCAACGTTTTCCCAATAGAGGTATCATTAAGAACATTCGTTGTATATTTTGTTCATGGTTATTTGAAAATGTTATTAAAAACTTTTTTTTATCGCTTTCTATCGCATTCTAATAGTTTTGTTATGCCTCATATTGAGTTTTTGCTCATACAACATTTTAATGAAAATTACAAAAAAAAAATATATCGTCACTTAAACTTGGTTTATAAATGACTCCTCGGGTCTAAAAGTACGAAGCGGTTACTCAATAGGGAAATCGGAGATTGGGTGTTGATTGCTCCTATCAGCAACTCCGATTGAGCGATGTTCATGAAATTCCCAGCAGCGCCCCCCCCCCCCCCCACTAACTCCCACGTACGAATTTACAAACGAGCGTTCAAGTACGTATCTATAATTGGCAATAAACAACCATATGGAAGTATTAAAGTCACCCCGTCCTGTTTTCCATAGACTACAGTTCAAACGGCAGATGGCACTCGGTGACTGAAGCCCCAGCCGTGTCAAGGAGATCGGGTTTCCAATCTTAGAATGTTTCTCGGAAGATGGCTTGTAGGAACAGTGAATCTGCCGGTGCGTGCTCTGACTCTGTAGTAGGCGTCTAGTAAGCTCCCACACTGCCTTTGTCTGATACGAGTTCGGTACAGGTTTTTAATTGAGTAGGAATAGAAAATTAATCATTTATATCTTGTGCTATAATTTTAATGGGCATTTTTTTAGGTGTTCTGAATTTAATAACAAGTTGAAACAAAATTATAGATTTATGTATGCTAATAAGAGTATTAATAAATTAAAAGTGATTCAAATGACCCTGAAATCGGTAGATGATTACCCAATTACAAAAAAACTATCTTAAATCATTTTTACGATAGCAAAAGACCTTAAGCTCTGGTATTAACTAGAGCCTATGAAGGATCTTGGGTTCAGTACATGTGGGATACTATACTGTTTCTGACAACGGTCAGAGAGGTGATTTGTCCTCGATCACCTCTTTTAATCGAGACTGGATGTGCAGCAAGAGGGTTCAAGATCCCATAGGATCTAGGACCTCCGGCTGTTAACAAATTAAATAAAAGTCTGCCATACAGCGGGATTTGAAGAAGTTCTCATATAACAACCGCAAATCAGCTACTTCTCAAGTTAGTGAAGTAACAACCAAATATAATTTTGCATTCTTTCAAACTAGCATAATTATTGTTTGAAGTATATCCTTGGAATTTTGTCTGAAATTATAATAAAAAAGTCTGGGGTATAAATTATCGCACTAGCGATATAGTCTTCAGTATTGCAATCATACTTTCAATCATTTAGTGTATTGTGGGATAGTGGTAGAATATGATTGTATATTTTACTTTGACATGATTATATATTATGAATCTTTGGATATTATTTAAGTATTAATATCTCAACATGATTCATTTACAAATTATAAATTTCTTTATAATAACTTGGTTTGGAGCACAATAAAATAATAAGTGTGTTTTTGAATATATAATAGTTTTTTTATTTGAAGAGAAAAGATTTACTCCGGCCAGGATCCGAACCCGGGTCCTCTTTCTCTCCGTGGCAGTGCTCTTCCATTTGAGCTACCGGAGTCGCTTACCAGCCGGGGACAAATCTGTTCTCTTATCTGACACCATGTCCCAGTGTTCTCCCAATTTTTGCGATATATAAACGAGAAGGAATGTTCTTTGAACATTTCCTAATTTTGGGATCTTGTTGTCTTACGTCATATTACTATTTATATTTTTTTGGTAATTGTTTTTAATTTTTAAATATTTTTATTTGAAGAGAAAAGATATACCCCGGCAGGGATCCGAACCCGGGTTCTCTGTCTCTCCGTAGCAGTGCTCTTCCATTTGAGCTACCCGAGTCACTTACCAGCCGGGGACAAATCTGTTCTCTTATCTGATCCCATTTCCCCATGTTCTCGCGACCCGGGTTCGAAACTCGGCCGGGGGTATATCATTTCTCTTCAAATGAAAATAGTTAAAAATTAAAAACAACTAACAAAAAATTATAAACAAATTAATAGTTTTAGTTTTCTATTAAAAATACAGCTCATTTAATTCTATAAAAGCTAATTTTAAAATCAAATGAAACAATTGAATCAGGATTTTTTATATGTAGGGAGTGAAGTAACTCAGTGGCTCACGCTAAGCTGTCGTTCGGAATAGGTGTGTTCAAATCCGCGTGCTCTCAGATTTTATTTAATCTGTTTGCAACCTATTAGAAAGGGATGGATCCTTTGGGTTATGGGAACTTCCTATGGCTCACGCACACTCTATAATGTGGATTCCCAAATTAGGAAGAAAAATCTGGCGGTTCAGCATGATCTACTCCAAACCACCTCCATTATCAACCGTTCTTCAAGGAACAGTATAGTCCATGTACTTAACTCAAGAATCTGTACTCAAGGGTTTGTACTACTACAGAATTTGAAAATAAAATTATGACAAACACTTAAATTTATTTTTCAATGACATTGTCTTATCCCTTCAAGAATTCTATAAATTATACTTGCCCTCAAAGCGATTTTAATGAAGGATAACACAGCTGCGTCATGGATTGCGCGAGGTAACAGACTCCGGTAGTTGGCTTTGTATTTAAACAGCACGCCCTGGGAACGCGGTGGAAGACGAATGGTCTTAAGTTTCACAACTAGGAGTGAATCGCAGCATATAGTGTGTAGGACTTTCACTTAGAGGATTAGTCTTATCCGAAGAAGAAACCTGGGTTCAGGGCTCAGCGTCGCAATCCGCAACCCGTGTTTACCCGAGCTTTTAATGAGCTGATGGAATCCATCCCTGTCATGGGATGGAAGCATCAATGCCAATGATTAGCCATCTGCTGTGTCCTATTGTGTCTCCAATGAGTTTAGTGCCTTCTGTTGTAAATAGTGATGAAATCATAGGTTGGCCTAACAGTAAGTTCAGCGTTAGCTAAATCCTAAATTAAATTTAAAAAAATAATAAAATGGGCAATCATAAGACGAAGATAAAATTGAAGACTTGGGAATAACTGTATTTTTTGAATTTCCAAACCAATGATTTCAATTTCAAACTCGTAAATTTTAATTATTAACGTTAGCTCGGTTTTCACAATAATCAATGGGGTGTACAATCTCAATTCAAAATATCAATTCTTGAATTGAAATAATAATTAGTATATAGTTATATTATTTATACCTTGTACTTATATTTACATAGATTTTATTTTCATTATTAGCATTATTCTCATGGTTAACCAGTTTATCAAAGTTTAACCAGTTATTGATGTTTTAAGTTATTATTAGTTTCAATTGTACAACCATTAAACGACTTTTTAGATAATAAAATTTTTCTTACATCAATGTCATTCTAACCTATGCACTAAAGTTGATTAAATACAATTGTAATACAAACTCCTGCATAGCCTACTAAGAATTGCCAGACTCGACCATGTCGCTGACGCGAAGCCTCAAGTTTTTCTCCTAAAAAAAGGCACTAAACTTGGCTAAAGAAGTTTTATGTTCAAAAATACAGTTACAATTGTTTCAATATTTGTAAATATGTGTTCCATTTCTATTAAATTACCTCAAAATTTAAACCTGTATAAAGTATCTGAAAATATATTTTATAATGTTCTCGTAAAATTAATTCGAATTGAAATAATAAATAAAATATAATATTGAATTATCGTCTTGAAACTTTCTTTTTTTAGAATCGCTCTTTTAGGAACATTCAATTTTTTCGATTCTCAGAATATTACAAATTGTAGATCTAATATACACGCTTTAAAATTCAGTCAAATAGGAATTTCCTGTCGTAAACTGACATGTTATCAGAAATTAACATAACTGTTGAAGATTTATGGTTCCTCTTTCGCTGAAAATTTCGTACACAATACTCACTGAAATTCAGTGTACTACCAAATATTACCATATCTCAATAATCTAGAGAATGATATAAATAGAGTTAATAAAAAAAGAAGTTAGTGTTTTCTTTTTCACAAATACTTGACATATTTATAGGAGCATAAAAATGCTTCTTAACCGTTACCTAAAATGTAAGGTTTGTCTTCTTACTGGTGTCAAGAAAGTCATGAGTTGTAAATTGTACGGATAGTATACTGTATAAATTGCTTGGCTAGTGTTGAAAATACTAACATTGCTAATATTGCGTTAAATGATCAACTGAATTTTTATTTAAAGACTTTTTTTTTAGTTGAATAATCAGATGTATCCAGACGCAACCCGACACGCCTCAACGACGACATGGAATGCAGCGATGCACACACACACACACACACATCCTCAGGATGACATCTTCAAAGGGTCACTTCAGAAACTCATTGTTCGTAAACAATAGAATTCCTTCGGAGCAGAGACTAACACGGAGACCCCTTGACCCCAGAAGAAGACGACTCAAGGAGACCCGAAGATCGTGAGTTTTTGCGACACGTTTAGCCTCGCACGGTCTTGTTTTGGGATTAAGTGTGGAATCCTTGGCCGTACGTGATAACAGTGAACGTTTTGCCTTGTATGTAACATGTTGGATCCGCAGATGATTGGGCCTTGGCAATGTAACCATATCAAGCTTAGGTACTATTGAAAAAATAATTTACTAAAACTTTTTAATATATCATTCTGACAAAAGGATTTAGTTGTTAAATCGTAATACTAAATATCTTTAAAAATATTATATATTTTAAAATAAAATACAGCTATTTAACCTGTAAATATCTCTACGACTAATCTATTTATAAGATATTAATACCTATTACTCTTTTGTGTGGTATTTTATATACATACATATATACATATATATATATATATATATATATATATATATAGGCATGAAAGGGTGTTATATGAATATATATACCTATATATATATATATATATATATATATATATATATATATATATATATATATATATATATATATATATATATATATATATTCATATAACACCCTTTCATGCCTAATGTAGCCATTTGGCTACAATTGTTATTAGTCATGTTTGAATATTAATGCTCAGTGTAATCAGTATTCTACATGAATAGTTGCAGAATATGTCACAGATTGCAGCACATGCAAGCTAGTCTTTCTAACCTCAGTTTGGACCGATCATAAGATTTTTAAAAAATGGTAAAAAAAATAATTTAAAAACAATTTTTTATGGTTATTTACCATTTTTAACGAAAAAAGTCACAGGAGGTATTTTTTAAATTTTATTTTGACATTTTGGGCATGGAAGGGTTAAAATTAAACTTAAATCTATTACAGCCTGTGTTAAACTCTATTCCATATTTATTTTTTGTTGCATTTTTACTGTAATTACATTAAAATTTTTTTTATGTTGTTCGTAAAGCATGATCATAGAATTTCTAATAATTTTTAATTATAAAATAAATAATGATATATTAAGGAAATTGAAAATCGGTATAACAAAAACTCCACTCTACTGCTCCGCAAATTTTATTAGGCTGTCGACCCCATTCGTAAGTCTCCATTCTTTTTTTTTATGTAGCTTTGTTTTTCTACGAAGCTGCCTATCTGAGACAGTAAGTGGTTCCAGTCATTTGTATTCAAGAGATTACAGTGCCCTTCGCCTCAGACTGCCGTAAGAGATTTCGCGTTGAGTAAAACCTATTTTTACATAAGCCTTCGGGTGTTCTCTTGTCTCCACAGATTCAAAAATAACTAATTCATTTGTTCTTTTTTTAAAGTTGTATTTAGTTAGGTCCAAGTTAGTACTTAATTAAGGTGATATATTGAGCCAGTTGAAATTACTTGTTTGAACTTAGATAATAGCATGAGGGAAAATAAAATCTATTACTTTCATGTTATACAACAGTTATAATTTCAAGCAGAGAAAGAATATATAAGCTTATTACACAAATTACATGGATTCAGACTCTGTTTCGCAATCCTGCAATAATGATATTAAAACCATCAGTAGATCACGTGGAAGGGCTCCAGTTTTGACAATTTCTTATGTGATGTAATTTCCCCAATTTTGTTAAAATTACCGCCAAGATTGTTTTGAAAGTAAGTTTCTGAGAGTTTCTAGGAGTGATTTAGTTTATTTCATAATTATTTAAATTAGAAATTCTAACCTTATAAGATTCCTAGAAGGTAAAACGTAATTCTACAAATTCCTGAGATCCGCGCATGATTTGGATTTAACTAAAATATTGTACAAAGACTAATCGGAAATCAGTAAATCATTCGCGATCAACCAAGAGAACGATGTTTTTTTCATAATATGAAGAGATAAACTTCAAAGCAGCTTTTGGTTACTAATTATTTAGTGACCTGAGGTTATCCTACGATCTCCAAAGGACTGGTCCTCGATGATATCATGTACAGACACCTAGAGATTGGACTGTAGATCTCGATTGTGCAAGGATGAAAGCGATCCTCCTTGGACGGAAAAACCTCCTCCTCATGTAGTTGACGTCATGGAGGCTATGGGTCAAGGCTGCTCCTGTACCGTACTGTTGTCCTAGTCCGTGCTGTCATCCCGGAATACTGGATGTTTCGGTGAAGGACGAAGAACTGGGAGAAGGGAAGAATCATGATCAACAATTGCGTGAGGATAAAAGAAGTGAACCTATATCCATAACTGCCCCTTAGAAAGAAGAACTTTAATTTACTCCATGATAAGGAAAAGAGTTTTATTTTAAAACTCTAATTAGAAGGAATAAATAATGAGCGAAAGTACTTACTCTGCGCAATAACGTGCAATAACTGCGTAATAACAATAAAAATGTATAACATATAAAAAAATTATTAATTTCCTATTGTATTAACGTGAAATTAATTCTAAAAGAGCTTTAAGTAAGGTATGATTTGTTTTTCAATTTATATTTACCTAATATTATTATATTTGCTTTTTACTACTACAGGTTTTTATGAAAATCTAATATTCGCCCTAGGTAATCGTTTTATTCTGGTTATCATTTCCTAACTGAAAGGTATATGAGATTCAAAATATGTAACAAACAACAAAAATCAATTCAAATTGGTTTCTGGCGTGTGTTTCTATAATTGTATTGATGTTTCTATTTAGTATGAATGTTTCATGTTAGTCTGTTTGTACTTATATAAAAATACTATAAATGAACTTTTGTCTAAAGCTATTTTGTATATGTATCAACAGTGAAATATGGCTTGCGTCACAGAAACTGTCTCTCTAGAAGCTTTTACACTCAAAGAGTCTTATTAGGAGATGTTCTCCTATGCAGAAGATGTTCCGAGTCCTGATCTACATGAAGAGGATTCTACAGCGCAGTTCAAGGCGTACATTATTGCGCAGGGTATGTACTTTCGCTTATTATATATTCCTCTTAACCTTTCGCGCAATTTTACCCGTCACTAACGAAAATAAACTGCCTATCAATTGCCACGCTCTCCGTCGGATGGATAAAATCGAGAACTTTGCGAAATATTTGCTAAGTTCTATCCCAAGTAAGTTGGAAGAAAAGGAGGCAGGAGATGTATGAAGCAAATATGATAAATGCGAAATAGGTCATGAACGATTCACAATACAAGAAAATCCATTTTTAAGGAATGGACCAGGTTAGTTTATTTACTTAAATACTTAAATAATTATTTAACAATATAATATAAAATTATAATATAAAATTATGATTGAGTACGCTGTTACAATCAGCGTCTCTTAGTCAGAAATACGAGAGATTACGAATGATCATTCTATCAGATTTCAGCCTAACACCTCCTTACTGCGTGAACTCTTCACCCTGAAATTCAGAGGTCTCCTGGGGTCTCCGGATGATCCCGGAAACTCGATAAAACATTCCTAGATGTCGTAACGACATTGTCCCTTGTCAAGATTACATCATCGGCAAAGATGTAAAGGTGAGAAAAATCCGAAACCCATGAAGGGTCTATGGTTCAATACTTGGTAAGGATTAGACTGCCTATAAGCAAACAACTGTACATTAAAGAACACGGGGACGTTCTTCCAATCCTATCGAGTCGGTTCACGGATGATAACAGTATAAATGATTATCAATCACATCCGACCCTTAACAAGAAATGATACAATAATAATAAATAATTATTGACAGAAATTATAAAAATTCCATTTGGCACATATTGCATTTTGGTTGACAGCTTAGTTGGACTAACCTCCCATTGAAGGCAATACTAGCGTATTTCGTCTCACAGTAATCACTGCTCCAAACACGTTGCAGTCTCCTTGTCGGATTTTGTGGTAATGTGTCTGTCAGTAATTTTAGGTAGAAATGATATAACCTATATCATATCATAGTAACGTATCTTATCCCAACCTGGCGAATAATATTTTAAAAAAATTATTTTTTGTATAATACCATTATTCTATACGTGCCTAAATTAGTTTTCAATTAATATTGACTATTTGAATATTAAAATGAAAGAGTACGGATGTTTTTAAGATTACGTGGTAGCGCATTATTTTAAATTTTCTTTATTTTATTTTGTTTAGTTATAATTTGTTTTCGTAGAAAGAAGGATGAACAATCGTACGTCTTGTATGTATCCAATTTTCAATTGAATTGATATATAAACCCTCTATTTTGGCTTTAAGTGCTCAGATATTTTTTGAGAACCTGATTTGGAAACTATAATTGAGACGGATCCTGGTATTTTTATTTCCTAAATGGGCACAAATTTCGAATGAGTGTTAGCCAATAGAAGCGGAAAGCCCGAGTCATCTTCCACGTTCCCTAAGTTACATAAAGACGGCCACTCGGCTGTGTGTCATGACCAGGCCAGGTTTCACTTCGTTTGTCTCTAGCCAGTTATGGAATACCGTTCATTGAGTCTAGACTATTCGTCATCATCTGAAGGGACTTTTGTATATTGAATGAAAAATGGTGTTTGAGGTCGTTTCTTAGAAATCAGAACGCTTTTAGAATAGTTAATTATTAACAATTAACTCGATAACGAATTTGTTTAAAAAATAGTATGAGAATTAAACGAAATAAAAAAAACGTTTAACAATATGTTAACGAGGAATGTGAATATTAATAAATATACCCCTAACTATTTTACATTGCCGCACCAAATATCTGATTTATTTTTTAATTAAAAAAAAAATAATTATTGGAATAAACAACTGTATTAAAGCAATACAAGTAAATGTAATGGATGACACATAATGGCATGGATAAAGGCAAGTAATGGAACTACCCATTGTTAATACTCAAATAGCAAATTCATCTTAGAAGGTCACGAGGCCATCTTCTTTTCAGACGTCTCAGGATTTGAAGAAATAGCTAGTTTTAAACTAGTGGGTTTGGTTGGGAATAAAGTTTGTCATGAAAGGATTGATATTGGGTTTGGGAAAAATGAGCAACGAATGGGACACTGGGGTAATTATGGATGACTTTATTCTTAACAAAGTAAGGAGGATTGAGGTTTTTACGAAGTATTTTGGATTGAGGATTGTAAAGACTGGAAACGAGAAGAATAGGATGCCGTAGTGGAGCGCTAAACCTCTAATATGTAAGTGCAACTAGGTCTTATAATAGTGGTGTATATGAGTCTTTTGTAATTAATTGGGAGCTAAGACCGTGTTGAAGTAGCTTGAAACAACAACGAAATGTAAATTTATTTTAATAATACACTATATTGTTTCAAAAATAAAATAAACAAAAACAAGCTTAATCATAGACAATCCACCATTCTGTTCTTCTTGAGGTTTAAGCATTCGTTTATGGTTTAAATACACTAATATTTTACTAGGTGCATAGTGATAGTTTTTATTGTCCTCAATATGATCTGAAACGTAAACTTATTTGGTTTATGACTGTCATTTTCACCGCAATCACTGCATAACCCAACAGGTCATAGGCATCCTTAGAACTTTCTCGACGACTTATGACTTAGATATCTCCCATGTTCGAGGTTTGTTGCAGCCTAATGGTTTTTCAAAGACTCTCGTGGTTGTTTGTGGTGGATATTTTATTGGCCCTTACAGATTTATATAGCCGTGTAAGCCAAGTTATGTAAGTATCGGATATTCTTCTGTAAGAGCGAAGTTCTCTCGAGTAGAAATCTTTCAGCCTACGCACAATATTCTAACCCACACTTTCGATACTCGCCCTATAATTAACATTCTTCATAAGCCATATTTTATTAATTTTTGCTTTTATTCCAACTTCAAAAAGTTGTACTGAAATTACCTTAAAATAGTGGATAATAAAAAACCTACACCTTTAACCCATAACCCATACCCAATAACCCATGGAGTATCATAGGTTCAGTATGATCACAGTACCTGATTTCATGTAGAGATTGTACTGTTTGTTGACAACGGTTTCCTTAGATCGCGCCAAGTTGTTTCCCCCAAGTGTGCCTACTTTATAGAGGTTAGGTAAGCCCCCAGAGGGTTTCCATACATCACAAAGTCCAACCCCGGCTGGAATAACATAAAATAAATGATCTTCCTCAGACGAATTTGAACCCGGGACGGCAACAAAGCGCTCTACCTCGGAGCTACGCAAATCCCATAAAATAATGAATATGCTCAATATTTATTTACTGAAACTACCAATAATGATAAATAAGAATCGTTTTCATGGTAACCTTAAATAAAAATAAACTAAAATATTTCATTAAATTTTAAACAAAATTGATTTAGAGATTTGAATAATAAATAAATATAAATAACATGAAATATTCTAAATATTATTTAACCGTTCACCAAAGGTTTTTAAAGTGTACCCTTTTTTTCTCTAACAATACACCATATGTAGGATCTTGGATTCAGTACATGGTAGAGACTTTACTGCTTCTTGAATAACGTTGTGCACGAAGGTGCATTGCTCGATATCACGCTTGATCGCCAGGTTTTGTCTGATATCGGGATTCTGGGGTCTGGGTGAGCCCCAGGAGGGTTTCAGATCCCTCAGATCCCTCAGAGTCCACGGCTGTTCACCGATTAAATAATTTATCTCCTACAGAGAACTAATCAGTTTATAAATATTTCAAGTGGCTCAACGACTGCTCCTTGAGCTTTGGAATTCCATCACCGACATTCCTTCAACAACAATGCGATAATGCTCCACGACATCGGATCAAGCTCAAACCAATTTGCGATCCACAATTAGAAATCCCGTGTCCTAGTATTAGATCTCACTAACTAGTATTTAATGCCACTTTTAATACAATAGATTGCACACTCATCGATACATATTGAAATGCAAATAATAATGATAGAATAATTCCGCAACGAGTGTGACACTTTTAGATCTCACTTGACGAAATTTCGCCACCCACAGTTTGATGCATTAATGCACCGCCTCTTTTGAATGTTGGGCGAAAGAACGCTTTCAGAAGAGAGAGTTACTGAGGGACTTTATTACTTCCTGACTTTGGTTTTGCATTAGAAGAAAGTTTACTATAAATATGTTTAAAAGCTCGTAAGGAACTTAGCTGACAGGTAATTTACTTTAAACAAAGTTAAGACAAAGTTCAAGACGAAAGCCTATAGGCCTTTTATTGTTTAAAAGATATTTTTATTAATTAAAAACACTGAAAGTTTCAAGTGGCTAAAATTTAGTAGCGTTTCGTGCTTCATCTCGCCCACCTTCGGACTACGAAGAAGTTAAAGACGTGCCTGGAATCTTTAAAAATTAAAAGCATTCCACATATTTTTGGAATATTTTTTTCTGTTTTAAATATTTAAACTTGAAATACAGCCTCATCATTTATTAATGCCTTGATCATTCTCAATGATAAAGAGTGTACGATTATCAACTTTGTACAAAAAATTGACTAACTACAATTATAACTGATAGTTGCTACATTTAGTTAATTAAAAATAACGCGATCATCACATAAGGGACCATTATTTTGTTGGATTTATTTTTATCTAATATACGCTACAGATCAATTGGTAATGACAAAATAAAATCTTCATGTTCATATAAAATTTGTGTTTGCTTCATCACAATGGTATAATATAGAATATTAAACTTATACCATTAAGGGCCTTGTGTTCAGTGCATCGCAGAGACTGTATAGTTTCAACCATCATGCCCCCCCTTAAGGGTATCCGGATTCTAGAGTTCTGGTGAGCCACAGAAGGAATTTCATTGAATATCAGCACTTAACACACTGATCAATATCCCGCAACAAATATCCCGCTCCCCCAAAAAAATAAAATATTAAATATCTGAAATACTTGTTTTTAAAAATAAGCGGTAAGCTTAACTCGAACGTAATTCTGTATGATATTCTTTATAACGATAGTAATATTATATAACATCTCGTACATTAGTTGTTAACTTCAGAATTAATATGCGTAATTTTCAGACTAGTAATGTAAACAGTATTTTTTATAGTAATAATGAACCAACTATTCACTAATGTACTATTAAATTTTTAGAAATGAATGTTTTATCCAAAACTATTTTTAAACTTAAAATTTTTGTATGTTTCTTTTGTTTATAAAATTAAAATTATTTTAATTGACTTATTTTTCAAAGTTTTCTCAAGATATAATTTTTATTTACTTTTTAGAATATCCTTTCGGTTTTTATTCTTATGCAGTTTATATAGGCCATTAATATAAACAGTTAAATAAGAGGGAATTTCAATGAGTTCATTGTTTCGGACAGATAATCCTTTAAAAATATTTTGGTTGATATTTGACCTGGGTTCAAAGTAATAAATATTATTCGGTCGCGGTTAATGTTGGTTTTGCAAATTAAAAGAGGATATAATTTTCGTACACATTCTATGTTGAATAAGTTTGAACCCTAATGCTAATTATCTTAAGATAATTGAGTATGATTCTCTTCATTCGGTTCTTTTTTATATTTATGGCAAACATTGTTACTACCACGTATTAAGAATTATTAAATAAACTTAAAATTAAATCAGCTGTTACCTGCAACATTTGTTTTTTGCAATAGCATGACACGCAAACCTATAATCCTTGGTTAAAGCTCCTCATGTTGTATTTATAAGTAGTTATAAAATGGCGTCCCTCTGTTGTGCAAGGCTTGTGTCGTTACATCTATTAGAAGAGTTTCTGAAATGAAGTGCTTGCTAAAGGCAAATCCATTCCCGAACGCACACGATATCATGCCCGTCACGAAGATCTGACAAGGCACGCGTGCATAAACGTGCGTTGGATGGTTGGGGATGAGGTGTCGGAGGTCACGATGTTCGGAGGTTAGGTACCGGTAACGGTGTGAATTTCGGCAGGTATTTAGGTCTTTAGGTGCCATTAAGGTATTAAAAGTGAAAACGTCTTATTAAATCATACTAAAATCATTCTCTTACTAAATAAATGCATGGTTATGCAATAATAAATGTTTATTATTCACACTTATTTCATCCATTAAATATAGAAGTTATTGTTATTCTATGATTTGTTTATTATAATGTGATCAATGAATCAGATAAGCAGAGTTAATAATTTTATTTCAAATAAAAAATAGCATAGTAATATATTAAAACCCACTCATAATACTTCACTTATATTTCCAACTTAATTACTGGAGGCTCAAGGAATAAATTCTCAACTTTATTCATATATATCTTTATACATCGAATATTCCATCATATAAGAAACATACATATTGAGAATTAACACAAATAAATGCAAGTCATGTTCATTTAAATACTCTATGAAATTCCCGCTGCCAGTATTTTGAATCCATACATCAAATATTTCTTCTGCTAAATACCAGATTAAGCCCTGAGGAAGCTGGCAGTATACTCGGTGAAACGTTGGTGAAGAATTTGATGGCATGGTCTAAACCAGAAAAAATAGTTGATAAATGGATTCAATAATCATTTAATGCGGCCTATTTAATGCTATATTTTCCACCTTACGAATGAATTAAAATTCCAAAACTGCACAATTCATTATTCAAAGGTAAATTTCATAAGCATAACATACGAGTACATCTAGAAAGAAAGAACTTTTGGAGTATGTTTTTTTTTTTTTTTTAAGGACGTTTGGTTGAAGCACAGGGATCTAATCAGTCTTGGGGTAAACAAATCAGTTTTTTATTATATTATTTTTGTTAACGCACATTACATACACTGTAACACATTACATACATTACTAACAACAATATATGCGAATGTATGTATGTAATAAAAGTTTCTGCACTGTAATAATTTGCTATGCTACATTTCTACCACAAGTCATTTAACATGATCCCATCATGTTTCTTTATTTCATGACTCGACCTTTAGATAACTTATTACAAGATCAATTATCTTAAAGACTTGGAAGAACAGCTTATGTAACTGAGTGTTCCTCGAACTATTCAGTTACGACGATCCCTCCTCGAAGCAAGTGTTTGCCTACCACGTGTTTACCAACTGATAACGAGCAATGAAAAGGAGACCTTTTGTTACATAAAGTGCACCAGAGAGGTCCTACATTGGTAGCGCGGTCGTTACCTAACTTAAGGTTGCACTCCTTTGGAGAGTCATCACTGGCTCAATCGATGTGTGTCAGAATCGATAGGCCTGATGGCGAGAAAGTAGAATCGATTTGATTGCCAACGAGATTGTTAATTACTGAAAGGGTCAACCCGAGATGAAAGATCCGCACTATGGCAGGTGCGATGACATAAGATCATTTCACCTGGTTTCAGATGACTTAGAATAACAATTTAAATCTGTTTCTAAAATATCTTGTGAGAAAAATATTCTTCTTTAATTAGGATATGATGGGAACTATGTGAGGCTGAAGTCAAAACTACTTGAGACATTCAGATAAAAAAAAAATAATTTAAAATCCATAATATATCGTTTCATATTTAAACAATAGCAATCAATGGCAGTATGTAAAAAAGTATATAAAAAATTTAATCATAAAAACTAAAAAAGAAAAATAATTTCATATTTTATTTTCTTCTTGACCCCTGATTTTTTACGCTCGTTCTTACGTCATCAATAATTCATTAATTGTTTCTATTGTTGAATGTGTTTAGTGGTGATGAAAAATAAAGTAAACCTTGGCGTTACAGTAATGATCATTATAATCCCAAGGAGATCATAGCATTCCTATTGTGATTCGAATTATATCTATGTAATCAATTTCCTCAAAGTGATTTATTAAAATATTGAATATATTGTACATTGTAGATACTCCTATGCTCTATCAGTTATTAATTTACTTAATAATTTTGTATTAATTTTCTTAATAAAGTTAATTTTCTCCACTTTTAATGATTTTATTTTGTAATATAATTTTTTTTATTTTTTTGTCTCAGCTTAATTCGTGTTATTTTAAATTTTTATTGTATTTTTTTCCTTACTAGAACATACTATTTAGTTTATAATTATTTTTATGTACTTTTGTAAATAATGTATTGTTCTTATAATGTAGCCTCCCTTTAGCCAGTGTTATTTGAAACAAACAGTTTACTCGTATGATCTTCATGATAACATCGACTTATTAAAACAAAAAATTAGGGATGCTGTAGCTGAAATTAACCAAATGACCATAGCGAAATAATACGACAATTTTAGATTTAGGTTAGAAAAATGTGCAGAGCGTAGAGGAAGGCAAATAGAGTAATTGGAGTTTAATTTATTTTATTGATGAACTGTAAAAATTTGAATTTGAACATTTCTAATCACCCTGTCCTCTCATCTAACATTTATCATGTAATCGTTAATAATAAAAAGATATTGTTCTCCTATTTTCTACTTCTATTGTCAAAGTAGGCCGATCATTCTGAAAATATGCATGACGCCATAACTTTTCATTGTGAACAACTTTTCTCAGTGACACTTTGGCTTACTATGAACTGAAAATGTACTTTATCTGAAACGAAAAGAGTTTTTGCTCAACTCTAAAGGCCTACTTGATTTAAAAAATCGAAAGTAAACTAAAAATAAGTTTCAGACCAAGCACGGCGGAATCCCAAATATGAAATTCCAATTCGAAAATTTATGGTCAATCTCACCTACTGTTAACTCAATCCGGGGACACACTCTATATTCATTTAATTTTGTACTCATATGCTATTCTTAAGGGGCCAGGTCCCATCATAAAATTATTTTCATATTCTATTATTCTAACTTCTGATGTAATAAGAAAAATAAGTCTATGCTAATGTTGAGACTTAATAGTTTTAAAATTGATCTCAGGCTCCAGTTTAAAAAAATTATTTGATTTTTTTTATTATAAATGCTTTTAGCATAAATAAAACTATGTTAAAATTCACTTTCATTTTTAAGACTCTTATTTACCTCATTATTTTTTATATTGTGCCAAAAATCAAGAAGCTACATTACTAGAACTGATTCACGACCTATTATATGACAAATTATACATGACATATTTGTTAGACGTAACTGATGTTTTTATTGGAAGTAGTTTTTTTTATACTAAAACATCATACTTTCATTAAAATATCATTCTGGATAACATAGGTATAAGTGAGTCAAATACCAAATTATTAAACTAAGATATTGAGTAAAAGGCTAAAACAGCTAAATATTGGTCACATATGTATATTAATTCTTTGGTGTGATATATATTTTTTTAATTTAGATCTAAATAACCACGAGCATACCTATATCTATATCTATAAATACCTAGAGAGCATTCCTATATCTATATTAGTTATAAATATAGCTACCAAAACCATTCGATGTAATCATTATAAACATATACCTGTTTCCCCCAGAAACAGAAAGATACTTAAGTTATTCTATTGCCGGAATCTCTTCAATGCGAGAACCAAAGGAATTAAAAAGTGATACCGTGAGTAAAGAAGCCACTCGCTTTCATATTGCCACCACTAGCACGCTTCTCATTCACTCGGCTATTTTGAATGACAAAGAGCATTCATTGAGTCGCTGTTAGGCGATGGTACTGATCCAGCTTCCAGGCTTGGTTCATTATACTGGAGTCTTCGCAGGAGTTCCTGCTTAGAATGTAACAGCCATTTATGTAATTCTTATTTCATCATTAACCACTTTATTGTTCTTGACAAAATAAAGAAAAAAAATATGTGTTTCATTTATATTCTTTAAAACAGGACGGTGCTTAGCTGGTCAGAATGCTACTGTCCCGCAAGACAGCAATGTACTGAGTGTCTGTATTCCCTTTTTAATGGAACTCAAAAAAAGACTTATATAATCCATAAATAAATTCAACAAACATAAATTTCATGTTTTATTTATTTATTGAATTATTTTTAGTGAAGTGTTTCTTTAACCATGTTGTTTAAAATAACATAAACATTTTTTTTCTGTTATAACTTTTAAGATAATGATAAATTTCATTTTTAAAAATTCTTTTTCCAGTGATTGTTTATATTAGATCTAATAGTTTATATTAAAATTTTTCACCTGGTGAAAAAAATAACACTAATCCAAAACCTGTTTAAATTGAAAATTCTGTATTTTTAAAAAAATTATAATGTAAAAATAATTATTACCCCCTGACTTTTCTATATTATATTTAAAAACTTTATTTGTTTTCTTATCTCAGAATATAAATTAACAATGTAAAGTTGGTAAAAGAAAATTATAATTATTTCGTATTTAAGTTGGTGAAGATACTTATCTATTTAGCAGGCCCTTATAGAAGTAGCTTAAAAAATGAAATGATCAAAGGATAATTGAAATTTGTTTTTTGCTTTATCATTTTGTAATATGAATTTAAAATCCACATTGTTCACTTTCCTAGTTTAATTACATATTTTATAGTACATCTTGTTTCAACGTGTATCGTTATAAGAATCTTCAATAATAATTTATTAACCATTTATTTTTTCATTGCTTAACTTTTACTGTGAAATTATTTTACAATTTATAAATTTAAAAACAAAATTTAAAAAAAATATTGTATATCAGATTTATACAATTCGGTAACAGTTACTACATATTTCTATTGCTTACTATATATCAACGAGTTATACTTTCTCATTTTAGAGAAGAATTAATCTTTATAAATTTTAATAGATCTGTTATTTAGACCATTTAACATTTTTTATCAAGGTATTTTTATTGCTGAGAATTTTCTGTTATGAAATAACGATGCATACTTTGTAAATATTCTGATAAATGCAGGAATACCTAATAAGAATTTAATACTTAACTATCAAATAATGAGTATTTATCTTTTCTTTCTTTTTTTAAAGAAAGAGTTTTCCCAATAGAGTTTACGACAGTATTTCCTTCCAGGCTTCTCTTTCAAGAGCCACTTCTTCAGTGAGACTGTATCCTGCCATGTATAATTTTACAATAGCATAGAAATCATTTTTTGTGGTTATTTACCATTTAATATATCTTATAATATATTTATGTGGATTAAATTTATTTTCTGATCTATTTACTCCCCTTAAAATCCTGAGAGAGATGAGCTAAGGTAGAGTGACCCATAGTGGAGGAAAGAAGGCCTCTAACCCTGAAGAAGAGCAATGGAACATACATCAACCCAGGCCTTTGTCTTTAAGCATTCTAATTATCTGGCGGAGCGGTCAGTGAGCCTCTACGGTGGTGCTATCTGCAGGAAGCCACTTCGTACCTCCGCTTTGGTCAACACCTTTGGCCATCTTCAGCCTTGTGGGGTTGTGTAAGTGGGCAGAGATGTATGATTGCCTAGTTTGGAGTCGAAATTTACGACTATGTCAACAAGCAAGGACAAAAAAAACGGTCATCAAAGGATCAAAAACAAAATAAAAATAAGCATTACCACAGACCATTATAAATACTTTGTAAGAGTGGAGTGCCTCAGTAGTACCACTGTAACTCATGAAGTGTATTGGTTTCCGTATTTGGTTGAGACTGTACAGTTTCTTGAACAATGGTTGTGTTGGGAGGTAATTTGTCCTAGATCAGGCTCAGCCACCAGATTCCCCCCCCCCTGGTTCCATAGAGGCTGGGTGCGCCCTTAGGAGGGTCCTACATCCCATGGACTACATTTCAAACCGCTAACAGATTAAATGTACGTCTGCTAGCTAGCGGGATTCTAACCCAGGAATTTAGGACTCTGCCACAGAGCCATTGCGCCCGTCACTTTTTGGAAGAGTGAAAAAACTGTCTCAAGGTTCATTTAAAATTATATGTATCGTCTAACTTATTATATCTATTTGTGGTTTTGTACATAATAGATCACTGTATATGAATTTTATATCAATTATCAATCCTGAAACAACCAAGCAGAAAACGATTATTTTTTTCACATAAGATACTTTACTGTAAAGAAGATAGTTGGGGGGTGCAGTCAAAAAGAACACTGAATAAGTAATAACTTATTCTGTGTTCTTTTTGACTGCACCCCCCAACTATCTCCTTTACATTAGATCATCCAGTCAACTATTTTCATCTGATATAAGATACTTTACATTTGATTCGACGATTTAATTTAATCGTTTGTTATTTTGAGCCTTACATATTTAATCTCAATTTTACCTTCTTCCTTCCATGCATTGAGTTTAGTTTTGGTGTGTGAATTTTATCATAGGATATAGTAAATACTTTATTCAGATCATTTAATTAGGTGTTATACATAGAATTGAAGTACCGGTATATTAACAAACAATCACAAATGACTATGTATACATGTAATTAATATCTTTGATATGTCTAAACAATATATTCTCCCTGTAATTTGAATACAATGTTAACTCTATCCAAATAATAACAAAACCCGTTAATAACATTTAAACTCAATGTACCACTCAATATCACCCATACTATAAGTTATTCTCCAAAATCTAATTCATTGAAAAGTATCATTTGGATTAATGGAATATAAATGCCTTATTATAAGCTAATATGGGATATAAAACATCCATTAAACGTAAGCTATGTGTCAATTGAGAAATATTTAGTTTTTAATTATTTACCTTGAATATTATCACGTAGAAAACATTGAAATTTGGAAATCGCCAAACCCCAGCAATTGTATAGGAATTAGAAAAAAATGACTAATGCCCCGCATGAATCTGTTTCATAAGAAACTCATTTGGTTGAAACAAACATACAATAAATTGTACATAAAACAAGATTGGCATAAACTTGTATTATACAATGTATGAATTTATTCCTGTAAATGAGAATTGAAAATTGTCTCATGAATTATAAAATTCAACTCAAGAATTTGAATTATTTACCAATGGCTCCAGAAACCAAGATAGTTTTTTTAACAAACAAATCTAAAACAGAAAATATTTACGGAAATTACGTATCGTGATGCTTAAAGCGATTTTTATTCATACTTCGTGGAAAGGTTGTAAAGTGTCATCAGAAAAGACTCAGGTTTTTTTAATACATATTTTTTTTAACTTTCAAGCAATCCAAGGATTAAATAACAGGGCCTTCATATTGTATAAACTAATGCGAGTCACAGTTCTGTGGTATATAAGATGACGTGGCAGATGCAGGATAATTGTATACCTCAGAAGATGATAGGATAGGCAGACCAGATAGTAGATCACATTTACTTTTCTTTTCTCTCTGTATTAAAACAAAAACAAAAAACGAATCCAGATATCCACTACTTAGCAGTTCATTAGGGAAGGAAAATCCACGCACTTAATCTTATCCAAGTGATCCAAAAAAAAGTCTGGAGGAGACCCAGAACCAAGATCCTTTGCAGGTAAGATCCGACCGGTTCTAGGGACCACAAATAAACCATGACATGCAAGAAGCTTAGCAATATAAAGAACTCCACATGTCCATCTGATTTATTATAAATTTTTTAATTTTTTTAAGTTGAAAGGTCAGCGTGAATATATGTTTTGGGAGAAAATGTTATTTTCACTTATTTTAGTTTCTGTCTACATAAGGATTTTCTTTTTCTCTTCAAAGCTCGATCTTGCAATACGCTTCAAGGAGTAAGTTCTCCTATTTCGTTTATTTTCAGTCGAAGATATATGACTGATACTTCGACTACAAAGAGCTATTTTCCGTAACAAAACATTAAAAACTTAAAAAACTTAAAAAACAATACATTTTTTTTTTTTAATTTGAATTACTACTATAGCCCTTAGAAGATAAGGGACCATTCTTCATACAGCCCAAGTATGGTACAACGGATATGATTATAGGCCTTCTAAGCTTCGGAAAAAAAAAGAAAATACTGAAACTCGTTCGGCTTCGAGAGAAAAGAACGACCCTGGTACGTCTACGATGTGGTGATGAGTTCATGAAAGTTTCGTTTTTGAAAGATACAACGTTAGATAGCTTCGCGATTTTAGAGTTCCAAAATTGATTATGCTCCTAAAAAAAAATTATAATATTAAAATAATTATTACACCCTGACTTTTCTATATTACACTTAAAAACTTTATTTGTTTCCTTATCTCAGAATATAAATTAACAATATAAAGTTGGTAAAAGAAAATTATAATTATTTCGTATTTGACTTGGTGAAGATATTTATCCATTTAGCAGTCCCTTATAGAAGCAGCTTAAAAATTGAAATGACGTATTTAGAAAAAATACGCCAGTTCTTTTCATTTGGCAGGTGCACCATAGTACTGGGATTGTACATGTTTTTAATATTGAAACAAGTCTCTAAAAACGTACTACGTAGTAACTACCATCATTTTTGGAGCCATTAAAATGTCCATGCTCTCCTTATGAGGAAGATATGAAACAGATTCCTTGACATCTAAGACAATACGTATAATAAAATAACCCACTCGTGGAATCATTTTAATGACTAAAATAAAAACAAATTAAGATGTAAATGTTAATAATTTACATTAAAAAAATTCTAATTTTAATATTTTTTTAAAAAAATTATTCATAATAATGAACGAAGTAAATTAGCAAATAGGTAAAAATAAAAAAAAAAAGCACTTGCGACATAAGATTCTTATTATATAACTTTCAACTTTAAGTGGTAATAAAACCACCCATAATTTCACACCGTTCCCAAAAGGCACTAAAAAAAACTGGGTAAAAGACCCATTTTATTAGTCTATTAATATCAACACAACCCATTTCAAATGGTAAGACTTCCTCACATATGGAGCAATCGAATACTAAAATGATGAAAAAAAATCAATAAATGATGTGATAAATAACGATTGTAACACTAAATATCCTTTATGATCTTTGAAAAGTTAACGATGTTATATAACTGGTGAAATACTCAAAATCGCTTCTTTGAAAGGAATGAACGACACAAATATCATAGATAAAATTCATTCTGTGACATTTTATGTTTCTTTTAGATTCAGAACATACAATAAAAGTAATTACTAATCATTATAATGAAATAAGTTGTAATATATTTGTTGTATAAGTTGTAAACATTTTTTTTGTTATCTTCATGGTCCAAATTATCTAAACATATCCTAGAGGAGAGAATGATTTTTAGAGGTAAGCATATGTTTCATGTCATTGATTGGCTTCGAAATCCTGGATATATAGCTAGCTATGTTTGATTCATAGGTTCGGAGTAATATAAAGAAAATTTGGTTTTAGTTCAGTAAAGGCCTCAAGAACAGCCAATTTTTTTTTATTTACTGGATGGGGTTCCAAAAAATATCTTGGGTTCAGTACGTGGTAGAGGCTGTACTATTTCTTAGACAATGGTTGTGCTGGAGGTGGTTTGTCCTAGATCACGCTCAACCGCCAGATTTTTACCCTATTTACGGTATCCAATTTATAGAGGCTGGATGAGCCCCAGATGGGTCTCAGATTCCAAAGAATCCATCTCCAGCCGCTTAAAATTTCCTAATAAAATAAAAAGTAAAATTTCCTCTCCAGGACCTTTTGAAAGGCAACTCAGTGCTCTAATACTGAGAAACACTCTCCAAAACTAGATGTTTATACTCTTTGACTTCTTCAACACAAGCTATACTTATTATTCTTTACTATCGAATTACATTGTCTTTATTAAAAGTTTTAAAAAAGAACTGAAATAAAACGTAAAATGATATACTTATTAATAGCGTTGATATGATTGTTTCTTTTTAAAATAATATTAAATAGAAATACCATATCTTCGTCTTCATCTAGAAGTCACGACTCAGGTGGTCGGTTAAACAAGCTCACATCCTCGCTCCGACGTGCGATCAGATAACCGTCCAAAACCTGGGGAAGAATCACAATCGACTTACGGTTTAGCGAATGTATTCAAAATAACCCTCCGCCCAATGCCACAGGCGACACACATATTGTATAACAACGCTCCTGGAAGGGACTTTAGCATGTTTTTATGCTAAAGAGGCTACCTACTTGTTACAAATGTCGCAATTAAAAACCTCTTCATTGAAGGATTTTCCATGTCAATTGCTCGGCAAAGGTGCATTGTATTTAATAGGAAGTGACATTTCGCCCGCTCCGATCAGATTGCCACATAACGTCGATTCATCATTTTAATAGCGATTCGGTTTTCAATTGACTCCTGATATGAAGATATAATTTTCGTAACAGTCTTATTGAAAGCCACATTGACTTAGGTCATTTATCAATCCTGCTTTCTAAATGTTGATGTTTGAAAGAACCTGTAACCTATTTATTTTATTTTTAAATGCATCCAATTGAACCAAACAGCAACCTACCTCATATATTCCTATATTTTTTTCATAATGTAAAATTTTTTTTTTTAAATTGGCTCTTACCCAAAATGAATTTCAACTATTTTCTTTATTTAATATTGTATAGAAAGGAGGATTTTCGATACGTTTTAAATGAAATGTTCTATATTTGGAGAGATTAAATAATAAAATTTATGATGATGTTTTATATATACGGAGTTATTATTATTTTTTTCTTTCGAACCCTTAGTTTGTTTCATCTACAAAACATAACTTGATTCTAGTTTTTCATAAAAAAAAAAAAAATGAATTGTTGAAAACAAATTATAATAAAATGTTGTTACCTACATCGTAAATATAATTGGTTTGAAATTACTAATTTATGAAATAATTCCTTAAATCTCAAACTCCTTTGAACTATCAAACATTTTTTCCCGAGAACACTTTTAAACAATTGTTACATTATTGCATTCCATTAGAATGCAGTGGCCTAAGCACAATGTAACTGCAACATGTCTTTTTGTGCGTACGTGATCATAATGGGAAACGAACCAGACGGTGGACAATAAAGAACAAAGGTGAAAAAAAAATTAGAAAAATAAAAGTGAAGGATATGTCAAAGCCGAGGCAAAAAGACGAGCAGCCTTTGTGATACGTGGCGCGGCAAACCCGCAGGACAGAGTGCACCTCAGTGTCCTGTGTGTCTAGCTTGTTCTTGGCCGTTTTATTAGTGTTTGTCCAAGTTGTTAGGCTTTCTGTCTGTTTGTGTTGTCTCAATATCTGCTACTGAAGGTTGCCTTCAATTAGCAGTACGTCTTAGGAATTCAGTTTTAAATTACTGTTATCATTATTAGTGAGGTGTGCTTTAAATATGTTATTAAAAAAAACTAAAAACCTAACAAAAATAAGGTTAATGTTTGTTCAACACTATACACTAGAAAACTCAAGACAACAGTAAATAAATTAATGAAAACAAATAATCAAGGACCGACTATTACGGCTATATTTAACATTTTATTTGTGTCACTCAACAAACTACGTAAGTGACCAAGTCAGAAAAGAAAGTGGTAAGAACTAATTTATTACTTGGATGTGAAATTACAAAGTTCCTATAAAAGAAAAAATAGTAAATTTATTTAACTATTCATATTCAAACTTCAACTATTAAAATTAAACGTAATATAACACAGAGTAGTTTCTCTACAAGCCTTTATCCATGTCATAATGTATCATTTATTGTATCGTTACAACATAGTTGTAAACTTCAATAATGATTTTTATTATTAAATAACAATGAATGGTACTTTAACTGTCCTAATAAATAAAAGGCTTATCAATTTTTAATTTCTATTAATTCAGTAAAAAACGAAGATTTCTCTAATAGTAAATCTTATTTAACTAAAATGCATATGATTGCTTTTAATAAAAATTGTAGTCAAAATATAGAAAATTTTTCTAATAAAACATTTTAGCTATACAATTTTAGCCTTACGAAAAAAATACAATATATTTTTTTGGAGGTTTGTGTTATTTCTTAATTATCAACTCTCTTTTTTACATACTTAGATACACTGATGTATCAATACTTGCCTCAAATTTGAATATAGAACTGCTCAAAATAATTATAATTGTTTAAACTGTATCTGTTACTTTATTTATTTATATGTGTTTCTGTGTAAAAATTAAAATAATGAAATAAAGTCATATGATAAAAAATATGGTAATAAATTATAGAAATAAATAATAAATTATACAAAATAAATGAGATGATTCTAGAAAATGTTTAATACATCTAAAATTTTCATTGTTTTGCTTCCCTCTATTGATAAACCAATTCGTCTCATCATTATTGAGAACAAATATCAAGAATGTTCAGCAAGATGTTGTATATATCATTAAAAATAAATTTTTAAAAATAAACAAAATTTATGATCATTGTTGTTGATAATATTTAAATAAAACTCAATAAAAACAGATACGAAAATATTTACAGAAGCTTTCTATTTTAATTACTACTTTTCAGTTTTTGTTTTGGTTAGTGATAAGTATTTGCTAAGAAGACTCGTAAGGACTAAATCGAAGGTCCTTTTACTAATTACCGTAGGACTCGTGAACAACAGCTGAATCAGTCGCTATTCTTACACCAAGTCATGATTTAACAATTACCCGTTTAGACAAACACATTAGGCTTTGGCATCCAGCTATTGGATGAGATAGGTTTGGCGTAGCCTCTCTACTTGGGCCAGGACCCCAGCCAACTCTTTGGCATTCCGTCCAGGCATTGCCAAGGTCTTGCTTAGAGTCCTAAGACTCCGGGAGTTGGCGTGCTCTTCTTCCGTGCCTCTCCGTCCCGGCAATATCCTCCCATCTTCGTGCCCTTCCTACCGTTCGCTCTATTAGCCCTCACGTCATTCTGTCCCGTTTGTGTACGATCTCCCTCACTATCACTTTTCCCATTTGGGGTGTACATGCGATGTTATTATTAACTATTTATTTTTACTCTTGGCACTTTTTTTGTGAAAGCATAGCTTATATATATCGTGAAAATACGTTAAAAAATTTTTTATTAAATTTAAAAATTTTAGTTTCACACATTTTAAAACCAAATTTTCTTATATATTTTATAAGAAATCTCTTTTGATTTTTTATTTATTTTATTTTTAAAAAATTATATTATGAAATAAATAATATGTATCATTTAAGATAATTTGTACCCTTGAATCTCAGATACAGTGAAAATGCATTAATAACTGTTTATTAAAATAAATAAATAATAAAAAAATCATTTATTAAAAATTTTAAAAAATGAAATCACTTATCACTTATTTCATTGATATATATATAAATATATATATCATTTAATAGTTTTACTGTTTTCTAACAATTTATGTTATATATTTTTATCATATATTTATGAATGTTTTATAATATTTTTAAAAATTTGATTTTTTTTAATGTTGTAAAAAGCAGTAGGCAGTCTGAAGATTGTGGTGCGCCCCAACATGAAAGATCTGTCCCCAAGATGTTGTTTTGCTTTTCTCGGAAACTCTACGATTTTTTCTGGTTAGTTTTAGTTAGTGGAATGGGATTATACAACTTTTTTTATCATTAATAACTTCTATATTTTGTTATCCAAAAATCGTTTGAAGCCAAAAAAATAAAGAATGGTTGAAAGCCATATCAGAAAATTCTATCTTACTTGACCTTAAAATTGTTGTTATTTTTAGAGTTGTACTACTCTAGTCCCTCTGTCCTGAAGAAGGCCTAAAAATTAGGCTGAAGTGTAGCCACAAATAAAATAAGTCTAACTTATTTTGTGAAATTTTTTACTGCACCCCCTAACCATTTTACACTATTTTAATTCTATTCAAATCTGTTTTCCTATTCCTATTTCAAAAAACTATTTTCTGTAATAATAAAAACCTAAAATATACTATTAGTTTATATTAAATGAGCAAATAATATTCTGAAATATAATAAAATAAAAATTTCAATCTATTTATATGTAGTGAATTGTTTTATACTTTTTCATTGGTGGAATAAATCGACCAATGCATTGAAAAGCAATAAACCCAACAGAAAATAATTCTGTTTTAAGCTTAAGAATTTTACTTAAGTAGTAAGTGTTTCTTTATTTTTTTTATTGCTTACTACCATGAGAAATAATGTATACAATTTAAACAAAATCTCTCTCTTTTTTTTAAGAATTGAAAAATTAAAACTTTTTGTTCTTAAATATATAATTTTTATCTAACCCTTTGAATAGAAATATATAAAACTTTTTTCTAAAACCACCCCTTGTCCTTAGTGAGAGTAACGTCATCAGAACTCATCAAAGAGACTTCAACGCCTTCCGCTACCCCTTTACCGTACCAACTCCTTTCGTTATCCTTCCTCCAAGACTAAGATATCTGTACTTACGAATGCCCAGGGTAAGGACCACATCTCTATTGCTGCTTCTAAAGTCACACAAACATTGGCACACTGTGGCTGGGAAGACGCGAGCCGCGGTATATATAGCTAGGAGTGGGGCATCATCCCCCACCTCATCTTCGCGGTCAGTACTCTTCTTTGTCTGCCCGGGTGGCATTATCTTCAGCTGATGGACCACCGTTAGGTCTTCGATGGAGATGTCACCCTCTTCATGCTCTCCTGAGCCATTGGATCCGCTTGTCGACACTCTTCGTCCTGGACTTGGCGCCGCCTTAGCGGAGTGTGCTCCCTAGTTCTTGGATTCCTTCTGCCTTCCGGAAGAACGCGAGTTATATAATTGTATAAGAACTGACCGATAGTAGGGAGAGTTTAAAATAAATAATTTTTGTTAAAGTGTTAAAATCATTATAAAAGTGATAAGTGACAAATAAATGTATTATTTAATGACTTTAAATTATTTCGGTCTGATAATAGACGTATTTAAAGAATTAATAGTCAAAAGTTTTAGAATTCTTCGTTTCTTTTTTTTTTTTGCAACAATATTTGAGCTGTTATTTTTAAAAGTGATATAAGTCAGCTTTTTCATCTTCGCTATATCTAAAATTTAAAATATGGACAAGCGGGCAAATGTTCATATCACATAGCACTTAGCAAAGAGTGACGTTTTTTTAACCATTTAACCATTTAAAAAATAAATGTTTTTTTCTAATCCAAATGGGCTTGTACCGCTTTCAAATATTACAGCTCATTTCAATACACAATACTACTCTCAAGCTTCAGATCTTAAAATAAAATTAATTTATTTAAATAACAGCTTACTAGAAAAATCAAAATAAATTTTAATTACTGACCATTCAATATCCATTCAATCTTTACATTTGTTTATTAATAAAAACAATTTCCAAAATACATTAAATTAGACGTAAGTAAGTTAAATATATATTTTTAGTTTTGGAAGTGAATTGTGTAGTTAAACAATCAGTACTAAAATACTAATATTATTTATATTTTATCAATTAAAACAATTTATAAAAATTCATTAAACAAGCTGAAAACAAATTGCGTAGATCTTTCTTGTTTCAGAAATTAAATATTTAGCTAGACAATAATTATTATAAAATTCTAATATTCTGTCTCCATCAATTTAATATAAGATCAAATAAAATATTATTTTAAAAAATTATTATTAAAATTAACCGATAAATTAGGTAGATTCTTGATTTACAGGACTTCAATATCAATTGTTTTAGTTAAATTTAAAAATGAAAAATAAATGTAATAAGAAAATTTTATTTGATAATTTGTATTCAATGTTTTAATTAAAAAAAATTTATATTAATACGTGATACAGGTTTCGTGAATTATGCTAATCAGTGAGCCTAAATATATTAATTTAATTTTATCTCTATCATTACATAAAAGTATTAAATTAAATACCATAATGCTTTCAAATATCTTCTACCAATATTTTGTTCAAAAGTAGAAATTAATACAGCTTTTAATTGAAAACATTTTAATTAGTTTTTTTTAACTTTCGCCAGATGTTAAATTCTATATTATTTCATTTTAAATAGTTAATTTTAAGAAAAACCGTTATAATCTAAATTTTGTACAAATTTTTAAAATTTTAGCTAGCAATGTGCTTTTTTTATGTCACTTAAATATCATCTTAATTTTTTCTATTCGTATATAATTAATAAAAACTTTAGATTTCATAAAACATTGCTTGATATAATTTATTGATCGATAAAAATTAATAAAAGATAATAAGATAGCATAAGACCTGTTTAATGTGCGGGCTTTCTGATTCATCATATTGCTTTCGTCATTTCGGACCAGGTTGCTACTTCAAGGACAAGGAAGGTCTTGGTGGAAGATTTCGCAAATTTTGCAAAATCAAGCAAGTTCTGAAAATTTGCTAGAGTAATTTTTTTTTAATTATTCCGTTGCTTAAGCATTTGTTATCTGAAAATTATCAGAAAGAATATAAGAAAAAAAAAGAAAATGGTTTCATTTTTTCTAAACTTAACATTCTCACAATTTCGAATGCAACTACATTTAAAAAGAGTGAATTTCCAACAGTTTCTCTATCTAATCTCTAGCTCTAAATATATTTCTGTGGTATTTTCTAAGAGGGACGAGATTATCAGTGGAAAGGTTTGCTGAAGTAATAATTTTTTTAATAACTTTTATTTAATAAGAGGCTGGATAATCTAACTGTTTTCTCGATTTTTTTCAGAAGTGAAAAAATTTTTATCTTTTTTATGCTAATAACATAACATCGCATATAATTTGAAAATAGTATTATACCCATTTTATGCAAATGATTTATCCTATTTCATGAAATAGTCCCATGTGTTACGTTATGAGATGTATCCACGTATGTTTTTAAAAATATATTTCTGATGGTTTTGAGGTAAAAAAACTTTTTTTTTTGTCTATTAACAAACTAAAACCATTTCCAAACTATTTAAGGTAAATTTTGATTTTTTTTTCTTATTACAATTTTTTATCTCTTCTTCTTTGCAGTGTAAAAATTTTAAATTTTATTTTGTATGAGTTTTATTTAATTGGCTGTCCATAATAATAATTCTAAGTGAACCAAATTTTCAGCCCTAAACTTTCCTAATATTTATCGACTTTGTTAAAGAAATAGTTTTTTTTAAAACAAAATATAAATATCCATATTAATAATTTTTCACTATTAACTTCCTCTGGATACATATTTATTTGGTAACATTTATTAATACTGTAGTCGAAATTCATCAGATCGGATGGAACTTGGAAGACGACAGGTGTTTAAAAATAAACTATAGCACATTATTAATGTCAGTATTACAGAACTCATATAATACAATTTCGTTACAATTAAAAATACATAGTAAAAAATCACAGTGAAGTTGTTGTCACACTAATAAATAAGCAGTCACGAGTGTAGCGAGCACAAACGTATCCTATTAACTCAGAATGGATAAGTTAATTATGATTAATGAATCGTGTTTATATAAATAGAAATAATAATTATGTAAATATTCATTAGGAATGTTTGTATTTTCCTTAGGCTCTACCTGTTAATGTTAAAGTTTCTGGTTGTATATCTGTGGCACCTGTGCATAGTGGTGTAAGTCGTATTTTGTGAATTTCAAGCTATCTATTTAGAATCGTAATTTTTTTCTCTTTCCATGTGTCTAACACGCTAAGTGTTCCGTCCATTGCAATGAAGGATATTCCTTTGTGAATCGTGGGCTGATACTCCAATCTTGAACTTAAAATAAGTTCAGAAAAATTACCATTCTAAATAGATAGCTTGAAATTCACAAAATTGGACTTAGCCCACTGTGCACAGGTGCCACAGATATAACAGGCCATGCATGTACCCATCTAGTAAATGTTTAGATTTTGACATCTCTTCATTTTTAGTTTAATTACGAAATTTTATTCACGATATTCTCAATTTTCGTTACGTATGAAATATATTAAATTATGAAATAATTTTTTTAAATAAATTTATAGTAAAATTTTGCTATAGATTTTATTTTTCTATTAAAGTTATGGTGTTAATAAATACCATAATATGTATATATATACATTGTATACAAAGTAGTATTGATGGTAATGAATGAAAACCTGAATTTAAACGTATTTTGCTTTAATTTTGTATCATAATCTAGTTTTTTTGGGTTGTACTATATGTTTACCATACAATAATAGCGCTATGAATTTTTCATAATAATAATTATTATTATTATTAATTCATAGCACTATATCAACCATATTTTTCTTAACAACACTATCAATTCATAACACTATATCAATTTCATAATTTATTTAAGATTGTTTAGATTAACGTTAAGAAGATCAGTATTCTTTTTGTGTGTTGACGAGAACTAAAATAATTATTATATGATATACAGAAAATTAATTTTGATATTATGCACAGCGGGTAGACGTGAAATGTTTTTGCGTCAGATGGTGTTCCCTGCCCGCTATATATTATTAATATATGTAATCTTAAATGAATCGATTGTGCTATGAAATTCAACGCCAGTAATAAAACCGATAGATGTATATATTTTTTTGGGAGAAAACAATATTTTAACATATTCAAAAATCTAGACAAATACTTATTTTTATATTGTTTTGAAATTAATTTATTACAAAAAGAGGTCTTGGATATTAAATACCTGAGCCTACCTAGTGTTAATTGTTAGTTATGAAAACAGATGTAATCTTAAGTGAATTGATTGTGCTATGAATTTCAACGCCAGTAATAAAACCGATAGATGATATATTTTTGGGGGGAAAAAAATATTTAACATATTCAAAAATCTAGACAAATACTCTTGGATATTAAATACCTGAGCCTACCTAGTGTTAATTATTAGTTATGAAAACTTATTTAATTAAGATGTTTTATAATGTTAGAGGTAAAAAGCATGGAGATAGAATTTAATATTTGCAAGTAAAACATGGGAAATAAGTATTTAAAATGTTAGAACATCATAATAGAAAAAATCATGTAGAATCATAGTAGAAAAACAAAAAAAAATGTCATTTACTGTCGTGCTAATTCCGTTTGTACTGTACTTATTTGTATTATAGATACGGTTATCTGAGAAAAATGGGCCCCGAGAGATGGCTAAAAATGATATTGGACTATTTCCCAGAGGAGAGACGAAAAAGAGGCCGCCCAAGGAAAACTTGGATGCAAGAAGATGAAGAGACGATGGCAGGAAAAGGCTTGGCGGAGGGAGATATGGAAGAGCGAGAGTATTGGCGACAAAATGTAATGGGTTTCAGCATATGACCTGAGATTAAAAAAGCCCGGAAAAAAAAGTTGTACTGTCACTTATTTGAATAAGCATCTTATCCCTATGGGATTTCTTATGGCGTCATACTTTATATACATTTATTATTATTAAGGTAAGATTATATACAATAAATAAGTGATTATTTTTATTTACTATAAAACAAAATAGGAAAACGTTTACACTGATATGACTTTTTCTCGAGCCACACAAAGTTACCAAAGCAATAACAAAATGCTCCAACAACCCCTGTTTAAGATCCACTTTTTTGTTTGAATGTACAAAAGTGATTACAAGCATTGTGCTCAATAAATGGAAGGGAGATAATATAGTTTTATGGTTCTCAATGTTTTAATAAAATCAGAGAATAGTTTTAAAAAGTTAAATCAAGAAAACTTTGGTGGCAAATACTTCTTCTTAACGTTCTTTGTCAATCAAAGAGGAAAATAAAAAACTCAATAGTTTTTGCATCTACACTGTGTGACATCTTCCAAAGTAAAGAATTGTTACGGTAAAGCATTGTTTGAATATTTAAATATAATAATATCAATTACAATGCAAGAAAACAATACTGACACGTCTCTTATATGTAATTAAATAATAGAGAAAAAGTTATACCAATAACAAACCTCGTCAAGAAAATCCGTTAGTGAAATTCAAGACGAGCAATTGTCGCTAACGGCATTAAATTAAGTCAAACGCAAAGCAATACGAAATAAATTTTAAAATTATGACTAACAGATCTTTAAATATTATTTATGGTGCCAGTAAATGTAAAACATATCATTAAAAATGGATAGGCTGTATTTGATTGTCATAAAACTCCTTGGATTATATAAGTGGATGGGATTAAAATCAGAACATTCTGGAAATGGTAAGTCTATATGCAGATTTCGTGGAGTAATCTTAACTCTACTTTATTTTTGTTCTATTTTAATAAGCTATGTCATTGATTGAAAATCCAACTTTCCTAATTTGTACCCTCTGGTGTCAATCACAACAAAAATTATTGAAATTTTAGGGAAAAAGGAAAAGGGAAAATATTTATGCATATGTGAAAATGATGGGAATGAAATAAATGAACAATGAGTGGTAATGATAGTAAGACAATTAATTTTATATTCTAGTTAAAAAATTAATCCAGGTAATAATGAATAAATATTCATAAAACAGTTTTGGCGAGTCTCTCAGTGATAATTAAAAATATCACTGAAAGACTCACCTACTACTATATGTACTACAAGTTACGACGATTTTTTAGTATAATATTTTATTATATTATATCTACATATATATATATATATATATATATATATATATATATATATATATATATATATATATATATATATATATTTTTTTTATAATTTATTATAACCTTCTTTTTTATTAATTTTTTGGCAAAATAAATTTGGTTTTTAAAATGTGATCCAATCTTAATTGTGGTTCGTTTTTTGGAATTAATCCTTTCCACTATATACGATATGTTAATAAGGTTCAGAAAAATAGTCTCCAAACTGAAGTAATGTTAGTAAAATATGATTTAAAACACAAAAAAGCTTTAATCTTGAACAAAAAAAAACTAATTGTGAAATTAAATGATTTAACTTCTTTAACAAAATATAATTTTAATAATACTCAAAAATAGCTCATAGACACTCTTCAGTTAGCATGCTCTATATTTCAAACTTCTGATAATTTTCTAGGTGCATTATTTAAGTAAATGAAAGTTTAAAAACTTCGAACTATTAAAAACTAGTTATTTTTTATCTAGATATTGTAATTTCAATCATTTCAAAAAATTGCTCTTATTTTTGTTCCACCGAGGTAAAGTATATCATGTCACATTTTTATATTTATTTGTTCATGAGAGCAAAATTTCCATAAAAAATGTTTACAGTTTAAGAATTTTTTTCTTCAGTAATTATAGTAACAGTCTAAAGAAAGTTGGTCATATTGATATTAAGATTGATAAGTAATTGGAAATATTGATATAGTATTTATTCATCAACATTTCCCTAATATATTAACAATTTTGTGGACATGATGTCTTTAACCTCTGGGGCACAGATTTAATAAAATAGCTACCTATGCACCTTGTACATTAATAATGAATGATCTTTTATAATGTTACGGGCTACTGGGTGTGAAAATGAATTAAAGTGCTCCTAAATTAAATATATTAATATTTATTAACAAAATGACAAAAATAATACAATGAAGTTACAAAAAATTAAATTATTAAACTAATACTAAACGTAAGACTCTCAAATATAACAAACTGACACACAGTAACAAACAGAAACGGTTTATTACACTCACAAGACTGTCACAGTTCACTGATACACTTATTACGCTGACCGGATTACCATTGACGATTACCATTGACTGCAGCTTCGCGGCGTGGGGGTATTTATATCAAGGTCGAACCTTCTAAACGCACCGTTCTAGGATCTTAGAGATGTTGCTAATCCAATCTTAATCTCTTCCGCCCAAGAGCTTAAGACGTTAATCCCTTCTGCCCGTCTTTCTCTCTGTGACCGTAACACTAACATCAGTTAACCTTATAAATATGAGGGAGAAAATGGTCCGAGCAGTGGTCAGAAAAAATTATCTTAAATAAAGGGACCAATTTATTTATATTAAAAAAGGTTATTAATACCTGACCCTACCCAGTGTTAATTGTTAATTATTAAAACTTACTTAATTATGATGTTTTATAATGTTAAAGGTAAGGATTCATGGAAATAGAATTTAATATTCACAAGTAAAATATGGGTAAGAAATATTTAAAAGTGCTAGAACACAATTTCGGTCCACATTGCAGGTTCCTTCAGGGTTTATAATGGGGTCAAGGGTTGATAGTAGACTACGACTCTTAATAGTGAATTATGTTTTATAATATGAAGTAATAAGAGATCTGATTCAAAATTTTTGTGTAATATCCAACAATAGTTCTGTCTTACTATTTACTAATTAAATTTATTTAAATAAATAAATTTAATTATTTATTTAAAAATATATTTGATGATCTATACAGTGTTAAATATTTATCATGACGTTCTTAATTCCATAATATTGAGAGAGCAGTTATAATATGGTTTGCACTAGATATGTTTAAGAATTAGTTTTGGCAGGCTCTGTTGAATAAATTAGACCTAAAACGTCTCCGAATGGAAATTCCGAGAACAAATTTATTGCCAGGATTACAGGACACTTCTAAGTTCCGTTAACTTGAGGATTGGGTGGGGAACTGACTCCTTTATCTGCAGTTCACTCTTTTGAAATCTGGGAAACCCGATTTCGGAGCTTTTGATGACATTTCTTTCTAGTGACTCAAGCATAAATCGTTATATTTCCTTTATGTTAAAAATGTCTTATACGTAGTACTAATAATACGTATAAGACATTTTTAACATAAAGGAAGTAATAATACGTGGATTAAAAGTGTCAAAACATTTATTATAATATCTCCTTTAATTTTTCGAATTAAGTTTTAAGAGAGAAGTGTGAACCCGAAATTTTTCATTTTGTCATTATCATACTTTAAATATTAAACAATTTTAATTTTTTTGATTATTACCTAATTTAAAATATTATCATATATTTTTTCTATCATATATTTTTCACTCATCTAAGAATGCTAAAGGCATCTTTTGTAAATAAAATAAAATCAAGAAATCCATTGTATGGAACACACAATATTTTCCCATCATAATGAAGTTCAAAGCGAATAACATGTCTGAGACACGTAATAACAGATCCTAAAACAGAGAGTGGACTGAGAAGACCCTTCAGTGATTGATGGAATAATAAAGAGCGTTATGATGGCTGCAGGATGTGGAGGACGGTGCAGTCATTGGATGCTATGGATGAAGAAGGATAGCCGAGGATAGGTCTGTCTTGCAAGGTATATTGGGACGTCTGACGGTTACGATATAAAAAAAAAAGTTATGATACAGAGATACGAAAGTAAAAGACCCTAATAACTGCCTATTCTATCTAACTCGTTGGAATATTAGACGATGACGAAAGTCCCAGAGTAGTCAATATAATAAGATCTAAAATGAAGATTCTGAGAAGGAGTTTTAGGGCTATAGGTGACCACAGCTTATGAAGATTGAAAAAAATGTCTATAAAGACCAAGTTATTGTGCAATTGATAAAATCCGGACGTTTGAGATGGGCAGGGCTTACGCAAGTATTAGTGGTAACGAAATTTAACAAAAGGCTTCACGATGAATGGATTTTTAGACGCAGAAAGTGGGTAGGCTCGTCTGGGTTCGGTGGATTCTCTGGCTGCAGATACACAAAATATGCTGGGTATTAGAAATTAGAGAAGAGCAGCACAAAACAGAGAAGACTTACATCGTTTCAGACTTCCGGAGGTCTTGACTCTTCACTAGTTGTTGCGTCATCCAAGAGGAACAATAAGGATGGTTATGATGATCATTAAATATAAATAATATTCTATTTTGATTAATTGTTATTTTGATGGTGATTATTTTAAAATATTTTTGTTTTGAAGAGAAAAGATTTGTACTGGCCGGGATTCAAACCCGGGTCGTCTGCATCTCCTATATATAGGATCGGTTTTGGACCTGATTGTCTGACTTGGATAAGACTCCTGGTAGTTTATTTAGGTAGTCAGTGGTTTATAGCACTGCACCGGAGATGCAGACGAACCGGGTTCATATCCCGGCCAAGACAAATCTTTTCTCTTCAAAACAAAAATATTTATAGGTAATAATCCTCCGTCTCCTCCCTCCATGTCTTGGAATGGAACTTCAATTCAACCAGTCCAAAAGTACATCGATTTTTCAAATCCGTTTAGGTTATTCTGCATATAACTTATTCTTCTAAACTTGGGCCGAAGACCTTTCTGGTCGTGCTGATGTTAGATAAATGTGAATAATGAGATAATTTTTTGAAAATCGTTGTTAATTATCGATTTAATATTGGTAATAAAATAGTTCCCAAAGCGGAAAAGGATGTCGCTGGAGGCAACTATCGCTGGCTAATCTCAATATTGGCGGCCATAAATACATCTTTCATCCTCCCGTTGGCGATTTGGAGCAGCTCAATCCACTCCTCGTCCGACCAGGCTATTATATTCTGCCTCGGTGATTTATCAAGGAAATTGCAGTATAGGCTAACGTGGATTTGTTTTATTATTCCTCTCTGTGTAATTATCGCTTCGTTTCTTTTTGCCTGGATGTGGATCTACTATTTGAAAAAGAATGTAGGCAAAGTAGGGTGTGTTCTCCCCCTATTCTCTTAAATGATTGTGCCAATTAATCATACGTTTGGAAGCTCTCTAAATCCATGTCCATCTTGCGTATTGTAGTACGCGTTTTGTACTTTTAGGAGTAAAATTTTTGTATACCCACAAATATGGAGTCAGTTTCGCATATTAATGCCATTTCTTTTAAAAATCTGTTACTAAGAGTATTACAAATAAAATAGATTATAGAACAGTTTTAATTTTGATATACATAGCCTATCAATAAATTATAAAGATATAAATAAATTAGGTACTTTTCCAATCTAACGACGACCTACCCCAGCACGCTCCTCTGGCACTTACCTGAACTATTTGGATCCTGTCAGGTTATGCTGCCTGAAATATATTTGAAATAGTATTCTTTCATTATCATACAAGAGGATTCTTAGGAAATGAAATAGGAGATGATATATGTACAACTAAAATATGATTTTTTTTTTTTATTGTTTCTATTTTTAGCTATTTGCTATTTGCCCGGGCAAATCGTTTCTCTTTAAAAGAAAAATAGCTAAAAATAAAAACAATAAAAAAAAATCATATTTTAGTTGTATATCAAAATTTCTCTTTAAATTTAAAATATATAAACTACTGAATAAATAAGAAGATAAAATATAACATTTATTATAAACAAAATTCATTAAAAATAACAATATCACATCAAAACGGTGTCGTATATACAGAACAATAAAAACAATAAACCAAAAAACATCACAATGTAGTTAAATATAATTATTTATGTTTCAAATTGAAATATTTAAAATAGAAAATAAATAATAAGATCTAATAAAACATTTATTATAAACAATATTGATTAAACACAACAATATCTAGCAACAATTATAAACAATATTAATTAAAAAGAACAATATGTTACAAAAATTATAAACAATGTTCATTAAAAAGAACAATATTCAGTTGCAGTTTTATATTATGTCCCTTTCTAAAAAGTCATTTTACGGGGAATGACGTTCCGCTCCTATAGAAATAGCACAGCTGACTTTTGATCAATCACCTCGCGAAAAATCTTCATTAAATTCCAACTCAAATTGTATAATTAACATGAAAACAAATAAACGTCCACTTGACACAAACAGTAACAAAGGACTAGGAAAGGACTACTATCTATAATCCCAAGTGAATAAGTGGTTATGTCGATTTTTCTCCAAAATGGTTTTCTTGTAGATAAGGAAGCGAAATAGTGTTACTTTCGTAGTGAAGAGATGCCTAAGTCAGACATCGCCTTGGAAGAGAGTTATTGCTTACGTTACTACCACTAGAACGATTCTACTCTACTATATACAGTACGAGGAAATCAATGGTTAAAATGCGCTAAAATTATGCATGCAACAATTCAACAATTATTGTAGAGATATTTAATTACATAAGGGTCATTTGTTAAAAATTATTCCTCACTACATTAATTTCCCCGTTAATATATTCATATGCAAAAAACTAAACTTCAAGAACAAACTAAATGTCTGAGGCATTATTGTCATGTGCTCAGATTGCTTTCAAGCCAATGGTGAGAAAATGTTCTAGCTAATGTCATAATATGTCCCGTTAGTTACTGTCCCAGAGCTTCTTCCAATTTTTGAAACAGTGGTTTAGTGCTGCTGAATAACTTTCTTTTAAATTTTACTTTCCAAGTAGTTACATTACATTGATCCCATTGCAACATTATTTTAAAATAAATGTTTAGCATTCACCCTTTCATCTCTACAATAAATTCTCTCTACAATAATTGACGCCCCACATTTAGGTCGATTTAAGAAAATTTAAAAAATAGAAAACAGAAAAAATGGAAAATATTGAAGGCTGTTTTATAATACTTACCCTCGCCAAATATTTCCATAAAGTTGAAGTCTTTCCACTCCAAAATTTTATAGAACTCATTGTTTGATGTCAAATCACATTGTCACCATGACACGATTCCTCTCTGAACAAATACAAAAACAATCGTAGTATCTTCATGGGCTGATACGAGCATGTGCTGACACATATGTGCCATATGTAATTATTATTTCCAATCAAAAGAGTAAATGCAAAAAGTAATTTAAATATCATGTACATTAATTATCGAATTCGAACCCAGTTGAACAGATAAAAACCTAAAATATTTTCAATAATATGTACACTTCAAAACTGTCAGAGCACTTGTAGTGTTCGAATGTGGTGGAACTAATTGTTCTATTTCTCTGTTTTAATTAAATAAATAAAATAAAATCATTAAATAATACTATCGCTGAATTGTCATAAACTTTACTATTTTCATAAAATTTATAAAAAAAAATTCGTATTGGCGTCATTTCAACTGTTTTTTTTGTATTTCTTCTTGATATTCAGCCAGTACTCCCTCATTCGTCGCCGGCGCTGCTCTCTTCCCTCTTCCTTCCGTCCCTTTCTTTCCCATCTTCAGCTTTGGTTATTGTTAAAACATAATTTTATTTTTCGTATTAAATATAAATGAATAGTCATTTATCATATTTGTTTGTTTCGTTTAAGATTACTTTTTGCTGCTATGGCTAATCGGCGGTACTACAGAGGAATTCCTAAATTTTGCCTATCCAGGTTAAGCTAGGATATGGATGTTTAACGAGTACCCTGCATCTCTCAGGCTCTTAACACTCATTTTACGTGCCTTCCGAAGAACGTCATTAGCAAGGATTTTTACTCCCTTTAAAAACATTTAGAGCCTTGGCGGGCTTCGTTTCATGGATTGTAGCAATACAGATTTTTGTTTTCAACGAACTAAATTAACAGTTTAAACAATACTAAACCGACATAATATATCATCAGTTACTATTGCAGATAGATGTGATAGTTAAGTTATATTGTAATAAAATTTTTAGAAATAAAGCTTAGTCAATATTAAAATAAGAAAACCGTTGATGATGAAACAAAAATAAAATACTCTTGAATTATTTATTCAAAGCCTTACGAGAATCCCATTATCGGTCTTGTAGAATGTCCTCGATAATTCCTAGGTAGTGAATATGGAATCTTGAACTCACAAGTTTTTCCCAGTTAGGTCCTATGGATACCTTGGCCAATAAAAAAACAAAAACATAGAATTAAAGGTACGATTTTTTTAAATTTTAAATGTTATCAACTACATTGCAATTCGAAGCCAATACGTGCGTAAAATAAATGGTAAGTATTTAAAAAATACTTGAGGTAGAAATCCCCATTTCATCATAGTTTTGCAATTAAAGATCCTAATGTTGTAAGTAATATTTTTTTCAAAAAGGAATATTATATAAGTAACATCTTTGACTATATCTGAAAGAGAATGATATTAATTTACCATTTCCTCAATTTCAGTAGGTGTTGTCTGCCTTCAACTTTCCCTTCGAGCAACAACTAAAAAATCGCTTGAATCATTACATCTTTTAGCACATTCTATTCCTCGATCATTTACAGATGTCTCTAGGAATATTTTTAGAGAATTCACATCTTTTAGTACATAATTGTAACGTGGTTTCTCTTTCGGAGTATAAAAATGAATAATCGATATCACAATTAAAGAAACAATATGGGAATAGCGCAATAAAAAAAAGATCGGTTAACAAGAGAGATTTATAATGGTTCGACATCAGTGTCGTAACGGCATTCAAATCTAGAATTGGTTCTTGTTACCCGTAGTAGCTTCGGCACTTACTCTCTCTGTATTATTTTTAGTGCTTAGCTTAATGTGAAACCCTGTGACATCCTCGTTACATAAGTTTACAACGAATTTCCTGATTGTTTTTAAGGATTATGACTTGCTATTTTCGTAATAAGGATGATGATTAGCAGTAATTCGGGAAAAATGTTAAAATAATTCCGTCACCACTAGTTCAAGTTATTATTAAGGAACGAAATAGTCCTAGTGGAGGCTAAAATAAATTCTCAATTAGTATGGAAATATTTATAAACAACAAACGTTTCTAATAACATTGCCTATCTTTATCAGAGCGGAACAAACAAGGTATAAAAATAAAATAATTTAAATTAACAATATAAAAATTATTAGGACAAAAACAGATGGGAAATACCCAATAGTTTTTTTTATTTTTACCAATTTATTACCTACAATTTTACCAAATGATTACATTTATATTAACCTTAACTATTAATATTATATAGGTGCAGGATAATGCAGTAAGTAGAGTGTTGAGTTACTAAGCTGAGGGTCTCGGGTTCAATCCCGGCTGCTTCTGATGGATTATTTACGATCTGTGAGATCTGTAGACCCTCCTAGAGCTCACCCAGCCTCCTTAATTTTGGGAAATAAAAAATAGTGGTCGAGCGTGATTTTTTACAAATGACACATCTTCACGACCGTTCCCCAAGAAACAGTCTCTACCATGTACCGAACCCAAGAACTTCTTATGAGTTGTAGTGGCATAGGGTTTTTTTTAAAGGTTCTATATTATCCTTAGAGTTTCAAAAATATATTAAATAATTAATTTAGAACATTCAGAAGAGCCAAATTACTGTTGTTCTGTAATAGATATTTTCTTTAGGCAAAAAAATTGTATCGCCGAATGTAAAATAATTCTTTACAAAAACAAATCCAAGTTAGTTACAGAAATTAAGCTATACCTGCTTAGATTGGTATATATTCGAGCATTTAAATATTTTAGTCTTGAAGGTCTTGCATGGTCTTGACTAAATTGATATTTAATCGAATAGAATAAGCATCCTATGATGGAACTTAAAGATTACAAGTCTGTTTAATCTTTAATTAATAAATTATAACAAACAATAACCTAATGGCATGATTTCTGGAAGCTATAGACATTGCAAATAAAATATGTTTTACAAACTGAAACAATGTAGAATATTGCATATGTTTATTTTGTTCAAATTTTATTACTTACATTAATTTACAAAATACTAATTAATTAAGGGACTAATTAAGGGAAAAATTGTATTTGACTGACCATAGTTAGATGATCTAATTTGAAGCCAGAGTTCAATAATTATTACTCAATGCTAATTTTGTTATAACAAAATTGTGAAATATTGTTATATATAAATTGTGAACAACTCCTTCCCTCTATACGTTTCTACTGGTACTAGGTTTGTATTTCTATTGCATGTATATTGTAACTATATGTATTTCTCTTTCTAGACAATCCAAGTCATTGTGTATCTAGTGTCGAAACCTACATTGAAAGAAATTCAAGAAAGCCACAGCTCCGCATCAGAAAGTTTCAATTGCAATAACACTTACTTACGTTTCTCAATAACAACCCATACATTTAAGTAATCCAGTCTTTAGTTTACATAATTGAGCCGAATTTTATCTAGCATTAAGAAAATTGGCTTGCCCTATGAGTCAGTTTTGAACGACAAGGAAGAGAAACGCAGTCAACTTGTTGCAATTCATTAGTAGCTACTGATAATACTTTTGGATGGAACCATTCAGAAGGTACTTGGCGTGTTAATTGAGGTCGACCAGATGTTCGATGCTTTTTGTTTTATTCCGCTTTCACTCGCATTTCTTTAATGAAAGAAGCGTGTGAATTACAACTAGAACTTTTATGAGCATTCAATAAGAATAAGTTTAAGAAAAAAAAGTCAACCGTTTATTAGTTCCTATCATAACCAGATATAATTTAAATAAAAATAAAACATGACGTCTGAACTTCTGATTTAGCCACTTATGGATTGCGTGAATGTCACGATTCCATTTCACTAACTGCAATAAACTCGTTTAGGACAAACTTTGGCTTCAACGGGCTACAGATAGGAAGTGGAATATTAGCTTTATGATAAGATGAAAATATGATAATCACGCTCATTAGATTTGAAATTATTTAAAGGAAAAATCACAGAACAAAGTAATGTACAGAGAGTGTCCACTCAATATTACTTTGACTTTATATGACTATTAGCATTGTAGTGGTGGAGTCAATTGTGGTGTAGTGGTTATTATAACAGCCTACTATGACTAGGATCGTGGGTTCACACGCTGGCAGGTGGCCTTAGAATTTTTAATGGTAGTAAAATAGTTATTCCGTCCTTCTGAGTGGGCGTAAAATGGCGGTTCAGAGCTTGTGAGGTGTCAGATACTCGTTAAATGTTCGAATCCTAATTATCCTATACCGCAAGCTCCCTGTCCTAATTATATCTAACCTCGCGTCTTTTGTCCCGAAAACTAAAAACCTGATTGATTAAATTATGATCCTGTTTGTTTGTTCATTTAACGTCACTTTATGCTGCTATGGCTAATCGGACGATGCTACAGTGGGAGCTCTAAATTTTGCCTATCCAGGTTTAATTAGGATAGGGATTTTTAACGAGTACCTGACATCGTACAGTTACACGCCCCGTTTAACGTCCCTTCCGAAGGACGGCGTAACTAAGGATTTTTTACTCCCTTAAAAAAATCCTAGGGCCACCTACCGGGCTACGAACCCGCTATCTTTGGTTTAGTAGTTCGTTACGCTAACAACTAGACCACAGGTGACCTTCAAATTATTATCCTTCCAATTCTTCTTTAAAGTTGTGAAACGTGGCGGCTTAATTTGTAGGATGAACGTCTTAAAGTATTCGATAAAAAGGTGTTTCGTAGAATATTTGGACAAAACACTAAGAGACCATTAGAAAATTTAGAAGATTACACAACTTGGAATTGCGGGGCCTAAAAGCCGGTCAATATTATTGAAGTGAAAATTAAGATGGGCTTGCACAGTTGTTGGGTTCAGTAACAAACATATAATATAAATATAAGTACTATGCCGATTTGCAAACTTCTGAGGGGTAGACCTAGATATAAGATAGATCGTTAAGGGTGATCTGGCAGATTTGGGTTTGGGTAGTCTTGAAGGTCTTGCATGGTCTTGACTAAATTGATATTTAATCGAATAGAATAAGCATCCTATGATGGAACTTAAAGATTACAAGTCTGTTTAATCTTTAATTAATAAATTATAACAAACAATAACCTAATGGCATGATTTCTGGAAGCTATAGACATTGCAAATAAAATATGTTTTACAAACTGAAACAATGTAGAATATTGCATATGTTTATTTTGTTCAAATTTTATTACTTACATTAATTTACAAAATACTAATTAATTAAGGGACTAATTAAGGGAAAAATTGTATTTGACTGACCATAGTTAGATGATCTAATTTGAAGCCAGAGTTCAATAATTATTACTCAATGCTAATTTTGTTATAACAAAATTGTGAAATATTGTTATATATAAATTGTGAACAACTCCTTCCCCCTCGTGAACAGAAGTTTGTATGCAGAAAATGGTATCAGAGCCCTCGGGTTCGCTAAACCCTATTATTATTACGTTAATTATCCTGGATACGTAAAATTTAGGCTTTTTAGATTAATTTTAACGAATTAACATCAAACATTAATGTAACGTAGATAAATAAGAGGAATATTTACCTTGTATATACTTTTAAAAATAAACTATTTGACAAGGGTGCATAATATAATTTCATTAAGTTATTTACATACTACTTTCAAGTATCCTCAAATGAAATATATACTAAGGGAATGTACTACGATGGTAAAAAAAAAAAATCGAAAATGCCTATGTTTAAGACCATGTCTCATAACAGGACCTTTGTGAGTACCTATCTGAAAAAAAACGCATGAAACTAAATTGTTTATTTAAAATAAAACTATTGTAATAGGCTTTATTTACTTTATAATAATCTGAGAACTGTAGTAATAATATTATAGGAAATATAATAGTTGTGCCGCCAAAGCAAAAATTTTTCCCTCATAGCTCTAGACCATGACAAGAAATTTCCTTCAAGCGGAAAATTACGTTCATTGCCTTCGAATAAAAAAATTCTTGGAAGATACTTGGATGATTGGAGACCTTGCAGGACAGTTGGCAGGACTGCCATGTTCCGGATCGACTTAGCTATGATGTCATGGAGGCATTGACCTTTTCCGATAGTTGTCAACGGCTGTGCAGCAATTGCCAGTGAAGTAGACCTCTGGTGATTCAGGAAGCATTGAGACATCTGCAGTCCGAGTTACTACATTCTTCAAATAGGCAAGCTATGTCAATTGTTTGGATCGTCTGCAAGGAACATGTCACTATAAAAAAAAACCCCAGTAAATTACTGTAAAATGTTTTCTTTTCAGGTAGTTGTATTTTAATTGTATATTGGTCAAATACCATTCATAGTTTATAATGTCATAGCAAACAAGAGTAATTTCCTTGATTAATTGACTTTGTTCTTGCTAGTATCCATCTCACAAAAATTTGCTGGTTCATTCATGATTTTTATAGGTCTATATTTTCCCTTTTTTATTGTTTTATAATAATAATAAAATCTATCCTACAAAAAAATTCATATTTTCAAAAAATCTTTATTTTTAAAAACAAATTATGACCATGAAACAACAATTAAACTTTTATAAGAAAAAATGTAGATTTTTATAAAAGAAATTAATTTTTAAAGATTTATAATTTTCTTTGCTTAGTTTATTACGAATAAATTCTTGTTATATATTACTGCAATTGTTTGTTTGTTCAGTGAAAAAAGGCTACTGCATTTGTTATAAAAAACCTTCGGAAAAAAAAATTATTCGTGAATACCAAGGTCCATCCTAAAAAAAGACCTGTGAGTACAATAATCTGAACGCTACACGCTCTTATCGGTGTTAAGAGGGCCGGGGTTATTACTATTGCACAAAAAATGAAAAACTTGTTTCAAATCGTTTATTTTTTATTCTATTTAACCTCTATTTTTTGTAATAAACTGAATATTTTAAAGTATTTTTAGCAATTTACCGACTGGAAAAGATCTAAATGGTAAACCAAGGCGTAGGTGGGAAAATTGCATTAAGAGTGAGTTATTGATTTGGATTTGGGATCCGTGAAAGGAAGTTTTTCAGTAAAGATTTGTGGTATCGGCATCGAGCCTTCGGGTTCACTAAGCATTATTATTACTATTATTTTAAGCATTTAGAAGCTGAAAAATATATATAATATAAAAAATACTTGGAAAACAGAGGAATACATTTTTTTTCATTAATAAGCAGCAATTTATGTACCTATTAGTTTTTTTATAAATAAATATTTGTTTCCTAATTTTTACCACTTATTTATTTACCCCCTTTACTCTGCGCTCATTACGAGGTATTCACAAATTTTCTCTTGAAGTTGTTAAAATCTTATTGCTGTTTTCAGAATGAATTATTTTAATTATTTAATTATTATTGACATCGGATATGGGAAATATGAATCCAAAAGTACAGTCTGACTGTTTAGTAAACGACCTTCACATAAGGCAACCAGCGCTTAGGGAATCCACGTTATTTTTCCCACAAACTAGCTCGCTTCACTCGCCTTGTATCCTCATATTGCATTTCCCAAGGAGTTAATATTGTTAATTTTCGTTCGGCCCGTCTACACTTGGACTTCATTTTGGCTTGTCATTGTTATATTCCTTTAGACGCGGCTATCTTTGGGCTCAATTTACAATAGATGTGTGCTGGGAGAACGCTTTTATCTCACCATAACACCACGATTCTGCCACAGGTAGATTTCTCAGTTATTAGACAATTCTGTATCGTCCGATAAGAAAACACTATTCCGGTAATCTACCAATTAAAGTAATTGGTAGCACTTGTCATTAACAATTGAAACAGTGCAACAATTGTTAGAGTACTGCCTATACCCAAAGAAGCTTCATAAATTTCAGATTGAGCATTCATTAGAGTATGTGTCTTCAGAGGTCAGATTACCCCTGGATTCAACAGCAACCAGATTGTGATTTTTTCTGTTCCGGAAAGAAATTAGACGCATTCAAAGGTGATTTTAGGTTTATACAACGTTTACTTGTAGTTTTATATTTTAAAAGTCATTCAGAAAAACTTGGAACTTTATAAAAAAAATGGGTCTTTCAGATTTTTAAAAAATTAACAAAGGTTTTTATCTACAGAAAGAAGATAAGTAATACCCCAAAGAAAGCAAGCACAAATGATTTTTTTATTATAGAAGACATGGTTATAAATTTCTATTATGATAGAGTACGATATAATGCTTAAGGATTCTCATTTAATGTTTTTGCTACCCTTACTTACTGATGGGCGCTACGGTTCTACAAGGACCCGGGCCTCCTCGAGGATCTTACTCCAGTCATTACTGCCCCTTGCTCGTTCTCTCCATCTCCTAACTCCAAGGAACTTGAAGTCTTCCTAAACATCGTTCAACCATCTCAACCTAGGCCTTCCTCTGAGTCGTTTCCTTCCAATGCTTCCGTATAACTAGGGTTCTACCGATATTACCGATATGGGTACAGTATCGATACTTTTCCTTTCGATAGCGATATTTTGGTATCGATACTTATCTTCCTATATTTTAGCGATATCGGTATGGAAAACTAAATATCGAAACATTTAACTGCCTTTTTTTTTTTTTTTTTTTTTTGCTCATCCAAACGAAACCTAAAATGTTGTATATATTCTACGGCACATTCTTTCCATATTCTCAAAAAAATAGAATGATATGTTTCCTTTCCCTATATGAACCCTATCTGTACATATCACGGAAATTAATTAATAGAAAAAAAAATAATATATATGCATAGCAAAGAAAAATTCTTTCAATACCAGAAGAACAGGGTACTCTTTCGATATTCTAATAATATTTTCCGATACCTCACAGATGGCTGATATCTAAATTTTGTATTATGTTATGAACCCTATCTGTACATATCCGGGAAATTAATTAAAAGAAAAAAAATAATATATATGCATAGCAATGGAAATTCTTTCGATACTAGAAGTACAGGGTACTCTTTCGATATTCTAAAAATATTTTCCGATACTTCACAGATGGCTAATATATAAATTTATTATTATGTTATGACCAATATCTGTACACATCAGGGAAATAAGTTAAAAGAAAAAAATAGTATATATGCATAGCAATGGAAATTCTTTCGATACTAGAAGAAGAGGGTACTCTTTCGATATTCTAAAAATATTTTCCGATACTTCACAGATGGCTAATATCTAAATTTATTATTATGTTATGACCAATATCTGTACACATCAGGGAAATAAGTTAAAAGAAAAAAAAATAATATATATGCATAGCAATGGAAATTCTTTCGATACTAGAATAACAGGGTACTCTTTCGACATTCAAAAAATATTTTCCGATACTTTGAGAATATCGAATATGTACCATATTCTTCTAGTATCGAAAACATGTCCTTTCCTATGCATGTATACGTTTTTTTTTCTTTTAATTACATTCCCTGATATGTACAGATGGGATTCATAACATAATAAAAAATTTATATATCAGCCATCTGTGAAATATCGGAGATCTTTCGATACTTTGAGAATATCAAATGAGTACCATATTCTTCTAGGATCGAAAGAATGTCCTTTCCTATGCATGTATATGTTTTTTTTTCCTTTCAATTACTTTCCCTGATATGTACAGATAAGGTTCATAACATAATAAAAAATTTAGATATCAACCATCTTTGAAATATCGGAAAGATCTTTCGATACTCTGAGAATATCGAATGAGTATATATTCTTCTAATATCGAAAGAATGTCCTTTCCTATGCGTGTATATTATTTTTTCTCTTTAATTATTTTCCCTGATATGTATAGATAGCGTTAATAACATAATAAAAAATTTAGATATCAGTCAACTGTGAAATATCGGAAAGATCTTTCGATACTTTGAGAATATCAAATGAGTACCATATTCTTCTAGGATCGAAAGAATGTCCTTTCCTATGCATGTATATGTTTTTTTTTCCTTTCAATTACTTTCCCTGATATGTACAGATAAGGTTCATAACATAATAAAAAATTTAGATATCAACCATCTTTGAAATATCGGAAAGATCTTTCGATACTCTGAGAATATCGAATGAGTATATATTCTTCTAATATCGAAAGAATGTCCTTTCCTATGCGTGTATATTATTTTTTCTCTTTAATTATTTTCCCTGATATGTATAGATAGCGTTAATAACATAATAAAAAATTTAGATATCAGTCAACTGTGAAATATCGGAAAGATCTTTCGATACTTTGAGAATATCAAATGAGTACCATATTCTTCTAGGATCGAAAGAATGTCCTTTCCTATGCATGTATATGTTTTTTTTTCCTTTCAATTACTTTCCCTGATATGTACAGATAAGGTTCATAACATAATAAAAAATTTAGATATCAACCATCTTTGAAATATCGGAAAGATCTTTCGATACTCTGAGAATATCGAATGAGTATATATTCTTCTAATATCGAAAGAATGTCCTTTCCTATGCGTGTATATTATTTTTTCTCTTTAATTATTTTCCCTGATATGTATAGATAGCGTTAATAACATAATAAAAAATTTAGATATCAGTCAACTGTGAAATATCGGAAAGATCTTTCGATACTTTGAGAATATCAAATGAGTACCATATTCTTCTAGGATCGAAAGAATGTCCTTTCCTATGCATGTATATGTTTTTTTTTCCTTTCAATTACTTTCCCTGATATGTACAGATAAGGTTCATAACATAATAAAAAATTTAGATATCAACCATCTTTGAAATATCGGAAAGATCTTTCGATGCTCTGAGAATATCGAATGAGTATATATTCTTCTAATATCGAAAGAATGTCCTTTCCTATGCGTGTATATTATTTTTTCTCTTTAATTATTTTCCCTGATATGTATAGATAGCGTTAATAACATAATAAAAAATTTAGATATCAGTCAACTGTGAAATATCGGAAAGATCTTTCGATACTTTGAGAATATCGAATGAGAACAATATTATTCTAATAAAAAATAAAAAACAAAAGGTCTTTCATTATTTGATTGATTATCCAATGTGTGACGTTTTCCTGGCAATGGAATGTTTGTAGCCATTTGACGAACCGTGCTTTTAAACGGCTAAAAATCTTCCGATACCGAGTGATATCGATATTTTTCTTTCGATATTTTCTCGGTATCGATACTTTGTTCCGATATATCGCAAAGGCCTGGTATCGATATTTTTGGGTATCGGTAGAACCCTACGTATAACAGGCGTCTTGGCATCCTTTTTTCTGTTTTGAATCCGTTCCACCGTTCCCAGCCATCTGAGGCGGGATTTTCTTACAAACGATACCAGGTCTGGTTTTCCATATTTTGTGCGGAGCTCACGATGCCTTGATAGCCACGTACCGTTCTCTCTTATTGGCCCATATATCTTCTTGAGTATTTTCCTTTCCCAGACATTGTCTGTCAATGCCTATAATTCCCTGTCATATGTAACTATGGGCCTCAGGATAGTCTCACAAATAGTTATTGTAGCTTGTATACACAGAGCTTTGGAGTTTAAAGCTTTTTGTAGGGCATGGGGGCACTTGTTACCCGAAGACATTCTCGCGTTCACTTCTTCTTTCATTCTGCTGTAATCTGAAAATTGTAGCGCTCCATTTGCTGGCTCTTGGGTGTTTTTAAATATCTTGTTTTTCCTTCATTTAAATTAAAAACCACTTCTGCTCTATCCCTTACAAACTCCTCAAAGGTACCTTCAAGCGCTGCCATGCTTCTAGCTATTATGAGCACGTCTTCTGCATATGCGATTGCTGTGTTAATCGACCGTAGATAGTCCCATTAGGGTTAGTTCGTATTGCCCTTATTGCTGTTTTTCAACGCTAAATTAAAAAGAACCGGTGATAACGGGTCTGCTTGCCTCAGGTCGCTATTTACTGAAAATTCCTCTGATAGCATCCATTGCATTTTTATTTTCCCCCTGCTATCATTCATGGTCATATTTGCAAGCCTCCTGGGAGTTCCCAAATCGAGCATTATCTGCAGTAATTGCTCTTGATCGATGCTGTCGTATGCCTGCTTGAAATCGATGAATAGACTATGGAGGTCAACGTCAAACTCATAAAACTTATTGTTTCCCTTCTGTAGTTTTTTTTCCGATATCTCCCAGATTCCTTAGTGTTCCTAAAAATATCTTCTGGTTATTGAATTAAAATCCACCGAACTTAATTCTAATATTCAAACCATTCTAGTATTTCAAACAGTAAATATTGTGCTCGAAGGTATAGGACACTATGTCCACAAAATAGGTGATATTTAGGTAAATTTTCATAAATAAATACTGTGATCAATACTTCCAATTACTAATCGATACCAATTATCGTGAGGGTAATATTTGAGAAAGCGGCGTGCATGAACCTGTGGAAGGAGCACTTTGCGAAAATCTATGCAGGGGATCAGGATGAGGAGAAAAATGGCAATCATCTATTTCGACTGGAGGATGTTGAGCCACCGGATGATGAGGACATAACTGATGCATTGGAAAACCTGAAGCATCACAAGGCACCAGGAGCAGACGACCCGCCTGCTGAGCTGCTGAAGTTTGGTGGAGAGAGACTGAAAAAAGCCATTCACAATCTCATTATGGATATCTGGGAAAAGAACGATATGCCGACAGAATGGATAAAATCTTTGATATGTCCCATATTCACAAAGGGGGATCCATTCGATTGTTGAAGTTATTGGGGCATAGCTCTGCTACCATATGCTTACAAGGTCTTTTCGAACATTCTGTTCCAGCGGCTACTACTACTAAAGAGAGCTAGGCCCATACCAATGTGGATTTAGAAAAGGGAAGTCTATAACAGACCAAGTGTTTTGCCTCAGGATAATACTGGAACGAGGACGTGAGTTTTGTGTAACAACTCACCACCTGTTGGTGGACTTTAAGGCGGCCTATGACAGTATCAATCGGGAGGGTCTCTACGGAGCACTGAGACAATTCAATGTTCCCAGCAGGCCTGATAAGACAGATCAGAATGACTATGACAAGCCTTGAATGCGTTGTCCAGGTTCAGGGTGATCGCTCTGAGTGTTTCCCATCTACAAAAGGGGTCCGCCTGAGATAGGCTGGCCATTTGGCCAGGATGAACGACGAGGAATCTCCAAAAAGACAAATGACGGAGATCATCCATGGGCGGAGGAGAATTGGCCGTCCCCGACTTCGATGGATCGACTGTGTGGCTGTAGATGCAAGGAGCTTGGGAGTCTGCAACTGGATGGCAGCAGCACGGGACAGAGACTTACGGCTGCTGCTGTTTGAGGAGGCCTGGACGCGTCAACGTGTAGTAGCGCCAGACTAATACTAATAATAATAATAGGTACCAATAAAAATGTGAACAATTTTAAAGTTGTTTCTATAGATAAAGAAGAAGCAAATATTAATAGTTGAAAGTCGTGGATAATCGGCTGTCCTGAACAAATTTCAAACTTACAACAATGTGACATGTTGTCCTTAACCTTCGTGGTAAAGATATAAAATTCTCGAAATTTTTAACAATCGAGTTTTCCTGTTCTTTCTTAAGGTTTTTGATCTGTATTTTAATGATGGTATGGATTTGTAACATTTGTGAATTATCGCTCCTTCAAAAGAACAACGACATAATTTAAAATTTGGCATTTTGAACCTTATGTAGCAATTCTATTGGTTGAAGCTTTTCAATTCAGGAACGACGTTTTGATCTTCCATTTCCATTTGAATCTGAAGTTAAAATAAAAAAAGTTTGATGCTTTTAAAAATAGTATTGCAAAGCAATTCTAAGTAGTTATATAAGTAGTAATATAATAAGTAGTAATATTATTTTTTTAACCCATCGGGTTTAATTTTGACATGACATGGACCTTTCGAATTAATCCATTGAAAAATTTGGCTTTTTGGTTTCGACGTTGTTCTTCTAAAGGAAAGGTAGGAATATTAACCAAAAAAAGAAAATTATTTCTAATAGAAGTTTGAATACTTTCCATGACTGTTTATTATCGCTTATAAACACTTTATTTAAAAACTTTGAAGATTTTTTCACCTATAGAGCTATTATGGTGCAATAATTCACGCATTTAGATTCCGAAAATGCCTTTAATAGCAACTGTTCTCCAAATTTATAGTAATTGGATGCTCAAACAAATGGTTTGGCTTATAGGCGTGCCTTACCTTCCTCGATAATCATATACATCCTTTTTTTATTGTCGACTTGATAGGATTTCGTTAATTAAATAGCTCTTGTTTGCTCATCGGATTTACATGCAACTCAATTAAGGATATCGATGTATTGTTTATTCATCATCGTTTATTTATACCTTGATGAAACAGTTGTTAAAAAATCAAAATAATAAAAAAATATAAACATTGTTCGTGGATATCGTCTATGATTAGTATATTTAAATTGTTTTTTTCTTGTTTTAATAGTTCAATTTTGGAATAGGTCCTACTAGGACTTACGCAATCCTTAACACTTATTATTATATGGATAGAATGTACCAGTTTACAAACTGTAATGGATCACCTGTGGTGTAGTGGTTAGTAAAACCACCTTCTGTGCCTAAAGTCGGGTTTGAGGCTAGTCAGGTGGCCTCAGAATTTTTTAAAGCGAGTAAAGCAGCCTTGGTCCTACGGAAGGGACGTAAAATGGCGGTCCTGCACGGTGTAAGGTACTGGTTAAAGATTCCTATACTAATTGTACCTGGATAGACAAAATTTAGGACTATCACTGTTGTATCGCCCGGTTTACCATTGTGACGTTAAATGAAACAAGCAAACGTTAAATGGCTGATCTGTATGAACGTTAGGAAAATTGTTTGTAGCTCAGATTTATTCATACGAAAACGAGTATGTACATTGAACGTAACACACAAACTTCTTTTTCTTTGCCATCCTATTGTGTCACTCCTAGCGTCGAGGAGACTCGATACATTGCTGGAGGTTTCCCTCTTTGTCCTCCAATTCTATGGATATTCTCCATATACGAAACTGAAGAGACTCTCATGGTCTTTACTAGAGGGTCCAGCTTCTAGAACTTTCTTCAGTTCTTTTTCATCCTCCATGCTCCACATGTGACCGAACCACTTGAGCTGTCGTGAAAAATATTGTACACGTATTAGCCCATTAATTGTTGATAAGTCAGTGATCTGCATTAATATGAAAAAATGGCGTTGCTGATGTATTGGCAAATAGCGTTGACTTGTTTTTCTGACCCTTTTTTAAAATTAACAGTGCTTTTATTGTTTATAAAATTGACACTTGTCTTATGAATAAAAATGATTATTATTTTAGTATAATGGGAACGGAGTGACTCATTGGCAGAGCGCTGAGTTACTATGCCAAAGTCCTGGGTTCAAATCCCGCTGCTGGCAAGACGTTTGATTAATCTGTTAGTGGCCGGAGAAAAATCCTATGGTGTCTAGGAAGCGCCTGGGGCTCACTTAGCCTCCGTAATGTAGGTAACCAAAATTGGGGGGAATCTGGTGGTTGAGCGTGATCTAGGTCAAATCACCTCCTTGCACAACCGTTATCCAAGTGGTATAGTTTTTCTTCATTTTTTTATTTTAGTACAGTTAAACAGATAAACAGTTTTCGATAACCTATGCTACTACAAACCATGAAGGGTCTTGGGCTCTGTACTGGTCCATGTACAAAAGTTGTACAGGGAGGGGATGTATCCGATATAACGCTCAACCGCCAGAGTTTGCTTGCTGGACAGCCACTTTATATAAGATGAGTGAGTTCCAGGAAAGTTTATAGATTGCACATGGTTCACCCGTGGCTGTTAACAGAATTAAAAACAATCTGCCAACCCCGGATTTGAATCCGGAACCTTCAACATAGATAGATTCCCGGTTATACTAAAATTGTTATTAAATATTTTATTTAATACGAGCTTAAATTCACATGATATATAGGAAAGTATTACAATATGTAAGTGGATGCACGTTTTTCATTTCGAGTATCAAATCTGAATACATGAATCATCCTACTTTGAAATATGTAAAGCCCATTGGGACCAATTTCGCACATGAGACCATTGAATGCATTTGAAGTTAGAATTCCTTAGGCTTTCTCTGCGATGATAAATTACTATCCATGGCAGTTCCGTTTAGTTGCGATCCTTTACGACCGTTACTCAAGCATGAAAATCGTAAAGAAAAAAAATGGTTGGTAATTCTTAGTGTAGTTAAGAGTCTTCGATGTATAATCTTGCCGGTTATAGAGATACAAGAATAAGTGAGAAGTCGAAGTGAGAACCTGAATTATCCGAAGGTTTGGGTGAACTTGGCATTTATCGCGAATTCCCGACAGTTTTAGAACCGACACGAATATTCGCGTGTCTTTAATAACTGTGAATTTCGCTTGGCAATTCAAAGATGTTTCTGCATTGGAAAGTGTTGCAAAAATTACATGAATCCGAATTTGACTAACAATGCATCTCCAATATCCTGTGTTGATTAATAGTTATTTGTTTAGTAGAACGAATAACGTCTTAAGCTATTCGAAAATAAGGTGTCGCGTAGTATTTTCGGCAAAAAAGGATGAGAACATTGGAGAAATTAGAAGATTACCCAAAGCGGAATATTGAATCATGAGCCACTACGATTTAGATGGGCTTAGCACCAAATGAATTCCTAAAAAGTTAATTAGGGCTGTACTGACTGGGAAGCATCTGAGGGGTAGACCGAGAATGCGTTCAGGGTGGTTTGACGGCTATAGGTTTGGGTAGTGGTCCGTGGACGGAAGTGTAAAAGTTGAGATTGTTGGTATCGGCATCGAGCCTTCGGGCTTGCTAACCTTTATTATCATTACTCGTAAAACTCCCGTAGATAAAGGCGCTAAGTAAAGATGGTTCACGTTTGGGACTTCTTGTTCTTCTTATTTGCCCTCCAAGTTTTCATTATTTTTGAGAATTCAGTAACTAGTAGTAACCTACGTGGGTATTCAGTGTGTAGTTATCTCCCATTATTCAAATTTAAGTTTAAAATTGTATGATGTGTTCATGTCTTCGTTAGTAATTTTGGCTAAATGCAATTCGTTTTTAATATTTTGGATCAATTCCCCTCCATAGACTAGGGATTCTACGTATTTTACTGTGTCTGTGGTCGGGAAACCTCATTATGTGGCCATAGAATTTATGACGTCTTTCCCTCATGTCTATCTCTATGTTAAAATATTTTTCACTTTTAGATGTAATCTATACCCGTCTTCGGTCCATGTTGACTCCAGAATTTTCCAAATTACCTCCTCCCCTCTTTATAATAATATAGCTAAGCTTATTCTTGTTATATGAAATCGTATAAAGAACTCATTTGAACACCTTTTTCAAGTTGTTTTTGAACAGTAGATGTTGTTGGAAGACTTATTAACGAATACATTACAGCTAACATAAACAGGACATTAGACATAAATAATTTTTCATGCGTGATCTTTCACTATAGATCATTTTCAGCCTGCGTCTATTTAATGTGAAGACCTTGGCGCCTACAGTGGGTGAAACATCGATGAATATACAAAATTACTTTTTGAATCCATTATCGGAATAACTGAATAACCTTTGGTTGGAGGCATTCTCGGTAGTGCAAGAGGATGAGGTTGTCAGTGGATGAATATTGGTACCTCTGCCGTCATTATGATCTCAGTTTGCAGCTCTGTAATGTCCGGAAGGAAATGCACCGAGATGCATCTGGGACATCTTACGTGGTGCAAGGATGTATCATTTATGCCGATCTGTAAGGCATTCCATGTACATTCCGTATGAATAGGCTTTGAGTATATGGATTGTACATGGGTACGATGGTGTAAGGAAGCAGATCATCCTAGATTATTTATTATTAAACACTTAATTTATTGAAATTATTATACATATTGAAATTAAGTACTGTCCTGGACAAGTAAAAGTGTACAGTTGATTTTTTCCCACTGATTAACCATTTGTGGCAGGGTACATTACCTTGAAGAAGAAAAAAATTACGTCTGGAAAGATTGAAGACCTCACCTTTCTCCAAATTAATGATAAAAAATGTCGGCTGTTTACCCCTAAATTGCCACCCAAAGCATGTTATCTTATCCTCGACTTTGACCAGATCCGTCGAATTAAAATTATTTATCCTTGGTTAGTAAAAGAAGAAAATAAGTATACACTTTTATTTGTCCAAGTTTGAATTATGGTCTTCTTTTCATTAATTTCTTTTCATGAACACATGAAACAAAGCTTGTAAACAATTTGTTTCATAATACATTGTTAACAATTTTAATAAAAAATTAAATGGGAAAATCAACTGCACACATTTATTTGTCCAGGAATGTAGATCTCGTTTAGGAAAGTAGTCCATGGTTTTGTAGTTGATCCTACATTATTTCCTATGATGTGTAGTTTTGACTGTTGTACGAGCAGTCGATGTGTTCGAAAGTATTTATGGAGTAAAATATTCTCCCAATAAAACTGAATTGAATCTTATTCTGCGTACCTTTTCAAAGCTTGGTGTGTGAAGCACTGAATCACTGAGATGTAGGACTAGGCTCCAGAACGGTAACTAATGGTCGGGAATCGACCCTTTAGGGATTTGCAGTTATTCCTGGGGCTTACCCAGCCTTTATAAAGTGGATACCATTAATTGGGATAAACCCTGTGTGTTGAGCGTGTTTGTCTTAGAAGCAGTATAGTATCAACCATTTTCTGTATCCATCGTGGCGGTAGGTATGTTGTTTTAACCAATCTTTTTTTTATATATAATAGCTTATTATGAAGATGTAGCTTAAATGTAAAAATAATAGCAGAATTGGAAAGGATAAAAAAATGTTTAAGTATGACAGTGAAAAAACGAGAAGCAGGAGGAATTCACATATTAATTATATTTGTCAGTCGTGAACGCATTTTACCTATTAGACTATCATTGATCCTAAAAAAAAAATGCGATTTTCTAATAATACAGAAAATTATAAAGTCAATTGAAGAAGATAATTGAGGGATATCGTAAATGCATTGAGTTGAATCTTTCCAAAGGATCCTTCCTTGGAAACCCCAGCTGTTTGGAAAAATGTTGATTATATAGCGGTGTTAGTGCAAATTTGCAACAGTATATCAGTTAAATATGATTAGACTATGACGTCAGTATTTGTAATAACTATCCGCAATCCTACAGCATCCCGGATACCGAAACCAAAAGCAGTCTCGACAAGAAAAATTGCTTCCGACCACAGTCGAGAATGCAACAAAAAAGATGAAGGATGAGGATGTAAATAAATTGAAAATTAAAGACGTGCACACTATGACGGGTCAATCGACGTTCATACGACGTCTTAATATTATTGGCTGTCGTCTATTCACTCATATGTTTAGGTAAATGCTGTATACATAATAATAATATTAATTTATATATTTATATAATAGAATGAAGAAATAAGTATATTCTGGGACAAGGTTCCTTTATTATTTCAAATTTGTAGAAAACCAATATAATATATATCTGGCCAAAAGGCTACACAATAAAACTCTCATGTTATTTACATAAGAATTTAAAAATAAATTTATACCAAAAATGTATGTATAGGTAATGAAAAAAATAAAAAACACAAAATTTAAAGAATTGAGTAAACATAATAAATAAATGCACTTAAACATGGATAAGAGCCAATAATAATAACTAATCAGAAAGCATCGGTTTGCGAATTAATGAGATGTTGGAAAAGCATGGGTTGTGAGGGCAAAGTAGAAGAATGGCGGATATTAGGTGGGAGAGATTTCATACTGTGATGGAGCGGGCGAAAATGGAAAGCTGGTACGTATTGGTTTAGTGGAAGAAGTGTAGAAGGTCGGTAAGGCGAGATCTTGCGCCCTGGGATTAGAAAGAGGATTGAAATTGAAGAAGACTGTAGATGTATGAGGGATGTTGAGAGTTGGTTGATTGGTATAATAATGAATCTAGAATCTTGGAAATATTGTATTATATTGTATTGTATATATATATATATGTATATATATATATATATATATATATATATATATATATATATATATATATATATATATATATATAATCATAAATAATATCGTTAAACCCCGACAAAAATCAATTTTGTGAATTACTTAAAACTTTTTACAACACAGTAACTCAATATAAGTATATTACAATTTGTAAAAAATGTCTCACTCTCATATTTTTATTAAACTGATGTTATCCCATATAATATTACTTATCGTGAATCTTGATATAAAAACACACTTTAAAAGTACTATGATTATTCTTTATTTTATAAAATAAATGCTAGAATGAAAAATATTATAACTGTATGCTTGTATTTTGCTTCCGATTTAAAAAAAAAATTAATTAGTTGATCTATACATGCATACATATATTTCACCAATTTATAACTAAAAATAAAAAAACCTGTAACATTGCAACCCATGATGGGTCTTGTGTTCAGTACGTGGTAGATACTTTTTTACTGTTTTCAGAATGATGGTTGTGCTGGGAGGTGATTTGTCCTGGAGAACACTCACACAAGGCCGCTTAATTATAGGGACTGAGTGAGCCTCAAGAAGGTCATTAGATACCACAGAGTCCATCCTTTGCTGTAAACAGATTAAATACTTTATCTGCAAGGACGGGGTTTCAACGCACAATTTTCAGCTAAGCAACTCATCACTCAAAACACTGACCTAGCCCGCTCCTCACAGATTAAATGCGTAACAATAATGTATTTAAATTAAAAAGTATTCACTTCTATTCATAAAATATATAGAAAATTATATTCTCGCTCTTTATTCCCCCTAAAACCTTGAGTAAGCTTTTATTTTTTTAAATTATTTATACCCGATAGTCGACATCAGTTTTAATTATTACATTGAATTGATTGAATAAATTTCTTCGCAAGCATAACCGAGATCTTATTTTCATGGATAAACCACTATAGGATTGTATGTTTAATATAAATGAGATTCTTGTTTGAAGTGTATGTAGAACCAGCGGTTTATTCTGCTTTGAACAAGAAGAACTTAAGGAATCAGTAATTGAACGCCTTCAATCTGATAAATCGAAGAACCACTCGACCAATGCCTTCGTAATCGCACCACCACTTACGTTTGCTTTTTCTTTTCTTGTCCCAGCTGCAGAAGATTCCATTCTAAGTACATGCTAACTGCTAATAAAATTTTATTTCAAACGTGTCATGTAAATTACATTTATCTATTAGCATCCTCACCAGGTGCTCAAGCAAGGAGAGTTTTATTTTAGAATATTGCACAATCTTAAGGTAGATAGAATTTCTTAAAAGGAATATTGTTTAGCTCAATCCACTATACTGATTAATAGCGATAAGTATATTTTTCCATTAATTTTTAAATTAAAATTAAGTATACTGTAAGTAATTTCTTATGTATTCAGAAGTTTTAAGATACTTAGTTTTTGATTTCCACTAATGTTCTTTGATATTTTGTTACTGAAATTTTAAATCATATACTCATTGATTGTGGGTAACGCAGTAAATCCCTGTTTCTAGGGCAACGGTTGTGCAGAGAGGTAATTTGACCGATAACTCACTCATTAGCCAGATTTCCCACCAATTATGAGTCAGAGACCCACATTATAGAGGCAGGGTGAGATCCAAGGGTCCAAACATACGTAAATGAATCCCAATGAAACGTTGATGCTATTTATAACACTAATTAATAATTTTATATAATTAAATTTTTGTATAATTCGTGTTTAAACCATTAGTGGCCAATCCGCAAGCTGCCCACCTTGAACAATTTTGCGGGCAATAAGAATAATCACACTTTTACAAAATAAATGTATGTTGTTAAGAACTGTAACAGAACCGTGGCGGGACTGGCCGTAAATAAGTTTAATTAAATCATTTAGTCGAGCGATCGTGGGGCTGAGACCGTCAAGGATGCTGAGGTGGCGTCTAGACGGTGGCCAGCGTGGGAGAGGGAGATCGCGATCGCTAGAAGTCAGTCAGTCTGTCCCGTGTGCAAAGAGGTGTAACGTCGCAGTGTGAGAGGTTGGAGACAATTGGTGTTGGTTACTGCGGAACCGATCAGATGGGAGGATCGCTATACGTTATACAAGGTACATGTGAACAATTTAATTTCTGGGGATAGACTCATTGATTACCGTGGAGTATCAGGCTATAATTTTTGTTCTGAGACTTATAATATTCCCTTATTGTTTTTTTTGATTTTCTTGTCCTAGCAAATAAGTGGGGGAACTGGTTGTACCAGTAGTGTAGTAATTACAGTATTTTTAACCATTCTAATACTTTTCAACAGTTTGGTTTTATTATTAATTTATTAAACATTTTTTTTTATATTTGTCAATAATTTGGTTTTATTATTAAATAAAAATAAATATAGGCATTTTATTTATATTGCTTAGTTCTTAGTAAGAGTACGTTCTCCTAATTTTCTTTATTCTTCTTATGTGTTACTATTCTTTCCTTCCTTTCACAACCCCATTCCCTTCCAAATAAGCCGGGGGTGTTACAGTGGTGTCAGGTGTGGGGTGGTTGCAAAAATACCACAAACTAAATTCACGTTTTCAAAATGACGGCTGAGAGTCAATTAAGGGCTAAATTGGATGAGGTGTTAAAACTAAACGAGGAGTTTCAAAAGCGGGAGGGGGAACTCAAGCAGCAGATTGTAGAGCTAGAGACAAATCAACCAGATGCTAAACTGGTTGTTAAACCACCTCGCAGAGATCTATCGTTACAGTCATTAGTGAAGCCATGGGGAGGGGAAGCGGCTGCGCGGCCAGTGGAGGAGTTTTTGGACTACCTGGAGGAGGTAGCGGCTTGTGGGGCTTGGGATGACGGAGATAGAGTGAGGATATGTCGGTTAAAACTTCAGGGACAAGCGGCGACGTTCGTAAGGGGCGCTGAAGAGCTTAGGGGTGAGGTTACGTTCCAGCGACTTTCGGAGGTATTGAAGGAGCGGTTTGGCGATCCAAACACCTTCGAATATTACGGCAGAGTGCTGTAGGACATGAGCCAACAGTCTAAGGAGAAGATACAAGAGTTTGCCGACCGATGTATTACGGTGGGTGGAAAGATGGCCAGGCCAACCTTAGCCGGAGACGAGGGAACGTGGTGGGCGAGGGAGGTAGAAAGGAAGGTGTTAGAGGCGTTCACTAGGGGTTTGACTGGGGAGGTAGGTAAGCAAGTATTGTTCGGCCGCCCACAGACCTTAAGGGAAGCCCAGAAAATGGCGTTGGAGCTGGAACAGGCCCTACAGGAGCATCAACGGGGAAAAAACATATATGTAGTAAGAGAACCACAGGTAGAGCCGATGACGGGCGCACAAGAGGTGCAACCACCCGTATGTGTTTGCGCAAACTACCGGCAGCCCGGAGGGAACGAGGGGCGGGTAAACGCTCGGCCACCACTTTCGGAGGTCCAATGTTTTAACTGTGCTAAGAGGGGGCATTTGTCGAGAAATTGCCCTAACAGAGTTGGCCAGACCCCACAGCGAACCAGGAGACGACCAGACTACCCTGGAGCTTGTTTCAGATGTGGAAGAATAGGACACTTCGCTTCCCATTGTACCACCGCCGCTCAAAATGGGAGTGACCCAAAAGCCTAAGGCCGCCCTTTTGCCCCGAAGGGAGGCCCCAGGAGAACAAAAGGGGTAAGCTTGGTTTAATTCCCTGTATATCTGGCCAGGAGAACGACGGGTTAAGTCTTGAGGTTGTGATAGCCGGGCAACAGAAAATTCTGCTGGTGGATACGGGGGCTCAGATCTCCTTGTTAAGGGAACCGGTCCAAGGTCATAAGGTGAGATGGTCAAACCTGAAGGCCAGGGGAGTAACGGGAAGGGCCCTGCGTATAAGAGGGGAACAGGAGGTTGAATGCCAAATAAAAGGGAGAAAAGTAAGCCATCGGTTTACAGTCGCGGACATTGAAATGGCGTACGACGGGATATTGGGGCTGGACCTTATGAAGAAGGTCGATATAGAAATTCACGCTCGGTCTAACACTGTACTGGTTAGAGGGGTGACGGCTGAGGCAGTCAAGCGTCAGACAGGGAAGAAGTGTCATCGGGGGAAGCCAAGTCCTAGTGAGTCAGAACCGCTTCAGAAGCCACAGCAGGAATACACTGTACGGGCCGTTGCGAGGTCTATAATCCCAAAGTACGCTGAAGCCATAATAGCTGGGGAGCTGGCAATGATGGACGGCAAAGTGGTCATGGTAGAACCTGAAATCCAGCCGCAGAAGGGGTTGAGAACGGGGAGAGGCGTTGGCAGAGTGGAAAAGGGGATGGTGAACGTCCGGGTGGTCAACTTGACCGGAGAACCGATCGTGGTTGACCGCAGACAAACCTTGGGGAGGGCGGTTGAGGCGGACGTCTGGGACGGGGAGGAGACCGTGATAGGAGTAGTGGGACTACACCAGTCTAAGGAGAAAGTGGACCAGCGGAATTGGGACGCTGAGCTTGGTCATTTATCACCGAACGATAGATCGACTATTGAAGAGGTGTTAGAGCGGTATGGGATGTTGTTCGACCCACCAGATGAGAGGGGTTGCACCCTAGGCGTCGAGCACTCCATTGAAACAGGCGGCGCGTCACCAGTAGCAAAACGACCGTATCCAGTACCCTTCCATCAGAGACCTATTGTTAAACAACACATCCAGGAAATGCTGGATAATGGGATCATCCAGCCATCATCGAGTCCCTGGTCGGCCCCCATTGTATTGGTTAGAAAGAAGTCGTACCATGGGGAAACCAAGTTTCGGTTCTGTACTGATTTTCGTGGTCTCAATGCGGTTACAAAAGTGGATGTTTATCCACTGCCATTGATAAATGAAACGTTGGAGCAATTGGGGAGAAGCCGGTACTTTACGACGCTAGACCTGGCAAGCGGTTACCATCAAATATCCGTCGCGGAAAAAGATCGGGAAAAGACGGCGTTCACCACAGAAGGTGGCCACTACGAGTACCGTAGGATGGCTTTCGGGTTGGCTGGGGCTCCTGCAACATTCCAAAAATTGATGGATTGCCTATTAAGTAGGCTGAAAGGGGTAGAATGCTACGTGTACCTGGATGACGTCATTGTTTACAGTGCGACTATTGAGGAGCAAGCACGTAGATTAGGGAATGTATTCAGTAAGTTGTAAGAGGCTAACCTCAAGGTCAACAGGGAGAAGTGCCGCTTTGTGCGGAAGGAAGTTGCCTATCTTGGACATGTGGTAAGTGAGCATGGGGTAAGAACAGATCCCACAAAGATAGAGGCTGTGAGAGCCTACCCTCGGCGTGAGAGAAGTAAGGTCCTTCCTGGGGTTAGCAGGGTATTATCGCCGGTTTGTAGCGGGATTCGCGGGAATCGCTCAACCACTGACTGAGCTCACGAAAAATAATGCCACTTTTAGATGGACGTCGGAGGCAGAGGATGCTTTCAATGAGCTAAAAAAGCATTTGGTGTCTGACCGGGTTCTAGTTTATCCCGATTTCCATGACCCGTTCATCTTAGCAACCGACGCCTCCTCGATGGCATTAGGAGCAGTGTTGTCTCAGGTGCGCGATGGGGAAGAAAGACCCATATGCTACGCCAGCCGGCAATTACGAGGCCCAGAAAAAAATTACTCGGCCACCGAATTGGAACTGCTAGCGGTCATCTGGGCAACCCGCCAGTTTAGGTGCTACTTACTTGGGAGGGAATTCAAGCTTGTTACTGATCATTCGGCTTTAAGATGGATGCTAAGCTTAAAGGAGCCTTCTTCTCGGTTAATGAGGTGGACACTAAGGCTCCAGGAGTTCAATTATGAAGTAGAGCACAAGGCGGGGAGGAGGCATACGAATGCTGATGCCTTGAGCAGGGCGGTGCGGGGAGTACAAGTGAAGACACCGGGGTTTAATGAGAGCGAGCTACAGATAGCCCAGCGGGATGATTCGTGGTGCCAAGATCTAGCACAACAATCAGGATCAGGAGGAAAGGATGCACGGGGCGTATTGTATTGGAAAAACGGTAGTGACAGCATGGGGGACTGGAAGTTGGCAGTACCAACAGTTTTAAGAGGGGCCATTTTACAGCAGTGCCATGAAGCCAAATGGGCTGGACACCCGGGTATAGAACGTACGACGTCGGTAGTACAGCAGGGGTATTACTGGCCCACACTGGGTGCAGACGTAAGGGAATACGTCGCGAGGTGTGATAGCTGTCAGAGAAGGAAATCCCCACCAGGTTTGAAGGCCCCTTTGGAAGCCCCTTTCTTCCCGACCAGACCGTTTGAGCAAATTTCAATGGACATCGTCGGTCCGCTTCCCAGGAGCGGGCGAGGTTATAAGTACCTGCTCACCATGATCGACAATTTCACGAGGTACGCCGAAGCAATACCCTTGAAGGAAATCACAGCGGACGAGACGGCAAGGGCCTTAGTAGAGGCAATAGTAACCCGGCACGGAGCCCCCGATCGATTGCTGACTGACCAGGGGAGAAATTTCGTTTCCTCCCTATTGAAAAATACATGTCGGCTGCTGGGGACACAGAAAATTCAGACAACCCCCTACCATCCAGAGGGCAATGGAATGGTGGAAAGATTACACCGAACTCTGGCTGAGTCGGTGGCTCATTATGTACGACGGGACGGTCGTGACTGGGATCAATGGGTACCCTATGCCCTGATGGCTTATAGGGCCATCCCGCACTCGTCCACGGGATACTCGCCAAACTACCTTCTGTATGGACGAGAAGTGCAGATGCCTGTGGGCTTCAATATCATGCCACTGGACGGTGAAACGCCAGCAGAAGAGTTCGTGGAACGGCTGCAGGAGAGATTAAGTCAGGCTTATGAGGAGGCATCGAAGAGGATGGAATTGGCATGGACCCGTCGGACGAGGCAATGGAACAAGGGGCGAAAACACAGAGAACTCGAAGTGGGGGAGTGTGTGTTCCTGCATGTCCCCATTACAAAGCTGGGACATTGCAAGAAATTTCATCGTCCTTGGACGGGACCGTATGAGGTAATCAGGAAGATCTCCCCAGTCACGTATGAGTTACAGTTGGGATCGGGCCGAAAAGTAGTGGTACACATCAATCGGTTGAAACCAGCTATAGGTGATAGGCCTACTGAGTTAGGAAGGGAGGAGGAGGAGAGTGGAGACGAGAGTGACTGGGAGGAACATGAACATCGGGACGAAAATGAGAGTGAGGAGGAATGTCCCCCACACTGGAACGAGGACAGCGAGGATGAAATGGAAGAAGTCAAGGACGACAACCAAGAGGAGAGTCAAGCCGACGGAGCTTACTCAACTGTCCGCAGGGAGTCCCCGGTAACGGAGCGAAGGACGCCAGAAAAATTGTCAACCCCCCGGGGCATAGTCGATCACGTTACTCCTCATTGGATGAGGAATGACCCGAGTTCACCAGAGGACACCCAAGAAACAACCTGGGCCCGCACAGAAGATGACCCAGGTACACCTGAGGACCCACGTGACACCTCGTGGGCCCCGGAGGAGGATGATTCCCTTGTCACCCCCCGATCCCCCATACTGCTGAGGCCAAGAAAGTAATCTAATGTTAAACGACAGTGTTCACAGGATGGCTGGTGCTGCAGTTGGCCCTGGGACTCAGCGGTGTGAGGTTTTTGGATGAAAGGGACGTAGTAGTGAGCAGTGAGCGATGGCGGGTAATAGTGGAAGTGAACGTGACTCGCTTGTGTGGTGAAGCACTACGGATGAGGGAAGTAATAGAGGAAATAGAAGCTGAGTACCGACGGACACTGAACCATATCCCTGAACTTAGGGGGTACAGGGACGAGGTGGAGAGGACCAAGGAGATGGTCGCAGAAGTGGATGAAGCTGTTTTGTCCATCAGGAATCTGCTACCGGTTCAACGAGGGAGTAGAGGGCTGCTAAACATTGGAGGGAAGGTGATTAAAGCGGTGTTTGGTAATCCGGATGCTGACGACTTAGAAGGGATAAGGGACGATCTGGGGAAGCTAACAATGCAACAAGGGCGATTGGTCCACTTGGCCACGGAGCACCTCACAGTCACACGGAATTTGGGACAACCGAGGAAAATACGAGGAACCTAGTACGCTTCGCAGGAATGTTGAAGAAGGAAATGGAAGCTACCCACCGGCGGATGTTAACCCTAGAGACACAAGTAGACCGGCTTTCCCTTTATACTAACCTATCCTTAACCTTGATATCCAACCTCCGAAATATGGAGGTGACGGCTCTGAAAGCCAGTGGTGATTTGAGGGAATTGTATTTGGGATTAGAGAGGGTATCATGGGGGGCAGTGAGTCAGGCCCTTCTGTCTCCCCACTCCTTGAGTGAGATTCTCCAAACGGTGGTCAATGTACTGCCCTCAGGAATTGGTTTGTTCACAGGTACTCGTCCCGAGGATGCCCACCATTATTACCAGGCCGCTGCAGTCCATGGAGTAGCCACATCCACTTCGGTGCATGTTGTTATAGATCTCCCTTTGATTAGGCCAGGTCAAGCCTTCAAGCTCTATAGGGTACAACCTATGCCGATACGGAGTGTGGATGTGCCGCACAAGGTGGTATTAGAGACGTCAGTGGACAGTTTTCTTGTGTCGGTGGATAGACAATATTATGCACTTCTGCAGAAAGGGGACCTGTCACGGTGCCGGACATCCCAGCCGTGGGTGTGCCCCGCGCTGTTTCCGTTGATGGTGCGGAGACGAGTGACCTGCTTAAGCACTCTCTTCTTTGGGGATGAGCAGAGTGGTCAACCGCTGTGTAAATGGAGGGTACTACGTGACCCGCAACTGGATACTTGGATTTGGGACGAGGCAAGAGAGAAATGGCTCTTTAGTATCAACGAGCCAACCAAGGCAACGATAAATTGCAGAAATCAGCAACCCAGAGAGATTATTTTGGACGGTGATGGAGAATGGGAGGCAACAGAGTCTTGTACACTGAAAACAGCAGATTACTGGCTGCTCCCCCGCTCCAGAGGGACGACGTACACGACGTTGGAGAAGGAAATACAGATCGTGGACCCTATATCTCTACACATAGGGTCAGAAAAAACGACAATTAGGAGGGAAGACCTACCAGAGGCTTGGAAGTCCTTGGAGCAGCAAGGAGACCTGGGAGCGGGTCAGTGGGCCGCTGATGAAGTTCGGGTCTTGGCCCTTCGGCGTGCGCTTGAAGGGATACAGGAAGAACGGGTTAACCGAAGATGGTGGACGTGGAGTGCCACAACGACCTTGGCGCTATTGTTGCTGGGTGTCCTTGGAACATGGGGCCTACGCAAGTGGCTGGGAAACAGACAGTCCAAGGCTACTCAACGAATACAAGATGCCAGAGCTCTGGAAGAATTGACAACCAGGACCATACATCGACCCGGTGGGCGCACAGAAGCCAGCACCAACTGACAGGAGTGTATATAGTGGCAGTGTATACAGTGTAGTGTAGGATTAAGTTTCAGCCACCATTGGTACTCCACGGCGTATTGTATGAGTGGACCCCGTGGTTCCACTCTTTTGTAAAGGGGAGGGTGATGTAACAGAACCGTGGCGGGACTGGCCGTAAATAAGTTTAATTAAATCATTTAGTCGAGCGATCGTGGGGCTGAGACCGTCAAGGATGCTGAGGTGGCGTCTAGACGGTGGCCAGCGTGGGAGAGGGAGATCGCGATCGCTAGAAGTCAGTCAGTCTGTCCCGTGTGCAAAGAGGTGTAACGTCGCAGTGTGAGAGGTTGGAGACAATTGGTGTTGGTTACTGCGGAACCGATCAGATGGGAGGATCGCTATACGTTATACAAGGTACATGTGAACAATTTAATTTCTGGGGATAGACTCATTGATTACCGTGGAGTATCAGGCTATAATTTTTGTTCTGAGACTTATAATATTCCCTTATTGTTTTTTTTGATTTTCTTGTCCTAGCAAATAAGTGGGGGAACTGGTTGTACCAGTAGTGTAGTAATTACAGTATTTTTAACCATTCTAATACTTTTCAACAGTTTGGTTTTATTATTAATTTATTAAACATTTTTTTTTATATTTGTCAATAATTTGGTTTTATTATTAAATAAAAATAAATATAGGCATTTTATTTATATTGCTTAGTTCTTAGTAAGAGTACGTTCTCCTAATTTTCTTTATTCTTCTTATGTGTTACTATTCTTTCCTTCCTTTCACAACCCCATTCCCTTCCAAATAAGCCGGGGGTGTTACAAGAACAATATATTAAAATAATGAATTATTTATGAATCCGTTTATTCAAAAATTAACTGTCAAAATTATGAGGTAAAACATGATAAAGACGCACAATACCGAAGACCGTGGAAACCTACGTGGACATAGAAATGTTCTATGATTCACAGTTTTCTAAATGCATTCGATGACTAAGGACATTTTCAGTTGTGATTTTTTTTCTTTTTATACTGACACGAATGTTTAGAATGCAGTTAGCTAGGTTAAATACCAGCAATCAGTTCTGTCATAGGCGGAACAGCCTGCGATTATATTTAAATTTTAAAGAAGCTACTGACATAATCCTCAGCCTCACTGTGTCACCCAAATTGTTATGTGTAATTGTAGGTGTTGTCATATTTTTTTCTTTCTTTTATCTTCAACTAGTTTAAGTTGTCGATATAGAAATCCTTTACTAAAAATTTATATTTGGCATTGTAGGATATTTCGTTATTGGTTAGAAATTTAGAGAGAGTAGCCGATAGGATATACTTTGTATAAATAAAAATAAGAAAAAAAGAATAAAAATAAAATTTGTAGGCTTTTCTGTTGTGAAATGTTAGTAATATTTTAAATTCACAAGTGTATAATTTGTTATATCATTTATTTTTTATTTTTTAAATGATAAAATGTAGATAACATTTTTGTTGAAAAATTAATAATTAATAAAAAAAAATTATATTAGTTAATAAAATATTCGAAAATAACTTAGGTCATTCACTTGTACAAAGAAAAACAATAAAATATTACAATCGAGCAAGAGGTATTTATTATTAAGATTTTTAAGAACATTTTTTACATTCAATGACCACATTTTAATAGTCGTACAAATTCATAAACAAGTTTTTATTTATTATTTTAGTATTATATTTTTAATCATTTAATAGTGCAAAAAAAATTAGTCTGAGTAAATGACGTTCGTCATATTGACCGGTGTGAACTTAATTGCATAGAAGCTGGTAATTGCAACACCTACGATGCTTCTGAGTGTGCCATTCTGACTAAATCTGCAATTAAAAGAAAAAACATGTCAGACTATTAATGACTAAGAAATCAATGACCAAATAATTAGACTGTTGCTACTATAGGTTTATAATGTTTAGAGAAATTCTAAATAAAATTCGCTGTTTTTTTTAAGCATATATATATATATATATATATATATATATATATATATATACACACACATATACACATATATAGATAATAAATAGGTATAGATAATATATAACATGTAGGATCCCGGCCACAAATCCAGCTTTGATAGATAAATTATTTCATCTTTAAAAGCCAAAGGAAGACCCTCTGGAGACCTTTTGGGGGCTCTCCCCAAAAAGGGAGGGCCAAAGGGGGATAGAGCCTTTGGGGGAAAATCACATCCCTGCCCAACTGTTGTCTTCAAAACAGTAAAGACTACACGATGCTTTGGACATAAGACCCTTAATGGGTTGTAGTGTTACAGATTTTTATAAATAGAATACATTACAGAATTATACTGTTATTAAAGTAAATAATTTAATAGGGTTATGGTACAAAACAGTGATTTACATTTTTAATAGATAATTAAAATTTATGGATCAATACATTAGTATTCTTTGTCAAATTATCCAATCAATTCAGAATTAAGAGATTTTTAATATTTATATACAAGTTATTCTCTTTATCTTTACCATCGAATTTAATATTTTTTTTTATTATTTTTTTTTTTTAAATTTATTTATTGATATTTACAACTGTATTACAATTATACAACAAGTAAATAGAATGCGTGTTACATAATGACATGAGAATGACAAGTAGAGAAACTACCCACTGGTAGTACTCTAATCAAAGTTCAAATAAGAAGGTCACATGGCCATCTTCTTTTCAGACGCCTCGGAGGATTATCGGGAATTGAAGAGGAAGCTAGGTTTGAAACTAGAGGGTTTGAGTGGGAATGAAGTTTGCTATGAAAGGATAGATACCGGGTTCGGGCTAAATCAGCAACAAAAGGGACATAAAGGTCGTTATGGATGACTTTATTCTTAACAAAATAAGGAGCATTGAGGATTTTACGAAGGATTTTGGATTGTAGGGATTGGATACGAGAGGAATTCGATGGCTTAGTGGAGCCCCATAGCTCTACTCCGTAAGTCCAAATAGGTCGTATGATGGTCATGTAGATGAGTCTTTTGTAGTTAATTGGGAGCTTAGAGCGTTTGTCTAGTAAGTATTGAAGTAACCTGAAACGTCGAGCGGTTTCTTGTCTTTCCAGTCTTGTATGAGGATTCCAGGTTAATCGTTTGTCGAGGTGCAACCCTAAGTATCGGATCTGTTCTACAGGCACCAGTGGGATATTATTAAAGGATACTGTAGGGCAGGAAGTCATTGGTTTACGACGTAAGGTAAAAGTGATTTGATGTGATTTTTGAGAATTTATTTTAATTCTCCAGTTTTGAAACCATTCTTCAAGATCAGTGATATGGGATTGGAGGCTTTGGGATGCAATAACTGGATTGGTGTTGACTGATAATACACATGTATCATCAGCATACGTGGTAAGGATAGTATTAGGATGAGTTGGGATGTCAGCTGTATAAACTGTATAAAGGATTGGGCCAAGGATAATACCTTGAGGAACACCAGCAGATTGGGAAAAGAGGGATGAATAGAAATTATTATGGTTTACTTTGAAAGTTCTATTTGTGAGATAGGATTGAAGGACGAGAAAGTATGTAGGGGGTAGGAATTTACGGAATTTGTAGAGCAAGCCCGTATGCCAGACTCGGTCAAAAGCCTGTTCCACGTCAAGAAAGACGCCCGAACAGTATGATCCACGTTCTAATGCAGAGGAGACCACATCCACCACACGATGACATTGCTGAATGGTGGAGTGTGATGCTCGGAATCCAAACTGGTGATCTGGTATTATGTGATTTGCATCAAGGATAGGGTACAATCGTTTAAGGATGAGTTTTTTCTAGGATTTTACCCATGCAAGGTAAAAGAGAGATAGGACGGTACGAGGATAGGTATTCTGTTTTTTTTTTAGGTTTGGGTATCATTTTTACAATGGAGAATTTCCAGAGGTCAGGAAAATATGTGGAGCGGAGTACATCATTATATATATAGGTAAGGAATAGAATGGCTTTTCTAGGTAGGTGTTTTAAGATATGAATTGTGATGAGGTCGTGCCCAGGAGCTTTGCGGGAAGGTAATCTGTGAATAATGTTGGATATTTCTGAAGGATGGAATGCTTTGGGTGGAAGGGACATTTGGAGGGGAACATCTAACGCTTCTTTTATATATTCAATTTGAGTTGGGTTAATGATATCAGGATGTGGATGAAAGATTTTGGAAAGGTATTGGCCAAATAACTGTGATTTTTCTCCGTCAGATCTTGTCCAGTTATTTGATTCAGAAAGGAGTGGATGATTGAATTCTTTGAACTTTAGGAGTTTTTTGGTAGTCATCCATAATGTTTTGTCGGTGGTTGTAAGATTTTCAGTCCAGGTAATTAAATTTTGAATTTTGAACTTCTTTATTTCTGCTTTTAGTTAGTTAGTTAATTTTGTGTAGATAGTTTATCTGCTGGATATCGAGTTCTATGCCACTTCGATCTTGCTCTGCGTTTTTCTCTTAATAAGATACGAATATGCTGTGGCAAATCAGTCTGTTGATGGTTATTATTTGTGTGATTTGTGATATTGTCATGTATACTGTTTCTGATTGATGTTGTAAGTTTTTCTATGGCTGTATCAATGTCTTGTTTTGTCTTTAGTGAAATTTTTAAGTCCAGTTTGTCCTCCAAGTCATAACAAAAATCGTTCCAGTTAACACGTCCTGCAATCAATGTGGGAGGGGCTCAAGGCGAAACTTGAGTGCAAGAAAAAGAGGACTGGACTATGATCTGATGAAAGGTCGTCCAAGGATTCAATATTGACTTGTGCGGGGGAAATTTAAGATGTGATAAATATGTCAAGGATATCGGGACGTTTTTTGGTAGATGTAGGCCAATAGGTGGGGTTGTTTGGCGCCAGAATGGAATAACTCTTTTTGGATGTTACAGCAGACAGGATATTTCCTCGGGAGTTGGATGTTCGACAACCCCATCGTTGGTGTTTAGCGTTGTAGTCTCCTCCAGCAATGAAGCGTGAACCTAGAGATTGGAATAAAGATTCAAGAAGATTATGGGAAACAGAAATTCCACGAGGACAGTATACAGCTGAAAATGTGATATGGAAAGGACGAGTTGTTATGGTTACTGAGGTTGATTGGATAGCATCAGTTGGAATGAAAGGGATAAGGGAATGAGATAAGTTTTTGTGAATGAGAATACAAGATCCGGCATGTGAAGTGTTATCTGGGTGGTCTGATCTGTAAGTGATGTAGTCCCGTATGTAGAAATGTGCGCGATGAGTGAAATGTGTTTCAGTAAGTAAAGCAATATCTATTTGGTTGTCGTGTAGAAATATGTCAAGTTCATCACGGTGATTAAGCAGTCCATTAGCGTTCCACAGAACGATAGCTAAGGGCTTTATGCTCATGGTGGGTAATTAAGAGGGACTTCGCTAAAGATTCTCATGAGTAGGATGATGAGAGGCTTGATAGTCTCTTGAAGGTCTTTGAGGAAGGATGATAGGATGGAATTTATGTCGATAGGATTTTGGACATGGAATGGATATGAGCCTTGAGTTTGATAGGGATAATTAATGGGCAAAGGAGGGTTGGCTGGGGGTTGTACCCGAGGTGCTGGATTTTCATTCAATGTTTGATGAACTACAGCATTCGTTTGAATGCTGTGGTTGGAAGGGAGAGGATTTGGTTGTTGAGGAGGTAATTTGACCCGCAAGGGTGTATGGTGGGGAGGAATTTGTTGACGTGGAGGTTGAGGACAGGGATTGGCTGCCTTGGGCTTGGATATGGGTTCCCGAGGCTTGGATTGGGACGTCTGGGATTTGGTAAAGGAATTCTGAGATTTGATTTGGGAGGTTTGAGGCGTCTGAGCTCGAGGCTGCTGCTGAATGCTTGATGTTCCCCTAGTTATGTTGTCCAGAAGTCTATCTGTGGGGTTTACGGTTATTTACGGTTGTAATACGGCAGGTCTAGGCAATTCAGGAAAGGTGGCAGTATTGTCAACTTCAGGAGCCTGGATTGTGCTCTTCTCTTGACTTTTTAGTTGATAATTCTTGGTTCTAAGGCGTTGAAAGTTCTTATGAACTGAACAGCCTCTATAGTTCGCTGGGTGATCCTCACCACAAAGAGCACATTTAGCAGGCTCGTTTCTTGATTTCTGACAAGTGTTAGATGAGTGTTGTCCAGCGCATTTGACGCACATAGCTTGATGATGGCAATACGTCTTGGTGTGGCCTAAGGCTTGACAGTTAGTACACTGAACTACAGCATTTTTATGCCTAGGTTCTTCAAATTTTACTGTTGAGTAAACAAGTCTTAAAACTTGAAATATTTCTGGGTTATTTCGGGCTGGTTCAAGTTCAAGGAAAAACAACGGAAGGGGGTACTTTTCAGTGGGATGCAACACTGGAGAAATATTTCTTACTTTGTGACCTATTTCTTCGAGGTCACTTTTGATTGCTGTTGTGGGCGTTGAAGAGTGCAGTCCTCTTAAAACGACTCCATACGATTTATCCTGTTGTAATTGGTAACAGTGAAAATCATAGTTTTTCACTGTAAGATGGTTAATTAATTTTTATAGGATTCCTTGTTCGATGCATTTATTTTAATGTCTTTTACTCCAGAAAAGCATTTAAAATTTGTTTGTCCTATGAGTTCAGATATTTCTTGAGCAAATTCATTAAAATTTGTTATCTTCGTGACAAAAATAGGAGGAGGGTTAGAGTCAATGAACCCTCGGTGTTCTTGGTTTTCGTCACGATTGCTTTCTGTAGTTCCAGGGTTGCTGGAAGATGAGGCGATTGGAGATTTGTTTGAATTGACTGCAGTAGTTTTGCTGCGGGTTATGGGAGGTTCCGGTGGTGTGTTGTTTTTGGTCACTGACTTTTTTGACCCTGCCGATTTATTTTTTTTTGAGTTGGGTGAGTTGCCCGCTGAGCCAGGGGCAGCCTTTCTCTGACGTTTTTGGAGAGTCCGTGGTTTTAAATATTGCGAATCGGTCTCGCTTATTTCTGAAAATGAAGTCTCTGCCTCCGACACTTCACTACCCGAATTGTCTACTCGCATGTTGAACATAATTAATTATTATTAATGATTTAAATAATTAGAAATAAATAATTAAATCTCACAAAAACAAAAGAAATAAATTTTAAACAACTTTTCATATTTATATAATAATAAAATAAATAAATATATATGTGTGTTTAAAAAGAATAGACAATAAAAAGAAAAGAAAAAAAAAATGTTGACGAATGCGGGATTCGATCGAGAGGCTGGTTGCCAAGTCTTGACCGTGAACTTGAGGTAAATATTTAAGTCCCGTGGAGGGATTATTGGCCACGTTGCTACCTTCAGCAGCCCGTCACCAATGTATTTACTGAATTTATTGTTTAAAACAGTCGCTCACCTCACTGATCTTGGATAAATGTCTTAAAGTACTTATGGATTCTTCTGACACAGCTTTGAGAGTTTTTAAAAAGAAATGTTGTTATAATAACGTAACAAGCACAGAGCGAATTAACAAGTTAACATCAGTTGCGGCCATGACACTTAGTACTTTTTTATTATTAAATGTTTAGCTCTCATCACCAATAGGACCCTTCAAAAAGTGAATATAATTTATTTAATATTTAAGTATAATACCCAAAGAATTAAGAAAACATGGTTCTTAATCATCAAATAATAAACCAAAATAAACCTCAAAATGTCCTTGACCTTGGTGAATCCTTTTTGGAAGCTTTCACCTGCCATCGAAATTTGATGAGCTAATTTCCAATTAAAATGCTCGAGGTAGATGATTACTTATTCGATGGAGATTTCCTATATAGGAAGTGCTGTCTTTTAAAATTATAGAGCAAACGAAAACATCTATTATTAATATGTTTACAAATGCCGAGACGTTAAATGATTTTGTTTTTGTTTTTCTTATACTAGTAAGGCCGTTTTTGGAATTGACAATTTTTCTCCTTGATGCCATAATTATGTACACTATGGCTTAGGGAGCTCGCATTCTGAATCCTAGACAGTTAATTTTTTCTTTTAGATTAATTTATTGATATTTACAACTGTAATATTACAACAAGTAAATTTGCTAATATGAACAAATGACATGAAAAAAAAAACACTTGTGGAGAAAGTACCAACCGGTAGCACTCCAATAAAGTGCTATAGTAGAAGGTCTCGAGGCCATCTTATTTTCATAAGCCTCGGAGGGTTATCAGGTATAGTATGGGAAGCAAGTTGAAAGAAGTTCAAGTCTATATGGAGCTTGTCATGGATGGATAGGTATCTAGTTTGGGCTAAATCAGCAACATATCGGATACTAAGATCATGATGGATGAGTTTGTTTGTTATTATTAAGGAGCATTGAGGATTTTACGAAGTATTATACAAAATAACAAATATTTTGGATTGTAAGGATTTGAGAAGAGATGAATTGGATGGTTTAATAAAGCCCCAAAGCTCAACTCCGTATGTCCAAATAGGTCTGATAACTGTCAAGTAAATGAGACTTTTGTAATTAATTGGGGGTCCTAGGTAACGTATCTGTTCGAAAGGGATCAGTGGAATATTATTATAGGATACAGTAGCGCCGGAATTCGTAGGTTTACGAAGAAGAGTAAAGGTAATTTCAAAGGATCAAAAGCCTGCTCTACATCGAGAAAAGCTCCCGTGCAGTAAATTCCGTGCTGTAATGCGGATGAGACAACGTCCACCACACGATGACATTGCTGGATTGTGGAGTGCGATGTTCTGAAACCAAATTGGTGATCTGGGATTATTTGGTTAGATTATATGATAGGATGAAGACGTTTCAGAATGAGTTTTTCAAATATTTTGTCCATTATGAGTAGGAGAGATAAAGGAAGGTAAGAAGATGGGAGGTCTGGTGGTTTTTTTAGGTTTTGGTATCATCTTAACTATGGATAATGGATAATGGAAAGTATGTGGTGCGGAGTACGGCACAGACAGTTAAATTTAAAATTGAAATAAGCTTGGAATATATACAATGTTGATGATAAAATATTCTCCTCGGCTTATCACATTATTGGTTACAGTCACCACTCTACAAACAAATGTGTTCATCGCAATTTATAAATTAAATTATAATCACTTAGTAAATATAACATGAAGAAATTATGCTTATTTCCATTCCAGGAAACAGAAAAAAAGAAACTATGTTGATAAGGAATTTACATAGATTTAAATCAAATTTCATGATGTGTATTTCTCTATCGCATATTATAAATCATTGAATATTACCAAATATTTTGCTATTATTTTTTCACTTCGAAAGGTTTTAAAATTTTATGTTTACTTTTTTGGGGGAATCACTGTTAACGAATTTAAACTTTGTTAACTGATTTATTTTCTGAAATAACTTTTACAAAATCCAAAATCTATTCATTCATATACATTTTTCTTTAGTAGTATAAAAAAAAAAGAAGTGTTCGTTTTTCCTACATTATTCATAATTTCATTAAACAAAAGTAAACTTCTTAAATGTTTGGAATTGATATATTGATGAGGCTATGACAATTGTTAATATAAGCAAGCTGAATTCATATTCATAATTTAAATGTTGTTGCATTGAATGTTTTATCGGAAATATTAACAAAGTATGCAAAATAAAAGTGCAAGATTTATTTTTGATTAGAAAATATAAATGCGTGTAATATTTGAATAAATGTTGATATTCATTCACTTTAATGTAAATAATTAAGATTAATCTGCCTACTAAATTGAAAATGATATATATTAAAACCTACAATAACAATTTAGATACAGTATTAGCAATAAAATAGAAATATTTTATGTTCAGCAAATAGAGTTCAAGTAGAGAAAGACAGTTAAAAATAAAAAGTTCTAATTAAAAAAAAAAAAATATTGATTTTACGTTACCCATACGTAATGAAACATTTTTAATGTACCAAAACACATTTTAATATAATTTATCAATTTACATATAATGTAAAAGGGTTTTTAATTAGTTTCGTGTATTGATTGAATAAAGTAAAGTGCTTGAATTTGAATTTCCAGAGAGTGGGTTGTTTTCTCAAATTAAGTTAAATACTATTTCATTTTTTAGAAATATTAAAAGGGAAAAATATTATCAATGTTACAATATGATTGTATATACAATATGATAATTGTATAAAATTCGTTGATAGCACGTATTTATAAATGTTCAATATATGTTTATGAGTTAATAATTACATATTATATAATTGTATGGAAGCTGCTCGGAAATAAACGGTCCTTTAAAATGGTTACTTTGAAAAGAAAATAAATTTTAAAAATGCATATAAAAATACCTGAATAAGCTATCTGTAGACGTTAATTAGGCCCTGTAACATTCCAAACCAAATATATTCTAATATTTTAGTTTAATTAAATTTATTTAAGGATACAAGTTAATGTAAATTATGTGTATTATAGGAGTATCCCTATATTGCATTAAATAATTTGCGTTAATGCAATTTTTGTATTTTAAGTTGAATTACTCTCAAGCTTCAAAGTTTAGTTCACTTTAACATCTCAATTCAAGTTGAGAAAATAGACAATATTTAAGTTTCCAAGAATAATGAAAATTTGAACGCCGTTATGAAAAATATTCAAGAAATTTGCATTTTAATCCCAAACAATCCTGACCGAGAAACCTCTTCCAAAGGTGGGCTAATTTGAAAGTCAAAATTCAAACCATTTCGATTCTGACTTAGAGTTTAAATTTATTTGAACCCTCCTCGGCTCAAATATTAATAAGAAACAATTTAAATACTATATACATGAATATATACTATATATATGAATATAAATATATATATATATATATATACATACATATTCCTTTAGTATTGATAGTTCCTTAAACAATTCCTGTGCATTATTCTCCGAATGCAGATTGTACAAACATATCTTATGATTAAGTATTTGTAAATAGTTATTGTTCGAACATATGTTTTAGTTTGAGCCTTCATAGCAATTTTTTAACGTTGAACTTTCAAATACCTCATCCAAAAGTTAGGTATGTTGAGTTATGGCGTTGTTCTTTTGAAGGAGCGATATATAATGTTCGTTGCTTAATATTTTATCTCTTGTCTCCCTGAAAAATTATTAGTATTACTTACTTTTGTTAAATCCAAAATTTGGCCCGATTGAAGTTCATTCAATGTGTTAAAATACTCCAATTATTAACAGATCCGATATTTATATCAGATAGACAAACATACCTAGAAATATAATTACCATAAATTACATGAAATTTTTTTGACTATACACAGCTTTTAATGTATAATTTATTTGGATTAAAAGATATCAATTAGAACGATAATGATGGATACACAGACGATCCTGATGCATTTGAAACTACAAAGTTCTTTGAAGAAATTTTTGTGGCAGCCGTAGCTAATCCTTCCATCAGTTGAGGCGAATTAAATAAATGCAATAAAAAATAAAATATAAAGAAACAATTAAAGTAAAAAATTCTATGTAATAAAATTTGGTAAGATAGTGAAATAGTAAATGACATTACATTATTTAGTCGATCGTAATGCTAAAATCCTTTTCCTAATACAAAAATATTTCTACACAGTTTCACTGAGAGCACTTCCATTGTTGCAACAGAATATGACAGCGTTGGGGAAGTGTTATTTTTGGATACGATTTTTTACTTACATTTTTTGTAAAATTTTTTTTTTTTATAATTTCGTGGTTTCTACAAAAAGTCGTTTTTCCTTTTCGCACGACATTTCCAATTGTACCTCTGTCATTAAAACTGTCAATTATAGTTTCTGACAAGTCCCCCAGACAGTCTCTTTAGTTGAATAGTCATTTTGTATATTTTTTTCTAAAATATGTTTTTCTCCTCTTATTTGACTTTTAAAATATAATACATTCACAAGGGGCTCAGTGGCAGAGAGCTGAGTTACCGTGGTGAAAGTCCTAGTATCAAATCCCGTTGCTGGCGGGGGAATCTAATAGTCTTCTGGGGCTCACCCAGCCTCTATAAAGTTGGTAACCAAAATGGTGGGAAAATCTGGCGGTCGGGTGTGATCTAGGACAAATACCTCCATGCACAACCGTTTTCCAAGAAACAGTATAGTCTCTCCCGTGCAATGAACCCAAGACCTTTGGGTGTTTTTTAAACATCATAATTTTACAATATCATATAGTAGCATAGACATTTTACAATATTATACAACAGTATAATAACTTTTAAATTATTATGATATTTTTTAACTTATATATGACTTCGAAAAATTCTATTGAGGATTTAATATATTTAAAAAAAATCCTATAACATCCGACATCAACACGATGGAAATAAACGACAAATGAACTGTTATTTCGGCATATCATACTCTAAAATATTGTTATTGTCCGATCCATAAAATGTTCTTCTAAATATTGATTGGACAATAATCAGGACTGCCTTCCTCTGATACCTGCGACAGCTTGGAAGATCCACATCTAAAGCATCGAATCTATCAGACATCCTGATGGACAGGTAATTAAAATTTCTCGATAATTCCAAACACGGTTGAGCGATGATCTAATGCAGCGCATTATCGAGCTGTTCGTTGACTGTTCCAGAGATCTCCGAGATAGCGGGCGTTGTAATGTTATATGCAAAGTACAGACTTCCGAAATTCAAATATGATGTCATTAGTATAGCTACTGATGAAACCAACAACTTTTTTTGGTTATATTTTTTTTTTTTCCATCTATACTTAGTGATTATCTCATGGCTAATTCAAGTCATTAACGGACTCAACGAGGAAACTAAGCGAGCAACACCTCTTGCCTAAATAACTTAGGTTTTAATTTGCAACTAAAAAGCTCCTAGTATTGATAACTGGATATTTTGATGAATTTAAAAAACAATTATTGAGTCCAGTTTGTGCATTGAGAGAAACAAACTCGCTTAAATGAAAAGTAAAAATGATCCTTATACTCGTTCCTGTTCCAACACATTTCTGAACTCCATCCTTCATAATATCCGTCATTCTTCTTCCTTATTCTCATTTAATCCCTTATTTTTCTTAAATTTCTTCACTTCACAAAACAGATAGTGACTTTTAAATCTTTTCCAAATTTTCGATAATTATTTTTAGACAATCGGCTTACTTACTATTAATTTTACTATTTTAATTGATTTTTTAAAGGAAAAAGGGCCAGTTAGGTACACGACCTAAATTTTGGTACATCAGATGTAAAATATTTTTACGTTTTTATATTTTTTATATTCGGGTCAGTTAATAAATTTATAAATCTGGAATACTTGAAGAAGCACCTATGGAAGGAAGTATGTATTAATAATAAATTTTTTATGTGAATGTTAAAAACACAATCCTTCAAAAAATATAGCTCATAAATAAATTGCTAAGATATTGTAAAATAATAGGAGTATCAATAATAGACAATAACAACGATTTGGACCATTCGTTGTTTTTTTTTTTTGCATTTGGACTACCAATATAAAGTTGATAAGAAAACATAATTGTAACATATCGTTTCATAGATAAGTTAAATGACTTTATTTTATGAATGTAATGTTGTCGTCAGTTTATGATATAATTAATTCACGAATCTTTTTCTCTTATACTTTCATATCTAAATTGTATAATTATTGATATCGTAATGCGATCTTGCGGAACATGTCCTGATATTATCTTAAGCTCCTTTTACTTAAGTAACATCAGGGATAAACTCATGCATCTTAATTGGACCATGCTTTTCGGTAAGCGACGACCTGTCGGGAAGAACACATCTTTCGCTTTAACGGATCCTAAACCTGGATCAATATTCGCTCAGTTAGGACGTCTCCAAGCCGGAACACCATTCCGAATAACCGGTTTCTTTTTATTAGTCTCGCGAAAAAAAAAACCGTCACCGTATAATCCAGAATTATCGCTTTTTGAAACCGCTTTACGAGAGAGCGGCGACTTCCACGCTCGGATCAAGAAGTGGGTTGACTGACCCCGAGTTCTGCGACTACTGCGAATGCTAATCGACTGACGTCAAAAACCCCATCCTTCATCCCTCATCTCGATCTCGAGCAGCACGTGTACATAGTACATCACAATATAAAACGTGTACAATCCAATAGAACTAAGTAAACACAATACGATGCGTTATTGTATATTTTCGGATGGGTTATGTTCATTTCTTAAAAGTGACAATTGATTATTCTAAAATACTTTCTTCAAGATCTATTCTTCCCGATAAGTCATACCTTACCGAAATGTATTGTCCTGTTACGATGCATATGTTTATCATTGGAGTTACTTAAGTAAAAGCTTAAGATAATATTGTTACGGGCGCCGGCAGGAAGGCGGAAGCGGGGGATTAGCGGCTTAACTCCGTCAGCGGGAGACGTTTAAATAGGATTAGGACGGTTCTAGATCGTCTTCTTTTGTAGGCAAAGGATTAAGAATATTCCAGAATTATCTGGCCCCTTCGAGTTCTAGAATGTTCGGCTTTGCCTATAAAAAGACTTCCGTCACCTCGAGTCAGTCAGTCTTAGCCTGAGAGTAGACCAGTGAAGATCTGTGATAAGTGTAATAAGTGAGTGTCAGTGTGATAAACTAGTCAGTGTTGAACCGGCCGGTGTAATAAGTGTATCAGTGAACTGTGACAGTCTCGCGAGTGTAATAAACTGTTTCTGTTTGTTACTGTGTGACAGTTTGTGATACTTGAAGAATCTTACGGTCGGTGGACTAGTGAACTGTAAGTGTTAATTATTAGTTATAAATTGTAGTGTAATTTTATAATATTCATAGAAACTATTGTAACTAGTTAAGCTATCTAGAATTAGTAAAATCTTATATAGGAGTTAGGCCTAGATGATAATATTTAGAATATTGTTATTATAAATTTATATTAGTTCAATTATTTAATTGTTAATAGTTTAATTGTATCCTTTTTATCATTTTGTTAATAAATATTAGTTTCTTTAATTAAGGAATTGTTTAATTCATTTTAATACCCAGTAGCCCGTAACAAATTGGTGTCAGAAGTGGGATAATTGTGTAATTGCTATTATTTTGCATTTGGTCTTGTATTTTGTAATTATTGGGCTACTGTATGAAGAATGGCTTCTAAAAGTGTTAAATTAATTGATTTAAAAGTTGCGGATTTGAAACGTGAATTGGAGGAACGTGATCTTGATTGTTCCGGAACTAAAAGTGTACTGCAAGAGCGCTTGCGTCAATTTTTTGTAGATTTAGGGGAAAATCCAGATGACGTTCTATTTGAAACTGATTTAAGCAAGTTGTCGGCAACTTTTAAAAATGAATTAGGTACTGTTAAAAATGAGTTAAGCAATGTAGAAAATAAGTTAGGTAATGAATTATGTACTGTAAAAAGTGATTTAATGGATACATTAGAGTCTAAGTTAGGCACCTTAGAGACTAAGTTAATGGAAAATGTAGATACTAAAGTAGCTGATGTAGAATCTAGGTTAGGAGAAGAACTGAATTCAATTAAAACCGAACTTAGGCTAAGAGTAGAAGCTCTCGAGGGACGTATGACCAACCCACCGACGATCGCCACCGACCGTTCCACCGATGGCAGCCTTCATAGCACCATTATGCCCGCCAATGCTGGGACGCCACCAAATCACAACACCATTCCAGTATTCGACGGAAAGACGCCGTGGGAAGACTACATGACTCTCTTCGAGACAGCGGCTTCGATCCACGGGTGGTCAAAAGAGACCCAAGCTTCAGCGTTGTGCCTGGCCTTGCGTGGAGACGCCTTGGGAGTACTGCAGGGGATGCCACTGTCAGAGCGGTCTAACTACGGGGAGCTGATTAGAAGACTGGAGATGCGTTTCGGCCATCGCCACATGGACCAGCTATATCGCTCACAGCTGAGAAGCAGGATCCAGAAGACCAACGAGACGCTGCAGGAATTTGAAGCGGATATCGCCCGGCTGGTGAGGAATGCCTACCCCTCGGTCACCGATGATGTGTACGAGAGCCTGGCTGTCGACAAATTCCTGGATGGACTTCGGGACCCCGAGACGCAACAAGCAGTGAAGCTCGCCCGGCCAAAAACTCTAGGCGACGCATTATCTCAGGCCATGGAGTTCGAGGCTGTCAGGCAGTCAGTACGGGGCCATGCGCGGGTTCGAGCAGCTGAAGCGGAGCCTACTGTGGTCCCTAGCGTCGAAGACATAGTGACAAAGGTTTTGGAGGCTCTCAGGACCCGTAAGAAGGAGATACGCTGTTGGGGCTGCGGCCAACTTGGACACCCTAGAAGCAAGTGTCCATCCAAGAAGCAAGAAAAGCCACAGGAACGAAGTAGGGTTGATAGGGAGGAACAACTATCAGCCCGCTACGTCAGAGGCCCGAGGAAGACCAGTAGAGTTGCGTCTTTAGGGAGCAGAACGAACAGCTTCTACGTTGATGGGAAGGTGAACGGGCAGCTGCGAAGTCTGCTACTGGATACCGGCGCAACCAAGACAATCTTGAGCTCAAAGACAGTTCCTGCTGAGAAGATGTTGCCAACGATTTGGACATTACGGACTGCCACAGGTGAGCTAGCCAAGGTCTACGGGGAGACAGTTGCCTACTTCATCATCGGGGGTCAACATCTGAAGCACCGCGCTCTCGTGGCAGATATTGATGAAGATGTCATATTGGGCACGGACTTGATGATCACATGCGGGATCAAGCTGGATATGGCAAGAGGTGTGATGACGCTGGGAGACGAAGAAGTCATCCTCCGGCAGGGAAAGGATATCTACGCACGAGTGCGCTTACTAGAAGACACCACTTTACCTTCTCGGAGTCAAATCATAACACAGGGGACGGTCGAAGGACATCTACCTGAGGGTCAATGTGTGCTTCTTGAACCTGGAAAACAAGAAGAACAGAATATCGGACGCGGCGTACTGGTGGCTAGGTCTCTCATCAAGGTCGGACGTACCACTCCGATTCGGCTAATGAACCTGAACAGCTTCCCAGTAACGCTGAACAAAGGAACACCGATAGGGGAATGTACAACCGCTACCTCAGTGGTTCGTCAGCTGCAACGTCATCCCACCGAGCTGCGAGGACTGCCGGAAGAATTAAAGGGATTTGTGGACGAATCATGTTGCGACCTTTCGCCTGAAGAGAGTGAGGAGGTGAAGAAGATGATTACCCGATGGCAGGGCGTTTTCGAGATCAGCCCAGGGCCACGGGGTAGAACGGATATCGTCCAGCACAGGATTGACACCGGGGATGCTAAGCCCATCCGACAGGTCCCGCGGAGGCTGCCTTTAGCCAAACGGGAGGACGCCGAGAAGATCATCAAGGAGATGGCGACTGATGGTGTCATTGAGCCTTCGAGTAGCCCCTGGATGTCTCCTGTTGTACTGGTGAAAAAGAAGGACGGCACAACGAGATTCTGCGTGGACTACCGCCTTCTGAACAACGTCACCAAGAAAGACAGTTATCCGCTCCCCAGGATTGATGATACGCTGGACACCCTAGAGGGGTGTGAACTTTTCTCTACCTTGGATCTCCGCAGTGGATATTGGCAGGTTGGATTGAAACCTGAAGATAAAGAAAAGACAGCGTTCTCGATTGGGACTGGACTCTGGCAATTTACGGTAATGCCATTCGGGCTTTGCAATGCTCCTGCAACATTTGAGAGGCTGATGGAAAGCGTGTTAAGAGGTCTCTCTTGGGAAATTTGCCTGGTATACTTAGATGACATCATTGTGCTGGGAAAGTCCTTCGCTCACCATCTGAAGAATCTGGAGAAGGTCTTCGAACGACTGCGTGCAGCGAACCTTAAATTGAACCCGAAGAAGTGTCATCTCTTCCGAAGGCAAGTCAACTATCTGGGGCATGTTGTGTCGGACAATGGAGTTGTCGTTGACCCAGAGAAGATTGCAGCGATCACCGACTGGCCAGTACCTCGAGATAAGCACCAAGTAAGAAGTTTTCTCGGCCTCTGCACCTACTACAGGCGGTACGTGAAAGGATTTGCAAACATTGCAAAACCTCTTACCAGGCTCACCGAGGAAAAACGGACTTTTCTTTGGGATCACGAATGTCAGGCATCCTTTGAAGAGTTGAAGAAAAAGTTGAGTAGTGCTCCTATTCTGAGCTATCCACGTCCCGAGGGCAAGTTCATACTTGACACAGACGCTAGCAACACCGCTATTGGAAGCGTCCTCTCTCAGCTCCAAGATGGAGAAGAAAGGGTCATTGGGTATTTCAGTAAAGCGCTCTCAGCTCCGGAACGCAACTACTGTGTCACAAGGAAGGAGCTTCTGGCAGTGGTGAAATCTATAGAGCATTTTCACAAATATCTATACGGCAGAAGATTCCTCCTGAGAACGGACCACGCGGCTCTAATGTGGCTGCTACGATTCAAGTCACCAGAAGGACAAGTGGCGAGGTGGATAGAGCGCCTTCAAGAATATGACTTTGAATCTGCTCATCGCGCTGGAACGAGTCACAGAAATGCGGATGCGCTCTCTAGGAGACCTTGTGACGAAAAATGCGGGCATTGTTCTCGACAAGAAGAGAAGCAGGCAGCAGTGTTGAGGACAACGGTGGTCATGGACAGTTGGCAGGATGCAGAGGTGTCAAAGGAGCAGGACAGGGACCCGGACTTGAAACAAATGAAGCAGTGGAAACTATCAGGGCAAGGAAGACCAACCTGGCAGGATGTTGCTCCAATGTCGAAGAATGTAAAGACTTACTGGGCCCAATGGGACTCCATTCTAGTGGACAACGGGCTGCTGAAACGGGCATTGGAGAACACGGAAGGAGATCAGCGCAGACTTCAGCTCATCGTTCCAAAGAGTAAAGTGCCCGAAGTACTCAGGGAACTTCATGACGGAGTATCTGGCGGCCACCTTGGAGTTCACCGTACATTGGAAAAGGTACGTGAACGTTTTTACTGGGCGAATCTCAAGGACGATGTGTTGGACTGGTGCAGGCGTTGTGCGACTTGTGCGGCTTCTAACGGACCCATAAGAAGAAAGAAGGCCCCAATGAGGAAGTACAACGTGGGAGCACCGTTTGAGAGAATAGCAATCGACATCGCTGGCCCTTTCCCTGTGACGGATGAAGGTAACCGGTATATTCTCGTGGCCATGGACTACTTTTCCAAGTGGGTGGAAGCGTACGCCATTCCGAATCAGGAGGCAGTCACGGTTGCGGACGTACTGGTGAAGCAGCTCGTCAGTAGGTTTGGAGTACCCATGGAACTTCACTCTGACCAGGGACGAAACTTCGAGTCTGCAGTCTTCTCCGTGATGTGCGAAGCACTGGGAATACGGAAGACCAGGACGACACCTCTTCACCCTCAATCCGATGGCATGGTGGAGCGCATGAACAGGACTATGGGTCGATATTTGTCCAAAGTGGTCTCCGACCATCAGCGAGACTGGGACCAGTATCTTCACCTGTTCCTGCTGGCCTACCGCAGTTCAGTCAGTGAGGCAACGGGGCAGACTCCCGCAAATGTGGTATTCGGCAGAGAACTTCGGTTGCCTTGTGATCTGAGATTCGGTTTCAAGCCTGATGAGGAAATTGCCGGAGAGGAGTACGTCTCGGATCTACGGAAGCGAATGGATAATATCCACGAGAAGGTTCGCACAAACATCCAGGGGGCGAGTGACAGAATGAAGGAGCGCTACGACATCAGGGCTGAGAAAGGTGGCTACCAACCTGGAGACTTGGTCTGGCTACATGATCCTCGAAGAAGGCGAGGCTACTCACCTAAACTGCAGAACTCCTGAGACGGCCCGTTTGAGATCGTCAAGAGGATCAACGACGTCGTATATAGGATCAGGAAGCAGCCTAAAGGAAAACTCAAGGTAGTCCATTTCAATAGACTGGCGCCGTACAAAGGAGACCATGGCCCGGCAGAAGACCAGCAGGTTAGGTACCTAAACAATGTGGAGACAAATAACTCAGTTGCTCATACTAAAGTACCAGGGACCCGTGGAGTAACTCAGGTAATCTACAGGGATATCTTCTCGTTACCAGTGGAGTATTCTCTGGCCCATTGCGTTGCCGAAGATCTGAGGACTTCTCGAGGGATTGCAACGGTCTTCAGGAAGAAGTTCGGCGGAACTGAGGAGCTGGAACGCCAAGGACCAAGTGTCGGGAAGGCACTCCACCAGCCGTACGAAGGACGACACCTGTTTTACTTGGTTACCAAGCGTGCCTCTGATCAGAAGCCGACATATGACGCACTGCGGCGAAGCCTCAATGACCTTCGGAGTAAGCTTCTGAGACTGCGTGTCACTAAGCTCGCTATTCCGAAGTTGGGCTGTGGATACGACGGCTTGGAGTGGAAGATTGTCAGGGACATGATCGAACAGACATTCGCCAACTCTGGAATTGCCATATTGGTGTGCACGTTCAACCCCTGGAAAGAAGGTGCGTCTCCATCAGTAGAAGCTCATAAATGCCCGATTTCTCCGGACTTGCTCTGGGGCAGAGCACTTTTAAGGAGGGGGCAGTGTTACGGGCGCCGGCAGGAAGGCGGAAGCGGGGGATTAGCGGCTTAACTCCGTCAGCGGGAGACGTTTAAATAGGATTAGGACGGTTCTAGATCGTCTTCTTCTGTCGGCAAAGGATTAAGAATATTCCAGAATTATCTGGCCCCTTCGAGTTCTAGAATGTTCGGCTTTGCCTATAAAAAGACTTCCGTCACCTCGAGTCAGTCAGTCTTAGCCTGAGAGTAGACCAGTGAAGATCTGTGATAAGTGTAATAAGTGAGTGTCAGTGTGATAAACTAGTCAGTGTTGAACCGGCCCGTGTAATAAGTGTATCAGTGAACTGTGACAGTCTCGCGAGTGTAATAAACTGTTTCTGTTTGTTACTGTGTGACAGTTTGTGATACTTGAAGAATCTTACGGTCGGTGGACTAGTGAACTGTAAGTGTTAATTATTAGTTATAAATTGTAGTGTAATTTTATAATATTCATAGAAACTATTGTAACTAGTTAAGCTATCTAGAATTAGTAAAATCTTATATAGGAGTTAGGCCTAGATGATAATATTTAGAATATTGTTATTATAAATTTATATTAGTTCAATTATTTAATTGTTAATAGTTTAATTGTATCCTTTTTATCATTTTGTTAATAAATATTAGTTTCTTTAATTAAGGAATTGTTTAATTCATTTTAATACCCAGTAGCCCGTAACAATATCATGAAATGCTCTGCAAGATAACATTACCATATGAGTAAGTATACAAGTTTAGACATGAAAGTAGACGAGAAAATTATTCGTGAATTAATTATATCATAACCTGACAACATTTGTCAACCAAAATAATTAAGTCATTAAACATATAATGATATCTATAAAAAGATATCTTAAAATTATGCTTTCTTTTCAAATTTATATTTGTAGTCTAAACGCAAAATATGATTGTTCCAAATCGTTGTTATTGTCTAATGTATATTATTATATGTTATATTGTCTAATACTTCTACTATTTTATTGTATTTTGGGTAATCTATACTTTTATTTAAGAGCTATATTTATGAAAGGGGTACGTCCATTACTTAAAAATGGCACACGGCCAGACAAATCTTATTGTCTTCACCGATCCTATATCCCTGTGATTTGTATATATACGTACATAAAAATTGACGTAAGTCAACGAGATCCTAATTAAAGTAATGATCAATGAATATTCTTCGATACATACAAAACAGCGATATAGGATCGTTGAAGAGAATGGGTTTGTCTGACCGTGTTACGAGCCAGGCTAGCTCAGTTGATTAGAGCACCGCGCTTGAGCTTCGGGCGACCCGGGTTCGAATGCTGTCTCTTTTCTTTCTTCTTTTCTTTATTCAAAATGAAAATATTTAAAAAGTGCGTAGATTTGATTCTTGGAATTGAGTTAAGGAATAGTTACAACAAACTTCGGAGCAGAGTTACTCGGTACTAGAGTTGCCGTGTCGGAGGTCTTGAGCTCAAATCCCGCTGCAGGGGAGACTTTTATTTAATCTTTCAGCAGTCGAGGATAGATCCTATGGCAGCTAGGACCCTCCTGTGGCTCAACGAATTTCTTTAATGTGGGTATCCAAAGTAGAGAAAACAAATCTGCCGATTGAGCGTGATCTAAGACAAATCACTTCCCTGCACAAACGTTGTTAAAGAAACAGTACGGTATCTACCACGTACTGAACCCAAGACCCTTCATGAGTTATAATTGACTACGATCACGTTCAATATTTATGGCTGATGGTTGTTTTGCTATGTATCGAACTACAGACATTCAACCAATAACACTTATCCGGAAAAAAATTAATTACAAATATAACTAAAGGACCAATTATCTAAAAATAATAATTTCAATATTACTTTTTACCAAATTAATTTAAACAAAAATAGTAATTAAATACTTTTTCATATAAAAGTGTTTTCTTTCCTTTCGTCATTTACAAACCGCAACTACTACCAATTATATCTCCTATCAGTCTTGAAGAGCGTAGATCCTTGAACATAACGTCATAAGATTATAAAGAAGGGTTTTAATAAGTAGGTTAAAATAGAATGACATTTAATCGACCTTAAGACGTCAAGAATAATTGAAATAAATATAAAATAATAATAGAAATAAATGTTTTCTATTAGTTGCGATTAGGCATTGCGTCAACAATTACTTCATTGCTATAGTTACTGCTACCACAAATGCTATCAGAATTTTTTATTATATTGCTTGTACAATGCCAAAGGTTATTGTTATCATCTCCTGTTAGATGATTGATTGATATTATTAAATCAATCAATTTATAATATTATCCAGCGACATTTCTATTGGATTCACCATAAATAACTCAAAACACTTCATTTTACTTTCATTTGTTTGATAACAGTTTTCTATTCAGAGTTGTTATATACAAATCTAAATAATCATCTGTTTATTAATAATTATATGCAACTAGGCCATGCATTTCTAATCTTCCCCTAGCCCTAGTTCCTTGCCCAGATAACAGATACAAGGCAAGAGAAAGAACAAAATTTTTGTAATGAGTTGACAAGTGGAATGTTGTGTATTCGCTAAGAATAAATTATTTTGCATTTAAAAAGTCCATTTCTTCATGTACATACAGTGTTTGATATGAACAAATGTTCATTAAGAATTTTTATTGGAATTTTGGATTGTGTTTTTTTGTATCTTTTTTATATGTACATACATGATTTGCAGAACCCAAAATTTTGTTCCATATGTTCAAATAGGTCTTATTGTACTATATAGATTAGTCGTTTGTTTCGTAGGTTAAGAAAAGATATGCAGTCCAAAAGATGTGATAGTTGTTTGTATCGTTTTGTCACTATAATTTTGTATGAATGTCCCAAGTATATATTTTGTCCTGGTTTAGTCCGAGATAAAGTACATAGTTTTTAGAAGGTACATATTTGTTGTCAATTTTGATGCCTTTAAACGAAGCTTTCCTTTATAGCTTACACGAAGGAAAAAGTTAATATGGTTCAATTTTGTTGAGCTAATTTTGAATTGCCATTTATAAATCAAGTAGATGATTTTGGAGAGCTTTGGAAGCTGTGTTAGAATCTTTGTTGGACAAAAGAAGGATTATATTGTCAGCGAAGGAATAGTTGGTCGTGTAAGATAATAAATATCTCTACAATAATAGACAGCCTTTATAACATTACCTGTTCATCCCCAAACAAATAATCAAAATGCAGGTACCTTAAGTTGTCCTTGACCACTTGATTGGTAGCGACTTTTCTTTACCAATTACAACGATATAAGCGAGTGAATCTGATGCCACAGTTTAAACATTTTCATTTATTGCTGATTGGGTATAACACTCCTTGGTCACTTCAAGGTCTCGACTTGTGCTATGACACCTTGGATAATACATTAATACAATATTATTTTATCCAATGGTTACTGCAATTTTACACAGTATTACAGTGCATTATTTTTATTTTAATAAAAATAATGCTTAAAAAAGTTTATAATTTAAGGTCATAAGCTAAGGTTTGCATATTGTAAATACCGAATAATAAATGAAGTTCGTTAGCCGTGCACTGTAATCCGCGGAGGGCTTTCCCTCCAGACCACTTGACCTATCTTCTTCGTGTGTGGCACCAGAGACATAGGTCACCGTAGGATGATCCTTAGAACTCCATTTTACTATGTCATATGTCAATCGCTTTTAAAAGTTGTAGAAGATTAATAATTTTAATTAATTAATAAGAATGAATATGTAGGAAACACTATTTTATTAACTCAGTAGGTAGCTAATGAGCACACATTTAAAACAAATTATTTTTTCTACAATTAATAACAAGAAACAGCTCGCCGTTTCAGGCTACTTCAACACACTATAAAAACGCTCTAAGCTCCCAAATAATCACTCATACACATGACAATCATTAGACCCATCTGGACGTACGTAATAGAGCTTTGGGGCTCCACTAAGTCATCGAATTCCTATCGTATTCAATCCTTACAATCCAAAATCCTTCGTAAAATCCTCAATGCTCTTTACTTTGTAACGAACAAAGTAATCCATAATGACCTTAGTGTCTCGGTTGTTGCTGATTTGACCCGAATCCGATATCAACCTTTTCATGACAAACTTCATTTCCTCTCAAAACCACTGGTTTCAAACCTCACAACCTCTTCAATTCCTGATAATCCTCCAAGACGTCAGAAAAGAAGATGGCCTCGTGACCTAAGCTGAAATTTGTATATGAGTTCTACGACTGGGTAGTTTCTCTGCTTGCCTTTGTCTCTGGACATGATATATTTTTCATTACATTTACTTCATGTATTCTGTACACAGTTTTCAATTTCAACAAATAAATTTTAAAAAATAATAATAACTTTGGCCATTTGGTTATTAGTGTAATACCTCATTTATTTATACAAGAATAAATTTTCAACAGTAAAATTACTTGCCGTTTTATTTGTTAAAATCAAAAAAGCTGCTTATAGCTTCCCTGTTGATAATAATTTTCTTATCTAAGTGAAAGTTTTTTTTTTTTTTTTCTTAACCCCTATAAGTTTGAAGATTTGTAATCTGGGTTACGATTAGGTTGGAGAGGAATCTCTTTTACTGTACTGCGCACATTTTAAGAGGAGGATGAGAAGACGGAAGGTTCTAATTTCTTTCTTTATTTCTTAACTTTGGATTTTTCCGGTGATGGGGCACACCGTGTCCTTTTCCTTTTAAAAGTGAAAGTTTATTTATGACTAGATTTTGTCTAATATAATGTAACTCATTCTTTGGGTAATAAAGAATATGGATTTAGCATATCCAAATTGGAACGATTTTAAATAATTATTTCAATATAGCAAAGAAGGGAAGTTGAATAAGAAAAGATGGCAGTTTAAATTCTTGAGGACTGCCCAAAATAAAGACGTATGTATATAAGTTAAAGATTTATATTCCAATTTGATTGTAAGATGTATTGAATAACTATAATAGTCATAACAATTAAGAAAAATCCTGCTGAATTATATTTTTATTGAAAAGAATACATATAAATACGGCAGGATGATATACTATTATATTAGCATGTACTTCAGTTTCAACCAGCTTCACAAGCACAAGCTTTAATTTTATTAAATTAATAAACTAATAGGTTGGGGGAAAAGAAATACATTATTTTATCGGTAGAAGGCTGTATTGATTGATATTAAATTAAATTGTACCAATATTACCCCGGGTTAATATATGTGTATTATAAAATGATATATTTTAGCTTCATAATTGAAGCTACTACTCAAGTTTTATAATGCGATGAGTCTTTTAATGAAATAACTAATATATTCTTACAGCTCTGGCTAGATCATTTATCTTCTTCTAATTGTCATATTTATTTGAAATTTATAGAGCTATATATTACGGTTATCTTTTAATTTAAATTAATTTAATTTACTAGGTGAATGTCAGCTTACGATAATTTATCATTTAAGAGTAAGTTTAAGAGTAAGATTTATAACAAAAAGATGTATGAAATGTCATTTTATATATATATATATATATATATATATATATATATATATATATATATATATATATATATATATATATATATATATATATATATATATTATCAGAATCAATTTCGAATCTAAGTTTATGAAACCTATACGTATGACCCTTGAAATCGAGTATGTAATAAGTTTAGCAGTAATTATTTAAAAATGCTGAAATAAAAGTGGAGGATTAAGGTAATAAGAAATGTTAAAACGTTAGCCAGGTCGAAGGCATATGATCATCCGTGAAGAGAATGTTAAGTGCTAAAGGTTAATTCGTATTTAAAAGCTAGCATATACTTGCTAAATCACTGCATCGTGTGGACAGCTGAATTACGCAAAGTTGGAATTTTTCATTCTTAAGGTATTTCCAGTTATTATTTTTTTGTTATTTATTTGATTGTTATATTTTACTTATAATTAATTTAATTTAAATGAAGAATGCTAATTAAATCAAAATAAAATAATAGTGGTATGCCAAATTATTCCAAAGCTTCAGCATTTGCATTACTAAATATATGTTCATGGCCTCGGGCCCTTCTATTATAGAAATGTTGTTAGAGTGCTGCCAGTTAGTAGTGCCTCTACATGTTCTGTCATGTATTTATTTATTCATATAGCCCTTGTACTTGTACTACAACTTGTACTTGTATTGTTGCAGTTGTACAATTCAATAAAAAAAAAATGACAATTTATGTTGACATTAATTATGATGCAAGTACATCAATACTTGGGAAAATGACATATAGTTAGCAAAGAAATATAATTTATTACATTATTAGTAAGATTTAACATTTTATTCAGCAAGAAGTTTCCCCGTGAGGAGTTCCCTCTCGTTGAGATTTCCATCACTATTTTAATTTACTTTCTACTTATCGTTATTCAGGAAAGAGGGACAAGAAATCAATTGGATATAAATAACATTATAAAATAAAATATATATTAATATTTTATACAAAATCTACCGCAATGAAAACAAATATTGGAACATTAAGAGTGCCTCTGCTAGGGAAACACCGCAGTGAATAAAAATATTGCAACTTAAAGAGTTTAACAGTGTAACACTTCCGCATACCCTCACAGATCTTGAAACAAACTTGGGACTTGTAATTCATATCTGTCAGCCCATATTATGAATATGGCAGGTTTGAACATGCCAGCCTAGAGAATGTCTTTTCAAATCCAGCTAAAAAAAATCTAAATCTAAATAGGATGATTTCTTCGATATAAACTTAAAAAATGATCTGCGTGAGGTAAATTATCACGGGGACGCCAATCCCGGGTTAATAAAGATGCTTCAGAAACTATTAATCATAATGTAATAAGAAAATCTTGATGCCATAATTAATTTAAGTTGTAATATTTTTTTTATTATTATTATTTTTTACCTAATATTTAATATAAATTCATATACATTTTGTGACAAGAGGAATGCTAGAAGAGATTAATAGCCCGAAAATAATTCGAACCAGTGTCGCAAGAGATGATCTAGTGTGAAGTTCGGTATCCGACAATAAATTTTATTCTCCATTAACAGATGACCTCTAAAGTACAATTATCATAACTCTAACGTTAGTTCTATGACCCAGGCATATTTCGTAATTATCGATGTTGACTATGGCTCCTGTGTATCATTATGATATACGTGATTTTATGAGTATGACAATCACTGAGCATTGTCTCCAGCCTACCACGTACAAGCGCTGAAATTCTTTGAATTCTTCAATGCTATTAAAGGACTTAGTTTCAAAATACATCTCCGATACCTATAAATTAAATTAACCTTCTCGGTTATTACGCGTCACATTGTCTTCTAGGTTTAATAAATGCTATTGCATTAGTTTGAGTAATGTTGCAAGGTTTAGTTAAGTGGCTGAATCCTCCTAAAGTTGTTCTGAACACTTGAATTGTTTTACTACACTATTGAATCATTAGGTCCCTAGAAGTTAGTATATCTATAATGTTGATTAAATAGTATATATTTTAATGGAATATCGGTCTTACCGTGTATTCAGTACATCGGTTAATACAACACGAGATGGAAAAGAGAGGAAAAGAAGCAAGGTAAAAGATAAGAGATACAAAATTACTCAGGAAATGAGCTTCAAACACTAGATTTTTAAGAGTCTACCACAAACATCAAACAGTAGAAAAATTCTGCCAACTTTAAGAAATAAAAAACAGTGCAAAACAGTTCAGAGTTAAAGAACTCCTTGATTCGGCAAATCTATTTAAAAATTTCAACTAAGATGGTGATGATCTGGTGTTATTGAAAGTAAATACTCTCGGCTTATTTGGACTACGCGAAAAAATTTTTAGGATCAATATAGCACATTTGATAGTATTAGAGTCTAAAATAGCTAATCAATAAAATGTAAGCAGACATACATCACTATTCTAGTTTAGTTAATAAAAAGTTTAATTCTTTTATATGTTTAACCAGTGATATAGTCAATAATTATTGATTGGAAGTTATGTCATGTGTGGAAGAAAGGGATCCTAATAATAATTCTCTAACCTTCTATCGGTATCAATTTGCCGGTTGTGAACTTAACAAAAAAACAGATAGCTATGGTTGGGTGACAATTTCTCCAAATGCATGAATTTAAGCTATATAAGAATTGGGTAAAATGATGGGGTAAAATGATCAGCAGCTTGTACCACAGGAGCCCAAAGATAGATAGATATTAGTACAGGATCTGTACTGCTTCTTAGCCAAAGGTCGTGCAATGTAATTGGCTTAGAAGATTACTTGACCACCATAGTTTTTCCAAATTCATGGTACTCACTTAATATAAGCCTTGATTTCTGGGCTGTTAACAGCTGTTTATTTTCCAGGGACTGTCTTGAACTTGGGTTACAGAAATAGATAGCAAGGATCAAAGATTTAATCTGTGTTTGGTGGCAGATTATATATGTAAGCCCTAAAGAACCATAATGTACTTAAAGTTCGCTGAAAATTCGAAATACTCACGTTGCTATGTTGCAAATTCCGTCAAAACGAACCCAGCGTTTATCGGAAACCTTTCATGATAAATAATTAGATGTTTCCACGAGTCAAAGTCTTGTCAATCTCGAAAAAACTAGAAAATGACAATCTGCTTATTTGTGGTTAAAGCTGCCTGGGAAAGGTCAAAGAAGATATGAGCAGATAGCCATGTGACGTAAGTTGTAAGTTGGTTAACCATCATAGCTTCTTTGCAGAATTCTGAATTATATCACTAACAGTGATTACAAAATAAAGAAAGCTGAATTAAGAAAAGTTAATAATTACATTAATTGTTATAATATAATTAATAATTAAACCATGGAAAAATTAAATAACTTTTTAATCTGTTTTGAGTAATTAATGGCACATTTTGCTTTAACATAATGTGCTCTTTTGGGAAAGGTATGCATATTTATTAAAAAAATGAAAGGAAATAAAGTAGCAATCAAAGAATCATTGATAATCGATAATTTAGTTATTGATTATATAAATACACACATTTTTTCTTCATGTATTAATCTGTATTTAGCGCTTTTTTTTATATATGTTCTGCACTGATATTATCTATTTATAACACTTATTTGTTAGGCTTATATTATATTAATAGAATTATATTTGTTTTCTTATTAAAGAGGCCTATTAAGAACCTGGTGTCTATTTAAATTTTTCCTATCCTACTTTTTTCTATTTCGTTCCTCCCAATATTCTTTCATTCTTTCATTGTGCTGCTTCTTTCGGTCCTCGTACCACTTTGTCCCAGGTTTCTTAATCAGCCTTCCTTAGAATCCCTCCATACTAAAGATCCTATTTCCACGGTTCCACGGTCTTCCCTTATATTATTCGTTTCAAAATCTTTTTTTATTTCCTGGATCCAGCTACCTGTTCTCATTTTCTCCCAAAGCTGCTCGAGTATTTTTTTTCTGTAATCTAGAATCATCCATTCAGAGAATATGTCCAAAAAAATAAAAATCTTCTTATTTTCTTTCTTCTTTACTCTTTATTCTTATTGTTTCTGTCATTGTTTCTGTGTTCCTGAACATTTCATCATTAGATTTTAATTTCCACACTACTGTTCTTTTCACTGCATTTTGCTCACGAGTCTTCCTTCTAAGGACCTTGAGTGTATCTAGACTATCGCTTAATCCTTGGCATTCACTCGAATATTTACGGTATCTAGTAGTGTAGTGAATTACTTAACGATTTTTAAATAAGCAACTGTATTTATTTTTTTAACCGCTTTCTTTAAAGTCCTTACATTACTATTTATTTTACTTCAAAATGTTATTAATTTAGAATAATGGTTTTATTTTATAATTTATTGTCCCTCCGCTTTTACAACTTTCTATAAGCTAAGTTCTTATTTTTTCTCCGGAGTAATTCACAAATACAATTTCCGAATCCCTACACATCGTCTCTCTATTTAGATTGTTACTAACTTAAACATCTCCGAGGTATAAGCAGTAGGGTAAACCGGGGAATTGGCGACACCTTAAGTGTTTTTTATTTTTATATTTTGTATTTAAAGAGATATAAATACAAAATAAAACACATAACTACATCGAAATGTGGCCTACCGATTTCTTATATGCATATGCTTAAACAACTTCACATTTTTTTTGTAAATAATTGTTTGTAAACTATAACCACCAATCGGAATTGCCCCATGAACCAGGGTAATTCCGACATACCTTTGGTGTAATGCCAACATGGGTTGTAGAAGGCAAATTAAATGCTGTAATAATTTTAAAAAACTTTTTTATTGTACATCTAACGTTTACAATGAAGTGGTGAACAGTTAGTAAAATAAATGTGCAAATATTGAGGAAATTATTATTAGGAGTAAAAAAGTATTTACAACAAATCCAAACTTTGAGTAAACATATTTTGTAATAAAATGTATATCTAAGCTAGATGAAAAGAGAAATTATTTTTTAATGCAATGGTCGCAAGTATAGTTTTCCGCAGAGTCAAATACGCTACAATCAGGGTAAGCCCACAATCCACAAACGACACACCTAAACCAAAGTTCGTTACCTCCAAATTCTCCACACACTAAACACATTTCCGAGTCTTCTCCAATTAAATTTACCATGTCATCCATCTCGTCATCGTCACATAGCTTCGACTCATCAATGTCATCTTCAGACGAAGACTCTGAGAAAGATATTTGTCTTCTGCATGTTTTATTTACTTTTTTTATTTTCTTTGCAACATTTGACTTTTTTGATTCATTTTCACAGGCTTTTACATTTTCATCTACTTTTTCCTTCTTGATTTTTTTCTTTTGTGGGCACTTTAGGATTTTCGAGGAGTTTTTTAAGTGCTATCTTGCCCTTTACCTCTTTCTCCTTTTTGATCTTCTTCGCTTGTTGTAATACAATAATAATATAATAATAATACAGCTTTCATAGGCTGCTACCAGTGACAATAGTTGAGTGCTGTTTAGGTCTGCCTTTGGTTTTGAGTTGATTGTTAGGTTGTTGTAGGCCTAGAGGAGATATTATTGAAAGCTGTTGTTTAAAACCAAGCAGATCACGACGTAGACTTTTTTCTGCATTTGTCGGCATATCATGCACACTGTTTGAAGATGTTCTAGCTTCAGGGCTTTTATAGGTGCCAGTTATGTTCAAATTTGGATGATTTATAGTTTTCTTTCTTAATCTTTTCTTAGAACGCACCATCTAAAAATAAATAAACAAAAACGCGTTAGCCAATCCCATTCATAATGAACCGGGGCAATACCGACATGTCGGAATAGCCCCGGCCAGGGATGCTGGCATTACCCCGGCAAGACAAGTTGGCGTCTAAACAGATGATGGCAGGTTATGAGGGCAGGTTAGTGACCGAACCGAAACAAAAACTATACTAAACTACTCGCTCAATATCGTGCTTTATTGCTTATATAATCTTATTTAGGATTTCAAACTTGTAATTACATTTACCTTCTATGAAGTGCTAAGGAAATATTACAACGAAATCAGCAAAAACTTTTAATTTCAACTCACAGCTCAACTTGTTTACCTAAACGACAGAGACACACTGGGCGTTAGTTGCGGTGATGTCTGCATGGTTGCAGCGCTAGCACTTCACAAATATCTCTGCAGCGGATGGCTAGAACTGCAGTGTCGGTATTACCCGGGGTGTCGCCGTTCCCCCGGTTTACCCTAATAATTTAAATAATAGGTATTATGCATAATGCCTAACTGACATTAATAACATAATAATACATAGCAATTTTCAAACCATTAACGGGATCTATTTATATCCTTGTTCTTGCCCCTTACGTAATAGAATGTACAAGTCTATTATTTTGTTTACAAAACATTCTATTTTTTATTTTTGAGATATTTAAAATTTTCAGTTTCAGTGCTCGAAAATAGGCAAAGTTATTTAGAGCTTTAATTTAGTCGGTTTTTTTATTCACAACAATAAAGTACTTATTCGAATATTTTATCTAAAATGTAGCTCAAGTATAATTTTGAATGTTATGCAAATGTGATTGTATTTGTATATTATAAATTATTGTTGTACAATATTTAGTATTGTATTTAATTGATTTCATTTGCGCTATAATAATAAAATCACTGTCTTCAATTAAATGTACCCCTTTGCCACCAGCTATTTATGCTTTCGCCGACTTTGTCTTTGTTTAAGAAATGAGGTAGATAATAAATTTCCTTAGTTGCATCGTTAACTGGTAGCCTTTATATCATTCTCAGGCTCTTCAATGTATGCTTGAATCTTAAGAGTTATTAGATGGATAGATTTTTTATTTGTCTTTGGGGCTTCCCCATACAAATAGAGCCCAGCTTGGCTATACATTAGATTATTATGATTTTAACAATTTATGTCATATCATTTCAAAATGAAAATAAAATAAAATTTACTAACAGATTCTGGTTTTTAAAACATAAATAAATAGCAGATTAAAGAATAAACAATTACTGGTGCTATGATGGAAACAATAAAAATAAATAAACGAAATATCACTTTAAAGATAAACTAAAACAAATACTTAATATTAAATGGTCTATGTTAAACAGTTTAGCACTTTTTGAACTTTTGAGCACTTTTGAATCATGTAATAATACACTTTATGTAACTTTTCTACACTGTCGATATTAAATATAGCTTGGATACTTTGGTTATCAGAAGATTCTAAGAAACTAAAAAGTTATTACAGCATACGTAATAATGTGTTCTAACCTATTTAGAAGTTTAAAAAAAAAAAGGAAGTGAATGTGGAATTTTGAATAAATGTCCATTGGTGGAAAAATTCGGCAATTGAGTATAATCACTTCCTTGATTCAAAAGCAGTGCATCTCCCCCACCAATGTAACCAATGCAGTGTTCTCCACGAGTTTTAGTGATTCAGGATTTTAATTATTGTAAAGTGGATGTATGTATTTTAAACTATTCTAGTATTCATCAAAGCTTTTTCGATCAAATGCTCTACAATTTTCTAAGATAATAGTTTTAAACGTTTTAAACACTATGGACAGGAAAAAAAAATGTGTGGCAATTATTCTAGAATTAATATCTGATTGTAACTCAACCCTATTCTAGAATTAATATCAACCCTGTTCGGTCGTACAGCTCATGTAATGATGTCTTCAACGAAGAATCTTCCAAGTTTGTAACTTTTAATTTATTTCTAACATTTTTATGAAGCATACATTCTTTTTGTGCTAAAACTATTTTTATGATTTTAGTTTTTGTTAAAACTTGCATAATTTTCACAGATAATATTTTTGAAGTTTTTGAAATCAACAGCAGTCTACTTCGAAGTGGTAGAAATAGTAAATCTCGGACATTTTGATTAAATATGAAATTATATATTGCGTATTTGATGCCATTTGGATTTATGCAAAGTTTTATACATTTAAAAGGGGAATTCATAATTATTTTCCTTGAGTTGCATTCAATAGCTCCTGAATTGTTCGTTTTTAAATAACAAACAATTATTATGTGGTTCACTCACATTAAATGGTTTTTCGTCAGGTTGTTTAATTAAGATATATTGCAAATTGATACTTACATCGATTAAGATCTCCTTTAATCTTAAGGGGTATTTCAGAATTCATTAAATCACATTTATCAGAGTCACCTGTGATCTAGAGGTTAGCATAACAATCTTCTACTAACAAGATGGGGGTGGCCAAAAAGTAGGAATTTTTTAAAGGATGAAAAATATCCTTGGCCATGAGATCCTTCGAAAGGGAAGTAAAATGGGGTTCGGGGTCTGGTACCAGCTAAAGATCCTTATACTAATTATACTAAGATACTTATACTTATTATACCTGGAATAAAAAAACAATATTATTAAATGCATTAATCCTACTTTTAGATTAAGATGTTTGTACCTCACATTAATTTATAATCATTTAGTTTTACAGAAAACTTATTTAAGCTAATATTGGATGAGACATTATTGGATCTGCTGACATTCATTTGGAGAACACGGTACCAAGATCCGGCATACGTGGGCGCGCGCACGAAGATTCACGTTGCGCAAACTGTAATAAAGAAGGTTCGATGTAAGGTCAGGCGGACGAAACGAAGATCCTGACGCCTTTAAATGAATCAGACTCACGTTGTCTTATGGTTAACGTGGGAACTGCATATTGACCGCACGTTGTGATATGTGCGCCTATCTCTTGCGTATTCAGTAACACATAATGGAGCGGTTGAATAGTCGAAATGTTTCGTTTTTCTCAGCAATTTAATGTTGGTGTAGCTCGCTATTGCAACGGCTGCTGTGAGTTGGATTTGTAAATTTTCTTTTTATTGGCACATATATTCCTCTCGTTTATGTATCATCCTGAATCCCTAACAGCGCTGAACCGCCAAACCAAAGGTTATGTATTTGTTGATCATGAGTCGAAATATTTATGTTGCGAAAAAATATAATATTTTATTAATTTATCTTATTCACATATTTTATTTGTAGTCTTATTTTGTAAACCTTAAAGGATTCACGTGGAAGCGTGGATTGAAAAACCTCCCAGTGAAGACACTCTTAGCGTGGTTCATCTCTCTGATGTAGATCTCTGCTCCAGCAACGTTTCTTGTCAGATTCTGACAAAAAAAAAATAAAAATAAAATTTTGGTAGTTTTTTTATTGTGTCAGTCACGAGTGGTACGTTCAGGTCTTTGTGTTCTGATTTATCAGTTCTGTTAAAAGGATAATGAGTAAAATAACGAAAGAATGTTTATTGAAAGATTTGAATAGTCAGTAAGTGAGATTTTTTGCATCTTTATATGGACCGAATTATCAAAGCAAACTCTTATTTCCGATTAGCTTAAGCCAATTTTTGTCTTTCAACATTATAGACAATGTTCCACATCCGTAAGTACAGTGAAATAATTTATCTATAAAGCGCATAAGGGTGATACTTTTACAAATAAACGTTTAAAGTTTAAAAGTAACTAGAAATAGTTTTACGTTATTTTAAAAAGTAATCAGAAGTTGTTTCTTTATTCCTAGAAATGTAGTTGAACAGTTGAGGTAAAAAATGTAGTAACCTATCCGTTAACTCCAAGCTAATAAGCAGCGCAGCGAAAATTTGTTCCTGTGGCTTGTAGAATCATCAGAAAATAATTTAATTAAAACTTGATCAAGATGAACAAAACCACATCAATTTACCAATTAAATTAGACATTAACCTAGCTTAAACTTTAACTCCGTGAGCTTACTTTAAAGAAGTTGTTTGATAAAAAATTTAAAAAACTTAATCAAAAGCAAACCCATCTGACGATAAAGAAATTTCAGAAAATGGAAATTGACAAAATCATATTTATTATTTAGTTTTCAGACCAACTATACATGACTCGGAAATAATACTTATCCACTTAGCAGAAGAAAAGAAACAAAATAGATAAAAAAAACCTTAAACTATCCTAAGATAGTAAGCCTTCGAAAAAATTCGATCCACGAAGTGCTTATATTTAACGAGTGTGTATTAAAGTATTAGAGATTAAAAAAACATTATACTTCCTTTGTGAAATTCCTTTTTCGCCGTCCGCCTAAAAGGAGCTGAATAACTAAAACCAAAATGTATTGCTCCCAACAATAAATAAATGTGATATCAAGGAATATATCAGCAATAAAAAAACATTTTTTTTTTTATCTTTTCCCAGGGCCTAATGGTTTTCTAACAATAACCGTTATTTGAAACGATATGAACTGGTTTCGAATTTAATTATCTTTTCATTCTTTTTAAAGTATTACCATTTTTAAAAAGTATCCCGATGCTCTATCTTTATATTTTCTTATCAAAAGTGTTGAATTAATTTCGGCTGTGTCGTTTATCTGGCTGTTTTTATTAAGGTATATAAAAATCTCCATCTACATAGGACCATTTATCTTTTCAATTTATATTTTTAAAATATTTATAAATCTATTTACCCTTACTAACATTTATGAAATTTTATATCAATTTACAGTATGCATATTAGTTAATTCATTTTTCTGTTTATAAAATATTATTATTTTGAGCTCAAACCCAGTCATGAGCAGCAACAGCTAGAAAAATGTCGATAAATTACAGTTATACAGAGAAACCATATTTCATCATCGATTTGTAAATACAATACAGGTATTATCATTGTCTTTTTTAACACTTGTAATAGTCTGTGTTTATGTGTTATAAATATAATATAAAACTATTTATTTATTATATATATTTATAGAATACAATCAATAAAATAGAAGAAAAACTCAAAAAGAAACACTATTATTTATTATAATGCAATTCGGAAAAACCGCAATGCAAAGCGTTATGTTTCAAATTTCTCTAGTAATACACCCTCTTACCGGTCAACGTTTCGCCTATTCAGGCGTTATTTTGGATGTTGAACGTCTTGGTGGTGGGGTGATGTATCATGTTTGGAGCCTGTTTGGGCTGTTGGTCGTTGGGATATATCGCAGCTTTTCTTCGAGATGTGATTCACATAACCTTTTTTTGCTTTTGTGTCTTGATAATGCCTGAATAGGCGAAACGTCGACCGGTAAATTGGTGTATTACTGGAGAAATTTGAAACATAAGGCTCTGCGTTGTGGTTTCTCCCAATTGCATTATATATAGAATATTTTCATTAAATAGGATATTTGTAGAAAAACGTCTTTGGACCGTCAATCGTGATTTTATCTTATTATAGACATATTCAGATTTACGATAAGATAAGTTCATAAATTATAATCAGTGTTTCCTGATGATCTTGAAAGGTTTTTCTCTCCGAAATTGGCTATCTTGATAATCCTAATTATTAACGGACGCTGAATTTTCTGTTGTTAAATTTTCTGAGAAGTTCCTGCGGGATCAGCCATAATAAAATGTCTTCTATATGTATATCATACAACGTACATATATTAAACGTGTATCTGTCATATTTACCAAACAATTATAAGATTTTGTATTAGTATCAGGAACAAGAAATTCGCTAGGTACGCCTTACATTTTGATCTAATTTTCTTAATATCTCCATTTGTTTCAATCTCTGTGGAAACTAAGTGAATGATGTTTCGGGAAATTTTTAGTTAGGTATTTATTTATTGCATATGGGAGCTAGGGCCCTCCTGGGGCTCACCCAGTCTCTATAAAATGTTATAAAAATAGGGTAGCCAAAATAAGTGGAAAAAATCTGGCGGTTGAGCGTGATCTAGGACAAATAACCTCACTGCAGAACCGTTGTCCATGAAACAGTACAGTCTCTACCATGTACTGAACCCCAGACCCGTTCACAGGCTGTAGTGAAACGAATTGGTAAAGTTCAAGATCTCCAAGCTTGAAAAACCCACTTCGATTTTTTTAGCACAAGTTACAATGATAATCGCTTCCTGTCAACGATGCCTGAAGATTGTGATGAAGGTAGAATACAAAATCAGAACAAATATAAATCCAAGCATAAATTTTCTATTAGTATTTTTAAATATATTATCTGAAGATGGACAGATTTCCTCCCTAAAATCTCAGAATGAAAAAGTAATTTCGAGGTGCAAAAATCCATACCTACTTAGCGGATCACCTCCGCGTTTCACTTAGTGGCCTCGCCGGACTGCCTTTAATTATAAGGCATTCTAATTATTAAGTGTTAAAAAAAATTAATGTGTTTGAAAAAATCTGTTTTTGACGGGTAAGTAAGGGAATAAAGTCTGTCAATGAGTAAAGGGTGAGTCAGGGAGTGAATATACATGAGAGAACGAAAACATGGAATTTGGACACACAAAAAAAACTAAAAAAATTATATATATATATATATATATATATATATATATATATTTTTTTTTTTAATTTACACTAGTTTAATACATTATTAAACAAGAAAATGACGACTGTATGACTGACCAGCAAGATGAGAATCGCCTTTCATGCCAATAATATAATTTAACATCAGTCTCCAATTATTGAAGAATGGAAAGCTTAATCCTCTTAATACATAGAATAGAGTAACTCTCCCTTTTACTGTTGACAAATTTAAAAAATAAGGGAATAATTTTAAAGTTTAATTTTTACAAAACTAATGTAACCCGTGTAAACAGCATGAAAATAATAATAAATAAATCTTATATAACAAAAGAATATATCTAATGATTTCATAAAAAACTCAATGGTTTTTATTTTGGTATTTTTTTTTTTAGTGAGTGAGTGAAGTGGTGATGTAAAACATCGTTTTCAACAAAGACTGCCCCTGCATATCTGAAGATGGTGACAAGTGTCTGGCTGCCTGTTTGGAACGATGCTGAAATATACTTATCTACTGCCTTCCTTTCGAATTCTAACCATCCAGCCAAGCTACCCTAGCAAATTCCAGTTCACATCCTCTTTTTTCTGTTTCTTTTCAAAGGTTGTTATTCACATTGATGCTACTTTTTGCCACCCTGCATACTCAATATGAACAAGTTTACAATATAATTTTTAGATAACTTTATGTCGATTTAAATTTAGATAAAAATCTTCAATACTAAATTCTTCTCTTTGAATTATTCGATCTTCTGAAACTGCGAATATTGAAGCTACAACTGTCTCGATGATAATCAAAAGTAGAATATATATTTTGATATTCTTGTCGTATCTTAATTGACGGGTTTACTCAGGGTTATCAGATGTGAAGTCAATTAGCATAAACTTTGCAAAGCCCATCATTGGATGTGGACAGGATGACTTGAAAATCAGGCGCTTACATTAAAGCTTAGGTAGCTGTCCTGCTTTGTCCAGTTCACTATCTTCTTTATGACTTTGAACAACTTTTTGGGGAAGGCCAATGATCTTGAAATTGTTTTAATATATTTGCTTTTTTTATTTTTGAATAAATATGAAATTGTTTTAATATATTATATTGCTCGTATGGGTTTCGCTTTGTCAATGTAATGTAATATTGATATAAACTGCGTCCAGTTTTAAATTTTTTTGATTTACTCGATCCATCCTACATATCTATTGGGCTCTACTTTCTTTTGTAAATGCAGGAAATAAGAATGAAGTGTCTAGGAACTGTAGTAGTTTCTTAGTTATATTTACTAATTAATAATAATTAGTAATCATAATTACTAATTTATAAAAATTCAATCTACCATAAAATAATTATAGTAGATTGAATTTTATCGAGTTATAAAGAATTTTATTCAGGATAACTAATATGAATTCTATAAAAATTAACTTATCATTACTTGGTAGAGACTGTACTGATTCAAGGACAATGATTGTTTAGGGTGGTGATTTGTTCTAGATCACGCTTAACCGCAAGATTTTGTCCCTTATTTTAGATATCCACTTTTTAGAGGCTGGGTGAGCCCCAGGAGGGTCCTAGATCCTATATGATCCATCTCCGGCTACTAACAGACTATAATTAAAGTCTATAATTACGCATCACATACCATTTGGCAATTCTCAACAGAAACTATTTCCAGATAGACCTGAAGAATAGTATCTCCATCTTGATAAAAATAACCAGAATAAAGCTTTTATTAAATAAATAATTGTATGTCTGTACCAAGTCTCAAAACCAGAATATTACATGGAGATATTAGAACCCGTAAAGACAGGTAAAAGAATTTTTCAAAGTATTCACACATATATAATTTAAGTTAGCTGTAAAAAAAAGTTTATATTGACCAAAAATTAATGCCTTGAAATAATATGGAGTAATATTGACTTATGAAGCAACACATGGTGTTAACTGGTATTGGTTTTATCTACAGTATTTTTAAATTACCATCATTTTTATATTTCAATTACAATTCAATGAAGCTCACACTGCCTCAAGGCATGTTATAATTGGAGCTTAATTGTAGCCCAGATTGGTTTGGGTATAATACACAATTATTGTAGTGGATAAGCTGAGATGATTTGAAATTCTATTAGATTTCGAAGATGGACCATTGATCTGGTACTAGCCCACAGCCATGGCAGGAATTCTAGATTGGATTTCTTCAATATAAATGGATGGTAAATATTGAAGTTATTTTCTACCGCGTTTATCCAATTAGTGACACAAGTTCAATATTTGAAGATTAAAAACTATTTCCTAGAATATGGAAAAGAAATGCTTTCATTTACATGGTGCAATATTTAAAAAAAGGCAACCTTTCTTTAATACATATGCCAATTTCAAAACACCTTCCTATAGGTTCTTTTTTTTTTTTTTTTTTTTTTTTTTTTATTGATATTTACAACTGTAATAACATTACATCAAGTAAATTGGCTGTATGAACAAAGGACATGAACAAAAAAATCACTTGTGGAGAAACTATCCATTGATAGCACTCCAATGAAGTTTTATAGTAGAAGGTCTCGAGGCCATCTTCTTTTCAGACGCCTCGGAGGGTTATCAGGAAGCAAGTCGAGAGACTAGCGGATTCAAGTGTGTATGGAGCTTTTCATGGAAGGATAGGTATCTAGTTTGGGCCAAATCAGCAACATATGGGATATTAAGATCATGATGGATGAGTTTGTTTGTGACATAATAAGGAGCATTGAGGATTTTACGAAGGATTTTGGATTGTAAGGATTGGATGCGAGATGAATTGGATGGTTTAGTAGAGCCCCAAAGCTCAACTCCGTATGTCCAAATAGGTCTGATAACTGTCATGTAAATGAGTCTTTTGTAATTAATTGGTAGCTTTGAACGTTTGTCCAGTAAATGTTGAAGTAGGCGAAATCGTCGAGCAGTTTCTTGTCTTTTCAGTCTTGTATGAGGATTCCAAGTGAGACGTTTGTCCAGATGGAGTCCTAGGTAACGTATCTGTTCGACAGGGATCAGTGGAATGTTATTAAAGGATACAGTAGGGCAGGAATTCGTAGGTTTACGACGAAGAGTGAAGGTAATTTGGTGGGATTTGTTAGGATTTATTTTAATTCTCCAATTTTGACACCATTCTTGAAGGTTTGAGATATGGGATTGAAGATATTGGGATGCAACAAATGGATCGTTATTTACTGATAACACACATGTGTCATCAGCGTACGTAGTGAGGACAGTGCTTGGATGGTTGGGATGTCAGCTGTATATATTGTGTATAGGATGGGACCCAGGATACTACCTTGAGGAACACCAGCTAACTGGGTAAAGAGGCAGGAGTAGGAAAAATTATGGTTTACTTTAAAGGTTCTATTACTGAGGTAGGAACTGATAATAAGGAAGTAAGTAGAAGGTAAGAATTTACGGAGTTTGTACAACAGTCCCGGATGCCAGACTCGATCAAAAGCCTGCTCTACATCGAGAAAAGCTCCCGTGCAGTACATTCCGCGCTCTAATGCGGATGAGACAACGTCCACCACACGATGGCATTGTGGAGTGCGATGTTCTGAAACCAAATTGGTGATCTGGGATTATGTGGTTGGATTCTTTTATAGGATGTAGACGTTTCAGAATGAGTTTTTCAAGCATTTTACCCATTATGGGCACGAGAGATATAGGACGGTAAGAAGATGGAAGTTCTGGTGGTTTTTTAGGTTTTGGTATCATCTTAACTATGGATAATTTCCAGGAATCAGGAAAGTATGTGGTACGCAATACGGCATTGTATATATATGTAAGGAGTAGGATCGCTTTCCGAGGAAGGCGTTTTAGAATATAGGATGTGATTAGGTCGTACCCAGGGGCTTTGTTGGCGGGTAATCTGTGAATAATTTATTTTTCAAATTATTTAAAATTATTAGTTTAATTATTATTATTTAAAATAAATTAGTTTGATATTTCTGAAGGATGGAATGCTTTAGGAGGAGGAGACAACTGAAGAGGAATACTTAACTCTGCTTCAATGCATTTAGACTGGGTAGGATTAAGGATATCTGGGTGAGGGTTAAATGTGTTGAATAGGTGCTGGCCGAAAATTTGTGATTTTTCTTCATCAGATCTTGACCAGGTTTGGGATTCGGTTAAAAGTGGATGGTTGAAATTTTTATATTTTAGGAGTTTTCTAGTGGTATTCCATAAGGATTTGTCAGTAGTACTGAGATTTTCTGTACGGTAACACAAATTTTGAATTTTGAATGTTCTGATCTCTGATTTTAATTTGTTTGTCAGTTTGGTATAATGTCTCTTGTCCGATGGATATCTGGTGCGGTGCCACTTCGCTCTTGCCCGTCGTTTTTTCTTTTAATAACTCGAGAATATGAAGTGGCCAGTTATTCTGTTGATAATGTTTTTTCCTTGGTAAGGTGCTATCAATTATATTGGTTTGAATTGATTCTGTAAGTTTGTCTATTGCAGAATTGATGTCTCCTTTTGTTTTAAGCGGAATTTGAGGAGAAATTAATTTTTGAGGTTTAAAATATTTTCCAGATTAGATCGAAATTTATCCCAGTCTACTCGTCCGGTAATCAGTCTGGGATGAGAGGGCTTAGGAATGGGAACTGAATGTACTTGAAGTAGAACTGGACTGTGATCAGAGGAAAGGTCATCCAGGGATTTTATAGTTGTTTGATTGCAGGAAATCTGTGAGGAAACAAATATATCAAGAATATCTGGACGTTTTTTGAGCGATGTAGGCCAATCAGTAGGGTTTATGGGTGCGAGGATAGAGAAACTATTAGAGGTTGAAATTCGGGATAAAATGCTACCACGGGAATTGGATGTTCGACAACCCCATCGTTGATGTTTGGCGTTGTAGTCTCCTCCAGCAATAAAACGCGGCCCGAGAGATCGGAATAAGGATTCGAGGAGGTTATAAGAAAGGGAGTTACCAGGACGACAGTATACAGCTGATAATGTTATATGGAAAGGATTAGTTGAAATGGTTACTGAAGTTGATTGGATGACGTCAGTTGGAGTAGAAGGTATAAGAGAATGAGGTATGGCTATATGGATAAGGATACAAGAACCGGCATGTGCTGTATTGTCAGGATGATCTGATCTATAAGTGATGTAGTCACGTATGTAAAAATTTGATCGTTTTGTGAAGTGTGTTTCAGTCAATAGGGCGATGTCTATGTGATTGTCATGAAGAAATAAGTCAAGTTCGTCTCGATGGTTAAGCAGTCCATTAGCATTCCATAGGACAATAATGAGGGGCTTTATGCTCATCGTGGGTAGTTAAGAGGGACTTCGGTAAGGATTCTCGTGAGCAGGTTGATGAGGGGCTTGATAATCTCTTGGAGTTCTGTCAGGAAGGATGAGAGGATACAATTTATGTCGATTGGGTTTTGAATTTGGACTGGATATGGGTCTGGAATTTGATATTGATAATAAAGGGTAAAGGAAGGTTGGTTGGGGGTTGTACCCGAGGTGCTGGATTTTCATTCATTGTTTGATGAACTGAAGGATTCATTTGATTGTTGTGATTGGAAGACATAGGATTTGGTTGCTGTGGTGGTAGATTGACTATTGATGTTTCAGGATGGAGAGGTATATGTTGACGTGGAGTTTGGATTCTAGTATTGAATTTCTGAGGGTTGGATCTAGGATCTCGGGATTTGGGTTGGGAGGATTGGGGCTTGTTATAGGAAATCTGGGGTTTCTGTTGGGAGGTTAGAGGCGCCTGACGTTGAGGCTGCTGCTGGTTCGTTGAGGTCAGGATTATGTTTTCCGGAGGTTGAACTCTGGTGATATGTTGATCTGAAATGCTAGCTATTTTTGGCAATTCCGGGAATGTAGTTAAGTTTTTGACTTCAGGTGGTTCAGGAACATTCTCTATGCTTTTCCTTTGTATTTTATTTGTTCTCTGTCGCTGGAAGCTTTTATGTACCGAGCAACCTTTATAATTCGCCTGGTGGTCCTCACCACAAAGAGCACATTTTGCAGGTTCATCTCTGGACTTCTGGCATACTTCAGTTGGATGTGAGCCAGCACACTTGACGCATCTGGGTTGATGGTGACAATAGGTCTTCGTGTGACCTAAGTTTTGACATCTAGAACACTGTACGATGGTGTTTTTGTGCCTTGGCTCCTCGAATTTAACAGTTGAATAAACAAGTCTAGTAACTTGAAATACTTCAACATTATTTTTGGCTGGCTTTAGTTCGACAAAAAACAGAGGAAGGGGATATTTTTCAGTTGGATGCAATACTGACGATATGTTCCTGATGTTATGGCCTATCTCTTCTAGATCTCTTTTGATGGCGTCCTTAGGCGTGATCGAGTGAAGCCCTCTTAAAACTACTCTATATGATTTTTCTTGCTTGAGCTGATAGCAGTGGAAATCATAATTGTGGCTATAGAGATGATTTATTAATTTTTTGTATGATTCTTTATTAACTGTATTGATCTTTATATCATTGACACGAGAGTAGCATTTAAAATTTGGCTGCCCGATCAACTCTGCTACTTCTCTTCCAAAATTATAAAAATCGGTTATTTTTGTTATAAATATAGGAGGAGGTACCGGTTCATCGAGTTTTTGACTTTCTTGATTCTCCTTAGGAGATTTAACTTTAGGGCCAGAGGTGCTGCTGGTTGAGGCTACAGGTTGTTTGACTGCAGTAGATTTACTGCGGGTTTTTGGTGGTTCTTTTGACAGATTGTTGTTAGTGACTGATGTTTTTGAACTACCCGTTTTGTTTTTTTTTTGTTTGGTGAGTTACCCGCTGAGCCAGGGGCAGATTTTCTCTGATTTTTTTTGTAATATTCTCCTTTTAAGGTATTGTGAGTCAGTTTCACTTATTTCAGAAAACGGAGTCTCTTCCTCCGACATTTCACTACCCGGATTGTCCACACTCATATTGAAATTATTCATTATATAATAAAAAACAAATAAAATAAATTTTTAAATCATTAGTTATAAGCTATTGATAATTTAAGTATATTAATTGAATTTAACATATTTAACTAAACTTATGAAAATAAAAAAATAAAACGTTCACGTTACTATGTGAAGTCCGTAGAAGGTAAGCAACCAAGTCTTGACCCTGATCTTGCTAACTGTAGAGTATTAGTCCTATCTATTACTAAAGGATTAAGGCCAAGTTGCTGCCTTTAGCAGCCGATCACTAATTTATTTTAGTTATATTGTTTTATTAATCACTCACCTCAGTAATGATAAAAGTGAAGTGTAGTACAGTCTGTTCACTTTGTTCTGGTAGAGTTTGACGAGATGATTTAAACAAAATTGCATAAAAATAATGTCTCAAGTACAGAGCGAAATGAATATGTAACTTCACTTGCGGCCATGACACTTGGTACTTCTTTTTTTTTAAATTTAAAAATCATTATTTTTCTTTTACCTTTATGCATATCTTTTTTGGAGTAGATAATAATAAGTCATAATTAGACTAATTTTAGACTTCTGAAGTGAGATGTGCTTTGTCTTATCTCCCTTTATGTAAATGAATATTCTTCAGTTATAGTTTATACACTTTGTAACATGTCATGCCATTTTATATTATTCTAATACTGTTGTAAATTTCCATAAATGATTTTCTTTTTCAAATCTTATGCATTAATGATGTAATATAATTCAATAAAACTTTTATTTCTTATTTAATTACTTATGTTTGTGTATATGTTCATATAATACATTGAAAAGTAATCTTCCTCTCATTTCTGGAATTATCGACAAAACACATGCAAATGTTCTTCAAAGACTAATATTCATGCACAAAGTAAACTGCTACATCTCCTTTAGCACTGCTTACCTTTGTAATTCTCTTCCTTATAATTAAAATTTCTTTTTTTAGACTTCTGACGTGAGATGTGCTTTGCCTAGAGTGGAGTTATGTAAAAGTATCTTTAATTTTACACACTAGCATTGGGTTAGGTTATCTACTTGGTTTTATGTCATATCATGATTAATTATTAAGAGCATTTATTTGTATTATTATATTACAATTATAAATTTCAACAAATATTTTTAAAAAAATATTATCTTATTCAGTATTGAGGTAATATGATCAATTTAAACTATTATTCCCTATTTATTCATGTTTATTTATATAGATTCATATGCAATAATAACAAGTAGAAGTGTTTATAACTAATTTAGACAGAAAGGATTAGATTGTTTACCAATTTACTTTGTCAGCCAAACTTAATACCTTAAAGAATTATCAACATTGTAATAATGAATTTAAGGCGAAAAAAGAGTTAGTACGCGGCTAAATCATTAAAACATATATAAATTATACAAATTACTTTGGGAAAAATTAATATAAACAATGAGCAATGACTATTCTTTATTCAGATAAGTATTGCTTAAAAATCCAATTTTAAATTAAAACTTATCAGGTAGGAATGTTATTAAAACTACCTTCACACATTTTGAGTTTTCCAGTCAGAGCCCTGTCCGCCCTGTCCAGTGTCTCTTGAAGGAATCAATTTTTTTCTGCAGGCAAATCATCCCCTCATATGTTCTAGTGCTTCCTGCTTACGTCATCCTTTGGTACCTGCTTTTTATAACCGTAATTTTCATTATTTTCTAAATCCTTACTTCCCGTTATAACCATCTCATATAAAACCCAATATTGCTTGTACCCGATATGGTGCAAGTGTCTATCAGTCACCTATAACGATAGGTTGTACTTATTAGTGTAAATTTTACCAATCCAACAATCTCCAACATTTCTCGAGATATATCCACTCAATAATTTCCTCATCAATAATAATTTAAATCTTTCAATAATATTTTTAACTTATTTGTACTCTATATACAATTATTTGAATTATGTAAACATTATACAGGGTGTCCCGAATTTAAATGGCAAAACTTCAGGATGTATAGGGGACCAAAAAACTAAGACAAAAAGTCCTTTAGAGATTTGCTCGTTTTTGCTTAGTTTCAGAGAAAATCGCAAAATAAGAAACAAAACAAAAATGTTACACGTAGCGATTATCACCTTTCAAAGTTCGTCAGGCTAGGCAGTGAGATATGTAAACACTTAATGTTATCCTTTACATTCTTTTATTTGTTTACATCTTGGCTTCCTTGTAGGATTATAATTCCTAAATCAGTCTTCAGTCAGTTACTCATATATTTTTGTGTGAATAGCATCAGCCACAATGCCGCTTACATATTCTAATGTTGAATACGCTTATATGATTTTTGTGTATAATTTCTGTAACGGTAATGCTTTAGAAGCGGTGCGGGAGTATGCGCGCCGATTACCAAATAGAAGAGTGCCTAATCGACGAGTCTTTTCGTTAACTTTTAATAGACTACTAGAGACTGGGTCGTTCTTAATACGTAATGAAGGTGACCAATTCCAGGTAGCAGTAAGAACAGATTATCGGAGAAGAAATTGTGTCCAACGCCACTTCGATAACAATCCTGAGACTAGCATCCAAAGAGCATCTGCTGCATTAGCAATATCGCGGCAAGCAATATGGCGAACTTTGAAAGATGATAATCGCTTCCCATACCATCTTCAAATAGTTCAGAATTTATTACCTCAAGATTATGTCAAGAGATTAAATTTTAGTAACTGGTTTCTTGAAAAAATTCGCGATGATAATTTATATCCATTAAAAATTATATAGACCGATGAAGTTACCTTTACAAGAGAAGGGATTGTTAATAAAAGAAATTATCATGTATGGGCTCTTGAAAATCCCAGAGCTATTAGAGACTAGGTTTCAGCATGAATTTGCTATTAATGTTTGGCTTTGAATTTGGAACGGATTACTGGTCGGACCATATTTTTTACCTGGAAGATTGAATAGTATCACATTTACATATTTTTTGGAGAACGACTTTTCTAATTATTTAGATGACATTCTCTTACAACAGCGGATTGAAATGTGGTTCCAACTCGATGGATGTCCAGCTCATTATAGCAGAGTTGCTCGAGCTTGGCTGGATATAAATTATCCACAACGATGGATTGGACGTGGAGGAGTAGTACCTTGGCCACCCAGATCACCTGATATGACACCCATGGATTTCTTCGTATGGGGAACCTTGAAACAGAAAGTTTATTCGGTGTCAATCAACTCAAGAGAGCAATTAAGAGACCGAATCATAGATGCAGTGCACCAAATATCATCAGAACAATGTTTAGCTGCAATTTATCAAGTGAGTGCTAGATGTAATGCTTGCATTAGTGCAAGAGGAGAACATTTTGAGCAATATTTACATTAAAAAGAACATAACATAAATATAAATGTAAATAAATAAGTATAAAAATGAAAACTTGTTTTATTTATTTTTTGCGATTTTCTCTAAAACTAAGCAAAAACGAGCAAATCTCTAAAGGACTTATTGTTTTAGTTTTTCGGTTCCCTATAAATTCCTGAATTTTACCATTTAAATTCGGGACACCCTGTATAAATGGTAAAAGTCACATGTTTGTATATCTGCGGTTATTTATAGGTCAATGGCGAGGTAATGTGATGGATACGGCATAATCATGGTTGAGAGATGCTGGGCCCAATGGTACATATTCCCCTCATTTGCCTAACTAATGTGGTTAGGCATCTCTCCCCCCAGTTCATTTGCGGCCTTTGTCGTGTAGGGAATATTCTGGCCCTTATTTGACCTAGTAATAGTAGATGCAGATATATCTATGTTCATATGTAGAGTATGTTTTGAAGTAGAAATTGAAATTATGAATATAAATATAAACGCTTCCATAATTCCGCATTTTGAGAAGAGTTGTGTTCACAAAAGTAATGAAAAAAAAATCTCGTATTTTCAGTTTTATAATTTAAGAAACGAATTTCGTCTCACGTCCCTTTCCAGTTCAGTAGATTAATAACTAGTATTTATAGCTACTATATTATGATAATATACACACTATTCTTATTGACTATATTTTGATATAGGTATAGGAATTAGTTGAATATAGCGGCCAACATTTTTAAACCTATAAGCAATATTATAGAAATAATCAAATCAGTAAGAGAGAATTAGACAAACGCGGCAGAGGACTTTGTTTTAAAATAAATATAGATACTCTTGTCCTAAGAAAGGCTATTTCCTTCAAGACTGGAGTTTTATCTTAGTTAAATATTTAAAGAAGCTATCCAGGGCGTCCGTAAACAAAGTTAACACAGCTAGGCGAAGGTCCCTTAAACAGAATTTTTAACTAAGGCCCTAGAAATCTACTTGAAATTAGTTCCCTTTGTTGATGAAAACTTTTTTGATAATATAGGGCTAGGGATATTATTAACAAACTTTTCATTAAACCACTGAATTAGAGACTTCATTTCATGTTCATAATTAATAAATTTTGGGTAAGTTATTAGAGGTTATCTGACATAGCCATTTTCACACTACGACCATTCAAATATTTTAAATGTTCTCTCGTTACCTCCAAAAACATAGTAATTACTATCGTTTACGATAGTAATTGTTTAAAAAATGAACAATATGCCATCAAAACTCAAACTATAATTATTTAACAAGATGGGATGTTAGGACCATGGTAATTTGGCATTTGGTTCAGATATTGGATCATTTGCTAAATTCTCTACGAAAACGTAAATATAGTACACTATGTGTACACATTTGAATGGAATATATATATTCATATTGAAAATTATCATCCAATAAAAATTTTTATCGTAGTTTTAAAAATGAATTAAATCCATCTGATTTATATACGTGTGAAGTGAAGGCCAAGAATATTCACTATGAACGACAATTTACCTAATTGAGTAGATTACACAAGAAGGAATTGCAAATCGTGTGCCTTGATAATATTGTACAATTAAAACGACGGTCTAGATGGGCTTGTAAAATAAATTGGACTTTACTGGAACAAATCAATCTCTATGCAGGTAATGAGCCCTGACATTTACCAGGTAGACCGAGGCGTATGTTGGAGGATTGCGTTAAGGATGATTTTACGAATTTGGATTTGGGTTGCAAGCGCCCCATGTGTGACATTCTCTTTGGTTATGGGTTCCAAGCTTGGAACTCTTGGATTTTTTCTGCATAAGAGTTCACTTTAGTCCAGATATGACGTAGTTCTTGGTTGCCCTCAGGCTTGTAGTCCATTGTTTAAAAAGTAATCGATTATGAATAAATACATCGCTATATTTACTAAGCAACTTCGAATAATCAAAGCCTAAAATAATCGGCATTTTCTTTCATGCCTGCTGATTTTAAGAGATCTTTAGTTTCTTTTAGCTTCCATATATGATAAAATATAAAGGGAATGTAGTATTTGTTTCATGACCTCTTGTATGTACAATTTCCTCCTACGCTGGTGTCATGCCATGACTACATATTGTCATATACAGTACCCTGTCGGTGGCAACTATTGCGTGGGAGAGAGCAATCCTCGGAGGACTATTTGAAGACAAGATGATCCTGTCTTTATCCTCTTCAAGGCGGAACGGCCATAATAAGAGAACAAGTTAGGGCCTATTTGCTTTTCTCATTTAAGTAGTAAAAAAAAAAAAAGAAAAGATAAGAAGAAAACTGTGCTCCAGAGTTTTCTGCAATCTTCTTCCCCAAGCGGTAGTGGACGTAAAATTCATATTCTAAGACTATTCCTGTTTTACTCCACTGTTTGACGTTCATGGCTCCAAAAATGAATATTGTTAGAAATATAGGAGTATGATTGTGTTTTATCTTAATTCTAATAAATTCTGGGATTAATACCAAGTTATGTTCTATAAAACATGGGATATTGGTGTTTTAGATATCATTTTGTTGCATATTACTGTTTTTTATATTTGATTTGATTATTTCTATAATATTGGATATAGAAATTAAGAACGTCTGCCGGCGGCCGGGCGGGTATCTCCCGAGGGGAGATTGGGACTGAAGATGAGTTGAAGGCGAGTACTAGCATTTGGGTCCGGCACAAGAAATCAGAGGAAGGTATTAGAATTTCTATTTACTGTAGTCAGACTAGACTTGGGGTGAGGCCAGCGGGTATTAATATTATTGCACACAGAATTATGGTTGTAGAAGAGGGAACTGGTTTTAAAGGGGAGTTATTATGTTATCAGTGGTTAAGAGATCAGGATTACTGATGATGGATATTTGTGTTGTAATTGTCATAGGTGCATGTGGAATTATGGAAAATGTTTTATAATAAAATTATGGGTTTTATTAGCTATGTTATCTATAGTTATGAGATAATGAGTACGGATGGTGAATGTTTAAGTTGTAATTATTATTAGTGCATATGATTGTTGTTGTGGATGATGGATATGGCTACTGTTACAGATGATAAATTAGAGTTTTATTTTTATTTTGCTGAATGTAATTTTTATTTCAATACACTAGCGTTTGATTGTTGATAATGAAATGTTTTGGGATTTATTTTTCTTCCAGTTTCTCTAGGTGTCCTCGACCATACCCTGTCCCCTCTCAGCCCTTTTTATGTGTCCATAGTGCCCAAAAGAAGAGCCACAGGTAACATACTTATATACTACAGTTACCTTACAGCATTTCATGATCATTATTGTATATTTTATACCATACAATTTTAATGAGTATCTTATGGGTCGTCGCAAAAACTTAACGCGCATGGAAATAAATTGTTATATAAAGAAATATTTTGTTTTGGCTATATGCTTATAATGTCTACATAATAAAATATATTAGACAGACAAAACATATAGGCATAATATGTCTTACTACCCGTGTAGAGCCGAGGTGGTTGCTAGTTAGATTATATTTTATAATATAGAATTAACCGATTAGTCGAGCTAAAAGAAGGAATTATATGAAGAATTCTGGTTTAAGGTATATTTAATTTGGATTAAAAAAACATCAAATGATGTATATAAATAATATAATTTTGTTATTAGGTGGAAATATGAATTACAATAAAGTGGAGGAAATATGATGCTATGAAAAAATGGCAAAATAACCATACGAACATTTATTTTTAAAACTATAAACAATAATGAAATAACTTAATAAAAAATGAGGGTTATGTGTGGTGTAGTGGTTAGTACAGGAACCTAGTATGCCCAAGATTTTGGGTTCACAATCTGGCACTAACAACGTTTTTGTAAGGAATAACGCTTCCTATTTCGTGCTGTGGGTAATCGGACGATTCTACAGCGGGAGTCCTTAACAAGTACCTGTCTCGGGACACCCATTTTCCTTCCGAAGGACGGCATGACCATTGACTGAAATTAAAAGATTACTACAGATTACAGAATAAAGCATAATCGACTAGATTGGTATTCACATATGAAGAATACAACTTTTCAACTAGATAGACTTAAATACTGTTTTAGATTTCCACGGCCACTATTATTACAAAAGACTTTGTTGATTTCTTCCGGTTTAGATCGTGTTGATAAATTCTTCGCCAACGTTTTGCCAGCCATGCTGCTGATTTCTTCAGGGCTGAGATGAGTAGATAGATTTGATTCCAAATTAATAACCACAAGTAAAGTTTAGTTATTGGTAAGATAGAGTATTGAATAAATCGTAATAAAATTGCGTCTGTAACGTTGTTTAACGTGTACAATGTGTGAGAATTACAATACTTAAACGTTGTTCATAAATAAAATTCCCTATGCCTAGTGCCATAGGGCATTTGCCAAGGCTAACCCACAGTTATTAATATCTACAATTCCAAAGTCTGCATGATCACGTCATCCTGGCCATTCTGACATTATTCACCCTGTAATGGACAGGCCGATAAAGCTGATGACTACACCAGTAATTGGGAATAATATTAGCCTCCTGGAATAATGCTTCAGAATTAGCATACCATATCCTTATTCATAACCGGATATATTGTTAATATTAGAAATATCCTGCTTGTTTAAAATATTAAGTGAAGTTTTCTCTGTAATAAATAAATATCGACTTTTTTTTATAGGAAGAATCAAACAGGACTCAATATCATTTTATTCATTCTCTTTGTTTAATTAAATCCAGAAGATTCCTTGGCTAAGTATTATTGTTGTTTCCTCCAAGGAGGCAATTTTAATAAACATAATTTATGTAAAAAATCAAATCGAATCACACATGCAATTTCAGCGATATTGCCTTTTATGGACAAATATTTTTATGAAATTCCAACCAGATGTTAGGTGTAATTAGAAAATGTTTGACACTTGCCGAAGGAAGTGAAAATTTATCCATATCCCCTTTTAAGTTTATTTATTTTTAAAATAAAGTTAGTGATTATATTTTATTCCGTAACTACGAAATGAATGATAACTATTTAAACTATATAATGTCTATCACACAGTCTCAAGTCTCCAGGGCTGGGCATTTAAATGTTTATGATTTAAATAAGTCAATTTATTATTGATTCAATATTTGCTAAGTTGTATTCATTGAAAAAATCATCACCAAGATTGTCACAATCAGAACTGTAGTATCTTACCATTGTAATCCAAAATCTAGTTTTAATCAATTTTTTTATTTATTTTTATAATCGCTTTAATTTGGTATATTTTGGTGAAAATATCAATTACATATTATTTGTAGCCCTTATATATACAGTCCCGATGAATAAGTGGTTAAGTATAATTTTCTCTATACCTATATTTAGTTTAAAATTCAATATTTAAAAAAAAAAAAAGGTTAGGAATAGTCGATGTGGTAATAAAGGATATAAAAAAAAATTAAATTCAAATAATCATGACATTTATTTTCTCAAGCCAGGTTCTGGAAATGTAAAGGATCTATTTACTAATAGTTTCAAATATGAATCCTTCCAAAAAATGGGTTGCATTTCTGCAGTGTTTTTCATCGTAAATTCATTAATAGACGATAAAAGTTTGTCAAATTTGCCAATATTTTTTATAAAAACGATGCAAACAAAGAAGATTAGAAATTAATTACAATTAATCAAACCTATTTAGAAATGTAATAGTGATAATATTACACTGAATCAATTAAGATTTTGAAAATATTAATTGGCAATAATTAAATTATCTTTCATATTGGCAATAATATGAAAGTCACAGGTCAGCAGAACAACATTGTTACCGGCCATATAATCAACTTCAAATTTGGCTGGGTAACGAACTGACAGCAACAGATTGGGGCTGGAAGCAACATAAACGTGGCATTATGCCCAAATTTTCAGAAAAGGAATTAATTCCGGAAACATTGCTCAAAACTATTTGCTGCAGCTGTGAAACTTGATGTAACAGTTTAAAATGTGGCTGCCGAAAACATGGTTTAAAAAGCACAAATTTATGCTCAAATTGTTATGGATCTGAAAAATAGTCCAATGTGGAAGAGGAAGTTAATGATTCAGATGAAATTAGTTTTAAATAAATAGCTAAAAATTGTACATAATGATTTTTAAACAATTTTCGGATTCGAGTTTTTTTCGTTTCTTTGCATTTTCTGAGAACATTTACCATAGTAATTTATAAATTTTTTACACCATGATAAATTAGAGGCTTCAACGAATAAAAAGCCCACCATTTAAAAAAACAAAACAGATATTTTGAATTGAGAATTTCCGATTGAAAATTAGGGTGCTAATAGTCAAAATAAGGTGAACAAATAACTATTTTAAATCAAAAAAATTACTGTATGCTTGGGACATAAGAAGAATTTCACCAAATTTCGTGAAAATTTTTTTTTTTGTTAAAGATAAAAGTAAAAACCAATAACTTGGTTATTTGAATTTTTCGCATAAATTTTGAGGTTATGTGAAAAAAGTGTAAATACAATAGTTGTAGATCTTTTTATTACCTAAAAGTTTGCCATTTAATGCTTATCCATAGGTCTTGTAGTTTTGCCGGTAATCGAGATAAATCGTTTTTTACCCTTAAACCCCCCCCTCTTCCACTTCCCGACCTCAGAGCCCTTAAAGTGTTTTTCCTTTCATCATTGATGTATTCTCTTAATTTTCCAATGGAATCCTATCCTTGTTATTTTTTTTTTTTGGTATCAAAAGTTATCGACCCTGGTCAAAAAAGCAAATGTATCATTAATTAATTTGATATCATATTGTAGTGATTTTAATTTAAATATCATACAATGATAATTATGTAGTAGTTTTATTTACATTTTCTATCAATCGGGTTTATAGGCTAATATGAGATATTTTTAGTAGTGAGGAATTTCTTTTTGATCCATTTTCAAAAATTCTATAAAATATTTTTCCATTTAAGGTTTTATTTTATTATAATATTTAAAAGAGGATAAATAAGAAACTTCTACAAGATAATATAAGCTCTTTTAGCAGCAGATAACAAACATTTAAGGAAAGGCTACAATTTTTTAATTCCATATCTTAATCGGTGGCCAAATGGGATGATCGGAAACTCGCGTTTCTTCACTGATATCAGTTTGGAGTTACCTACCATTATGATAAAGACAATGATCCCATTCCCAAAAGTAATGAGCTTGCTGGGCAGGTGAACACTAAAGGTTAGATAGCTTGTCTTGTTCCTCTGATTTTTTCTCTATCTAATTTATGGCTCCCGTGCTGTGGCTTCCAGAAAGAGTCTCGTCTCGGAACTTATTTTGCGGATTTTATCCGTTCTACTTTTGGAAGTACTAACTACTAATGGAATGGAATCGAAAGAAAACAAGGGAATGACCTTATAAAAATATACTTCCTATTTTATTACTGAAATATCAGTTTTCTTTCAACTTTTTATGTAACGGCAATAACCTTATTAAAATGCAGATTAGTTTTATATGCTATTGACTTTCAAAATACATCATTTGTTTGTAATTATTGTTACAGTAAGTATTAATTATGTAACATACATATATCTATGTGGATACATGCAAAACTATCTGTGTAAAAAAATTTCACATGTTATTGGTCGCGAAATAAAATATGTGAAAATGAATGTTTGTCAGTCATCGTTAGTATTTATTGAGTACTTTTTCTGAATTTCATATATCTAAAAAAAATTTAATATTATGATTTAGATCGTTTTCAATATAAAATTGTTAAGTTATTTTTCATTTCATTATTAAACGTTAGGTATATCGACTTATCATTTTTCATATCCATCCAATTATCATATTTTTTTTTATGTAGAATTCCAACTCATAAATAAAGACATTGTTTGATTGAAGGATTTTTTTTTTGTTTTTGGAATATATATAACTACTGGAAAATAACAAAAATATTTCTCCCTTTTCGGCATCATCAGAGCTTACTCCGAAAAAATCAGATCCACAGTCCAAACAGATTCATCAAGTAGAGGCAGAAATCTTTTGAGGGCGTTTTAACAATCAATATGATTTCTTAAGAATTTACCAAAACATGTATAGGAGGATATTTTTATATTAGACTTCGAGTGCTCTCTTCATTATCATTGCAGTAATAAGGGTGTTGCCTTGATAGGATTCAGTCATTTAACAAACTTCACCCGAGCCAATCACGACATTACCCAAGCTAGAAAGTGGGTAAGAGTACAGCGGGCTTGTTAAAACCCCCTTAGCGGTCGATCTGGGAAGCCTAAACACTCACAATGGCCACTTCAGAACGAGAGGGTTTGACGTAACCCCACAACTCTCTAGACAATACGACAAACGAAGAGGAAGTGACGGAAATGGATTCGGTTTCACCTGCAGCTGTCGTATTCATATTGAGCTATTCATATTTAGATCGCTTCCTTTCCTGAAACAACGTCTTTTTCGAGGACCTCAACAAATTGTGCACATTCATTAAAACCTTTCTTCTTCTGACCCACGCCTCTGAGCGATGGAGCTTTCTCTAAACTAGTCTGCTAATTTTGACTTAATACTTAGGGTTTTAATTTGGTATTAATTAAAGGTTAAATGGCAGGTATAATAACTGATACACACACACACACACACACATATATATTTATATATATATATATATATATATATATATATATATATATATATATATATATATATATACAAACAAATATAGAGCGACCAAAGGTCCCGTTTTGAACGGGAATATCCACTTTCATCTGTCTAGTAGTCACTAAATAAAGCCCCGAGAAGCAAAATTGTTTCATTTTTTCAATACCGAGCGAAAATTTAAAATCATGGAGCTGATCAGACACGTAGAAGAGTATTTCTCTAATGAATAAATTGTAGACGTCCGAAAAAAATTAATTAATAAATACAGTTCTGAAGGTGGCATTGATGACTAAACTAAACATGCCAAGGATTTTCTTCGTATAAAAATGATTAAAGGAAATTTACTTCCCTTTATTATACATATAATTCAAAAATATGTTAAACATAAATGTTAATTTTTTTAATTACATGGTTTCTAAAATCATTAATTTAATAGAAGATATTTAACGCCTAGTAAGTTCTATCATATTAAATATAATATATTTGTATTAAAAACGGTGCATGTCAAGCTTTAATCGATTTTTAACTGTTGAAGACCCCCTATTTATAAAGTTTTAAAAATCTAACTACTTCTTTAATTTTTCTATTCTTTAATTTTTGATACTGAAATATTAATAATTTCCTTTGAAAGTATTGAAAGGTTGCATCATAGTAAATAAAAAATCATTTTATTATAATATAAAATTATATTATTAATGTTATTAGAGTGCTGCAATTGGGTAGTGTCTCTACATGTCCTGTCATGTATTATTTATTCTTATAGCTATTGTACAATACAAAAAAATAATTTAACGTAAAAAACAGCAAGAGAATGTTTATTTAACGACGCAACTTTAGGGAGGGATTTGTCCAGACATGAGACTATTTCAAATTCAGTTCACTCATTGACGTTTCATTAAAAAACTATTGCCTATTCTTAGCAGTTAAATATAATTTTGAGGAATGCATTAATTGCCTTCTAACTGTGAATTATAAAAAAAACAGTACCAAAATTATTGAAGGTAGTTTATGACACTGATGTTAACTGCAGTTACGTTGGCATTTACTTTTTTGAAACCCTTGTGTCTGAATTATTCTCAAAAATTTCTCCTTCATTTAGTTTGATTGAATTTGTGTGTATTAGCGTTTGTTTGTGAAATTTATTTATACATAATATGTATAGAAATTTAATATAGCGAACCATAGGCGTTGATGGCGGAAAAGGGTTTTATTCCTTTAAACACAAAGAAGATATTCAATATATTTTATATCCCCACAAAAATTAAAAGTAAAAGTTCGGTGGTCAGAATAGAAATTGTCTAATCGTGATTTAAAATTTAGAAATTAAAATCTGACAAAGTTGATTGGGTGCGTAGAATATTTTTTTATGTTTTAATCTCTCCTCACACTGCTAAGGCAGCAGAAGAAAATATATAGTGTTGATGAAGTTTTTTCATGTGCATCATATGGTTTCTATGAGTCTAACAGTTGATTTTTTTTTTTAATGATTGTATTTCAAATAAAAGAGACAAAATCGTAACAATTCTGCCAATTTCTGTGTTTAATATTTAATATTAATAAACTAGATTCTAATTAATTAATTAAAAAAACAAAAGTTGAAATGAGTTGGTCCTTAGTATGCCAATATAAGAAAAAAAAAGAGCAACTGGATAAGAGCATTAAATCAAAAAGTAAGGAAGTTGTATTCGTAAACTTCTTTCGAAAATAAGGGAGTAGTCAAATATCGGAGTTTTAGATAAATAATATTTGTTAAAAGGTTGTATATAGTTATCATTTAAGCTTGTTTATAATTTATCTTATCTATATAATGTAACATTATTAGTGTAGGAACAGAAAATTCCCTTTATTTATTTCTAAATCGGTAGTGGTTTTTTGTATTCTATCCCTGTTAGATAAACAAAAACATCTATATATGTAAGTTGTATATTTTCAAAATTCAAAAGATAAACACAAAATCAGTCCCTGTTTTGATACTCTACACTGGATATTTTTTTATCTCAAAGCACCAACAATAAAGTATAAAATAGTATGTTTAAGGCATATCTTCTCATGTTCTTGAATGTTCTTAGACGATGCAAAAAATCGGCAGGTTCTTCGAGAACATGGAAATCGAATAAAAACTTATATGGTCCTCTTTTGATAATTTCAATATGTTTCTCAGATTGGCATAAAATATTATATTGGAACTGCTATAAAGATGATAATGTACTATATCTTGAAGAGAGAGTCGAGTAACCTTTAATGTTCTTTAGGTTTCGACCGAACGGGATCCCATGTCCACTCATGCTTCGCCTTTGTTTATGATAACGACGTGTAGCTCTCAGACAACAGGATCTCTGACAGATCAGGCAAAACGTATAATGATCAACTAATTATGTATATTTTAAAATAAAAAAAACTCTAAATAAATAAATTGTTTTTTCACTTTTTCTTCGTCGATCTATTTAGTATTCTAGCAGAATTGTGAAAAGATAGAACTACTGAACAGGCTATATTTCACTTAGTTTTTCGCACTGAAGAGAAATATGGCAATTAAACAATTTTTTTGCGGTTTATTTTACCTATTTTTCTAACATTCCGTTTCTTTCCATTAAATAGCCCAAATATCTACAGTATAATTTTTTGCAACACTTATAACAAAATATTTAAATATTATTAAAGACACTGTGTTATGCAAGGCATAATGCAATATTTTCTCGTATGAGTGGTCTCAAAAAGTTACTGAGTATATACAACTGCAACTGCAGTTGTACATGTTGCATGCCCCAGTTGCTTTCAACATTTGACCTAAGGCAGAAGATGATCTGAAGGGAATTGCAATATATTGTAGAAGCACGCATGCAAAGATTGATTGAACATGAAGGGTCATCATTGACACAGGAACTCAATATATTTCTGATATATAAATATGGGCCGTGAGGTAATTTGACCCAGACAGTGACATAATACAATTTTATTCAGGTTCATCTTAAAGAAATGATTGATTCAAAATATATTGTATGTTTTTTTTTTAAATGTACAAACTAAAATATAATATAAAAAGATATTAATACATAATCACATTTGTATCAGATACATCAAATATCTATAATTCTACTATATAATCCAGCCCGGGTTGATAAGTGGTTAAGCTTAATTTTCATCAAAATGAGTTTCTTGTACTTAAATATACGGAATCGAGTTATTTTCGTAGTTAATAAGGAGCTAAGTAAGCTTGAAAAGGAGCTATTGCTTATTTTATAACTCCATTTCAAGCCAAAAACTACGAGAATAAATAAAAATTACAACAAAAAATTGTACAAAATCCGACTTAACCACTTAGTCACCGGGGCTGTAGAGTTATTGGGCTAAATATATTGTTTCTAACATGAAATTTTATATTTATTATAAATATTTCAGAAAAATATTTTCCCAATATGAGTCATGAATTGGGCCCAAATTTATTTCTTATATCACGACATCATTTCAAGCCAAAAAGAAAACTAGGAGAATGACACTATTCCGCTTCCGTCTATAACAATTAACTCACTTTCGACAAAATTCGACCTAGCCACTTGTACTCTAAAGCTATTCTTCTATAGATATAGGCATACTCTTTCGAAATTGCTTCAGCCCGAAGTTTTCAAGAGGCCGGCCTTCTAAATCTGATGTGAAACTTTTCGTGTAAAAAATCGAAGGATCGTAACAAGAGAAAAACTAAATATTCAAAGCCATATTTGACTATATCAGGAATAACTTAATCGACCTACCTTTAGGATATATAAAGCCTGATCGACCTTGTCAAGAGCACAAATTATCCAAAACAAAAAATACGCTAGGGTGCCTTATGAAACATATATCGTATCAAGAAAGTAATAAACATTCTCGACTTGACAGTATTAAATCGTCCTGTTGTCTTTGTTTTGTTTCCAACATGTAATGCATATTAATTTCAAGTTGGTAATTATAGGCTTTAATGACTCCCACTGAACATGCATTCATTAACTTATTAAGAATTCTTTCAATCCGTACCTCTCAATTTCCTCAATCATGATTTATCAGAATGGGTTTTCATAGTATCCTGTGTGCAGCCGCTTGATTTGTGGCCAATTAAAAAGATTTTCGGAATACATTTATTTAACTTTTTTCTTTTCTTTAACTAACGGTGAAATAAGTGCATTTTTCTTTCTTTTGTTTATTTTTGTTCATTCTCACAAATGTAGGCTGATTTACAAGGTTTTGACCCATTACATAATTTCCAAAGAACAGACAAGTCCACTTAAGTTTGTCGAAAATCACCAAAATGAGAATAATAATACTTGTTAAGACATCATATGAAGATGGATAAATGAATAGGAAATAGTTTGAACTAATAATATTACACCGTTACGACGTTGAATAAACAAATATATTTATTGGAATTTGAAACTGTTTTATAATAACACAAAAAGTAAATGTTTTGAATGATATGTAATCCATGGCATATAGTTAAGATGAGAAATAATCGACTGCTAGTTCAATAGCTGAAGAAGATACATTTGTATAAATGCAAACTTCTTCTTCTCATGGTGCCTTGAATCAATGAATGTTGGTGATTACTTCGGCAAATGTGTCTCTTTTGCTATTCTTAACAGTTATTCATATTTCAAACACGTCCACTGTCTTATGTTTCTGATCCAAGAGAGTTTTTTCTTTCAAATTCCCTATTTTCCTTCAATTTTACGTTGTATGGTCAGTTCAGGCAGATAATACTTTTGATTCCTTAGTAAATTTCCTTGGTAAGATGTTTTGTGGACCTTGATGGTATGGAGTAATTATCTTTCTTGGTTTAAATGATCGAGAATCTGTCTATTTGTTATATATTTGGTACAGGGATTTTTTATATCCTTCGCTAAGTCCACATCTCGAACGAAACAAATTTATTCAAGGCAGGGTTTGAGTGTCCATGATTCTGCTCCATATAATAGTACTGACCAGACTAAACATTTAAGTATCCGAATCCCAAGTCCCAAAGCAAACTAGAAATGTCAAAAGTCTAAAATAAAACTGAAGTAATTGTGAACACACTAATCAAAGAAATTTAAACCCGTTATCTGTCCTTTTATGACAAACTTTATTTCCACTCAAATTCACTAGTTGCAAACCCACTAGCTATTAGCTAATAGCTACTTCTTCAATTCCTGATACTCCTGCTAGGCGTCTGAAAAGAAGATGGCCTCGTTATCTTTTTAGTTGAATCATCTTATTCGCACAATACCAGTGGTTTATCTACTTGCCTTTATCTCATGCCAATATATATATTTTATTATATTTATTTGATATATTGTTACGGCCGCACAAAGGAAGGCGGAAGCGGGGGATTAGCGGCTTAAGTCCGTCAGCGGGAGACGTTAAAATAGGATTAGGACCGTTCTAGATCGTCTCGTTTTGTCGGAAAAGGATTAAGAATATTCCAGAATTGTCTGGCCCCTCCGTGTTCTAGAATGTTCGGCCTTGCCTACTTAAATACTTCCTTCACCTCGAGCCAGTCAGTCTTAGCCTGAGAGTAGACCACGCAAGATCTGTGATAAGTGAGGGTCAGTGTGATAAACTAGTCAGTGTTGAACCGGCCCGTGTAGTAAGTGTATCAGTGAACTGTGACAGTCTCGCGAGTGTAATAAACTGTTTCTGTTTGTTACTGTGTGTCAGTTTGTCATACTTGGAGAATCTTACGGTCGGTGGACTAGTGAACTGTAAGTGTTAATTATTAGTTATAAATTGTAGTGTAATATATTCATAGAAACTATTGTAACTAGTTAAGCTATCTAGAATTAGTAATATCTAATATTATTGTAATAATTAAATAGGAGTTAGGCCTAGATAATAAATGTTTAGAATATTGCTATTATAAATTTATATTAGTTCAATAATTTAATTGTTAATAGTTTAATTGTATTCTTTTTATCATTTTGTTAATAAATATTAGTATCTTTAATTAAGGAATTGTTTAATTCATTTTAATACCCAGTAGCCCGTAACAATATTATTATGCTACTGTAAATTTCAATAAATATATTATTTTTAATAAAAACAATTCTCAATTATAATTGTATTTTGGCGTGATCATTTGAGGGACTAATAGAGTTCACAAGAACGTCAATAGCTCCTCATCAAGTTATTCCCGCATGCAATATTTCACTGTTTTCCAATAAGTAATTGTGTTTTCATTTTAGGCTCGTTTAGAGTCGAAGTGTTTTTTCATTTCTATTTTTATAAACCAAAAATATCTTTTGGACTCAACTTAAGTTTAACTCATTTCAAAATTAATATATCAATGTCTATTTACATTTTGTTTTCATTAAAAAACATGCTTGAGTGTTTAGCATTCTATATATAATTCGGATATGTATGTAAATATTTATGTTGAATAAAACCTAGTACCCTTGTACTGGTTGGATATTGATTCAGTTCATGGTACATATTGTTATGTTTTTAAGCCAACGGTTGTGTAAGGAAGGGATTTGGCTGATGGGTACCCACTTTTTAAAGACCGGGTTTGGCCTAGAAGGGTTTATATATTCCATAAGGCCGATTGACTACTGTTTGCAGTATAAATAATTTATCCTTCGCAGTATGTCTTGAACTCAGACCCAAAGGTTAGTAACTCTTTACCCTTCATACAGAAGTACCTCACTGTACCATCTAGGAACTTGTATTTACTACATATAAAATTGCATATTTATCTTATTCTTTAATTTAAATATGTAAATCTTTCACGCTCATTTTATTCTGAATTTGTACTTTTTAAAAAAAAGTCACACTTAGTGACGAAGTATCTGATGTCTTAACAAAATACTTAAATAAATTGTACGTCCTCTAATGCCTCTAAAAGTAATACCACTAACTTATTTTATCAGTCATCAGTCCCTGCTCTGAGCTTTTGATCTGCAACTGGAATAAAAAGAATTTCCATTTCCTTTTATTATTATTTTTCGTAAATTGTTTGGTTTTATTAAATATATAAATTTTCATTGCACAACTGGTAATCACTTTCATATTACATTAAATCAAATGGGATAGTGGGGTAATTCAACCGTAGAGCGATTAGTTGTTGAGCTGTTCGGGTTCAAATTCGGCGGTGGTAGATAAATTATTTAATCTGTTAAAAACTACGAAAGAGCCCAGTTAGAACTCCAGATTTCATTGGGCCCTCTCAGCCTCTATAATGGGGGTACCCTTAATTGAGGAAAAGCTGGCTGTTTAGAATAATCTACGATAAATAACCTCCCTGCCCAACCGTTGTTATAGAAACAGTACGGTCTCTAACATGTGCTAAACCCAAAACCACAATGGTGCAGTGTTTTTTTTTAAATTATTAGACAGATAATATTTGGATTACATTAATGTCTTCTATACTTATTTTTCATTAATTTCGTAGATTTTTTTTCTTCAATTTATCGTTAAATAAAATGAACGTAAGCAGTGAATACTTGTCAATAAGGTCCAATTTCTTAAAAAATGAGATATCGATTAAATTAAATAAAAAAAGAACAGAACATGGACAACAGTCGCTTTGAGTTTAAATGTTTCTATATCGTAAAACTATTTTACTAATAGTACAAAGTTATGAAATAAACAGAATATCATTCATCCGAAGTATACACTGAGTTCAAAAGATCTCGACATGACATCCCTTTCTCATCCTCTTTCCTTCCAGAATTTCGTGCCAAGATGAATGTATTTTATATTCGTGATGTCAGTGTAAGCAGTATTATTGGATCGTAGCAAACATTGACTCAGTAAGCATCTCAAAGCTGGTTCTGTCAAAGGTGCGTTCTATATTGCTCTCATCATTATTAATACTTATCTTTACATAAAACAAGTTAAACCAAATTTTTTATTTCATTTCTTTTACTGGTTACAATTTATTTTTCAGACATACGATAGACTAAGTCCCCGAACCATGTTACTAAACCAAAATCAATACTAACAAAAAAAATGTACATACATCTTTGATGAAGTACAATTCTCAATCTAAAGGAATGAACTTTTGTTCTTAATATTAATTTTAAATGCTTTCAAATTTTAGGTAGTTAAAATGTTTTAAATCTTTTTTGTATTTGTTTATTTTTTAAATTTATTCTCTTTTTATATGAAGTGTTTTGCTGTAATATATTTCAAGATATTCACAGGATTGCATAATTTTCTGATACTTTTAATTGGGAAAATAATTTTTTTAATTTTAAACAGTAACATTTGTCCGGTTTTTCTTTCTCCAAATGCGTTCTTCTTCGCTGATACTGTTATATTTAATCTTTTACGATCCATTTTAGTAAATCACACCTTATTTATTTTTAATACACCGGAAACAAATTTTAAAATAATAGAAGGATACTTTTTAGACACCATAAACGTCAGTCAACAATATTTTCAATCACCCGCCAAAAAAGATAGGACTTTACTCATCTTCAGCTTGTTCGGATATGCTATCTTATTTCCTACGTTTGGGATTTCTGTTACACTGATTGTTCGACGGGCCATTGTAGCACTGTAGTCATCAACGAACTTACTCTGTCAAAAGTTTTTCTCCGTCCTGTTCTGATGCTGAGCTTCTCTTCCTGGTGCTCGTCATGAGTAATATAAACAATTTAAGGTGGTTTTGAGATTTTAAAAATTCTTATATTCCCGAGCTGGCTTCTAGAGTTAGGGGAAAAATACGTATTCCCTCTTTAGTCTTTTGTATTTGAAAATTATTGAATTTTCTGTAATTTTAGTACAGCGTTGGCTGTGCTCGTCACGCTGCTGACCACAATTGGTGGAGGCTTCTTTGGCGCAATGCCTATCGCGCGGGAACACTCGCACTATCACTTAGAATAGAAAAACAATTTGATGTACTCACAGTGAAGTTCACCTTTTGGTTGAGCATTAGGCATGGCTACTTTGGATTGGTCCATTTACCATACCCGTCTTGGAGTCAGTTTTATTTTCCCTGGCTGACTTGGATGAGTTTGATGCCTCTGAGGTAGTTGCTGAGCTGGTTCCTGCTGCAGACTACATCATCGTGCACTATACTAACTCAATGGAAAGGGGTCTTGCCAGAGCAACGCAGACCTTACCCAATAGGGTGGCTGCACAAGCTTGTTCCTTACAAGTTATGGGAAGTGACAGGTCGAAGACATAATCTAAACAAGTCCAAAAATAATAGAGCTGAAAGTTGGTCACTGCAATGCATCCATTCCACGAAAATAGATATCACTATGACAATATAACTATGTTTTATATGTATGTTATAAATATATAACTATGTTTTGATGTATATAATGCATGAGTGGTTATTTTAAAGAATTTACTTTTATATTTATATTTTTCCTTTATTTTGAAATTTGAACCGCTTTTAATTTGATAAATAAATAAATAGTAATCAATAACTATGATATAATGTCCCTTGCCATTTTAGAAAAAAGTTTCTGTATATTTACGCAAATATTGCTTATATGGAATGCACATCACGCAAAGGTTCAAGATACTTGGCCTTGCAAAACTAGTTATTTTCATAAAAACTGTTCGTAATTATACATCACAGCAATCTTGTTATAATCATCATAGTAATAACGTCACTATCACCAGTCATTGTATATCCTCAAATGGATAAGAATGTGCAGGATTTCATTTTTGTTAGTTTATTGTTTCTAAGTCAATAGTTTCTTTTTTTTTAAAATAAAATACGTTTATTTGATGTAAGTCGTTGAATTCACGACTTACAAATCAACACAATAGTCAATATTCAGTAATTACACTCAATACTTAATATATACAATAGCAGTCTATAATGTCTATTATAACCTTCGCTCACATCTGTCTCTGAAGGTTATCTCACGTCTGTCATATGGCTAAGTTTGGCGTCAGTATTCAAACTTACATCCCCCCTTTTTGGAAGAGGACTACCGTCATCATCCCGATAAGGAACCAATTTGCTGGCGTGAAATAAATTTGATTCTTTCTTTTTGAATCCACTGTCAATGATGTACATCACGTTAGATAATTTTTCTTTTATTCTGTGAGGGCCTGATCTAATCACTTCCAATTTACCTCTGTTTAGACCATTACTATATTGAATATAAACCAAATCACCTTCTTTATATATGATTTCCTTTACATTTCTGTCATAATACTTCTTATTTTGTTCATGTATTTTTTTCGAGTTCTCAAAAGCTATTGATCTATTCTCTTCCAAGTTCTCTTTTTTATTTTTTTCCAATTCTTTTGGTAAGATTGAGTTGTCAATTCCTGTTAGCAAATAATCTTGATTTAGTCCTGCTTTCAACAATTCCTTGGTTTGCCTTTCAATCTCTATTTTGTCCTCAAATGTGCATCTATAAGATTTTTTGGCTGTATATTTATTTACAGTTAATCTTATAGTTGCTTCATAGTTTCTTATTCTACCAATATCGAATTTATCTTTTGCAAACAATTCTTCATATTCCAATAAGATGTCGTCTAAGTTGTTAATAGCATGTTCCTTTTTTTCTTGAAAAACATTCGTTAACTTTTTTCTCTTCTAACATTTTATAATTTTGTGTAATCTTCAAATTCTCATCTTGTCGCAATTTGAAAGCTTGAATTAAACCTAAACCTAATAACAGGTCGTCTTTAAATCTTCTGCTTTTCACTATAAAAAACAGTACATATCTTTCAATATCGAAAATCTTAATTAGTACAGATACTATACCTTCTGATTTTGCAACGCCTGATACGCCTTCTATGTTTTCACCCCCACTTATTCCTTTCTTCATTTTTTCTTTTTTATAAAACTCGTAATTCATCAAGGAGATATTAGATCCAGAGTCGTACAAAGCAATTGCCGGTTTTTTATCGACTAATATCTTCAATTTTATAAGTGGGGTGACTACACGTTTTTTGCTTCTTCAGCATGGGAAACAGCATCTTGAATTTCCGAATTATTTACTCATTTAATATTCTCATTTTTTTACTTTTCTATTGCGACATAAATTTTCAGGATGAAATATATTTTTATACCCTAATTTTTCACAATGGATGCAAGTTTTCTTCTTACTCATATTTTGTTTTGGTTTTATTATTTTATTTGACTGACCAAAAAGTCTTAATTTAGACACTAAATCTTCTATGGTCACTAATTCTTTCTTATTTAGCCTATTTTTAATAAATTGTGGTAATGAAACTACTATTAAATTTATTTGTGACGTTAAAGTTAAGGATGGATCAACTTCAATGAAAAGACTTCTTTTCTTTAAACCAAAATCTAGAAATAATCCATTCGAGTATTTAAAGCTGTAAGCATATTCGACTTTATCCCAGGACTGTTCATCAAAGGTATCCAAAAAAGAGTTGTTCCAAAATTCCCATACATGAGTTAATGAATTTGTCTGCATATAGATTGTATACCATGTCAGTGCAGATCCTTCCAAAAATAACCTTAGGGCCTCAGCATATTTATTTTCTTTCAATCCTAACCTTTCACATTCCTGAATAAATAGATTCATCCACGTTTTAGCGTTACAGTTATATCCATCAAATTTTTCCAAAACCATATCCTTAGCTATAGAGTGCATAGACCTTTCTGTGTTAGTGCTTGGTACATTTACTATTTGTTTTTCTTGCACTTCATCCAAATACATATCATAAAAGGCTACATTACCTTCCTCGTCCATGTAAATAGATTTCAGTTCATCTGTTAGTGATATTACAACATTTCTATATGTACCCCGCACATTCAAACTTTTCACAACATTCTTAACAAGGTTGTTGTTCTTTTGGGAAAGCAAAAATTTCCACCTGGTTTACCAATTTTATAGTTTTTACCTTTACTAATGTGCTCTTAGAGTTTGCTCCAGCTTCCGCTACAAAATTAAATTTTGCCTTAATCATCTCAATTGTGTTGATTTGTAGGAAATAGAAGTACAAAGAAATATCTGCAACTTATAGATCACTTTACTAGATATGCTTTCATTGCTACATCTAAGACACAGATGCAGTTCAGAACTGTATCCACAAGAGTTTTATTCTATCACCTCATTGGTTAAGTCGTTGAATTCACGACTTACAAATCAACACAATAGTCAATATTCAGTAATTACACTCAATACTTAATTTCTGCAATAGCAGTCTATAATGTCTATTATAACCTTCGCTCACATCTGTCTCTGCAAGTTATCTCACGTCTGTATGACTAAGTTTGGCGTCAGTATTCAAACTTACATTGATAATATATAAAATATTACTCACCATATGCACGAGGTTTATATAACTGTAACAGGCTTGTAAAGATCTTGACTTTACAAATTAATTTCAAAAAAGGAGCCGCTGTACAGACTAGTAAACGTCTGAGGTGTAGACTAAGGCTTATATGGGAGGGCTGTATTTAAGGGTGATCTTATAAATTTGGGTCTGGTAGATAATGCCTATTACTATTATTTCACTTATTGATATTTTGAAAATCATTTGTTACAATGCCTTCCAATCAACAAAGCCCAGAAACTATTTAAAAAAAAAATTGAAATAACGGTTCCAAAAATGTCTACTAATTATCTATATATATAAATTCAACCCATTCTACTGGGCAGGGTAAAATTTTATTTAATTTGCAATAAGTAAAAAAAAAAAAGCTATGAACATGGAGTAATGGGATTGTAGCTATAAATGAAAGAGAATTATTTCATTGTTTTAGTTTTGGGATTACGGTAAAAATATAGTGTTTATTTGGTTGAGAAATTTAAAAAAATTCTGGTCCTACAGTTTCATATTTCACAGTTATTTTTTAATTCAACACATTTCTCGACTGGTATGACTGTACAAATTTTCTTCCTACAATATTTAATTATTGAAAGAACTACCTATTACTTATTCTAAGTAAAATAAATTATCCCCTAAAAACTCATGATTACAACTATAAAGTTAAAAACATTGGTGTTCGGTAATAAAATGGGTAAATTTTGTACTTACCGTTTTGTTGATTGTTAATAATTAGAAGTTTTTTTATATTTTTATTATTTATCATATCATATCATAGATATATGTTTTTACATCAGATTATCTTAATTTCTTTATTCCACTTACACAGTAATAGTTTCATTTCATTATAGTTATTTTTCTTAACCTTCACATCAATTATTATAGAAAACTTTGTTACTATTTAGATTGGTATACTGATTAGATACATAAATATAAATATTAAATTAATTACAATAATTTAATTATAATAATTTTATTACAGGAACATTAAGTCTTAAGACAATTAGCAATACACTCTACATTTTTCTCATAGAATTCATGTCCAAGCTAGAGACCTATATAAAGTAATCTTCTATGGCTTGCATAAATTAGAAAAATATCTCCCTTTTATGACCGGGTTTCCAATCACAATATAGTTGTACGCCTTAGAAAACAATGTGCGCCGAATTCGTCTCCGGTCCAGAAGAATTCATTACCTAGTTCGATTTTGTTCTTTATTGCCATCGAGGCAAATTTGTTCTTACTGTTTTATTTTTTATATATCTTGGTTATAAATGTGGTTTTCGAACTGGCTACAATTGGACTTCATTTTTCTGCTGTAATAGTTATTGTGTTTTAGACTCTGCTTTAGAAACTATTCCGGACTTTTAGTGTTACTTGTCCCTACAATGGCTAGATCAACTAAAGCTACTTCCATACCTCCTTCGAGTTTGCAAAAGGTCGTTTTTTACAGCGTCGGATATACATATATATCTAAAGTCTTGGTGAATAAGTTAGTTAAGTCAGATTTTATCCAGAGAGACTTAAATGCTTTCAGATAACCGAATCGTATCATTCTCGTATTTTTTGGCTGGAAATGGAGTTGTAATATAAGCAATAACTTCTTTTCAAGCCAATGCCTTACTTAGCCCCTTATTCACTGCAAAAATAACTCGATTCCGCTTACTTAAGAGCAAGAAACTAATTTTGGAAAAAATTAGACTTAATCACTTATTCACCAGGGCTGCAGATATATATTGTTTCGCTACTTCTACCTTTTCGTCATTCTCCTTGGTATGTAGTAAGAGCATATATTAATGTTATGTTTACTTTGGTCTAAAGCAATTAGTAATACACTCAGTCAGAATGCAAAACTCCCGGAACAAGGATCTAGGAATCATAAAAGCAATTGTGGAATTGTCGTCAAGTTAGTTCCTGCCTACTAACGGACTTCGGAACGGTACAAGTCATCTCAGATTCTAAATCTAAACTGATCTATATTCAAGGCCTGCCCTGCGGTTGTCCACTTCATTCGGATTCAGCAGTCGCTCTATATTAATATTTATTACACACCATTCTTGTTATTCCTTTTTGGATTTTTTCGCAGCTCCTTTTCGCACGGTATGACATGTATTTAATTTCCAATCTAATTGAATTGGCAACTCTGGGAATGTTTACAAGAAGCTGAGGCGTCAATTATCATAACAGGTGTATTCGATGAATATCGAATTCGATTTTCATTGAACTTCGTTCACTTTAGTTTTTTTTGTTCGGTTTAGTAAGCTAATAGAATGTATGTGAGTATAAAAAGAGTTATATCTCAACTGACCTCAGAGACGGTACACACAACCATTTACAACAGTTTCAAAACACCATACTTCGTAAGATGGTATGTTCTACGTCGAAGGAGAAAATGAAACCTGACCGACTCTATCACCTCTTCGATCAGCCTACGTTAACAGAATTTATATAGTGGAGAAGTTTCAAATGCCTTGACTCAACAAACTACAGAATCTTTACAAAACCATCATTCCATCCTCAGTCCCAATAAGATGGCAGCAAGCGATAGAAGGAACATTTATGCCATAGACATAAATATGTGATTTAATTTAAGGGACATATAACATATAACGCTCAGAAATAGCGTTAATCCCACCGGAGCAGACCGGCTTCCAGGCCGGACTGTGCCCGGACCACCATCTGGCGAAGCTACACGCGGAAGTAAGCCAGAACACAGTTAAGAACGAGGCAACCGCTTTGATATCCATAGACTGCACGGAGGCGTTTGACTCAGTGTCCCATAGCCTTCTATGTAAGACACTGCAGGACAACGAGTTTCCCGAGCAGCTATATACTATCATAAGGTCCTTTCTGACACAACGTTCAATAAAGGTACGATTCGGCGAAGAGCTGTCCAAGCCCTTTCCACTCACGTGTGGTGTACCTCAAGGGTCTGTGCTATCACCGGTATTATTCTCAGTTTATACGGCGGAAATCGTTGGTGCCAAATACAAAAAAGCTACTGTGGCGGCGTATGCCAATGACATTGCCATCTACAGTTGCTCATTGAATGCAGAGAGAGCTCTACGGCAGGCGGAGGTGGCCTGTGAGGAAATAACTAAAAGACTGGACGGATTGAATATTACAGTTAATCCCAAGAAGACCGACTGTATTATTCTCTTCCTTCCAAAAGAATAAGCGCCCTCTACCTAAGGTTTGTAGAGTAGCAGGCAAAGTTAACAAACCTGCGAATAGGATAACGTATCTCGGTGTCACCCTCGACCGGCACTTGACGTTATCCCAACATTGCAATAAGAAGATCAGGTCGGTGAGAACCAAATCTTACAGGCTAAATCATCTTTTAACCTCACCGAACTTATCACTCCGCCTCAAAGTAATGATCTATAAGGCAGTTATTAGACCAGCACTCCTTTATGGGGGGCCTATGTTGAATAACATTTCGCCAACAACTACAAAAAGGCTCCGACAATTTCAAAACCGTATGCAGAGGCGTATAGTAAGGCACACTTCTCTACAAAGGACGAGATCAGTCATAGTACACGAGACTCTCGGACTCCCGACGGTAACGAACTTCATCACACGGAGGCATATCAAATTTTTTGATAGCCTCCAACACTGCACGAACCCACTATTCAACGCACTTACACCGACAGGCCGACCTCAGCGCTGGCAAACACACGTACAGACACTCAACATGGACTGAGTAAACTACTAACAAACTCCAATCAGACAGAACTAGTGAGCCCCATCACTGGATCCCCACTCCTTCCATTTAATTAATGTTCAGAAAATCCTTCAGCCAATCCTCTCTTAAAATGCCCCTGGTGCAGTAGAAGAGATACAATGTATCATTAGTAATATTAATATGTTATTTTTCAAATATTAATAACTACCAAAGGGGTTAAGAAATAAAAATAAAAAAATCGCGTGGTGTACTAAATTATATTAGTTCTACGAATGATAACAAAAAAAATGAACATTAAGTAAATAGTTTCACGATTTAGAAAACGATCTTTTGCGAATTTGAAGTTGCAGCTGAGAAGGTATGGGGTAACGGAGTTCTCTCATCTGACTGAGAGTGGAAGGTGGCCTTAGTTCATCTGGTCATTTTAGGAACAAGTAACACTAAAAGTCTAAAATACAATTTACCATTAGGGTACCAAAATTAAATCCGATTCTAGCCGGTTCGAACCACAATAATAACTCTAAGAGGAAGCATAGATAAAACAGTAAGAGCAAAGTTGTATCGATGGCAAATGGAGGATAAAAGCGAACTAGATAGTTACTATTCAATGTATGGCCAAACCGAGTTGACTTCTGCACAGGTTCTTTTCTAAATTGTACAACTGTATTGTACAATTATGATTGTGATTGTATTGTATCACAATTGTGATCGTGAAAATTGGTCATAAAAAGGAGATTTTTAAAAATTTATACCAGCAGTAGAAGACTACTTTATACGAGCCTCTAGCTTGGGCATTAGACATTTAGATGAAAGTAGTCAACAAAATCAAAATCTGTTGCTATTGAGTATCGATCTTTAAAATTCAGGAAAGAATATCTCCCGGATTCTTAATCATAAGATATCAGGAATTCAATTGTTAAGTAATTAGAGATTTCAATTTGATTTAAAAAATTGGATAGATTTTCGTTTTTATATGCATTATGTTTATTTATCCTTCTTATATAATAAATAGTCTATCACATTTCAGGAATTTTACCTGCAGAAGTAATTCAAAATTGTCGATGTTTTAGCTGACAAATATTCTAATGAGACCACTAGATTTAGCAGTTTTTAAAACATTACAATGTTTTAAAGGAGATTAACAATAAAAGCTTTTACTTCACCTACTGCATTGGTAACATCTGGGTTGCTCCTCTTCCGACTGTAGTAAATGGGACTTTTTTTTCATTTTATACCTAAGTATACAAGCGACCAATGGTTAATTTTTAATTATTAATTTATTTGTACACATTTTGCATAATTACTATTAAAATAAGTAGTACTATATTCAATGTTTAGAAGCTCAAATAGTAATTACAACTATCTCTATTAACGATTGACTATATGTTTTTCCAGTCGGAGGGGTCTATGGACGGTCTGCTTCGAGGAAAGAAATAGTGGTCGTCGTGAGCTTGCAGGTCCCCAGTAGTCATAATCCTTGAATATTGACCGTATTTTCACTGTCCCTCTACCCGAAGATATGTCGATGAGTGTTATGGAGTTATGGGCAGACAGCCGCTGTAACTTGGAAACCATTGTCCGTAGCATTTTAGGTTGGCCGAACCCATCTAGGATCTGTCCCGCAAGCAATATATGTTAGCATGATGGCCAAGGCCAAAGTTTTTCAACTATTTAGATTAAGCAATAATATGAATTCATTTGAATTATATTTGAAAAAAATGATCTCGATAAATGTAAAGTTATCAAGGATAGCCAAAATTTTCAATGGAAAATTGGACTGAGCATGGAATCAGCCGCGAACATGTAACACCTACTATAAGTTTTGCTATAGCATAAACACATATAACACACAATTTTTTATTCTTTTTTTTTTTCATATTTTGTTTTATTTTATTTTAAAATATGAACAAATTTTAAAACATATTTTTATTTTTTAAAGAGAAAAGATAGGCCCTCGACCGGGATTTGAACCCGGAACCTTTGTCTTACCGTGACATCGCTCTGCCAATTGAGCTATCAAGGTCCCTCCCAGTCGAGGACTAACCTTCTCTCTTTTGTTAGATCCTAAAGTCCCAGAGTACTCCCGCCATTTTTTGCGATGAATACACTAGAACGAAGTTCTTTGAACATTAATTTTAATTTAGGATCTTATTAACTTTCGTCATATTATTATTTATAATTTTTTATAATTATTGGTCATTTTTTATGAGTTATAAATATTTTTATTTTTTAAAGAGAAAAGATAGGCCCTCGACCGGGATTTGAACCCGGAACCTTTGTCTTACCGTGACATCGCTCTGCCAATTGAGCTATCAAGGTCCCTCCCAGTCGAGGACTAACCTTCTCTCTTTTGTTAGATCCTAAAGTCCCAGAGTACTCCCGCCATTTTTTGCGATGAATACACTAGAACGAAGTTCTTTGAACATTAATTTTAATTTAGGATCTTATTAACTTTCGTCATATTATTATTTATAATTTTTTATAATTATTGGTCATTTTTTATGAGTTATAAATATTTTTATTTTTTAAAGAGAAAAGATAGGCCCTCGACCGGGATTTGAACCCGGAACCTTTGTCTTACCGTGACATCGCTCTGCCAATTGAGCTATCAAGGTCCCTCCCAGTCGAGGACTAACCTTCTCTCTTTTGTTAGATCCTAAAGTCCCAGAGTACTCCCGCCATTTTTTGCGATGAATACACTAGAACGAAGTTCTTTGAACATTAATTTTAATTTAGGATCTTATTAACTTTCGTCATATTATTATTTATAATTTTTTATAATTATTGGTCATTTTTTATGAGTTATAAATATTTTTATTTTTTAAAGAGAAAAGATAGGCCCTCGACCGGGATTTGAACCCGGAACCTTTGTCTTACCGTGACATCGCTCTGCCAATTGAGCTATCAAGGTCCCTCCCAGTCGAGGACTAACCTTCTCTCTTTTGTTAGATCCTAAAGTCCCAGAGTACTCCCGCCATTTTTTGCGATGAATACACTAGAACGAAGTTCTTTGAACATTAATTTTAATTTAGGATCTTATTAACTTTCGTCATATTATTATTTATAATTTTTTATAATTATTGGTCATTTTTTATGAGTTATAAATATTTTTATTTTTTAAAGAGAAAAGATAGGCCCTCGACCGGGATTTGAACCCGGAACCTTTGTCTTACCGTGACATCGCTCTGCCAATTGAGCTATCAAGGTCCCTCCCAGTCGAGGACTAACCTTCTCTCTTTTGTTAGATCCTAAAGTCCCAGAGTACTCCCGCCATTTTTTGCGATGAATACACTAGAACGAAGTTCTTTGAACATTAATTTTAATTTAGGATCTTATTAACTTTCGTCATATTATTATTTATAATTTTTTATAATTATTGGTCATTTTTTATGAGTTATAAATATTTTTTTTTTTTTTTTTTTTTTTTTTTTTTTTTTTTTTTTTTTTTTTTTTTTTTTTTTTTTTTTTTAAAGAGAAAAGATAGGCCCTCGACCGGGATTCAAATCCCGGTCGAGGGCCTATCTTTTCTCTTTAAAAAATAAAAATATTTATAACTCATAAAAAATGACCAATAATTATAAAAAATTATAAATAATAATATGACGAAAGTTAATAAGATCCTAAATTAAAATTAATGTTCAAAGAACTTCGTTCTAGTGTATTCATCGCAAAAAATGGCGGGAGTACTCTGGGACTTTAGGATCTAACAAAAGAGAGAAGGTTAGTCCTCGACTGGGAGGGACCTTGATAGCTCAATTGGCAGAGCGATGTCACGGTAAGACAAAGGTTCCGGGTTCAAATCCCGGTCGAGGGCCTATCTTTTCTCTTTAAAAAATAAAAATATTTATAACTCATAAAAAATGACCAATAATTATAAAAAATTATAAATAATAATATGACGAAAGTTAATAAGATCCTAAATTAAAATTAATGTTCAAAGAACTTCGTTCTAGTGTATTCATCGCAAAAAATGGCGGGAGTACTCTGGGACTTTAGGATCTAACAAAAGAGAGAAGGTTAGTCCTCGACTGGGAGGGACCTTGATAGCTCAATTGGCAGAGCGATGTCACGGTAAGACAAAGGTTCCGGGTTCAAATCCCGGTCGAGGGCCTATCTTTTCTCTTTAAAAAATAAAAATATTTATAACTCATAAAAAATGACCAATAATTATAAAAAATTATAAATAATAATATGACGAAAGTTAATAAGATCCTAAATTAAAATTAATGTTCAAAGAACTTCGTTCTAGTGTATTCATCGCAAAAAATGGCGGGAGTACTCTGGGACTTTAGGATCTAACAAAAGAGAGAAGGTTAGTCCTCGACTGGGAGGGACCTTGATAGCTCAATTGGCAGAGCGATGTCACGGTAAGACAAAGGTTCCGGGTTCAAATCCCGGTCGAGGGCCTATCTTTTCTCTTTAAAAAATAAAAATATTTATAACTCATAAAAAATGACCAATAATTATAAAAAATTATAAATAATAATATGACGAAAGTTAATAAGATCCTAAATTAAAATTAATGTTCAAAGAACTTCGTTCTAGTGTATTCATCGCAAAAAATGGCGGGAGTACTCTGGGACTTTAGGATCTAACAAAAGAGAGAAGGTTAGTCCTCGACTGGGAGGGACCTTGATAGCTCAATTGGCAGAGCGATGTCACGGTAAGACAAAGGTTCCGGGTTCAAATCCCGGTCGAGGGCCTATCTTTTCTCTTTAAAAAATAAAAATATTTATAACTCATAAAAAATGACCAATAATTATAAAAAATTATAAATAATAATATGACGAAAGTTAATAAGATCCTAAATTAAAATTAATGTTCAAAGAACTTCGTTCTAGTGTATTCATCGCAAAAAATGGCGGGAGTACTCTGGGACTTTAGGATCTAACAAAAGAGAGAAGGTTAGTCCTCGACTGGGAGGGACCTTGATAGCTCAATTGGCAGAGCGATGTCACGGTAAGACAAAGGTTCCGGGTTCAAATCCCGGTCGAGGGCCTATCTTTTCTCTTTAAAAAATAAAAATATTTATAACTCATAAAAAATGACCAATAATTATAAAAAATTTTAAAACATATTCTTTGTAGAACTCAATGTCTTCCCATACATTTAACATTTTTAAAGAATATCTTTTCTCAAGACACAATTTTTAATAATGATTTTAATTTCAATATTAATAACATCCCAATGCTGGAATTAGTGAATGGATAATATCTTGTCATTGCTCCAACGTTAACATTAAACAACATGTTTTAGGGATTCATTCGATATTACATTTTAGCAAAATACAATTATATTTAGCTGCATAGGTAAAAAAAATAAAAGTTTACTTCAAACTAAGTCAGTCACTGCAGTATAGCAACTGCAAGTGGCATCCTATTGTAGTCTCAAGTGACTGGAAGGAGTCACCTATTCCAGAATAATGAGCAGCCGAGTGTGGATACCTGCAGGCAGTGTCGGCGCCAGATTCCGTCACCCGGTGGGTGGTTCAGCAAACCTTGTTCCGAAGACTCCTCTACCCGGATGGCCGAGTATGGTCTGGAAGTTGAGGACCGTTAGGAGCGAGCTGATTGGGGTTCGTAGGAGGATACTCGTAGGTCGTAAATAACATCCTACGCCGACTGATAGAGATATGATTCAGGCCGCACCGCCGAAGTAGATTCCCGATATAAATATAAATATAACAGAAATTTAATCTTTTATTTATGTAACCCAATAAAATGACATCTATTAAAGACAGGGTAGATTAGATGAATTGACCAAGTATTGTGCACTACTACCTGTAGTTACAATCTAAAAACGACCATTGTGCAACGGCCATTCGAAAAAAAAATGTGTCTTCGCTATCAATTAGTAATCACAGGTCAGCAAACAAACTTTTTTTAAAATTGTTCTTATTTAGTTCAAAAATGATTTTTTTGTAGTTTTTTCGCTGGTTTCATAAATGACATTGGTTTTTTTTTCCATCACGTAAGGCTTGCCTTCAAAATAGAGTCGAAGTTTTTAGAAAAAGTACAACAAACAGAACATTTTGGATCTGTTTTAATTATTTTAACACAAAGTAAAAGCAAAAAAAAAACAATGATACCTAGCAAAAATTAGTATAAAAAGTGATGCACATGTGTTGTAAATTTATTGCAAGTCTTTGTATAAATGTTTCCTTTTTCCATTAAATCTGTTTTTGGTAGTTTTTCGGCTGTGCTCATGTGAATTTTCCCTTTTTAACATCCAACAGTTGTTAAACCCACTAATTAAATATGCTACAATTTTTTCATCGCAGACCTGTGCTATTCCATCCTAGCGTAAAATAAGATCATTCGGTTTTGCATGAAATTGATGATGATGAACTTATGTCAAACTGGAAGTAGTTAATCAAGAAGAAATTAGTAACAAATAGAATACAAGTTTCTAAAACCTTTTAAAGAAATAAGTGGCAGAGTCGAGTTTTCTCTAAAATGAGTTTCTAAGGGTTAAGTCAAGTTTTGAACAGAAATGGATTTATTGCATATATTACAGATCCATTTCAAGCCAAAAACTAGGAGAATGGTACGATTTCGCTTCCCTCGATACAATTAACTAACTCTAGAAAAAAAAAATCAGACCAAAATATTATGCCACTTTTTCCTTAAGCATTTTCATTTTTTTTTTACCTTTTTTACTACCCTATTCTACTTACGAAGGAAAAAATGATAGAACTTGAAACTGGTAAATTGACTATTATGATTCTACCTATTAAATTTTCTCAACATTTATATTGTATTTCAGGCATGAGAAAATGATCAGCGACTTAAAAAAATATTTTAGAATTATTTGTATTTTCGGTTCCGTAGAATATTGGGTCCAAAAAATTATGAGACAATAGGGGAATAGTGGAGATTATATAACGCGGAATTGCGAAGCATGCATCCAGTAAATATTATTCAAGTGGTGTTGTCACGAAGATTAAGATTGCCATTAAAGTTGCTGGGCTTAGTAACGAACGAATTCCTAAGATGCTAATTCACGCTTTGCCGATTGGGAAGCGGCGAGGTGTAGGTGGGTGGATATCGTTAAGAGTGATGTCGCGGATTTGGGTTTGTAAGCACAGATTGGTGGTATCGGCATCAAATATTCAGGTTCGCTAAGCCTTTTTAATATTATTTTCGAATGTAACGCAATACTGTTCAAGGTAATTAATTTAAATCAAACCTTCTACCAGCTGCTACATCAGGTTTTTCGAAGTAAGTTTTCCAAGAAATTCTTCTTGTTTCTTTTTATTTATTTTAATTTTTTATTTACTAATAATATTTTTAAATGTAATTCATATAACATAGATAATTAAATCTACCTCTCTTTAAAGTTTATTAATTTCAAGTTCGTCTAAGAGTTCAAGGATTTTAATTTGTTTATTCATTTAACGTATCTTTGTACTACTATGGCTGATCGGACAATGCTGCATTACTAAATTTTACCTATCCTGGTTTAATTAGAATAGAGATCTTTTACGAGTGGCTGAAACCGCACAGTTTGCTGACCCATATTTTACTTCTCTTCCGAAGGACGGCATGACTAAAGGATTTTATTCCCTTAAAAAAACTATTGGTCTACCTAGGCGATAGAAGGTTGTGCTAGACCTTACACCACAGGCGACCCACAAGATCTTTAGTTTAAACTGAGGGTCAAAGCATTGTTTTCATTATTATTACTGTTGAAGGCTTTCGTTATTTGGATATAACGACTTTCTGCTTATTATGATTTTTTATGGTTTATACTCATTGTTACCTGCTTTGTTATCCATGATTCAGAGTTGATTTATTTTATGTGAAAAAACAATTAACTAAGGAATGATTTTTTTTTAATGTATCCAACACGCTTTAAAATTGAATTAAAGTTATTACTTCATGTTGCTTAAATGGTGAAGCAACTTCCTAAAAGCTTTCTTCCTACAATCCGTATAAACTTAAATATACCATGCATAACTTTTGCTTCCAAAGAAACTATATTCTTAACTCCTATAATTTAACTTAAAAGTTTTATAATGTTTCTATCTTGCCTGCCTGATTTATTCCAGAAAATTTAAGCCCAAGAAGATAAATAATTAAAGTTATCACTCCATTTATTTTGGGTAATACATATCTACCTTCAGCCATACCTGTTGAAAATAAGCATTTAAAGATCAAACATGGATGAACTGTTTCACTTGACATAAAAAAGAAAACAAGGGACTGTTTACTATTACATGAGCTTCAAAAGCCGTAGTCCAGGATCCCTGGTACATTTTTGCACTTGATTACTATCAAGCTGAATCTTCGTGAATAGCTTCGGTTTGATGAGACGCCAAACAATTTCCTTTGCGAAAATTCTCGATTGTGGTAGCTAACACAGGTAGCAAGGATAAAATATGTCGATTTGATGATTCTCCAAAATTTAAGGATAACATACCACGCAATTTGTAGGAAAATATGACTGTTAAATTATATAAATAATAACTAAGCAAAAAAAAAAAATCAGCTGGTTAGCAATCATTTTTGATGACCTCGTTATCGATCAACATTATCTCCAGATGGACTGTTAGAAGACAAATTATATTTATTTATAATGTATTTTATTTTATTTTTTTATTAATTGATATAATTTTTAAATATTTTATTTTGAAGAGGAAAGATTTGTCCAGGGCCTGGATTCGAACCCGGGTCTCGCACGTATCCATCGCGGTGCTGTCCCATGTGAGATAGCCTTGCTGGTACCACGGCCAGATAAATCCATTATCTTCACCGATCCCATTTCCCCGTGTTCTCGCAATTTTGTGATGCATAAAAGGGAAAGAATGTTCATTGAATATTACTTAATTAGGATCTTGTTGACTTACGCTATTAAATTATTTATAATTTATTTTATTTTATTTTTTTATTAATTGTTAGAATTTTTAAATATTTTTATTTTGAAGAGAATAGTCCTAATTGATTGAGCTAAAAAAACATACGCTTTGTACCAGCTGAAGATAAAATCCATTTAGGGCCAAATAATGCTCAAATGTTGAGATTTGTTCTATAATTAACTAGCTGTTAGAAAAAAATGGATAATCGAAATTATAAAATTTCGATGGTGAAGAAAATAAGACAAACAGATAAATCATTTAAGACCTAGTTTTGCTATCTATTAAAACATCTCATTTCAGTTGTTTTTTTGCGCGCGCCATATCAGTAAAATGAATACTCTTCATTTATCCTGTACCACTACTACCCGTAAACGTTCTGGGGTTTAGTGCATGATAGAGGCTGTACAGTTTCTGAGACAATTGTTACATAGTTAGATGTTTTGTCCTAGATCACGCTCAACCGCCATATTTTTCCCTTATTGAGGGTACCCAAGTTATAGAGGCTGAGTGAGCCCCAGCAGGTTCCTAAATCTAAAGGATCCATATCCGGCTGCAAAAAATTAAATAAAAATCTTTCCAGTAGCGGGGTTAGAAGCCCAGACCTACGGGATGGCAACTCAGCGCTCTACCTCTGAGCCACCCCGCTTCGATCGAAGTGTAGTATCTTCATTTATGGAATAGGGAAAATTTTCATTATTTGTTTCCTAAGTAGAAAATTTTGCTGAAGTGGGATCTATTTTAGTGTAGGTTTAGGTTACCTATCAGAATTCGCTATTCAAAATTTGCTGTATTCGGACTTGAAGTGAAGTTTTGATAGACGCCGTCTTTTCAGTTGAGGAATAATGTATACCGATGATCAATTCATTATTGAATTAATTCATATAACTGATGGATTTATAAATGAATAAATTGTATAGCATTTTATATCCTCTAATTCTTTTCGGTCTCCACCACACCTGAATAGATTTCGTAATCATTTTGGCCCTACACAAAGCCGCATCAAATCTACACCTACACGAAGTCACGCAGAGGATAAAGGGTGGTGAAAAAATAACAATGTTTAAAAGCATCCTAATTTCAAACATCGATATTGATAATACATCAAAATAAAATGTCCATTTCTGTTAATTAAGGAACTGAAAAATATCTAATACCGAAAAATAATATTAAAATCTCTGAAAATTATTATAATATGTAAATGAGTTATATTTCTTTGAACAAGACTTGAACTCGGAAATTCTCCTGAATTATTGATTCAAAATTAAATAATTCAGCTTCAATAGTTCTTAATCGACCTTAAAAATATGGGGAAGAAAAATATTAGAACGTGGGTCTAGGAATAATTTCTTAAATAGTGATAAACTGTTTTTAGGAACCGAGATTTCAGGCCCCCTTCTGGCCTTATGAAGTAGTTTACAAGTATGTTTGGTCAAAATTTGAAATATGGTCGTTTCGGTCATAAAGCATCAAAAAATATTATTTTTTGTTAGGGTTTCTCCCCTATTTTTGTGGCCTACATTACAAACGCTGAAGAATACCTACCGGCGTTTGTCGAAACGTCGTTTACAAATCGATGCTTTATCACTATTCAAGGAATGGTTGTTTTATCTCCATCCGCCCATTTTCTTCTTTAAAATAATTCAGATCCAACATCCAATTTCTCTTCAGTCTTCGCCGAGTTACATCAGGAATGTAAATTGTTTCGAACTTTGTAAATCAAATGAATGTGATTTGTTTCAGACAGATTAGGAAAGTGTGAAAGGTGTGTATTGAAAACAACGTGGTAATTCCGCGATTAATCTTAAAAACTGTTAATGAAATTTAGTTTTTGTTCTTTTTGGCAAGTCGTTAAATGTAGCATGCATAGGTATTCACTGGTTTGTGTAAATCAGTATATGATAAATTTTTTACTGGTAAGTAATTTAGAATGTTCTTTTTTACTTATTTTTTGTTTGTTTGTTTGTTTATTTAACGCCACTTTATGCTGCTATGGCTAATCGGACGATGCTACATTGGGAGCTCTAAATTTTGCCTATCCAGGTTTAATTAGGATAGGGATTTTTAACGAGTACCTGACATCGTACAGGCTCGGGACCCCCGTTTAACGTCCATTCCGAAGGACGGCGTAACTAAGGATTTTTACTCCCTTAAAAAATCCTAGGGCCACCTGCCGGGCTACGAACCCGCGATCTAGGGCTTAGTAGTTTGTTACGATAACCACTAGACCACGGGTGATCGTATTTTTGTTATATATTTCATAGTTTCTTTTAACGAGGGCTTCCATGTTAACATGTTGCAAAATATAGTCCCAAGTGCGTTACTATTTGTGACATATAAATATAAACTGGGGCTTCGGATCGATCGGTGAAGTTAACGTATCGTGTTATATTAAACATAATTTCACTCGCTTATATCAGTTATATATGTTGTGTTGTGATGTCAGATGGTATAATAATTTGAAGTTTTTCTTATAATTAAAACATTTCTATCGCTATAGGTCTAGTTCTATCAGTAGTATTAGTTACGTCGCTATAGTTAATAAGTTTTATCGGATTGAGATAATACTATTTTTTCGTTCATTTCTTCTTGTGGCATTTGTTTATTCCATACTGCCAGATATAAACTGTTTAACTTGAACGATAATAGGTGACCCTGATTTTTTATGCGGAAGAAAATGATCCGGGGGAGTTCAATAAATTTCTCTCTTAATGTTTATTAAATAGCTAACGTTTCGATCTACATTGCAAGTCTTCTTCAGGGCTAAATATGCAAAATACACTCAATTCAAAATCACAAAATTGTTAAAAATTAATAAATATGGTAAACCATATTATTTAGTAAGTAGGGTATGCATGCTTAATTTTAACATGATAATTTTTAACAATTTTGTCTGTATTTTGCATATTTAGCCTTGAAGAAGTACTGCAATGTATGTCACAACGTTGGCTATTTTATAAAAATTTCTCCATATCTAAGAGAAATTTATTGACCTTCACCCGGACCATTTTCTCCCAGAAACTGTTTAAATTTTATGAAGCCTGTTTTATTCAGTATGCCTTGTCCCTGTTTTGCACTCCTACTATTTATTATATTGTTTATATCCGTTCTATATCTTGTTTACTACTTTCAAATATTTATTAATGCCACCAATTTTCTCTCTAACTCTTAATTTTAATATACTATAATAAATAATATTTTGGTTAATAGCTAAATCTCAAACACCATATCTCTTTCTGTTATTTTATATTGGATTCACTGCCTATGATCTATGAAAAGTCAAGCTATGATCTCAAGGAAAAGTCAGATCCTTTGACATGAATTAGATTTAAATAATAAAATGGGATGCCACCATGAGATTGTAATACTTAATATATAGTAATCCTATATCATTAATAAATAAGACGCAGGTCCCTCTTTTCTCCAACTGTTGACTGGTTGACTGATCGGGAGTTGTTTATTAAATAATAATAATTATTGTATAAAAATTTGTACTGATCGTGGTAACAAGATAACTTATAAAACTACTCACAAGGACTTTTTTTCAATATATAATACCTCTTTTATTTTTTATTTCCTCTAATTATTAATTATTAATTAGGCAAAGGTGCCTTTTTACTTAAGTTTAGTTATGTAACTGCTCGTCAAGCTGATGGCTGAAAAGTACCATTTTGGTGTTACAATTAGTTCTTACTTGAGCCCTAATTACTTCGTTTAATTATTAAACTGTTCTTTTTTTTCGAATTTTAGTAAATACCAAAGTTTTTTTTTGTTCAATAATACAATAATTCGTTAAGCTTTAGACTAAAAAACGACACCAACATTTGCTGTGATTGGTCCCTTAAAGCCAATTGTACGGTACGTACCTAAATGTTAAAATTTGGTTTAATATTACGTTTGTATTTAATGATATTACATATGTAATTAATATTACATTTGGTTAAACACCGGCTTTATGAACTCAGCTTCTCGAGCAGATGTTCCTACCATAGGGTTATCCACCTAAATACTGCATGAATATTTTCTATAATTGCAAAATAATGATTTTTGAAAATTTATATTTTAATATTATTAATATTTTGGCTTATAATATTATTTCAATGATTTAGATTAATTTTAATGTTGTTTATTTATTTTAAATCGTAGTCGTGTTATTATACATATCAAAGGCCAATGACTTAGATGTTTTGTACGTTATAACATCATATCAATTATAGGATTAAGAAAACCGTAACCATTTAGCGATTTGGCATTCCCAAATGAAGGCGGTCGTTGGGCAGAGTTAGCGTTCTAACTCCGATTCCAGTTTAGAGTTGCCTGCTCCAGAATACTCCTCGAGTTCAGCAACCTACAGAGGGAATAGCTACACGATCTGTCGTCATTAAAATGACAGTGGTGGCGCAGTTTCCCGGATTTTAACTTTATTTATAGAAAGGCTAATCCTTTTCACGGAGGTGTTTTCGTCTGGTCTTTTCCCTCGCCGGCTCAAAGGTCGGGAAGGCATTTTTCCTTTCGGCACAACCATCGCTGATGTTCGATTTATCTCGGGGTGTGGAATGTCTGCACTCCGCAGCTCAGAGGTTTTTTTTTTACTGCGTTCCTTTGAGATGCTTCCTATCTCTTCCCAATATTTCGAATGCTCGTCGGTTCCAAATATCTTCAAAGGATCGTCGAGTTAAGAGTGTTGACAATCCAGACAAATTTTAATTTGGCCTTTCAATTTTTTTTAATCTTATTTATTGCAGCTAAAATACATTACATTCTTCTGAGAAGATGTATTGTATTACGAATGTATTTAGAAAAAAATGGTTACCGGTATTATTTCTTTAGATTTATTGATTAAGTATTAATTCTAGCTAATTTTCCTTAAATATTTAACTAATGACATTTAAGCCATAGTTGTGAATGTGTATGTGCATATGTGATAATTGTAATTATTTAATTAAATTACATTAATTCACGGGACGGTCGGGGTGCTTAGGTCGGGGCACGGCCACGATAAAAGACTCAAGAAGGAAAAGTATTATCATCATTTAAGTGTGACTCTATTTACTATGCACTTCGGCCTAAAAAGGCCCGTTGTGCTTGAGTCCTAAAGATCCCTAACATAGGTTTAGACTTCTGAGAAATTTTAAATAGTCTTTAAACCTCAGTTCTTGAAGTTCCTTGTATCCACCAGGGCCAAGGTCAAATGTCCTCTTTCGACTTAGTGCTATACATTCAAAGAGAACGTGCCAAGGGGTTTCGTCCTCCTCTTTTCACCATCTGCACCTAGTTTCTTGTTCAATGCCCAAACGATGCATGTGTTTCCTGAGTTTACAGTGCCCAGTGATGGTTTCAACCATACTTTTGAGGTCGGTTCTCGACAAGTGAGCGGCTTCTTTCTTGATTTTATCAAAAAGATTATCATTGGGATCCTTTATGAAAAGTTTAGTATGCCTTATCTTGGCTCTATCCCAACGTGTTTTTATCTTCCTCTTGGCTAGTTTGTTAATTGTATCCTTACCCAGGGGAAGGGGGACCCCGCATCATGGTTCTGGTCCAATAGGAGCGATAACTGCTCCTTTCTTCGCCAATTTGTCGGCCCTTTCATTTCCTGGAATATTACTGTGCCCAGGGATCCAAAATATGTTAACTCTGTTATGTACAGATAGTTCATCTAGTCTTAGACAACATTCCTCCACTGGTCTGGGGTTTGTTACTGCATTTTGTAATGCATTGCATGCTGCCTGACTGTCAGTGAGAAAGTTGATTACCTTATTCTTGTGGTCCTTCATAGCAAAGGCACCTGCAAGTATTGCCCATATTTCCGCTTGGCATACAGTGGGTGTCGTGCCCAGAGCTAAGTAATGACCCATGCCCAGACATTCCCTAAACCAGAATCCCGAGCCGGCACCAAACTCCCCTTTGGATTCATCCGTATACACATTTAGACCATTGGGTGGATTAAAGCAATCATTCTTGCTTTTGCAAATCGCCTGTATATTAACGTGAAATCTTTTGTCAAAGTCATATTTGTTCAGCATTGAATCTGAATGCTTTTTTAGATCTGCATTTTGCTCGATTATATCAAAGACACTTCTGTGTCCAAAATCGTTGGTGGGTTTTTTGACCCCTCCTGTTTTCTCTAGCCTGTAGGCTGTCTTCAATGCCTCTGCTTCAATTAGAATATCAAAAGGAGTTAAATCAAGTATAGTTTCCAGTGAAGCGGTAGGGGTCATGGCCCCAGTGATCATGATGCACCCAAGCCGCTGCACCTTCTCCAGCCTTGATCTATTTTGTTGGATACCAGCTTTGTGCCACCAGGCTATTGAACCATAGGTTAGCACAGGTCTGACTATTGCTGTGTACATCCAACGAGCCATCTTGGGGCTAATTCCCCACTTGTTGCCACACTTGTTGAATTCTTGTGGCTTTCTTGGTAACAAAATCGATATGTTCATTCCAGTTTAGTTTACTGTCCATAATAACACCGAGGTATTTAACCTTCTTGCTGAATTGAATACTCATCCCTTTCATCCTAGGGGGGTTGAGTTCCCTCAATATCCTTTTGTTAGTAAAAGGTACAATTACCGTTTTATTAGGATTGATGTTCAATCCTACTTTCGTGCACCATCTCACCACCATTCTTAGTGCCATTGTCATCAACTCTGAAATAGTTTGCTGATCAAAGCCCTTGATGATAATTGCTATGTCATCTGCATAGCCTATCGCTTGGAAACCCGCCTCATTTAGGAGGTGTAGTAGTTTGTCCACTACCAGGTTCCATAGGAGTGGGGAAAGGACACCTCCTTGGGGGCAGTCTGCGGCTGCTTTAACCTTTAGGTGATAATTGCCCATATTGGCTTGGATTACCCTGTTCTGTAGCATGGCAATAACCCACTTAGCAATGTTTGGTCTAGTGCCGTTCCTTAGTAGGGCAGTGGTTAATATATGAGTAGGGGTATTATCGAATGCCCCCTCTATATCTAGAAATGCTCCGAGCGCGATTTGTTTCCACTGCAGAGCATCTTCTATTTGGTCCACCACTGCATGCAGCGCAGTGTCGCAAGATTTGGGTTCATCATATGTTTCTTTCCCTGGTTTGGGAATAAATGTGACCCTAACTTCTCTCCAAGCTGTTGGGATATAATTATAGGCCAGACAGCCCTGGAATAGAGTGGAGAGCCTGCCTAAGATGATTTCAAGACCCTCTTTTAGCGTGGCAGGATAAATTCCGTCTAAGCCTGGTGTTTTGTACGGCTTGAGGTTTTTAACTGCCCATTTTATGGCGCTGGTATTGAAGATTTCACGGACTGATGTCCAGTCCGGTTTACACCTATCCTCAGGGAGGTAGACCTTCGTGTCCGAGGTTGTAAGCTTGCTCCCCGGGAAGTGCGATTCCAGCATAGCAGTTATAGATTCTATAATATTCTCCATATATATAATATCCTCTATAAATGGGATCTCCATTTGGTTTCTTTAGGGAGCCCACGGTATTACAGTAGTTGCTCTTAGAGAGTATTTTATTCATGCGGGCGCATGTATTCGTATTATTAATTTCCTCGCAGAACTGTCTCCATGAGTTCCATTTGGCTTTCCTAATGAGGTTATGATATTCAGTTAGAGCGTATCCATATCCGATCCATTCACCAGTCCTTTTTGCTTTATTGAAAAGTATTCTGGTTCTAGATCTTGACTTCTCTAACTGCTTGTTCCACCAGGGTGCATTGCAGTTTGACCCTTTAGTGGTTGTTCTACAGTTATCTTTGAATGCAGTGATAAGTGCCTTAGTCAGTAGTTCATTTAAGAACTCCAGCTGGTAGGTATTAGAAGCCAAACGGGGACATTCTTTAATTAAGTCTTTAAGATTTGTCCTAAAGACTTCCCAATTTGTGTTTCTGGGGTTTCTATAGATTTCAGGCCTTGAGGTTGTGGCCTCAAGTTCCGACCTAATATATTTATGATCAGAACTGGAAAAGTCTTTAGAGACATGCCAGTTTGTAATATTTATCATTCTAGTTGATTTAAAACTCAGAGTGAGGTCTATGACCTCCTGTCTCTTAGAAATTTCAAAAGTTGGTGTGTTACCTTTGTTAACTATATTTAGATTATTAACTAGCAAATATTCCAGAAGGGACTCACCTCTACGGTTAGTATTGCTACTGCCCCAGATGTTATGATGGGCATTGGCGTCCGCCCCAATAATTCCCATCGTTTCCTGTCTTTTGAGATAGCAAATACAGTTATGTAATTAGTATATAGATTATAAAGTAAATAATATATATATATATATATATATATATATATATATATATATATATATATATATATGAATAAACATCTTAAAATATAGAGAAGGATTCTTATGAACGGGTCCAAAGGAACACCAGAAGGATACCGGCTGAAATCTAACAATGAAATTTACTTTGAAGTGGGTGACTTGGAAAAAGAAATGAGGGTTAGAAGACTCGGATTTTATGATCACATGATGAGGATGAACGAGGAGAGACCAAACAAAAAAATGTTCACCAAAATTATAGGCCACAAATTCAAACAAGGATACAAGGAACAAATAAAACAAAAAATACATAAACACGGCATTACACCAGATTTAGTAGAAAACAGAACTGAATACCAAAAATTCCTCAAAGATGCGGTTCTAATGGCAGGAAGAAAAAAATTTCCGTCTGGATAGGGGAAAGAAGGAAAGCCTTCAATGAAACCATGAGGAAAAGGTCGCCGAGTATTGTTGAGGTTGGCCGAGAAAAAACTGGAAGAAAAAACCATGTGTATATATATATATATATATATATATATATATACATTTTTTTTAGTTTGAATTATTAAAGACATTTTTTAATTTCTTCCTATCTAAAGGTATTCCGAAGTCGTTATAGGTAAACTAGAAATATTTAGGATGGAATTTTGATTGAAATTGGATACAACAATAATTTTCTAGCTAATTATGCAAAATTCAAATATTCCCCTTACGGTCACATAAATCCTTTCAATATTATAAATGTACAACCTATCATACCTTTTATTTCAATAAATCAAACAAATTATTTTCAGTATTTTACTAATATATAAAATGCATCAGTGGAACTGATAGAATGGGATATTTTGTTAAAATAATTCTTAGCTTCATTTCCATTGGTTAATTATTTTTCTTTTTTAACAATCTGATGATCAAGAAATAAAATAAAGGTATCTAATTATTAAAGTTTTATTATAATTATTAACAGTTATTTATATAAATTTGTTATTCATATCATTTAATATTTCACGTACAATTATTATTTAATCATCCATATGTAATGGATCGTTGTTGATAATGAATTTTAAATGTTGTAAAGTTGATAATATAAAAGGATTTGAACCATATATATTAAAATTAGATATAAGTGACTATTTTATTTATAGAATAAAAATCTGAGTCGATATAAAGAGGACAAATAAATTTACTAATTTAGAAACATAATTGTTTCTATCGGTCATTATTTAAGCCAAACAAGACGCTTGAAAATGTTAGCATCTGAAAGCTGAAGATATTTGGGGAGCAGCTAAGACAGCTAACTACACATTTGAAACTGCCCCAAGCTTCCTCTATGTAACCTCCTACTTAAATAATTGGAATGTTATTATCAATAAGATTTATAGCAGATTTATGGCTGGAAACAGTGTCTACATTGTCAATCTCAAATTTCTCAAACCTCAGATGCTGTCTCTTAAAATTAGATGTCAATCTAAAATTAAATCTCAATTTATCTTTTATAAGACCAATTGTCACATCTTGCTCCTTCCAATGAACAATGACATAACTCAAAAAACCTAATTCTTGAATAGAGATATTTTAAAGTTCAATATCTTGTCAAAATAGTAAGGAAAATAAAAAAACTGGGTATTAGTAAAGCAAATCATTCATATTGTAATTTAATAGCTTGATACTTTTTGATTTTAACTTAAGTCATTATTCCCAAAAAACTTTAAGTTCCAATATGATTCAACACAAAATAAGAATTTATTTAAAAAAAAAAAAAACGTGTTGGAAGTAGAATATGAGATATGTCGTTGTTCATTTAAAACGCTTTAACCAATACAATTGCCGCTGAAGCCTTAACTCAAAAATGCTCATTCTTTTGAAATTTGGTTCTTTTGAAGCATGGTGATTGTCTCAAGAAAACTGATCAACTAAAAGTGTTTGAAAGAAGGATTGTGAGAAGAATTACCGGATAAAAACAAGTGGATGGACTGTGGAAATAGCGTAAAAAATCAAGTAAAATTGGGCATAGCTTATGTAATAAACTAATCAATTATAAGAATTGAAAATACGGAATAGACTGAAAATAAACTATCGATTGATTCGAAGTGCAATATGTGACACTATTTGGAAAGTTAGGATAATCTAAATAAATAGGGCAAGGGTCATTGAGCACGTAGCCTGTAACCCTTAGGATCGGTACCTTTACCCTTAAGATACACAAGAAGCCCAACATGTAGACTGTCACATATCGCGAAAGGGTCCCCTTTTTCTTTCTTTGTAAGCAGATATATGTAACAACTTGTAACTATGATAAGCACACATTAGATATAATGTTATTTATTGAAATGAACATGGATCTCCTAGTCAGTCAACCACGTCAACCTTTGGAGAAGAGTGGTCTATGTCTCTTATTAATTAATGACATAAAATTACTATATCTCAAGTGTCCCGATCTCAGGGTAGCATCCCATTTTATTATTTAAATATATCTCAGATCAACAGTGATTGGGCAGTGCCGTTTCGTAGTTAAGAGACCTTTGCTTTTGATTAATGTGTGATTAATCACTACAGAAACATTTCTAGTACAGATAAAGAAGAATAAAAAGGTGTAGTTACTGTTGTACGTCGTTATGAATCGTTCAAACAGTTATGAAACGTCTTCAGAGCTGCAAAGACCTCAGAAAGAAACGTCCGAAGATTAGGTCACTGTGCAAACCGACACAAAGAACCTGTGTCATCGGGAGCCGAGTACCGTTGAGAGGAATGACGCGGCACATCGGAAGTGGCTTTGGTGGAGCGTGAAAGTTATGTTTGATGGACCCAGACTTGAGTGGAGATCATTCAATGAGGGTGAAATTGGTCCGCCCCCTCGACATCAGAGGACAATGATACGGCCCTCTCAACTCTCGAGTGCGGCACGGGACGTAGTTCGCTTAACCTAACTTCTGCGAGGCTCCATTTGCGTCACAGAGTTGTCTGCATGGCTCCTGTTAAGGATATTGATCTGTTACTAGCATCCAATTCTGGTTGACTATCCGGGAGGGGCTGAGAAAATAGGTCTATTGGTGACAATTGGAATGATCTAGCGAAATTCCACCCCTAAAGCCAAATATATTGTTATATGTTGGATTTTTAATATCTTTTTCCAATAAATTAAATAGTAATATATTTAATGTCTGGCTTTTATTACAAGATTGTCACTTCTAATTAATAAAGCTTTCATGTTTTTTTTGTTTTTTAAGTGACTTATTTAGCGGCTAGTTTGCTTGGTTGGTAGGGAAAAACTTAATGATTCACGTAAGCACTAATCTCGACATGCGTGTAACGAGACTGGCAAGGCGTAGCGTCCTATGCACATATTATACAAATAATTTTAATGAACTTTAGTTAGAATTCCATTAATATCAGAATAAATATAAGATTGTTTAACTAAAAGATTGTTTAATATTTGTGCGATTGTCTTTTTCGTTCTGTTTCGGAATACGAACAGTTTTGGACGTTGCCAATTAACATGGCCATCTTAATTCTTTGGCGGCTCATCTAAACAATTGGACAGTATTGAGACCGAAGCATTGCCTTAAATTTTAGAGCCAGGAGTGCCTCCTCCTTCCTCGTCTCTTCTACTATCAATCTTTCCCTGAAGTATCAGCTGCGATAGAATATGTTTGTCATTTCGCATAATGAGGTTCAGGTATTCTAATTTCCACTTTTTGATAGCATATGCGATTGCTTCATCTTACCGATTCTCAGTTAGTAATGTGGTAAGAAGACTATTATCAAAACAAAAAAATCATCGCTTGATCCATGAATTAAAAAATAAACGTAAAGCATTACATCCACTTTTCACGGGATCAGATATTATTGTTATTAATTGTTCTTCTAAGTCATATTTTTCATTATCGTCGATATGAAAATCAACTTTTTGTATGAATGAATTACTACCGTACGGTTCCTGAAAAATGAAAAACTGGGATTTGTTCTGTGCTTATCGTAATTCATGTCTATTTCATAATTTTCAAAGAATATATTTTCGAATAATTATTTTTCTGAATCAAGCCTTAAGAACATAAAAACCGTCTATATCCTTGATCTCTGTAGCCTCTTTGAGTTTCGATCTTTTGTCCAGCCAAGTAATACGAGATCCCAATTTAGCCGTTTCTACACCCAATACTGTTCAGCTCTTTTCTTTGACAAATCCTTAAATAGAATTTCTATATTCGTCTTAAAACTCGCCTATACCTCTGCTTTCTTTAATGTGCCTTATCAACATTTGAAGAATATATCTTTGTAAATACCGTAAGGAGATAATACATTTTATTTAATTTTATATTTATATACATTCTATTTAAATCGATATATATATATATATATATATATATATATATATATATATATATATATATATATATATATAACAAATTTTCATGAAATAAAAACAAAGGATAACATTTTTAAAAATAACTGAAAGTTCTAACACTTTTAAATTTTCACAAAAAAATCAAAGCTTTATTAGTAATAATAATAAAAGTTATAACGTTTGTTAATATCGCATTTATACTTACTAATAAATAAGTTTTGTGACTAAAACTTATATGGACAAGTTGAACATTTGTTGCTTCTTGCAGCTCACATATTAAACAACGTAATATCTGCATGATAAACGGAATGAAATATCACAGCTGTACTAACAGATTAATGAATGGGCTTTCATAGTTACAGTTTCCGAGCAGATTTCCTAACCAGCTTCTTTTGAAGCGAGTAATTATGTTTATGAATAGTTTATCGAAGATAAAGTTTGTTTTTAAACTTCGAATAACTTCTAAAATATTTTAAAAGTAGGTCAATTCGAACTATTGGAATAATTTAGCTTTTTAATGGAGTTACGGTATTAAGATTCAAAACAAAAATGTTAAAAGGACTCTTTATTCCGATCTAAGCTGTCAAAACTCGTGGGCTGGAATATTACAAAGGAACTTCTACTTTAAGTAAGTTTCTAAGGAAGTTCTTGTACAATCCAGAACAGAGATTCTTTCCGCAAAGTTCTTTATTGCTTGGATAAATCGCTATAAAATGTTAAACTCGTTAGTTTCTCATTTTATTCATAATATTTTACTATAACATTATTGTATTATTTTAATCTACACTGACAGGCAAAAAATTCCACCCACTTGTTTTTTCATTTATTCATCTAAAAATATTTCTGCTTTTGATTGGCCTATTTTTTTTTTAATGATTAAATATGTATTTTTTGTAGTTTTCAATTAGGAATGTCAATATAGTGGATAACAACCCTCAATCCTTAATTCAATGAAAGGACTGTAGATTCCAATGTTCAGTTTCTATGGAATTAAAATTTTTAAAGTAAATTCTATTTGGAATCTTAATCTCAATGGGCTTGAAAAGCCTAGCATGTCCCTTAGCGGTTAAAATTAAGGGTGTTACTGTCAGGATTAATGCTCCTTCCGTTGTATTGAATAATATCATCCATAATGAACTCGATGTCCCATTTGTAGATGATTTGGCCCGAAACCGATACCAGTTGTCTTATGACAAACTTTATTTCCACTCAAACCTACTAGTTTCCTACCTAGCTACTTGTTCGTTTCCCAGTAATCCTCCGAGGTGTATGATAAGAAGATGATGGTTTCTCTACTTAATTTTATCCATGACATTGTCTATCATCCATGCCATTATATTTTCTTATACTGATATACTACAGTTGTGAATTTCAATTAATATATTTTTTTTAAAATAAGCTTGTAAGAACTATATTGTCAAGTGAGTGAGATAATTGTTGGATTTTCTTTTCTTTATCCATTATTGGTATATTCAATACAACCCTATTGTTTAACAATATTTTTAGCCGTATTAGTTACGAAATTTGAATTTGATAAAGTGCTACTCCTGATTTAATAAATTAAAAAATAAAAGTTTATATATAATCATAGGTTACCTGGAACTGACCCTGATAGGGCTAATAATATATTTTTTTTATGATTGTAATTCAATTAAATTTTTTTCTGAATAAGATCAAGTTCCTTAGTCACAAATCATGCTCGATTGCCAAGCTGTAAATTTTAGAATGATTATTTACATTTTTTTTCTGCAATACTTTTAATAACAATATATTATTTTATAATTATATATGAGAGAAGATGCGATGATCAATTTCCCATTCTACCAAAATAAAGTAGTCGCGATCTGATTAACAGCAAGCGTAGTAGCTAATGGATTTTCGACTCCAAGTCGTTTCAGTTTAGACAACCCCTCATTAAGATTATTTAGTGTGCCTGTCTTTAAATCTTTATATGAAAACCTGTGATACTGCAACAATGATTTTTTTTTCTTATGAATTTTTTTTTTAATTAATTTAAATAATTAACTTTTCTTGGGTTTGAACGTCAATGTTATATATTCTTCTAAAGACATGTTCTGAAGGGTCCTCCTCTTCTGTACTTTGTACATTTTAAGTTGTATATATAGTGTGGAAATTTAACTAATTATAGAATATAATTATTGTACACCAAAGAACTTAAACCCGCTACTTGGAACTGGAAAAATTATGCCGTTATATATGATAGTTAAATACCAGATATTTAGAAAACATTACTTTATTAGTATATAAATAGGTAATAGCCATCTCCATAATCTACTATTTGCGGATAATCAGGTAATTGTCGTTCAGGACCATGAGGATGCAAAATACATGCTACGAAAACTGTGGGAGACAAATGATAGTTGGGGCCTTAAAATGAAGTTTGGAAAAACTGAACATATGACCATATATGTTCAGGAGGACCTCGTTTTTGAAGAAAATGTCATAAAACGAGTAGACAATTTTAAATATTTGGGGTCTGAAATGGAAAAGAATGGACATCAGAAAGAGCATCAGAAAAAGAGATAAAACAAAGGATAATTACAACCCACAAAGCAATTGGTGTGCTTAACTCGGCCATTTGCAGCAATAATATGACGAAAGATACCAAAAAGCTCATATGCAAGTCCGTAATTGAAAGCATATTGCTAGATGGAGCAGGGACATAGACGATAACAGCTGCTTTAGAAAAAACGGATTTTCCATTTCTACTATAGCTGAATCCATTTACAAAAAATCCTGTGTTACGTTTCTTAAAATTTTATTATTCATAAAAATAGTTTAGTATTTTAAACATGGCTGTGTAACACTTTTCTCTTGACTTGGATCTTTAGCTAAAGTACTAAATATTTTTTAGATGATTGAGCGCATACATTTTCATCGTATCTTTCTACAATCACCGGTTATTTTTTTTCATCACCACAAATTAAAGAAGAGTCCGTAAGAAAGAGTTTCTTACTAATAATAATGTCTATGTTACGTATTTCCCGATTTGGTAATAATTTCATTGTTGTAAACAAATTATAAAGGATGGCCGAGTCATCGAAAAACTTTACAAATGTTAATTGTTAATTCATTATCGATACCATGCTTTAATAAAATAGTTAGAAGCTACTTAGTAGTAACTGTTATTCATATTTGCTAGATCGCATACAATATTATATAATGTTTTTAGTTTGTACTTTTCACTTTGACTATGAACAAAGAAAATTGAAAAGTCCTCCCTTCCGTCCTACTCGAAAAATAGAACTTTTAACTTTCTAAGGATTTTTTCAAAGAAAACTAAAAATAATTAATTAAACACTCCTATTTTGTTGCGTTGGTATCCTTAAAAAGCTTCATTTCCTTTTTTTAATTGCATATATAATAAATAGGACAAAATAAAGTTAATTGCTCGTCGCTGCTTGTTGGTCTCCACCACAAGCACTTTGAAATTACAAGAGGGCTTACCCTCTCCGGAATGTTAACCTCCCAAATACGGCACGGCCCTCCCCTTAATAGGCCTTGATATGTTAGCATTCATTACCTTTTTAGTAAAGTGTTATTTATGCGGGCTGCTGACATAATGTGCTTGCCTCACTTTTTGTGACGTTCTTTGATCAAATTTATTTATCTGGTGCATCCTCAGCACTTCCGCATTTCAGAGATATTTTTATCACATATCCGATTTTTTTTTTCGATATGAATTCTTTACTGAAAGAATTCGAAGATCTTTAATTTTCTTTCTGAAAAATAAAGACAAAATAAGGTTCTTATGAATTTCGTTTCCTAAAGGATTCGTCCTCCATCTTCTTAGATTTCATATTTTAAAGATAAAAAATTTTAAAAACCTTAAGGTATTAACTAAAAAGTAATACAATTCGTTTTATTATTTGCTTCAAGTTGATTCTGCTGTTATAAAATTTTATGAACCTGAAGTTTCCTTCTCTCAATCTGCCTTACGAGTGGTTCACAAAATTAATAATATTGCAAATATATTCTACTGTTACTGCCAAAATAAGAATTTATCGAATGACATTGATAAATTTTCAGTCACTATTACAACTAAAAAATGCCATAGTCTAGAATCAGCAACCATCCATCAAACTAGCCCTGAAGCAGACCTGCAATGTGGGTCGAAACGTTGGCTTACCAATAAAAAGTTCTCCCTATATAAGAGAATTTTCTTGAATCTAACTCACATTAAAAAAAAAAAAACATTGTTTAAAATATTGCTGTACAGAATATAATTTGTATGCTATTCACAGTCGTAATAAAAGATGACTTCTAGCCAAAAACTACGAGAGTGGCACGATTCCGCTTCTCTGAGTACAACTAACTCATTTTGGACGAAATTTTACTTAAAAACTTATTCAATGGGGCTACAGATTTATACTTTTAGTTGCGTGTTAAAGAAGGAGGAGTTTACAAAAGGTTTCAGTCTATCCTAGTCATATTGGAAAGTATGCCTTAAGTTTAAATGAAATTTATAATAGTGATCTACGAATCCAAGTAAGAATGAAAATGGTCATTAAGCTATCTTAAGTATGTAAATGATAAGAAGAGCTCACGATTCAGAACTGCCAAATCAGCAGCAGTTAACTCGAATATAAACTCCTTATCATGAGATCAGCAATGCACAGCAATGAGCTACCTTAAGGATGCAATAAACCTACCTTAAGTTATATTCTGCTAATAAAACAACCGTAAGACTCCTTATTTAGTTCTGGCGAAATATTTGACCAAGAGCATAGTATTTACAGAAAAGATTGTACCGACATGCATTGTTACATCTGGTTTATTACTTTAAGACACTAGTGACATCTATTTAGAAAGCTGAATGTTACTAAGCTTATAGGCTTATGCAAGAAGTAGTTGGTAATCATTAAGCTAATGCTGAATAAAAAGTGCAGGTAATAATTGCATTATGATTTTATAATGTTATTTAAATCAAAAATGCTGATAATAAAATCCGCTAAAACCTGTAGTTTGATGCCGTTACAACCTACAATATTTTTCCAATCTAGCAATATCTCCCAGTTATAACCGTCCGATCATTTTGTCATTGAGTTTAAATTTAATACTATAATTTAAATACTGTACTTTAATATTATAGTAATAGAATTTTGTGTTATAAGCATTATGTAAATAGAATATACTCCGGACTGACCCTAGGTTTTTTAGGACCCCGGAAGAAATAAACTGTACTCCATAGTCTAATGTCTTCCTCCCTTCTTTCGACATTTACCAAATTAATGTCACCTCAAGAATATGAATTACTAACAGAAAAAATGCAACTATTCCACTTTTCTAAAGGTTTAAAGTGATAAAAAATTATTAATGCATATATAACCACTAGTTGTTTTTTATGAGTATTTTTTTTATTGTGTTACGTAATGTACTGTAAGCTTACTTACAACATGCGTGTAAAAAATTCTTGTTTTGGACCAGAAACCTTTTTTTCTCGAAATTTTGATATGGTGGTGAAAGCGGTTTTTAAAAATCATTTGGGCCATTTTGAACTTTAATTAATGAAATCGTCCTCTCTCACTTCCACTACAGACAATTTATTTTGATTTTATCATGAGTTCAAAACAAAGAATAGTTCACTAACTAGCCACAAGGTGCCCTTGTAGAAATATTGTTTACTCCAGAAAGTGATATGTATTGTCCTGAGCTAGGTTTTCTATATGCAGTAAACAAAAAATCTAAGACTTTGTCAAGACTATTCTGTCATGCAAACAAGTGTCCTATCTGTAAGAAAACATGCATTCTGTCACTGGCAAAAGTTTTTGTAAAACAATGTGGTTTATCCATTAATTTCTATTTTAACGAAATCCACTTCTGCTCGTAAATCTAATTTCCAACTGTTTAATTATTTTTGGCTCTATAATAGATTTTATTTACCATTTCTGACTTTTAATTACCATTTCAGACCAATTGTTACTTGTCGTTTGTTTGTACTAGTCTTATTTGAGAGAGCTGCCTGAAGTAAAGATAATATTCAGTAGACCCATAGTAAGTGCTCTTATAGGATATGATGTTTTCTACATTATTATAATTTTTTTTTTACTATGAAGACGGTACCATATATCATATCATAATATTACAATGTATTTTATTCTTGTTCCAAAATATCTGTTTTTTTAATCAATGGGATATTGTCCTGAGCTAGGTTTTCTATATCAGTATTTCACATTAATTGTAAGGTGAATTATATTTAAAATATGAAATCTAAAAAGATGGAGGACGAATCCTTTAGGAAACGAAATTCATAAGAACCTTATTTTGTCTTTATTTTTTCAGAAAGAAAATTAAAGATCTTCGAATTCTTTAAGTAAAATGGTTTAGTAATAATGGTAAAGTGAAGCTAATAATATGCTTAGTAACGATTCATTAACACATTTCACTTGCATCAAACCGATAATAACCAATTAAATTGATTTTTTCTGATCAGCAAACGTGTTTTGACACTTACGCAGCCACTAATTATAAATCTCATTTCAAACGAAGCTGTTAAAAGATATTCAAGCTTTTTCTATCTTTTTCAGAAATTACTGAGGTCATATCCAGGTCTCTCCAAATACCCCTTTTTAAGATTTGGCCTCCAGAATCGTGGCGATCTTCATCCAAATTGCAGATTCGTTCCAACCGCCCTATCAACTCAACGTCAGACATTTAGCAACATGTGACTTCTTCTTCTTTCACCTAAGTTGGGAAATTCAACAGAACCCAAGTGCTGTCTTGAACTTTACCATTTACGTGATGAATGGTGTAAGATTCGCCACTTTAATTCGGCATTAGGAGTGGTCGTGCAAATGACTTGACGTTTTGAAGATTCCATTCTTTGAATGAAACGGGACGCTTATTAAACCTATCTGAAAATGAAGTGTGGGGTAAGCTTGTACATTAAAACATATGGCATGTGTAATAAAAAAGAGATAATCTAAAGAAAACCTCCAATCATATTTATATTTTATATTGAAATATATTGCAAAAGCAGGGTGAGTGAGGCGTAAAATAAAAGTGTTAGTTATAAATCCATTATGCTATTTTTTCTTAATTAATTGAAATTTTATAATTAATAAATGGAATATTTAACAAAAATTAATGCTATATTGGCTTCACTGTTCGCGATCTCAGAGAAAAATAAGATCCTTTTATCTGAATTATATTTAGATAATAAAATGGGATGCCATCCTTAGGTCGTTATAATTGAGATATAGTAATTCTATACCGTTAATAAATAAGAGACATATGCCTCTCTTCTCCAAAAGTTAACGTAGTTGACTGACTAGGAGCTGTTTAGTAAATAATGATCCTATATTATTTCATTAAATAGCATTATATTTATTGCGTGCTGATCATAGTTACAACAATTTACAATTTACAACAAAGAAAAGGGGGACCCTTTTGCTACATGAGACAGTCTGCATTTCTTGCCTAAAGCTGCGTTTACACAAAAGTTGAAAACTAAAAGTTGACAAACATTGTGGAAAACTAAAAGTTCTTCTTCAGCCACGTTTACACCAAAGTCTTCTACTAATTTTTCCACAAGTTGCAGCAACTTGTTGCTATTTTTACAAAATACAGCAACTATTGTTTTCTTCCACTTGTGGAGAGGCAAATCTTCCACTAAATTTTCGTTTCCCGGGGAGTGTCGGTAAAGATCGAAGAAAGTTAACAACTAAAAGAGTAAGATTTGTTGCTGCGCGTTTTGCGCTAGGAACTTGTAGAAAACTAGTGGAGAACTGTTCCCCCTCCACGCGCCCTGTTCATAATTAAATGGTGCTATAAACGCATTTATTCATAAATAAATAGTGCATCTGGAGTATGTAAGCACCAAAAGAATTATAATAAAATAGTCAAGTATTTACAAATAATTTGTTCTATATATTTACAAGGTTACTTATTAGTATATTTTTACAATCTTTTACTTACAGTATGTTATTAGATACACTGGTAATGAACCAGAATTAACTATGGTACATGATTAATAACTATGGTTCTTTTTAAATTAATAATTTCAATTACTAAGTTGATCATTATGAAATTATGGTTATACTTTTATGACAATTTTTACCTTTACTATAATATTATAACTTGTATACATGGTTACGATTAATATTGATAATATATAAACCAATAGCTATAATATAACAAAAAATATCGACCCTAGAAAAGGTTTGAACATTATCTAAATATGGTCACTACAATTTCCTTTTTTTTTTCCAAGCCCCTGGAAAAAGATGATCACCTGAAACAAACTTACATACTAACGTATGTAATAAATTTATATATGTACATATATACTCTTTTACTGTACATTTTAAAGGATTTGAAGGATGTTAAAGGATTGAGGTTATGGGGTAAAACTAGGATCAGATATCCAGTGATGGGGCTCACTGGTTGTTTTGAAAATGATAAAAACTAAAACTTCAAACTAAAAGTAATAATAATGCACCTTAGTCAAGACTAAGGGAACTTACATACTGTTGCCAGCGCTGTGGCCGGCTCGCTGGTCTCAATGTGCTAAATAGCGGGTTAGTGCATTGCTGGAGGCTATCAAAAAATTTGATATGTCTCCGAGTTATAAAATCTGTCACCGTCGCTAGTCCCAGAGTGTCGTGAATTATGTCTGTCTTTGAGCGTGGTAGTGTGATATGTCATACTATACGCTGATAATGCCATAACTCTTTAACACCTCAAATTATGGTTAACTTTGTTTGAAATAATTAAGAAGATAAATATATAACCTCAATGTTACCTTTGAGCTTAGAAGTTTTTTTATTATGAGAATAGATAAATGTTTTAAATGGTCAGGAAAGAGGTTAAGTCAATCAACTTTACAGTAAAATATAAAAATATTAAGAGACGTAACGTTCCTTTGCGCACCTCTCACTTCGAGGTAATGTTTGAATATAACAGCAACCTAAACGTCAATTTGTGTTGTTAAATTGTAAAATTGAAGAATACTTACGGCGAAACCAGTTTTAGTATGAATTCATTTATCGTTAGTTCATTTAAAAATAAAGACACAGTGGATATTGGTTTATTCACTTAACGTCACTAAGTAAAATTTTAATAGTGAAAAGTAAATTTAAATTTCACTAAGTAAAGATGAAAGTTTACACTTAATACAATTATTGAAAAATGAATTTAATTTAGGGCTATATTTAGACTTTATTTCTGGCAGATTACTCGGGACGACTAGATATGGTACTTTAAATATACATATATGGTTTATATGGTAATTTTCAGGAACAGAAGAAGTAGCTAGGTTTGAGACTGGTGGGTTTGAGTGGGATTAAAGTTTATCGTGAAAGGACGGATATCGGATTCGGGCCAAATCAGCAACAAATGGGACATTGAGGTCTTTATGGAGGACTAGCTTTTGCCCACGGCTTCGCTCGCATGGAATTTGGTCTGACAGATTAAGTTTCGTGACAGATCATTATAAATAAATAATTTAATTTTTTTTTTACAATAAGTTACTCGTACATCCGAAATTCCATATGTCTAACTTCAAAACTGACGGATTCCACACAATATTTGAACCCATATTATTATCCTGAGGGGATATAAATATTCAGGAGACCAGATGTCCCCAGGATGCAGGGCCTCCTTCGCTGGACGAATAACCTGCATTACAGGATATCTATTCAAAGAACCGAAATAGCCTACAGGCTCCACTACCCGAGAAATGGCATAAGAGGAAGTAAAAGAAGAAAAAACAGGGTTTTATTTCTATTGACATGGGATGTGCTGTCTTGTGTCTTATTTGGTGTTATCTTTTCTGTTTTCCTCCTGATTACTCTTGAATAAACAAATACTTTTCCAGAAAACAAACAACCTAATCTAAAATTTAAAAAAAATAAATAAATAAAGGAATATCTATCATAGAGAGACGCATTTTTATAATATCCCACAATCTTCTTTTATTAAGGGGGAAACCCTTGGGGTGGTATTATCCAAATTCCTTTCTTAGTGCTCATTTAAGCTATACAAACAACCTATCTGCGAATTTCAAGATGCTAGGTTCAGTGGTTTTTGCTGTTCGTTGATCGCTGGGTCAGTCACGTTACAGTTTTATATAAACTTCGCCTGTGTGGTGTGTTGATAAAAAGTTGTCTATGTCCTTCTCCAGGCTTGAGATTATTCACATCAAATTTCATCATAGACGGATCAGCACAGCAGAGAAGCATACATTGACACTGATTATCAAACGGGACGGACAGAAGTTTACTGTTGTTCGTGTCAATGAAGGATTAGTATGTAATGTTATAGATTTACTGAAAAGGATTACTTAGTATAATGGTTTCACTTGTCGTACGGCATTAGCAAGAAGTGAACTATGTTACTTAATTTGTTTTGTAGATTTTGCGAGCAAGAAAAACGTGAGCAAGCATACAAACTTTTCCCCCCTTTTCCACCCCCTTAGGGAAAGAATTTCGGAAAATCCTTTCTTATCAGATGTCTACGTCATACCAACAACACACCCTCCAAGTTTCAGCTCTCTAGGATCAGCGGTTTAGGCTGTGCGTTGATCCGTCTGTCAGACAGTCATTCAGGACAAAGCATTTTATATGTATATATTTAATTAAAAACAAACTAAGGAACATTGATAATATTACGAAGGAATTTGTATTGTATTGATTGGTACGAGAAGAATTTAAATGATTGGTGGAGTCTTACGGAATAGACCTTTGGGACTTTAGCAGAGGTAATAGTTTTCACACTCATCATACGATAGGAATGTTATTTATGAAAGAAATTCATGCGAAATTACTGGTGAGTTCAAAGCGAGTAATATGTTTAATTTTTCATCTAAACTGAAAAATTAGAATTAATTAAACACTATAATCATATTTCTTGTATTGCTTTGAAACATAGTAGACATCATTGATATATGAATAATGTTTTAAGATTTTCGAAAAGTAGGTACTGGATAGGATATGCAATTTGAAAATTTTCTCTGTTGAATATAAGAGGCTACGCAGCGCAAAAGTGTTTTGTTTCATCTTTCTTGTGTTCTGTCCATAATTGAAGTGAAAGCACTGCGACGGTTGAGCCGGTCTTAGAAATGAACGAATCCTAAAATACCCACTGGTACACGACAAACAGGTAGGGCATAGCATAGATGGGAGGATAGCGTTAAGTAATTTGGAATGACGATTTGTATTTGGACGGTAGTCGTCAAACCTTAGCATTTACAAAACATGCTATAACTGTTATTAATACAAAAACACACCTGGAATATCTTGAATTTGAATTGGATTTAAATAAATTAAATGTTATATTGTTACGGTCGCAGACAGGAGGACGGATGCATGGGATTAGCGGCTTAAATCCGTCGGCGGGAGAAGTTAAAATAGGATTAGGACCTTTTCAGCATACTAGATTCGCCTCTGCTTTGTCGGAAAAGGATTAAGAAGATTCCAGAACAATCTCCTCTAACGGTCCAATAAGAAGAAAGAAGGCCCCAATGAAGAAGTACAACGTTGGAGCACCGTTTGAGAGAATAGCAATTGACATCGCTGGCCCTTTCCCTGTGACGGACGAAGGTAACCTATCCTCGTGGCCATGGACTACTTTTCCAAGTGGGTGGAAGCCTACGCCCTTCCAAATCAGGAGGCAGTCATGGTTGCGGACGTACTGGTGAAGCAGCTCGTTAGTAGGTTTGGAGTACCCATGGAACTCCACGCTGACCAGGGACGAAACTTCGAGTCTGCAGTCTTCTCCGGGATGTGCGAAGCACTGGGGATACGGAAGACCAGGACGACACCTCTTCATCCTCAATCCGATGGCATGGTGGAACGCATGAACAGGACTATGGGTCGATATTTGTCCAAAGTGGTCTCCGACCATCAGCGAGACTAGGACCAGTATCTTCACCTGTTCCTGCTGGCCTACCGCAGTTCAGTCAGTGAGGCAACGGGGCAGACTCCCGCAAATGTGGTGTTCGGCAGAGAACTTCGGTTGCCTTGTGATCTGAAATTCGGTTTCAAGCCTGAAGAGGAAATTGCCGGAGAGGAGTACGTCACGGATCTACGGAAGCAAATGGATAATATCCACGAGAAGGTTCGCACAAACATCCAGGGAGCAAGTGACAGAATGAAGGAGCGCTACGACATCAGGGCTGAGAAAGGTGGCTACCAACCTGGAGACTTGGTCTGGCTACATGATCCTCGAAGAAGGCGAGGCTACTCACCTAAACTGCAGAACTCCTGGGACGGCCCGTTTGAGATCGTCAAGAGGATCAACGACGTCATATATAGGATCAGGAAGCAGCCTAAAGGAAAACCCAAGGTAGTCCATTTCAATAGACTGGCCCCGTACAAAGGAGACCACGGCCCGAAAGAAGACCAGCAGGTCAGGTACCTAAACAACGTCAAGACAAATAACTCAGTTGCTCAGACTAAAGTACCAGGGACCCGTGGAGTAACTCAGGTAATCTACAGGGATATCTTCTCGTTACCAGTGGAGTATTCTCTGGCCCATTGCGTTGCCGACGATCTGAGGACTTCTCGAGGGATTGCAACGGTCTTCAGGAAGAAGTTCGGCGGAACTGAGGAGCTGGAACGCCAAGGACCAAGTGACGGGAAGGCACTCCACCAGCCGTACGAAGGACGACACCTGTTTTACTTGGTTACCAAGCGTGCCACTGATCAGAAGCCAACATATGACGCACTGCGGAGAAGCCTCGACGACCTACGGAGTAAGCTTCTGAGACTGCGTGTCACTAAGCTCGCTATTCCGAAGTTGGGCTGTGGATACGACGGCTTGGAGTGGAAGGTTGTCAGGGACATGATCGAACAGACAATCGCCAACTCTGGAGTTGCCATATTGTTGTGCACATTCAACCCCTGGAAAGAAAGTGCGTCTCCATTAGTAGAAGCTCATAAATGCCAGATTTCTCCGGACTTGCTCTGGGGCAGAGCACTTTTAAGGAGGGGGCAGTGTTACGGTCGCCAACAGGAGACGGAAGCAAGGGATTAGCGGCTTAAATCCGTTGGCGGGAGAAGTTAAAATAGGGTTAGGACCTTCTAGATCTTCTCCTTTTGTCGGAAAAGGATAAAGAAGATTCCAGTATTGTCTCGCCCCTTCCGTGTTCTAGAATGTTCGGCCTTGCCTATTTAAATACCTCCCTCGCTTCGAGCGAGTCAGTCTTAGTCGGAGAGTAGACCACGCACGGTGAAGATCTGTGATAAGTGAGTGTCAGTGTGATAAACTAGTCAGTGTTGAACCGGCCAGTGTAATAAGTGTATCAGTGAACTGTGACAGTCTCGCGAGTGTAATAAACTGTTTCTGTTTGTTACTGTGTGTCAGTTTGTCATACTTGGAGAATCTTACGGTCGGTGGACTAGTGAACTGTAAGTGTTAATTATTAGTTATAAATTGTAGTGTAGTTTTATAATATTCATACAAATTTATGTAAATAGTTAAGTCATTTAGAATTAGTAATATCTTATATTATTATAATAATTAAATAGGAGTTAGGCATAGATTATAATATTTAGAATATTGTTATTGTAAATTTATATTAGTTTAATAATTTAATTGTTAATAGTTTAATTGTATCGTTTTATCATTTTGTTAATAAATATTAGTATCTTTAATTAAGGAATTGTTTAATTCATTTTAATACCCAGTAGTCCGTAACAACATGAAAGAAGTAATGAAATATGTTCTTAAGGATTATAAACAGGATTTAAACAATTACATTCTCTATGTCGCTGTCCTAATCCTTATTTAACTCTGTGCATTTTCGACTTCGCAGTTCCTGACGTATTCCTGTTCGTGACTGGTGCATCAGAGGCGCCTGGTGAGATCGATTCTTACGAAACCATGTTACAGAGGATGGGAGCGTGTAAATAAACATCATTGTACAAGAGTCCATACTTAGCTCGGTCGGGACGTGCTTAGAAAGGAGCAGTAAGTCTCTATCTTCCAAGACTAAGTGAGCGGCTCCGTAAGTGGGTTCTGGCGATAACGATATAATTTAATTCACCACCACACAACAAATAATTGGTATTATCTAACCATTTGTGCATGCATATATAATACGCTATTATAATAAATAAGAAAAATATAATAATACGATAAAGGTATATATTAATGTCCAAGAGTTGATTATTTTACTGTTCTTGTCTAAGAGTGAACTGCTATTTCAAATTGGTAGTTTTTATTTACTTTGGCGTAGTGCATTGGTGGCCCCATCCACCAGTCATCTGACTGTAATTAGCCACAGGTCCTCCAGGTTGGGGGAAGCCCAGTACCGGGAGGCTTAGCCCGGTCACCCTTTCTCCTGAGGGAACATAAATATTCTGGTGACCAGTTGTCCCCAGGATACATGATACTTCGCTTGACAAATAACCTGCATTGCACGAAATCTATTCAAAGAACCAAAATAGCCTACAGGCTCCACTAACCGAGAAATGGCATAAGAGTCTTCACAGTTAAGAAGAAAAAATAGGGGTTTTATTTATCTATTGACATGGGATGTGCTGTCTTGTGTCTTGTTTGATGTTATCTTTTCTCTTTTCGTCCCGATTACACTTGAATAAACAAATACTTTTCAAGAAAACAAACAACCTAATCTGAAATAAATAAATTTAAAAAATGATAAATTAAGAAATATCTATGATAGGGAGACGCATTTTTTATAATATCCCACAATATTCTTATATCTTGGGACTGTTCTTGTATTAAATATATTTAATTAATGGGAGCAGAGTTGTCTTGCAGTAGAGCGCTGAGTTGCTGTGCCGAACGTCCCGGCCTCAAACCAGCTGTTGGAGATTTCATTTAATCTGTTAACTGAAGATGGATCCTTTGGAATCTGGGAACCTCTCTATAAAGTGGGTACCGAAAAGAGGGAGGGAAAAATCTGGCGGTTGAGCGTGATCTACACGGGGGAACTCCCCGTGCACCACCGTTGTCCAAGAAACAGTACAGTCTCTACCACATATTAAACTCGAACAGTTTTAGAGGTGCAAGTTTCTTTTTTTTTAATTTCAATTTATAATAATTCCTATTTCTTATTTCATTTAATGCGCTTATAGTTGAATTCATATAAGTCTTAAAATATTGTAGTAGCTTCGAGTATCTTGTACTAACCTTGAAAGATTGAACATGGAAGAGTGCTTTCGATATAAAGAAGTTTGTAAATAGAATAATAGGATCGGACCCTTATATTGGAATCCTTAGGACTGGAAGATTGAAAAAGACTGGATACTATATTCAACAACAATAGTCGCACGCTCGTATTGACGTGGTAGTGAAAGAGTTTCATGGTCATTGCATTTATAAAATAAATAATAATTATTTTCATTTTCGTTTTTGTTAATTATCCATAACAGTATTACATTAGAAATAGAACGCAGAAAAAAGGTTTAGAATTCTATAAATCCCAGTACCTCAATCAGCGTTTTGGCCCTATCTAATGGCATTGGTGCATAAATATATTTTTATTTATAAATAATTAAAATAATATTTAGTGCATAAATATATTTTTTATTATTATTTTAATTGCATTTAACAATAATTATTTTATTTTATATTAAATAAAAGTCTTGTACTTATTTGGTGTTGTTTTTTTGACTGCACCCCCCAACCATCTCCATTCTCCATTGTATCATCCAGTCAACTATTTTCCTCTCATACATCAAATAATTATTTTCAATATAAATCAATTAAATCCACTTCCCTAAATTTGTTAATATACAAAACAATAAGTTTGTTAGTTTGTTCATTTAACTGCGATTTATGTTGCTATCGCTAAACAGAAGATGTTACAGCGTGAACCGTAAATTTTTCCCATTTTAATTTGGATAGGGATCTTTAACGAGCACCTGCAACCGCACACTCTCGGGACCCCCGTTTATCGTCTCTTCCGAAGGACGGTATAACTAAGTATTTTTTACTATCCAAAATAATAAATTAAATTGTTGTTTCAGGCATTGAACTCTTCATTCTTGCGCCCAACTGTAGTAAGAATACACGTCAGACAAGTTTGGCGAAACGCCACGACATTCCTGCTTCTAGGATGACTCATGCTTAGCCATCTGAATGTTCTTAAATTCTAGCCAATCAGGACACAAAAATATTTTTTACATATTGGTAATAGATAAACATTTTTTTTCAGTAAAAAATATGATAAACACATTAAAAAATTAAAAAATATAAATTCAATTCGTATTTTACAACGATTTAACTTTTATTTAAAGTTTCGTACATGATAAACGGTCGATAAATGAAAACAGAATTATAGTAAAATAAACCAATATTATTTATTATGAATTTGTTTCATCATTCAGTGGTTTATAGAATACCGTGTGTTTATATGTATGCATGTTCGTTATATATTACACATGGATACGTTGTGTAGGCTTATCTTAATAAGAATCATAATAAAAGCGCTTCTATGGATATGGAAGGCCTTGTAGAAAAATTGAAAATCAAAGAAAGAAAGATTATAGGACTATAGGAATCTTGACCAATAAAAGACCAAGGTGAATACAGGCGGCAATATAACAGTGAGCTGTACAGTCATGTTCCAAACTTATTGGGCGTTATAAGAAAAAAGATTTTATGGTCACTTACTAAAATGAAACCCATAAGATTTGCAAATCGGATTTTTACCTATGTTAAAGAGAAGAGGACAGAAAAAGAAAACAAACCTTCCTTGTTCGAAGATGGAAGGAAATGGTTCACAAGAGATGAAGATTAGTTTCGAGGATATTCTGGAAAGCAACTGTCTCAGGACATGACTGGTTACATAGGTGGGCTTTCAAGAAAAACTAAAGCTGAAGAAGAGATAGAAATGGACGGAAGATATAAGGAAGAAGAACCGGCAGCGAATGAGCTAGCACTGGGCAAATATCAAGAAGAAAAGAAAATCTTTCTTTCAGCCAACGCCTGTTTGTGGCCTTTCGGCCATCCGACGCCGTGCCGCCCAGTATAAACGAACTCGTACCTCTATCATTGCCTCACAAGTGACGTCCTTAAAGCCATCGCAGGTAGTAAGGTGTTCTGCAGTTCCTTCAGCATTGGAACATAAGGGGCATAATAGTGAGTCAATGCAAGTGCTTCTGAAGGAAGTCATGTCCAGTTGTCATACGGAAAGTTGCCACTGCTACGTCTCTCGGAAGGTCCCGCGGTATGTTTGATTTTGCAATGCCTTCCCAGGGCTTTCCCTCTGCAGCTCTTCTTCTTGCTCTTTTGACAGATTCGCTGAAAGTGCTGTTGATAATGCGACAAGCACTGTGGTAGGAGGTCGGGTGGATCGGCTGCTCTATGATACATCCCTGTTTAGCCAGACTGTCGGCCTTTTCATTACCCAAGAGACCGCAGTGTCCTGGCACCCATTGTAGGACTATGTCTGTCCTTTCTCGTAGCTGCTGAAGTCTTTCCTGGCAGACGTTTATTTCTTTTCCTTCTTGTGGCTCTGGTGAGCAGATTGCCTGTATCGCGGATATTGAGTCCGACAAGAAGACCACATTCTTCGAGTTTGCTATTAGGAGCAGTCCTTTAGCAGCTTCACTGATGACACATACTTTTCCTTCGAAATTGATGTCGTTTTTCCCAACTGCTAGGGCTGCTTGCACTTCAGAAAGTTAAAATTAAAAGTGACTAACTTTCTTTTAGAAAGTAAAAAGGGCCAGAGCTTTCTTTTTGTTTATTAGTAGGCTAAAACGAAAAGAAAGAATAATTTTCAATAAAATTACTAATTATAATATTATCCATTTAAAATCCTTAATATTAAACAAAATATTTATTCTTAAACCCCAGCTATTTATTTATATTCTTATAATATAGGAGCTGATTTAGTTTGATTTTACATGTTTTTTCCTTACAAGTACAAACAAATGAGTGGTGAAGTTTCAAGGACTTTACATCAAAACAAAGTTGTACGATTTATTAAACAAATTATGAGAAATTACTAAGTGAGATGTTTAATTAAGCTAATAAAGTGCTCTTGAAAAGTTTTTCTACATCTGAAAAATATCGGAACGAAGCGCGATTACTTTCCGCCAAGAACTCGTGCATTTCAAGCGTAATAATATTTTGTCATAACCTGATAGAATTAATTTAATCTCGATTTATTTCTAGTTAATTGTTATTTATATCTCGACTAATAACATTAGGTAATATTGTACTATAATTAACAAACACTGGTCAGGAGTCATTATTGATTTTTGTATTTATAGAGGGTATATCTTGTACAAATTGCAAGATTTTCAACTTGCTTTTTTATTTTTATTATAAAACAATATTATTTTGTATATTCAAACGTCCAAGTCTTGCTAAGTAACCCTTACAAAGCGACAAGTTTCATTAATGCCTAGGAGAGAAAAATCCTGAAAATATTATATAGCCCATCAAAAGTCGAAAATATATACCGGATAAAAACCAATAAAGAACCTAAAGATCTGTATGAAGACTTCAATTTAATCTCATATATAGAAAAAGGGAGATAAGATGGTTGGGTCATGTTCATCTTAGTGTTACGGTCAGAGAGAGAAAGACGGGCGGAAGGGATTAACGTCTTAATCCGGTCGACTGGATTAGGAAGGTTCTAGAAGATCCGAGAACTGTCCCATACTCCCGCTTTCTAGAAGGTTCGACTTGATATAAATACCGCTTGCTGCCGCCTAGGAGATTCAGAGGTAAACCGGTCAATGTATAAAATTGTGTGTCAGTCGGCAGGGAAAGGACACTGCACACGACTGCGCTTACTAGAGGACTCCACTTTACCTGCACGGAGCCAAATCGTGACGCATGGGACGGTCGAAGGACATCTACCTGAGGGTCAATGTGTACTACTTGAACCTGGAAGGCACGAAGAACAGGAGATCGGACGCGGCGTAATGGCTGCAAGGTCACTCATCAAGGACGTACCACTCCAATTCGGCTAATGAACCTGAACAGCATCCCGGTAACGCTGAAGAACGGAACACCGGTAGGGGAATGTACAACCGCTACCTCAGTGGTTCGTCAGCTGTAACGTCATCCCACCGAGCTGCGAGGACTGCCAGAAGAATTAAAAGGATTTGTGGACGAATTATGCCGCGACCATTCGCCTGAACAGAGCGAGGAAGTAAAGAACATGATTACCCGATGGCATGACGTGTTCGAGTTTATCCCAGAACCGTGAGGTAGAATGGATATCGTCCAGCACAGGATTGATACAGGGAATGCAAAGCTCATCCGACAGGTCTCGGGGGTTGCCGTTAGCGAAACGGGAAGACGCCGAGAAGATTTTTAAGGAGATGGTGGCTGATGATGTTATTGAGCCTTGGAGTAGCCCCTGGATGTCTCCTGTTGTAATGGTGAAGAAGAAAGATGGAACAAGATTCTGCATAGACTATCGCCTTCTGAACGGCGTCACCAAGAAAGACAGATGTCCGCTTCCCAGAATTGAAGATAGGCTGGACACCCTAGAGGAGTGTGAACTTTTCTCTAACTTGGATCTCCGCAATGGATATTGGCAGATTGGATTGGCGCCTGAAGATAAAGAGAAGACGGCGTTCTCGATTGGGACTGGACTCTGGCAATTTACAGTAATGCCATTCGGGCTTTGTAATGCTCCTGCAACATTTGAGAGGCTGATGGAAAGCGTGTTAAGAGGTCTCTCTTGGGAAATTTGCCTGATATACTTAGATGACATCATTGTGTTGGGAAAATCCTTTGCTCACCTTCTGAAGAATCTGGACAAGGTCTTCGAACGACTGCGTGCAGCGAACCTAAAATTGAACCCGAAGAAGTGTAATTTCTTTCGAAGGCAAGTCAACTACCTGGTGCATGTTGTGTCAAACAATGGAGTTGCCGTTGACCCAGAGAAGATTACAGCGGTCACCGACTGGCCAGTACCTCGAGATAAGCACCAAGTGAGAAATTTCCTCGGGCTCTGCACCCACTATAGGAGGTTTGTGAAGGGCATTGGTAACATCGCAAAACCTCTTACCAGGCTTACCGAGGAAAAACGGACTTTCCATTTGGATCACGAGTGTCAGGCATCCTTCGAGGAGTTGAAAAACAAATCGAGTTGCGCTCTTATTCTGAGCTATCCAAGTCCCGAGGGCAAGTTCATACTTGACACAGATGCCAGCAGCACCGCTATTGGAAGCGTCCTCTCTCAGTTCCAGGACGGAGAAGAAAGGGTTATTGCATACTTCAGCGAAATACTCTCACCTCCGAAACGCAACTACTGTGTGACAAGGGAAGAGCTTCTGACAATAGTAAAATCCATAGAAAATTTCCATAAATATCTATACGGAAGAAGGTTTCTACTGAGAAAGGACCACGCGGCTCTAATGTGGTTGCTGTGATTCAAGTCACCAGAGGGACAAGTATTCTAGTGGACAACGGGCTGCTGAAACGGGCATTGGAGAACCCGGAAGGAGATCAGCGCAGAATACTTCGTACCAAAGAGTAAAGTGCCCGAAGTACTCAGGGAACTACATGACGGAGTATCTGGTGGCCACATTGGAGTTCACCGTACATTGGAAAAGGTTCGTGAATGCTTTTACTGGGCAAACCTTCAGGACGATGTGTTGCGTTATGCCACTTGTGAGGCTTTTAACGGACCCACAAGAAGAAGGAAGGCCCCTATGAAGAAGTACAACGTGGGAGCACCGTTCGAGAGAATAGCGATCAATATCGCTGGCTCTTTCCCTGTGACGGACGAAGGTATCCAATATATTCTCGTGGCCATGGACTATTTTTCTAAGAGGGTGGAAGCTTATGCCGTTCCAAATCAGGAGGCAGTCAAGTTTGCAGACGTACTTGTGAAGCAGAAAGTTAGTAGGTTCGTAGTACCCATGGAACATCACGCTCACCAGGGTCGAAACTTTGAGGCTGCTGTCTTCTGCAGGATGTGCGAAGCACTGGGAATACGGAAGATCAGGACGAGACCTCTTCATCCTCAATCTGATGGCATGGTGGAGCGCATGAACAGGACAATGGGTCCTGAGAATTCCTAGGATGGCCCGTTTGAGATCATCAAGAGGATAAGGTGGTCTCCGACTATCAGCGGGACTGGGACCAGTATCTTCACCTATTCCTGCTTGCCTACCGTAGTTCAGTCATTGAAACCACGGGCAGATCCCCGCAAATGTTGTGTTCGGTAGAGAACTTCGTTTGCCTCGATCTGAAATTCGGGTTCAAGCCCGAAGAGGATGTTGCTGGAGAAGAGTACGTCACGAATCTACGGAGGCAAATGAATAATATCCACGAGAAGGTTCGTACAAACATCCAGGGAGCCTGTGACAGAATGAAAGAGCATTACGATATTAGAAAGTCAGGCGGAGAAAGTTGACTTCCAATCTGGAGACTTGGTCCACACCGTGTAGCCAGACATGATCCTCGAAGAAGGCGAGGCTGCTCCTCTAAACTTCAGAATTCCTAGGATGGCCCGTTTGAGATCATCAAGAGGATAAACCACGTCATCTATAGAATCAGGAACCAAAGGAAAACCCAAGGTAGTCCATTTCAATAGACTGACCCCATACAAAGTAGACCATATCCCGACAGAAGACCAGCAAATCAGGCGACATCTGTTATACTTTGTTAAAAAGTGTGCCACTGATCAGAAGCCAACATATGACGCACTGCGGAGTAACTGCGGAGTAGTCTGAGACTGCGTGTCATCGAAATACTAAGAAGTGAAATGATTGTAATAACAACAGGAACAAATTAGTTTAAAATTAGATTAATTATGAAATATAGATAATTCTATTAACACATGACAGGCTTGGAGAGGCTTGGGACGAAGCTGTTATGATTCAAAATGGGGACTTAGTCACCTCCGAAATCTAATTCTAGTGACTTAATTAAATTGTGGTTTGGATCCCTGAGTCTAAAGAGCTTGAGGCTGTCTGCCGTTTTCAACTTATAATTAATATTCACCTCAACAGATGAATAATATCTTTGTCCGGAGAGACCTGCAAATCAGTTAGGCCTATCTTTTGTTTTATAATAACAGACAGGGGGTAAATAGTGTTATTTATCAATTTTAAGAGAAGATAATGAAGATAAAATAATGAATGAATAAAATCAAACAGATTAGGTAATTATCCGCAGGTTGCCGCTTCGAGGTGAGTTATGATAAGTTTTAAATGTTACTTATTTCATTTTTAATATTTTCGTTTTATTAAAAAATACAAGTTGTCATGAGATTTAGTATGGAAAAGAGAATGTAATTATGGGAAATGCATATACATCGGTGATTATTTCGTCCAGCAATGAACATTTCAACAGACAAATATCATCTCTAATTCGAAATGTTTGTTGACACTTTTATTTCAACACTAAAACTTTGTATATAAATATAAATATACAAAATAAATAAATAAAAATAAATATAACTTGTATTTTAGGAAAATATTAAAAATGAAAAGAATGAACAGTTAAAACTTGTCATAACTCAACTTGAAGCAACAACCTGCAGAACAGATACTCAATTGAAAATTTTCATCACCACTAAGATTAAAATGAATAAAACTAAGATTTAAAAATTGGGGCCCCATTCAAGTTACGGCTATCCCATTCACAGAGGAAACATGGAAGCTTTGTGTAACCACTTTGTTGACCTAGTAACATGGAAAAAAGTACCATTTCTGCAAAATAGGTAATATTTTATGTAAGGAAGAAATAGTTGGGGGTGCAGTCAATAAAAACACCTTAATAAGTGTATACTTATTTATTGTGTGCCGACGTTTCGGCCTACAATGTAGGCCATCTTCAGGGCTAAGAGAGAGAAACAAACAGACAAAAATATAAAAAACGTTGCAGTAACAAGAATATGGTGACAAGTCAACCAATTCTTCTCTAACAGGTAATATTTTAGTTAAATTGTAATAAATAAATACTAAGGTTATCACTTCCGATTACTCAGCAATGATAATAGCAATATGAACAATTTTCTTTAAAGCGTTACAATAAGTAATGAAGTAAAACTTTTCAAAGTTAAGGAAAATTGGTTCCTCTGAACAAATACAAAAATGTAACATGGTGTTTTTTACCACAGTGGTATATTGACCTGGATTAATGGAAATAATGTAGCGCATTAATATTATACATTTTTGAATTTTATTTCTTCAGTTTTGTTAAGGAAACTACGAAAAATTTCTTCTACGAACCCATGACTTTTAAGAGTTTCAAAAAAAGGACCTAAATCTGATTAAAATTTATTATTATATTATTATGGTATACTGAATTATGTCTTATTGCATATTATATAGTATTAGAAAATTTGTTCAATAACGAAACCTTACAAAACAAAGGTTAAAACCTTAGTAAGAATGATTTCAAACATGATACCTCCCTTACCATCTGAAGGGAAGTAAACTGTGATCATACTACTGTTGATCTGTTCACTGATTAATTATGCATATACTATTCAGAGCATGGGTGGGACACGGCTAAATCCTCCTGTACAAATAAATTACTCAGGTCTGCAAACAAAACTTTAAAAAAAATTGTTTTAATTCAGTTAACTGATCTTTATTTATTTTTTCGAGCTGATTTAAAAAATGGCGTTGGTTTTTTTTTCTATCACGTAAGGCTTGCCTACAAAATAAAGTTTTTTTATGTTAAAGTTTCATCTTCTAAAATTTTCTGATGTCAAGCCCAACAAAGACCCCCTCTTTCGGCTTAGCATCGGATATACTAGGAAACTGTTCAGAAAGATACTTGAAACACTCTCATTCTTTGGGTTAATGCTTTCACAGACTGTATCATTAGCTCCAACCTAGTAACATGGAAATAACTTATAAATGGTCCATTTATGGTCGGAGTAGCCGAGCTTATTAGGAGAAGATTCAAGATTTTCGTAGCATTCCTTTATATGGACTGAGTGACCAACAGGCACAGAAGCATATCCCTAACCATTATGAAGAAGTACAGCTTTCAAACTCCTTTTTGATGAAAGAAATAAGAAATTTTCAGGTGAAATTAATGACTTATCTAGGGGAGATTGAATGGTTTTTCCGCAATCAGCACCAAAAGCACTGTTAAATCCACTAATTAAATATGCTTCAATTTTTTCATCGCAGACATGTGCTATTAATACTGATAACAGTATAAATATGTCATCTACCACAGTCGGTATCGAACTCGGAATATAATGATAATATAACTGAATAGCTATCCCACTTTCAAGGACTAAGAAGATTATGAATACATATCGTATGTGTTTCAATATTTTTCTCAAACAAAAATATCTTTTATGAGTAAATAATTACAAATACCGAAGGTGTTTACATATTTAAATATCACTTTAGAGAACTAGGAATCAGAAGTTAATTAATTCTAAGGTTGAACGTTTCCTAAATTTCAGGTTGAAGCAGTTTAATCGTAGGATTTGTTTGCCTTGGCCTCCCAGCCTTGACCCATTCCGGAATGTGATCGTGTAGGATGTGAGCTTCCATCTATAGGAGTCACCACATCTTCGACAAAGCATCTTCAGAAAAAAGAAAAACAATTATAGCCATATTTCTAATAATAATAGTAAAGTAATGATTTCTATCATCCATGTTGACAGTAATCACTATAGAGTGGGTAAGATTATTGAAAAAATATCAATATACTTGTTTGGTATGTAAAATATACCATTCCTTGCTATTTAGATCCTAATATTATAAAAATACAGGCATTTTTTGGCAAATTAAGTCCTTCATTGTTTCTATAAATTTATTCATTTACAGAATCACTGTATTCTGTCTTCTTTGTGTTCACAGCAATATAGATTATTCGTTTATTGTTACATTTTTTAACATAATAATAATAATAATAATAATAATAAGGCTTAATGAACTCGAAGGCTCATACCACAAAAGTCGGCTTACAAACTTCTGTCCACGGACCACAAACCAAACCCAAATCCACCAGATCACTCTTAACGCTATCTTCCAACGTTCCAATAGTTCTACTCCTCGGATTCTGACTTGTTTACACAATGCTTAAATTTGTAGGAATTCGTTCGATACTAAGCCCAACATCGTTACAAACCCATTGTTTAGTCGCGGACCTGGACTGCCCGCCAGATGGAACGGACCGATCCTTGCCTCTAAAATCGGGAATACTGTACCGCCGAAACCAAGGAGAGGGGAGAGCGACGCTATTGAGTCACTTAACTTGCTATTAGATCGCCGACCGGACTTGTTCTACCAGACCTTCGCAGCTACGACCATCGCACACTCCGCTCTCAAGCCGTTATTCCTCTGAGAACGTCAAGAGGTCTTAAAGTTTGTCACTCGCCAGAAGCTATGCTGAGATGATGATAATTGAGTATACATCACACAAATTGTAAGTCACATTTCATTATCATTAGGCCTCAAATTGTCAACTAATTTTTCTCCTGATGATCAACGTATTACATGGTACCAACCGGACAGTTCAAGTTAATTCATGATATAATACTCATTGCTCCTTCATGCCGTGATCACTGGCGAAGATAATAATAATTCACACATCTTCGCACCTTATTGAAATCTTCAGTATAACGTTCAAGTTCATTTTGTTGTTTATATCTTTGGCCATTAAGGCTCCATAGCATGGAGCATTTCTGTTATTGTTAATTATCGCTCCCATTCATGTTAATCATTTCTTTTCTTCTTTTTTTTGTCTTAAATTAATTTTGTTCATTAGATCGCTAAGTTACATGTTTAGTTTTAAGTTATTTTTGTAGACGCTATTATTAATTTGTATCTTCTTTTACATGTATATTTAATAGTATTTCAGAAAATCTCGCATGTTATTTAAATTAATAAATCAAACGCTTTGTTAATATCTGAGATTTCATTCAAATTCCCGTGGTACTTCCATTTGCTTCCTATTAAATTTATTCAGTCTAATCACGCCTTAACACCCATATTAAACTTTGTGACGCTATCACTAGAATAAATTAAAAGGGATGCATGCTTCACAATTCCGAGTTGTATAATCTCCTATATTCTACAGTGGTCTCACTTTTTTTATAATGTGCTAATGATATTATTAAATTAATAATACCAATACGGTCAGCTATATCTTGAGTAAAAAACTCAAGGGCAGATTGAATTGTGAAAATTGGATTGGGTCTGTTAAAACGTGTGATTAGGAATAGGGAAGCGTTCCTTAGAACCATCCATTTAAGCAATAAACTTTTACAAATAAATAAAACATTTTCAGTTAAAATCAAAGCTTGTTTTGAGTAAGTAGAGAATCTTATGCGCCACCATTGTTCTGGCTAAGCAAAGATCCCTCATCATCCTTATTAGTAAAACCGGTCCTGCGAGTAGCTCAAGTCTTGAGGACATAAAACAAAACAAATTCTTTGCTTTGGTGTCTCAACAGTGAGGAGACATTGATTTCTACTTGAATAGCAAACGTTTAACGTTTTATTTACATCCTAACTATAGAAGTTAAGGAAGCTTTGTATACATGCAGGATTTTATAAACAACAGATCTTCTAAATAGAAACGTACTGTTTTGGGTCAACTCAAGTGATGTGGTCCAATAAACTTAAGTTTGCTACTACCATTTTTTCCGTGATTACCCCATTTTAGAGAGGCTCAAGAGAGTTTTAAAAAAATTACCTTTCTCTGTTTTCTGTCTGGCAGCCATTTTTATTTGTAAAATCACAATTTTTTTTATCTGTAACCATAAACTTTCAATTGAATATCTCTACACTGGTTAAATTACAGCACAGAAATTGACTTGATTGATTGGTTTTTAGAAAATTCAAACGTTGCTTTTTAGAAAAATGCAAAAAAAAAAAAAAAACGTCAAGGCGATCTCCAAAGTTTTTCCCATAGTTAGATATCTAAACATATCAAAACTCCAGCACATCCCTAACCACGTGATCAGAGAAAAAGTACAGGAACCCCACAATATCTTGTACACTATGGAAACCAAAAAGCTGAGCTGGTACGGTCATGTAATGAGAATGTCAGAAAATCGATGGCCTAAGAGAATAATAAATTATGTTCCTAAGGAGAGGAAGAGAAGAGGACGTCCGGCAAAGAAATGGTACGATTGATTGCAGGAAGGAATGACAGCCAGAGGGCTTACAGAGAAGGACTGCCGGCACCGGGAACAGTGGAAAAAATCATTGTCAGCTTACGACATATGACAATAGGGATGTGGACACATGTTACAAATTCATGTAAAGTTATGTTTTACACATTAAAGGCAATTTTTAGAAACCTAAAATAACATTTTAAGAACTTCATTATTCGTCTTAAATTAAATAAAATTGATTAAAATCGCGTTATTTATTACCCATTATCACGTGACTGCGAACACCAATCACAGCGCGTGACGTCATCATTCGGCACAAGTCGTTGACAGCTGGCATATACAAGTTTATAACCAGTGTACAGTGAACTATTTCTCTTAATAATTTGTTACAACAACGGTAATATTTTACGATTTCATCACAATGGAGACCTGATTCATCAAAGGAAGTAGTTGTAACTTACCTAAGATTGATTCTATGATGGTGGCAAGTTTCTTTGCAAGAAACAAGGACTTTTGTGCAGCGGAGCTTAGAAACGTGAAAATGTCTTTGTAAGAACCTATAAGTTTATACTAATACACTGTATTTACCAATGAAAGAGACACTTTACTCTTTCTATTTTGCTATTTTGAAAAGCAAGGGAGGATTTTTTGACATGAAGAAAGTATAAATACATTGTACTTATATTTTTAAATTGTGTTTCCATATAGTCTTATATTGTGTTTCCATATAATTTTATTCAAGTTTCCTTTTGTTTTGTTTTATTTTGTTTGATTTAACCCTAATTTTCCCAACAAATTGAAGTGGTCTCAAACTTCTGACCGGCAGTGTATATCAAACAAATATAAAGTTAGGTTATGTACAAAGATTTAGTAGTATAATTATGGCCCTATTGTATTATTATTATATTATTGTATAATATGTTGTTCATGGAGTGTATCTGAAAAAAAAAGATAATTGATTAAGAGAGTGCTTTTTAAATATAGTTTTCATTTCAATTTGATATATTCCACTGGACTAAATACTTTAAATATAATAAAGTAAGAAAAAACCCATCATCCAGTCAACACTTCATTAATTTATTAACTGTTCATATGTTTCAAAATTTAGTCATTATCAATTATTATTTATCAATTTATGGCTTTATGCATCAACCTATAATGTATACAACTATAATAGTTATAAGTCAATTTTCTTGCAAAGACAACTATGACAATTAAAATAATATAAATTTAAAAATATTTATTGTCCCAACAAGTAGTGAAATAAAGCATAGATACCTCTAAAAAGCATTGCTGTAATATTAATTTATATTTTTCCCCCATCTAGGGAATACTTTTGTTGTTACTGTGGGTTGTAAATTATTTTTATTGTGATAAATTCTATTTTTGAAATGTGGGGTTGTATGTCCTCTGCACTACAGTTATCTAAAAGGGGTATTTTATCTTCCTGACTATCAATATGGGTTTCTTGTCTTGTGAGCTAATTTTATTTCTGAAATGTAATTCTATAGCAATGCTTTTTAGAGGTATCTATATTAGTATAGGTAGATACCTCTAGAAAGCATTGCTGTGATATTAACTTAAAAATTTGTTCTCAATAACATTAAACTTAACTATTTTGGAGTTATTAGATAATGCATTTTGGATAGTTTTATTAGTACATGAGTTATTTTTAATAGTTTTTGGTAAGTTATTATGTTTAGTATTCTTTATTAAATTAATTTGTTTGTGCCAAAATTGTTTGATTAGTTTTATAGGGAAAGCATTACTTAAGAGAATATAAAATATTTTATTTTTCGCTTATTTTAAATACATTAGAAATAAATGCAGAGGGGGTTATCCATTTTTTGTACACCTTCTTTAATGATGTAATTAAGTACTATTTCTGATAAGTTTACTGAAAGTCTACCACCCATTGGTAAACCAGTCGTTTGTATATAAAATTGATTTTGGAAAGTAAAAAACCCATTTTCAGTGCAAAGTCTTATTCCTTCTAAAAATATTGTTTTACTTTTAATATTTGTGTAGGGTTCGATTTGTTCCCAATTATCATTTAATAGTTTGTATACTAGTTTAAGTGGAATGCTAGGAAACATAGAAGTGACATCCTTTAAAAATTATGACATTTCATAAATAAAATTAGCTCACAAGACAAGAAATCCAATTAAAAATATAATTAATAGTCAAAAAGATAAAACACCCCTTTTAGATAACAGAAATGTAGTAATAATTGCAAAAAGCACTACATAGTAAAAAACAATGATACAGTGGCAATCAAATGGAACAACAGCAAACAAACAACTGTAATAAATATTTGATGCTTTATTTTTGTCACATAACGACTTTTTTATAATGGTATTTGTATTTAATCAGAACTTACATCAAAGTGATCTTCACAAAAAAAACAGGTACTTGTTGTTGTCAATGATTGTGGATCTCTTCTAGCAAGTGTTAACCACTTTCTCCTTATTTTTGCAATTTTTGGAACGTTTATGAAAAGTTTTTGCGGCGTCCTGACTGAAGTACTTTTGCACATCGGCACTGAACAGCATTTGTAATTCGACGTACTCATTTTTATGGCTTTTATTAAATTTATTCGGAAAAACTCAGTCAAGAAAAGGTTGACAGCGGGCGAGAGACTGGAGGGAGGTGAATAGTGACGTAGTTCACGGCCAGTTGACAGTTCGGGCCGTTTTAGCGGGAATTTTGAAAAAGATTTACATTTCATTTTTTTTTAATTGAAATTTGACATATTTTTCATAAAATTATTATTTTCGTGTTTTTACAGGGTCTATCTATTAAATAAAAGCAATTCCAAAAATTAGTCCACATCCCTATTGTTGTAATAAACTCGTATTAAAAAAAATATATATCAAAACAATTAACCCTGGAGCTAAATTAAGATTTCCTCAATTTTTTGAAATTTGGAAATCTAAACTGTCAAAATTTCTACGATATTCGACTGAATACAAAGATATGGGTTTTGAAAAATGCATTCAGTAACAGTGCAAAGTAAAATTTTTTAATAACTGTTTTGAGCTTCTCGATTATAGGCTAAGCCCATTAAAAACAAAATATCCAAAAATTATCGACCATTAGATCTCCTCATATGGATTAACTCTTTAGATATCAACAAACTAATAGACTCCTTTTATGTCAGTTTGTGTTATGTGACCAATATAGAAGATATTACCCACCATTCCATTCGTATAATATTTTCAGAGATATTGTGCTATGGAATCAAAGTATTCTCCAAATTTCATTAAATTCACTATTCAAAACTGCTAATAATATTTGAACCGACATTGAAGAATAATATGTTTTTATTCATTTAACGTAACTTTGCTACTATGCCCAATGTGTGATGCTGCAGTGGTTGTCTTAATTTTTTTTTATCCAGGTATAGTTGGAATAGGGATCTTTAACGAGCAACTGACATCATACAGGGAGAGGAATGGCTCAGTGGTAGAGCACTGAGTTGCTATGGTCAATATCCTTGTTCAAATCCCACTACCGCCAAGACTTTTATTTAGTATTTTAGCAGCCGGAGATAGACTCTGGGTCTGGGACCCTCTTGGGGCTCACCCAGCCTCTATAAAATGGGTACTCAATATGAGGGAGAAAATCTGGCGTTTGAACGTTATCTAGGAGTAACCCCTGCATAACCGTTGTTCATGAACAGCACAGTCTCTACCATGTACTGAACCCTAGACCCGTTCACGGATTTCAGTATTACAGGTTCAGGTGACATCGTACATTCTAGGGACCACCAATTCATGTCCCCTTCCTAAGGCCATCTCCCCGGCCTAAAGCCATCTTCCGGGGAGTTTCGGTCATGGGCATAGAAGGTTGATATGCTAACCATAAGAGGAACATGTGGATCGAGGGAAAACATGGATTAACCTAAAATTTGTTTGTTTTAAATTTAATAAAATCAATTTCTGTCCTTTGCTTTGATAGTATAATTTGATCCAAAGTTGCAGCTATGTGGATCAGGCCTCTCACTCATCAATTCTCACTGCTAATGCTGCCCGTCGGAACGTAACATATAGTGAGGTCAAGGATTCACATAAGCAAATCCCACAATCAGGAATATCCCTTGTATGCATTAATTAAACCGCAAGGGCCGACCTAAAGGATAGAGTGGGATGGGACGTCCATCAAATCAGAACCTCAGTGGTGGAAATGTAATCCATACCACCTGGCACCTGGCAATGGTACTTGTGGAAACGGACCTCAGTTTCAATCATGTTGGCACCTCTGAAAGATGAGGCAGAGGAGCGTTGGTAGCTCCCGGTTTCTTCTTCCCTGACCTTCAAGGGTCATCGACCTCAGCTAGCTCAAGGACGCCTACTAATAATTGTGCAGCAGTTGCAGCAACTTATCACCTATTTACGAGGCATTACTATTTTAAATTAATATAAAAAAGGTGTGATTATAGATAAAATAAATGATATATTACTTCTAAAATCTTCCAGTAGAGAAGTATAACTCGCCTTGAGGGTAAAATTATTAACTTATTCACGTTTACCACTACAATCCTTGGAGGATATTGGGTTCAATACATGGTAGAAACTGCACTGTATCTTGGAAAACGGTTGTGCAAGGAAGTAATTTTTCCTAGATCACGTTCAATCGGTTTTGGGTATCCATACGAGGGTTTTAGACCCCATAGGATCCATCTTCGAGCCCTAACCGATTAAATAAAATTTGCCAACAAAATGTTCAGCACGGCAACTTGGCACTCTACCACTGAGACACTCCGCTTCCGCTGGACGGTAAAATATTTTTTAAATGCAGTATACAAAAATACGATAAAATTGTATTTATCTTATTATATTGACAAGCCTTTATTTAGGAGTATGAAACACGGTAGACAAAATTAAGAATAAATAGTCCAGTTATTGCATTCATACACGAAAATGAAAATGCATAAAATATAGTAGACATCGTCCAATAACAACGTTTGAATTTTCCTCGTTATATTATTCCGGTTCAATTTGTTTGAAATCGAATCAGTTATAAAATGAGGTGTTCGGGATCAAAAGCGGATAACTCCTAAATTTCAAAAATTTACTTTTTTGCACTTCGCTGGTTTAATAAAGCAATACTTAACGCTACTGAAAATTGAGGTTTAGAACCGGTTTAAAACCATAAGAAATGAGCCGGTAAAGTTTCTTATCGGACTAAATTTCTTGACTAAACTAACGAAAAATATTAAACAAACAATTTTTGATTTTTTCTTTAAAGCTTTACCCATTGTTTATATCTAGCGTTTTATATTTCTATATTTAAGTGGTTTACTAACATATTTTTAAATGTGGAGAAAATACTTTCTTTTTATCATAAAAAGAAATATTCAAAAATCAAAGTTTAATACATCCAAAAAATGCGATTTTTCATCATTTATGCCATCAATATTTCAAGATTTATTATTTACTTATTTTTGTTAATGAACTATAGTGAGGAAATGTATTTAAAATTTAATCGGGCAACCTCTCTGAAATTCGTTAAAGAATTTTAAGGTAATCAGGATTATATTAAAAGGAATATCAAAAACCTGCTGAAAAGTTTTATATTAAAATTTATCAACTCGAGGAATATAAAAAATTAATTCTTATTATTACGGAATTCATTTTCTTATTATTTTTTTTTTTTTGTTGGTCTAGCAGCCTATTAACTATTGAGAAAACTAAGTTTATAGGTTCAGATTCCTACTTATTGTTTCAGTACCTAATAATTATTTTGATTTTACTTAGCAAAATAAATGGCAGTTACTTATGATTCATAAACATCATATATATATATATATATATATATATATATATATATATATATATATATTACATAAATGAATTAGTAATAAAAAAATAAAAAAAAATATAATTTTGTAATTTATAAATAAGATTTTAGATGAAATGACAAGATAGCATCAATCAAACGTCTGCATCACAAGTCTGGGTATTTTGAGGTATTATATGATTAGTTAATCTTTGCTTTCAGAAATACATGAATAAGGGTGAAGAATTTTCGTTTTTTGGGACAAAAGATAATTTTAAAAGCATATTTTATTTTTACATATAAAAAGTAAAAATAAAATATAAAATAGCACTTACAACAAAAGAAGTAAATTACCATCTTAAGAAGGGAGCTAAGAATAAGGGATTTGCTGGGTTGAAAAGCAGATAAGAAAAAAATGATCATGTCCTGTTCTTTGCTAAAGGAATTATAGTTCGGAGGAAAGAAGTTTCTGAAGGAAAATTCGAAGTTAAAGATAAAATGAGGGTTAGTATGGATATAGTTTGGAGAACTTAAGAAATACATTCTTTAGAAGATAAAAAAGGCAGTGCTTTCAACTTAATGATTCACATGGCTGGTTCTATTAGGTCACTGTGAAGCCAGAAGTAAATCTGAAAAACATTTTTCAAACGTATTACATTTTCATCATGTTTCCTCATGAATTCCATTCAAACAATTGAGATGGAATGAAATATGCTGACATTTATGAGTGACGGATGGTTTCTAAAAATACCTTGAAATAACGAAATATTAAATGAAAAATGTAGAGGTGGAGTGGAAGCAATGTAATCATCGTATGTAATATTTCTACCAGCTTTGATGCTGACTGGTGGTTTTAAATACATATATAGTTTAGTTTTTTTTATGGGGAATATTAATCTTTGTTGTAAATTATAAAAAAAATCATATAAATACTAAATATAACAGCAACCTTATGCCAACTCAACCTATGAAGGGGCTTGGGTTCAGTACATAGTAGAGACTGTACTGTTTCATGGACCATAGTTGTGCTGGGAATTGTATTGCTCTAAAACACGGTAGAAAACCGCCAGATTATCCCACTACTTACCTAATTTATAGAGAATGGGTGAGCCCCAGGAAGTCCCAGATCGCAACCGCGGCTGTAAACAGATTAAATAAAATCTGCCACGACAGCCAGCTTTAAACTTGGGACCGTCTGCAGTGTTCGACCACTGAGCAACTCCAATCCCAATATATTATATTATTGTTATATTATTCTATTGTACCAGAAAAAAAAGCTCCCCAATATCAGAAGAGAAACTCCATTTCAACTGCCTATTGCCTTGTACAAGGATGATTTTTAATTAAAAAAAAAAAAAAATAGGTAATAAGTTATTCTGTACTTACTTCCTGATTCTCTTACTAAAAAAAATAATAAACCTGTACATAAATAAACCTGTATCTAAACGGGATTGGGGTTCAGTACATGGTAGAGACTGTTTCATTGACAAAGGTTGTGCAGTGATGTGATTTGTCCTAGATCACGCTCAAACGCCAGATTTTCCGACTTAATTTGAGTACCCACTTTATAGAGGGTTGGTGAGCCCCTGGAGGGTCCTAAATCCCATATGATCCGTCTTCGGCTTCTAATAGACTGAATAAAAGTATTGCCAGAAGTGAGATTGGAACTGATTTTCGGCATGGCAACTCAGTGCTCTAGCAGTGAGCCACTCCCTCTCTTACTAATATGTACCTAATAAAACATATAAGAATTATGGTTAACTAGATTTATTTTAAAAAAATGTAGTGCTAAACAGAATTGTGCATCAAGAAAACGTTATTTAAAATCCTACATTCATTGTGAATTATTACTCAATGAAATTCTTGAATGGCAATTAAACGATATATAAATAAAACAAAAAAAAAATCTAATGTGTTTCGGGAAGCATCTACAGAACTCTTTCCAATCGAGTCACATGTGGTCTAGTGGTTAGCGTAACTTACTACTAAACCCAAGATCGGGGGTTTAGGCAAAATTTAGAGCTCCCAATGTAGCATCGTCCGATTAGCCATAGCAGCAAAAAGTGACGTTAAATGAACAAACAAACAAACTCTTTCCAATCTATTTTTGTTAATTATTTCTTTCTTTTTTAAAATAAAAATTGTCATTGTGCGAGGCAATAGACATTAGATATAGATTATCTGCATTATATAAAATAGAGGTTATAGAAAATAGAGTATCTTTAGAGATTTATTTATTAATATTTTTATTGCATACAATCTTTGAATGTGTTGTTCACTAAGTTTGTAATCAAACAATTCGATTGACCCAGAGACACTATTTAAATTTACGTTAGAGAGGAAATTAGTTGACTGGAAGATCTAAGGTAAGGATGGAATTAGTTCAAAGACAGTCAAATTAAACACCAAATAAGTGAATACTTATTTTTATTTGTGCCGACGTTTCGACTTACTTTGTAGGTCATCTTCAGGGCTATTTAAGAAAAACAGACTAAATAAAGAATTTTGTATATGGCCCCGTTTATATTTAAATTTGAATAACTGCCGCGGTTATATTTAAGTTTAGTGTTGCTTTTTGCAAGGATTATTTTACTATGGAAAAAAGTAGTTTTTATTTATCTAAACACCCTTCCATGTCTTTCGGCAATAAGGGTTTTGACAATATTATTTATCACAGAATAATTGTTCTGTCTTTAATCATCTCAATGTAATTTTCAAAGTTTTTCACTATGCCTCATAAGTTCGGCCATTTCCATGGATTCTTCTTTCGAGATCGAAAACTGGTATGCCCACTAGCGCTTTCCTCTCGTTCATAAACTGTTTGAAGAACGGGTAATTGTCTTTACCATACCGAGAGAATTTGTTCTTGGAGAGGATGTTAAGTTCGGTTCCCCTCGGCAATTTAGCTCTTTGTGACTCAAAGGCGGTGCATCTTAGGACAATATGCACCGCAGACTCCGGAATGCAGCAGCTAGGATATATATAAGGTCATTATACATTCCGTAGTCATGAGGTTTGGCCCCAAAGTCTCCATGCACTGCGAGGAATTGCGAAATCCAGTGTCTGGTAGAATCCAAGGATCTTACATAACCTTACATAATTATTGGATATTACATGGAGGTTAGTTTTACAACTACTTTTTTTTCTCACGTCTGGATTTTGGATTGGACTTCGGCAACTAGACTTGAGAAAAAAAGTAGTTATAAAACTCCACTGGAATGTATTCAGAAAACAAATATTTCTAGCTCGAGCAATATCTCTAACCTTTCCCGTTCCCAAACAATCGTAAAAAAAACATGTACCTCTACAATCTATGACGGATCTTGGGTTCATTACATGGTGAGGCTGTACTGTTCCTAAAACAAAAATTGTACAGGGTGGTGATTTGTCAGAATTCGCGCTCAACTGCAAGGATTTTGGCAGGAAGAAATGGGACATTAAGATCATCATGGTTTATTCGTTACAAAGAAAGGAGCATTGAAGATATTAGGAAGGATTTTAGATTGTAAGGATTGATTAAATGTAGAAAGTCTACACTTGAATTTGATTATATTATTATATTTTAATAATTTTTGGTTAATTGTTTTAATTTTTATTTTGAAGAGAAAAGGTTTGCCCTGGCCGGGATTCGAACCTGGGTCGTCCGTCTCTCCGTGATTCTTGAGCTACCGGAGTCGCCTCTCAGTCGGGACGAGTCGGGACAAAATTATTATATTATTATTTAAACTGTCTAATATGTTATTATTCTTAAACCTTTTTCATCCCAGGCTGGAGGGAATTTATTTGGTTAATTTATGTTATTCAAATACATAAAAATCCAAATTCACATGTGCCTAAACTCCGTATTATTTTGTATTGAAGCTACAGTATCATTCATTAATGTTTTAACTAATTATGACAGGAGTTATAAATATGTTTCAAATGAACGGTTGTAAGAGGAGTGGTTTTGTTGATGGTTTCATCTTCAGTGAGCGATCGCAGCCGAACTGTAATCGAGTGATTTATTGGCATGATGATATCGAATTAAAAAAAAAAATACTAGTTACAAATGAGCCGGCCACTGGTACGTTAACATTATGATTTTCGAAACCACGTTTCTTCAGAAAATTTCCGTTGCATGAAACGATCATAAGCCCGAACGTTATCAGAGATCTCACTATTGATAGCTCAGATAGAGGAAATGAAAAATAGATTTGGAAGTCGTCAGGATATAGATGGTAGGAACAGTGGTGAAAAGATTTAGGAAGATCATTGATGTAACAGTTGAAAAGTAAACTAGAGATCCTTGAGCCCTGTGCCACACCTGAGGATAGAGAGAGGAAAGAGGATAGACAGTTGTTTGTTGTCCATGGCTTTATGTATGTCAGTGGTGATTTTGGTAAGGGCGGATTGAGTGGAAAAACCGGGACGAAAGCCTGATTGAAGCGGATCAAGTAGTTAGGACTGTTCGGAAAAATTTGATATTTGATAGTGGACTATTCTTTCGAGAGGTTTGGAAAAGTTGGAAAGTATGGAGATTGGCCGGTAGTCTTTGGGAGATAATGGGGTTGGGGTTTTATTTATAGAATGGACTAAGGCTTTTTTCCAAGGAGTCGGAAATACTGCTTTTTGTAGTGAGAAGTTATAAATGAAAAGTAGGACAGGTAGGATATCGATGAGGCATAGTTTTAGTAGTTTGACAGGTATCTCATCTATGCCGGTAGAACTGGAGCGGGATTTAAGAACGGAGGAAATGTCTATAGGTGAAAGGCCTAAGAAATAAAAATTGTCGGGGTTGAAAGATGAAGTTAGTGAAAAGACGGAGGAGGAGGATTTTTAGTGTTAATTGAGGCAGACAAAAAATACGAGTTCATTTCATCGGGAGAAGCAGGAATGGCTCTGGAGGATGATGGATTACAGAGACAGAGCTTTTGGATGAGTTGCCATTTAGATTTAGGATCGGGAGCACTGGAAAGGGCTTTGTGGAAATACATAGACTTTGCTTGTCTGATTGTAGATTGTTTCGTAAGGCGAAGAGCCATGAACGCTTGGTAGTCATCAGTAAGCCTAGTGCGTCTAAATCGCCTACGGGCAGCATCACGTTTCCTTTGCAGGTCTTTAATTTTTTGACACATCCAAGGAGCAGGATAGTGGCGGAAGGTTAAAGATTTGAGTGGGGCATTGGTATCCAGGATGCTTTTGAGATTGGGGGTGAGTATACCGACCATTGAATCATCTGTAATACAGGAATACATTTGGTTCCAATTCAGTATTTCGAGGGAAGGAGATATATTTTCAGGGGTGAGTCCATCTAGGTTACGAAAAGTAATTGTTTTCGGTAGGATTTCTGGAGTTTGGATATTGTATAAGATTCGGATTAAATCGTGAGAGGACAGGTAATTGTGAGGAAGAAAGGAGTCTCTGCGATGGGTTAATGATGAAAAAGTCTAACCAGGTGTCCGATAGGAGATTGTGATGGGTAGAAGAGCATTGGACAATGGAGAGGTGTAGTAAGTGTAGGAGTAAAAATGGTTTTCAAGGTAAAGTCTATCATTGGATTGGATCAGGAGACTGGTATTAAAGTCACCGGAGATTATAATGTCGTCGTAGAGAGTAGCATGTTTGTAAAGGACCGACTCAAAGATAGGATCAAAAGGGACCAAAGGAGGGCGATACACTACAACTACATATAGGAGAGGATTTGATTTGCATGAAATTTCGACGAAAGGAATTCTATGTGAGGGAAATTGGACGCTGGTGAAGAATCCAGGATGCGTGATTTTAGGGAGTTGTGGACGTAAAGACCTACACCTCCACCAGTCTCGGTCGTGGCGGAGAAAGGAATAGTCAGATAAGGAAACAGTGCAGGACGGGATTTGGGGTTTTAGCCATGTTTCTGAGATTCCAATGGTGTGGAAAAAATGTTGGGTAAAATATTGCTGAAATTCATCAATGTGAGCGGGCAAGGATTGGGAGTTAATGTTACAGTAGGTAAGGACATTAGACATGATGGGGAAGCAGAAGAGAAACTCTCAGTATTTGAGGAGAGGAAGCTATGAGGAGTAAATTTTATTGACAGAGCTAATTGAAATGTTTGATAATGCAGAGAAAATATTATCAGAGACGAGTTATTATTAAAAACCGCTATAAATCTGTTTTTTATAAAGGGGAAATAAAATTAAAGAATAGCGAAAGGAGAAATGATATGTAAATAATAAAATAAATTAAACAACAGACAAAGATAAGAAGATAAAATAAAAAAGAAAATCAGTTTTATGTGAGGAAGAAAAATTAATTTCGCAATATAATTCTTTGGAAAAATAAAATTTTTAAAGAACACTTGAAGGAGTGATTCCAAATTAACCCGTGAGCACCATTGTGAGAGCCATGGTTATTCGTGAAACTTGAGGGCATACCTAAATAGAATAGCATTTATAGAATTTATAATGGAACATAAAATTTATGAAAATATTATTGTAGAATTGCTTTAATACTTTGCAGAAATGTCTAATAGCTATTTAAACAGGATATGTCGGTACAAATGCAAAGTATCGAAAGTGACAAACACCACTTATCAGAAGAGGGGAAAAACTGTTTCAAGATTAATTCAAAATCTGTTCGAATCTTAAACGCATTTTGCCTATGTAATTATAACCTTACTTATGACTCTATATGAATTTCATATCAATTATCAATTATAAAGCAAAAGCTATAGATCTAATGTTCTTTTTTTCAAATTCAATAATTTGAATTTGTATCTTTGATATGGAAGAATATGTTACCGGATAAAGATTCCCTAAGACGGTCGATAAAAAGTATCAAGAACTTGGTTGAACCCTAGCAGCTATCATAATTCTTCTAATAAAATAATAATGGCTGCCATTAGTGAAGGCGTTCATATCAATTTTAGAAAATGACCAAGGCACAGGACATTATGAATATTTTATGAAACCGCACACCTCTCATTTGTTGAGCAAGGTCTCATCAATTATGAGCCAGCTCAGGTGAGACAGCAATTAATTTCGAACTATATAGCTTCTATGTGTTGCTTATTTTTTTATTGAAGACACTGCTCTAGCTTTATTAGATGCCAAGGATTGGAGGAGGATTTCTAGTAAATGGCGTGTATATTTTTTATTCTTTTAACACCACTTTTTACTACCATGGCCAAACTTTATATGTATTATTAAAATTGAAAAATCGGAATAAGATGTTGTTGTTTTTCTTTTTTAATTGGGACCTTTCTTTATTAAAATTGATGTATTCCATTCTTTACATTTAAATTTAAAAACAGTGCTATATTTTTGTGTAATGACTCAATAAGTCAGGAACAGAGGCTTTAAAATAAAATTGTAATTTAACTGATTCAGCACAACAAAACTCTAAGGAAGAAGTATATCTTCGGCCTTTCGCTATGAAAAGCCAATAAAATATTACGGCAATAAACAGTTTTTTATTGTTATCTATTTAATAGATAGATTTTTGCATATATAAAAAAGGAATTTAGATAATTATCTTTACTGACTAGTAAAGAATGAAACTAGTATAAAACGGATCCAATTCAGAATTTTGGTGAATATAAGAGATATTTTTCATACATTAGTACATATATGAATTCTTGGGTAACTAACACCAATAGATGCCCCATGGTATCCCAATAATATGTTAATATTATATAATACTTTGTTAATGAGAATAGTATAGGTCTAAATAAACCTGATTTTAAATTATTGACTAATTCGTGATTATTTGTTGAAATTTAACATATATTTTTAAGTATAAATCCAAACGACAAGGATGTTCTATAAATTCACTTATTTGAGAATAAAATAGTTTTATCTATTCCCTGACCTTGGCAAAACTCCTTTTCCCCTTCTATTCTCCTTTTTCCTGCATGGATCTCTTTCTTTCTCCGGAGTGCTGGGTCCCCTATCCTGTCCAATCATACCCAGGATTGCCTGTCCGATCCACCGGCTATGCAAAGGCTTCCTTCCAAATCGATTAAATGCCCTTCTCTTTTCTTTTTTTGATGTACCTCTCAACAAGAAGATTTGTTCCAAGCTATATCCTTGTTTTGCTCCCGATACTTTTTATTAGAGAAAATCATTTGTGAGGTTTATATAGTAATATTTATTGCTCCATCATAGTTTTTGTATAGGGCTATGGAGTTCAGCATGATATCTTCTGTTCGGGTGATTAATTGTGATATCTTCTCTTTATTTTTTGTTGCTACGGCTGTTAAAAAAATTCAAACAAAATGTTACCAATTTATTTTTCTTATATTATTATAATTTATTTATTTCATTTTTTATTAATTGTTATAATTTTTCTTTTCAAATAAAAATATTTTTCTTATAGTATATGGCTCCTTCAAAAGAACAACTACCTAACTCAATAATTGAAAATTTTCAGATAAGCCTTAAGTAGCAATAATTGCTATTACCAAGAAAATTTCAAACATGTTTTTTTTTTTTTAATAAAACCATATTTTGAGTTGTATCATGTTTTATTTTGGAAGTTTTATGAGAATAATGACATAAGTTAAAATCGAAACGTTTCTAATGGTTAATAAAATAAGCCCAATACCACCATTACAATAGGAATGTTTTGCTTTACCAATACCCCATTCGTATTTATCTAACTCACATAGAACTTTCAAATACCGCTAATAAAAATATGTATTTGAGTTATTATTTTCTTCTTTTGAAGGAACGATATAACAATGTAAGATATTATATTCGGAATGTATCAAGTTAAAATTTGAATTACTTATTGTAAAATTTAGTAATTTTAACTTATTTTCACAACATTCCCATTGACCTAAGAAATGAATTTTATTTAATACTCCCTCTACCTAATTCCAATATTTTCTTCAGTGATGTAATGTGATTTTTTTTTAGTAGTCTACCTCAATATCTTCAAAGGAATTTGGCGAAGACCAAACCACGTTTAATCAGTTATTAACGAGGTAAGAATTAATATTTTTTTATATGGCCTGTTATAATCCGTTGCTTTTTTAGGGATTTGCTTTCTCAACAAATCTAAGCACTAATTTCACATATGAGGTCATTTCAATTCGTCACGAATGCTTGTTCTTCTTTTATAGTATATCCTCTGGAAATTTATTTCCATAGTATATATCTATTTAAAGAGAGATAACGACGCCCAGGTGATTCTTTTAGCATTTAACTGATCAACCTGCATTTTTATGTTGTTTTTTATATTTTTGACGATTTTATTAATGTTTTTTTTTTAATCCCGGAAGTTCCATAATGAACTTTTAAGTAAAATCCTTCGAGATCCATTCTGTAGATAATTTCCGAGTTTATTATTAGACATTTTATTTTTTTAATTTAATTTTAATTTGATAATATAACGAAACAAACTATTAAAACAAGTAATATATTTTATTTTGTAGGTCATACAATTTAACACTCGCAGTATATTACCTTTGTAAAATAAAGCAAGAAATAAAAAGTAAAAGAAAACTATAAAATAAAGAGGTAATAGTTAGGACCTCCTAGGGTGATTGAAGTTCAAGTCCCATTTTATAGTAATAGCTTAGTTTAATACATAGTCTAGGATTACTTCTGATCAGAGCAATAAAACAAAAAGGTAATGTGTTCTTTATATTTTCTCTTTGGCTTTAACTCGATTTTATTTCTTAGCCGAAAAGAGAAAATTCGTTTAAAAGGTTTATTAGGCCCAGTTTATAATGCTTTGAAACCTACTTTGATTATTAATAAGGTCTTCTTCATATTCGAAGCAACAAAATAGAATTTTATGTTTGATTTTACTGCTTACCGAGCCATTTTTATGGATCTACGTAGGGGTATAAAGATTTTTTATTAGATTGAATTAATATATAAAATGTATTAATAATAAATGTTTATTATGCACTTGATGTTGAGTCAACATAATGTAAGTAAAAAAATTGTGATGAAGGTTGGAAATTTTATTATTTTCATATTTATTATTTTCCATATTCATGGCCTGCTAGCGATTATACTGTAAACTACCAACCCGCCCCCCTCCCCCCGGCTTTGCACGGGTAGTAAGACATATTATGCCTGCATGTTTTGCTGTCTAATGTATTTCATTTTGTAGATATTGCAAACATAAAAAAAAAATATATTTCTTTATATACGAATTTATTTTCATGAGCGTTAAGTATTTGCGATAACCCATAAGATATTCATTTAAATTATATGGTATGAAATATTCTAATAATGTGCATGAAATGCGTAAGGTAACTAAAGTATATAAGTTGATAAAGATATAAAGGCACTCGTATAAATAGCTTTCCAAATACCGCATTGTACGTTATCAATTTTTTAGAAGATAAAATAGGTACAGAAAGCTATCCTTAAACATAGATATATGCTATCTCTGACTTTTTTTGTAGATCTATAAAAGAGGATTATTATACCATGCATTGTTTCGTTATATGACAAAGGGATTAGGCAGCGTCATCGATGAAACCTCCCAGGAGACTATACATTTTCCAACATTTCCGACAGTTTTTTTATTAATTTTTTTTATTGAGAGAGAAACGCATTTTATTGAAACATTTTAATCTGCTACTTGTGGGCAATAAGTAATAGTGCTAAATAGCTTACAATCATTCCAAAAAACAAATAAAAAATTAAATTAAATAAAATACATTAATACTATACACTATTTACAATTTGCCTGGGATTCCCGTACTAAACTTCTTTCCCAGGAATGAGGGTAAAGCGAGAGTCCGGGAGGCCCCAGCCCCCTTTCCCATCCGCATCACTGTCAGTAAACGCCAATGGAAGCTGATCAAGGGCGCTTGACACCCACACAGTTCATGAGTGGAGAATCTGGCCAGTGCCAGTACTCCAAATAACAATATTACAACAGGTCTCAGGACCATTGACGGTTTAGTCGGTGGAGTGGTTTATATGGATTTGTGGAACTGGATAGTGACTGAGCCAGGGAATTGTGATGACAGGCAAGGTTTTGGTGAAAGTTTGAAAATTTAGCAGGGATGAGGTCGAGGACGAAAGGAATGTTGAGATTGTTATGGAGGTTTTTGTTGGAGACATAATAATGAGCATTGACAATAGTTCTCAAAACTTTGGATTGAGAGGATTGAATACGCCTGATATTCGATTTTTTTGTGGTCCCCCACAATTCCAGTCCATAGGTCCAGGTAGATTTGATAATCATCTTGTATATTATAAGTTTATTGAAAGATGGGAGATCCTACATAGTAATCCGTATAGCAGAATCGTCTGTTGAGTTCTTGTCTTTGGAGTCTGGTATGAGGGTTCCAAGTAAGTCTTTTGTCAAGGAGGAAGTACTGTTTCGGAATTAGGTAGGATGGTTTTATTGAATTGGAGAGAAGGACATGTTCCCCTCCGAAGTGCAAAAGTCACGTGTTTGCATTTCTCCTTATTGACTGTGACACGCAATTGTTTACACCGAATTTCAATGAGTGAAAGGTGCCTTTGGAGGTTCGAGGAAGATATTTCAGGGTCTGGATGAGATGATAGAATAGCTGTGTCGTCTGCGAACGTTGCAAGGAAGGTTTCAGGAGTAGTTGGGATATCAGCGGTGTACAATATATATAGGATAGGCCTCAAGACATTCTTGAATTAGGTAAAGATTGGAGTATTCATTACCACAGTGTACCTGGAAGAAGCTATCAGAAGTGTAGGATCGAAATACTAGGAATAAGGATTAAGGTAACTGGGTTTTGAGCTTGAACTTGCAAACCGGCATGCCATACCCGGTCGAAAGCTTGTGCCATGTCCAGAAACGCGCCTGTGCAATATTGTTTGATTTCAAGAGCGGAGGATATGTAATCGACAACTCGGAGACCCTGCTGGATCGTCGAGTGCCTGGGACGGAATCCAAACTGATGTGAAGGTATAATGAAGTGACATTGGATGGTTTGCCAGTTTTAGGGAATAGGATGGTAATGGTGTGTTTCCACAACAAATGGAAGTGTGTTGTAAGAAGGATACAGTTGTATAGATAGGTGAGGAAAATAATCGCTTTTTGAGGAAGGTGTTTAAGGATCTGGGTGGTTGGAAGGCCATGTCCTGGAGATTTGCGGACTTTTAACTTTGTAGGAGGAATTTGACCTCAGAGCGGTTTACAGCATTAGGAGGTAAGGCTAGAGGGATGGGTGAAGACAGGAATTCATTAATGTAGAAAACGTGCGTAGGGTGGATTTCAGGATGAGGGATAAATGTATTTGAGAGGTGTTTGGCAAATTCTTCTGCTTTGTCCTCATCTGATGCAGTCCAGGAACCGTCTTCAAATCGGAGGAGGTGGGAGATATCGTGCTACCATTCGATCGCTTTTGCGAAGCCCTCTCCAACCATATTCGACCTCTTAATTATCATTGGGTATTGGTTTTAGACGCGTTTAGGCCGACATTATATATTTTTGTTAACATTTTTTTATTCTAACACCTTTTTATATTCACCTTCACTATTTAACAATATTTTTTTTATATAAAATCAATAGACTTGGAAGACAGCTAACGATTGAAACTTAAACGAACATCGTAGCTTCTCTAAGTCAAAAGTTATACCGAATAGAAATCTTGATATGCAGCAAAATGAACCCAAACTGGCAGCACTTCACCCTCCATCGCGCGCGGTGTGTTAGAGTCCTCACTTATTGTAATAACTTATCTGATCATTTAGCTATCCATTGCTCTAATTGAATTTTGGATGGAGATATAACACGAAACAGTATCCCCCCATTTTGTTATCATTCATTGTTTTTTTTCTCCCACTATAGAAGACGTATTTACATCAAAAATGCCGAAAACGCCACTGATTAATTTTACTATCACGAGAAAATAAAATGTATTTATTGTTAATATAGTAATGTTCAAAAATTATGTACAGACGTCTATTGGTATGACTTTATTGTATATTTATTGTTCACGCCATTTGGCGTTCTTTTTGTAAATAAATTAATTCCATGCAAGATAAATAGGTAAAATCTTAAAATAGCACATTACACCTCATCTAGTGGTTGTTAGGGGCAACCAACGTTTCACTATTTCACATGTGGCACTTGTTTTTATTTGAGTCTTGAGCGAGCAGTCACACAGATCAGTCACATGTTCTTTTGTTTACCCCAGCTATCCAGCTTAATTATAGTGAGTCTAGTCCATAACCAGTTCTCCTATCCGTGGTTCCGTTCTATTCATGTTTTTATAACTAACGCCCGTTTCACCTGCAAATAAGTGTGAATTCCCCTGGAGGATTTCTAAATTATAGGAATCCACCTGGAAGAACGTTACCAGCTTCTTTTGGTCTTTGAGCGCGCTCAAGGAGCCAAGGTTTTATCAAGGAAGCTGCCCGGCCTGCGTCTTGGGTAAGTAACTTTTATTTCTATGTTTTGGATTTCTTCATATTATTTCTCTATTGTTGCGAACTCTTTTTAAATTACAACATACAGTCCACACCCAGAGCGAGATTTGATTCAACGAAACCTGCACTTACTTTTAAGAAATTTATAACCGAACATTTATATATAAGTGGTCCTCCAAATTTTCCTTTCAAAATTGGTGGTCCGCATAAATAAAAAAGTTGGAACTACTGCAATATTGTATGCAATATGTATATGTATGTAATATGATATATAATATGTAATATGTATGTAATACTGTGCAATATGTATTAATAAATAGCTTCTTTTTTTTTAATAATTAACCTTCTGTTTGAATTGTTAAATGACATATATTAAGAAATTATCTAAGAAATTAGTTATAATCTCAATTTCCTCTACTATATTATCATATTTCGAATTATTTAACGAGGAGAGAATTCCCTGTTCCGCGAAGGTAATACAACGCAATGCCCTGCACAACTTGGGCCATAACAAAGGCTCTACGTTCCCTCAGGATTTTCTTCAAAGCTGGTTTCATGAAGTTTGAATCCGTCAAACTCCGTCCTTGTTTCACTCTACAAAGCATTCAGCAAACTTTCCTCTGAGCATTCCACCATGTTTAACATGAAAAAATATGTTTTTTTTGTGGCTTATTAGCTTTACTAAGGGTGTATAACATAAAACATTTGTAACAGACAGTATCATTTTCCCAAAATATATGACAATATATGTAAATCTAAAATTATTAAGCGGTATAATTAAAATAATTTTATATTTTACAAGAGAGTTACTAAGTAATTGCCTTAAGGATAGGAAAAACATATAAAAAATATATATATATATATATATATATATATATATATATATATATATATATATATAAAGAATTAAACCAATAGAACAATGCGTTAAAACGACTTGAATGAAAAATTTCCCTTAGGAATTAATTATTAAGAAACTTATTGTTAATTAAGTATTGTAAAAATTATTGATAATTAAGTATTGTGAAGCTCTGCTTGTTAATGGATCAGTTAAACTTATTTAGGCTCCGTGGATTTATATGGATTTATTAGGTATTTAACATAAATAATATGTAAAGTAAAAATATATAAAAATGTTGTTATAATCATTTTATCCCTGAAAATAGAATGCGACTGCAATATATTGAAAGGCGAGTAGATTGTACATTCGTAATTTGTTTCAAAGCCTGAAAAAAACGTTGTAAGGGTGTTTCTAGCAATGACATACTTAAATGCACGCGTGCTCATCAATATTAATATAATTGTTTAAGTGAAGGGCATTCATTACACTCAGGGCTATTCTTCTATGACTTTCATTTTTATATTTTTAATTCGCTCGCTAATTAGTGTTAAAGAAAATTTAAAGTTCAAACTAAATTTGGAGAATTTATTAATCTAAAAGAGTGATAATACTAATAATTTTTCAGTTAGACATATTGATTACTATAGTAGCTCTTTACTATTGTAAATAACAGTAAATTAAAGTACATAAAATTGTGTGGTTCATACTTCACTATTTAACTCTTATTCTTTCTTACGCTTTCTGTTACTTCAACCATTAAAACCATCCACTAATTTTAGCATGGATTAGATTTATTCAAAAACAATTTCCGATATCTTCGGAAGTAATCATGAAACTCCACCTAGAGGTCTTCAATGACACTTTTATCATTTGTATATATATATATATATATATATATATATATATATATATATATATATATGTGTGTGTGTATATATATATATATATATATATATATATATATATATATATATATATATATATATATATATATAAATAGAGAAATCTTCTATAAAATGAGAGCATGCAAGTGTGCTGGGTGTACATCAAACTGATGAAGGAAGAAACTAAGAGACTGAAAATAACAATCCAAGAATGATTCGATAGGGATGACCATGGGAAAAGACTAAATTAAGGTCCTCGTGGGAAAGAGAGGTGCGAGAAAAGGGACCTAGGAAAGAAGGAAAGAACAATCGGAAAGAATGAGGAAAATGAAAAAGGGAAGAAAGAAGGAAGGAGAGAAGGGGTATGAAAGAAGTGAAAATAATGTTATTCGCGTGGTCTCTAAGGCCGTTCCTATATATATATATATATATATATATATATATATATATATATATATATATATATATATATATATATATATATAGAGAGAGAGAGAGAGAGAGAGAGAGAGTAAATATATAAGAGATATATTTTATAATTTTTAAATATATAAAGATAACAATGATATTACACAGTGGCATAGATCACACACAACAATGAGACTTTCATTTATACCTATTGAAGGGCCATTATAGTTATTAAGGTTCCAGCAAAGTCTATTAATGAAACAATATCGTTTGCTAATCGAACAATTTTTTTTTTTCAAATACAGTAGATAAAGTAGAGTCCGAGAGTGTTCTGATAAAATAATTATTCAACTAAAAATCACCTGTGTCCAAGGAAACTTTAGAATTTTTATTGATTTTACTCAAAACTATTTCAGAAAATAACCATGATGTGAAGAAAACTTTCATGAACAAACTATAATGTCTGTTTTACAAATGGCCAGCACGCGGTGTAGTACATGCTACCAGCTGGTAGTCGTGTAAGCACTAGCATAAATCCTGTTCTGGACATGTAGAGCAGCTGGCGAACTCACCTGTCAGTCTGCTGCTAGCTAGTAAATAACAGTTGATATATGCATATACATATAGTGGTGCATGTGCTGTATGCATAAACAATTTATTGGAATATTTGAAGAAATGAATGGAAAGGATTTTTTTTTTGTTGTGGAAATATTAATTATTTTACTTATTTTTAAAAAAAAAAAGCAATCGTAATTTTCTTAATTCGAGGGGTTATTTCTTTTAAATAAGTTCATGAATTTCTAATTTATAAAATTGATTTAAGTCTGAAATTGTAGTTATTATTGATTGTTCAATGCCAGTATTCACGGAATTGAAGCTTTTACTATATATGGATAGACCAAAAACCTCACCCTTTGGTCCATTTTATGTATTTGGATTTTGTCTATTGAAATATGGAGAAATGAGTTTGAGAGAGCACAGTTTTAGAGTTGTAATCCACTTGAAGTATCTGGAAAATATGTTTGCGATTGAAAAAAAAAGTCTAGTGCGAAATATGAGCAGGAAAAAAGTATAAGAGCAGGAAATAGATGTTATTTTTCCTGTAGAATAGCGTGCCTGTTTAAATCGCTCTGAAAAAGAATACAAATCCAAATATATAGAACCATCATAACACCGGTAGTCATGTATGATATATATGATATATATGATCCCCGACCAGTAAATCAAAACTTAAGGTCAACTCCTGGGAAAGAAAAATATTTAGAAGTGTACACAAGAAGCAGGAGATTCACGGATGGGATAATGTAGAGGAGAATCTAGACCAGCTGGATCTTCAAAGATCGAGAAAAATAGCGCAGAATCGCAGAGATTGGTCGGATGTGGTGGAGGAGGCCCGGGTCCTTGCATGGCCGTTGTGTTATTATAATAAATAAAAATATTGTACAAGCATACACTTAACTCATATAATAACTCATCGCCATGATTCGTCATACCATATTGTTTTTCTTCTACCTCCAGCGGGAACTGAAAAAAATAATTAATGGTATAGCATTGAGACTGCCACTAGGTAATTCCTCTACTTGCCTTACATGCTAATATGTACCAATCATTATATTTACTTGTTGTGTTATTTTAATACTGTTGTAAATTTCATTAAATGATTTATTTAAAAAAAAAATGGTATAGCAAAACCCAAGACTTCTTGGGCTGAATAGCTATATAATTTGTTGCTATATATATATATATATATATATTTGTTGTAAAAAAGTTTATCTAATATAAATAAATAAGTTAAAAATCATACTGCTGTTGCATAAAAAATCGTTACTGTTGCAAAATGCTCATACGCATTAAACTTCAACTCATTTATCAATACTTTTTTTTTTTTTTTATCTAGGATCCTTTATCTAGTCAGGTTCAATTCAGTTAGGCAATACTTTTATATAAACTATAATTTAGGAACAGTAGACTGGGAACAACACATTTTTATATAATTTAGGAGCATTAGACTGGGAACAACACTTACGAATATGACTATTTTAAACGAACACGAATAATTGTTTGATATAGTATAGGACTTAAAATAGTCAAGTGAACTATCATGGAATCATGTTTAAAAGTTATTTTTGAAAAAAAATAAGTAAATAATGGGACTCTAAAATTAAGAATATTTGAATACAAAATATAGCATGTGAACCAACCTTAAACATAAAATATTTTCGTTTTTATGTAACCATCTTAATGACGACTAAATTCCTTCAGCAATGCCTAAGGCTAAAGAAAGAATCGAGGATCATTATTCAAACTTAGATTTTTTTCATGTCCTTTCTTTGTTGCGCCATTGCGATGTACCAGGTACAGACCGGGCCCATCTCGTGGCCTAGACTGCTTCCAGTGTAACCTTCAAGTTCTCTTTTACTTTCATTTTTGTTCCTGACATTTTTTTTTCATATATTAGATTATAGTATGGATGTTACTGATGATTCGCCAAGGAATTAACTTCCTAGATGCAGTATGGTATGATTTAATTACAAATCAAACGCAATAGGTTTGTATCTAATATAAATCAGTTGTCATAAGTAATTATAAACGATTTGAAAATGATTTTCCATTCGATTATATAGAATTTTTCAAATTTAAGCGCCTTTTGGACCTTTTATGTCATTGTTGGTCATGGGTAGCTATGACCGATTTGACAAGAGCACAATTCAATCTTTGATACAATTTCTGTAAAAACGAAACCTAACTCGATCAGTTTCTCCCACAAATTCAAACACGCCCCTTGTTTGCAATCGTAAGTTTTATTTATTTGGATCATAATAAACAAATTTCAGAAGAGAAATCACCTTGGAATATTTTTGTATTCTCATTCGCCATATCTCCCTCCCACCTCCGCAATTATATTGTCTTCATCTTAATATATATTATACATTTAAATGGCTAAGCAGATGAGTGCTATAGCTGATATACTTACCTGGTTGTACTTTGCATTAATACGAATATTCTGTATGTTGTAACTTGTCTGCATGTGTATGCTATATACTGAACTTGAGATCGTTTTAGCAAGCTAGTCAGTGATATTTGAATAATAAATATATAATAAGTGCTATGAACATATTTTTTAAGGCAACCTGATCGATATATGTTGAGAGAGGAATATAAAGTATACTTCAATAATATAGTCTGTTGTTATTTTTGATGTATTGCAATTTTAGCAATAGAAATAGTTTTTATTCTTATTTTTATTTTAGTTTCGCCTTAAACGTTTGCTTGAACCCTCTTTGTTTACTATATATTTGATCAATAAACTTCCCTGAGCCCTATACATGGCACCATGTGGTTCACAACGCCATTAGGAATGGAGTAGTTTTGTTGTTACCAAAACTTTAGATTTAGAGGTCCGGCCAAATGGCTGTTAGTTTATGTGGGGCAATGAGGCATATGCCCCAAGTAGTATTTATCTTTCAATAATGGAACATAATATTGTATTATCCTGAAAAAGCAATTACAAAATGTTGAAATCCTTAGAGAGGACATGGATTTATCATACCTTAGTTTGATAATATTTGTTGACAAATCGAAAGAAAACATATTCTATTTTAAAAAAGAAAAATATCCTGGAAATTCGAGACCTCAAACAGTTAACCCATCATAAACAACACACAAGGACACGGACTAGTTTCATTTTAATATTTTTTGAAAAATAAGAAATTCTTAGGGAAAAACAAAATACTTACATAATTAGCTAAATGACATTCAATAACGAAAATATAAGTTAGTGTGCTGCGTTGTTATTTACTGAAGATTTCAATAAAAATCGGTCGCTATATTTTATCATTAATATATAAAAATTACGTTTCTTAGTTTTGATTTAAAAAAAAATGGTTTCAGTAAATATTTGATAAAAAAATGAGTAATCCATTCATATCAGAAATGGATAATGTACTGATTGTGATTTTTAATACTACCACAAAATTACCTAATTATTACTTTTATATTAATTTTTTTCCAAAATAACTGTATGATCATGCAGGAAAGCGAAGAGAAAGAAAAGACACTTCAATAAAATTTGCTGGATGCGCAATTGCACAGGTGCAAATGAAAATTAAATAATAATAATAAATTGGCATATCAAAAATTCGGATTTAACTTATATATACATATATATATATATATATATATATATATATATATATATATATATATATATATATATATATATCCAGCAAATTTGTTTGACGAGTCTTTCTCTTCGATTTCCTGCATAATCATACAGTTATTTTGGAAAAAATAAATAAATATATCAATTGTTGAGTAGATCTCTTGGCCAATGTCTTTTTAATCTTTTTTTATCAAGTCCAGGTAACAGGGAGTAGGAAAGCGGAAGAACGAGGGTTTGGGTGATATTTTGTCGATGAGTGGAATGTTATGTATTTGTTATTTGTTCTATTTTTATAGTGGGAATGTTAATGTCGTTGTGTATAATGTGATTCGAAATATACCATGGTGCATTAATAATTTTTCTGAGAATTTTGGACTGTATTGTTTTTATCTTGTGTATGTGAACTTTTTTTGTTGAACTCTGAAGTTCTGCTCCATGTGTCCAAATAGGTTTTAGTAGACTATTATACGTTCCATGTAAGTCTTTTGTCCAAGTATAGTCCGAGATAACGTACATAATTTTTGGAAGGTACTTCCTCGTTGTCAATTTTGACTGTTGGACACGAAGCTTTGCATAGAGAGCAGTATACATGGCTCGATTTTGATCCGTTTATTCTGATTTGCCATTTATAGAATCACTTTTCTAAATCAAATAAATGATTTCGAAGAGCTATAGATGCTAGGTTTGGGTCTCTGTGAGAAGAAATAATGGCTGAATCATCTGTGAAGGTATAGATGTGGGTGCAAGAGTGCTCGGGGATATCAGAGTTGTATACAGAATAGAGAATGGGTCTTAAAACACCATACGCCAATTTAAATTACAATTTTAAAGTTCATAACTGTCAAAAGTAGATGTTAAAATATTTTTAAAAGCAAAAATGTAGATATTTGCCTGCTATAATTTAGAGGTCTTTTAATACCTGTTGTTAACGGTTTTTGTTTCTTGTTTTTATTATAAATGATATCTTCATATGACCAAACAGATGCTTTCTAATCAGTAATGATTAATACCTATGAGGTATACATCATTGTCAATGTCATATTATCAATTTTCTTCACTTATATCATGATATGATTTATTGTACATGTTATATGCATTTATTTAAGATTTTTTTTCTCAGCTTAACGCTCGTTATTTTAAATTTATTTTAGATTTATCAGTTCTGCAGGTTGAGGTGCAAAATGTTTTAACTGATGATTCTTAATGTTATCCAAAAATGCAAGTAATCGTGACCTTTACTGTGGAAAAGTGAAATAAAAAAACTATATCAATTTTATAATGTAGCCCTTGGCCAGATATATATATATATATATTTATAAATTCAATTATTTATGTATACATTTGTTATCCATCAGGAATCTGGTCCTAGATTTTTTCTGAGAATTTATTCTTACATATGTTTTTTGTTTTTAATATCCAAATGACTTCATATCCAGTAAAAGACAGTCGTGTTTTATTCTATTTGAGAATTTCTTCTGATAACATGCATTTTTTTTTATCTTAGCGTAATGAATTCATATCCATTAAGTGCTGTAACTTTGCTCTTAAACATCTTGATGGAGTACAGTCACCTACAGGATCTGAGCATGATATCCGAATGCACCTCAACTGTTACCTAATCCATCTCTTCGCCTCTGACCCGGACAAAGGCTCGGTAAAGAACGAAAGGAAAAGTGCTTCAGAAATACCAAGGATGAGTCAGCAAAGCCCTTGTAGAAGATCGCCGTCGTGGTGAAACAACTGATTCATTCAGGAAGCTCCCGCTACGAGAGTCGTTCCGTTGGGAAAGAGGGTGAAAGGTAAGAGCGAGGCTAGTTCTCGAGAAGAGTGGCGTAAATTAGCAGCAATATTGCTAACTTATTTATTTAGGGGGGGAATGTCAACAATTGCCGCTATTTATAATCCTCACAGAATAATCTGTTTTAGAAGGTGATGCAAGAAATAAACAATTCAGATGGTTTTTATTTTGCTTTAAATGCAAAGCTTTGTTCTTCTTGTTGTTGTGACACTGTATTGTTAAAGGTGGACCCAATAAAATTCCAAGAAGGATGCATTTATTAATCTTATTGCCTAGATGCAATAAGATTGAGAGGAAGGTTAGAAGAAGCGTCTTAGGTCGCTCGTCGATGTGGAGGGTAACCTGAAGGGGATGGGTATAAACTGCTGGAGGCCCCTTGCGGCGGACAGAGGCGAATGGTAGAAGTTAGTAGCGCCCTTGGTTCTTCATGGACTGTAGAGCCCGGCAATGAATGAAGGAAGAAGTTATTTTCTGGAAAGCAACGTTTCGTAAATAGCTTCTTAACGCATAAACATCGATATGAGGAATAGATAAACAAGATAAAACAGATAGGTTCCGGAACGAATAACATGTACATATACCACACATAAACAGGAAAGTTCTTTGACCCTATTAAATCATTTGATAGAGAGAATATTCAAAGGACACTAATACCACCTTTCTCCTATCATAACGTACTCAAGAGAATCTAGGACCATCACCGGCAAACATAGGTGTCAACTCCAGGCTTTGGAAATAATAAGAGTTGAGGGAAAGGCCAAAAGGGATCTGGTATATGACCAACAGCAGGCATGACTGAGGAAAAGAGGATGAAATGGTTCGGGCACGTATCTCGTTTGACTGAGAATCGTTTGACTTAAGACGTTGGATCACCTGCGAGGCCAAGGTGGAGGGTATAAGACCTCAAGGAAGACCCAGGAAAACCACAGAAATACGTTAAAGAAGACTTTGGTCGGAAAGGCTTGGAGTGGATGATGATCGCGATCGAGACAATTGAATCAAACTTTTTCAGCAGGTTTATCAAAAATATTTTTTTAAGCGGTATGGAGGAGAGTCTGTAGTTACGCTGACGGTATTATGATCCATGAAATACCTTGCCTCCTCAACAATTCTCCTCCACTCAGAGTAGCCGACTACATTTCTTCTCCATCTTCTCACTCCCAGAAGCTGTAGTTCAGCCTCAACATCATCAAGCCACCGCAGTTGGGCCTACCTCTTCCTCTTCTACCGTCCAGGTGTTATTCCTTTAACTTCCTTGGTAATCATTTGCTATGTTTCCACTCTTAAATATATTATTAATATATATTCTATATATATATATTGATATTTGGGATGCCAGAGTCTCATTTAGGATGTATACTCAAATTATTATTTATATGCCTTTATCTTAATTGGGTTCCTTTCCAAAGGTCTGTTCTTGTGTTTACCAATTTATTCATCTATTATACCTTCAATATATTATTTATAAATAAATAGTGTACCTGGGGTATGTAAGCACCAAAAGAATTATAATAAGGATCGTTTATTTATGCAGTTTCAATCAAGGTTAATGATTCAGATTTTAATAGATAAAAAGGATTGCCACAAAATGCCTTACAGGAAATAAATTAAACTTATCTGTGAACAGGGGTAGATTGGGTTACAGGTCGGTCTTCACTTTACCGCTTCGGGAACTCTCCATCTTCCGCAGGGTCTATCTCTCCAGTCCTCCTTGCTTCTCCGGCCTCGTCTCCTGAGTACCTTCCTGCTCCGCCTTCGTCTCCAGATTCCCCGTCCTGCTCTGCCTTCGTCTCAAGAGTAATCCTTCCTGCTCCGCCTTCGTCTCAAGAGTGACCTCTTCAGCCTAGTTTTAATTGTAGCTTGCCCCCCCCCCTTTTCTTCTTTCTCCACCATCTTGGACCATAAAGGCTCTAGCTAAGGGGAATATGTTCTTTTTCCAAAACATATTCCCTTTCATGTTTGCCGCCCGCATCAACACATAACACATTCATGATCCATTTGATGAACATGAATCAACTATCTTATTCTCCCTTTTTTATATATGAATCTAAGTTGGTCTTTATACAGGTCTCTAAGTTCTTTATTGGTTTTAATCTTGTATACATTACAGACTTTGGCAATATGTTGGGATTTTATCGCCTATCATTGCTAAAAATCTCTCCTATCTTAATCAGTGTTTATGTGTTACACTTCTGATACAGAATTTCCTTCCGCCGTCTTCTTGGAATGGTCTAATCATTTTTCTTTACGTAGCTCCATGTATTTTCTTATTAGAAACTGAATTTCTTTTAACAGTAGCTAAAAACACAAGAAGTTTCAAGTCTTCATTATAGCCTCTCATCTATTATCCTTCTGTTATTTTAAATCATTAACATAATGAATTTGTTTAATAAAGTGTTTGATATAACCTTTTTATCATTTTCCTAATAGCTTGATGACTGAATTTACGTCTTATGCAACATTCTTGGAGATTCATTTCTACGTACTCAAATGAAAACATTCAGAAAAAGCAAATGTGTAGTCATTTGCAGTTTTTAGCTCAAAAATTTATTCATTATTCTGTTTTATAAAAAGAAAATCGTCCTTTTTAGTAACCGTATTCATATTTGGAGGAGATAATGACTGGCTCTTTCGAACACTATTTAAGATCCCTCCTGAGTGGTGTGTTTAAACTGAGTATAACCGCCAGGTATTAATGTCCTTTGCTAGTCACTTTGGCAGGTTTCTGATGCCCCGAGCAAACCAGGTATTATCTTATTTGGGATTATAGTTTACGTTGCCTTAATCTAACTGCTTATTAAATCTCAAATCTATAATTTGTCATCATCCCAATCACTGCTATTTTACCGAAGCCTTTCTTATAAATTTCGTGCTATTAATGTTTGTTCCACGATAGGTATTTATTTTTTTTTAAATATTTTGTTTTATTTTATTTTAAAATATGTACAAATTTTAAAACATTGGTGGGATAATCCCTTACAATGAAAATGAGTTCACTTTACAACGGTTACTGATTAATATGTTTTTGTTGTTGGTAAAATTTATTGGTAAAAAAGAAAAGAGAGTACATAGGATTTACTTAAGACAAAATTTATGTATAACATAATTCAACATGCATATTATTTATAATAGCATGTGTTTTGTTCGTTTGTGTCTGTATTTTGGTGTTGTTGTTTTTGTATAATTTCCTATTTCTTGTATGAGTGTGTTGTCTGAAAGTTGGCATGAGTTGAAGAATCTGAGGGTTTGTTGGTGTATGAATTTTTGTATTGTTGGGATATCCAGTTCTTTGTGCATTGTGGTGATTTTAGTTTATATTGGATAGTTTTTTATGATTCTTAGACATTTGTTTTGGAAGAGCTGTATTTTGTTAATGTGTGTTTTGCTAGCTAAACTCCAGAATGGGCATGCGTAAGTTATCATGGGCCTAATGACTCCCTTATATAATATTTTCTTATTTTTTTCAGATAATTTTGACTTTTTGTTAAAGTATGGATACATTTTTTATAATATTCTGCGGGCGCTATTCAGTTTATTATTGATATGATTGTTGAATAGTAGTTTGCGGTCTAGAGAAATTTCTAAATATTTAATATGGTTTGATATATGTATTGAGATATTGTTAAGTAGTATGGTAGAGGGGAGTATAGGTCTTCGTTTTGTGAAAATTATAGCTTCGGTTTTGTCAGTATTTGTATTGAGTCCCCATTTTTTCAGATATTTGTTAATTTTGCAAAATGCTTCCAGAAGTCTTTTAATTATTGCAATTATTTTATGCAGCGAACAGTGCGATATCTACATTATTGATTTTTGGGATGTCATTAATAAACAAATCAAATAATATAGGGCTGAGACAGGAACCTTGCGGTAGACCCGCGTTTGTGTATCTATTTGTTGAGTTATGGTTTGTGTATCTATTTGTGTGGCTATTGTTTGATGAAATAAAGAATGTTCTGTTAGTTAAGAATGAGTATATAGTGAGAATTAAGTATCTTGGGATATTGTATTGTATTAATTTGTAGATGAGGAATTGAGGAGAAATCCTGTCGAATGCTTTTTCTATGTCAATGAGGATCATGCCTGTATGTTTTCTTAGGTTGAAATTTTTAGTGATTATGTCAACCACTCTCGCCAATTGACCGGTTGTAGAGTGAAAGTGCCGAAAGCCAAATTGTTCATTTATTAATATATTGTTATCAGTTATGTGCTGGATCAGTCGGTATTTTATTATTTTTTCGTACAGTTTAGAGAGGATGTTTAGTAAGCTAATGGGTCTGTAATTGGATGTAATTTCAGGGTCTTTATGTATAGGTATTTATACCTATAAATATGAATAGTGCCAACCAACAGGCATCTCCATGATAAAAAAGGGGGAAAACAGAGATTATGAAGAGTTACTTCATTAATTGGTGCTTTGAAACACAATACAAACACAATTACCTTTCTCACCAATCTGTAAAGTATACCTGTTTCCTTATAGTTTTCCGTATTATAGTACTATAGTTCTGTTTTTATTACATTATAATTATTTTATATGGAAAAAACTATTATATATTTATAACTTCTCTTGCAAATAAGCTGATGATGTGCAGTTAAGAATGTCTCTTGAATGAGACGTAAGCCAAACACTTACCTTTCGTTATATTTTAAAATTCATTATTTAAAAAAAAACATGTAAGGCTAGGAATAGCCGATCTGGAAATAAAGGACATAAAAAAACAACAACTAAATAATAAGTGAATAAGAACATAGTGATAATATTATGTATATAATCATATAGTTATAATTAATGTCAAAAGCTTTGGATAAAACCTATTTTTTTTTCAGATAGACTTTAAGAAGGGGTGAATGATGAGTGTAACACCATACATCATGAAGGAAGCTTAATTGCCGAAGTTTAGTACCCGGGAGTTATTCCATAAATATATTAGAGACAAACCTTATAATAAATAACCTCTGAACTAATTACATACTACCCTAAGTTAGTAACAATATGGGAAGTAAATAATATTGATAGAACTTTAAAAAAAAACAATGAGACAGAAATGAATCGTTTAGATTATTATTACAAACTAAATCATATATATATGATAACTCTGATTTAATTTACACTCTGAAGGTGGCTCAAATGTTTGGGCCGAAACGTCAGATATCGTTATTAAAAATATTATAATAATTGCAATCTGACTGTTTTTCCATCTTATAGATCATTTCCTACAACTAAATATCAATTTATGTTTTTTTGATCAGTAATGATTTTTTTAGGCAGGTTCTCCAGTCCGCCTGCTGGCTGAACATTCCTCGGCTTATAAATTATACAACATTTTGTTTAATCGTACTATTCGTTGCTCAAATTGTATAAGTGTAATTTATGAGTATTTAGTAGTTCAGGTTGTATTATTTTTTTCGAAAATCGTGTAAAGAGGAAAATAATAAATTTAAGTCTTTATCCCAGTATTTGAATTTTATATTCATCAAAGAAACTCAATTTTTCCGTACACATTTTTGTTATTCTACCTTATCCGTAAAAAAAATATTACTCGGTGTTAAATAAAACATTTTTAAGAGCGAAAATATGATAATTAAAAAAAAAAAAATAAGGCCCCAAGCCATGACAATTTTAAGTTGGATTTGGAGAGAAGCCGACCGGTCTCCGACTTCAACGGTCGTTTGAGATTCGATCTGAATCCAACATATATTGGATATAAAATATAAAACAGGAGTGCGAAGGAAAATAAGTAGACGCAGAATCGAAAAAAGCATGTCATTAAACGGGACTACTGAAAATCAAAGCGTAGATAACAGACAAACATTGGACACAAACCAATCCAAAGGGATAAATAGTCCTTGGAATAAGATCTGTGGAATCTCCGATACGGTTCATCCTACTTTACACCGAAGATTAAAATATTACACAGAACATGCTTATCACTATAGAAAAAATTATATAATAAAGGCTGTATTTATTCTGCATTGTAAGGAGTAAAAAAAATTAAAATTTATATTAAACCCTACTTTGTTTAACTACTTGAGACACTCAGGATCAAAAGCCGGTAACATAAATTTAAAAAATTTACTATTACAATTTTTTTACTTTTTTAGTCAAGCAATTATTTCTCCCGAAACTTCAAATTAAAGTGGACCGAAATTCTATTAAAACCGTGAAGAAGAATGCGAAAAAGTGTCTTGTTAGACGAAATTGTTTGACTGAACCTGGGAAAAATGTGAACTAGTAAATTTTTGAGTAATCCACATGTAATATATATGAGCTCATTATAATAAGGGAAAAGGAATCTTGTCGTTCTCCTGGTTTGTATCTTCAAATGGTGTTGTAATATAAGCAATAACTTCTCTTCGATTCATTGAAGACTTAGCACCTCATCAACTACGATAATGACATTAGTTCGCTTCCTTAAGTACAAGAAACTCATTTTGGAGAAAATTCAACCTAACCGCTTATTCCTCGGCGCTGCAGATATATGAACACCATATAGAATAGGGTGTCTGTAATTATTTTATCATTAACCATAGTAGTTTTGAATCTCATGATTCGATCCACCGCCGATAGTATTATTTATTGATTTTAAATGTAAGGAAGGACCTCTGACACAGATGGTTGTCGAACAATTATTTCCTTTCTGAGACTTAAGTTTGTAGGATACCGGATTCGTAGATTTAATAGAGGTCGCACTGCTTTGCTCCAAGGGCTGAATCTCGTCACTTAACAAATAATTCCCACTATGGCAGTTGCTTTTCTTTTAATCGTGTGCTTTATTTATCGATACACATTGGTGTTAATGATGATGAACATAAATGTTAGACCAATGAATCTCTACCTATATATTTGTAAGCCAAATCACAAAACAACAGTATTTTCAATTTGAGTCATGTAAACTAAAATTAATTTTTGCTTTAATTATTCATAATAGTAGTTAGAATCACAAAGCGTATGTAGACATTTTAATTAAAAATATAAATCACATAAAGAATATAATCAAATGTATTTATTTTACAATCAGTGGAGAAACATAATGAGAAATTGTATATCTAAGCGAACAGAACAATTTTATATTAATTAATCATGATGTGTATTTTGTTATGCTGAGCTCTTAATACAGAATATTTGGAAATTCCTGTTGTAAAAAAACATGAGAAAAGTCTAATTTAAAAAAGTAAAAAACATGCACCACTAGAACCATTGTTATTTCGTATTGAAGTAGACCTTTGATATAACACAGGTCTATCTTGTTCAAGTAAAACTCTAAGTAACTAAGCAATTTTTTTGATTGATTCGGAAAGATCAGTGCTTGGAGAAAATCTAGCTCCAAAATTTAATGATGACAAAATTTGAATTGCCTGTACCAGTTTGATATTTGTTACCAATTATTACCAAAACTTTTCCGACGAAATCAACCGAATTGAACTTTTCTTACCATCGATTTTACCCCAAGTCAAAGAAATATATCTATAACTAATCTGTATATAAATAGGCTGTTGAATCAGTTATATCTTATTCTCATTGAACGGCCTAAATTTACAATTGAAAACAGTAATTAGTAAAAATTACTAATTATCCATCTCTCATTGCTAAGAATAAATTAATGCTAGAAAACAAACAATATAAAAAAATAAAATAAAACAAATACTATCTAACATATAATCTTTGAAGGGCATACTGGGTGAAAAAAACAACAAATATTTCTTTCATTTTTTTTAATCGTATAATTTTTTTTTATAATACGTATAATTTTTTATTTAATAGGACGTATTCCCTCGAAAATTTTCCTGTATGGCGTAACCCATAAAGCATATTATTTGCGAAAGTAACGTACTCAGAAGGGCTAAGTCATGATGACACTAATTGGGTATTACGTTGGGAATTAGTGGAGAAATATCGTGATATAGTCAACTATTGAGGTATTTTTCATATATACAAAGAATTATGGCGTATTGAGGTCAATGGGAGAGGATTGTGAAGGAATAGAAAATTAACAAAGACGTATTCCTTTGTGAGAAATAAAAGTAAAATCGCTTGTGATTTAAGTGTTTAAAAAGTATTGCATCATAGAAATATATTACATCTCCAGTACTTTATCAAGTGTAACAGCTGAAACAATTATAGTGGCTTATCAAGCTATTTTATTCTTTTAACTCCAAATGACAGCAGTGGTAAGAAAATGTGGAAGTAATTGAAAATGCAGTTTGCTCAACTCTATTACATCTGTAATAATGTTTTTCTCTCCTCTCTATCTCTCTCTCCCTTGTTTTTTTAAATTTACAACAGTGCAATAATAATACATCAAGTAAATAGAATGACAGATATAATGGCAAAACTACCCATTGCTAGTACTCGAATAATTTCTTTCTCATATTCATATTTTTTTAATATATCAAGTTGGCTAATATCTTAGTTTTGAATTTAATTGTCTTTTGACAAACATTGTTATCTTCTGTGATGCATAAACTAATATAAATATTATTATAATTGGTTGAAAATCTGAATCTATGCATGCATTAAACTTAACTTACTCTTCATCCTATTATTTTTGCATATAATTTTATAGAGTTAGCATAAATACTTCTTGGATTATATTTAATAATATACATTTCTTTATCTTTTCTCTCACAAATGTCGATTTATTTAAAAAAGTTTTTACCAATGTAATAATATCCCAAGTACCTAAAACTTATCCTTCATGTTACCAAATGACATAGCTATAAATGAAAAATACCTTTATTTAAACTTGAGATTAAATGATTGATCTACGTTTTTAGTTCCGATTAAAATTAATTAGAGTTTCCATTCCAAAACCAATAGAACACTTAAATGTGGCATTCTATGTATTTTGAACGAATATCGTCAAAAGTTGCATAGATTAAAAAAATATTAAAGATTTCTTGTTCGATTTCAACAACTCAAATTGAAAAAAATAAAAATATTTATCTTTTAAATATATACGACACTTCATTCGTCCTAATTTATCGCTTTAATATTCACAATTTTTTAAAATAATTTATTCAATGAAATTTACAACTGTATTATACTAGTAAAACAAGTAATTAGAATGAATGTACACATGCGCTTGAAAAGACAAGTGGAGAAACTACACAGTGGATTTACTCAAATAGCAAGTTTAACTTAAAAGATCAAGACTTCTTTTCAGACGCCTCGGAGGATTATCAGGAATTGAAGAGGTCGCTAAGTTTGAAACTAGTGGGCTCGAGTGGGAATAATGTTTGTCATGAAAAGATGGATTCGGGCCAAATCAGCAACAAATATTCACAAATAAAAATTATCGACGAATTTTCTTTTCTTTGATGATCTCCTAAAAAAAATTAACGTTAATGATTAAATAAAATCGAAGTGATATAATATTATAACAAAATAAGTGAAATAAATAATGTGAAAGAAATACCAACTCAAGACTAGGGATATACATGATAGAATTAAAGAGCATGTAATCGTAGTATCTTATAGGCACATGATTCCAGTTCCCAACTCAGAACACTGTAATCATTTAATCTCACTAATTGCAAAGAATTGAAATTATCCCGCTTACGTTGACCTAACACTTTGTTATACCTGGTGTGTGCTAATAAGATGTTATATTTTGATTGCTACAGTGTTAAATTTAAAAAAATATATACTACAATTTTTTTTTTTACTATTTTGCTTATTTATTTTATAGAATAATTACATTTTCTTCCTCATATATACATAATGTCAACTTATATTTCTCAACTTCCATATTTATCATATACTAAATGTAATATAACAATTTTAATAACAATTGTTTAGTTATACTGTTGCATGTACTATTCACGTAACCCATCATATTAATTAATAAGAATAGGTAGCTTTTTTTAACGATAAACATGAGCTGGTGAAGGCTTCATAATGAAAGATTTATATTAATTTTCAGAAGCCTATAGCATTGGAATTGTACAATTAAGTAATATGGTATTAATTGCTCAAGGGTAATAATATGCTTTTGGTACCCTTGAACTTTATTTAATTTATTTAATTTAATCAAACAGCCTCTATCTACTTATTTAATAAAACAGCCCCTATCTATATAATTTAATCAAACGGCCTCAGCTAAAATCTATAGTATGTTCTAAGTAAGGTGTAAACCATAATCATGCAAGCATTATGGTTTGGTTAACTTGTAGAACCATAAAATTATTAACTCTTGCGTAGAAATTAAACAATGCATGTCGGAGTGCAATAACTCGTAGTCATATTTTATGATTGTATTCAAATCTCTGTGTGGTTTTAAATTGAATCAGAAAATTCATTCACAAAAACAATCGGCCGTTCACACATATATGGTTTAGTTTCGGTTCGGTTGAATTTTCGGCAAGCCAATATATTATTTCATTTTCAGTTTCTCGTTTTAAATTTTGTTCAAAAATGAGTGATTCACTTGATGTTGATATTGATCGTCTGATTTCATCAGATCACGTGCAGTGCTGTGGGAAAAAACATGTGAAAAACACACAGATAAATTTAAGACGCTGGAAGCGTGGAAAGCTGTTTGAACTGAAATCATAAACGGCTACGAAGATAAAATCAATATCAATAGTAAAATCAAATCTGATACAAACCCAGTGTGTGTGAAGAGTTTTTTATTCGTTTTCGATGAAACTACCGAAAACGAACCAAATAGCCCCCGAACAGTAGTAGTAGTGCCCATGAAGGGTCTTGGAATCAGTACACGATGGGTGGGGCCTGTGCTATATCTAGGAGTGGTCAGGGAGTTTGTGCTGGGAGGTGATCTGACCCAAGATCAACCGCCAGGTTTTCCTACCAATTAAGGCTACCCACTTGATGAGTGTGTGAACTCTAGGAGGGTCTCCAGATCCCACAGGGTCTATCCGTGGCTCTTAACAGATTATATAATTTATCTCCTACAGCTGAATTTCAACATGGAACTTGCAGCACAGCGACTCATTGCCCAACGCACTGAACTACCCCGCTCCCAGGAATATAAAACTAGAAAGAAACTTTTAAATGAAAATATATTTCCCAAACACGGATCTTGAGTCTTGAATTGTAACGTACAGCAGAGCTTTGGACCATCAAGTATAAACTTTTCGTTCAATCTCTTTAGAACTAAAGCAAACACTGTATGCTATGTAATGCAAATGCTGTATGCTGTATTTCTAATAAAAATATACACCACGACTTGCTTAGTCCCCATATCCTTTGTTCAAAATGACCTTCGGAACAAAAATGGAAGAAAAAGAAGAAACATGTTTTTAAAATTTTGATTGACTTCAATTCATAAGAACTCGCGAAAATTCGTAGGAATTAATTATTGATCAGTTTTATCATCATTACTATAGATTTTTTTCTGAACTTTAACTATATTTAATTACCAAGTAATTAAAAAAAAATAAAAGTTACCTATAATTAATAACTATTTAAGAAAAAAGAAACAAAATTTATTATAACATAACTATACATGCTTCGAATAACCTTAGGGGATGGAATTCAAGAGGCTTTTGCAAACTGAAGATGAGCAGCTTACGTTATCTTAGTCAAACAAGGTTTGTTAAAGCTTAAACCTAGAGCCTGGCAGGCGTAAACATTCTCTTCTCGGCTGAATGATAACATATTGTTGAATTTTAATCATATAGTTATATCAGAGATAATCCTGTATTACCGTCTACACTGTAAGTGAGGAGTTCGGATCGGATAGTTAAGTTCATATAGAAATTATAAGATAAATATTAAGCTGGGTAATGAATGCTATATTGGCTTTACTGCCCAGGCAATGATATCAAGGAAAAGTCAGATCCTTTGATCTAAATAATATTGAAATAACAAAATGAGATGCTACCCTGAGATCATTATACTGAATATATAGTAATTATGTATCATTAATGAATGAGAGACATATCCCTCTCTTCTTCAAAGGTTGAAGTTGTTGACTGAGAAAGAGTTGTTTATTAAATAAAGATCCTTTGTCATTTAATTAAAAACCTGTAACCACTGCTAGCCGCGAACGAGTCTGGGGTTCAGTACATGGTAGAGGCTGTACTATTTCATGGACAATAGTTCTGCAAGGAGGTGACTTCATTCAATTGAATAACATTATATTCATATTGTGGTTATATTAGCTACATGTTAATTTATAACCATACTTACAAAGCCCTTTTGCTCACCATCATTGCTTATATTTCCATGTTTGTAGATGAAGTAGCCAGTGCCGCTTTACCTTGGAAAATATTTATTATAACAATAAATAGATATTCTTGGACTAAGGATTAAATGACATTAAATCTCACCTTCTTACAACATCCTCCTAAGAAGGTTTCTTTATTTCTTGTTTATCTTCGACCTATATCGGGGTCGGCCTTGCTTCAACATTCCTCCGAAGGGAAGTGATGTAATTGTAGAATGATCAATCATGGAGCTCATTCATGAAATGAGGATACAATAAGTTTATTTCGTTTTTGTCTACTTGGCAAACTGTTGTCGACGATACATTATTCATGGAGAGCCCTGGCCGTGTAGGACGTTCGAGGCTGCCGAAGAAGGACCGGAAGAGGATCGGATCGGGACGAAGAGTTGCACAAGAACTCTTTATCGACTCCTGTTGTCACGTTTCTTCGAGTCCAAGGGTCGTTCTGGGATCCGCGATGGTCATCTCCGTGTTGGAGACCTTTCTATTGTACAAGAGTCTATTAATGATGCACTTTCACTAGATAAATAAGAATTATTTTACTAATATATATATATATATATATATATATATATATATATATATATATATATATATATATATATATATATAATTTTAAAAGGGTTTCTTCTTCTTCCTCCTAGCGCGGAAGGGCCTCCACCCATCTTGTCCACACATCTCGGGCTCTCGCCAATTCCTTCAGCTGGGCCAAGGTCTTACCTCTTTTCTCTCTATGAGATCCACCTGTATATTGATATACATCTTTGAATAAATAAATAGCTTTACTTATTTTACATTAAAACAATGATTTATTGTAATTTCTAAACATTCTAGTAATGTGTGTCTTTGTGTATAAATATATAAAAATAAACAAGAATATAATAATAAGAAGTTTACCTTAAGCTATTTCTTTTTAGTTAAACATTAGTGTTGAAAGTGTTGGGTTCTGTTAAAAATCAGTTCCACAATTCCGCATTCTTGAACCATTTCCATTACTGATACTATACACATTTTTTATAAATAGTGAGTTGGACATTTTATTGATGGGGAATCTCAAAAAGCAGAAATAATTTGTTTATAATGGCGTTATTGTAATTGCTTATTACTAACTTTCTTCTATTGTAACTTTAATATTTTTACACATTTTCTTTACGTTTATTTATTTATTGTGTTGTATATTTCCTGTTATTTTATGTTCTAGTTTCTTTTATCAAAATAACTTAATTTTTGGTTTTATTTATTTTTAAGTACTTATGTTTAAATAATATAATTTTTATTACTTTTTATCATAAAATTATATTATTATTATTATTATTATTATTATTACTATTACAATTATTATATTATTAAATTATCTTATTAATGTACACATTTTGTTATTTCTAACAAACCTGGAACCGGAATAGAATTATGCATTCTTTTATGCTATTTATCTGCAGAAGTGCGTGACATTCAAAGAACATCAAAGAATATAGATCCTTTCCTTTAATTTAGGATTATACGAACATTATTATTCTTTACATACATTCTTTTACATTACCTTACATACATAGATTTATATTACTTATAAAATACGGGCGGATCATTCCTAACATCCACCCAAGTTGTTGCTCAAAATTTTGCCCATTGCAAAATAAATTTTTCAATTTCTACTTGATTGAAAAACGGTAAAGATTATTCTCGGCTGTTCATTGTTTGTGGATTTTGTGCTCTGAGTTAGACTGTATGCATGTGCAGAAGTATATTCGCATCGTATTTAAATATGTCTTTGTCTGTATGTTAGGGAATTCTAACTGATTTTTTTTCACTTAAAAGACATGTTTTTAAGTGTTAGTAGACCGGAATGTTGTTTTCGACAAAATAATTGCTGAACCATCCTTTATAGTTATCATAATTCTATAGTTTTGAGAATCCATTGTTCTTGCTATGGTTGGTTACCAATCAGGAAACAGAAGAACAACTCAATCTTGTCTAATCCATTAGATCCTGAAGTTTCGATATAACCAGGTACTTGGCTTCTGGTCTTCTCGATAATGGGCCCTATAATGACGGGGATATCCTTTGTCGAGATCCTGAGGTTATGAAGAAAAGGATACCTTGGAAGGGACGATCGGGTTACCACAGTCTTCGGGGGTCAGTCACCTCTAAACCGCATCTTTTGTCCTCAGCTGATTGCGCTTGGTGTCGCCTGATACCCGCTCATAAGATGTGGGTGGATAATGGGCTCCCTTATCTTTATTATCACAGTGTTCTTTATCCCACTGTGATAATGGATTCCGGATGTAATTCAAAGCAGCATGTCAGTGTGACTCAGAATATAATAATTACGTGAATTGTAAGCTTGAATAGAACATCAACTAATACTTCAGTTGCAAGATTTCTCTATAAATTAGAAATAAATAAAATGTAATCCTACCGTTTGTAAGTATAAATAAGCTACTTTCAATGGTAAAACATGTATAAAGTCTATCCAATAAGGTGATCTGTACACTATTGATTGATATGAATAAACACATCAGGAATTAACAAGTAGATAAGACAAGTAGACTTACATAAGTTTTTCAAGTAATCATTGTCAATTGAATTAAAAAAATCTATTGTAGGAATCACATTTTTATATCCAACCATTGGCATAGATGACTTATGGGTTTTACGCTTTTTAACACAAATAAACTACTAAAAAGTTTACTCTAAAGGTTACATTGAATCAAATTAAAATTAAATTTAAGTCTATTTCCTTATTTATTATTAAATTTAAACATTTAACTCATTAAACAGTACCATTTATTATAATTAATAATAATCTGTGTTTTATCCTCCTTAACATTTAATTATCTTCAGTAACATATTACCTTCAGATAATCAACTGTTTATAAAATTAAATGTCCATCGATGATGAATAGCTTTTAAATACTAACATTATCAGAATTCTTATAACATATTTAAATATTTCTTAAATCAAAGTTGTTTTATGATTTTTATGTTGTTTTTTTTGCTGTTGTTATGAGGTCTGATGGTTCAATTATGCTAAGAAAAATTAATATTCAGAAAATAATTTAAAAAAAAATTATCTTTAAAGTATGAAGGGTCATAGATACAGTAAATGATTGACATTTATATTTGGCATACACGGATTCAGCACTTCACACCTGGCCTTCTGTGATCCCATATAACACCAAACTACTAGCAACATGAAATAAGATATTACATATAACTGTGATGTATCCTCATTGCAATAATCTTAGATAAGTTTTCATACTAAAACACAGCTAATTTTGTTTTATTGAAGTAATCAACCATTGCTCCATATGCTCAATGGAAAATGGAGAAATTAAAAAAATATTATTTTTTAATTATTTTATTTGAAAAGAAAAGATATGAACAGGACCGGGACTCGAACCCGGGACCTTCACCTCTCCATGTTGGCGCCTCAACCACCTCGGCTATCCTGGCTTCGCTTCACGGCTAGCCATATCCCTCTTTTTACTAGGCCAGGGGACTCTTTTTACTTGATCCTACATCCCCGTGTTCTCGCAATTTGCGATGTATACACGGGGAGAATATCCTGGCCGTATCTTTTCTTTTCAAATAAAATATTTAAAAAATTATATCATATAAAAATTAAATAAATTATAAAAAAATATTACTTTGTTACTAAACTGTGGAAGAAAACTTTGAATATGAAAATATGAAAAATTTTTAAAACAAGAATAGAAACATAGATTAATAATAATCACAAGAAAAGTATTTTACAAGAAATTATTTTTAAAAGCAAGAAAATATTGAAATATTTTGTTGGTTTACAATATAACTTATAAAACTACTTACGAGGAAATGCTATATGTGGGGAATGCCATACGTGACTTGCTGTTTCTCTGCCATTCTTCATCCAGTTTCTTGCCTCTTGCCTTGCCCGCTCCTCACTATTCCTACTATACTACTATATTCCTCTTCAAAGTAAAGGTAATAAATCCTAAAGGTCATTTTACTCTACCTGGCCCAGGCCCACTACCATCCTCACATATAGCATATCATTTAATTGTTCTTTTAAATAATTAATAGAGTGTATTCAAGTTTACTTCTGTACCTTAGAACAAATACGGTTAACATCCAAATCTTCGAAATCAGTGAGATTAATTTAGAAAAGTCAGGATAATATTTCAATTAATTTTGAAAAGAGTATTTTCCATGGCAGGGCAATGTCCTACATTCCCTAAAAAGATAATGGCTCTTTATCAAACATGTATTGCATATTTTAGAGTGAATTTTCTCGTGCAGTCACTCTAGTTTCTGTTAAAATATTGGCTCTATTTTCCGAAGTACACAAATACGAACAGACGTCATCGTCATTGTCAGCAATTTTATTACTATTTTCAGGAATTCTTTAGCTTCGTATGAAAAAAAAATGGTTGTATGATTTTTTTTGTTTACTAAACTAACGGCGGACCAACCCCAATTTTACATGTTGTACAACTATACATTAAGTTGTACTACAGTAGGTACTAAACGTATTAATAAAGGTGCACATATATTATTATAGAAATTGAAATTCAGTGCTTATTTTTTACTACCTATTAAGTCTATTAATGTAGGAGTACCTACCTAGTATTGTTTTAAGTAACATTAAGTATTTTCCATTAAATTATAAGATGAAAAGATTTTTTTTTTAACTTTAGGTATGTTTATAGATAAATGAATGATTTATAGTTTACAAGATAAAATTCTTAATCTTAATTACTGCTTACTGCATATTCTATATTGTTATACCACTACTAAAATCAAAATATTGGAATAAGGCGTGTTAATAAAACTTATTTTATTTTTTTTCTTGCCCCTTCTTTGATGGATGGAGATTAAAACATGCCTAATTTGGCTTCAACATTCTTTCGTTTAATTTTCGTATTATTGTTCCCTCGTATTCCATATACTTTTACAGTTTTTATTTTTTAGGACCAAACATTGGTTTTCGAAAACTGTACTATATTTTGTGAAATAAAGAATTAAGGAACAGTGGCGTAGTGGTTTGCCAACTATTAAAAATACTTACAATTTTACTAATCGAGCTCGACAAGTAACTAAACAAAAAGTAGTTCGATACGTGTCAATGCCAGACCGATACATTATTACAGACCGGTACATCGTAGAAAATATAAACTGCAGTAGTATATGGGATGCGTGGAAACCATAAAACGAAAATTAAACTACAGAATCCATTGAGTAACCATTGAGACCTGTTTTAATCTCCATCCATCAACGAAGAAGCTAGAAGAGCAACATGATAGTATTATACAACATGAAGATGGGTTAGGTAAGAGAGGGTATCCACGGCGTACCCTTGGATCGGGCTGCTTTCTCCCGACCAAGGTTATCGGGTCAGGAGCCCCTCGAACGATGTAGTCGCTCCCGTCTTTATCGGGCTTCTTAATTAATTATAATGGAACTGTAATTACTCACTCCTGAGGCACGGCTTCCTCCAGGAGGATGGTATTTAAGGATAACCGCATCGCGTGTAGTCGTCATTAATAACCTCTAAGTGAGTGAACTCTCTTGTATTTATTTATTTTTCCTTAATGCAACAATTAGCACAATAATCTGATATACATATTTTTTGTATTTGTTTACAGTATGAAAAAATATTTGTAATTATCGAGTATTGAAGTGCATATAACACCAATAAAACCATCATTTTTCATGTTCATCAGCGGATAATTTAACACGTATAATAATGTAGATAATATATAAGTAAATTTAAAAAAAAAAATAGTTTAGCAAAATTATTTAGAGTATATTAAATGTTGGGGAGCGGAGTGGCTCAGTGGTAGAGCACTGAGTGCTATGCCGGAAATCCTGGTTAAAATCCTGCTGCTGTCAAGACTTTAATTTGATCTGTTAACAGCCAGAGATGGATGATATAGGATCTAAGACCCTTCTGGGGCTCATCCAGTCTCTAAGTGGGTACTAAAAATGAGGGGGGAAATCAGGCGGTTGAGCCAAGAGGTTGGTTGGCTGGATATGTCTTATATCATCTATCTGTGTGATATGATCGGGGGTGCAGTTAATAAATTTTAAACAAATTAAGTTTAACTTATTTTATTTGTGCCAACGTTTCAGCCCAAGTTTTAGGCCATCAACAGGGCTGAGAATAAAATAAATCAGAAAAACTATATAAGCAAAGTGCTAACAATGAATATATAACAAGTTATATGGACAAAAATGATAGGAATGACAAGGAAGAAATACAAAGTGTAAAAGATAAATTACGAAATAATTGGTGAGAGATAATAAGAATGGCAAAAAATCTCGAAGATAATTAAACATTGTAAAATTACAAGATAAATGATTTTATTACAAAACATAATGATTGCCATGTTATTTCTGAAATACTAAAAGGCCATAAAATCGTGGATGCCGACAATTTAAAGTATGAGGAGGTCTTTGTGGAAGATTAACTTGGTCATGAACCAAGGTGATAAGTCGTATTACTTTTGACTATAACATTTGGATTTTTTTTTAAGATCTGAGGAAGAAGATGTTTAATAAACAAAAAATTTAGGAAGGCTAAATTTTTCAATTTTTTAGAATTGAGTCTATTTTTTTTTATACTTTATACTAGTCTTGTAATTTATAGAAGTGATTTTTTACACTTAATGAGTCCTGCTTAGTATTCTATGGTTTTGTGAGAAATGATATATCGTCAGAGTAAGTCAATGTCAGTGTATCATTGTTAATGGATATATCGTGAGTGTAACAAAGGAATAGTAAAGGCGCCAACACTGAACCTTGGGATACTCCCTCCAGCCAGGACTCAACGAAAAAAAAATTTGAGGCTAACAAAGATTGAAGAGTTTTATATAATAAAATGAAATAAAAGAGTTCTTCGCACCTTAAGAGCTTTCGTAGCATCAAGTTATTACACATTTGATTGTTCCATACCATAGATGGTCAAAGAATTATAAAGCAATCTTCAGGCAAATCATTTAAAATATATACAAATCGGTCAAAATCTATTATATACAGAGGTACTTAAAAAATTTCAGTTGACAAAGATATATAATGCAAAATAAAAATGCAATTACTACATTATTAACGAAATTTGAAATTATAAGGATTATATTAGCAGCCAGCTTGGCTAAAATGATTTCCATTTTTTAACAGGTGAGATCTTCGCACAGAATAATTACTGTAATCAACTTTTTTTTCTTTCTTATGATCATTATTATAAAATTAAATAAAAAAACATTTGGCGAATCATCCGAAAGGGTTTAGGGTTGATGACCGATACTCAAGTGTGAGAAGAAAAAAAAACCTGTACTATTACAGCCCATGAAATGCCATGACTTGATAAAGGTTGTAATATCTCCAACCAAACGCTAACAGAGAAAGCTGATTTTTGTGGATACCTCGATTGAAATGAGGAAAAGAATAATATAAATATGGTTATTATTATTTTTTATGAGAATATTTTTTTAAATTCATTACAAATAAAGATTCAATCAAGTTTTGGTTATTCATCTATGCTCATTCTGAAAATAGAAATCTCAATTTACAACGAACGGGTCAATAAGCAATTAAAATGGACATATTAATATATTTGAAGGTCAAACAGTGATATTTTTCAAAATCCAGAATAGCGTGATGATTTCGGATTATTTACAAACGACTTATGTCGAATTTTATTGCAGTAAAAATTGCATATATATTGTAGACGAGCTTTGACAAATTAAATAAAAGATTTATTGTGAGGATCAATGAAATCTTTTAGGATTGAATCTTTTTTTTAAGATAATACGTTTTAGCCACATTTAGCGACTTTTCATAGAGGAAAACGTATCGGTTCACGTCACCGACATACTCGTGATGTATAGCGCGAGAATGGCGACACCTAGTGGGCTACACGTGAGTTATAGAAAAGTAATCACATTTGACTATAAGATTATTTATTATTTGTGTAATTGATACCAGTAAATACTTCGACAACCAGTTGAACTCGTTTCCCCTGAACGATTTTATTTGTCATAGTCACATTTCTTGGTTTTTGAAATGATTGAAACTAAAATTGATTCTAAAAAAGAGAATAAAGTTCATTAACATCTATGTAAATACAAATACAAGGTATAGGGTGAAGTGGGGTAATTGCGTACTTGGGGCAAATGTGTACTCATTTGAAAAAAGGAGGAAAAACTGAAGCTAGCTGTTATCTAGTGGCGCCATTTGGAAGCCTGTAGTTCAGTGATCATTTCTCAAATGGCTGCACCTATGTCCAGATAATAAGGCTTTATCAATCTGCCTCCATTTCGTCAGGTGTTTTTTTTCGTTATGGATCACATTTCGTGGACTTCTGTTTACAGTGCTGCAGGATCACCATTTTCAGCTAAATTTGATTAGTTCTTGGATAAATCACTTGAAGGTAAGTTGTTTTCTTCATTAATGGCTGCAGATTAGTTAAATTAATGTTTACCTGTACATAATGTTGGGGTATACATTTACCCCGGTTTGTTTTCAGTCACGGGGTAAATGTGTATTTTTTCCTGGGGAAAATGTGTACTACAGTACACATTTACCCCAAGCAAAATTTACATAGAATACCACTTAGTGCCACTTGGCAAAGAAAAAATTTAGGACGGAAAGTAAGCAAAAAAGAGTTTTCAATCATGTTGGGACAGACATGGTTACAGTTGTCAGACGATATAATAAAAAGTGGATTTGAGGGATGTGGCATCAGCCCTTTCAACCGGGATGTAGTTCCAAGAAACAAATTTGACCCTCAAGCACTGGAAAGATGGGACCGCCATCAACAAAGCTTACGAGAAAACATTTCAGATCTCCCCACACCTTCCACTTCGACTCAACCTGTGTTACAGTCAGGACCTACCATCCTACATACTTCAGTGGAAAATTCATCGTTACCTTCTATGAGTTTTGAAGATCTTCTTCTCGATTATGTGAAACAGACGCCAAAAGAAACCTCTACCAAAAAGAAAAAAAAGGTAGCAAACGGGGCTGAAGTGGTCACAACTGAAGAAACATTGAAAAGAATCCGAGAAGAAGCTGAGGCTGCTAGAGAAGCAGAGGAGAAGAAGAAGGAAAAGAAAAAGAGGCAAACAGCAGAGAAAAATCAAAATAAAAAACATAAAAAGAAAGCCCCATCTCCTGAAACCTCGGATGATGAAATGAGTAGAATTAGTGACATCAGTCTTCGGAGCAAAAACTACCTGCCTAGTGATCCCGAAGAATGGTTCGCTGCCCTACCTGATGATATCAATGAAGATAACGACAAGGAAGTTGAAATAGAAAACTGGGTTTTGGCGCGCTTTGCTACCAAAAAAATAATCAAACACCACATTGGTAAGATTACTCAATTCGAAGAGCTAACTCCCATTGTGCAATTTGTGAAAAAAAAACGGAGAAAACACTTTCGTTTACCCTCACTCTGAAGATATTAGTGAAATCGATGGCAATGCTATTGTCACCAAGCTTCCAGAGCCATCTGTGGGAAGAAGAGGTGTTTTGATATTCCCAGTTAAATTTTCCTCCTACAACATGGGTTAGCAGAGTTGCTGGAGTCCTCACTCAAATTTTCTATTCTCATTTTGGCCAGGACTTGCCACTATAATTCCTTTTTTTTTTATCTTCCAAGATACAAATTTTGACATGTTCTTTTCAATTTTGCTATTAAAGACGTTTTTTACCTTTTAATCCTATGCTTTGTACTTTGTTTTCACCTTTGTAAACTGTGCCAATTAAGAGAGGACAGAAGGTGGGCAACAAAAAAAGTGTATAGCTTCCACTGGAAAATTCGGAAATAAAAAAATCATATACAGAATTTTTTGTCCTTAACTGCTCTTTTGTACACATTTGCCCCAACAGCAAAACAACTGAATTGTATAGGATTTCCATGCGGCGTACACATTTGCCCCAACTTATGGGGCAAATGTGTACTTCGGAGGTGGTTTTAAAAAAATAGCAATACAACCATGAAAAAAATAGTTTTTTAAAATTCTTTGGGTGATTTGTAATCTAGAGAAACGCCGCTAAAAGGTGAAATAAAAAAAATAAAATTCTGAATAACCCCTCCCCACCAGAGGCTGAAGAAGTTGAATTTCGTCAAAACAGGTACGCAATTACCCCACTTCACCCTACATGATATAACTTTTTACTAATTATTATTTCAATTAAATTATATATTTTTCGTATAGATTTTGTGCAGAGCGTCATGCTTTGTTTAATAAATGTAATACTTGAAAATGCATGTAAATATTTTTATTTTTATTTTATTGTCATTATCTAAATATTTTAATATTTTTATTTTGAAGAGGACAGATTTGTTCTGGCCGAGATTCGAACCCGGGGATCTCTAGCGCGGCACACCAAGGCTCGTAAACAGGTCAGACACATCCATTCTCTTCACCGATCCCACATCCCCAGCACTCCGAATTTTTGCGATGTACTTATGGGGAAGAATGTTAATTGAACATTACTTTAATTGGTATATGGTTGCCATACGTCACTTTTATATTGATATGTAATATAAAATTGACGTACGTCAACTCGCTAGAGATGCGGAGGACCCGGGTTCGAATCCCGGCCAGTACAAATCTTTTCTCTTCAAAATGAAAATATGTATGATAAAAAAGTATGTAATTATTGTTTGTAGTGTTAATATATGTGGAATACCAGACTAATATTAATTATATAAATTCACAAATTTGAAACTTAAATAATTCAGACCGTAATTAATTTAGAAATCCAAAAAAGTACATAATTGTTCCAATGTTCTTAGTTTAAACAGTCCTTATAACTGCCTTTTTTCTATAGAATGTAGGGAGTGAGAGGCCTAAGGGATCTGGATACTCTCCCGAGGCTCACCCAGCCTTTATAAAGTGAGAATAAATCTGACAAATAAGAGTAATATCGGCAAAACCACTTCCTTGCACAACCCTGAGAAACATTACAATCCCTACCACGTATTGAGCCTAACACCTTTTATGAGTTATACTGGGACAAGTGCATCATTTATTTATTCTTTGCAGCACCTAAATACCTGAATTTAATTCAATCGATGAAATGTACCAGCAAACGTTGTTATAGGTGACATAAATGATACTTTATTAACCCGTTATGCTAGGAGGAACTGGTGACCTTATAGGAACCGTTCCTTAGTCGCCTCAATTATCTGCTGATCGATACTGGGGTAATGGCCTTAAGAAATGATTCAATGAGACCATTCTTCTTCGATGTTTTTGTGACCCATTCACCAATATACAACAGCCCAGACAATACGGCACAGGTACGCACGTGACATACTTATAGCAAGTGTCTCTAATTACTTACTTATGACATTCCCTTAATCTCACACATTTGTTTATTATGATTGATTTTCTACTTCTACATGATTAAATTCAAGTGTAATTAGGTTTTTAGTGACGAGAATAAAAAATTTAGTGCAAGCATTACTCAATGAAAATCTTAAGAAAAGATATTACCTTCTTATCAGATTGCCTAGGGAAGAAAACAATAGGTGCCTTGTTTATGATGTTTGTAACTGACATGGTGGCATTTGTTGTTAAAAGAGCTCAGGTTGACCAGGCTGGCCATCATTATTTTTCTAACTTCCCTTTTTCAATTTGTGACAGATTTAAACCATTCTTTTCCGTTAAAATTCTTATTTTTCAAAACTGAATTTGAAGTGTCAACTTTAGGAGTCATGTCAACTTTCGGGTCATTTACCCTACATGTGTCACTTATTAGTTACTCACTCAAACTTGTGTCACTTATACTTGCACATGTGTTTTGTATTTATCTTATAGTAAAGTATAAGGAAAAAATGGCAGGAAGTCAGATCATTGAAGACTAAACCGAAGACTAAATCCGAAACAGTCGTTAAAGCTGTATTGTTTCATTTGAGTTATTACTTATTAAAAACAATATCAGTGTCTCCGGACACATGATGACGACACAATAATACAATTACACACATCATTTCTCCTTTATTTCCGAATATTACAGAGATAACTGTTTTAAAAATCTTATTCTCAGTAAATTTAGTATTATTTCTGCTGCTGCTTATGAAACTGTATAAAATACTGTTGATTTTTTAATTTAAGGATGATAAAATTGTATGAAACTACCAATCGCCATAGTTTTAATTTTGTGCATCAATTTTCTTCAAAGGGCTCTTTTGATAGGAGTTTTGATTTTTAGGGGAATCAATAGTGAAAATAATTTAGGAGTATTTTTACATATGGATCTTAGAAGAACGCGCCTGTGAAGGAATTAATTCAGTCAAATTAAGCTGAGATAATCATAAATGTATTATGTAATTGATACATCATGAAAGCTGCAGACAGCATAAACGTAGTTGTCGATTATTATGATGTAAAGCTTATAAGTGATTATTCAGAGGAACAAATCGAACAAAAAAATCCCACTCAGCATAATTTATATTCCACGACTTGTAATCGTTAAATGAATTCATGTCCGGTAGAGGATTTAATTCAGATAGAACTCTAATAGACAACCTTTACTAAAAGCCCCGGTGATAAGTCACATCGGCAGTTGTGAAATCGGCTGGAATCCTCTCCAGAGCAGATTCCACGATCTGGAACCCGGTCCTGGGTCCGAGACCGGTTTTTATAACAAACTGTTGCCCATCTTATCGCTGTGTCACTTGGCATCCCTAATGCAGCCACTTAGAGACGAATTATTCCAGGCGTTGTATCATTTTCTTATTTATTTTTATTATGAGGATTATTTATCCTAAGATAGGACTCAGCTACCGTCGGGTTTCGCTGAATATCATTCTTTTTTGTTCCTTCGCAGACGGTTGAGTTGCGAAATAAAGGAATTAATCAGTCACGTGTTATTTCCTTCTTATCTTACTACACTGACTCAGAAGAAAAGTTGTTTATTCATTTAACGCCACTTTATCCTGCTACGGCTAATCGGACGTCCTACAGGACTACAGTGGAAGTACCTGGCCCTTATTTTACGTCCCTTCCGAAGGATGGTATAATTAAGGATTTTTTACTACATTCAAAAATTGCCGGGCTCTGAGCCCGCGATCTTGAGAACAGGAGGTTATGCTTACCACTAGACCACATGTAACCCCAAAGAAGTTAAGAAAGTTGTTATATTTAAACCCTGGTATGTTTGAAATATGAATTTTAAATTTACAGGCAAAAAAAAAGAAAAAAAGTTCAAAATCCTATTAATATTATAAATGCGAAAGTTGTTTATTTGTCTCTCTTTCACGAAAAACTACTGATCGGATTTGGATGAAACTTTACAGTAATATAGGTTACACATCACATCAGAATAACACATATGCTACAGCAAGGGGACACGTGCCCTTCGAGAGTTTTTTAGGTGCTGTGGAGAATCCGTTATAGTACATAAATAAAGGCAATACATATGATAATAGTGGTTAAAATAACAGGCAGAACATATGTGAAACTATTGTTTTGATATCCTACTAATATTATAAATGCGAATTTTTGTTACTCATTCACGCAAAAACTACTGAACAGATTTGGATGAAACTTATTGAGTAAAATATGTTATACTTCATAGGCTACAGCAAGGGCAGATTTATGTGCCGGCACGTGGGCATGTACCGCTGTTTATAGTACATAATTAAAGGCAAATCAGGAACTTAGCATCTTGAAATTTGTAGATAGGTTCTTTGTATAGTTTAAGAAAGAAATTTGGATGATTCCACCCCTTTAATATAACAGGGGCTCAAATGTTGTATAGAATCCGTCAGTTTTGAAGTTAGAAATCTGAAATTTTGGGTGTACGAGTAACTTATATTTTTTAAAAATAATTAAATTATTTATTTAAAATGATCTTTCACGAAGCTTTAAGTGCCAAATTCCACGCAAGCGAAGCCGCGGGCTTAAGCTAGTATAAAAAACAAGTTATGAATGTTGTATATAGTATCTGTAGTAAAATTATTTTAATCAAGTAAATCCTGTTAATTTTTTTTTGTAATAAAATTATTCATTCATTCATGTTTGAAATACCATTTTTGATGTTTTTCTAGTGGTATCCGAATTTTGCCATAATGTTTCTTTGGCAAGAAAATGGTCTGGGTGGAGACCAAAGAAAGAATTTCTTAAATAGACATAATTTATTTATTTGATAACGACGCTTCGATCCAAATAGTACGTCTTCTTTAGGGGTAAAGAGGGCGATAAATTAATTAATGAAATTTATGGAGATTGTGGAAAATAATTACTTTCTGTATTACTTATTAGATAACACTCTATAATTATTATCTCTGTTTTATATTTATCTATAGGTTTCCCCAAGTTTATTTGTATTACTCATGTACATTGGTGCCTACATGTATTTATACTCTTTACTATGTATCATTTTAATTTGTATGTATATTTTATATTTAGTCCTGAAGAAGACCTGTAATTATGGGTTGAAACGCTGGATTTTATAAATAAATAGTTCTCCCAATTTAAGAGATTTTTTGTCCTATGTATTATGCATTTTCTATGTGTTCCACCTGGGTCATTTTCTTCCTCATATATAATATAATCCAGAAACCCAAATCATAATTTGTCAGAACTAACAATCATATAACCTGAGTGATAACAGATTTGAGAGCGGTATTCTGTTTTTCGTTAATTATAAAGTGGCACAATTTAGTGAAATATAACAATACAAATTCTATTACTTTTGTTGAATATAGTTTCTTATTTAACACAAGTATTAAAATATAAATAGGTAAATGCAATAAACAATGTCGAATTTAAAAATAGACTATAAGAAGTTGGCTATGTACGAATAATTCAGCAAGCTGTATGAAGGAGTATCATATTTTTTTTTGTAATAACAAGCAAAGATTTAGTTTGGTTGTATTTTAATATGTAGTTTCTTTATGAAAGCTACATAAGAGGAAAGTATGAAGTTGAAAACTGAAATGAGTGAGAAGAATTTGGGGAAAAGTAGGCTCATCCAATTATTTCCATTAAGTAATGAAAAATGCCAATTAATGTTATAGTGGAGGTAAAAATAACTTCAATATTGCTTTGTTTATTTCTATTTTGTCATTAGCGAAATTTATTTAACTTCTTTAAAAAGCACACAACGATATATTATCTTCAGCCCTGTCACAAAAATCAAGAAAGATTCCAGGTTAGATAGTCCTAAGGAAATATTGCACGGAATAATTATACTAGAACTCATACAGATTATATCCATTATTCATTATATCGATTTCAAAACGAAAATATCAATCTACGTATTATACCCGTAATTCCTTGATTACTTACTTAGAAATATATTTCACTTTAATCCAATAAAAAAACTTAGATGCTTTTAGCATGAAAAAATACTATTTAAAAAGTACAAATTAATTAATAAAAAAAATAATCTTTTAAGATAAAATAAAAAAGGAAAAATAAATTTTGTTAGCATTTTGGCCCTAATCAAACGGCGCCAGAGACAACTTCCTTAGCCCTCCCCTATCTACGGCTCAATAGTTTTTACGGCAATGTGTTATACTTGTTTTCCTATTAATTAAATATTATTTCAACTTATGTTGAAAACTTTTTTAAACTATAATTTACTCATATTTCATAGTATTTTTATCATTACATTATAATTATGAGAATTTCAATTAAGCATGTCATAAGCAATATAATTAAATTTATATTACTGTTTAATTATATTATTAATTAGTGATACAAATTATTTATTACTTATGACACACATTTTTACAGCATTGTTGACCATGTGTGTCGGCTTTTCTAGATTTCCCTTTGAAGGAGCAGAGTGGCGCAGTGGAAGCGTGCTGGGCCCATAACCCAGAGGTCCGTGGATCGAAACCACGCTCTGCTAGAATCTTTTTTATTTTTTTTTTTTTAATAAATAAATAAAATTAAAAAAGAAAACTTTGAACTGCAATAGTAGTTTATTAAATAAAAAATAAAACAGAATTTATCAAATATTGATTTCATTTAGCAAAACATCCGGTTGGTATAAATACAACAGGATCAAATAAAGAAAGCTAGACTTTGCATTTATGAAATTATTATTGTATTTAATTTATTATATGTTCTAACAAAAAAAATAAATATTTTTAGATTCAGAAATCACTAATTACTTTAAAGTTTTCGCAATTCTTTCGTGCGTTTTATTTCAAAAACTTAATAAATGAACAGTGAAGTAATAGTAAAAACTAAAATAAGCTGTAATTTGAATTGTTGCACCAAAAATACTAGAGAACATGAAATAAATACTGATATAATTGAAGCAAATATTAAACATTACAGTATATCAAACAGGAAATCTTAGCACTGGTCAACTTTAAAATTGCCTTATAAAGCCAGAGGAAATCTTTGGATGTTTTGTGGGAGTTAATTAAATTACTATAAAAATAAGAAAATAGTCACTATAACGTATTTAAATATAGCCTAAGTAATCTGATTATCAAAATTCTTGCATTTCTTTGAAAAACAGGCTTATTTCTTCTCAATTAGAAATATAAAATTTAGAAAATAGTATGTTGAAGAAAAATTCAACATCACTAAATATATTCACTTTAAATATTAATGTGTTTTCCAAGAAAAAAATCGTTTATTGATTTTATTTTATTTCAGTAGTCCGAGATATTGTGGGTAATCACAGTATCATTCATGGAAAAACCGCCATCAACCTATCAGAGTTGTTTTGACACATACTTAGGATGGAAGATAAAAGAAAACCAAAAATGATACTGCCCTGGTGCCCTGGGGAAAGAATAAGAAGAGACAGACCAAACATTTCATGGATTAATCCAATTCAGGTAGACATGGTAAGATACGGTCTCAATGAAGAAGTTGCTCACGATCTGAATAATATATAATATATAATGAAGGAAAAATATATTATCCTAAAATTTCTTGAAGAAGAGTTCAAATTTTGTGGAACTCAGAATAAAAAAAAATTAATAGAGTAAGAAATCTGACAGTGAAGTAAATTGGAGTAGCCAAATTTATCCTTTCACTAAAACAGTTTTAATGGTCTGGAATAAATATGTATTTTCCTGTATTAAATATTTTAATAATGTTTGACAGAATACTTAATTTTATTTACGAAAACGTCCATTATTATTTTGCATATAAACATTTTGGATGACAACATATTATTATTGCACGATATTACATAACTATTACGTATATTTAGGTCATACAATATGACAGAGCCTACCCCGTCACAACAGATCAATTGCCACGTTCGACTGGTCACGGACGGCACGTATCACGGCTTTATAAATTCCATTTCTAGATATTGTCTAATAACTTGCAGATGGGACACTCGTTCCACCGTCGTACCGACTTATTTCGGATGTGAAGGCTAGGATGTCTGGAAAATTAATCATAGTATTTATTTAAAATTATTTTTCTACGAAGGAATAGCCAAGGTTTCTTTAATCATGGTCCTAATATTATGTCCTTTACCGTCAATCATAGTACTACAATAATATGTATAGCAATTTTCACTTCATCTTAAAATAATTTTTTGACTCGTAATAAATTTTATTTTATTTAGGTTTTGCCAAAAAGCATACCCTAAATTTATTATTCACTAGTAACAAAAATCTAGAAAATATAAAAATTAGTAGAGGATATCCGGGCAAAGTGGCCTTCACGGGCAAAGTGGCCAGGCCAGGTTATTGGGTCCGTAAGGTCCTGCTCCCTAGCTTCAGTCATGGTAACTACATCAGTACGATGCCATTAATTATCTGAGCAAGTTTGGGTGCGATGCGTTTGCGTGTGTCAGTTTTATAAAGAAAACATTGGTTATTACTACTGCTGATCTAAGGTGCCTGCTTAATACTATTCGTTTTGTACTTTTACTATGATTTTCTTAAGTTAATCAACCACATTGCCTAAGAACAGTATGAATTTACGCTCAGTTTAATATGTCAATCAACTGTGTAGGTTTAGTAGATGTGGGGGTACAGCGATTTTAATTAATGACGTCGCTACGGGCAAAGAGGCCACTTTGCCCGGCAGAAGTACGAGGCATATAATTAGATAATAACAATAATAATAGCTTATTATTATAGAGGTAGGCCTAAAATCTTTGGTTTTAGGTTTTGAAATGGTCTACAAATACAAGAGGAAAAGCGAGCAGCAATCATGGGATGCGGGTGCGATGCAGAGAACAACAGAAACAAGTTATTTTGTCAAATTTATTTTTCGTCATTTTTTTATTTAATAATGTAGTGTCTTTTTTGTGCCATTTCCATATTATTTGCCTAATTAAATTGTAATAGGTACATTTCTAATATTGATATAAATCTGTTTACTAATTATTGCAACAATCCCGGGCACAACAATCCCCTACCCGTGTGGGCAAAGTGGTCAGATGTTAGAGTTAAATTTTTTTTTTTAAATACAAGGGGTTACTTATAGTACTACATCTTGATACCAATAGATAGATAACTTAATAGGCTAGATATACATGTAATATTGTTTCTACAAAATAACATTTGAAAAATATATTAATAAAATTCCCTTAGAGTGGCCGCTTTGCCCGGGTCTCCTCTATTCCATCACATTACGTTCCCAAACGAAACAGTTTATGGGATCAATCAAGTAGACAAACACAAATATCAATGATAAAAGAAATAAATAACAATAATACAACAATATTTGAAATGGAAAATTATAATAATAATGGCAGAAAAAACAACTCTTATTTTGTGTTATCTATGACTGCACCCCCTGAACAATTCAATCCATCACTATGAATTGATACAAAACATAAACGTAGTATTTATGTAAATCTATAATTTTAATCACCCCTTTTCATGTAACTCGTCGATACCCTATTTTTAAAATACTTTGAATAAAATAAGTATGAGTTGCCATGACGGAAATTCTGATTCAAATACTGCTGCAGGCCATGACTTTTATTTAGTCTGTTTCGAGCCGGAGATCGATCATATGGGATCTAGGACCCTCCTGGGTCTCACCCAGCCTCTATAAACCCAAAAAAAGGGGGAAAATCTGGCGGTTGAGCGTGACCTAGGACAAGTCACCTAGTTGCAGAACTGTTACCCATGACACAATACAGTCTCTACCATGTACTGAACCCCAGACCCTTTCACGGGTTGTAGTGGTACAGGATCAATTGTTAAGCTTTTGGTTTTTAAATAGTACTTCTTGGTTGTTACATAATCCAATCCCTTCTGTTGTAGATTTTCTATAATTCATCTTAAATAATGCTTTTATGTCATGTTATTATTTATTATTTATTCGAAGATTCTCTATAACTACCCCCTCTGTTTTCTTATACCTATAAGGTTCCCTAGTTTTTCGATAATTAATTTTTGATCACTCATAACCCTAGATTGCTATATATATATATATATATATATATATATATATATATATATATATATATAATATATTTAATCTTTACTATTTATTATTTAAATTTACGTGTATCTTGTATATTTAGCCCTGAATAAGACCTGCGATGTGGGTCGAAAGCTTGGCTTTAAACACCATTTTATTCCTCAAATATGAGCATTTAAGATCAACTAATATTACTTAATTCTGAAATATTTCTTTTCCGATAATTATGCTTCCTATATTTGTCTGGAAAGTAGTAAAGACCATAAACCTTAGTCCAAAATAAAATCATACAAACTAAAAGATCCAGAAGTTGCTGAGAAATCTCGGTCATATTACCAATATTTAAGAAAGGAGACAAAAGAGATTGCCACAACCATAGAGGAATCTCCCTCCTTAGTGTACCCAGCAAAATCTACTCGAAAATACTTGAAAGACGTCTTAGGAATGCAGTAGAACAAATGCTGGGGGAAGACCAATATGGATTCAGAGGAAATAGAAGCACTCAAGATCTTGTCTTCACACTGAGACAAACATCTGAAAAGATCATAGAAAAGAACAAGAAAGTCTTTACCTGTTTTGTCGACCTTCTTAAGCCTTCGACAGGATCAGAAAGGAAGATATTATAAAGGCTCTAAGGGAGAAAAAGGTCAATCTGGGACTCCAGAAAGGAATCCTAAGTCTTTTTAAAATACAGACAAATGTTGTGAGGACATGTAATGAGACATCACAGGAATTTGTAACAACCCAAGCAATCAGACAAGGATGTAGTCTAAGCCCATTACTTTTTACTTTGACACTGGACATGGCCCTGAAAAGAGCTATGTCAAAACTGATACAGTACTATCTAGGGTATAGAATCCTTAGGCTAACCCGCCTTAGTATCCTCGCATTTGCTGACGACATAATTGTTTTTGCAAACAATTGTAGGAACCTCCAGTTCAATTTACGCATCCTACAAGAAGAGTTATGTGATTAACATGACAATAAATACAGGGAAAACCAAAATCATGAAAATAGGAAGAAAAAGCGAGCACGGGGACCGAGTCGTAAGACTAAACACAAAGAGGTTTGAGCAGGTAAGGGATTTTAAATATCTCGGTGCACACCTTAACGAACACGGCTGGATAGATGGCGAAATAAATGAACGAATAAATGCTGCCAGCAGGTGTTTTAATTCTCTCAAGAATGGATTCATCGTGAAAATATAAGTGTCAAAAAAGAAAAAAAATTAGTTTATAAAAACACTTTAACCAAAAGCACAAGAGCCAAACTCAAGCCATGGAGATGCGATATATGAGAAGAATGGAGTGGAGAAGGAGAAGACGATTGGTACAGGAGAGGGATTCATGGATCAGGCTCTATGAATATAGAAAGGATCCTCATACCGTTGGCGGTAGAATAGGAGAAGATTAAATAAATAAATAATATTAGTTGATTCTGAAATATTTCTTTACCGATAATTATACTTCCTATATTTGTCTTGAAAGTAAGAAAGACCCTTCTGTAAATCTCATATTTTCTCACTGAGTCATAACAGCCCGTCAAAATCAACTAATTTTTCGCAAAGAAGAAAATATTTAACTGAAGAATTACGAATTTCAGATTCTTTAGTTATCTCCATTTTTACCATTTCTGAATTAACTTTCATTAGCTGTGTTATATTAATAATAGCCCACTTCCCAGTAGGAATTGGTCTCCAGGGAAGTTAGACCATCACTATCTAAGGGGAATGCCTACATAAATTAACAACCAAAACATTGTATATATATAGTATCTGTAGTAAAATTATTTTAATTTTTATTATTTTAATAATTCCTGTTAATTTTTTGTAATAAAGGCTTTATTCATTCATTCATTTATTCATTAATAATAACCACTATTTGTTATTATTTTTTTATATAATCAATATTTTGTAAATATAAAAATAAACCTGATAGACAAATACTGATAGGCTGATATATGATCTGTTCGTTTGATAGTATTATAACTCTATTCGAATCAGAAGAAAATCGTTCATTATTTTAAATGAATTCAATGATCATTTGCGGTATGTGACACTATCTGGAACATTAGGAATACCTATATAAATATGGTAAGGGACATAAAACTGGTAGTGTTATTATCTTTGCTCTGAAGATACAGAACAGGCTGTTGTTGGCAAGGAGGGGACAACTCAAGAGGCAAGAAACTGCACGAAGCAATGGTCCAGAAATATCCAGTCGCAAATTTTGTTCCCCTTTCTTAGTAAGTAGTTTTATAAGTTATCTTGTAACCATGTTCACCACAAATACATATAATGTTATTCAATAATTATTAATTTTTAATAAACAACTCCTGGTCAGTCAACCTCTGGAGAAGAAAGGGATGTGTCTCTAATTCATTAATGATAAAGAATTACTATACATTAAATATAACGATCTCAGAGTGGCATCCCGTTTTATTATTAAAATATAATTAAGTTCAAAGGATCTGGCTTTTCCTTTAAATCACTGCTTCGGCAGTGAATCCAATATATCACATTATTTTTTATAATCAGCAAATTTAAAATGTCTGTAGGGTTTGAATCATCACTCTAAGTGCTAAGTGTTAAGTGATATAAACATTTGCCCGCTTACCCATATTTTTACCGTAATTGAGTTGGAAACCATTAGGAATTGCGAATATGAAAAATGGACATTCAAAAATAACAGCTCACATGTTGAAAACATTTTTTAAATCAATAACCACTGGGTACTGATCTTCGTCATGCCTTCCATGTCATTTTGTATTATTTATTAGTCAGCCGATCTGCTGATTGACAATTACTGGTATTTGACAGGTATGGATGAAAATATAAAAAGAAAAAAATCAATAACTATATTTAATTAATTTCTTTTTTTTAATTCAATTTATTGATATTTACAACTATAATACTATTACAATAAGTAAATCTGCTATATGTACAATACGATTTGAAAAGCACTTGTGGAGAAACTACCCATCGGTAGCACTCCAAAAAGTTCTATAGTAGATGGTCTCGAGGCCATCTTCTTTTCAGACGCCTCGGAGGGTTATAGGGCAGGAATTTGTAGGTTTACGACGAAGGGTGAAGGTAATTTGATGGGATTTGTTAGGATTAATTTTAATTCTCCAATTTTGACACCATTCTTGAAGGTTTGAGATATGGGATTGAAGAGTTTGGGATGCAACAAATGGATCATTATTTACTGATAACACACATGTGTCATCAGCGTACGTAGTGAGGACAGTGCTTGGATGGGTTGGGATGTCAGTTGTATATATCGTGTATAGGATGGGACCCATCAAGGCTCTATTACTGAGGTAGGAACTGATAATAAGGAAGTAAGTAGAAGGTAAGAATTTACGGAGTTTGTACAACAGTCCCGGATGCCAGACTCGATCAAAAGCCTGCTCTACATCGAGAAAAGCTCCCGCGCAGTACATTCCGCGCTCTAATGCGGATGAGACAACGTCCACCACACGATGGCATTGCTGGATAGTGGAGTGTGATGTTCGGAAACCAAATTGGTGATCTGGGATTATTTGATTGGATTTTATGATAGGATGAAGACGTTTCAGAATGAGTTTTTCATGTATTTTGCCCATTATGGGCAGGAGAGATATAGGACGGTAAGAGGATGAGAGTTCTGGTGGTTTTTTAGGTTTTGGTATCATCTTAACTATGGATAATTTCCAGGAATCAGGAAAGTACGTGGTGCGGAGTACAGCGTTGTATATATATATATATATATATATATATATATATATATATATATGTAAGGAGTAGGATCGCTTTCCGAGGAAGGCGTTTTAGAATATGGGATGTGATTAGGTCGTGGCCAGGGGCTTTGTTGACGGGTAATTTGTGAATAATGTTTGATATTTCGGAAGGATGGAATGCTTTAGGAGGAGGGGACAACTGAAGAGGAATACTTAATTCTGCTTCAATGCATTCAGAGTGGGTTGGATTAAGGATATCTGGATGAGGGTTAAATGTGTTGAATAGGTGCTGGCCGAAAATTTGTGATTTTTCTTCATCAGATCTTGACCAGGTTTGGGATTCGGTTAAAAGTGGATGGTTGAAATGTTTATATTTTAGGAGTTTTTTAGTGGTATTCCATAAGGATTTGTCAGTAGTACTCAGATTTTCTGTACGGTAATACAAATTTTGAATTTTGAATGTTCTGATCTCTGATTTTAATTTGTTGGTTAGTTTGGTATAATGACTCCTGTCCGATGGATATCTGGTGCGGTGCCACTTCGCTCTTGCCCGTCGTTTTTCTTTTAATAACTCGCGAATATGAAGTGGCCAGTTATTCTGTTGATAATGATTTTTCCTTGGTAAGGTGCTATCTCTTATATTGGTTTGTATTGCGTTTGTTAGTTTGTCTATTGCAGAATTGATGTCAACTTTTGTTTTAAGCGGAATTTTGAGGTCTAAATTATTTTCCAGATTCGATCGAAATTTATCCCAGTCTACACGGCCAGTAATCAGTCTGAGATGAGAGGGCTTAGGAATAGGAATTGAATATACTTGAAGTAGTACTGGACTGTGATCAGAGGAAAGGTCATCCAGGGATTTTATAGTTGTTTGATTGCAGGAAATCTGTGAGGAAACAAATATGTCCAGAATATCTGGACGTTTTTTGAGCGATGTAGGCCAATAAGTAGGGTTTATGGGTGCGAGGATAGAGAAACTATTAGAGGTTGAAATTCGGGATAAGATGCTACCACGGGAATTGGATGTTCGACAACCCCATCGTTGATGTTTGGCGTTGTAGTCTCCTCCGGCAATAAAACGCGGTCCGAGGGATCGGAATAAGGATTCGAGGAGGTTATAAGAAAGGGAGTTACCAGGAGGACAGTATACAGCTGAGAATGTCATATGGAAAGGACTAGTTGAAATGGTTACTGAAGTTGATTGAATGGCGTCAGTTGAAGTAGAAGGAATAAGAGAATGAGGAATGGATTTGTGGATAAGGATACAAGAACCGGCATGTGCTGTATTGTCAGGATGATCTGATCTATAAGTAATGTAGTCACGTATGTAAAAATATGATCGCTTTGTGAAGTGTGTTTCAGTCAATAGGGCAATGTCTATGTGATTGTCATGAAGAAATAAGTCAAGTTCGTCTCGATGGTTATGTAAGCCATTTGCATTCCACAGTATGATTGATAGGAGCTTAGTGTTCATCGTGGGGTAGTAAATGGCATTTCGGAAAGGAGTCGGGTTAGAAGGGAAATGAGTGGTTTGATGGTATTATTAAGTTCAAATAAGAAGGTCGAAAGGATTGTGTTGATGTCTACTGGATTTTGACTGGGACTAGGATATTGGACAGAAGGTTGAGATGGAGGATTAGTGTTTATTGGAAAGTTGGTTGGGAGTTGGACCCTTCTTGGGACACTGTGAGCTGCTTCGACTTTCAATGGTGTTTGGGTTTGGAGGTTTATAATGGAAGAAGTTTGGGATGGAATTGTGGGTTCACTCTGAGGTGGAAGCTTCACCCGTAGAGGAAGATGGTGAGAAGGGATGTCTTGGCGTGGAGGTAGTGGAGGTAGATGAGATTTGGGAACCATTGGCTGGGATTGGGAGGTTTGAGGCGCCTGTTGCCGGATCTGTTGATGTCGGGGCTGCTGATTTCGACTGATGAATGAATATTTTTTTTGTCCCTGTTGAGGAGGATTAATATATGTAGAGGTCAACGGCTGCTGTTGATTACTATGAAATGAAATGTCTTGTAATTTTTCTATTTCTTTTTTGGCATTTACTTCTTTACTAGTTGATGGTGCACGGTGGGATCTTAGCCTCTGTAGGTTTTTATGCACCATGCATCCTTTATAATTTGCTGGGTGGTCCTCACCGCATAGCACGCACTTTGCAGGTGTTTCCCTCGTTTTCTTGCATATTTCTGTTGCATGTGCTCCAGCACATTTGACACATCTGGACGGATAGTGACAGTACGCTTTTGTATGTCTGAGTGCTTGGCATTTTGTGCATTGGACAATTGAAGGTCTTTGCCTTGGCTCTTCAAAGCGAACGACTGAATAGACAAGCCTATTGATATCGAATATTTCAATATTATTTCTGGCTGGTTCCAGATCTACGAAAAATAACGGTAGGGGGAACTTTTCAACGGGATGTAGGACGACCGATATATTTCTGACGTTGTGGCCGATCTCTTCCAAGTCCCGTTTGATGGCATCAGTAGGTGTGGTACTGTGAAGACCTCTCAGAACAACTCTGTAGGCCTTATCTTCTTTTAACTGGTAGCAGTGGAAGTGATATTTTTTTTCGGTGAGATGATAAACCAATTTTTTGTAATTCTCTTTGGTGTTCGTATTAATTTTTATGTCTTTCACACGAGAATAACATTTAAAATTGGTTGTTCCGATCAGTTTGGCTATTTCTTGACAGAAGGTCAAGAAGTTTTCAACATTTGAGACAAAAATGGGAGGTGGAACCGGTTCGGAAATCTGAGATGTTTCTTGATGTTGAGGTGGCTCTGTGGGTACATTTTCGAGGGCTGCAAATTGATTGCTGGTTGTTATGTTAATTATTGATTTTTTTATGGGTGCAGATGTTTTACTTCGGGTATTTGGTGGTGAGGTTGGCTTTAACGCTGATTTGTTTTTGTTTTTCTTTTTTTTTGGAGAGGTACCAGCAGGCCCGAGAGCAGCATTTCGCTGCCGTTTTTCAAGTTGACGATACTTTAGATATTGTGAATCAGTTTCACTAATTTCGGACATTGTTACATTGTCCTCCGATTCAGTACCTAATGACCGCTCTGAATCCATTTAAAAAATAAAAATAAATGAAAATAACTGAAATTAATAGAAAAAATATTTATAACAGTAGAAATAACAAAAAAGAAACATTTCTAAATCAATACTTAAAAATAAACTACACTAATATATATGTTCAATCATATTTAAAACAACAACAAAAATCAATTAAGGTCCCAACAAAAAAAAAAATTAAAATAATAATAATAATAATTATAATTGTCTGGTATATGTAGGCTTCGTAAACATATAAGTTGCACCGAGCCCTAGACCTTGAGAAGGGGATCAAGATAACGCCCCACTCTGCTAACAGGTAAACTTTTGTACTTAGTACGTTTAACAATGTTAATAGTTAATTGCTCACTCACCTCACTCACTGTAATTGTCAGAGTGTACTGTTATTTATAATAGTACTGTCTACGAAATTTAACAGCAGAGCACTAACTAAAACTTGTTGAATAATGTCAGTAAGCACAGAGCGTTGTCAAACGTGAACCGTATCGGCGGCCATCTTTGTAACAACTCAATTAATTTAATTCTGTAAAATGAATACAAAAATACCAGGAAATAGATTGAGAGAGTGAGAGAGAAATTATCCAATCAGGTTTGTAGTGCTCTGCATTCATAAGATCTATCTAACAGGTAAATAGACTAGGGAGCTTTTCTCTTTACCTCATCTCTTTTCCCATTATCGGGGCCTTCTCTTTTATCCTATGTGTATCAGCATTCCTCCATAATAATACTTACATAATAATTTCGTAATACTTACAAAATTTAAACTTTTCACTGAAGAAAACAGTTCTTTTTTAAAAATATGTAAATAAAAAAGTATCTAGCAGACCGTGGTTTCGATGGGCACAGCACGCTTCCACTGCGCCACCCTAAAATCTAATACATAATTCATATTACTATTATGTATTATTAATACACAAGTACACATACGTAATAAATATAATAATACATATTATTAGAGGTAGTAGATGGATATTACGTGTTGAGCACGTAAAACATTTTTGTTTCTTATTTATCGAAGGATACAATTTGTCAGGGGAAGCAGTCATTAATAACACTAAATAAGGTTAACTTACTTAGTGTTATTAATGACTGCACCTTCAGACGAATTGTATCCTTCATTACGATCTTCCAGTCAACCATGTCCCTCTTTAACATGTTTTTTATTTAGTTATGTTTTTAAAAATCTCACATTTTTCGTTGAATTATTGATATTACAATCTCCAATTTTGGTACAATATATTTTTTTTAACATACATTAGTAATAAACGTAATAAATGTTTGTTTGTTTTTACTTTAGTGTATTAGAAGTAAAAATATATAAAATGTTTTTTATTAAAGTGATTTTATCATGCATAGCACTTGACAAAATGTTTAATGTGTACTCTGTGATTGCATTTATTGGGTTGTTACGATTAATGCAGGATTTTTGTTTTCTTTAAAATACCTCACCAAATAGTAAATTGTTTATGTTTGTTGGATTTCTGAGTTTTATAAATCCACTTTTAAAAAAATGTTTATTTTCCTCAATAACCTTTTTATACTTGGAAATAATTCAGTCACTATTAAGATGTCAATGTTTTTCGCGTAATTTTGCTTCACGAGTTAAAACTCGGCCGGAACGGGGCCCAAATGGCCAGAAATTTTAACGAAGTGTGAGGCAAAGGCAGTAAAAGGGAGTGCGCTGTTCAACGGTGGCTCCAGAGATATTAAAGAGGAAGGATTGAGGAAGGGAGACAAAGAAGGCAAAAGTCGAAGAAAAAAGTCTAACAGCTCATTATTTGGAGGTGTATTTTAAAGAAAACGTAAAATCCTGCGTTATTTTCAGGACAACCCACAACATAGAGTCGTGATGGATTTCTATAAAGTTACAATTTTTTTTTTAATATTTAAAGTTGATTGTTTGGAGCAAAGACATGGACGGTGTTTAGTTCTGTATTTGATATTTAGGAAGTCTAATTTCTTTTATATACATATACCCGGGTCAGTCTATTTGTTCACTGCCTACTAAATTAGTTTTTTTGTTAAGCGCTTCAAAAACAATTGTCATATGTTGTGAATTTCAAGAATTGAATTTGTTTCCAGTTCGTTAGTTAGTTATCCCGCTTGTCCTATACCCCTTTATCTTCTTCTTATATCTTTCCGAATTGAGAGGACCGGCATTGATGTACGCTACGGTGAGCTCACCTACGAGACGTCAGTGAAGAGAGGAAGACAAGTTTTTCGGTAAGTTTATTTTCTTTGATTTTATTTCCTTTCTTCATTGTCAAATTGTCCGAGGACGACTTATCGAGTAGTACCGTATCAGTTTAATATTGTTGTTGATTAGAAAATTTAATTTCATTTTTTTTTAATTTTCAATTTTGTTTTATCCTAATTTCTCCTATTTTTTTTTCCATTTTATTTTTCAATCGCGTTTCATGCAGACGGAATGTGCTGCTTTAGGGAAAAAGTCACTTGCCACTGAGATGGACTATTGGAGGAGAGTTGTCAGGGTGTCTAGTCTAGAAAGGAAGAATAATGTTGAAATCAAAGAACCAATTAAAACCCAACGAAACCTCCTAAAGAATATGGGGAAAAAGGTATCGGAATAGTACGGTCATCTCAGGAAAACGAAGGAGGATAGGTTGCCCAATTTGATTTGTAATTGGAATACTGAAGAGCGAAAACGGCGAGGAGTACCGTAAAGGAGGATAGAAGGGATTGAGGAAAGCAAGCACGGTCAAGGTCTGAGAGAGGATGATATAAAAGACAGAAGGAAATGGAAAAACTAAATAAAATCCACAATCCGAGGAAATCCTTTAAAAAAAAACTGGAAACTATTTTAGATAATAGTGATAAAATATTGGTTGTAGAGTCTCAAATGTACTTAATCTTTTTACGTTAATTCAGGGAAAATATCAGACGATGCTATATATTTGCTTATGCTATATATTTGCTATGTTAAATAGATGCATCGAAATTTATTCAATATCTTTAGACTAGTCTAAGTTCATACACTTTTATAAGCTTATTTACATTAGGAATTTAAATGGATACTTTTTACAAATTTAGAAGATTCCAGAAATTAAACCCGCATTAAAAATTGATATTCCTTCACCTGGCACAAAAGTGAATATCAAAAGAGCCTCTGAATTCAAAGCATAACGTCGAGTGTTATCATATACCTGGAGAGATGCAGTTAAATTGCAGAGCTCATAGCAGTAGAGGTAATGCCTGCCTGATGTGAATCTATTAAGAGGAGCCTTCCATAAGGCCAGCAACTGCGGCCAAAGAGAAGATAGAATAGCGATGAAATTTACATAGCGGTCGCCGACATGTTTTCTCGGAGGAATGTGAGTCTGTCCGGGGCAGCTCCTAGATCGCTCTCAGATATTAAGTTGCCTGACCTTTGTCTACCAGAATTTATTTTATTTTTATTTATTCCATTTTTCTATCTCTGGATTTTACATAAGCTATATTTCATATAGTATTCCATAAAATATAAATATCTGATGATGACAACACATGACATCGCTGCGCTAACACCATGGCATAAGTTGGTGGCTCGGAAAACGATCCTAAATAAACCAAAACATGTGGGTATTTCCAAGGATTAATGCAACTTATTAGATACTACATATTGTTAAAAAATAAGCAATAATAAGAAAGAAAATGGTCCGGGCGGAGACTTAAAAGTAATTAATTCCTTAAATGGTAATAAGCTAGTGGGAACCGACGTTTTGACTGACAATGCATGTTTTTTTCACGGTTGGACAGATAAGATGCTAAAATCTTCATTGACAATAAAACTGGAATGTGAAATATAAGTGAAATTATATTTTTAAAAAATTGTTTAAAGTAAATTTGAAATAAAAATGTGCACATAAGTAACAACTGCTCACCTTGACTTTTATGGTGAATAAAATTATATTCTGTTCTGATATTAAATTGTTAGTATGTTAATTGTATACAATTAAAGTAAGGCGAACCGATAAAGAGAGGGTTTTTTACCATGACAGTAAAATTTTCAATAATTTTACTTCGTGTTATGAGGAATGATGTAAATTAATTTTTATCAAAGCTTTTCCAATCAAATCACATTTCATCTTTAGTCGTAAACCAATGATACTTAGGTCTACACCTTGATTAACCTTTAAATTGGAATTTCATACTGGACCAAACCGTTAAGTGACTGCTGGCCGCATCAGACTACTTCAACATTTACTAGACATTCGCTCTAAGAACCCAATTAATTACAAAACATTCATATACATGATTATTATTAGATAAGCATATATAGGATGGCAGAGAGAAGAAGACCAGAAATGACTTGTTAAAATAAGCATACAATTAAATACCAATTTGTTCATAGTTCATAACACATAGCGTTAATAATACTTTTAAGCAGAAAATTTCTTTTTTTTCTCCAGCTAGCTGTAATATATTAAAAAAATGCTTCTGTTGCGCCTACCTTGTCCCCTACATACCCAAAATCCGATGGTTTTCCAATAAGGTCCAATATATTTTGGACGATTTCCAACAACGTCCTTAGTGCTTCTTCAAAGACGAACAAGTGGTTTGGCGTGGGCCCAGGAATTTTAGGTATTGCATTGTTCAATGCCATGTTCATTTCCACTCTTTGATCAATGAGCGAGTTCCTTGCTTGTTTTTGACTGCTTTGTTTATTTATTTATTTATTACTACTTGTGTTTTCATGAAGGATCAAACGGTCTCTTCCACTGTGTTTAACATTAACTTACAAATAAAAAAGCACTGTAGATATTTTGATGAACATTAAGTAAAGGTTATAAGTATTCTAAATTAGTGTAACAACAGCTGGAATCATCTGGGCATGGGTGGTTGCTATGGATACACCAGTGTTGACTATATTAGGAATGTAAAAGTACAGTACCCAAATAACAAAGCCAATCCAGAGGCCATCCATCTTCTTTTCAGACACCACAGAGAATAATCGGAACTTGAAGAAGTAGTTAATTTTAAAACATTAGGGTTTGTGTGAGAATAAGTTTCTTCTGAAACGATTGATATCGGCTTGGGGCCAAATCAGCATCTAATAGGATCATCCTTAAGGTTGCTTTATTTTGTCACAATGCAAGGAACATTCAGAATATTATTAAGGCCTTTTTGTTCTAAGGATTAGATTCTAGAGGAATATGATGGCAAAGTGCATCACTAACAATAAATAGAAATTTTTATTTTAAGAACATGAAAGTTTTAACTGATTTAATTTGTAATTTTATGATCGTACGATTTGAAGATTAGCGAAATGAATTCCCGTACATGTACTTTTATATTATACGAAGATATATATATATATATATATATATATATATATATATATATATATATATATATATATATATATATAACAATATAGATTGGAAGATAAAAATATATATGAGTGATTCTTGAAAAAGTAAGACAAAAAAGGTGAGGCACCAAAAAATTGTTTCTGATAAAATATAAATAATAAATAATAATAGCTCTCTACTATAATAATAAATTTCAGTTAGACTAAAAATTACATTTTTTCTGGCCAAATTTGAGGCAAGAAATTAAAAATCCTAAATTTCGTTATTTAATATTATAATATTTTTTATTTTTTTAACTCTGAGATTAGTACATACATAAAGATGCCTGTACACGTCGGTAGACAGCATGGCGTTTCAGGCTACTTCAACATTTACTAAACAAACGCTCTAAGCTCTGAATTAATTACAAAAGACTCATATACATGACAATCATTACATCCATCAGGATATATGGAATGGAGCTTTGGGGCTCCGCTAAACCATCGAATTCCTATGGTATCGTAATCAATCCTTACAATCCAAAATCCTTTGTAAAACCTCAATGCTTCTTACTTTGTTACTAACAAAGTAATTCATAATGACCTTAAGGTCTCAATTGTTGCTGATTTAGCCCGAATCCGATTTCAATTTTTTCATGAAAAACTACATTCCTAGTCAAACCCACTAGTTTCCAAACTAGCTACCTCTTAAATTCCCTACAATTCAGAAGGCGTCTGGAAAAAAAATATGTCTTCAAGTCCTACTTGCTACTTGCTTATATCATTACGTATCATTCATTTTATTTACTTGTTTTATTATTATATTGCAGTTATCTGATAAACCTCCAAGGCGTCAGAAAAGAAGATGGCCACGTGCCCTTTTAAGTTGAACTTGCTATTTGACTACTACCACTGGGTACTTCTCTTGTCATTTCATGTCAATGACTAAATTCATTTTATTTACTTGTTATATTAGTATAATACAGTTGTAAATTTCATTGAATAAATTTTCAAAAAAAAACGATTTTATTTAATTATTACTATTTATTATTTTTTCTTAAAGTATTTATAATTTCAAACTCCGTTTTAGCAGTTTTTTATCAATTGTGTATTTTTCTTTGCGGCAGTTGCCTCAGAATAAATAAAGGTTATTACTATTATTAAAATAAAAAAGTGTAATATCTTTCTTTTTTTTAGTGTTTGAGGAATTCAAATCGAAATCATGTAATAATGGAGAAAACTTAGTTGTAACTCTGTACAAATGTAGTAATACTGACCTAGTTTTTCTTTTTGTTTGTACAGATGATTTGTCTGTTTAAGAAACTCGTGTTAAGCGGCTGCTCCAGAGTCACACCTCAATAGTAACTGTTGACCGATAATTGTTAGGCCTTTGGGGATTGCGTCCGAGTTACGTTTGCATTGAAGCAGCCTGCATTTTTTAAGTGAAGAATAGGAAAACATTTAAATATTAATATATTTGTATTTATGTAATATGTAAGTAAACAAGTGCATATGAAGTGTGATCCGAATCGACAGTAGCTCAGCAATCAACCTTGCTCCCATTCAAATGCATCGCTGGTCTTTAATGAATATATAATACTTTTCACATTTAACCAAGGACCAACATATTATATTTAAATATTAAACCCTTGGTGTGGAATTATCCAAATTTCTTTCTTAAACTATACAAAGAACCTATCTACAAATTTCAAGATGCTAAGTTCCTGATTTGCCTTTAATTATGTACTATAATGGATTCTCCACAGTACCTTAAAAACTGTCGGGGGGGGGGGGGCGGACGTGTTCCCGTGTCCCCCCCAAAATCCGCTCTTGCTGTAGCCTATGTGTTATTCTGATGTATAACTTATATTACTGTAAAGTTTCATCCAAATCCGTTTTGTAGTTTTTGCGTGAACGAGAGTCAAACATACAAACGTTCACATTTATAATATTAGTAAGATTAGTAGGATATCAAAACATATCGTTTCACTCATGTTCTTTCTGTTATTTTAACAACTATGATCATGTGATTTGCCTTTAATTATGTACTATAATGGATTCTCCAAGGTAAATAAAAAACTGTAGGGGGTATGTGCACCCGTGCGCCCTCCCCCATAAATCCGCGCTTGCTATAGCCTATTTGTTATTCTGATGCATCAACTATATTACTGTAAAGTTTCATCCAAATCCGTTTTGTAGTTTTTGTGTGAAAGAGAGACAAACATACAAACTTTCATATTTATAATATTAGTAAGACTATATCACACATACGGTGCTATAACGTCACTTATGCAAATGATGTTATTTTTCCGGAGAAGCATTTGCAAATTCAACATTCTATTACAATGTATAATTCTTCTCGACTAAAAAATAAAATGATAAAATTTAAACTACAGCTTTAAACAGCTTCATTTTAAAGAAAAATCAAACATCTCACTAATTACAATTATAATATATAAACATACTCTGTTCAATTTTGACAAAAATTGCATAAGTGACGTTATAGCACCGTATGAGCGATATATAAAAATCATAAAATTTCACCTAATTATGTCATTTTTTGACTAATTCAATTATTTTTTATTGAATATATGTATATATATATATATATATATATATATATATATATATATATATATATTTATATATTTTTATGTATTACATAATAAATATTTATATATTATATTGTTACGGGCTACTGGGTATTAAAATGAATTAAACAATTGCTTAATTAAAGATACTAATATTTATTAACAAAACTGATAAGAAGGATACAATTAAACTATTAACAATTAAATTATTAAACTAATATAAATTTATAATGACAATATTCTAAATATTATAATCTAGGCCTAACTCCTATTTAATTATTACAATAATATAAGATGTTACTAATTCTAGATAGCTTAACTAGTTACAATAGTTTCTATGAATATTATAAAATTACACTACAATTTATAACTAATAGTTAACACTTACAGTTCACTAGTCCACCGACCGTAAGATTCTCCAAGTATGACAAACTGACACACAAAAACAGTTTATTACACTCGCGAGACTGTCACAGTTCACTGATACACTTATTACACGGGCCGGTTCAACACTGACTAGTTTATCACACTGACACTCACTTATTACACTTATCACAGATCTTCACTGGTCTACTCTCAGACTAAGACTGACTGCCTCGAGTTGAGGGGAAGTATTTAAAGAGGCAAAGCCGAACATTCTAGAACTCGAAGGGGCCAGATAATTCTGGAATATTCTTAATCCTTTGCCGACAAAAGAAGACGATCTAGAACCGTCCTAATCCTATTTTAACTTCTCCCGCCGACGGATTTAAGCCGCTAATCCTCTTGCTCCCGTCTTCCTGCCGGCGCCCGTAACACTGCACCCTCCTTAAAAGTGCTCTGCCCCAGAGCAAGTCCGGAGAAATCGGGCATTTATGAGCTTCTACTGATGGAGACGCACTTTCTTTCCAGGGGTTGAACGTGCACACCAATATGGCAACTCCAGAGGTGGCGAATGTCTGTTCGATCATGTCCCTGACAATCTTCCACTCCAAGCCGTCGTATCCACAGCCCAACTTCGGAATAGCGAGCTTAGTGACACGCAGTCTCAGAAGCTTACTCCGAAGGTCGTCGAGGCTTCGCCGCATTGCGTCATATGTTGGCTTCTGATCAGTGGCCCGCTTGGTAACCAAGTAAAACAGGTGTCGTCCCTCGTGCGGCAGGTGGAGTGCCTTCCCGACACTTGGTTCTTGGCGTTCCAGCTCCTCAGTTCCGCCGAACTTCTTCCTGAAGACCGTTGCAATCCCTCGAGAAGTCCTCAGATCTTCGGCAACGCAATTTGCCAGAGAATTATCCACTGGTAACGAGAAGATATCCCTGTAGATTACCTGAGTTACTCCACGAAACCCTGGTACCTTAGTATTTGCAACTGGGTCATTATTTGTCTCCACATTGTTTAGGTACCTAACCTGCTGGTCTTCTGCCGGGCCATGGTCTCCTTTGTACGGCGCCAGTCTATTGAAATGGACTACCTTGGGTTTTCCTTTATTATATTGGGTTTTCCTGCTTCCTGATCCTATATACGACGTCGTTGATCCTCTTGACGATCTCAAACGGGCCGTCCCAGGAGTTCTGCAGTTTAGGTGAGTAGCCTCGCCTTCTTCGAGGATCATGTAGCCAGACCAAGTCTCCAGGTTGGTAGCCACCTTTCTCAGCCCTGATGTCGTAGCGCTCCTTCATTCTGTCACTTGCCCCCTGGATGTTTGTGCGAACCTTCTCGTGGATATTATCCATTCGCTTCCGTAGATCCGTGACGTACTCCTCTCCGGCAATTTCCTCGTCAGGCTTGAAACCGAATTTCAGATCACAAGGCAACCGAAGTTCTCTGCCGAATACCACATTTGCGGGAGTCTGCCCCGTTGCCTCACTGACTGAACTGCGGTAGGCCAGCAGGAACAGGTGAAGATACTGGTCCCAGTCTCGCTGATGGTCGGAGACCACTTTGGACAAATATCGACCCATAGTCCTGTTCATGCGCTCCACCATGCCATCGGATTGAGGGTGAAGAGGTGTCGTCCTGGTCTTCTGTATTCCCAGTGCTTCGCACATCCCGGAGAAGACTGCAGACTCGAAGTTTCGTCCCTGGTCAGAGTGAAGTTCCATGGGTACTCCAAACCTACTGACGAGCTGCTTCACCAGTACGTCCGCAACCGTGACTGCTTCCTGATTCGGAAGGGCGTAAGCTTCCACCCACTTGGAAAAGTAGTCCATGACCACGAGAATATACCGGTTACCTTCATCCGTCACAGGGAAAGGGCCAGCGATGTCAATTGCTATTCTCTCAAACGGTGCTCCCACGTTGTACTTCCTCATTGGGGCCTTCTTTCTTCTTATGGGTCCGTTAGAAGCCGCACCAGTCCAACACATCGTCCTTAAGGTTTGCCCAGTAAAAGCGTTCACGTACCTTTTCCAATGTACGGTGAACTCCAAGGTGGCCGCCAGATACTCCGTCATGAAGTTCCCTGAGTACTTCGGACACTTTACTCTTTGGAACGATGAGCTGTAGGCTGTGCTGATCTCCTTCCGTGTTCTCCAATGCCCGTTTCAGCAGCCCGTTGTCCACTAGAATGGAGTCCCATTGAGCCCAGTACGTCTATACATTCTTCGACATTGGGGCAACATCCTGCCAGGGTGGTCTTCCTTGCCCTGATAGTTTCCACTGCTTCATTTGTTTTAAGTCCGGGTCCCTGTCCTGCTCTTTTGACACCTCTGCATCCTGCCAACTGTCCATGACCACCGTTGTCCTCAACACTGATGCCTGCTTCTCTTCTTGTCGAGAACAATGCCCGCAGTCTTCGCTACAAGGTCTCCTTGAGAGCGCATCCGCATTTCTGTGACTCGTTCCAGCACGATGAGCAGATTCAAAGTCATATTCTTGAAGGCGCTCTATCCACCTCGCCACTTGTCCTTCTGGTGACTTGAATCGTAGCAGCCACATTAGAGCCGCGTGGTCCGTTCTCAGGAGGTATCTCCTGCCGTATAGATATTTGTGAAAATGCTCTATAGATTTCACCACTGCCAGAAACTCCTTCCTTGTGACACAGTAGTTGCGTTCCGGAGCTGAGAGCGCTTTACTGAAATATCCAATAACCCTTTCTTCTCTATCTTGGAGCTGAGAGAGGACGCTTCCAATAGCGGTGTTACTAGCGTCTGTGTCAAGTATGAACTTGCCCTCGGGACGTGGATAGCTCAGAATAGGAGCACTACTCAACTTCTTCTTCAACTCCTCAAAGGATGCCTGACATTCGTGATCCCAAAGGAAAGTCCGTTTTTCCTCGATGAGCCTGGTAAGAGGTTTTGCAATGTTTGCAAATCCTTTCACGTACCTCCTGTAGTAGGTGCAGATGCCGAGAAAACTTCTTACTTGGTGCTTATCTCGAGGTACTGGCCAGTCGGTGATCGCTGCAATCTTCTCTGGGTCAACGGCAACTCCGTTGTCCGACACAACATGCCCCAGATAGTTGACTTGCGTGTTAGACACAAGGAAAGAGAAAACATTACGATTCTAAGTAGATAGCTTCAAATTCACAAAATTCGACTTAACCTACTATGCATAGAAGCTACAGATATATGCCACTGACTATAAGATTTAGTAAATAATTCAATTAAATGTCATATGGTTTTATGGAAAATGTTTAAGGAAAGCACAAATAAATATTATACCACATTTAAAGTAAATTACTGAAACAGAGAAATAAATTAAACTGTTGACAAAATTATCCTGGTTTTCAAACATGCCATTATCTACAAGTGGACTTGTCCAGATAAACACACGCCTGTTGATAGAGAGAATAAAATGGCTGTTCTTTGCCAAACAAACACAACAAATATTCCTCTGAATCCTGTTCGCCCCAAATAAAATTCTGTTGTAACACTTTTGGCAGTTTCTGAAATAATCCAAAAATGCAATATTTGCGAAAATTTAATTAATAAACATGTGCATAATCACATAAAAAGAGGCATATTTTAAATATTAAAATATGTTTGGAAAAATCTAAAAACAGCGGTCTCAAACACTACAATTCCGGAGACAATATATATATTTACAAAACATTTATTCATTTATTTTTTAATTCCTTTTATTAATAATACATACATATATACATACATGGCTGGCTCTACATCCCGTCACCGAGACTGGGCCTCCTCCAAAAGCCTGCTGATCGCATAGTGATTAGGTCTGCACCTTCATTAGTATTGTCGTGGCCGGATCCTGTACATATTCAATTAGTTAACACCTGCTCAATGCGAAATGTTTGGGCCGGCAAAACCCTGTCTTTCCCGAAACAATTGTATACAATTGCTAAGCGCAATAGGTATTTTCCAATGTTCTACATAATAAGTTAAAAACGTCGTTACGTTTTATTTGATTTGCTGTAGGTCTCAATTCGGATGTAGCAGGTAAATTACACTGGTATACATAAAATTTGCCTTTTACATGAAAATGTACCATATTGATAGTATTACACTAGCTGAAGATAAATATACAAGTTAAAATTCATAGTTAGCTCTTATTGTTCATATTTAATATAATAGCAGCAGCGCGATAGATTTATCACGTTAGTGATGAAAATTCCAAATATTTAGGGATTACCGGTGGAAATTTTATTATTTCTTATTGTGTTTTGTTTAGCAGTTAAAAAGTGAAATTGTCACCTTTTTTTTTGGACATTCTTAGTGAAAAATCCACAGTTTTCATTATGCCAAGTAGATGTGTTAATAGTGCAGACAATGTTTGCCAAATATATGGTAAGGTGGCCCATATTAGCCAAATATGCTCAATAAGTCCACGTTTAGATCTCGATTACATTACAAAAAAAGAGATTGGAATTCAAGACTAAGCCTGAATCCTGGAGAAAAGAACGTCAAGCACCTTCCTCTAGTAAATTCCCAAACAATTCTTCTACCACCATTACATATTAAATTGGGACTAATGAAAAACATTGTGGAGGCTTTCGACATGGATGGACCAGCATTCAAATACTTGCGCGGTAAATTTCCCAGTATAAGCGACACCTAATTAAAAGAAGGGATCTTTATCGGGCCTGAAATAAGAGAGATTCCTAGCTTGTATATAGTTCCTAAAGGACCAAAACTTTGATTCAGTTTTACAGGGCTTTGAAAAAGAAGCATGGGAATATTTTAGTGCAGTTGTTCGTGATTTTTTGGGCAATAACATAAATGAAAATTATGTTGAACTTGTGAACAAGCTCCTCCAAAAGTATAAACAGTTGCTTTGCAATATGTTCCGAAAGATTAATTTTCTTCATTCTTGATTTTCTCCTTCTATCTGCGGTGATGTAAGTGACGAATATGGTGAACGATTCCACCAAGATATCTCGACAATGGAAAATAGATACCAGGGTCGATGGAATGCGTCAATGTTAGCGGACTACTGCTGGAATTTGAGAAGAGACACCCCTGAAAAGCAATTACGGTAGAAAAACGAAAAAGAAGAGAAAATCTTAATTAAACCGGTTTAATTATTTTTTTAATATTTCGAAATTCCCAATTTTATATAAAAAGTAAAAAATGATAATAAAAAATATATTTTTTAAAATAAATATGTTTAAACTTTAACATGTTACTAAAAGTCAAATTTTGTACATTAGGTATATTTTCAAAATAAGAGCTAATTAAAAAAATACATTCCTGATTTCTTATTCAGTAACCTCAAAGCAGTATAATAATATAGTATTCAATTGAAGAAATTGAACAAAAAAGTTACATTTTTGACCAGTGTCTATCTACTGACTCTCCTTGGGCTCACTCATCCTGTCGAGCGTGATATCAGCCAAATCAACTCCTTGTACAACATTTAACTTGCGAATCGTATAATTTTAGAGAAGTATTTCTACATTTTATTTAAACTTTTATCATTTTAAAATGTTTCTGAGATGGTTATATTCAATTATTTTATTCAATATAATATTCATTTAAATATGCTTGATAAGACTGTTATTTTATTTTTGTAGTGCTCCCTATATTCCGACCATTTAGTAAACGACCTATTCGAGGCCTGGGAGGTGATGGAAATGGAATACTCCCAGCAAACTGGGAGGTTCTCATTTTCTCATCTTGAAATCCCATTCATGACGAACCGTTTTTATGGTAATACAAGGTAGTGTGCTTCCGGAGGTTAGCTACAATAATACAATAAAAGAAAAAGCTTAATTTTTTTTTTTAAGAACTGAGGAAATTCAACTCTTCGATGAAAGCAAAACTAGAGTCTGAAGCATAATTGAATAGTTAAAAAAAATGTTGAAGTAAATTTTTTAAAAAGTATAAATGTACACCGAGGTAAGAATTATTCACCTTGACTTTTGTACTGAATAAAATTACTTTCCGTTACGATATCAAATTGTTAGTAAATCAATAGTATATAATTAATATGAGGCTACTCAAGAGAGGATTCGATTCCATGACAGTAAAATTGTCAGTAATTATTAGTTCATGTTAAGAAAAATGCTGGGAATTAATTTTTAATAAAACGTTTCCCATCAAATCATCTTTATCAGTCGTCGTAATACTATGACTTCCTGTACTGAAGTATGACTTTAAAAATATCCCACTGTTTCGTGTATAATAAATACGATACTTATGACTAAATTTGGACAAATGTTTAACTTGAAATCCGCATACTGGGGCATAATATCGCCATTACAGGCTACTTCAACACATAAGGCGAGTAGATAAGCGCTCTAAGCTCCCAATTAACTACAGAAGACTCATGTGCATGACTTGCATAAGGCCACTAAGCCATCGATTTCCTCTCGTATCCAATCTTTACAATCCAAAGTCCTTAGTGAAATCCTCGCTGCTCCTTACTTTGTTACGAATAAAGTCATCAATAATAACCTTAATGTCTCATTTGTCTCTAAATTGGCCCGAAATCGATATCATTCCTTTCATAAAAGGCCTCATTCCCACTCAAACCCACTTGTTTCAGCGTCTGAAAATAAAAAGTTGCATTTATTACTTATTTAATGATTTTTGTACAGCTTAGTTGTTTTTCGTATCTAAAAGGTCTCGTCACATATCTCGGTCCAGCCATTCTCTTCCCTATGAACCCCCGCTGCCATGCTCTCCTCCACATCTTGCTTGCAACCATCTTTTGTTGGATTGTCTTCTTTTCCTCCTTTCCGTGTGGCAATAGTCGGAAAATGTTTTGGGCCATCATTCCTATGTCATTGTTTTTATGTGGCCAAACTATATCAATCTCTATCGTCAAGAGGATATTTGTTACCTGATTTATATTGTTCAAGGCCTCCTATATAACAATGACAATTAAATTTATTAACAATATGTCCTATTATTACAGGCAATATTATAGAAATTTTTAAGAAAATGTATTAATTTATGTAATTAATTCGAAAAAATTAAATTATGATTTATTTTCGTACTTCAATAAAGATATATAGCTTTACAAAATATCTTGAAGTGTATTATTGCTGAGATCAGCCGCTTTACTGAAAAGGTGATTCTGGGTTATGTTAATGAGTTTTTGAAATGAGCTGTACAGGGATGCGTTGATGGGGAGAATGGTGTAACCTTGGAGGATTCCAATCGCTAATGGAAGATCGGGGTATTGGGAATTGTGGAATTTAGGTTACGCCTAAGATAGCAGGGGAAATGCTGAAGATGCTCCTCTGAGAAGAGATTTCGGAAACTCGATTATAAAAATCATTACTTTTATAACACATTAATAAATTTGTGATTACATTAACCAGAACAGTACGGAGGACGAACAGATAAATGCTTGGGATTTGTATGTGATTTTTATGCATTTTATAGTTAAGGAGTCATATTTTTTTAACATTAATAATGTTGTGTTAATAATAATGTTTTTTATTAAGTGTATGTATTTTTATTATTTATAATGTGGGTAGAGAAGGGAATAAAATGATTATTCCTGAAATTGATTCTATATTGACAAGGTGCGAATGAAAAAGTAATGATGCTTAAATAAATAATTCTTTGATAAATAAATAACATGAAATAAATAACTTTTAATAAACTATATGTCACTATGACTCGTGAACAATACTAAGCCCAGTATAGCAAGAAGGCTCTTCTGATTTGAATGAAATTAATCTCACTCAACCATATACGAACTCCAGACTTTAGAAATATTTATTTTTAATCTTTTTAAACTTCTTGAAAATCAAGGATTAGCAGGACAACATGTGACCTCAAAATTGAGTCATTTTTTCTAGTTTAAAACTTGAATTCTGACTTAAAAAGTTATTTGAATGTACTTTTGAACTTTCTTCTTTTAAAGGCTAAAATAATTTAATTTTATTGATCTAAATCCATTGTAGAATAGATTTTTAAGTTCTATGGTTGAAAGATATACATACCGAAGCCCAATATATTTAAAAGTCAATATTTATCCGATATTTATCTTTTGGAAACTAATTCCATCCAATTTTCCATACGGCCGTTAGTTCTTGATTAATGCGTAATGGATACAATGTTTGCTCTTACTCCTTCAGGCAAGGACAAGTGTGAACTGTGAACTACCATTTGAGTTATCAATGTTATTCAAAGTGGATGATATCCCTGAAAGATTTCTGAGAAACTGGCTTCAAGAGATCCTAGAGTTTCTATCTCAACCGCGTCACTGGATTTGAGTCCAGTACTGATTGAGTAAAAGTACTAGAGCCACATACGCTCTATTTTATAATTGAAGATTAACTTTAACCTATATATTTAATTTTTTATAAATTTTAGATATGATAATACTAGCAGGCTCCCACAAAGTGCATGTCAGTAATTGTATATGAATAGGCACTGAAAAGAGTTTTACTAAGTATACCCGCATTAGTCGAAAAAAGATCATTTCATTTCGATATGATACATCAAATAGATTTATTACATTTTATTTCGAACACATTCAGGCTTTAACGAGATTAAATATTTAAAAGGTATTGCAACTAATACATTCAAATTATTTCTACATATGACGTTAATGTATCAAACCAGATGGCGTAACATGTTTTTAAAATAATCTTACATAAAGTGGATTCAATCCTTAACTTTAACTATGATTTTTGACACATTCGGCCATAAATATTTATGTCAATTTTTAGTTTTATAAATATCAACTCAGCTCTCTGGTTTACCGAGAAAGAAAAGCACTAATTATTTCAAACGCCTACGTATCCATTTTGTTTCAAAGATTCCGAGAGGCGTGTTGTTTCTTTGTAACAGTTTAATTACAGGGAAAGCATAAGTAAAAGGGCGGGCCGAAATGATTCCACAAAGCAGTAATGAGAACCCGCCGCCTAACAACGAAATGTTTACAGAGGGCTAGGTTTCAATGGTTTCTATTGGGGCTTTCCTTTTGTCAATCATGATTCAGGTGATAATTAGAAATAGGATCGGATATTTAATGATCTCTCGAAATTGAGGAAAACAGTTGAGGCTGGGCACTGAAGCAGGATATACAAAGCTGAATATTTACATACTTAGAAACCGATAACGAAAAAACAGAAGCATTATATTATTCGGAGGCTTTGACAATGAATAGAACGAAACTAATTGATCAAGTGGTCAAAAAAGAACGAAGGATATTGAAGGACCCATTTGTCTGAAATGAAACAAGGAATTGTGCTGACAGATAGAAGCAGTAACAGCATCAATTAAAAAGAATATGTTGTTGTTCTATTCTACATCTTCTGAACGTCCGATAATAGCCTTGCAAAGAATGAGATTTTATATTACCTAAGCCAAAAAGATTCGGATGGTTTCAGGAATATAATAAGAACCTTTAATAAGTGCGTACCCTTTAGGATAAAATCATGAATAGAGCAAAAATTACTAATGTCTCATGAATCAGAAATCCACAGCATTCCATGTCCTGATATGTACAAGATTTGCAGAGCATATTAGAAGCGTAAAGATTATTAGCAAGTCATCAGCATCGGTGAACACTAACCGTGCTATTGAGTCTCCTAAAATTACAGTGATTAAAAAGTGTAATAACATGACAGAAAGAAAGGCTCAAAATTTTCAACAGAAAGGATGGATATAAATTAAACAAATTATGGCTTCCTAACATACGAATGGCAAAGAAGAAACAAAAAAACCTTAAGGAAAAGCAAACCAATCAGCAAGCAGCCAATAAGGTCACTGCAGGAATAGGCTGAATTCCCGGATCAGAGAAGCTATAAATACCGAAGTACAGTAGAGTTAATGCAGTCAGTCTCAGATTAAACCGTGAGGAAGCTACCAGTATGGCCAGAAAAACATAGGCAAAGAACTTGACGACTCAGTCGGAACCAGAAGTTGCTTGATGAATTGATTAAAAAAATTTTCCTTGGTAAATTAAGGGAGTAAAATAAATTGTTTATAAAACAATTTAAATCACTGGCAGCCTGGTTTTCCTCACCGGTACAAGATCAGTATCTTACCTTTCCAATTTTTTTTCAGGTATTGCTAAAGAATAATGTGGTCTCATCCAGCCTCTATATAGTGGTTACCCACAATAGGGCGGAAAATCTGGTACTAGGTATGCAGTGTCCATTCCACTGTCCCATACTCCACCATTCAAGGACAGCGAAAAATTGGTATGGATCCAAGGATTATGGCTGTTTGACACAATGGAAAACTAGAATCAGATTCTTGATAAAAGTATAAGGTGGAATATCATCACTAATAGGTTCTCTTGCCTAGTGTAGACTGACGGGCTTCATATTCTCGCATTAAACGAAACTTTGTGAAAATAATCTTCTTTTCCCCGTAAAGAAAATATAAATCATACAAAGTAAACAAAAAGTCCGATTCGGATACCTAAACTTAAGGATTTAGTCACGCGTATAAGATAAATGAGACACATATTTTCTGGACACCTGCTCCGTTTAGACTCCGCCAGACTTCCTAATGCGCTCTTTACAGATACGGGTAGAGGCACAGCTTCGAAAAGCAACTGGCTCGCATCGGTCAAGTCTATAAGGAACAACTAGAATCTCTACTGAAGAAGATGAATAACCAAGAGCTGTTGCGAAAAGCCATCCTGCAAGGAGTTTTCCCAGTGTGTTTCCTAGACAGAGAAAGAAAAAAAGTTGTGTGATTTTATGATACCACGACGCAAGTGAAACTTTTTTCAGGCATTCAACTAAAATTTGTTGGAAAATTATTCGATTTAGGATATTAAAATTGCTTTTTTAGACGCATACATAAGTAATACAGAAGACTGAATACATAAGTAATACAATCATTTAGATGATAAACTCATATCAAAAAGTAAGAGCAATATTCATTTATATCTGGGATATTGTAACTCGACTCGTACTCCTATCATTGCCGCTCATGCCTAGATTAGAACTGGCGCCCGATTTTAGCCCCTTGCATTTCTGACGATATCTTTGGCATCTTTCTGTATTTAGTCGCTTTCGATGTAGAATTTTTTCTGTAAGAATATTTTCGGATATAGGTTCGCCACTTTGAACGATAAACGTATTAAATCCAACACTCGACGCTGGACCCCTACTAGTACTCGGCATGACATCTGTCGGCAGTCTAATTTTTTTTCCTTTTACTAATTTTTTTCCGGCGGCTCAGAGTGTAATTCAGCTTGTGAAGATGACTGAAGGCCTAAATAAAATTAAATATATTGAATGAACCGGATTTTTTTTTTTTTTTCTTAGCCCCTATAAGTTTGAAGATTTCTAATCTTCGTCGATTTCTAATCGTGATCTTGCCACGTTTGTGGCCGTCCTGCTGGGGTGAGTGTCCTGAAAAGAGGGTTAGTACTGTATTTCAGACTTTCAAAAATTTTGATGTGTCTGCGTTTTATGAAGTCGGTAAGTCGAGAGTAGTGTGTAGGAGGTCCATTTTTGTTTTGTTTAATGTCGTGTGTCTCACTATGCGTTGTAGTACGCCGTTCTGAAACTGTTGGAGCTTTTTTGCTGTCGCTGGTGTGATGATACTTAATAGTGGTGCTCCGTAGAGGAGCGCCGGTCTTAATATGCTTTTGTAGATGGTCAGCTTGAGGCGGAGGGTTAAGTTAGGAGATGTAAGCAGGTGGTTAAGTCTGTAAGACTTGGTCCGAACCGCCCTGAGTTTCTTCCTGCAGTGGTAGGCTAGTTTCAGGTGTCGGTCTAGTGTGACACCTAAGTAGACTATGCTGCTTGCTGGTCTGTTTTCGCGTCCCGCTATCCTATAGACCTTAGGGAGAGGGCGACGCTTTTTTCCCTGAAATGAGAAAATTATGCAGTCCGTCTTTTTAGGATTCACTATGATGTTGAGTCCTTCTAGCTTCTGTGTGATGCTCGCGCAGACCTCCTCCGCCTGCCGCAGAGCTCTCTCTGCGCTGATCGAGCTGCTGTAGATCGCTATGTCATCGGCATAGGCTGCTACAGCAGCTTTTTTGTAGTTGGCTCCAACAGTTTCAGCTGTGTATATTGAGAAAAGTACTGGAGATAGCACAGACCCCTGAGGTACCCGCAGGTGAATGCGATGGCTTCCGATGATGTTTCACCGATGCGGACTGCTGACGTTCGCTGTTGAAGAAACGATCTTAGGACCGAGTGGAGCTGTTCCGGAAATTCGTTGTCCTGTTGTGTCTTGCATAGTAGGCTATGGGACACTGAGTCGAACGCTTCCGTGCAGTCTATGGAGATCATAGCGGTCGCTTCGTTCTTGGCTGTGCTCTGGCTCACTTCCACATGTATCTTCGCCAGGTGATGATCCGTGCAGAGGCCTGCCTGATAGGCGGTTTGCTCCGGTGGGATGAGAGCTATCTCTGAGCAATATGTCTTGAGGACAATTTTCTCAAAGACTTTGCCCAGATGCGGAAGCAAGCTGAAGGGCCTGTAATCTGCTGGCTGTGATCCCGACTTCATGGGTTTGAGTAGAGGAAAAAGAATAGCTCTCTTCCAAATGTCAGGAAAATATCTTAACCTGAGGCATTTATATATTAGTTATATAAATTGGTCAAGTGAGCTATTCCTCTTCTTGCCAGTTGTTTCAGCAATATGGTTTGTATCCCGTCGTGGCCTGGTGCTCTGCATGGTAAGGGAATTTACCACCGATTTCGCCTCATAATCCCTGGTCCTATACCATTTATTCTTCCACTTATTGCGAGTTGCGATAAGGTTCAGAATGTGATCTGGTATAGGATGTAGAGCTGGTGGGAGTGGCCTGAACTTCGGAATGGTTTCGTCTGCAGCTCTTCTGATGGTTTCGGTGAAGAAGTCCACGTAGGCGTTCACGTCACTTCTAGTCAGGAGTGTGGGAACTGTTGACAGTACGTTATGGACCTGTGCCCTGTATGTGCCCCAGTCTGCTTCCTCATATTTATACTTTGTCGCCGCTGGAACTGGTAGTTCCTCGTCTATGATATAGAGCACAGGTCTGTGGTCGGAGGTGATATAGTCCATCGTTGAACAATCCACGAATCGATGCGGCTGCCTCGTGAGTAGAAGATCGATGGTAGATGTGAACGATGGCTTCGCTCGATGTCTGAAAGTGTGGGTGTTCGGATGTACTACAGTGAAAGGAGTCTTGATGAGTTTACTTCCGGCTTTGTTGCTCCTGATGTTGTTCCAGATCGGGTGCCGAGCATTTAGGTCACCCACTACCCAATGGTTGTTCTGCTTGGCGCACTCGGCTAATATCATCGAAAAGATGTCTATAGAAGACCTGGGTCTTCTATATAAACCTGTGATGGTAATAGGTTTGTCGAGTTGCACCTGTACGGTTTTGTGGTGGATTCGCGGGTCACCAGTTACCACTGGTGGAGGTGGTATATATATACTCTCCACCGAAGCCCGTGGCGTAGTATGTCGGGGACGGGCTTTAAAACAAGCCGAAAGTACGTGCCAAGAAATCGTAGAAAAATTGAGACACCTCAACATCCAGGTGAATCCGGCGAAGACGGACTGCGTAGTGTTTGCCCTCCAAAAAGGAAAAAGAGGCCGTTTAACAAAAACTCTACAAGTAGCTAATACCACTATCAGCCCATCTAACTCCATAGTTTACCTCGGAATCAAACTAGATCGCCACATGACACTGTCAACCCACTGCTATTCAAAAATCCGCATGGTAAGAAGAAGAACCTATAGACTTCATCACCTACTACTATCTTCAGCCTTATCACTGCGTTTAAAAATCAAAATTTACAAGAGCATCCTAAGGCCTGCACTTCTATACGGAGCCCCGCTTTTCACCCACCTCAGAGTCGGAACGCAGCGCCAATTACAACTGTTTCAGGACACTATACTCCGAAAAATTGTTCGGTCTACATCGCTGAGAAAGCTAAAACCGGAACAATTACACGATCTCTTCAACGTACCCACAACAACTGAATTCATAAAACGAAGACACATAAAATTCTTCGACTCCCTCAAATGCACAACTAACGAAATATTTAAAACTCTGACACCTGCTTCAGCTCCAATAAGGTGGCAACAAGTAATGGAAGAAACTCCATAGATATGTTACCATGTATATATGTAAATAAACCGTAGTATATAAGATTCTAATTATAAAAATAAACGTAAAAATTAAGTGTGTCCCGGCACTTAAACAAATAAGAAATACAACAAAAACAACAAAAATTCCAACCACCTCAACTCCTTAAAATGTAGTCATACTACAGTAGAAGGAGAAGAACTCAGAAAAATAAATGTGCCCATAAGAGAGCACAAAACCCAGTTGCACAATAAAAAAAAAAAACATATTTAGGGGTTATGAAAAAAAAAAAAAAAAAACCGTGGCGTATGGCTATGATGACCCCTCCTCCATCGTCTCCTGTGAGGACGTATCCTGGGATGCGAATATGCCGGAAGTTAACTCTTGTATCTGTGAGGATCACTATGGTGGGTTGGGTCTGTGCTATCAATGCATAGATTTCCGTAATTTTGGGCATAAGCCCGTCAGTGTTGAAGTTTAAAAGTTTTTCTGTCCTGTTCATTTTGTCAGAGAGTCAATAATAAGGTTTATGAGTGTGTTCGTGGTGTTTGTTAATGTTGCGATACTCTGCATAATGAGTTCCACCCATGGTGGGGGTTCATTATGCTGCGCCACCGCGGCGTAAGTCTGTTGAGGTTGGTCAGTGGTCGTAGGTCGGGTCTGTCTGGGTGGGGGTGGAGGTCGTGCGGTGGTTGGTCCAGGTTCTTGGCGCTGAGGTGGAGGAGCTCGCTGCTCGGTCTTCTTCTGTTCTGTCGGCACCGAGTTGTTCTTTCGCAGACCAATCTTCTGGCACAGTGCCTCAAGTTTTTCTTGCAGGGTCTTCCTAACCTTAGATCCAGTGAAAGATGCCACGTGCTGTTCGCCGCAGTTTGCGCACTTGACGGGTGTGGTTGTGCGTTGGCAGTCTGAGATGAGGTGAGGGTCGGCACATCAGACGCAAGCCACCTTCTTTCCGCAGTGGTTCTTGGTGTGCCCGAATTGAATTGAACAATGCCGCTCCTTCCGCGGTACACCTTAACGCTGAAGCGTATCCGGTTAATGTGAGAGAGAGCTGCTTGATGTCCTCCAACTTGGTCTCAAGCGCTGTTGTAATGAGAATGAGGGGCAGGTCTGTTTTCTTGCCGTCCTTGTCGCTCTTCTGCATCCGTGGTATGTCGAGGATGCCCTGCAGGCGCACGTTGATGCATGTTTTGATGTCTTCGATGTTGTGATCTATGTCCAGCCCATAGATCACCAATTTCCTCGTCTTCTGCCCTTTTCTGGTCGAATAGGTGTGATAGGGGCTCTTTGACTGTTGAAAGAACACAGTCATTTTTTCGTGAATTTCGATAGTGCCCGGAAATATCCTTACACCATCTCTAGTCTTCTGGATTTCAAAATTTGAAAAACCGGCCGTGTTCAGCTCTTGTAAGGACTTTTTTGTGCTCACCATACCTGAAATTACGATCGGAGGAGGCTTCTTCCGATTCGCGACAGTCGTGGTACCTGCACTTTTCGCACTATCACTGCCCGATATATCTTTTTCACCCAAAAACGAGAACGCGTTTGACGTGCTCACACTGAATTTGGTTGTGGTATTGGCGGGTTTGCAGAACTTTATCCCAGTTACTGTCTTTCAGCCATCGGTTGAAGTCTTCGCCTTGGTCTTCTTAGCGGCGGAGGCAATGGTGGTGGTAGAAGCAGGTTTTCTCTTCTCGGCTGTTGCTGCCTGAATGACTTCGGCTTCCATTTTGTCGGCCATTGTATTAGACGGGACGGACCGTAATGAACGCACCGTGTCAGGTGTGGAGTGTGGTTTTGCAAGAGCAACGCTGCCCGATTGGTCGCAAGTTTTTTGCCCACAGGAGACGTGTGGACCTTGCCGACTTAAGGCGCTAATCTTTGCAAGAACACTGGAAACTGAGGTAGCAAGTAAACGTACGCACTGGTATGCTTGTCAGCTCAATGCTGCCCGATTAGCCGCTGTCTTTAGCCCACAGGATAAATGTGGTGTCCAGCAGCTTAAGGCGCAAAGCTAAACAAGAACAACAGTCACTCCTGAAAAGTGAAATGGATGGATAGGTGTCTTTTTAGAGACACCTTTGCAAAAAAATTTCAATCAATTCAATCTCCGACTCTCTCCAATTCGAAGTAATAATTCGGAGCCCAAATTAACAGAACCGGATACAAATTAAATTAAATTAAAATACCTCATCAAATATTCATATGAAATAAATAATGCGGGAAGGTAATGTAAAGCGACATGCGATAGATAAACGAAAGATTTTGGGGCGAAAGAAAAAAAGGTTCCCTTTTAAAACTGGTTCATAATTGGAGTATAAAGGAAATTCGGAAGAGGAAAATCCGTGATGAGTTGGCCGAAAGACTGAAAAAAACAGTTAAAAATGTTATTCTCTACGCCTATATCTAAATATTTTGTTACTTATTGACATCTACACTTACTTTATTTTTTATTAATCTTAAATGACCTTAAATTAAATTAGGTATACTGTTTCATTAATAATACGAGACTAATCAAAAATCATTGTTTAATTTTAAGTTCATAGCCACTGAGTATGCACAAAAAAACCAAAATGATTGTTCTTCAGTTATTAGTCGTTTAGTGACATTTTTTTTGTTAAGATTACTTTATTCCAAACTCATCAACTTCTTTTTGGATCTGGTTGGATCAGTTACAGATCCTCCCTTCACAATTCTCTCTAAATTTATTACATTGAATGGTTGATAATTATCCAGCTGATAGAAAAAACTTTAAAGATATGTAAGTAAACGAAAATGGCAATAAATGAACTGAGATAGAGAAATGGTGAGCATATCTAATGAGCAAGGTCATACTGCCATTACAGCTAGTGATAACAAGAATCAAATCCTACTTCCACTCCCGTCTTATCTCTAAGCTTCATTCTTTAGTTCTCAGCAAGAATTCTTGGAGGGAATTCTGATAATGTTAGAAATAAACGAAAACTTATAATATCGTACTGGCATTTTAAATTCATGTTTAATATGTTGTTCTATCTCACAATGGTGGGCAAGTAGTATTAATTTCATGATTCCTCTATATCTGGAATCCTGGAAGAATATTGCGCTGGAGCATACTAATCATTATTTGGTTTATTACTATACATCATCATTATCAAAGGCGTCCTTATATTTAATTATTTTTCTCTTTATTTGATTCATCGAATTTCCTTGAATGTAATTTTCAATAAAATAAAGTTAAAAAAAAAATGTAAGATGCCAAACATAGTCTTAGTTACTACCCACATCATTTCTTTCTTCTTAACAATTCTTTTAAAATGCATCATAAACAGTAAAACAGATCATATCTTCAGGATTCTGGATAGAAAATCCATCCTGGCATCTACCTGGTCCATCTCCATCATTTCGCGCCGTTTTTCCGTTATCGTGTTATAACATGCCAGCAGAACGGCTGCGTACGGCCCCTGTGATTGTCCAGGTTTCCGACATTCCCTGAACATTTGGAGAATATATTCCTCGGTGGCCCATGGTTTGAATAAAGTTCTCGTTATTTAAGAGAATTTATTCTGACCTCCAACCGGATTATTTTCTTTCTCATATATATAAGGTAATTGACCTTTTTTTATAATATTATTCAATAGTCTAGTTTAAATGTATGTAATGTTTTATAATAATTTTAAAATATTGAAAATAATTTTATCGGCAACAAACCTGAAAATTGTATACATTATATAAAACTTTGTATAAAGAAGGCAACTATGTTATGTACCTTTCAGGCGATCTAGAATTCCATAAGAACCATAATTTTTTGTGGTTTATGTGTATCTATGAGTTAATTTTAAATATATTTCAAAAGTTATTTATATCAATTGTTGAGTAGGTCTCTTGGCCAATGTCTTTTTAATCTTTTTTTATCAAGTCCAGGTAACAAGGAGTAGGAAAGCGGAAGAACGAGTGGGTTTGGGTGATATTGTGTCGATGAGTGGAATGTTATGTATTTGTTATGAATATATGATTTTATAGTGGGAATGTTCATGTCGTTGTGTATAGTGTGATTCGAAACTTATCATGGTGCATTAATAATTTTTCTGAAAATTTTGGATTGTGTTGTTTGTATCTTGTTTATGTGAACTTTTTTTGCTGAACCCCAAAGTTCTGCTCCATATGTCCAAATATGTTTTAGTATATTGTTATAGATAAGTCGTTTGTTCCTCAAGTCAAGTGAAGATCTGTAGTCCAGAAGATGTGATAGTTGTTTGCAACGTCTAGTCAGTTCTTGTCTTTTTAATTTTGTATGTACGTTCCATATAAGTCTTTTGTCCAAGTATAGTCCAAGCTAACGTACATAATTTTTGGAAGGTACTTCGTCGTTGTCAATTTTGACTGCTCGATTTTGAGGCGTTTATTTTGATTTGCCATTTATAGAACCACTTTTCTAAATCAAGTAAATGATTTTGAAGAGCTATAGATGATAGGTTTGGGTCTCGGTGAGAAGAAATAATGGCTGTATTGTCCTCTATTTTGTCAATGAGAGCAGTATTCTGAATTTTGTTTGCCTTGAATATATGAGAAAGATCTTCTGCGAATTCGTTAGCTTTTTCTTCGCTCGTTATCGCCTAAGTGTTGTCTGTTCGTCTAAGAGGGTATTGAACCACCTTTTGCTTAAGTATACTTCTTGTAGCTGTCCATACTGGTCTGTCTCTGTTATTTATAGAATTTAAATAGTCCTTGTAATTGTTGTTTTTAAATTTTGATAATTCTTGTTGTAGTTTTCGGTTTAGTTTGTTGAGTTCTGTTTTGTATGATGGATATCTTGTTCTTTTCCATAAAGCTCTAGTTCTATGTTTTTCTTTAATAAGATTTCGTATTGGTTGAGGTAGGTAGGAATCAGGTTTTGGTAAAGTCGTCTTTGGTGTAGTGGAATGCCAAACTGCGTTTTGAATACATTCGGTCAAGTTATTAACAGCATTGTCCAGGTCATCGGCGTTCAAATGTTAGTATAATAGTTCAACAATAGTTCAAAAGTTAGTAAAATTTTGTTAAATAACTTTTACTGATGATTTTTACTAAAATCCTAAATAACTAAAGCGTTAACTATTCTCTTTCACTAAATTTTATGATGAATTTGTAATTAATTGAAATTAGAAACGGAACTGTTGAAATAAATTCGTTAGTACTTCCACTAAGACTAAGATTAATTCTCGTAGCAACGAACCTTCTGAATCAACATTCAACATTAATTATAGCATTTAATTGGTTCTAACATAATTTGCGAATTATAATTGAAAGTAAACTGATAGGATTCCTGATTAATTCCAAACAGCCTAACGAGGTCTACTAATCACCTCACTGGTACAGCTGAAATCAAACCTAACAGCAATGATTAGTAATGGTATTGGTGGAGAAATAACTACGGCAGTTGGGAACTAAAAGAATTAGTTTTTTTTTTAGTTCGCTGCTTTACACTAAGCAGAGAGAATGTGAAAATTCATTTTACGCAATGATGGCCTAATTAAATAAATTATGCTTTACCTGTTTCTAACATGCTTTTTATTTGCTTCTTCTTGGGAGCGGAATGGCTCAGTGGTGGACTGCTGGGTTGCTATACAGAAGGCTCTAGGTACACTTTTATTTATTCTGTTACCGGTCAGAAATGGATCCTCTTGTGGCTCACCCAGCCTCTATTAAGTGGATATTCAAAATAAGAGAGAAAAATTGATCGGTTGATCGTGATCTTGGACAAATCGGAGCCATGCACAGTCGTTGTCCAAGAAACAGTCTCTACCATGTACTGAAACCCAGACTCTTGCAAGGCTTCTAGTGGTACAGGTAATAGCCATAGACCTTGTATAATCTTCAACTCACCTAGTCCTTGCGAATTGGACACTATTACTTGGACAAAAAAATATGGGGTTTGTGGCTTGGGAATAGCTCCATGGACAAGGATATCTCGGTTTATTGGGTAAGGGCTGGCCAGGTATTCTCCGAAACAGAAGGATTTGTGATTGACATTCAAGATCAGGTATTTGCAACCAGATCATAATGAAGGCATGTTCTAAACGACGAAACAACGCTGGAAAAATGTCGACTATGCTCGGAAACGCTGGAATCAATCCAACATATCACTGGTGTGGAGTGTTGGCTGGTACCAAGTATCTCCAGAGGCATAAAAATGTAGCCAAAATTATGCATCAAGCCCAGGCAGTCAAATACAATTTTCTAGATGATAAAGCCCCATAGTATAAGTACTATCCCTATATACTTCTCCAAAAGGTCCCATTCAGCTGTATTGGGATAATTCCATAATAATAGACCATCCTCATAAAGTTGATAGAAACGAAAGCAAATATTTTTGATATTGCAATCCCTAATGACAATAATGTCACTTCAACTGTGGGAGAGAAACTTGGCAAGTATCAAGAATTAGCGGTGGAGAGCAATGAAGGTCTGAGACTTCCACTAGATATTTTAAGAAATGCTCAATAAGTAGTTCTTGACACATTCAGAATCGAAAAACATACAAACAGAAAAACTGCAGATGATTGGACTTGTCCCCCATCTCTGTTTTTAACCCCCCCCCAAAAAAAAATAGATGAAATTTTTTTTAAATTAAAACCAATAAAGAAATGTTTGCCCTTTAAATAAAAATAATCAACGCGTAAATATCAACGATGTATCAAACGACATAATTATTAGTTGTGATTAATTTCTTAGTTCTAAATTTATCGTTAGCCGTTAAGAGGGGTTTGGCCATATTAAATAAAGATTTACTGACCTTAGTCATATGTATTTATTTTATTTCAAGGGTATTTATAAGTATTACTTTACAATCATTAAATTGTCACGTATTTTCCAATTCATAATAATTTATTATTATTATATACGCTATAAATTATGAATGAATTCCTTTATCGTCGATGATTCCCGGAAATAATTAATCTAAAAATAGCTTGCAGAGATATTACCTCCAAGCATGTAACATAAAAAAAATAAAAATTAGTAACACAAGTAATGGGCCATCCCACTTATAACCTTGTACCAGTCCATAAATTATTGATATTAAAGATGGTATTATAAAATATGTTAAGAATTTGCAAATGTATGCGGGTGCCTCAGAGAAATGGACTTGGATTTGCATAAATTCATCTTATACCATTCTGCAGTTGGAACTCTATGAGTTAACCCTCTGTTGGGAGGACATTGTGGTGTACAAGCCTCTCAATAGGGAACAATATGTAACTGTAAACTGTTTTTTTAATTTTTTTATTGTATTGTTTGGAATAAGATATTAGAACAGTCTATTGTAGTCTAACCTAAAAAAAAATAGGAAGTTCTTAAAATATGTTTTTGGAAGTTTTATTTTTTTACCTTTATTTCATTCGAGAAAAAAAACATAATAAGTTTGAACTAAAACAACAATTTCTTGTTTCATTCGAAGTATTCGCGTAAAAACATTTTCAATGTTATTCATAGAGACCGTGTGCTAACAAAATTATTTTATTTGTGTTTTACGCCCAGTTTTGTTTATGGACCGGAGACATGGAAGCCGATTAAGCATGATCTCCTAGTCTTCCAAAGAAAAATCCTCCGAAGAATCTTATCTAGATGGAAACAGTCAAAGTAGAACAAACAACGAAGTTTACTCAATGTACAACGAAGCAGATGTTGTTTGCTTCGTAAAAGTTAGAAAACTGTGATGGGCTGGGCATTTGGCTAGAGTGAAAGGTAAGGCCATTCCTAAAAAGGCTTTGAGAGAACCTCTCTACGGCACGAGAAGAAGGGGGAGACCGAAGCTGAGGTGGTCGGATGGTGTAGAGAGAGACGCGTGGGATACCCTGGGAGTCAGATGCTGGATGACGGCTGCGCAAAATACAGACAACTGGAAGAAGTTGGTAGAGGAGGTCAGGAATCGCAACCGAGTTGTAGTGCTGTGGAATAATAATAATTATTATTATTAGGAACTATCATATTTATTATATAATTTATGAGGCGTTTGTTTTTAAAATCGGGTTCATCCATTTTTTTTCAAAACATGTTTTTTTTTTTTTATAAGTTTTCAATGCCAGGAATGATGTATTAGATGTGATTTTCTAGATTCTTCCAAAACCAATACCAAAAGATTCCATTTCCTGTCAAAAGTGGTTACATCTAAGCTTCACTTCTGATCTAAAAATTACATGAAGTTGATGCATTTTTGAAAAACGTCACGGGGAAGACTGGTGAGCAATTTATATCCTGGAATTTTACAAAAAGGCCAATGGTCATAATCTGTTACCTATCCTAGATGATAATTATCTTACTAATTTGGCTCTTTTTCAAATTCAAGATGAAAATGAAAATTTTTATGTATGAAAAATCAAAACTATGTATATATATCGTTTCATTGTATTGATTAAAGTGATTTTTTTCTAAAAATATCTATTTTATTTATTTTTTATCAACTAACCAGACATCAATATTTTCTGATCAAGGTAAGTTCTATTGAACTTATATTTTATATTAAATAAGATTTGAAAAAGGGGATCATAAAATTTTTTTAGTCATTTGAAGTGAATTACTAGCAAAACGACGAGAATTAATAAAACCGATTTTTTAAATTGATATATTTTTTTAAATTTAATCTCTTTTGGTTAGTCCTGAAAAATTTTTGAAAATGGATTTAACTTATTTTGAAACCAAATGTCACATATAAAATAAATTATACAATGTTTAATTTACTAAGAATTAATTAATATCATTAAAACCAGTCAAAAGGATATAAAAAAGTAGCTAAATTATTATCAGAAGGGTGCAAGGTGTCGTGTTACGTTTTTTTTTAAATTTAAATTTGACACTGCCTCAAATAATTATAAATGAATATCCGAATAATACACTATTATCAGGTTATATGAAAAACATAAATAAACCATTATTTCTTTAATGTTAGTATTATTAATAATAATAATAGTAAATGATCATCCAACCGAATTATTTATCTGAATTCTCTTTCTGGTCTCAAGTTCACTCGACTATAGTTTTGCAGATGTATATTAGCTAAAACTGAGTACATTATCTTTATATTTATTATTAGCTAAAATGGGGAATGACTTTGTAAATTTATTGTTTGAAAACAATTATTCATAATTGAATAAAGCTCCTTTAGATGACTTAAATTATTAAGCTGGATATATAATCAGGCTTTATTATTCAAATTTTTAATAATTTTGTTTGCTGTAACTTATTCTCTTATTTTGTGTGATCTGTTACTAATATGTAGTTAATGAAGTTTGAGATCTTATTACCGACAAGTTAAAAGGGACATAAAGTGCAATTACCTGGTCGATATCACATAAAAGCACTCACGCTCCGAAGTTGGAAAAGTCTAAAAAGAAGAATAGGATAAAGAAGAGGGGAAAGAAAAAAAAATCCTTGCACTTAGGAGTCCTTGAAACGTTACGGCCTTCTGAAAGATACCAACGTTTCCAGCTTAATAAATATTTCGCTTTGATGCTAGTTGTTTCAAACATATTGCTTTTAGAAAAGTTATTGTTTTTCATGGTGTTTACGAAAATTAAATAAACGTACTAACAGTAAAATATAAAAGTAAGAAAATATATGGCCAGGACCGGGATTCGAACAAGGGACTTTCACCTCTCCGTGTTGACCATCAACCATCTCGGCCATCCTGGCACGTTTCCCGGTCAGCCTTATCAATTCTTTTCACATGCCAGGATGACCGAGATGGTTGAGGCGTCACCACGGAGAGGCGAAAGTCCCGGGTTCGAGTCCCGTTCCTGGCCATATCTTTTCTTTTCATATAAAATATTTAAAAAATTATATCATATAACAATTAAAAAATTATAATAAAAGTAAGAAGTTTGAATCGAAATGTTCCTGAAGCCAAGGAAAAAAATGTTATTTCAAAACAATGGTTCAGGGATCCATATAGGTTGTAGCAGATTTTAAAAAGTTAGCAATGCATTATAGGGTCATTATAATAATAATTGTCAAATTCAGAGTACTTCATCTAGTCGCCTTCTTTTCTCTGCTTATAGTGCTTATTCCTAAACAACTATTTTTCCTGAATAACTCACACATCTACATATAAATCGCCTGATCAGCTGATTTGTGAGAAAAACTGATGTCATAATTGTCCTATTAGTTACTGTACCACTGGTACTTCCTACTATTCAATCAGTGGTTTAGTATTGAATAGATTTCTTGTAAATTTACCTGCCACCATTTGCTTTTTTGTAATACATATAGCTATTTAGGATTCGGAAGGGGACTATCCTACTTTAAGGTTAACGATATAATTCTTGAAAAAATCATTTTTCCAATTACTTACATCACATTAGTTTTTGATCGCGTGCCAACACAGGGAAAAGCGAGGGGTGCTCTTTTAGATAATTTCATAATGATTCTACTTTTAACAATATCAGCCAATGAAATATTTACAACAATTAACATCAAGCACCTCACCTTTTTTACGAAACACAGGATTTTCTTTTCTTATTGAAAATTAGTTTCTACTTTGTTTTGCTTCCTAATGCTTTGGGGTGCTTGAAAAGTGTGAAAAGTTTCATTTTAATTCGATTTTTTGAAATGGCTGATAACTTCAACGATTCCGTATACACTTACAGTCGAAGCTAAAAAAACGTGTTAAAAATAGTTTGCGGGTTTTTATCGCTGGTTCAACCATTCTTTTTTTGTTATAATAAACAAATATTTATAATTCTTTTAAACTACAAAGTTATAAAAACTAAGAACTCTGGCTTTCTCTTCAATTTGAAAATAAAATTCAATTGATCTAAATGTATTTAAGTTTAATCTAAATGAAAACCTTTTAGTTATCTTTAATACCCATATGCAAAACAATATAATAACATATACTCCTGGTCTGGAAGATTATAGGGTAGAAAGTGTCCATACATGCATATATTTAGTGAGAGGGGCGATTTAAATAGTTATTATCCGCAACTGCGGTAACTTCACAGTCCTGCCCACGTCCCTTCTTAATCGTCGGCTCCAGCGCCACCCTTCGCCTACGTAGAAAAGGTCGATGGCACCTGTCCAAGAAGGAAAGAAGGAAAAGAAAAAAAATTTATTTCACAGAATTGCCGATAAATATATTGACTATAGAATAGGTTGTTAAGGGTATGATCTCGAATGTTGTTGAGTCTCTATTGCCAGTGGTTACTTAACCGAATACTTAGAACCCTCTAAGTGAGAAATTTATGTGAGAGCATAAATAATAGCAGGGTAATGAAAAAAACTTTAACTATTAGAATATATGGCCAAAGTATAAATGAACTATATCCTACGTTATTTATTTCCTTGTTGGCAGTAGGAGGAAGTATTGAAAAAAAAAATCTGTATTGGGTACACTCTACCCAGTGCAAGGTAGAGCTTTTACAGTTTCTAAGCCAATGGTCGTGCAGAGAGGCGTTTTGTTCGTTTATCCGATTTTCCGTCAATTGAGTATATTTAATAATAATAAATATTTACTGTAAAGAGGCTGGGAAGGCACTAGGAATGCATGAAATTCCCACAAGGTAAATAGTGGAAGCTGACAGATAAAATAATTTGCCCGCTATAGTGATATTCGAAACAGGGATTTTAAAAAGGGTTTGTATTTTAATCGCTAGTCTTTACTTTTGTCAACGGAAATATACATTTTTACCATCTAAGAATCACTTTTGACTACTTTGTACAAGCTTTCATGTTTTTTTTCGATATGGACCATGAAGAGTTCGATATGGATCCATGCTGCCAAGAAAATGATAATTCAATTCGTTTTAAACACTTCATTTATTCACCATCCTTTTATTATGTTATAATCATACATAAAATACTAAAAATGGTTGACAAATAATTTTATTTACATTTTTGCCAACTGAAAACCACGGTGTGTCATATTGACTTGAAATTGCAAAGCTCATTCGATATAGTGTTTTTTTGACATTTATTCTGAAAATAAAATAATTCAGACGTGTTTGTACAGTGGACTGTTCCTCATCAATATTTATGTCACAGATTTGCATAACTAAATGAAAACGATTTCAGCTAATCTAACCGAATGTACTAAAAGGCTTTCTAATTTGTAAAATCGAAAATAAAAACGATCACACTTGTGCATGTTGTTGATAACGCATTCCACTTAGTAGCGATATTCGTAAAATTTATTATTCATGCACAGTATGGTTCAAATTTTAATAATTTAAAGTTATTGGTTTTTTTATTAGAAGAAACAAAAATCTAGACATGAGTAAATTATTTCCTCTTTTGAATAGGCTTTCCTTTAGTAACATTATTTTCTGTATTCTCTTGAGAAGTTTTTCATTTCACGGCTTAGTATAATCGGAAAATTTTCCGCTGATTGGAATCAAAGCTTCATCGAGTATTTTGGCCATGGACCTCAAAAACGAAGGAATGCTAATGATTTATTTCCTGATTCGACCTAACTTTCAGTGCGGGAGATTTTTGAGATATTTTTAAAAGATTTCGTTTTTTAACAGGAACAGAAAAATTGCGGATATTACTAAGACTCTCGGATTTAAAAGATCAAATATATTAAATAAGTAGTTACAGGCCACAGACAATATAATTATTATAATTAATAAATTAAATAATATTTTATTATTTTTCATCTTAACCCTTTAGCTTATATGGTGAGAATCTATGGATAGTTATAGCGTGAAATAATTACAAAATTCGTTAAAAGATACTCATTTTCTTTTTTAAATTTAGGCACATTTTTTGATTAAGGAGTAGAGTTTTAAAACATACTTTTATTATTGTTTCGTTTAAAGGTTCAGTTTTTTAAACAAAATTTTGTTGTGATAAATGATAAATGATAAATATATGACTAAATTAGTTACTATACACTATTAACTGAAAAAAGAAACCTTGTCCATTTTACATATTTCAAAGGTGACAATTGGGTTTTATAGTGCGAAAGCTGTAATGGATACTTCACAGACTTTTTTCATGTTTATGATAAGAGCTTGTCCTCAAATAGTCTCAGTCACCTCAGAATCGAATGAATTTGTATAGAAAAGTGTGCTATCCTCGCATTTCAGAAATTTCCGTTCTCAGGAAATTTTATTGACTGAAGATGTTACTACCACTTTGATTTTTAACTTGGGGTAAGAGTATTTCCGAAATTACCCTATAAATTGATTTCAATTCTAAAACAACAGGTTTCTAGTATCCTCCATTATCATCTACCGCATTGACAACAAATATTGGGTTTATGCAGAGTTATATGAAAGTTATAACATTACTATGGACGATTTACTGTTATAAATCCTAACTTTTAACGATATTATTGTTTATATATGTAATGTGTTTTTTTTTCAACTTAATTCTTTTTATTTTTGACTTGTACTTTTTTTTTTTGACTAGAAATACTTTTTAATTCTTATTTGTTTTCATACTGTGTGAAATACAGTGTGATTTTTATAATGTAGCCTCTTGGCCAGATATATATTATATTATTTTTGTACAAATCTTTGTACAATAAAATTATTTCTCTGTTCTATTTCTTTCTATTCCAATTACTAATTATAAATAAAAATAATTGTATAGTTAAGAGATGAAAGAAATAACAATAATTTATTGGTTCATAACCAATTATTACATAGCTGTTATTACTGCCTGAATTGACAAGCCTATAACGTACCTCAACAATAAAATTGGAAATTTTTCCAAGAATAATTTATAGGCGGAATATAAACGAACTTTTCGAATTGTGACTTTGAATAACTTAACGGTGAAAACGTTGTGTATTAAAAACTGTACAAATACTTCTGTATAATCAAATTATTTATTCAATGATCAAAAATTACCCGGTTCTGTACTCAAAACCACGTAACGATATCAATAATTCCTAAGCGATCAATGCTAGTATTCATTTTTTGATGAGAAAATACAGTTGAATCATAATGCCGAAAGCAAATTATTTGGTACCGCAAAGCTTGGAGTGACCTTGAAATTTACCAGCTTAAAGATTTTATTAAAATATTTATTTATTTAAATTAACAACTATAATAGTATCAAATCATATCGTAATGCAATAAGTAAATATCATCAACGATATGTAATGGCATGGCATTTAATCAATTCTAGAGCCAACCCACTGGTTGTATCAAATAACAGATTTAAGTTAGAACGTCACAAGGCCATCTTCTTTTCAGACTCCTCTGAAGATTACCGGAAATCGAAGAGAAACACAGGCTTGAAACAATTTGGTTTGCGTGGGTATAAAGGCCATAAAAGGATTGAAACGGGTAAGGGCCAAATTAGGAACAAATGGGAAATTAGGATCATATTAATGATTTTATTCGTAACAAAGTATGAAGCATAAATGGTGACTATAAAGGTTTTACGAAGGATTTTGGATTGTATCTGAGAGGAATTGGACGACTTAGAGCAGTCCCAACACTTTACTCCGTAAGTCCAACTAGGTCACATAGTAGCCATGTATATGAGTCTGTTGTAATTACTTGGGGGCTTAGAGCGTTTGTCTAGTAAGTATTGAAGTAACCTAAAATAGCGAGGAGTTTCTAGTCGTTTGACTGTAGTATGAGAATTCCAAGTTAAACGTTTGTCACTGGTGTTTAACATTGCACCTGCTAAATTGTTTTTCTGTTCCAATAGCAAGATGTCATGAACTCTGCTCTATGATAAGAAATGCATCTTATGGCATTAATTTTATTTTTTTTTTAAATTATGACTACTTCTACAATTCATACTGATGAATTTTTCCTTTTGAGCTATGTAAGTTTACCAATGCAAAACTCCCCTGAAAATAACTGAAAGCTAACATGAATCAATTATCTATTATCACTAATATTTATTGATATATTAAGAAACTGAAGGAGTCATTTTTAAGACTAATATACTAATCTGACGGAAAGTTAAACGAATCATGAAATAATTGTTCTGTTAGACGCTATTTTATGAATCACATAGGTGAAGAGAACAGAGTTGAACGGACTCCTGGTAGCTCAGTGGTTTAGAGCTCTGCGCCCGAGATGCAGACAACCCGGGTTCGAATCCCAGCCAGGACATATCTTTTCTCCTCAAAACAGCAAAGTTATATAAACTAATGTGTGCATTTATTGATTTACATTATTCTGCGAAATTGCATCCACAATCAATATATTAGATAACTGTCAGATGTCTCATTAATTAACTAATTATAACAAATACTTCTTGTTATAATATTTAGTAAATAAAAGTCCAGTCTTAGATTTATTTTAATAAGCTTTATTGCAAGTATTACAAGAGCACACTTTTTTTGGTTTTTCTATGGAGGCTCAACTACTGTTACAAGCAGTGTTGCCACATCTCCCTCCTTTTATTTAAATTCAAGAATAACATAGAAATAAAATAAAATTGATTGAAACATAAAATGAATTTTCAAAATAGATACGAAATAAATCAACACCACAATTTATACAATTAAAGTTCAAGTCATTCTTCCACCAATCTTCTTGGCTTAATAATTCGCCATTCATATCTAGACATAGCAGAACTATCTTGTGGATGCTGAGGTGAATGAGCCGGAACCAGCTGAGTCTCATCAGTCTTCGATTCATTACTTTCAGCACTCTCCAATGTGGGATCATTTTTCTGCTCTCCATCATTGGCAGAAGGACTTCCCGATTTTCGGAGATGGACCGAATTTCTAACTAAGGTTTGTCCATCCTCAGTCCTTATTATGTAGGACCTGGGCGCTGATCTGGGTTTAATAATCTGGGCGGACTACCATCTCCTTCCTGTTCTACGGACCACACTTTCACCCTCATTGAACCCTCTTCTCTCCTGTGATGTTTTATCATAGTATATTTTAGCCTTTTGCTGTTTAAACTCCTTATCCTCCTTCACCTTAACAACATTTGGCAGAAGGTTTTCCTCAATAGTTGGGAGCACTGTTCTTAGTTGTCTGCTCATCAGTACTTGTGCTGGGCTTACTGACAATCCTGTAATTGGGCAGTTCCTATACTCCATTAATCCTAAATTGAAATCATGTCCAGATTTGTAACATTTTCTCATGAGGCTTTTACAAATACCAACTGCTTTCTCCACCATTCCATTTGATTGTGTATAGTGTGGACTAGTGTTAGTCAATATAATTTCCCATCCTTGACAAAATGTTTGAATTCAAAGGATGAGAAAGGCATATTATCAGCCCCAATTTCATCAGGGATGCCATGAGTGGCAAATATTGGTTTAATAGCCTTAATTGTTTCTTCAGCTGTTTTATATGGCATCTTTACAACATCAAACCAGGCTGATAAGTAATCCACTACTATTAAGAAGGAATAGTTTCCTAATTGGAAGAAGTCCATACCGACCCGTTGATAAGGCCTTGATGGTACAGGGTAAGGCAATAAAGGTTTCCTTATATTTTTATTCCCAAAAGCCTCACATATTTTACATTTCAATACATGCTCTTCAATATCTGAGTTAATTTGCGGCCAGTAAAATATTTGTCTTGCCCTTGCTTGTGTTTTGCTGATTCCCAAATGTGGACTATGAAGCTTCTCCAACATTTCTTTCCTCAAAGAAATAGGCACCAACAGCTTTCGGCCAACAAATACTAAGTTTCCACTAACACAAATTTCGTCTTTAAATTTGTAATATACTTTTATTTCTTCAGGTACATCTTTACGATTGACAGGCCATCCTTTCATATAGTACTGCACAAGGCATTGCAATGTCTTATCCTTGGCGGTTTCTTCTTCGAGAATCTTTTTCCTTCTAGGTGTGACCTGCAATTGATAATTATTAGATGCTACTTCATGAACTATCTCACTAATCCAATCTTCTTCAGAATTGATGTTTTCCTCATTTTCACAACCTCTTGACAGCAAATCAGCAATATATAATTCCTTTCCTGGCACATATCTCAAATCTAAGTCATATTTAATTAATTTAAGAATAATCCGCTGCAATCTGGGTGATGGTATTTCTCCAACATTCTTTTTAATTAGAGACACTAGAGGTTTGTGGTCTGTTCTGACAAAAGTTTTACGGCCATAGATGTATAAATGAAATTTAGATGTTGCTAAAAGAAGACTTAATAATTCCTTTTCAATTTATGCGAAATTCTTTTCTGTTGGTGACAACGACCTTGACACATAGGATATAGGTTTTTCCTCCTGCATAAAACAGCATCCTATTGCATCCTTAGATGTATCAAAGTGTGGAATTTTTTTAATTAATTCTTTAATAATTTTTGAAAGCATTGAATGGGCTCCTGTCCAAATAAATTCCACATTACTTTTCAAAAGGTTACGCAAATTAGAAGTTAAGTCAGCAAAATTTGGAATAAAATTTCTTATGTAATTAAGCATGCCCAAAATTCTCTGTAATTCCTTCTTATTACTAGGGTTCTCCAAACTTTTAATAGCTTCTATTCTCTTTGGGTCAATTTTCATCCCATTTTTATTAAACTCAAACCCCAAAAATGTAATTTTATCAGTTTTATATTGAAATTTACTAGGATTAAATTTTAAATTACTTGACCGAGCCCTTTCTAATACTCTAATTAACACTTCATCATGTTCTTTTTCGGTCTCGGTTGCAATTAGAATGTCATCAAAATATATTATAAGTCCAGGAATATCTGAAAATATGGAAGTGTTTACTCTTTGGAACTCCTCAGGGGCGTTGGATCCACCGAATGGAAGTCTGAGGAACTAATAGCACCCAAAAGGTGTTGAAAACGCGCACAAGTTAGATGATTCTTTGTCCAGTTTAATTTTATAAAAGCTCGCCTTAAGATCAAGTAAAGAAAACCAACATTTACCTGATAACTGAGAATTTACTTCTTGCAAGGTAGGTATTAACGCAGGTGTTTTAATAATGGCTTTGTTCAGATCAGTTGGGTCCAAGCATATTCGAAGGCCTCTATCTGATTTTTCGATAACTACAAGATTGCTGAGCCATGTCACCGGACAATCCACTTTTTCAATAATTTTTTCTCTCTCCAACATATTCAACTTTTCTTGCAACCTATAAAGATACTCTTCTAGGAGGTCTGATGACTGGTGCTACAGATTTATCCACTTTAATGTGACACTCATAATTTTTTATCAGCCCAGTTCCCTGAAATATGTGTTCATTCCTCTTCAAAATTTCCATTTTCTTTTCATTATCAACTGTAAGTTCATTTATTCTTTGAATTAAGTTTAATTTAACACAACCATGCAACCCAAGTAATGGTTTGATTTTATTATTGTTTGCATCATCCACTACAACAAAACTGAGTTGGCAATTCCTCACTTTATTGGCACTACATTTTAAATTAATAACTCCTGACGATTTTAACTGATTTCCTCCAAATACCCCCAGAATTATTTGTCTATTATTATATATATATATGGTCAGTACTTACTCCCAATTTGAACAGACAACTTATTGGCATTACATTAACCTCAGCTCCCGTATCAAGCTTGAACTCCAATTCCTTGTTATTAATATTTAAACTTTGGGACCACTGTAAACTATCAATTTTACAATTTTTCTTTGAGCTCTCAACTAATTCACAAGAGTCAATAAGGGACTACGCCTAATCCTGTTCACTTTCATATTTATTTTGCTGAACTAAACTTATATTTTTCTTGTTTTTACAACATGCAACTGCAAAATGATTTGGCTTATTGCATAAGCTGCAATTCTTTCCATATGCTGGGCAATTATTGGCTTTATGTTTATTTCCACACTTCCGACACTGATAGTATACCGCATCATAATTGTTGTTCACACCACTGCTGTAATTCCCATTTTTAAACCTAAGATTATTATTATGTTTCCTGCCTTCATCATTAGCTGTGTTATAATAGGATTTATTGTTACCTCTTTTTAATCCATGTACTTGTACAGATTTATCTTGTATTATTTTAACTTGTTCCTTTGTAGTTTCAGAAACTTTTACAGCATCGACCACTTTAATTAAATCTAGTTCACTATCTCTTAATATTCTTTCCTGTAGACCTTGATCTTTTAAGTGTAAAACAATTTGATCCCTAATTAAGGATTCTAACTGATCAACAAATTCACAGTTTGCTCCAATAGTGCGAAGCACTGTCACATAATTGTCAATAGCCTGACCATCAAGCCTCAATGTTTAAAAAAATTTTTTTAGAGCAGAAAACACTTTATTGAAGCATTACAATCTGCCTGTTGTGGGCAATAAGTAATGGTGCTATGTAGCTTACAATCATTCCATAAAAAATCAATGTTATAAACGAAATAAATGCATATATAAATATATACAAGCGAAAAAAATATATACAAAAATAAAGTAAAAAAAAAAAAAAAAAAAATATATATATATATATATATATATATATATATATATATATAATAGAAAAATATAATAATAATAAATAAAACATGAAAGAAATATACTGTACACATTCGTACTCTATTTACAACTTGCCTGGTGTCCCCGAACTGAGCTTCTTCCTCATGAATGAGGGCAAAGCAGGAGTCCGGGAGGCCCCAGCCCCCTTTCCCAGCCGCGTCACTGGCATTAAACGCCAATGGAAGCTGGTTAAGGGCGCTTCGCACACACACAGGTCTTGAGTGGAGAATCTGGCCAGTGCCAATACTCCAAATAACATTATTATATCAGGTCTCGAGGTCATTGCCAGTTTAGGCGGCGGGGTGGGTTATATGGATGTGTGGAACTGTATAATGACTGAGCCAGGGGATTGGGATGACAGGCAAGGTTTTGGTGAAAGTTTGAAAATTTAGTAGGGATGAGATCGAGGACGAAAGGAATGTTGAGATCATTATGGAGGGTTTTGTTGGACACATACTAAGGAGTATTGACAATAGTTCTCTTTGGATTGAAAGGATTGAATGCGTCTGATATTCGATTTTTTCGCGGTCCCCCACAGTTCCAGTCCATAGGTCCAAATAGGTTTGATGGTGGTCTTGTATATTAGTAGTTTATTGTCTATCGAAAGATGGGAGGTCCTACATAGTAATCTGTATAGTTGGCTGAATCGTCTGTTAAGTTCATGTCTTTTGAGTCTGGTATGAGGATTCCATGTAAGTCTTTTATCTAGGAGAAATCCAAGGTATCGTACTGTGTCGGAAATGGGTAGGACTTTTTCATTAAATTGGACAGAAGGACATGCTCCCCGGCGAAGTGTAAAAGTCACGTGTTTGCATTTTTCCTCGTTGACTTTGATCCGCCATTGGTTACACCAAATTTCAATGAGTGAAAGGTGCCTTTGGAGGTTCAAGGAAGGATAGGATGGCTGTGTCGTCTGCGAACGTTGCAAGGAAGGTTTCAGGAGTTGTTGGGATATCAGCGGTGTACAATATGTATAGGATAGGACCCAAGACGCTGCAATGGGGGACTCCAGCTTGAATTGGGTAAAGATTGGAGTATTCGTTACCACAGCGTACTTGGAAGTAGCGATCAGAGAGGTAGGATCGAAGGACTAGGAATAAGGATTGAGGTAACTGGGTTTTGAGCTTGAAAAGCAAACCGGCATGCCATACCCGGTTGAAAGCTTGTGCTACGTCCAGAAATGCGCCTGTGCAGTATTGTTTGTGATCAGCAGCAGAGAATACGTGATCGACAACTCGGAGACCCTGCTGGACCGTCGAGTGCCTGGGACGGAATCCAAACTGGTGTGAAGGAATATCATTGGATTCTATTATGGGTAGGATTCGTTTCAGGAGGATTTTTTCGAAAATTTTGGAAAGAATAGGAAGCAGGCTGATGGGTCGGTATGATGATGTGGCATTGGGTGGCTTGCCAGGTTTAGGGAATAGGATGATGACGGAGTGTTTCCACAGCAAAGGGAAGTGAGTTTTACGAAGGATACAGTTATATAGGTAGGTAAGGAAAATAATCCCTTTTTGAGGAAGATGTTGAAGGATCTGGGTGGTTAGAAGGTCATGTCCAGGAGATTTGCGGACTTTTAACTTTTGTAAGAGGAATTTGACCTCAGAAGGATTTACCGCAGTTTAAAAAATTTATGCCGCTCAAACAACACATTCTTCTTTTCTTTACAGTAGTTATCATATTTCGTAATTACAGCGTTATATGTCAACTTTTCACTAGATATTCCAAAAATATTAAAAATAGCCAAACCTTCATCACCAATCACGTTGAGTAAAATTGCTGTTTTAACTTTATCTTCTTTTTTATCCTTCTCGGTTGCTAACAATAGTTTTCCAATTTTTGTTTCCAGTTTTTCCAACTTTCCGCGATACTGCCCGAAAACGTTAATTCTGCAGGAGGTTTGAACTCCATCGTAAAACGAGGTTGGTCGTATCTTATTATCACTGTGTGTACACTTATTCGACTATTTACTTTGTTAATCACTCGGTTTCACCTGACACCATGTTATAATATTTGGTTAATAAAAGTCCAGTCTTAGATTTATTTTAATAAGCTTTATTGCAAGCATTACAAGAGCACACTTTTTTTGGTTTTTCTATGGAGGCTCAATTACTGTTACAATCAGTGTTGCCACACTTCTAAAAAAATATAAATAATAAGTAGTATATCTAAGAATTAATTTTTTAGCCGAGCAACAGAATAAATAATGAGAATAAACAATGATGCAGTAACCTACCAAACAAATCTGTTATACAATATATAAAATAACAATAAATAGCACTGTGTGTGAGTGCATGTGTGTAAGGCTATTTAAACAAACACACACACACACACACACACACGCGCGCGTTATGTACGACTGAGATTTTAGGTTACCCATGCCGCATGGAGTTACAGTTGTTGGTTTCACCGATGATGTGGCAGTTGTGGTCGTGGCAAAATATATTGAGGAGATTACCCTAATTGCCAAGCAAGCTGTCGCTATTATTCGAAGATGGCTATAAGAGTCTCACTTTGATCATCGAAAAGAAATTCCTGCAATTAATGCTGAGACTACCGCTATTTTAGCCACCGCCGAGCCAAACTATCGTATTACCACCATCAGCTCCTTTTCATCGCTCCAACGCCTCAAAAACGTCTTCGCCTATGTCCTCCGCTTCGTAAACAACTGCCGAACCGCAAAATCTCATTTGTAAATCTGGTGTACTGTCTGTTTCAGAACTCCAAGACAGCATGAATTTATGTGTCCGCCTGTCCCAGGAACAATACTTCCATACTGATCTTAAGACTAAGTCCCCTGAAAAAATGTGTCAAGCTATTAAACCGTTATCACCCTTTATTGACAAGCTGGGTTTTCTCAGGGTGGGCGGCAGGCTAAGGCATTCAGATCTCACGTATGATGCAAAGCACCCACTCATTTTGCATAAGATATCGCATGTAGCAACCCTCATTTGTGGCTGGTATCATCAAAGCACAATTCACGGAGGCCCTGGCCTAATGCAGGCGTTCATTCAACGAAAATATTGGATACCAGGACTTCGTCAACTAATACGGATGCGCATATTTAGGGGAAACTACGAACCACCTCCGGTTCTATTACATGGCCTACCAGTAAATTGATACCCCTTCCAATAAACTAAAGTTACTTTTCATTTTTTTTTTTGTACATATTTTTCCATTGCAAGTTCGCTTCTTCTGTTCTAAAGTTTCATTTCACCTAATTACAAAATTGCTATCAATTTTGGGTGGGCGGTATGTTTAGCACTGTATTTATTTACTTTGAGTTCTAATTTCTGTTTAATTCCGGATGAGCGTGTTTACAGTTAACAGGATTAAAACCCTCTACCCGGAGTCTAGTCTATTGTAAACCTCCGCTGAAACAAGTTGCCCCCCGCTTGCAAAACCGCATTTATCCCCCGCATTTTCCTACATCTATTATTGTTATACCGCTTCCTGAACCTGTTGGTCACCGCTTATTCTACACCGCTCCTTTCATTCTCCCTCTTATGTTACACCGCCACTTCCTATGTTTTATGACCGAATTGAGAGGACCGGCATTGGACGTACGCCACCGCGGTAAGCTCAAATCTACGAGACGTCAGTAAGGAGAGGAGTGTCCGGCAAGATTCGGTGAGTCAGTTTTTTATTTCCTTGCCTGATTATTTCCTTACCTTGTTGCCTTACTGTCCGAGGACGACTTGCCGGGTAGCATCGTATTCCAGTTTAAATATTTTGTTTTTAATTTAATTTAATTTGTTTTGTTTTTAATTTTATCAGTTATTTTACTTTTTTTTCTAATTTTTGAACCGCGTTTCATACAGCGACTGTAAAGAATTAATGAGTCGAACGACAGCAGGTTCGTCGATAGTTTCATTTGACGGTAGATATCTATTACAGATTGTAATTTGAAATGTAAGATGAACTTTGCACACTGCCTGAAGTTCGCAATTGATGTCAAGAGGTTCTGAACGATAACACAGGCCAACAAAAAAAACCTTTTTGAAAACTTTTTTAATTTTAATAGCTGATCTTGATAGATTTTTATGTGCTGAATCCAAATCTGCTCGTAGTTTTTATGTATCACCCTTAGTTTCCAAGCAAAATGTATTTTATTATATAGTCTAATACCCATTTACAGTATATAGGGAAATCAATGAAACACTGTAGAATCGTAAAAATGGTTTGTATTTACAGTAAAATACTTGGAATAGTAATTTTATGTGATGATACAAGGTTCACTTGTCAACTGGAATTGGTTTATATTTTCTTTCCCTTTTTTCCTTGAAGCTTCTTGTGTAGCTTTTCCTGCGATGAATAGCTTGCTGAACTTCCCGGTGAAGTGACCAACAGTAATCCCCCATCATGTTGGTATTCCAGCGGCCCTGGTAACGTTTTTCCATCACTTTAACGTCCTGGTGAAAACGCTCACCTTGCTCCTCACTAACATCTCCTAAATTTTCCGGGAAGTAATCGAGGTGGCTGCTCAAAAAGTGAACTTTCAGGCTCATCAAACATCCTAACTGTTCAAATTTTTTTAACATGTTAGCAACAATAGCCTTATATTCTGGGTCTTTTTCATTTCCCAAAAACTTGGTGACAACTTGCTTGAATGAAACCCATGCTTCCTTTTCATTTGAGGTCATTGTGGATTCAAAGTTAACGTCAAACATCATTTTTCTAATATCAGGCCCGGTAAAGACGCCTTCTTTCAGTTTAGCTTCTGAAAGGTGTGGAAACTTCTGACAGAGATATTTGAAACAAAGCCCATCTTTAGGCAAAGCCTTTACAAACTGTTTCATGAGACCTAACTTAATATGTAGTGGTGGTAGGAGCACGTTTTTTGGATCTACAAGGTTTTTGCGTAAAATGTTCTTCTCGCGAAAATTGTTGTTCTCTCTTCCTATACACATGAATGCTGGTTCCAGCCGCCAGCAAGTTCTTTTCTTTTAGCCTAGAGCCAAGCAGTTCAGCTTTTTCTTTTGTTAAGCCCAGATCCCTAACTAAGTCATTAAGCTCGACCTGAGTGAACAATTTAGGCTCTACATTTTCTGTAACACATTGGAATTCTTCATCGTGTTCATCTAACTCCGACTGTACATCAGAAAATACTTCTGTTTCAATAGAATTTAAGTCCTCTGGTGGTTCCGGGATTGGCAAATCTACACCGTGCCCTACTGGTCGGATGGCGGACGGAAGGTTAGGGTAGCTTATTACCTTCTTGTTCTTAGAGTTATGACCAGTAATATCTACACTGCAAAAGTAACAGTCATCGGAATGATTTTTTGGTTCCCTCCATATCATGGGAACAGCAAATTTAAAGTGTTTTTTCTCTTTTTTTGACCATTTCCTGAGGTCTTCAACACATACATAACATACCTTATGCGGTGCCCAAGATTTATCCTGGTCTCCAAGTTTGGTTCCAAAGTATGCTAGATAAACCTTTTTCACAAAGTCTGTAATGTTTCTTTGGTGCTTTTTAATAACAAACTCACCACAAATATAACAAAAACTGTCAGCAGAGTTTTTACAGCCGCGATGAGACATTGCACTGAGCACATGTACAGGAAACGTAAAAGTGAGGTTATGTTGAAAATAAACAAAACATCAGCTGTTTAGCATGTGTTTCAGCAGTGCTGCCAACATCATCTTTGTTCATTAGACCTATTTTTTCATGTTATCTTAACTATGAAAAAGCTGTTAAATTCTAAAAATATTTCTTTATTTCATGAATTTAACTATAAAATGTGAATAAATGGTGGGTGATACAACTTTTTAAGCATCATATTTGGATTCAGCAACCTAAACAACATAAGAATAAGGTATTTTCATTAAAAAAGTTTTTTCATCGTTGGCCTGTGTAATCAGTCAGGACAGCAGTGAGGACTTCACCGCAGCCTCTATTGTTTGAGACTTTGTCATTTCTATAAATTTTAAAAATTTTCAGGGAAAAGCAGGGAAACAGGGTTTTAGGCAAACTACAGCTGGGTTTTTATCTGTGACTAATAGTTCAAGTTCTTCAAATTGGGTTGAGACATCATTGCAATTCCAATAAATAATCGACATTATAATGTATTGAGTAAATAAGCTAGATGAGTGTTAGAGGGTGGATATAAGATATAATAAATGATAATTCGGGACAGATGATATTCAAATATTTAACAATAAGTAAGTATTTATAAATTAAACGAAAATCAAACAAAAGTTTATATACATTATTGCTAGAATAAATAATATATAAATAGTACGTTTTTATGTGTTTTTTCTACAGCTATATTTTCAAACGATTTGTTTTGGGAGTTCGGGAATCTCTCTTTATATTTGGAAAATCTTGCATGAGCGATCAAGGGCGTTATGTGGACCACAGCGATTAATACATTTAGGTGCCTCTTGGCATTTATTCCGTTGATTGTGTCTGGCTTTCCGCACTGTATACAGGCAGGCGTCTTATTACATTTAATGGCACTGTGGTTAAAGCCTAAACATTTGAAACAGCGCTCTGCAGCGAAGGGAATTAGGGATGTAAGGCTGGACAAGTATATTATCAAAGCAGCATACTTTGATTGTTTTGGGAGTTATAGGTGATGAGAATGTTGCAATGTATTTGTGTGTAACTATTTCGGTGCCATTTTTTTAATTTTAATTCTTGTGATATAGTGAACTGTTTCATTTAATTCTTTTTTTATTTCTTCGATTTCCAAATATTGGAAATCATAAACTTTTATGATGCCTTTACTATAGTTTAAAGTTTCTTGGGGGGGTTACTTCTGGAAATTCTCCTCCACAATCTTTACAGGATAATACGGATTGGGATTGAGGTCTCTTAAATGTTTCAACTAACAGTGAACCGTCCCTTAATTTTATATTTTTTTTATCTTATCATACCAGGCCCGTTATAAATGTATTGTTGAAAAAGGGAGACACTTTCGTAAACCGCTCATCATCTCTTTTAATAGTTATAAATGTGGGACTGTTTTTTGTTTTCTTCATGTATAAACATCCTATCAGGTGAGGCTTTCATCCTTCCTCTATGACGTTTTCTTTTAGCCAAAGGGCTAAGTGCGTCATCTGTGTCTCCCATAGTTTAGGAGATTAGTAATACACTAATAGTAATGAATATATAAAATAAAAAATAGAAAAACAAAAGAAAATGGAAAAGAAGAAAACCAAAAATAAATAATAGAAAAGTAGATAAGAATAATATTAAAATAAATCTATTCTTATTAAATTGTAAAAAATAAAAATAAAAATGTAATTGTTATGGGTTAGTTCTCTTATCTGTTTGGTAATCACTCAAAGCTCTGAGCAACGTCCGTCCTCTTCCGAGACCTAAACACAACCTCTTCTCGTAGTTATTGGCTTGGTATAGAGTTGTAACGGGAGTAAAATAGCATAGTGAAGGTTATAAACAGCCGGGTGACCAATGAGGTTTTGTGTGAAATGGATTTGCCACTGCCTTAACCATTTTATTTATTTTATTGCATTCAATAGTTATTACTTGACCAACATTAATTAATATTCATTTTTTAGTTTATTATTACATAGTTTTTATTTATTTGTATTACAGTGGCAAATCCATGCGTAACCTGCCCCAAGCCGTTTATAACCTGAAATATACGAATCTAAAAATTGTAAAATTCACATTGTATGATATAAAAATTGACAATTGTTAATAATACTGAAATAAAGAGTTTTGTTTGAAGCATACCTCTTTAAAGAGTTGTAATTGAAGCAATAGAGTTTTAATAGCTGTTTTCAATCCAATTCTTAACTTAGCCCCTTATTCACTAGGAAATCCTTAATTACAGGAACCTCATTTTGAAAAAAAAATCGACCTCTTATTCACCGGGGCTGTAGGTATAGTATCTATATGTAATAATAATAACGTCTAAAAAAAAATTCGTCAAAAGTTACTTTTAAAAGCAAGTATCCTATTAATGGCCATTTTAAACTAAAAAACATTCCAAAAAATCAAATTTTGTGCTTATGGTAGGGTGTTTGCGTATAATGAATATAAATACTATGCAACTCAACAGTTAATCAGTTATTAAAAATAGCAAATTCATTAATCATTAAAATTATAATCAGCAAAATTAGTGAGTCGGTTGTCTCCTACATTCATTCATCTCTACAAATTCTATCCCATAAAGTTATGAAGTTGGAAGCCGGATATAGGAAATATAATGATAAAATATATAGGAAAATTCCAAAAAATAAATATCTAATGTTTTACAGTTAAAAATATAAGTTATAAGACAATTAAGATAATAAGTAGCCCAGTAGCTAGAGGGAAATAAATTATTTCATCTGTTAACAACAGTCGTGGTTGGTCCCTGTGAAATCTGATGACTACTGGATCTCACCCACCGTCTATTTAGTGGGTACCCTAAAGTGGGCAAAAATTTGATGGTTGAGCATGAGGTTTGACAAATTATCTCCCTTCCCAACACTTTGTTCTGGAAGCAGTACAGTCTCTGCAATTTACTGAACCCAATTTTTTTTGTATATAGTATGCAATTTATTTATTTGTTATTTTATCACTGGATTATTCGAAACTGAAAACTTTGGCAACTATAAATGCCTGTACTGCGGATAATAATAACAAATTTACAACAAAGCCTTTATCCCTGTAGAATATATTGATATTTAGTATTTATCCTTACTTTAGCTAATATATTACAAATCTACAGTACGTGAAGCTATACAATTTGTAAGAACCAATAAATGATCCCTTACGAAATACTGAACCTTCTGAATGAGTAAAGCTTTGCATTGCAGAAGACGAACTATAACCTAAGCTCCTGTAGGACCGGTTTAGAAATAAGGTCTCGAAGGTAATTAATTTATCCCTGCACTCTCATATCCATTAACCTTTTAACGCTGCTTTTAGGTAATTTCCCTACCGACCTGAATAGTCAAAACCAGGGTCCCTAAGTTCACAATGAATTCATATCTTTCTGAATTATAATTAAATAGAATATATATTAGAATGTTGGTCTTCAATTAAAATCATTCAGTAATTAACAATAATATTATTATAAGTACTACCTAAAACACATCGTGACTATAACATGATCCTTTCTTATCTTGCACCATTTAGATTTATTAAACTATGTTTTAACAACCCATTATGTTAATTTTAAATCTACAAATGAATTAACAATAGAAATATTTCAATTTTGCAGGTTAATGATAGATAAATGGATTTGTAGGAACATGTCTTCATTTTTTTTACTCAAAAAGTCAATTGCTATCAACAATAATAACATGAATAATAACTGCAGCCCTGGTAAATGACTGATTAGGTCGAGTTTTAGGTATCAGTTCCGCAGGTTATCGTTTCGAGTAAAATCACAAATTCCAACTTTTTATTCATTTCATTTGTAATAATATTCTCGAAAATGAAAATAATTTTAGTTCCGACTATATTTAGTAACTATTACTTATTGTATGTAGATTTAAGAACCGCCACTCACATACTATTAGGGTTATTTCATCATCTATACTTCGAAATGTTTGTTAAAACGTTCATTTCTTAATTACATGTAAAATGAATTATACACATTCCCCACGATTACTCTCTTTATTTCATACTAAAATTCAATATTATTTTTATATTCGAGAATGTTAAGAAAGAAAACGAATAAAGATATAAAGCTTGTATTTTAACTCGAAGCGACAACCTGTGGGACTGATACCAAATTTTCTTCAAAATGAGTTTCTTTTACTCTTGATAGAGGAACAGTTTTATTTTCGCAGCCGATCAAGCGCTAAGTCAGGCATTGACTTAAAATGGAGTAACTCCTTAAATTACAATACCATTTCAAGCCCAAAACTACCAGATTGACATAAGTCCGTTCCTAAACACAATTAATTCAACCTGGACAAAGAAAGTCTTGGCCAGAGTAAAATAATTTTTAATATTTCCTAATATTCACAAAACATTCTCTCAAGCACCATCTCGGTAGAGCTATGTGCTGAGCTATGTTGAGCTATGTGTATAGCTGAGAGAAGCTACTATTTCCTATTATTCACGGGCAATATCTTCTCCTCAGTGGCCTAATTTTCTTATTTTCAGTAGCGAAAATTCTCTCTCCCTCTGCCTCTCTTAACTCCTTGCCCCGTCCACTCTATAAACATCATATCTCAACTAATTGATTTATATATTCCATGTAATTAGCATTATAAAATAATATGCCCAAGATCGCGGGTTCGCAACCAGGCTAGGGAGGTGACGTAGAATGGTGGTCCCGAGACTATTCGATGTCAGGTACACGTTAAAGATCTCTATCCTGATTATAATAGGATTGGCAATGTAACGGACTGCGATAATTTAAGATTAGATTTAGGTGTAGATATATAGTTATACATATTTTATTTAATAGGAAAGTATTGTAAGACAATTCATGCCAGTATTTGTGCCCCTGTCAGCAATTCATACCGTCGATTCCAGCTCGTGAAAGGAAATGACGTAAGCAATTCCTTTCTGGGAATATCCGATCGAGTCAAATCTTAAAGACGTTAAAAATAATTATGAAATTCTTGGGATGATTATTACCACCAGATCGCAGCACGTTACGGCCCAGGGTTAAGAATGATGACGTTAGCTGGAATAATCCTTCAAATAGCGCACCGTTTTTCCAAAAAAGTCAGAGTGGCAGACTGGTACTAGTGAGAAGAGGAACCTGAGCAACAAGACACCAGATGGAAGGTAGGAACTTTGCTTTATACTGTAGTCAGACTTTTATTCTGGGTTTAGCCCGCTTGTAATTCAGTTTTCGATAGAATCAATCAACCCTGACCATTAAATAATTTCTTTTTCCTTCGTTGCAACTAGAGATGGATCAAAATTTATTATATTATTATTAATTAGCGGTTATGCGGGAATGATTGCTGATGGGGAATGTTGACTTTGTAGTTATTAGTGTATAGAATTATTTTTATAGATAAGGGGTTTGATGAGTGTTATTTTCATATGTCATATGTAACTTTTAGTTCAATATATTATAGTTTGGTTGTTGATAGATAAATGTGTGGGGTTTATTTCTTCACCTAGTTTCCCCCTGTACATGTAAATTTCCCACTCCCTCTCCCCTCCCAGCTCTTTCTAGGTTGCCATAGGGTCCCAGAGAATAGCAGCAGGTAACAATTTGGTGTCAGGTGTGGGGTCTAGGTTGCAAAAACACCGAATAAAGTGAACCCAGTTAGAAAATGACGGAAAGACAGAAAGAGTTGGAGGAAGCGGTAAGGAAGTTACAGAAAGCCAACGCGGACTTTGCCACCGAGAATGAATCCCTGAAGAAAGAGAAGGAGACGTGGACCCAGCAGACCATGACGTCATCGGGCGGAAATATGGCCCGGAGGGACTTGAATCTACAAAATATGGTTAAGCCATGGTCGGGAGCCCCGGGGAGCCCCTCCATCGGGCAGTTTTTCCAGAAATTAGATAAGATCGGACTACTGGGGAATTGGAGTGAAGAGGACAAACTAATTATTGCCGAACAAAAGCTGGGAGGCATGGCTGAGAAATTTCTGGAGTCCAAACCCGAACTGGTAAGAGCAGGAGCCACATACGATTTACTGAAAACAGAATTAATTAAAAGGTTTGTGGATCCAAGAGAGAGAGAAAAACTCGAAGGAGAACTGAGTGAGGCGAGACAGGGAGCGACCGAACCAGCTATAGAGTTTGCGGACCGAATCCGATCTATTGGGGCACGGATAATAGCCAGCATCGAAGAGGAAGAAGAGAGGGGAATATTATCGAAGCACATTGAAGGCCGGGTGCTAGCAGCCTTCAGGAGAGGACTGAGACCAGACACTGCGCGAATGGTGCAAGCTTTGGCCCCGAACACACTCGAAGAAGCCATCAGTAGGGCTGAACCCTTTGACAGGAACGAAGGGACAATTAGAGAAAATAGGTGTAGGAGCCGACCACGTACTCAAGGACCTCTTAGGGGGAATACAAACCCTCGCTACAATAACAGGGCCCCAAAAGAACAAGACCTGTCGTAGACCCCGGCTACAGGTCAAAGAGACAGAAGGGGTTCCACCGTCTGGTGCCAGGAGTACAAGGCCAAGGAAAGGGAACAATCTCAGTGGTAATGGATATTGAAGGAGTAGAACATGAGATGTTAGTAGATACGGGGGCCGAGGTAACTCTAATCAGATCCGCCATCCCGAGGGTGCCTCTAGAGCCGGCAAAAGTAAGAGCCAAGGGCGTGACGGGACAAGCATTGAGAATCGAAGGAACCCAGCGGCTAAGATGCAAGTTGAGAGACAAGGAGTTTCAGCATCCCATCCTTATTTCCCCGCTCGACCTGCCAGGTGATGGAATTATTGGGATGGACCTGCTTGCCAAGGTAGGAGCCCGAGTACTCATCCGAGAGCGGCGACTGGAACTTGATAAGATGAATGAGGAAGCACGAGTTCGGAGAGTAGAAAAAGAAGACCAGGAAGGGAAAATAAAAACTTTGTACCAGGCCATTGCGGACTTGGAGAAGAAATGGTATCCCACCCGAGAACGGACCGAACAGGAGGAAGAGAAACCTCAACTACAGATAGAGCGCCTCCGAATAAAGAACATCAAGAAGAAGAAGAAACAACGAGCGGAGAAACGACTGGCAAAAAGGAAAGCACACAAGAGGGAGGAAAATCGGCGGCAAGACCCTCCAATGGAATTAGAAGAACAAGGATTAGTGACTTGCCTCGCACCAGTTAGAATACCGCCCTATAGTGAGACGATAATACGAGGCCGAGTGATGGGAGAAGAACATTCCAACGTGGTGATCGAACCTGTAGGTTTAAGGCAAGGAGGGGTCAGAGTCGCCCGTTGTTTGTCAGAAGTCCAAGGGAGGAGCGTATGGGTCAAGGTGGCGAATGTTTGCCCTCAGGAGGTCATCCTGGATAGAAACCAGACTCTAGGAGTGGCATCTAGATGGAAGGAGAATAGGGAAGGAAAAGGCCAAGCGAATGGGGGAATCACGAATAGGAAAGGAAGCGGCGTGGAAGTAGGATTGAGAGCGATCGGGGCGACAGAGCCCGGCTGGGACCTAAGCCATCTGAACACGTCGGAGAAGGCAGAGATAGAACCGCTGCTACGGAGGTATGCAGAGCTATTCTCACCACCTGGGAAGGAAGGCTGCACCCTTGGGGTCCAACATCAAATACCCACAGGGGACGCGCGCCCAGTTATGAAACGTCCTTATAGGGTACCGTTCCACCACCGCCCTGTTGTTGAAGAGCACCTCAAGGAAATGATGGACAAGGGGGTGATTACTCATTCCAACAGCCCTTGGGCAGCACCGGTTGTGTTGGTGCCAAAGAAAAGCGAAGATGGATCTATCAAATATCGTTTCTGTACCGACTTTAGGGGATTGAACGCGCTGACGCAAGTAGATGCTTACCCCCTACCACTGATTCAAGAGACGCTAGAGCTATTGGGCCAGAGCAAAATTTTTTCAACCCTCGATCTGAGCAGCGGATATCACCAGATCCCCGTAGCTGAGGAGGATCAACCCAAGACAGCGTTCACTACATTGGGGGGACATTATGAATATAAAAAGATGCCCTTTGGACTCGCCGGGGCCCCTGCGACTTTCCAACGTACAATGGACCAGATTCTTACCGGCATTAAGGGGGTCGAGTGCTTCGTATATCTGGATGATATTATCATTTTCAGCGTAAGCCTCGAGCAGCATCGAGACCGGCTGCAACATGTGTTCGAAAGGCTAAGGGATGCAAACCTCAAGCTAAATGGAGCAAAATGCAAGTTCGCTGTATGCCAGGTGAAATACTTAGGTCATTTGGTTACGGGTGAAGGAGTGAGACCGGACGAAGAGAAGATCAAGGCAGTGAAGGAGTTCCCGCTCCCCCGGACAGCCAAAGAGGTGAGAGGATTCTTGGGTTTAGCCGGGTACTACAGAAGGTTCGTGCCCCGTTTTGCAGAGAGAGCAAAACCACTTACCCTGTTGATTGGAAAGGACAGACGATTCCAATGGGGCCCGCAACAGGAAGAGGCGTTTCAGAAGTTGAAGGAAGCTCTGTGCACAGAACCAGTGCTGATATATCCCGATTTTAAGGATCCCTTTATTTTAGCCACTGACGCTTCTGGGGTTGCTTTAGGAGCAGTACTGTCCCAGGTTAGGAACGGGCACGAGAGACCCGTGGCATATGCCAGCAGACAACTTCACAATGGGGAGCAAAATTACTCAGCCACAGAACGAGAGCTGCTTTCTGTCGTATGGGCGACGAAACACTTCCGGTGTTATCTGCTTGGTCGAAAGTTTACCCTTGTTACGGACCACTCAGCTCTGCGCTGGATGCTGTCCCTAAGGGATCCGTCTTCTAGGCTTACCCGTTGGGCACTGCGGTTAGAGGAGTTTGACTACGAGGTGATACACAAACCGGGGCGGAGACACACTAATGCCGACGCGCTGAGTCGTGCAGTAACCAAAATAGCTACGGGTGAAGTTACGGAGACAGGAACTTACCTCCAAGACCAGAGGAAGGACGAAGAGTGTGTGAGATGGGCTGCAGAGAATCCTCAGGTGTGCCAACAGGATGAAGAGGGATTGCTATATCGGGGTGAAGTACAGAATAGAAAACAGTGGAGAATCGTGGTACCTCGAACAAGGAGGGGACAAGTTATGGAAGAATGCCACAGTAGCTTATGGGCTGGCCACCCGGGCATAGAGAGAACCCTGGCCATACTGAAGCAAAAGTATTTTTGGCCATCCATGAGGCAAGATGTAGAGGCATTTGTGAAAGCATGCCATTCATGCGCGACCCGTAAAACACCTGCAGGACTGACCGTACCCATTGAAAGACCGTATTTTCCTACTCAACCATTCGAGATGGTGTCGCTCGACATCGTTGGCCCCTTTCCCAGGAGCTCTAAAGGAAACAAGTATCTGCTTACCTTCATTGACCACTTCTCTCGGTATACGGAAGCAATAGCATTACCTGAACAAACCGCGGAGGCAACGGCAAGGGCTTTTGTTGAAAAGATTGTCACTCGCCACGGGGTTCCCCATCGGTTGTTAACCGACCAGGGACGCAACTTCATCTCCAGTTTGTTTAAAGAGGTTTGCAAAACATTAGGCATCACCAAACTCCAGACGACCCCGTACCATCCACAGAGTAACGGAATGTTGGAAAGGTTCCATAGGACGCTGGGAGACTCTCTAGCCCACTTCGCAAAGAAAGATGGTAGAGACTGGGATAAGTGGATACCCTATTCTCTTATGGCCTACAGGGCGATACCTCATTCGGCCACAGGGTTTTCACCTAACTATCTCCTGTTCGGGAGAGAGCTCAGAACACCCGCGCAAATTGAATCCCACGGGGTGGGGGAAGGAATCGAGGAGACGGTAGATGCGGCGCAACAACTGAGGGATCGAATACAAGAAGCCCATGAAGAAGCCCGCAGGAGAATAGATCAGGAGTGGACTCGGCGAACTGAGCGAATCAACCGGACAAGGAAAGAAAGAAACTTTGAAGTTGGGGATTGTGTGTACCTCCATGTGCCTGCGGTTAAACCTGGCCATTTCCCTAAATTCCACTGCCCGTGGACCGGACCACACGTTGTCACCAAGAAGCTGGGGAAAGTAACCTATGAGGTTAGGAGCGAGACAGGGCCTATGGGAAGGCGGCTGTGGACTCGTCCGTAGAGCTAGAGTACAAAAACAATAAGGCATCTTCCAGATCCTTATCCCCAAACCGGAGACAAAATCAATCCGAGTCGGAAACCGAAGAGGAAGAAGATGAACTCGGCCTCGTGCCCATAGATAGCTCTGATGAGGCCGAAGAAGAGAATGGAAATAGGCCAGAGGAAAGTACACATCCAGAGGCTTGGGCTGTCAGCTCTCCTCGAGGCACGGCCACGACACCTTGGGAAGTTGTTGAGACTTCAGGGAGGCCCAGTATGATACCTAGAAGTCCAGGCTCTAGTACAACCCCTCAGGAACCGTCGGTATCGGAAGCCGAGGAGTCAGATACTACCGATCAAACCGAGGACACCAGGGACAAGACATGGAAACCTGAATCCTCCCTAGAAAATCCTACCATCAGGAGCCCGTACAACCTACGGAGACCCAAAAACTGAACACCTTTTACTCCTTCCTAAACCTCTCCTTGACCTTAACCACTGACCTAAGACACCTAGAAATCACCGCCTTAGACGCCTAAATCGAGTTGCGCGATATGTATAGGTCCTTCGAAACCATGGCACGGGGTCACTTTAGCTATACCATTCTATCTTAGCCCTATCCTTAAAACTGTAACGGCTTCTCTTTCCCCTGAATTAAGTCTGATTGCAGGAACTCAAGCAAAGGATGCCTCTTGCGGGTGGCCAACTACCAGATCTTACCTGCCTCAGTAGGAATTTCTCAAGCACGTATTAAGAAACAGATTGCCACGGGGAAATCCGTGCTAGCAGAGACGGACCTTCTCCGACCAGCGCAGATCTCCACGGGCAAATTGGCCGCGGCTTTGGAAGAGCTGAGACAAGCCCAGCAAGGAAAGACCGATTGGCAGACACAGGATTCACGTATGGACATATTATTGTCACAGGCTCAAGAACCAAAGGAGCGGAGGCGGACGGAAGAATGGTGGCGGTGGGGCGGACTGGGCACCCTGATAGTGATGTTGGTGGGGATCAGTGGGGTTTGGCTACTTTTCCACTGTAAGACAAGCCGTCAGTCGGGGAACGGGCCACGAACCAATGAAGCCCCGATAGTGATACAGTACCCCGAGAGCCAGGAGTCTCAGCTAACGGCAGATGGTGCCAAGGGGTGAGCAGTGCAGACTTTAGTGTTGTGTAGGGAGATAAATATTGTTGCACAAGTGAAAAGAGCCGACTATGGTCGCCTCTTTTGAAAAGGGGGGAGTGGTGTAACGGACTGCGATAATTTAAGATTAGATTTAGGTGTAGATATATAGTTATACATATTTTATTTAATAGGAAAGTATTGTAAGACAATTCATGCCAGTATTTGTGCCCCTGTCAGCAATTCATACCGTCGATTCCAGCTCGTGAAAGGAAATGACGTAAGCAATTCCTTTCTGGGAATATCCGATCGAGTCAAATCTTAAAGACGTTAAAAATAATTATGAAATTCTTGGGATGATTATTACCACCAGATCGCAGCACGTTACGGCCCAGGGTTAAGAATGATGACGTTAGCTGGAATAATCCTTCAAATAGCGCACCGTTTTTCCAAAAAAGTCAGAGTGGCAGACTGGTACTAGTGAGAAGAGGAACCTGAGCAACAAGACACCAGATGGAAGGTAGGAACTTTGCTTTATACTGTAGTCAGACTTTTATTCTGGGTTAAGCCCGCTTGTAATTCAGTTTTCGATAGAATCAATCAACCCTGACCATTAAATAATTTCTTTTTCCTTCGTTGCAACTAGAGATGGATCAAAATTTATTATATTATTATTAATTAGCGGTTATGCGGGAATGATTGCTGATGGGGAATGTTGACTTTGTAGTTATTAGTGTATAGAATTATTTTTATAGATAAGGGGTTTGATGAGTGTTATTTTCATATGTCATATGTAACTTTTAGTTCAATATATTATAGTTTGGTTGTTGATAGATAAATGTGTGGGGTTTATTTCTTCGCCTAGTTTCCCCCTGTACATGTAAATTTCCCACTCCCTCTCCCCTCCCAGCTCTTTCTAGGTTGCCATAGGGTCCCAGAGAATAGCAGCAGGTAACAGCAACATAAAAGACTTTCACTATATTCTCGTTGGTTTATGCATAGCTGTAGTTGGATGGAGAGGCGTTAAATAAATAAACAACAAACATAAGAATTTTTTTAATTTAGAATAGAATAATTTATTGATATTTACAACTGTAATTATATTACATCAAGTAAAGCTGCTGTACGAACAAAGGACATGAGATGGATGGAGAAACTATCCATTGATAGAACTCCAATAATTTTCTATAGTAGAAGTTCTCGAGGCCATCTTTTTTTCAGACGCCTCGGAGGGTTAACAGGAATATTATGGGAAGCAAGTCGAGTGACTAGCGGATTCAAGTGTGTATTTACCTTTTCATGGAAGGATAGGTATCTAGTTTGGGCCAATTCAGCAACATATTAAGATCATGATGGATGAGTTTGTTTGTGGCATGATAAGGAGCATTGAGGATTTTACGAAGGATTTTGGATTGTAAGGATTGGATACGAGATGAATTGGATGGTTTAGTAGAGCCCCAAATCTCAACTACGTCCAAACTATGTCCAAATAGGTCTGATAACTGTCATGTAAATGATTCTTTTGTAATTAATTGGGAGCTTTGAACGTTTGTCTAGTAAATGTAAATGAAGTAGGCGAAAATGTTGAGCAGTTTCTTGTCTTTTCAGTATTGTATGAGGATTCCAAGCGAGACGTTTGTCCAGATGGAGTCTTAGGTAACGTATCTGTTCGACAGGGATAAGTGGAATGTTATTAAAGGATACAGTAGGGCAGAAATTCGTAGGTTTACGACGTAGAGTGAAGGTAATTTGGTGTGATTTGTTAGGATTTATTTTAATTCTCCAATTTTGACACCATTCTTGAAGGTTTGAGAAATGGGATTGAAGAGATTGGGATGCAACAAATGGATCCTTATTTACTGATAACACACATGTGTCAACAGCGTACGTAGTGAGGACAGTGCTTGTATGGGTTGGGATGTCAGCTGTATATATCGTGTATAGGATGGGACCCAGGATACTACCTTGAGGAACATCAGCAGACTGGGTAAAGAGGCAAGAGTAGGAAAAATTATGGTTTACTTTAAAGGTTCTATTACTGAGGTAGGAACTAATAATAAGGAAGTAAGTAGAAGGTAAGAATTTACGGAGATTGTACAGCAGACCCGGATGCCAGAATCGATCAAAAGCCTGCTCTACATCGAGAAAAGCTCCCGTGGATTACATTCCGCGCTCTAATGCGGATGAGACAACGTCCACCATACGATGACATTTTTGGATGTTCTGAAACCAAATTGGTGATGGGATTATTTGGTCGGATTTTATTATAGGAGGTAGACGTTTCAGAATGATTTTTTCAAGTATTTTACCCATTGTGGGCATTAGTTTCAGTCAATAGGGCGATGTCTATGTGGTTGTCCTGAAGAAATAAGTCATGTTCGTCTCGATGGTTTGCAGTCCATTAGCATTCCATAGGACGATAGCTAGGGGCTTTATGCTCATCGTGGGTAATTGAGTGGGACTTCGGTAAGGATTCTCGTGAGCAGGTTGATGAGAGGCTTGATAGTCTCTTGGAATTCTTTCAGGAAGGATGACAGGATACAATTTATGTCGCTTGGGTTTTGAATTTTGACTGAAAACAAACATAAGAAAACAACGAATTTTAACCCATAAGAAAAACTTGAAGATAAATATGAGAAGGCGAGGTAGCTCAGTGTGTACAGCAATATGTTGCTGTGCTGAAGGTACTGGCTTCAATCAGGCTGTGTCAGACTAATTATATAACCTGTTAACAGCTAATGAAAGGCCCAGTGGGGGTTTTCTGCTATTAAGTGGGTACTCTTAATTGGGGGAATCCCTGGTGGGCATGCGAGATCTCCAACAAATCACCTCCTTGCACAACGGTCGGCATAGAAAAAATAGAGTCCCTGCCATGCACCATTCACCTTGTGGGTTTTTGGGTTGTTTTTTGTTAAAGATAAGAATTGTTTGATAATGGAAATGAGATGATAATGAATAAAATATATTCAAATCATTAAAGATAAAGGGTTAATCTATTATATTATTATTTTTGTATCTTATGATCGTCAATTAGTTTTACTTGACAGGAATGGATAAATATAAAAAAAAAAAATTACGATAAATAACTATTGTCCTATGATATTTTTTTTATTAGAATACAGTATTTATCTACAGTATAAGCAAAGAGAGTGAGTAGGCTGCTGGAGTGGCTCAGTGGTAGAGAACTGAGTTCCCATGCCGAAAATTCTGGTTCGAATTCCGCTGTTGACGAAACTTTTATTTAGACTGCTAGCAACTGCACATGGATCATATAGGATCTAGGACTCTCCTGGGGCTCAACCAGCGTTTTAATAAATAAGGAGAAAAATCTGGTGGTTTAGCGTGATCTAGGATAAACTGTTTTCCTTGAAACTGGGCCATCTCTACAATGTAGTGAACCCGTTCATGGGTTGTAGTGTTTTTTTTATAAGCAAAGAGGATTATCAGTACGTGGTTGGTCAGGAAGTTGACGTCACAGAATGAATTTACTCACCAAATGGTGTAATGTAGTGAGGAAAGTAAAATTGATATTTTTGAGTTGGTGCGAAAAAAATAAAGACGAGAAAAATTTAAGATTAATATTGAAACCTTACTATCTAAACTTAGTGATGATATACCATACAGTGCATAATAAAAGCTGTTGTAGAAGAAAAAAGTTAAATATTTGCTGGAATATTGGTCATCGGATATGCAAATGGACATCTGGTGAGTTACTTTATGGTATCGCCATAAAACGATCTGGACACTATGCGGTATCGAGGCCCCGGCCATGTTCGCTTAGTACTTCCTACGTGGGATCTCACTTGCTCATCTCTTCTGCTCTCACCTTTTGTAGGCGTTACCCTTCCAGTCTTCTTTGCTTATTTCTATTTTCTCCCATCGTTATCCACAGCCAAACAATATCCTGCCATCGTAATAGATATTTACCTTATAAGGAGATTAATTAAAATCGACATAAGCCTTTAAAAAATAGATGCAGCCATGTCAGGATAAATTACCTCGTGAATAATATGTTTTCTTCCTCAGCCCGAGGCTTCAAGAACTGGTTCTAAGCCTTGATTGCTCCATTTATATTTTTTTTTACATGGCAATTTTCCCTGAGATGCGTATGTAAGGAATGTGCTTACAGCGAACCAACTATAGTAGAATAATTTAAATCTTTGTCTGCAAGAAAAAAATTGTATTACATACGATAAAAGTTATAACTGATATATAATTAAAACTTGAAATGCATCATCTAAATAACAGTGATTTTTTGGGTTAAGATATTTTTCAGCAAATAATGAGTACCTATATTAATTGATTTTTTAACTAAATAATATACTACTTAAGGATCCTATTAACTCTCTATAACTGTATAAAAAAATAAACCAATAACTAATTATTTCTAACAATATTGTGCTGTAATTATTTATTTACGTGCAAATGGTTATAGAACATTTAGTTATAGAACTTAAAAAAAACATTTTAATGTGCAATACATTTATAAGACTCTAATATTGGACGTGTAGTGTATTAAAAAGCACCGATCTAAAAATGGAGTCTTTAACTAAGATTTAGTTTTACGAATAAATCAAATTGAACACTAAATTACCAATAAGCATACCATTTTTCAAGCATACAGTCTTTGTATCCTATTTCTTGTATGAGTGTCTGAAAGTTGGCATGAGGTGAAGAACCTGAGGGTTTGTTGGTGTATGAATTTGTGTATTGTTGGGATGTCCAGTTCTTTGTGCATTGTGGTGATTTGAATATATATTGGATAGTGTTTTATGATTCTTAGAGATTTGTTTTGGAAGATCTGTATTTTGTTAATGTGTGTTTTGCTAGCTAAACTTCAGACTGGGCACGCGTAAGTTATCATGGGCCTAATGGCTAAAAGCTATCATGGGGACTTCCTTATATAATATTTTCTTATTTTTTTCAGATATTTTTGATTTTTTGTTGAAGTACGGATACATTTTATATAATATTCTGCGGGAGCTATTCAGTTTATTATTGATATGATTGCTAAATAGTAGTTTGCGGTCTAAAGAAATTCCTAAATACTTAATATGGTTTGAAATAGGTATTGAGATATTGTCAAGTAGTAAAGGTAGAGGTGAGTATAGGTCTTCGTTTTGTGAAAATTATAGCTTCGGTTTTATCATTATTTGTATTGAGTCCCCATTTTTTCAGATATTTGTTAATTTTGAAAAATGCTTCCTGTAGTCTTTTAATTATTGCAGTTGTCATATACGGTGATGATAATATTGCTGTATCATCAGCGAACAGTGCGATATCCACATTATTGATTTTTGAAATATCATTAATAAACAAATTAAATAATTTAGGGCTGGGACAGGAACCTTGTGGTAGACCCGCATTTGTGTATCTATTTGTTGAGTGGCTATTGTTCTGTTAGTTAAGAATGAGTATATTGTTAGAATCAAGTATCTTGGGATATTGTATTGTATTAATTTGTGGATAAGGAGTTGAGGGAAAATCCTGTGGAATGCTTTTTCTATGTCAATGAGGATCATGCCCTTATGCTTTCTTAGGTTGAAATTTTTAGTGATTATGGCAAACACTCTCGCCAATTGACTGGTTGTAGAGTGAAAGTGCCGAAAGCCCAATTGTTCATTTATTAATATATTGTTATGAGTTATGTGCTGGACCAGTCGATGTTTTATTATTTTTCGTACAGTTTAGACAGGATGTTAAGTAAACTAATGGGTCTATAATTGGATGTATTTTCAGGGTCTTTATGTTGGTTTGGGTATGGCTATTACTTTGCTCTTTTCCAAATATTCGAGAAATAATTTAATCTGAGGCAAGTTTACAAGATTTTGGTAATATGTATTATCATTTTCTTGGAGAGGTGTTTTCTTAATATTGCTGGAATATTATCGGGTCCGGGTGAATTGTTAATGTTTAGGGATTTAATTAATTTTGCGATTTCTTGGGGTGAGATATGTTTAAAGTTGTTTTGTTCAGGTCTATTTGTATAAAATAGTTTACAGGTTTTTTCACTTTTTTTTTTATGATATGTTGTGGATAAGGTGTGTGGTGAGTTTTGGATATTCTCAAAATGATCGGCAATCCTTGAAAGTTTTTCTTTCGTATCAAATATTTATTATTAACTATTTTTAGGGGGGGGGGGATGTTCGGTTTGGTTTTTGTAAAAATCTTGTGGATTTTCCAGAAGGGTTTATCACCAATTTTAAATGATTTCAGAGTTGTCATCTTTTCCTCTGTGGCATCCGATATATTTATTGGAAACATGTTAATAGCACAATAAATTACATAAAAATAAAGTTAATATCCAGGTGCATGGCAAGAAACAACTTTCCAAGTATACTAACACAATTTTCTCAAGCAATTCGTTAAGAAATTTTTTATTATCGTACTTGGTAATTCGATTTACTTTAACCGATAAATAAACACATCATTATGAAATTATAACAGCTAATTTCACTAAATGCGTAATTTGGTTCTCTTTTCATTATAAATTAATCTCGTTCTAATCCACTCTTAGTGGAGAGTGAATTCGAAACTATATCTAATTTAATGGATAAGTGATTACCAATGAGTTTAAAATAAAATCCAATTTATTCTGATTATACTCTTTGTTGCTTCATTAAAACTCAATTTGAGGCATTTAGTTAAAATGGTGTGGAGTTAGTGGTTTGGTCCAGAAGGAAAATGTGTGCTCTTTAAACTTTAAATGGATAACTATAGCGAACGGTAGTGGTAGAGCACTGAGCTGCCGTGCCAAAGGTCTCGGGTTTGCAACCCGCTGCTGGCACATTTCTGTTAATTTTCTGGCAATTTAATATGTTAGCGACAGAGATCGATACTTTTGATATCTAGGCCGGTCCCCTAGTGCCCAGCTAACCTCTATAAATAGGATATCAATAAGAGGAGGAAAAATCAGGTGTTTGAGCGTGATCTAGGTCTAATAACCTCCCTGCACAACCGTTGTCCAAAAACAAGTACAGTCTCTACCACCTATTTAAACGAAGACCCTCCACGGATTATAGTGGTACAGATATTTTTTATTGTGTGGAATGAATTAACCAGATAAAATATCAATATTTACAGGCTATTTCTTAGTTACGCTGCTTATTGACTGTTATTGACTTTACAACACCTTCGCATGTAACAGGTTTAAACACTTACCTGAATAAGCCTACATTTTTACTGACGCACACAAGAGTTACTCAATTTTCGCCAAAACTAGACACCCTTTCTGCTGCATAACCAAATTCCGAAGAAACCGCATTCCTCTAACCTCTTGTATTGTCCTCGCCCGTTTAGTACAGACTTATAAATTATTTCGACAGTTCTATCTTACATTCAGATGAGATGCGGTTCCATGAGATCGCGTTTCCATTTTACGACAGGAAACGTGTCGAAGTCAACTTCTTTCGGATGATTTCCATCTAAGGTACCCAGGGTGAGGGGGTTCGAGTACCGCACACACTATGTTCGAATTTTCAAAAGACCAGCCGCTTCCAAATAGGCCTATAACTATTTAAATTGGAATTTTATTTCCTAAAACATAAAGATGTTACCTCGTCTTGAATTTGCTTGACCTATTTTCAGGTTAGTCGAATGCTTGTTTCAGTTCGAATGGATTACAGAAGCGGATCCAGGAATTTTGTGAAGGAGGTCGCACTTCAGTATTATGGCTTCCAGTCCTCCTACAACTCCTAAAAGTTTTAAGTACTGAAGAATTTATTGTTTATTATAAATAATTCCTTTAAAAAAATATTAATTCATCTATAATATCAATAAAAGCCTCTGTTGTATAAAAAATAGTTAACATTTTTAAGTGGAAACACCTTTGTCACCATATAGGGACGGTAAAGTGTACGAATATTTAGCAATAATAAAATTTTGGAATAAACAGCAGCATTATTTCTTTTAAGTACTGTAGTTGAGTTGCATATTGAAAAACTCTCATAATATCAATATGATTAATGATAATTTACGATTCATAATTGGTGATTCATTTTATAATGGGGGTAAATATGTACGGATTGCAGCAGGCAGCTAGGAATTTTAACCGGACGAGGCTAATATCTTCACATTCACAAAAAAAAAAAAGAAAATGGTTATGAGAAGGATTCTTCATTATAATTTACATAGAAACGACTAAAACTAATAACATAAATTTTGACTCTCCACTAAATTCATAAAAATTTGTAATTTTCTCTTGAATAAGCAAAATCTAAGTAACAAATAGTTCATTTTTAAATTTGTTTAAATTAATGTAAACTGGACTATATATCTTTTGATTTTTATATTTTGGGAAAAAACCATCTGAAAAACTATCTGAAAAATTGGACCATCTTATAAAAATTATGATATTCATGATATGAAATTAGCACATAAAACTAAAAACCCAATTAAAAATATAATAAATAATAAAAAAAAAATAAGATACCACTTCTAGACAACAAAAATATAATATACGACCTCAGATGTAATGACAGTAACAAACATTACATCGGGTATACCAGCACACATTTGAAAAACAGAGTTTACCACCACAAAAACAATTTAAATACCAAATCTAAAACAAACACTGCTTTGTCATAACACTGCAAAATGGAACTACACATTTTCGATTTTAACAAACCAAAAATATTACATAAAGAAAGTAACACAATAAAAAGAAAATTCCTAGAATATATAAATGATAAAATAAATAATGTAGTTAATGACAGAAAAGAAGCAGATGAAATAAGTAAGCGATATTCTTCTATTATTTTAAAATTGAAAAAACAATAGTTCAGCTTTAAAAACATAACTGGTAGAGTAATGTAACCTGACCCTAAAACCTAACAATGGTTTCTTCTGATATCTTAATTTTTCCATATAAGTCTTTTTATAAAAGATCATAATTTGATTAAATAGATTAAATAAAAAATTTAAAAATATAAAGATTATCTTTTTGTGTTTTTATATAGTTTAAAATATTTTAAAACATAAAAAATTTAAATACAGTAAAATAAATAGTTCATAATTACATACAAATAATATAGTACATTAAAGATCAAAGTTTGTATAAATTTAATAATAATAATTGGCGATGGAGGAAAGATAATCTCCAAGAAATTATTTAATAAATATGCATTTATAAGGTATCTATACTTGATTTTTACTAATAATTGGGACAAATTCATTGAAATTATGTAGTTTTCTTAATTGAATTGTTATTTTTTACTGATGTATAGACATATAACTTCTTTAAAGTTATGTATAATTATTGTAACGATGCAGACAAATTGTTTTAAATGATTGATAATGTTGTAAGCAAACATAAAAACGACTTATAGATATACTTGGAATTCTATATCTCTAATGTTCAAATTTTATTTCTAAAGCTGATATAATATAATTATACAAAAAAAAAAAGCTTTCTGAATAATTACCTACCTTTTATTCCTTCTGCAAGTAGTAAACATGAAGAACTGCTATTCCATAGAGTTTGAACTTTATCTATAAACAATGATGAAGAACGTCTTCGTTCTTTGCTGAACAAAAACAGGTTTTGGATTTTGAACCGCTAAACCCTATGTTGTGGGGAGGTGGTGATCCTATTGCCCAGTTGATACAAATGCATATGCAGTCAATTGCAATCAATCACTGGCCCTCCAGGTTGGGGTCACACACTGACCCTCACTAAGTGCACAATCTACAGTCAAAAATAAAGACATGATTTTTAACAGCATTGGATGCGTTTAGTTTCTTATACTTAATGTGTAGTTAGTGATAAAAAGAGTTTATTAACAGGGTTTATACACAAAAAAATAAATGAAAAAAAAGGACTGTAAATAATTTAAGCCTATTTAATACTTACAAATACTTAATTATCCCTTTAGAGCATTCTCTGAGCTGGTTTGATCACATTCAACTTCTTAAAAAAAAACTCAGTATAGTTATTTTTTCAAAGAAGAAACATGACAGTGTCCTACGAAATTCTCTTAATTTAAAGGCATTACAGGGGGAAAAAATTACACAGCAGCTGAAGCAACTCGTGAAATTTTTAAAAATAAAGGAGAAGGTATCCTTGCCCAGCGCACTGCGTGGCATTGCTTTGAGTTATCTCCACGACGATACGACGTTGGAAAGGAAGAAGGGCTCCGGGCGACCATTAATGGATATTTATGAGGTTCTTCAGGTTGGATTTGGAAGATGTTGGATCAAATCCATCCACAAGTACTCGCAAAATCGTGGAGTTTGGTGTGTCAAAAGAAACAATTAGTCGCCATCTACGCTCCATTGAGGGAAGTGAAAAAGTGCTGTAGACAGGTCCTTCAAGAACTTACTCCTCAGAAATCAGCTAAGATGTTAAAAATGTGTGAACATTTATTAGTAAACTATTCTGATATGAGATTTCAGCGGAAGATTGTCATCCGTGATGAAAAGTGGCCGGCTAATGACGATATATAACAATGGACCATACTTTTAGCATTAATCTTATTGTATATCAAAGAAATAAGAATACAATTATTTGGTTAAATACGGTCATTTTTATACACCCTATTAAATACAACTTAATATTATCGGAATGATAGTTAATGGGTTACTTAATATTTTTTATTTATTGATATTTACAACTGTATTAAAATAATACAACAAGTAAATTTGCTAAGTGGTACATAATGAATGACATGAGATAATGACAAGTAGAGAAACTACCCACTGGTAGTACTCAAATCAAAGTTCAACTAATCAGGTCGCGTAGCCATCTTCTTTTCAGACGCCACGGAGGATTATCGGGAATTGAAGAGGAGCTAGATTTAAAACTAGAGGGTTTGAGTGGGAATGAAGTTTGTTGGAGTAGCCTGAAACGTCGAGCTGTTTCTTGTCTTTTCAGTCTTCTATGAGGATTCCAAGTTAATCGTTTGTCGAGATGCAACCCTAAGTATCGGATCTGTTCTACAGACACCAGAGGGATATTATTAAAAGATACTGAAGGGCAGGAAGTCATTGGTTTACGGCGTAAGGTTAAAGTGATTTGATGCGATTTTTGAGAATTTATTTTAATTCTCCAGTTTTGACACCATTCTCCAAGATCAGTGACATGGGATTGGAGGCTTTGGGATACAATAATTGAATTGGTGTTGACTGATAATACACATTTATCATCAGCATACATCGTAAGGATAGTATTAGGATGAGTTGGGATGTCAGCTACTTAATATTTAATTTTTTTTTTACTTACAAATTATGCACCCGCTTATAAAAAACGGAATGCTATACACAGAGAGATTTTCATAAGAGAGCACTCAGTATAATGGACCCAACACCGGGGAGACCTAAATCAGGAACTTACCTCTTAAGTCCTGGTGGGGTGTAATGGACGGGATGGATGCGGCGGTGGAGGATCCTACGTCATTGTTTCCACTCTTCAATTACCTCCCTTCTGCTGCAGCTGTTCGTTCTCATTCTGGCAAAAACACTTTTATAGAATATCTCATGATATTGCTGCACTCAAATAAAAAAACAGAAAGAATGTATTGTATATCGCAATGTTCCATATATTAACTTAAAATTGACAAAACGTAAGATATTTACAGTATTGGGTCTATTCATATGATATTTCCGTTTTTGTTTTTATTATAATACATAAGATTCAAATTGGAAATAAGGAAGTTCAGTTTTTTTACTATTTTTACGTTTACAGATTATTTATCTATCATCTCACTTTTGGTAATATTTACTATCACTACAATTGAACGAACATTAAAACATGACATGAGTATAAGCGATTTCCGTGTATTTCTTTTTTTACTAGGACACTCTTCAACCTAAGCTGCAAGAAACATTACCATTGAGTTCGGGAAAAGGTGTTGTAATGAACGAATTTTTCCCATGCCAAAACCCTATTCATCCAAGAAAAGTACTGGTTTCTGTCTGCTGTTCAATGGCAGGAATAATTCAATTCTCCTTTTTACCCAAAGGTAAAAGCATCAAATCCAAATCGTACTGCAGGAACATTGACATAATGCAACAAAAACTTATTAAAACAAAAGGAAATATCATCTAACAACACACTCTAATAACACCAGCTAGACCTCATGTTTCTCGACAGACATTGAATAACGTAACCACACTGGATTACAAAGTCCTCCCACACCCACCTTATTCGTCAGGTTCACCTCGATCAGATTTCTGACTTATTTCATCAAAAAACACTGAATTTTTCAGTTCTGGTAATGAATATTCGATAAAACAATAAGAAAATTGCATAGAAAATAAGGGTGAATAGTTCAAATATAAATGTTGTTTTACTGCATAACCTATACTTGGAAAACGAAAATTTCATATGAAACGAACAAATACCAGAATAATTTTCTTTTTATTTATTCACTTCTTCTTTCTACCCAGACGTAAAACCATCACATCCACATGTGATGTTGTGAGCACGCATATTTACATATCAAACATATTAAAAAAAAATCGGTTAATCGGAAAGAACCTTTACTTTTTCACAACTCTAGACCTCATGTTTCACGAAAGACAGTGGAGAAATCAAATGTGCCAGGTTACGAAGTCCCCCCTCACTTGTTTTATTTGATAATAAAAATTATCAGTTATCCAAGAACATCTATCCAGATCTACCATGTTATCTTCAAGTTTCCTGTTTAGCAAAATCATAAAATTTTATTTTATCCTTATATGCAAGGTTTCTGAAAAGACAATTAATTAATATTTTTTATTAATTTGTGCGTCAGGATGAAAATCCTTAGTACCTCAATTAAACTATTAAATTGACATCCCTTTTGGGGGGTATCTCATTTATGAATTAATCACAGTAGATCGTCATTAATTTTTCCTTTCCATATTCGTTGTGAAATTAGTTTATTAATACTATGTATTATCATAATATTAATTTTTACCCTCAAAAGGTACCGGGGGGTTAGGGCCGACCCCCGGATGCTTTGAAATGCACCCGCATGTCCCTAAATTATATCCAAGGGTTAAGATTTTGAGTACCTGTCCAGCCAGTCGTATTCCAGCTGTGGACGAGAGGGTTTCGCTACACAAGGTAAGTCAATTGTCTTTGTTACACAAGCTCCGCGAAAATTCTTGTTTGGTGTTGACGAAAACATCACAGTATCATTCATGTAATCCAACGCGTTTTGTAATAGAAGTTCCCTAATTATCTTATCTATAGGGTTGGCAACTAAGTCATTGCCGATTTCAAATAAGAAGGCAAATTCAGAATTTTTGTTTAAAAATATAACATTATTCAATTAGATATTGCCCGTTCTTGTCGATGACCTTTTTCCATCGTTCTGGCAGCGTAAAAATTCCCCGTTCGTAAAATGTCTGGTCTTTGCTATTAAAAAACTGAATTAGGTGTGATCTGACATCATCCGCGTTGTTAAAAATGTTACCATTTAAAGAGTTTTGCATGGAACGAAACAAATGGTAATCCGAAGGCGCAAGGTCAGGGCTATATGGTGGGTGTGACAAAACATCCCAACCCAGTTCTAATAATTTTTGCCGAGTAACCAAAGATGTGTGGGGCCTTGCGTTATCATGATGGAAAACAACACGCTTCCGATTTGATAATACCGGCCGCTTTTCTTCAATTGCATCCTTCAGTTTGTCGAGTTGTTCAACATACACATTTGAATTTATCGTTTGGTTCTGCGGCATGAGTTCAAAATACAAAATTCCTTTGTGATCCCACCCGACTGACAGCATAATCTTTTTTTGGTGAATATCTGCTTTTGATGCTGTTTGGGCTGGTTGATCTTGCTTCACCCACGATCTCTTGCGAGTAACATTGTTATAAACTATCCACTTTTCGTCGCCAGTAACTAGGTTCTTCAGAAATGGATCATTTTCATTGCGTTTCAGTAGCGAATCACAGATGCTAATCCGTTGCGTCATATGAATTTCCTTTAGCTGGTGAGGGATCCATAAATCAAGTTTCTTGACATAACCAAGGGTTTTTAATTTTTTTTCAATGCATGTATGCGACACATTGAGCTTCTCTGCAATGTCTCGTGTTGTGCTGTGACGATCTGAATCGATAATGGCCTTGATATTTCATCCAATTCGACTGGGCGGCCAGATCGTTGTGCATTTTTCAGTGAAAAATCACCGGAACGAAATCTTTCAAACCAATTTCGACACTGCCTTTCTTTTAAGGCTTTATCTCCATATACGGCACATAACTTCTTTTGTGCTTGCGATGCGTTCTTGCCTTTTCAGAAGTAATACAATAAAATGTGTCGGAAATGCACGTCCTGTTCTTCCATTTTTAAATTGGGATAAAAACAAAACTAAAGAACTAATCAAAAAAATTTTTTTTTTAATCAAACGTAGAAGTCCATACAGTAAGAAAAAAATATAGGTTAGATGCTCTGGCCACGTTAACAAAACAAAAGAAAGTGTAGAGTGAGTCTATCGACAAAAACGGCAATGACTTAGTTGCCAACCCTATATTACTATTAATTTGACTATAAATTTCCATCAGATAATATAGAGAAAATGACTGGTTATCGACACCCCACCAGTGATAAACACTCTTAATTTAAAATGCCAACAATAATTGGTGTTGGTGAAAGCACCGCTACATCTTAGTGTGAAGAACCTCAGAAGACCAGAAGGTGCAATATTGGCCCTCGTAGTGATGATAAGAAAACTAAAAATTTTTATACTACATGCAAAAAATCTATTTGTTCCAGTCATCTGAAAGATATTCACTATTGCATATCTTTTTATGATAATTGAGATTATTTTATTCATTTTATTATTCATGAGACTGGTTTTCGACTATATTTTGCTTAGAAAATTTAATGCAAGTTTTATTTTTATTATTTTACTGTGAAAGTTACCTACTTTTTCGCCTATGTTATATTGGAGATTTTTCCTTTACTTGAAGTTTAACTCGTATTGAGTATTAATGAAAAGTTTGATTTGAAAATGTATTTTTATGAACAATAAAATCATGTTACAGTATTATAATTATGTTCTTATCGATGAGTACAGAAGCACTGATTCCATAGCACCTCAAACCTTTAAAAAAAGTTGGGGTATGTAAGGACCCATGTATGTCCTCCCAGCTCACCATACATCAACTCTTTTAAAAAAGTTTTTAAACGTCACTATAGAGATCATTTCAAAGATAAAAGTTTTTAAACGTCACTATAAACACAATTTTAAAGATAAAAAGAAACTAGTAAGGTACAATAAGTTTTAAAAAACTTTTAAAGTTTTCCCCCAAACAATTGCTTCAATAAAACGTAACGATTATCAGTGCTTCTCTGTAAAAAGTAAATTCACTTCCTGTTTAATATTGTTAATAAATTATATTCAATGCGAAATTAGGGACTGAAATATATACCATTTAACTTATTGCTGGAATGTTAACTTAACAAAAATTATTAATACTCCTAAAATCTTTCGTAAGTGTTATCTTTGTTTGAAAGGGATTTATGAGAAATCTTATTCCATTAGGTGGTTAGTAATTATCAGAATTGGAAAAATGTAAATCATATTAAAATTGCAATTTCTTACCATGCATGTAATTTTGTGGAATGGTTAGTATGCTATTAATGTGATTGGTTATTGACGTAATGCTCTACTACCCATTCGACAAGTTTATATAAATTGTTAGTAATAGTTTAATAATGGAATATTAAAAATTAAAGTAGTCAGTATTTTGATTAGATTTTGTGGGTCATTATTAGAGTAATTTAAATAGTTAACTCCAATTGTGATATTCGAACAAACTTAATAAATGAAATGTTTTCACTCAAGCACCTTTATGTGAACAAATCAGTTGTACTCAGAAAATTAAATACAAAAATAACAATTCGATTTCTTTCTTTGCATTTTTAATTATTCAAGACCTCTTGTGATATGTGAAATTAAGTCATGAACTGTGTACAGTTCTTTAATTTTTAAAGTGGCTCCAAAATGTGATTAAAATAGAATATTTATTAAAATACAATATAACGATAATCATTCTCTATGCCTAGTATTTTAATATTAACAAGTAAATAAAATAAAATTATATAAATCACATAGTAGACTTATGATGATGTGCAAACCCTTCCCCTACAATCCGCACCAGCACCACAACCTATAAAATATAAATAGAGTAAGAATAAGTAATGATGAGATATAAATAGCTGCCAATAAAGTCAAGGAATGTTCAAGCTATGGATGGATAACAAGAATGGAATCTGTGGACATTTTTGACTCAAGCGATGATATTTGCAAACGACATAGTTCTTACAGCAGACTCTAAAGAAAAAATACAGCATGTAGTGATCGACTTGGTGACTAAGCTGGAGAGAATGAGTATGGCGACAAACGTTGAAGACCGTAGTGATCTTGGAAATGATAAAGGATAACCTATTTTGGCATAGTGAAATAGTAAAATCTACCAGAATATTTCGAGGGAAATCAAAAGGGCCTATGATATATATTAGTCTATGCAATACAATAATTTGGAATAAATAGGCAGAGAAAATTTTAAATCTCTATACTTACCTTTGTTGTATTGCATTAAAAGCTGTGTAACTTTAGATAAACACCTAAGTTACTGATGGTACTTTTAATTTAAAAGATTCCTTAGAAAAGAGTGGATTGGAGTGGGTTGGGCATTTATAGGAGATGGATGATGACCCTGATCGACGAAGCAAGTTCAATAAGAAAGCGCCATAGATGAAGTCCTAAAATGAAATGTATGGAATAAATCTCAAAGATAGTGGAGAAAAGGGGCCGAATGATCTCTAGATCTCTAGCACAGGATCAAATGGTATAGGATGCATGCATCGAAGTATCACGGTGAGAGGCATAGAGGTGGAAGAGGAGGTGTAAGAAGATAAAAGAAGACTTTAATCATGTGCGGAAGCTTGCCTATTGACTAAAACTAATCTTATACAGGTTAGATATCAAGAGTAAAGATGTGTTCTTTAAGGTAGAATGTTCATAAGACGGATGTTGTTTCTTAAAAGCTTTTAGCAAATCCGTATCTTAGAAGGAAAAAAATAGAAACAGAAATTATTCTATAATTAATTTATTTATAAACAGAATATTTGTTGTTAATTAATCAGCAAAAGAGGAGAGTTAATCAATAAAGTGTAACAGCATGAGGAAAGAAGGCAAAACTAAAATATGAGATCAGCAAAACGTGTTTTAAGAACGTTGAGCGGTTTCCTTATAATTTCACTTTGTTGTTTCAAAAATGTTTTATTTCTCTCAGGTTTTAATTATTTATTTTTAGAATTATTTAAAGTTGTTTTTGTATAAATACAGTTAATAATAATAACTTGTCCTTGTAATTTTTAATGGTTTTAGTAATGCAAGAGAGTTATAGACCATAGAGACAGGACATTAATCGTTATTTCGGATATCGTAGTTCCTGTACCCTCGAATTCCATCAGATTCCAACATTACTCTTGTCAACCCCTTTAAATCGATCGCACGCCAATAAAGTTGTAATAAATAATGTTAGTCATTTTTTTCTAATTCACCATTTGTCGGTTTACGATGTAAGGTTTTTCAAAGCTGATTTACTTGACCAAATAATGAGCTTCATAAACTATTAACTATATGAAATAAAAAAGGTTACATAATAGCTTATTCCATGAAGATAATATCTGTATTAAATTAAAAAACGATTTCTCATGCGTTCATTTTGTTTTAATTTTTTTACAAATGAAATTATACTCGACGACATGAAATTTGGCGGCTCAAAGAAAATGCGGTGTCGACAAATCGACCTACACTAGCGTATCAAGGGTAAAAACCAAATAACTGACACCGGGAGAACTAGCAACATTGCCAGCACATTGTTGTCAAATATCGGCAGTTTTGAGTAAAACGACGCCCACATTCTCGTTACAAGCGGCAACACCGCATTTTCTTTGAGCCGCCTAATTTCATGTCGTCAATAATAATATTATCCAAACCATTTTTTGAAATTAAATATTTCAGTTATATAATATTTACACCTTTTTATGCATTCTATTAATTATAAATGGTTCATCAATCTAACTAGTAAGTGGGAAACATTAAACACCCATACTTAAAATTACATTATTCAGCTTTTTTTCACATAATTTCATTAACTATGCAGATTTTATAATCTAGTCAAAGCACGTTCTTCTATAGTGTATGCCAAAAAGGAAGGTTGGAAGCTCAATATTTCTAATGGTGTGTTGATAAATGAGGTTCAGGTATTATTATCTATCTGAGATGATCTATAATACACATATTCAAATAAAAAGCCAACATCATGCTGCAACGATGCATCTTAACCACTAGACAAAAAGCAAAAGAATATATTCAAGCGGTAGCATAGTAAAAAAATTATGAATACAGCAAAGAATACATAAGTCAATACTAAGGGCGTATGGTCATAACTTGTCAATTTTGGAAATAATCGTCTTTTTTTTTTAATGTACTACTACTTTTAGGCTTTACAACTCCTAAACTCTTCCAGTTTCTTTTTTGTGCAGCCGTCATTCAGCTCCTGACTCCCAGGATATCCCTTGCGTCTCTGTCCACACGATCCGATCGCCTCACCTTCTTCTCGTGCAGTAGAGAGGTTCTCTCAAAGCCTTTTGACATCCATTCTAGCCGCATGACCAGCCCATCGCAGTCTTTTAATTTTTAAGGAGTAAGCAACATCTGCTTCGTTGAACATTGAGTTAGCTTCGTTGTTTGTTCTCCTTCGCCAGTTTCCGATCCATACAACAAAACTGTGTGGACTAATGTTTTGTACAGATGGAGCTTGGTCTGCCCTCGAATACCTATAGCTGCAGTGAAACTTGACATGGATATGGAATAGGATTTGTTGTAAGTGGGAGATTTAGACAACTAGTCATTGGTTTTAAGGCGGTAAACCCACGTATTTGTGTACTAAGGATACATGAAGAATTTTATAGCTACAATATTAGTCACTCGATACTACGAACAATTCCAATTGTTCCAACAATTCCGATTGTTCCAACAAATGGCTCTACCCTTCCTACCGCCGTAAGTACGTCCTAGCATCCTTTCTTTACCAAGTTCTAATCCCCCGACCATCATACATTTTCGATTTCCTTCAATTAAAAACCACAGTCCTCTCCCGTAACACCTGTTCTTGACTCTCAGACTATATACAGCACCCCCACTGAAAAGCAGCTTTTGACAGAGCTTTCCTTATCAAATCTTCCTCCCTTTGTAACTCTATACCTTCTTCCATTCGTCGTTCCAATAATCTTCCAACCTTAAAATCCCGTATATTCCATCACCTATTATTCCTACAATTCCCAAAAAATCGAAAATAGTAGGGGATCAGTTTTGACTTAAAGTTCTCTTCATTCGAAGAATGAATGATGTTTTTTTATGTACATTTGTGTGTGTGATTATGTATATATATATATATATATATATATATATATATATATATATATATATATATATAAAAGTGTGTGGAATTTAAACCACGTACATATGTATTAATATCATCTAGTTAGATATTAAAAAAAAAAAAAAGGAAAAAAATACATGAAGGTATTAAATGTAAATCTCTGATAGTATTCTTTAATTTTTCTTCGTTTTTTTTTGTTATAAATTTGATATATACGTAACCATAAATTGTTTCTCTTATATAATCATTGCTAACTTATTTAATTTTTTTTTCTTTCTCTTCTTCTAATCGTTTTCAAAATATTGTTATTGTAGGTAATTCGCATTTTTCGCTTGCTGTTATTATTTTTTTCGATTTTTATTCTTTCTCACTTCATAAATTACTTGAAATAATTAATTAAATGTAATTATTTTACACTCTAAGGCATAATAGCTTACAATACCTGTATTGTTATTCTACAGGAACTTGTCTCAGAATAAATTGAGACATTATTATTATTAAATATTCTTTCAGGTTTCCACGGCCATTATTTATACACAAAACTTCACTGGTTTCTGGTTAGTAGACCATGTTGTTAAATTTTTCTTCGCCAACGTTACGCCAGACATACTGCTAGCTTCTTCAAGTCTTCCTCAGAACCCTAGAAACCTCTCCCCAAATCTCTTCCGCCATTTTCTCTTCTAATCGGCTCACTGTAGCTCACTGGCGGAAGAGATTCGGGGAGAGGTTTCTAGGGTTCTGAGGAAGACTAAGCCACCGAAATCAAAGCCCAAAAGACAGGCGGACAAGAAAGAATAATAGAGGAAAAGGGAGAAGAAATTGAAAAAGCAGTGATCCCATATGTCAAAGGCACCACCGAGAAAATAGCCAAAATACTGAAAAAGTTCAACATAAAAACAATATACACCACAGACAGGAAGATAGGCCAAGTTTTACCCAGTGCAAAGGACAGATTAGGGCTCAGAACACCTGAGCATTCCATACCACATATACCATATATACACATATACCATAACACCGGCTCAGAACATATACAGCATTCCATGCTCCTGTGGAAAAGAATACATTGGGCAAACGGGTAGGCTGATATCCACAAGACTTAATGAACACATTAAAAGTGTGAAAAAAATGGATAGTAAAATATCAGCTTTGGCGGAACACTTTACCACCACGAACCATATCATAGAATTTGAAAAAATTAAAGTGGTTCAGAAATGCAGCAATAACACAGAAAGGAGGATACTGGAAGCCATTGAAATAGTCAGGGGTCCGGAAAACTTCAACAGGGAAGACGGGTATAGATTAAGCAAACTATGGCTTCCTAACATACCCATAAAGGAAAAGAAAAAACAACAAGTCACTCAAGAAGAATCTAAAAAACCTTATTCCAGCCAAGCAGAGTCCGAAAAAACAGAAACAACTCAATCACAGTCATGGAAGAGCAGACTCCGACCACGGACACGAAAGAACCCGATGGACTAGCGAAAAAACCCGACGAACTACGAGTGGACCCGAGTGAACCCGAACGAACCCGAGCGACGGCTATATAAAGCCGCGAGTTCCCGGAGCGTCTTCATTCTCGATCCAGCCTTGAAGAAGCTAGCAGTATGTCTGGCGAAACGTTGGCGAAGAAAAGTTTAACAACATGGTCTAAACCAGAAACCAGTGAAGTTTTGTGTATTATTATTATTATTATTATTATGATTATGAGTACTCATGCTCCAATGGAAGCCTCGAATGAGGAAAATAAGGTTACGTTTTATGAACAACTGGAACGAACCCTATCATTACCCGAAATACTTTTAAAGTACACTTAAAATAATATTTTACGATTATTGTAAAATTATTGATGAATTTAATAAATTAAAATTACAGTGTTACTTATTATGTTAATAAGATATTTGTGCTAGAATCGTATTGTTAAATTGTGAAGCACATTTTGCTGGATTGCTTCTGATGCTGGTGATTATTCTTTGCTTTATATTGAGAATTGAATCACTCCTTAATTTAAATTCCACGATATGATGTAGCTCAAATTTAATCACATGTCCGGTTATCGAGTTCTTGTGTCAATTTGTTTTTCTGAGCAATTCTTGATTCCTGGTTTTTTGTTATTATTTTTTTCTTTTGCAATGCTATTTTAAACCTTCATGAATTTAACCATGAAATCTTTCAGGAATATTTAAAGAAAATACCATACCACTTATCTTATTTATTTTTTACATTTCTCGAATCTATTTTAGTTCTGAGAATGTACATTCGAAATGGGACTTGAGTTGCTTGTTCTAGTTAAAAATCGTTTATCAGAATTTGTGAAATTAATATATGTTTACTGTAAGTAACGCTCCTATTACGTAGGTGTCTGCGTGGGTGGTTGATACAACTTTGGAGCATTTAAATTGCAGGGGAGTTTTTTTTTTTCTCAAGGCAGCTTCACAAAGAAATAAGAATTTCGACTTGAACAGTTGATAATCCTATAATCTTTTATTTTAAAAACAGAGTTTACATAACTTAGCCACCCACTGTGAAAAGATTAAATAGTTAAATTTTTGAAACATACTCTCAAATTGATTAAAGAAAGTAAAATGAAATTCCATGAATTGCTTTCGTTAATGTATCCCGAAGGATACTTACTCTGAATCTAAGTTTTTTTTTGATTTTCTAATCTTCTCAATTATCCTTTTTAAAATCTTATAATATATAAATGACATACTATTTTTTTATTTAGCATTTTATCATTAAATCTTGTCTGCGTACTTTATTCCACAGTAAGGCATTCCTATAAGTTAAAAATGAAAGTTTCTAAAGTAGAAACTTGTTTTAGAATACCATTTATAATACACGTCTCAAAGTAATAAATATTTAATCTATGAAAAGTCTTAAATACCAGAAATCTCAATTAAAGAATTAAGTAGTATATTTTGACATCCCTTGTGGGGATTTCACATTTAAGAATTTACTACTGTAGACCTTTTATAACAGTTTCATATTAGTTGTGCGGTTTGTTGTTATACCTATTTTGGGGGCGCAGTCCTGCATTGCAAACCCTCCATTTTCTATTACTGGAGAATCTGGCTGGAACTTGGAGTCAAACTTAACCAACTCGCCATCCAACACAGTCCAGAGGCCTTCGAATTCTTCCGGAATTTTGTTAATACGACTATCTTTTTTACAATCTCCTGTCAACTTGCTTTCAGTTCCCGACCCATCTCCGCTATTTTGACTGCCTTCTGTCAGATCGCCGTTCGTTCCCTTTTCACATTCATCGATCTCATCTGACAGTAAACCTGAAAAACATTATGTTTACCTGATTGTTGAAGACATTGAGCAATGCTTCAACCAAATTTTATAAGGTCATATATATATAAATGAACATAGTGACTTGGATTTTTCTTTTTTTTTTTTTTTTTGGATTCTAACTGAATAGCATGGCGTATCATATAAATAGGTTTCGTCGAAATTTGGATTTGAAAAATTGTATACTAACGGATAGACATTTGCTACATCTTTTCTTGGATATTGCAAGCACCATATTAATTGGAAAAGTATAATATTTCTTATTTTTAAATAAATCTAGCTGAACTTACTGATAATTGAATACCAGCCAAATTCCCGTTCTTGCCCAAAAAGAGACAAAACTTTGGGTCACCGCAAAGACAGAAAAGATCCAATGGATAAATAAATGTTTTTTCCAGTTCGACTTTTTCATAATGCTTCATATCAGGGTCGTTTGTTGATTTGGGCAAATCGATAAAGGCATGCTGAGGTCAAAAACGGAAGATCTCGCTTTCACTGGACAAATATCAGTTTGAGATAGCACTAAAATTATTACATATATTAATTATACTATTTTAAGTATTACTGCACGTTTGGAATTCATTTGTTTGTCTCTAAATGTACACAGAGCTATAACATTCTTCAATACATCTCTGTAAAAAGTTATATACTACTTTATATTTTAAATACATAATATGCTGGGAGGAGATTTAATTATTTTTGGCGTGTAATGAAAAAGTATTAATTTTTTCAAAAACGCATTCCTAATAATTTAAGAGTAGATGTTGTTTGAACTCGTAGTTCAAGTTGTATATTGAACGTCTTGGTGGTGGGGTGCTGTCTCATGTTTGGAGCCTGTTTGGGCTGTTGATCGTTGGGATGTATTGCACCTTTTTCTTCGAGATGTGATTCACATAACCCTTTTTTGTTTTTGTGTCTTGATAATGCCTGAATAGGCGAAACGTCGACTGGTAAATGGGTGTATTACTGGATTTGAAACATAAGGCTTTGCATTGTGGTTTTTCCCAATTGCATTATAATAACATATAAATAACTTTTAATAAAATCAAGGAGAAGATAATTTAAGTTGTAATAAAGTGAAATAACATCTATATTTAAATAACTAATCACGAACAGAGAATACTTAATCTTTATCACATTGAGGAATAGTAAGCGAACAAAATCAAACTGCTTTAAAATTATCACCATCATTGGCACGTTCATGGAATGTTTTATTTTTAGTTTAAAACTCTTACAGTTTATTTATAACAAATTATGTATTCTTTTTACCAATAAGAATAATAACAATCTAGTATGAAACTCATCATTATATATTTATGAGATAATAGTACTAAAAAAAAACTTTACTGTGAATATTTTTACTGCATGGTGTATTATTCATAGTTGTTTAGGCATTTCAGTAATTATAAATTATTGATTGATATAACTGGAAAATTGAAAAAATTAAAGCTTGTACGAGTTAATTTCACCATAACAGCTACATTAAAAATTATATAATTGAGTTTTTCCAAATAATTTCATGTCTTATTATTAAAATATAATACCCTTTTCGATTCTCTCTCCTTATCCTTTCCTCCTCTCTCAGTCTTTTGAGGACCATATTGCGAATTTAGCCGACTTTAGCATACAACTCACTAAATTTTCAGGAGTAACCTTCTCTCCAAAAGCCAGCTCCAATTCCTTTCTCTCGTCACTGAAGCGGGTACATTAAAAAATACGTGTTCTGTTGTTTCCTCTACACGTTGGGCATTCAGCACTGTTGTCAAGTTTGAATCTGTACTGGTAGGCTCTAAATCATCCATGTCCAGACAATAGTTGTGTTAGGTGAAAATCCAACTCACCATGTCTACGACCATAGAACATAACCTATGTCAGACACAAACCTGTAGGTCCACCTTCAGGTATTAGCCGTATTTCAACGCTGTTGCCAACAGACGATGGTGATCTTCGTCTCTTCTTGTACCATCTGCTTGTTTCTTCAACTAACATCTCGACCGGAGGCATGCAGGCAATTACACGTACAGCTTCGTAGGAAATAGTCTGAAAAGCACTTGTTATCCTTAGTATACCTCTTCGATACACTGAGACCATCTGTCTCCTGTACGATGCGGTGGACATAGCTTCTTTCCAGATAGGAGCTCCATAGAAAAGACTTGAGGAGACATAAGTTGCTAGGAGCTTTCTGCGACCTATCATATTTTTTATAATTAACATTATTTTTCCTCTTCTTAACCATTAATAGTATCGTAATGAAATTTATTTCTACTACTAAAATACATCATAATATTCCTGATTTTGAATAGAAGTAAAAAATACTTGGTTATATCATCTTTTGGAAGGGGCGTTAAATGTGGTCCTATAAGTAAATATCAGGTAGTAGTTTGGTGGACCTACAGGTTTGTGTCTGACATAGGTTATGTTGTATGGTCGTAGACATGGTGAGTTGGATTTTCACCTAACACAACTATTGTCTGGACATGGATGATTTAGAGCCTACCAGTACAGATTCAAACTTGACAACAGATTATTTTAATTATACCTGAATGTGCAAAGTTCAGGACTTCCACAATGGCGTAGTCCGATTAGCCATAATAGCATAACATGACTTTAAATACATAAACAAATAATTTTTTTAAAATTATTATTTAACAATTGATTATGTTTCTGTTCTAGGTATGTACTTTAGGGATGTACTAATAATTTAGCATTTATATATATATTTTTTTTTTTTTTTTGCTTGGAAGTTTTATTTACAAGAAAATTATATCGAAGAGTTCAGTGAAAGACAACTATCGGTGAAAAGGATATGTATGGAAGCAAGGAGGTAATTTTTTGGAGAGGTTCCATAGCCCTTGAAAAGAATGAGTTCCAGAGCACGGTTCAAGCCATTATCTTCGGCTCACTGGAGATTCTACACAACCCTTTATACATAAAATTATTTGATTGTTATTTTTTATATTTTTTATCATAGCAGCGTATTGAAAAACTAATATAACACGAAAATGTATATATAATATAATATGAATACTATAATTTACTCCACTTGGTCAGTAAAATAAGACAAACAATCTTAAAACTGATCGAATTTTAATGCTTAAATTGCTATTTTATAAATTCGTTTCACTTCCATGTTTCGCTTGGTCCTCGGTCCAGCTTCGCCCAGCCTTCTCTGGCCTTTCTTCATCTTAAAATCCTGGCAGATTATTCTCTCTGCTTTCGAATTTACTTCCTTCCACCATGTGAGGCTCTGGAAGTTTACTTTTTCAAAATCTTTCTTTACGTCTCTAATCCATGTTGTCGTAGTCTTCTTTTTACAAAATTAGCCAAACATTTCCTATGTCAATCGATGCTTGTCATTTCTGTATAGTAGATATCCGAGGATCGTCAGCCTCCTCTTCCACTTACTATCCGAGATTCTTTCCACTCTCTAGTAGATTTCTCTGTTACTTCGCAGTTACCATCCGTCTTAAGCCTGAACTATGATTTTCGATGATGATAATTATTTTTGTATGCTTTTAAATTAAATTAAATTATAGTATATACATAGACGATTGTAAATTAATACTAAGGAACCAATCTGTGCAGCAAAGACACCTACGCTGCCCAATTGAAGACAGATGGAGAGCGAGGTCCTGGGAGGGGCATTATGATGACTGATGCAGCTAACTCCATGAATCACAGCCGCCCCTGGAAAGGACCACAACTGACATCTCATACGTTGCTAACGCCCTTGTCCATTAGGAATTCTATACGGAATACTAAATTAACCGCTTTATCTAATAAATTCATCTAATATTCTATGGAACGAGTTTATAAATGGATTAGCTGTCTGAGATTAATATTCAGCCGGTGTTGTAGATAGTCCGCGTGAGCGATAGGCTTTGATCTGTCTAATAGAAGGACTCCTATAATTGAAACAGGAATTATTTCTCATTCCTCTTTATCATCTAAATAGCGTTGAGTGGATCCCTGCAACCAATATATATATATATATATATATATATATATATATATATATATATATATATATATATATATATACATATATATTTATATATAATTCTGTATTCTATATATAAAAGGTAATCACAGTTTAAACAGTCCAATGTCTGAAATTTTATTAAACAAAACAAAAAGTCAGTAACAAATAAAAAAATAAAAATGAAATACAATTAGAAAAAATAATAATACCTGCATAAACTGAATTGATGATATTTCATTAGAATATCAGAATGAAATGAAGTGGAAATTATATAAAAAAAATAAAAGACTCACTTAATAAAACATGCGTTACAATCCTTATACTTCACTATCAGAGGTGGGTTACACCAAAGCCTACAGCATTACTCCATACATATATAGATATGTGTGTATGTGTGTGTGTGTGTGTGTATATATATATATAATATACACACATATTTATATATATATATATATAAAATGAAATGAATAAATGAAATGACAAATTAAATTTCTGGAACAAAACAAAAAATACTTGATCGTACGTAATTAATCAAATGTTTTAGTAGTACAGTAAGAAAATAACCACATCGGATCATATATATGACTTTTATTACATCTTGATATTCAAGTTCTGAGTCTGAGCAATTAAACTTTCCAAGGAATTGAGCAAAAAATATAAATCCTCTGGTGTGTGAATATTTTAAAATTAAAAATATTCTTTGGGCTTTAACTATTCAACAAAATCTGTAATAATATTAGTTGACCTTATATATATAAGGAAGAAAATGGTCCAGATTGAGGCCAAAAAAGAGTAACAGTTCTTAAGTAGGGAGAACTGTTTATTGGGAAGCCAACATTTCGACCCACGTTGCAGATCTTCTTTAGCGGTTGTAATGAGGATCAATATTTTATAGTCCAGTCAGTTAACACTTGATATGTCACTTCCCACTTGACCCCATTTTTGACCTCAACCCGGACCAATCATTTAAATATTTTGATTTTCAAATTTAATCTATGTAATAATAATAATCTAAAATAATAATAATAATAAACTGTAATAATTTCATTCATAACTAAACAGATAAAAATTGAGAAAATATTTTTTTTTCTGTTCAACATTCATATGTGTAACGCGTTTAGACCCTACCGTATTTTACTACATGTGTTTTAATGCATTAAACTTCGAAACTGGAACTGATCTTTTAAGTGATTCATTACAGATATTTTCATAAATATGATACATATGAGCTGCTATTTTTAAAAGTGGTATTAATTCATTTTTTCATCTATCGAGGTATTAAAGGGTTTGCATTTCAATTAATTTTAAAATTAACTTAGAACTTAACTGAGAGTGATGTTTTTAACACTATGCTATTATGAAATAATAATAATAATAATTAAAATTGTTTAAAATAATAAACGATTTTTTTTTTTAGATTCAAAAGGACTTAGACCCCTTAAATAAAAATAACAGCTCATAAGTCTAACAAAAACAAATATGTTTATACCACTGATTCTTACATGATACAGAATTTTATCAATACTTTAATGATTTTTATAGATAGTATTTCTAGGATTTTTTTTTAAAGTACCTATAAACAAACATATGACATGTTTTCTGTTATAAATAAGTAGTATTTAAAAATTATTCTTCATTATCTTTTTTTTAGTAGTACCTAACAAAATAATATCTATATATATATAAAATAGTTTGTCCTGACTGACAGACCACCGCAGAGCCAAAATGGCATAAACTACAGACTTGAAATATGGACAGTAGGTACTTTTTATAAGGCCAACACGGACTAAGAAAGGATTTTTGAAAATTCATCCCCTAAGAGGACGAAAAGGGTGAATATCTTTTGTGATAAAAATACCTCATTTTTGAAGCGAGCACCATGAAATTTTAGATTAATCTAAAATAAAGACTTATGTGTTTTTATTTTTTTAAAAATCAACTCCTAAAAGTGTGAAATAGGGGAAATCTTAACATGTTAAGTTAGAGATGTGAAAATAAGTAAGCAAGCTTTTTAACATAATAACAATGGTATCCAAGATTTTCCAAAATCAACTCTCAGAAGCCTGAAATAAGAGAAAGTTTGATATAAGGGAAACTTACGTCATTTTTAATATTAGATTTCATTTCTATATTTAAAATAAAGAATTGCGTGTTTTTTTTTATTTTTTCGAAGATCAACCCTATAATTTTAAAATAGGGGATGAAACAATAATAATAAGGGATGGAATTCGTTTGGGACTTACGTCCCTTTTAGAGTGTGTGGCATAAAAGTTTAGATTTGCCTACATTTTCGTTTAAAAAAGTGTTTTTGGTATAAGAATGGCTAATAATAGGTAATCATGTTGATATTTTCACTATTGAAAGTACATTATCTATAAAAGAGTTTGTCCTGACTGACAGAACATCGCAGAGTCAAAACGGCATGAGCTACAGACTTGAAATTTGGACAGTAGGTACATTTTATAAGGCCAACGTACCTTTTTTTTTTGATAATTACCCCTAAAAGTTTAATATAGGGGTTGGGATAATAATAATAAGGGATTATTAAAAGGATAGAAATGACAGTGCATCCAAAATCAATGATTTGCTTCAAGGGGCATTCGAAGGCTAGCTATGTAATTGAAAACAAGTAAATAGATTCAGTAATCGAAATTCAAGATGCCCTGCACTATCCCTCAGAATTTTTGAATACTTTAAATCCATCTGGTCTGCCAGCACATAAACTTTTACATAAAGTGGAGTACCTGTATTGCTACTCCGAAATTTAAAACCTTCAAAATTGTGCAATGGGACTAGACTGCAGGTAGAAGTTTTGCACAAAAATTACGGGATGTGGTCGAAGGTTTTTTTTCCCACGGATACCATCCGAGTATACATTTTAATTCAAGAGATTAAAGTCTTGGATATTACATATTGGATTTCAATCGAAAACAAATAGAAAGTTCTGTAATCATGCCATTTAATATTTAACAGAGCATTTTATAAAATCGTTCAACAAAGGAATAAGAATTAGTAGGCTGGCTGAATTCACAAATGCTTTAAGTCATTGTGAATATTATGGAGAATAACTTTAATTTAAGTTGGAGTGTTTAGTTAGTTGATCTACTCTCCAGTTGAACAGAACTTAAGTTTTTATTCAAAATCAACACGGACGAAGTCGGGGGCAAAAGCTTGTAACAATATATAAATCTTATCATATAAAGTCTCATTCCTGATACGATTACGAACTTTAACCACATTATTTTATCATCTTGATATATTGCTATTTATTACTATTACATCTTGTAGTAGAGAGATATGTTTTTATCTGTTCTTGGAATATTCTTAAGAACCTTATATCCAATTTTAATATAAATTAACAAATTCAAACAAGTGTCTTTGGTTAAAAATAATCTTTTTTACATAAAGTATTTTTTTCCCAATAATCCCATTGCAATCAAATACCTACATAGCTTCTATATTATCCATTATGCACGATGTGGAGTTCAGAAATAGCATATCGGATCTCTTGTACCTGTGGGCGAAAGAAGCCAACTGCAGTCCTACAACGAGTTCAACATGGTTGCGTCGTGTATATATCTTAGGAGAGTAGCTATATATATCTTAATAATGGCATCGGTCTACAATCTCTTGGTGCAATATAAGAAATTTATGATATGATTTTATGTTAGAACAGTTCGACTGTAAACATTTGTAAAAAAAAAAGTTTTTAACAATGTATTCAACCATACAAGAAATCCTGATCTTGGAATATAAAAAATATTTACCTGACAAATTTAAGGTGTATCAAAGTCCAAGGTCTTTTTCATGCCATCCATGTTCAGTGTACGATGAATTTTTGCACTCACGTATCTGCATTTCTCCTAGACGCCTAAAGACATTATCTGTGGGAATTAATATGCAACGCCGAATTATTATTTTAAGAATAAACTTTATAATGATTTTATGCAAGGTGAATTAACCTATATAATATATCCTTTACACAATATCAATATCACACCATAGAAATATTAGTTAAAATATGCAGGCATAATGGAAAAATCCCAAATAAAAACCCTTAAGGCTCTAAAAGAAAACCTTGAAACATAAAAATAATTCTACCTGTCCATATTTAGCCATTCGATAATTCAGGAATTAGCATAGCAGAAAGGGAATACTAGCAAACAAAGTAAGTAGATAAATCTCATCCGAAGCTAAAAATCCAGCAAGACAATAACCAGAAGAAACATCATACTAGCAAGGCTCAAATGCAACTAATGAATCATATGGAAGGGTACCAGACGCCAGCTGGAAAAGGTTAGAAAAAAACTGGGTACTAAAAATAAATAGTGAATGCAAAATATGCACACAAAACTTCAAAAACTACAAATGAAAATAAAAATAAAACAACATAAAGCAACGACGACGGATGAAAACCCGGAATGATTAAATCATTTTTATTATTTTCCCTAAAATTTGTTCAAGAGGCAAACGTCTAAGGAAAAAGAGAAAAAAAAAATGCTCAAAACAAAGCACATCTTTTAATGAACACGTATTTTTTAAATGCGGATTTTAATAACTTAGGTTCCTGCATCTCGTTCATTACATTAAGCATAAGGACTTTCCTCTGTCTTTAATGTACAAAAGAATTTCTGTAGAAGTGAAAATGAGAGGAAAACATTTTTAATATTCAACAAAAAGCTGTATGAATAATTCATGAAAAATTATATATACTAAAATTATATATAAATATTATTAAAAGGCAAATTAGTAGCTGTATTTATACATTTTAAAACTTTGTGATAGCCTTAGGTGAAAAACAATTATAATATTATTATTCCGTTATGGAAGTCATTTCTGGTAACACCATTGTAAGATTTACTATAAAAATACATGAAAAGAAATTACTGTCCTCTAATTTATAGTTTGTTACATTTCAATAACAAATTGATAGGGTTAGTTAAGGTATTCTGTATGGCTATTTATTAACACTTAGTTATGTAATGTAGTAGCTTCAATATTCCTTAATTAGATTTTTATTTTTATTTTGCATTACATACTGTTACTGAATTTGGCATTCCACTCCATAGAAATGGTTTCTCTGTATTGATACTTGATAAAATCAATTTAATTATGATAAATAAAATGAAAACTTGTTCCACTACAAGCCATGAAGGTCTTGGGTTTAGTACATGAGAGGGACTTTACAGTTTTGGGGACAACGGTTATATATATGACATTAGATGATTAGCCTGCTAACACAGCCGTAAAACAGGATATTTTCCCAATGAACGGCACCATATAATAGGGTGTATACAAAAAATGACCGTTTTTTAATCAAATATTTGTATTATTATTTCTTTGATATAAAGAAGCAGTATCTTCTCGCTACTCTGCGGTCTACACACTGATTTACTCCATTGCCAGAAAAAAAACCTCTACTGCTACATTCATGAACGTCTTTGTACTGTTTTAGGATTCTGTTTGTTCAGGGGGGTGATTTGGCCTTTCCACACTTCATAGCCAGGTTTTCTCCAAATTCATGATGCCCTATTTATAGAGAAGGGATATGAGCCTTGGGAGGGTTTACAGATCACGCAGAGGACTTATATGGCTGTTTACAGATAAAATATTTTATAAGCCAAAACCTTCAGAAAAGTAACTCAGCACTCCACACACTTAGCTACCATACTCCCCAAAATATCCCTCAATGAAATAATTATTACATAGTTTTACTTAATTGATTGAAATGAATATTATAAAAACTACAATCTTTTTCATACATCAACATTTCGACGTAAAATCATTTAAGAAAATAATTAGCTATGTTTCTCCTCTTTTTCCCGCTTTCAATTTCTCTCATTAGGTAATTGGTATTTATTTATTTTTTTAACTGGGATAAATATAAATTGCTGTATATCTTTTAGTAAGTTGGACAATACTTGGGAAAGAAGTGTGAAGAATACAGTATAGCACAGTTATATAAAGGGACAGCAATACATCATAACTCGGAGATTCATCACTCACAGAACATCTATCTTCCAATTTGTCTTAGTGTTACTAATGGATCCATCAGAAATGTTGGGATCAACCGAATCCAACTCCAAGTAGTTGTAAACGTGAGAGTATATATTTGTATAAATATAATAATAATAACGAGGCTTAGCGAACCAGAAGGCTCGATGCCGATTCCACCAATGTCTGCTTAAAAATCTCTGCCCACAGACCACTATTCAAATCCAAATCCACCAGTATACTGGTAACACAATCCTCCCACATACGCCTCGGTCTTTCCTCAGACGTTTCCCATTAGCAACAGCGATTATTATATTTTTAGCGAATGGTTCGTTACGAAGCCCCACTACTTTACAAGCCCATCTTAATCTTTGTGACACTATCACTTTAATAGCATTAACTTCGTGCATGCATCACAATTTCGCGTTGTCTCCGAAATTCTCTAGTGGTCTCATCCTTTTTTGGACAAACTGCACAACGCCTTATTTGGAACCTTCTTCATCCTTCAGTGTTAGCGGCAACTTTTCACAACCTTGAAGAAGAGTTGGACGGAAAATTCCGACACAAGCTTGCTATAATCTGAAAATTCGTTACCGACTTCAAATAATAATAAACAGTTTTCTCCGAATATTCGAGTTTAATATAGTTTTCAGTGTTTAAACAATATCATACAATGTTAAAAGTAAACAGCTATGATAAAGGAATAAGCAGCGTTTAATATTTATGAAGTTTGAGAAAAAAAAGTTTGAGAATATCTCTACACATATAAAATGCTTTGTTCTGAATGTCTGACTGACTGACTGTCTGACTGACGGATCAACAAACAGCCTAAACCGCTGATCGTAGAGACCTGAAACTTGGAGGGTGTGTTCTTTGTATAACCTAGGCATCCGATAAGAAAGGATTTTCCGAAATTCTACCCTGAAGAGATCGAAAAAGGGGAGGGGGAGTTTCTTACTCGCAAAATCTAAATATTTTCGCTGAATAAAGTTTCTTACTCCCCTCCGTCCCTTTTGTTAATCAGTGTCAATGTATGTTTCACGGCTGTGCTGATCCGTCTTTGATGAAATTTGATATGGATAACCTCAAGCTAGGGGAAGTACATAGGCTACTTTTTATCAACACACCATACAGGCGAGGTTTATATAAAACTGTAACCTGATTGACTAACACACCCAGCGGCCAACGCACAGCAGAAACCACTGAACTTGGGATCTTGAAATAGCTTATATGAGTATTATATAATACATATTATATATGAATAGCTTAAATGAGCACTAAGAAAGGAATTTGGACTATTCCACCCCCCCCCCCCATGTGGATTATTACTCCCACATTTACAGAATTACTCACACAATCTGAATGCATGGATAATTGAGCTGTTTGCTTGTTCATTTAATGTCACTTTATGCTGCTATAGCTAATCGGACGATGCTACAGGGAGAGCTCTGAATTTTGCCTATCCAGATTTAATTAGGATAGGGATTTTTAACGAGTACCTGACATCGTATAGGCTCGGGACCCCCGTTTAACGTTCCTTCCGAAGGACGGCGTAACTAGGGATTTTTTATTCCCTTAAAAAATCCTAGGGCCCCCTGCCGGGCTACGAACCCGCGATTTTGGGCTTAGTAGTTTGTTACGCTAACCACTAGACCACAGGTGACCGTAGATAATTAAGTTTCGGAATTATCAAATAATTATCTGAATGTAATCTGGCTTCCATAATATTTATAAAATAATTTAACCATCTTGGACAGAGAAATTAACAGAATGAAAACCTAAAACATATCAAGTTTCTTCTAATGTGGAAAGAAAAGGAACTAAAAATATATAAATCTTTTATGAAACCACTATCAACGTTTGAAGTTTCAGCAAGAATAGAAAAAGGGGAAGAGCAAGAAGAAGAAGGAAGTGGAGGATGGATAAGTGGTCAAAAGAGTGAGGATGTAAATGAATAAAATAGTTCAAAATGATGTATCTCATCTAATATCAATCCAATATATTAATAATACCTGATTGTTAAATTTTTATTATTTTATTTTATTTTTATTATTGACCGCAACGTTCAAAAATGCTGCTCAAAAATGTTCACCCTTAGCCGCCCTTCAGACCCACCTGAGCTAATGCTCAATGGCAGCAACCTCTCGTGGAATAAAGAAGCTGCAAAATATCTCGGAGTTTATTTAGATCGTTGTATACCTGGAACCAGCATATCAACACCAAATTAGCACAGGCGTACGCACGATTAGCTCTACTTTATCCGATAATTAATAGTAAATCTAGATTAAAACCAGAAACAGCATTATTACTTTATAATACCTTACTCAGATCTCTACTAATGTACGGTTGTGAAGTGTGGGTTGCAGTATCAACAACTAAGAAAAAAAAATTGCAAACTTTCCAAAATAAAATCCTACGGATTGCAGTAAACTCGCCTTGGTTTGTACGAAACAGTCAACTACACCGAGATCTAAAACTAGAGACGATAGAAGAATTTATTAAAAAGCGCTATTAGTTTATTAAGTAGCGTTATTAGTGATTATCAGCAGTCAAAGGAGCTGTACTGTTCAACATAGGCGAACCTATTTCATCCTCAAGACTAAAACCGAGACACTTGAAACATATTCTGATGTGAACTGTATTACCTTTCCCACCAATCAATTGTACCAACAAATTGTAATATAATCCTGTTTTCTTTTAGTTTTCCGTGTTATAGTACTATATTTCTGTTTATTATTATATTATATTTCTTTTATATGAAAAAAAAACAAATTATATATTTATATCTTCTCTTTTAAATAATCTGATAATGTACAGTTAGGGGTGTCTCTTGCATGAGACGAAACCCACACTTTTACCTTTTGTTGAAGTTTAAAATTCATTATTAAAAAAAAAACACTTAGACTAGGAATAGCTGCTCTGGAAATAAAGGATATAAAAAAAAATATTATTTTTTCAATGGCAATATAATTCATGGTCATTGTAGAAGAATAAGTTTTTAATTAGTTCTATTATATTAATATTGTGTTATCAAAATAATATTAAATACAGCCTTATAATATTTATTACATTATTATTCTGATAAAAATCAATATAATCATGTTAAATATGTAAGCATCGTATAATAAATTATATCCTGATAAAGTGCATCTTATGTTTCAGTGCATCCTGTCCCTTACAGAAGTGTCTGCCAGAGATCATAAGAGATAATGGTACAGCTACAATTGAATCTATTAGATTGTTCGATAACATTCAGAACCGGATGGGAAATAACGCAATTGTTTGGACTCAAATAGCTGTCCTCGTTCATTTCGTTTCTTAGATTGTTTATCGGGGTACGATTTCCAATCCTCCTGAGATCTGAAGTAGGTTGGTTCTCTGGGGAGGCAGCAACAGACAGATATCAGATACTGTTGAAGTTCCTGGAGGCCTTTGTACTATCTGGAACATATAAGATAATAGTGATAAATAAATTATTAATTTAATTTATCACTTTAGATTTATATATAAAAGAAAGTATTTTACTAAGGTAGAAAGTCGGGTAGAGCAGTACCAAGGATGCTAGCTTATTGAGCTCGATATTTCTAGTCCGAGATGGCAGTGCTAGATAATTTATATCAGCCTCTTTAAAGTAAGTACCCTTAAATGAGGGAAACATGAAGGCTGAGCGTGGTCTTGGCCACATCACCTCTGTGCTCAACCGTTTTCTAACCATGTTATTTGTATTGCTAATCTGGTAGACTAGGCGAATAAGCAATAACCAATAAATAATATCTCATATTTTGACATTTAAAATCTTATTTTAGGCCATTAATAAATTTCTTTAGTGTGTACTATCTAGTTAATGTGTACTACCAGGCCCACAGCACCCAACCGTCAAATTTTATAAAATGAGAAAGAAAAAGAAAAGTGAGATGACTGGAAAGGGTGCTGGAAAGGTATCAAACCCGCAGAGATCGAACAAGACGGACAGGAGCCGTCGACAGGAACAGTACCAATATGAAGTGGCGCAGTATAAGTATTATAATAGAAGAAAAAAGGTGTTACAAAATATAATGAACGCCGACGCTCCTAAAAAATGCCTTGTGAATGTGGCCGATATTGAAAGTCATTATAAGAGCCTCTTTGAAAATAAAAATCTCCGAAAGCGTGCGGATTACGAAAATTGTGCTCCGGTTCCAAACATGGTCTCCATTGATGTCCAATCAGTTAAAAAAGCAATAAAATCGACATCATTGGATACATCGCCGGGGCCTGACGGGGTCTTGATCCGCACCATAAAATGCGTTGATGCTTCGCACAAAATAAAATTAATTGCGGACATCATGCTGAAGGAGGGATATGTTCCAGAGCCTCTTCGACAAGGGCGAACCATATTGGTTTATAAAGGAAAAGGGAATACCAAAAGCCTCTCATCATGGAGACCAATAACAATTTACTCCGTTGTGCGCCGCGTCATAGAGAAGGTTCTGGACAAAGAATTAAGGAAACAGATCACCTTCAGTAAAAATCAAAGAGGCCTTATTACGGGCCTAACGAGAACACAAGTCAGCGCTAGGATCATAGACGCGATCATAAAAGATGCCAAAAAAAAAAGAAAAATGATTGCGCGATAGTTTTCCTGGACGTGGTTGGCGCTTTTGACAGCGTTGGTCATGATCACATTGGCAGCTCATTAGAGGCAAGAGGTGTGTCACCGGACCTCAAGAACGTGATAGCGGCTCTCCTTGGAACGAACACGATTATGATATGCGTAGGAGCCCACTCGACAAGCCAAATCAATGTCCTCCGAGGAGTGCCCCAAGGCGGCCCTTGTCGCCATCGCTTTTCAACCTGGCCATTGACCACTTATACCACGACCTATGTGATGAAAATATGCCCAAGATGTTTGGTTACAAACTTACGGGTGACCAAGGATCTGTGGTTTTCATCGGGTTTGCGGACGACCAGGCTGTTTCGGCACGTGACAAGGATGCCGCAGAAAGAATCATCAATAGCGTCCAAAGGATGCTTGCGGAGATTGGTTTGGCTGTCAACCCAAGCAAGAGTGTGGGTATCTTGATTGAAAAAGGAGAGCTGCGGACCACTACGCTCTCCCTAGAGAATGGAGATGTAATCCGCACATGTAAGGCTGAAGAGCGAATAAAATATTTAGGATGCACATTCTTGGGAGAGCTTGTATTTGATGAGGAGGCGGTGACTAAATTAAGTGATAATTTAGACAAATTAGTGAGCTCTTGTCTACTCAAACCGGAAAAAAAGATCAACGTTGTCAATCAGTACCTGTTCCCGGGACTTACCTATCCTCTCTAAACCGCGCCCCTAACAAAGATACGTCCAGCGGTGTTATAAGGCATTGATATAAATATCCGAAGTGTCAAGGCCATTGTTGGGCTCCATGCGAACACTTCTACGGCCATGATGTACGCACCGAGGAGGTATCGAGGCCTGGGACTGATCCGCTGTCAATGGGAGGCTCCACTTCAGCATTGGTCAATTGCCCAGCGACTGGCTACTGTCCCGGATGCCCTGTTCCAGTCTATATTTAATTATGGAACGGAAGTAACTCAATGTCTTGAAAGCTTGGGAGTTGATCAGGCCTTCCGAAGCGTGAGAGCTCTACGACATTCGCTGCGTGAGAATTCTTACGAAGAATGGGCTAATTGCCGATGGCAGAGCGTTGGAGTCCGTCATTTCAAGGAGACACCGAAAGCCAACAGATATATATATATATATATATATGCGAGAAACAGTTACTTTCGGGGTCGGAGTGGACCGACGCACTAAAACTGAACATCAATTATGCGCCTCTGCGTGGGGTCCCAGGAGCCAGCGGACAGGTGAGAGAAGTTGGGTCCCTCTGTCGCAAATGCGGCAGAGAGTCAGAAACACCAGCCCATGTGCTGGGAAAATGCCCCAACAACTCTCTCCTCATAACACGCCGACACCATAGGGTAAAACACGAATTAATGAGGCTCCTAAAGAAAAAAGACTTCACCTGCTTTGAGGAGGTCTATTGTATCGACACTGAGGGATACACAAGATATGCGGATATTGTAGCATTTCCGAAGACCGGAAAGATAGCATGGGTATTGGATCCGACTGTTAGATTCGAAAATAATGACCTTGACCAGGCGGGCGGAGTGGAAAGGGAAAAGAAGGAAATATATGAAAAATGCATCCCTTTCCTAAAGGAGAAATTCCGCGAGACCTTCGGAGAGAGAGAGTTCACCGTGAGAGGCCTCTGGTTTGGGTCTCGCGGAACGATTCCAAAAAGAACATGGAGCTTCCTCGATGACCTGGGTGTTAATGGCAAGGATGTGGCAGTGCTCGCTGAGAATATAATTCTTGACTCCCTTGGGATAATTCATCATCATATATGTAGTAGCTGATGCCCCACATGCTAATATCCAATATATTTTCTTTATTTTCTTGTATATAAAGACAAAAAAAAAACGGAAGAAGAAGGAAAGAAGGAAGAAGGAAGGAGGAAGGAAGAAAAAAAAATACTGATCAATCCATATCGGACATACAGTAGTTTTTAAGTATGCATTTAAAACAAACGAATTTAAAAAAAACGAATTGTAATGCCCAATATGTCCTATATGGATTGATCAGTATGCTGTGTATTACGGCAATCCAATATTGTTGGACAGCATTGCTAAAAATAAAGCATTTCTCTCTCTCTATTAATTCATAAGTGCTATAGCTTTAGCGCCTGATCGTTTTCTAAAAATTTCAAGTTTTATTTTCTCTATTACATCCTTCTAAATCCTCGAAATTCTCATTATAGGTTCTATCCTCTTAGATTCTGGGCTTTACCTAAGTTGGCATGTATTCAGGAATTATTTTGTATGTTTCGATGGAATCTATTGTATACCATTTTGTAGTCTGTATTGCTGTGGTGCAAGTTTCTGTTAATATAATTTTTAGATAGACGTTCATAAAGTAAGGTTACTGAATCTATGCAGGACTTGGCAATTTTTTTCTTCATAGTTGGCACCAATTATTTGTAGATAATTTACGATCAATCTAAATCACCAAACGCCAGTGGAGGGGATTACTAATAAAAATGTATATATTTGTAATTCTTAACTAATTAATTTAATTAAAATACGTATTTTCGACAGACATAATGTGACATAGTCCTAATAAAAAAGATTAATAAGAAAATTGCGTCAAAAAATGATCAATACATATTCAAAGTTAAGGATGTTTCTACTTCTATTGTATCTGCATTAAATTAGCCTGAGTGTTAACAGAGCCCAATTTAATGCAGTAGTAATTTCGGAGATCAGGGTAAAATAAATTTTATTGTAACCAAAATAATGCTGAGGGCGCGATGAATCTTAAATTATTTAAATTTAAACTAAGACAATAATTAAAATTCTACTCTCATTATCCCTGATTTCAATTCCCATGAACTGCCTCCACCGAGAATAGATATCGGTGACACCTTCACAACTTCAAATTCATTGAAATTTAAGCAGTTCCTTAAGTTTAAATTAGACATTTAACGCTTGAAGTGAAAATGATGCTAAGTGGAAGCGATAATTACCAAGTCAAATAGCCATGATAAGGGATTCTGTCAGGGGTTGCCGAGACGCTACGGATATGGCACATAACACTGTGTAATAACAGATGTGAATAATAATGCATGCATATGAGTATAATGCGTCATACAAGAGAATATATTTTCCCATCCCTAGAAAATTCCTGTAAAGGGGCATTTAAAAAAAAAATATATTATTTAACACCAATTGCGGTAACTAACGTGACTCTTTTTTTACAGAATATGTGTATATATATATATATATATATATATATATATATATACTTTAGTTTCGGTCAGTTCTTAAATTCTTTTGGCGACGTTTCGAGACTCCCACATTCAAGCCCTGACAGTGAAAAAATGAGCTTTTAGTAAATAAATTAAATAGCACACTAAAATAAATATAAATTGACATGTGTAATATGTTAATTAAATAATCTGTACTTACAAATTTTACAAACATCTTACACGTGTCAAATTATATTTATTTTAGTGTGCTATTTGAAACTTTTTTGGTAACAATAAGATTGAGAATAAAACATATTACCACGTTGTCAAAGTAAAGTCCAAGGACACAACTGCAGTTAACTTAACAATAATAATGCAGGAGAAACTTTATACTAACTTGGTGAGGCCAAACACTTTTCTCGCTATTTCACAGAATGAGGGTTGCCACTGGATCAGTAACTAATAGGATGTAACTATTCAGATAAATCTGAGGACAAATGTTTTTATTTAGAAATTATACCCTTAATCTAGAAGTAGAAAATACTACGTAACTCTATACAGGGTGACTTGTAATTAGTGGCGGAGCCGTTAAGGGGTGATAGTATGGGTAGTAACTTGGTTTTACTGGCCCATTTTTTTTTTTCAACAAAGATATTCTAAATAAGGAATGTTAACAGTCAAATCTTCGTAATTGTTAATCTTCGTAATTGTTTTGTTTGACCTTTCGCGAAAAAGGTCAAACAAAAAAATTTAAATGAAAAAAAATACGTTGACTGCCTCTAAAACGTCGATTTACTCAAAAAGTTCCCCTAAATTATTACGTACATAATAATTGAAAAACGTATATATACCAAGTATAGTAAGTTGGAGATAAGTGAGGGTCAGTAAAAATGACAATTTTTTTGTAGGGGATTAATCTTAAAATTATATGATTTAATTGTTAACTCATTTTAAAAATTAAAAATTAAATTTCATTTTTTTGACAAAAAAATAATGTGGCTAAGATCTAATAAGAAATATATTACATTTATTTGGTCTTATTCATATTACATATGAAATGTTATATTTGGTCTGTGATGCAATGCGGAGCTGGGACCTGGACCCTAAAGATTGTTGCGATGATTCGCTTGAAAGCGTTCAAGATGTATTAAAAAAAATGCTAAGAAGGCACACCTATGCATAATAGAGAGGCAGTATTATGTAGATCAACGTTCGTTTATTATTCAAAAACTATTAAAACGTGAGATCCATCTTACCTAAGGTGTATTTTAGAGAAGACCGATTCAAAATCCTGCAGATTATAAAGGAAGGTGATATCGACGATCATTGAGGAGTTAAAAGGAAGCAGGCTAGACTAAAATTGCAATTTTGCGAACAAGTATTTACATTTACTCAAAATCATGAACAATCAGTCAGTGTAAATGTCGCTGTAAGGAAGACCTGACACCGAAAGAATAATCAGAGTATGCAGATATTTATAGATTAGTCAAATCAGCAGCTTTCTTCTCCTTTTTTGTATTGCCGCGTTGAATTTTTTCTCATTGAGTATAATGAGCCGATCAGTTGATGTTATCGATAGTTATGTCATAAGTGAACTGCGCATGCAGAAATGGACTAATGAAGAGAATAACTTAGTCTCCAGGAAAAAAAGGAATTACCCTACCAGGGAAATGAGAACTAAAAAAAATCAAAAGAAATGTATGTGTAAATACCACAAGCACTTTAAATTTCAAATTAGATCTGGTGCTAAATGTAGCAGCACTCTAGTGATTAGATCTCTTAGAAGTGTTCGACAAGGAAGCCTTTGTAAAGGTTTTGCAATTGAGCCGTTGAATTAACATGCTCCTGGGACAGGTCATTCATTCCACGATTCGAGACAGCTTTCCTGCATTGCAGTAAAAAAATTCATAGTTGCACGTACTAAAGAACCAAGCATGGGCTAGTATTTAAAACATAGTTATAAATTCACAATATCAAAAATATCTACTAGAGTATATTACGCCCCTAATTAATCACTCAAAATACGTATATCATGAAATATATTAAGAAATAAAAGTTTTTACCTGTGACCATAAGACAGACAGACTATGATACAGTGTGATATTAACGAATACCTGACACCCAGCAATCTCGGGCTCACCATTCTACTTTCCCTCCGAGAGACGGCATAACTAATTGCTTTTTACACCCTTTAAAAAATCTTAGGGCCCCCTACGAAGCTACGAACCCGCAATCTTGGGCATAGAAGGTTGTTATGCTAACATTTACTACACCACAGGTTACTACACCTTTTGTTTTATAATACTTGTACTTTATTTTAGATTTGTTAGTATCCTGTAAGATATGTCCAGCCAAAATTTATTTGTTTTTATCCGCCATATGTTTAAACTAATACATTTAATTTTATTTAACGATTTTTTTTACAACTTTGTATCATTCCCGTTCTCAAACAAAAAAGTTCTCACCAAAGACTTCGGTCGAATCTCCTTATCTAAGACTCCTCGCTGCAATGTTCTGCTCCACATCCTGCAAACATTTTTTTTGGATCGCCTTCTTTTCCTCCTTATACCGAGTGATAGTCAAAGATAGTTCTTAACCATCATTCCCATGGCATTCTGTTTAAGTGGCCATACAATTTTGGTCTCCTTAATAAATAATTTTTTCCTGCTCTATAATTTACCTTATTGTACTTTTAGGGATGTGTCGAATTCTCGAAATGGAATAACATCTGCTCCAGAAGTTCGTTGCCATGCCAACAACTTCCTCCCTCCTTTTTCTTTTTGTCCATGTTGAGGGTAATATTTTCAATCAATGAGTGAACATCATCTTCTTTGTTTGGAGGTTAACCTGTTTACTACACAGAAGTGAGTTAAGACACCCAATAATTGTTCTACCTCTTACCATTCTTTTTTTTCAGATATATCTTTGTAGGAGCTTACATCTTCGGTAAACCATCTCCCAAGATATTAAATTCAATTTTCTTTTTTTTTATTTACCCATTTTCGAGGGAAGTGCTCTTAAATTTGCATGTATTGCCATGTACTCAGTTTTCAGTCTGTTCATAACCAGACCCCAAACAGCATACTTCTTCTGAAGTTTTTTTGCCTGGTCACCGTCAAATTGAAGGCTGTAGGAATTTATCACATATTGCAGATCTATTACCCTACATTTCCTTTTCCAAGATTCTAGGACCTCTTCAACATATAGGTTGAATAAAAATGGGGACGAGGAACATCCTTGTTTGAGACCTTTAGTGATAGGAAAGTTGTCCGTTAACCATTCCTTGGGCTCTTAACTTAAATACTATTATATAAGCTTTTGGTGGCTATTATCAAATATCTGATTATGACAGTAAACAAATATTTGATAACAATCATTTGTTATCAATAATAACAACTCTCTTTTTGTAAACAATAATAATTTAATACTCAGTACACATATCTCTCACAATCTTCTATAGCCTTTAAGGTGCACCTCAAACAACTTCAAACATGTTAGTTTTCTTTTATTTATAGGTAAAATTATTGGGGTGCTCGTACAATTCCATTCTATTCTACAGTAGTTCATCTTTTTATTGGTTATTTTTATTGCAGATTTATTTTTTACATTTACTAAACGAATATAAAACAAATCCGAACAAAAAAAAAAAACTACCTAACCAAATATTTCGAATAAATCTCTTGAAGCGGCCTTTTAAAACTGAAATGTTTCCTTAACGAGTGCTTGTTGTTTTAAACTCGTGATCTGATTAAAAAATCCAACTTGATCAGGAAAAAGTTAAAAACATTTAACAATGAAGGCCACGTGCAGTTTTCTGTCCCCACTTCGCTAATTAACTTCCTTACAATTAAATCGGTTTATATCGATAGCCTATAACTTTTTTGCTGTCGAAACTTTTATTTTTAAACTTTCGGATTCATTATGATTTATTTACATGAAATTAAATTACAAAGATACTTTTGGTGTCAGGTGTTTCTTCTTCCTAACTTACATGTTACCCTGCTCTAGCTAAGTGGATTGCACAAGACAGAATTAGTCTGTCAAGTCGGTGACTTATTGTAAGCCTTAATTTACCAGGGGTAATGGGAATGAAATTCGCAGGAGACAAGTTAGTTTGTTAGTCAAGAAACTTATGGAAGTACTCTAGTGAAATTAATACTTACAAGTTCTGTTTAGTAGAGCCTTTATTTAAAAAAAGATAACCGTACATCCCAATTTTATTTTTACTGTAAGAGGTTTTAAAAAATATAAAATCAATTCATAACTCTAAAGTCTGGAATAAGATGTACTTGTATACTCATTGTATGTTTTGTTTTTTTTGTAGGATTCTTACACCGTATCAAATTTAAAATCACAACAATTTTTTTTTCTTAACCTTCTTCCGTGTCATGTCGGTGCTAGTAGTAGTAGTTAGTAACTGACGTAATCCCCTTAAGAAACTCACAGCACGATGAGCGAAAGCTTGGTTACTAGCACCGAAATCACACAGTCCATCCCGGAAGAAGAATATCAACGATCGTAGAAGCCTACGTGTAGATTTTTACCTCTAAAGAAGGCTTGATCAGAAATACCTCTGTAATAAATATTGCGTATTAATAGGCTATAAAATTAATTAATGAACATGGCCCTACTTTTGCTTTATGTTGCTATAGCTAATCGGAAATTGTAAAATGCTATATAGGGAAATGCAAAATTTTGCCTATTCAGGAATAATTGGGATAGGGATCTTCAATGACTACCATTTTACGCCCCTTCTTAAGGACATCTTGCAAGGATTTTTTTCTCTCTTTTAAAAAATCCTATAGCCAAGTGGTGGCTGGCAAACCCGTAACTTTGGGCCTAAAAGGATGTTATGCCAAACACTACTTCATAGGTGACCCTCAGAGCCCAACGTTAAATAATGTAATCATTCATTTTGACTGTGGGGTATGGGGTAAGTTTTCTTACGTGTAGTGTGTTGCTGAATGATTTAACGTGAAAAACAATACATTATCATTGTTAATAGCGAAAAGTTAATGAATCCTACATTTATATTTTATTTTACTATAAAAAAAAATATTATAATGCTTTTATAATGGTGTTTTTTATACATTAGTGCATAAAGAGGTAATCATTAATCCAACATAGCAAACTGCAATGCAGAATTTACGAAGATTAATACTTAAGTGTATATGAGAGAGTTAATTTTCTACCTAATGTAACTAGTTCTAACATTTAAAAAGTATTTATGTAATATATCGATATCTGTTAAAGTACTATATTTGGAGAATTAGAAGGATTTGATCGAAATATTTTTTTTTTCCCTCTGTTGGAAGTTTTTTATACATTTTTTCTTTGATTGTAAATTATGATTCTCTAAAGTTATATTTAAATTTGTACAATTATTTTTATTTGAGACTGGTCTATTGGTAAAGCATTTTTATTTTGGGAAATGTAGCAAATTATACAAGAAATAAATAAATTAAAAAGAAAATGGAAATAATCGATGTAATATCGCTTATTAGAATTAGATTTCCAGTAATATTCCATCAGAATTATGTTTCGGGTCTTTGCAGATCAAAATTAATTTTCTATTATTTCTAAAATTCAAAGTGGAATTAGTTGACTTCTGTAGTTTACTTTGTTTATGTTTACAGATTGTAATGACCTATTATTAATCCTCTCTTTTTTGATAAAATTTACGATCACTACTATTAATCGAGCATTGTTTAGTATGTCATCAAATGTGACACATAAACACAAGATTTTCGTGTATTTTTTATAAGTTCAAACTTGGGAACTCAGCAACCCAAGCCGCAAGAAACATTACCACTGCGTTCGGGGAAGCTGCAATTCATCATTGGTTTGAGAAATTTCCCTCCCAGAAAATTATTCGTTTCTGTAGTAATGGCGGGAATAATTCATTTCTCCTTTCTATCCAGAGATGAAACCATCACTTCCGCATCTTACATCAAGAATATTGACATAACGCTACAAAAATTTATTAAAAGATCTTCATTGATTAATTGGAATACCCTTATACGACAACGCCAGTTCCCATGTTTCACGACAGAAAATAAAAAAACTAAACAAGCTGGGATACGAGATAAGCTAGATAAGCTGGGATAATAAGATGATTGCTCATCTTATTGGTCATATCTTATATGGAAGTATCCAATATTCCACTTTGCAACGGCAGATGTGCAAAAAAGTCAACAATAACTTAGAAATAAACTTATAGTATTTATAGAAAGGTTTCAAAGGTTTATTAAAATATCAAAACAATAGTTTCACTCATGTTATTTCTGTTATTTTATTCACATATTTTAACAACTATCATCCCATGATTTGCCTATAAGTATATACCGAAATGGATTCTCCACAGTACACAAAAACCGTCTGGGGGTGCACCTGCCCCCGTGCCCCCTCCTAGATCCATCCATGGTTTTGTCTCCATAATTTAGTAATAGATAAAGAAAATGAGTATTTTAAGTAGGTATAATTTGAATCTAAAACATAAATTTAGTTTTAGTATATTTTTGTATATATTTATTAGGTATATTAGCGTTGCAATATACTACATCAAGAACATTGTCAAGTCAGAACAATAGTACCAGCAAAATAATCCCTAATGAACTCAAACGATCAACAACTAGCAATCAACACCTTTAGGTAACTTGATTTGGCAGAGTGCAATCAGTCACGTCGATCCGTCCGCGTCCCGATGGACTCTTCAGCATGTCGGGCGGTCATTATATCTCATTCCTTCGCGGTGACTTAATACTAACGCTAAAAAATAATTTTAAAATAAAGGAAAAAGGATATTGATAATTGTCTTTTTCATTATATAGTTTTATTTCTTCTTAATTTTTAATTTCAGAACCTTAGCAGCCATGTTTGTTTTGAAGAAAGTTTTGAGCTTGGCAGTTGAAGTATGATATTACACTAATTATGTAAAATATACAATAACTTCAAGTATGTTATAGTAAATGTACTTTAACGAAATAGTCGATAGGAAAGCATTTAATAATTTTCTAAAATTATTCCTTCAAGTTTTACCCACCCTTCCATGCACAGAAAATTCAAATAAAAATAAATTAAACTATATCAAATATTAAATATTAACAAATATACATCTGTCTCATTTCAGCCCTGAAGAAGTCAGCAGCATGGCTGGCGAAACTTTGGCGAAAAAATTATCAACACTGTCGAAACAAGAAGAAACCAACAAAGTCTTTTGTAATATAAAATTCTTTGAAAATGAAGATCAATTATAAAAATTATGATGCTTATTACAACATATAGTATGATGGATGCTATGAGGAGATTAAAAATAACTTTTAAAATAACTAAATAGATAAAAATTATCTCATTAAAATCTTAAAAGCACGTATTAATTTGTACAGACTTGGTAAAAAACTTGATAATCAATAGAAATTGAATAGTTACCTGGAAGAAGGGCGTATGTTACATTTTTCAGTTTTGGTTTTTTTTGGGGAAGAAGGTCCATGTGATGGCCCCAACCGCTAACGTTAGTTTTAGTTTCCTAAAGTAAATACAGGTCAGGGATAGCACAATCGTTGTCCATATGAGTGGATGATCGGTCTCTCAAGAGACAGAGTTGCAGTGGAAGAACGGCGCATGTGAAGATATCCTAACCTTACTAGTGTTACTTACAATGGAGTAAGTGCAAAATCTATAAAATGGAAGAAGGGCGTATGTGACAGGCATATAATTAAATGGCCCGTTCTCTTATTTTGGCTCTCCAGTAAACTTTGAAAAATGTAACATGCGCCCTTCTTCCAGGCAACTATTTAATTATTTCTTGATAATATCAGTTAAAAATATTAATTTCCCTGAAAGCGTACACAAATTTATATTGTAAACCAATCACTATATTTTAAATGCTCATAGTTTGTAGCTCTTGGAATTAATTTTCGAACCCTGTGATGAAGGAATGAAATATTGGAAAATAAAAATAATCGTACATTATTATGTAATAATAATATTCGAAAATAATTTGTTGCTTATAACATTTTCCCAAAAAAAAGTAAAATCATCATGATGCTATTGGAGAATTTACGAGTTTATACAACGCACTATTGCGAAGCATGTGCCCAATTAATAATATTGAAATTAAAGCGTCAAGAAAATTAAGACAGGCTTAAGGGTTAACCGAGGCGTAGATGGGAAGATTTTGTTACGAGCTATTTAAGCAGAGATTGGTGGTATCATAATCGAACCTTTGGGTTCGCTAAACCTTTTTATTATTATTTATAATAAAAAAATGATTTTTTTTATATTAGATGCCTCAACATAGTTTCTTGTTGGCAGCATTTTATGAAGCTTTTTCTAAACTTTGACTAAAACCTTAACGCAGCCTCAACTTTTCACTTGAGACCTCTTGAGAGCTCAATAGTTCACAACATGATCTTCAAAAAAATATGTTAAGACAGCCTCAATGATATAGTATTCAAATAAGGCGAGATGTCAACAATGTATTTCATGTAAAACCAATATGTGCAAAGTTTTCATCTTCAACCTAGATCATTCCTTACAGAATGGTGGTGGAAAAGTAAAAGTTAGTGATTACGTCGAAAATAATTATAATATTTTTTATCTAAAACCTACAGCTCCATAAGAGATGCAATTGTGACTTCGATTCGTATTTGGAATTGAAATATCAGAATTATTCAAGCACACAGGTAAGCAGTCCGGTGTGCAATGCAGCTGTGTGTAACATACCTAGCATTTTAGCCTCGACCATGTTGTACTGTTAAATGCTTCACAACACTCCCGGAATCTCGATAATGCCATTGCAAAGCTAAGAAGAGCAACTACAATCGTAGAACTACAATCTGTAGCTAATTTTGTATAATTAACACAATCTAATCACGTTGTCGGAGATCATTTTGTTTTGTTTCTACCCTCAATACACCGAACATTCAATCCCGCTTCTAATAAGTAATAAAATGGATTTTATGTTTATGTTTATGTTTATGTTAATTTTTAATGCTATTTTAATTTTTAATGTTTATGTTAATTTTATGTTTATGTTTATAATGGGCATTAAAACGAAAGTTGTTTATAAACCTGGGTTATTGGCTCAATCATAATGAATATTGCCATGTATTAAATAAAAATGTGTTTCATAAATTTTGTTAACAATTTTGAATCACGATTACGAAACTCATTGAAAAAATACGTTACGCGCTCACTCAAAATTCATTAAAGAAAAATGTTTTAAAAGGTTTTAAGGAAAATTCACCTATACTCCATGGAAACATTAATAACCCATTAAGCAATATAAAAGTATAAATTATTATCGGCAGCAATCATGTAGTATTAGGCGTTTGTTTGTCAATCTTCATTATCTTACATGGCTTTATATGGTATGTATATATAATTTTGCTGAAATATTTAGCTTTTCGAAGTTATATTACACATCGTTAATAATAAGAGAAGATTGATGGATTATTTCAACTAAATGGATTACTTTGTGCGTGAGATTTTATACACATATATAAAATATTTTACTGTTTATTGGGGCTCCTATTCTTAATTTTTCTTTTAGCTAGAGACACTACATTCTTGTCCAATTAATCATTGCTTACTATTTTGATAATAAATCTAATTATACTTCAGTTAGATCACGAGAACTAAAACAGTTGATCAGTTTCCATTTACGGTTTATCTTTGGGATCCCGAGAGACACCCAAGTCTCCCGATTTTAAAAAGAGTCCAATTCGTTTTCTTACCATCTAAGTGCTTCCTCACAGCTTTTCCTTACCAAGGTATCCAATCTCTTTCGATTCAAAACCTGGATGCATTCCCATATCATTCGTTCACCGCTCTCAGATCTATATACATAGAACAGAAGCTTTTGACAACTCGTTCCTTATCCGATTCTCGTCCTTGTAAAAACCTAAACCTAAATCCTCCATTCGTCACACCAATATCCTTCCAACCTTCAAATTTTAAGTATTCAACCATTATTTTCATAGAAATTCCGAAAGTCGGCGAAAAGTATTTCAAATTAGGTCAGAATTTGTAAAGAGTTGGACAAAAGAAACGTTTTAATGGTTTATTTAGTAACCATTAAAAATGAAATTAGTTAATAATAATTATAAAGTGGGAATGCCTAACAAACATTTATATAAAAACATAATTTATAAACAAAACAAAAAAGAAACATCCGTTAAGAACTGTTTACATTTTTTAGCTGAATAAAATAGTAAAACGTTTCTTTTCTTCTTTTCGTTGAATACTTCAAATAAGCTTTTAGGATTAGCTATTAGGTGCTAACTCATAATTTATTTTCCTTTTATTAATTTAAACTATTTAACTATTTTATAGTATAGTTAACTATTTTAATTAACCATATAAATAATTAAATTGCTCATAATCAGGGAGCGGGATAGCCCAGTGTGTAGAAAATTAGTTTCTGTTACGTAGGCTTAGGGTTCAAATCCGGCTGTGGTTAATAAGTTTTTTAATCTGTTAACAGCCACGGACGGGCTTTGTGGACATTGCAAACCCTCCTGGGGCTCACCCAGCTTCTATAAATTTCCTACTTTTAATTGGGGATTTGGAAAAAACCTGGCAGTTGAGCGTTACCAAGGTTTAGAAACAGTACAGTCCCTACCTCTTACTCAATACTCTTCACGGGCTATAGTGGTACAGAGTTTTTATTCTACATCCAAATGGTAAATGTTAATTGTATTATTTTTTTTTATTTATTAAAGGCACTGAAGCTTATTTAACTTTTTGTACCTTTTCTACTTATCCCAAACCAACTAAGTATGAATTATATAAAAAATACTTATTAGTTTGGCAATACCTTGAAAGTTTATAATAACCCTTGAGGAAGCACACCTATCTAAGCCTCTTACAATCGTACTCCTATAATTAGAAGACCTAAGTTCTACGAGGTAGGGATTGCTAAAGAGTTAGAGGGAGATTAACGTCCGGATTTAGTGGGATAGCCGGCACTAAATGGTGAGATTTACAAGAACCACGCCAAGCTTCAGTCGCCTGCTGGACACAATTTAGTAGTCACGTGTCATATATATATATATATAATTGGATTTATACCTGCTGAGAAGGTTACCTTTACATTTCAAAATATATCTATTATTATAATATATGGATAAGTATTTTTTTACCTGCAATTATGGAAATGTAATGATAATAATGTTTGACAAAAAAGTCCAATTTTTTTTTTTATCTAGAGTTGTTTTTGAAGAATTAATAATTTAACCACTTTACAAAGTTTAGATGAACCCCAGGAGGATATGAGGCTCTTAACAGATTAAATGATTAGTCTGTCACATCTGGATTTGAACCCGGAAACTTCAGAATAGCAACTCAACACTCTATATAATCAGTTACCTCACTCCCTTTCTTTTTCTTGAGACTTCGTTCTCAATCTCAGAACTCCACATCGTCCAGCCATCGCAGTCTAGGCCTGCCTCTTCATATTTTTAGTGAACAAGGTCCAACCATCTTGCTCTTCCTTTATTAATTTAATACAGTAATTAATTAATACAAGATACTATGTCAGGTTCCCCTTATTCATACTGCCTTAGATTCTTAATTTAATTGCTAGAGAAACAATTCCCTTCGTTGGTTTGGTCATAATATTGTTTTAAGAATAATTATCGCCCATGTATTCATACTGTATCTAGTATTACTCATTCAATAATTATATCGAAAAAGCCATAGATCGTTTTAGTCTACAATTTATCATGCTTTGCTTACATTATACTGGTCTTTCTTATCGATCATTCTAAAACATATAATTTATAATTAAATACTCTTTCAAGTTTCCACGGGCACTATTTATATACAAAACTTCAGTGGTTCCTGGTTTAGACCGTGTTGTTGAATTTGTCATCGTCAGCGTTTCGCCAGACATACTGCTAGCTCCTTCAAGGCTGGATCGAGAATGAAGACGCTCCGGTAACTCGTGGCTTTATATAGCCGTCGCTCGGGTCCACTCGTAGTTCGTTGGGTCCTTTCGCTAGTCAATCGGGTTTTTTCGTGTCCGTGGTCGGAGTCTGCTCTTCCATTACTGTGATTGAGTTGTTTCTGGATTTTCGGGCTCTGCTTGACTGGAATTCTGTTTGTTAGATTCTTCTTGGCTGATTTGTTGTTTTTTTCTTTCTATGTTAGGAAGCCATAGTTTGCTTAATCTGTATCCGTCTTCCCTGTTGAAGTTTTCTGGACGCTTGACTATTTCAATTCCAGTATCCTCCTTTCTGTGGTATTGCTGCATTTCTGAACCACTTTGATTTTTTCTAAATTCTATAATATTGTTCGTGGTAGTGAAGTGTTCCGCCAAAGCTGATACTTTACTATCCATTTTCTTCACACTTTTAATGTGTTCATTAAGTCTTGTGGATATCAGCCTACCCGTTTGCCCAATGTATTCTTTTCCACAGGAGCATGGAATGGTATATATCCCAGGTGTTCTGAGCCCTAATCTGTCTTTTGCACTCGGTAAAACCTGGCCTATCTTCCTTTCTGTGGTGTACATTGTTTTTATGTTGAACTTTTTTAGTATTTTGACTATTTTGTCGGTGGTGACTTTGACATATGGGATCGCCGCTTTTTTGATTTCTTCTCCTTTTTCCTATGTTATTTTATGCTGTCCGCTTGTCTTTTGGGCTTTCTTAAATATTCTTTTTATAATGTCTTTCTGATACCCATGTTTTGTTAATGCTTTCTTTAGGTGTCTTTCTTCTTTCTTTAAATATGACGGTTCTGAAATTCCAATGGCTCTAGTCATCAGTGTTGTTATCACACTATGTTTTTGTGAAGGGTGATGGTGCGAGCCAGCATTCCAATACCGGTCAGTGTGGGTACACCGAGTATCCTAATCGGTTACCTTTTTTTTCCACTTTAACGTTCAGGAACGGTATACCTTCTTCCGTTTCAACTTCCATAGTGAATTGGATGTTTTTGTGTCTCCCGTTCAAGTGGAGAGGAAATGGTTTAATGTTTCTTTCCCATGCGGCCAAATAACGAATGTGTCGTCAACGTATCGGAACCAGTGCGATGGCTTCAAACCTGAAGTTTTTAATGCTTCTTGCTCGAAATTTTCCATAAAATGTTCCACGACTAGAGGGCTTAATGGTGATCACATACTTGCGCCTTGAATTTGTTTGTAGTATTTGCCATCAAATAAAAATTATGATGATATTAAACACAGTTCAGCCAAGTCTGTATCTGCTTTACTGAGCACTTTGTTCATTAGTGTAATAGTATCCTGTATAGGTGTATAGAATCACTCGTATATTAAACAATCCTGTTATGTCTTAACGTAATAATTCTTTTGGAGTTAAATCAAAGCTGAGGATTGCACATCAACCTTGTTATTCTTAATAATAATAATAATAAGGCGTATGTACCTCGAAGGCTCGATGCCGATAGCACCAATCACTGCTTATAAACTTCTGTGCACGGACCACTACCCAAACCTAATCCCGACAGATCACACTTAAAGCGATCTTCCCACCTACGTCTCAGTTTACCACTCAGGCGCTTCCAGTCGGAACAGTAGTTATTACCTTTTTAAGAACTCGTTTGTTAATAAACCTAGCAACCATACCATAGACCCTAAGTGCTTAAACTTTTCGACATGTTCAAACTTATTCCCTTCTAAAATAATCCCCAATACCCCCCCTTTTTCGGCTACCAATTCTTGTTCTTCTTAATGATATTTATTTTTTTATTAATTTGGTCACCCTACTTTTCCGCCAATAATTATCAATTGGGTGTATCTGACGCTTATCCATCAGCCTGCCTACATAGCTCTGGGACAGCAAAGGTTAAAGTTGTTCTTCTAATTGCGCTAACGTTAACAATAACTATGAGGACAGGGTCCTAATTAAATGCAACAAAGTAGAAAAGTGCAGGGTTTTGTCCTTAAAACTTTGTATCTTTATGAATGTCTTACAAGTGGATGTGAGAAAAACATTGGCAACATTAATCCTAAAAGGAAGAAGAAAATACTAATGAAAAAATGGATTGTTGTTAAAACAGAAACAAAGATACATATTTTTAATTGTTTATAATTAACATATATAATTAATAACCTCTAAATAGTTAGTATAGTTAGAAGAGTGTCTAGAGAACAAGTACAAAGAGGCACTGAGGGCACACGTCAGTTCAAAGTCATTGTTGGTACAGCGCCTTTCTCGATCAGTCCGATCAACATGTTTCATCATTGAGTCGACTGTTTTTCAACCTGCTCCTTATCAATGGCAATCACTCCAACAATGACGAGCAACTTGTGGCAGGAAATGAGTGTTTTAATGTGGACGTTGATCTGTCTGCATGGCGATGCTGTCTCGTTTCACAGCATCTTCCAATCAATCCCCAAACAAGAAATGTTCAAATTAAATTATTAGTATTTCGTTCATTATGGCTGCATTCAGTATTTACCAAACTAACGTTCTAAGCTTCTTAATAATTAAAATCTCCTCTTCAGCTCACTGAATCTGTTTGTACGCAGGATGTTGAACTATTTTTCCATAAAACTATTTATTTTTGGATATATTTCTTTTTTTTTCCTTTTAGTTTATTAGTATGCATTGACGCATTAAAATTGACACTGTATCTATTAAAGAAATGTTTGAGTTATTTTCATAATAAACCATTCTTTTAGTAAACAATAAGAAATAATTTATAAAGAAAATAATATCGGACATAGTTGGAAAGTACTTTACTTATTAACGGCCCCTTCGATATCAATGGTTACATTTTATCATTTATTTTCATACATTATCTTTTATTTTGTCACGGTTGCCTACTCCTGCTTTTGCTCATTTGATGGGCTTCAACAAGAATAAAATTTAAATAAATGGTATTTATTCTTTGTTAACCTCTTATAATTGATAACATAAGCTTTGCATTTTCAGTGGTACTTACACAATAAATAAATAAGTATATATAAAAAATAATAGGGCTGAAAGTAAATTCGGATAAGACTAAGTATATGGTTAGTAGCAGAAAAGGGAGAAATGTTGGTGATATTGTTGTAGGAGGGAATAAGTTCATACATGTCGAGAATTTTAAGTACTTAAGGTCTATAATAACTAGAAAAAACGAATTTCAAAAGGAAATGAAGGCGCGATTAAAGGAAGGAAATGTTTGTTATTATTCGGTCTTGAAATTACATGGCTCGCTATTTTGTCCCGAAATCAGAATATATAAAACAATCATACTTCCAACTCTTATTTACGGATGTGAACCTTGGCCGCTAACCCTGAAGGATGAACAACGTCTTCAGATATTCAAAAATAAGTTGTTATGTAGAATATTCGGTTGAAAAAAGGACCGTGGAGAGACCACGGGATTATAGGAGATTGCATAACACGGAATTGCGAATCGTGCATCCGGTAAATATTATTCCTAATTCCTAAGACGTTAATAAGCGCTGTGCTGAATGGGAAGCGTCTGAGAGGTGGACCGAGGCGTAGGTGGGAGGAGTGCGTTAAAGAGTGATCTGGCGGATTTGGGTTTGGGTTCTAGTTCGTGAACAGAAGTTTGTAAACAGAAATTGATGGTATCGGCATCGAGCCTTCGGGTTAGCTAAGCCTTGTTATTATTATAAAAATAATGAAACAAGGAAATATAAGTGAATAGTTGTTCCGAAACAACTATGCATTTGATGTACATTTTTTTTCCAATGATTCACTATGTAAAGTTTAATTACAATTATTAAAAGTAATGTTTAATTAACATTCTCCCCGTGTATGCATCTAAATTAAAATTAAAAAGAGAGAACACGGAGATATAGGATCAGTGAAAAGAAGGCAGATGTCTGACCGAGAAGCAAATCAGCTGAGCTCGTACCACGACGGAAAGTGGAAGACCCGGGTTCGAGTCCCGGTCCTGGTCATACCTTTTCGTTTCAAATAAAATATTTACAAGTATTCTGTAATTATAGCTATTTCAAATTTTCGAAATGTCTTCGAGTTAATCCTCTGAGGTCCATTCTACATAAATGTCCATAGAATGAAAATTTTCTTTACCGGATTGCATCTGTGGTAAAATGCATTTTATTATCACAGAAATATATTAGTATATGATTACATGCCTAATTCTTCTTCAGAGAAATCTGAGTACGATTTTGCAAAACGACAGTTTTTATTACTATAGATATTTTATTATTATAAGTTCAATTTAGTAATATACATTTATCAACAACCTTTAATTTAGTTTTTGGTAAGGTCCATGTTTTTTAATAAATTTATACTCAATAGCTGACCTTATGAATTTTATATTATTATGAAAAGATAATTTTAGTGGCTGATAGGATTCGCCCTTTTAAGATTGAAACCCGCTGTCATAAGTAAATCGTTATTAGTTTACAAAAGTATTGAACTTTTTTTTTTATGATCCATGGCTTCATTTGTTATCATGAAAATATATGTAATTATCTGCGACAACTGGAAAGAACATGTCTTAAGTACATCCATTTCCAACATGAGCATACATTTTATATAATAAATATAGCAGCAAGGGTGGATTATACCGTTAATCACTGTTATGTTAGTTTTGTTTTATTGTTCCGTTAGTTTGGGGCCAAACTAATACAAATATGTCTATTTCAATTGGGGCAGCAAGCCATACTTCGCATAACGCTTTATCCATATCTGATACAGAATAAAGATTTTGAAACATATCATATTTTGTTTTATTATCTTAGGTTCAGATATTATTAGGCCATGAAACCTACTCAAAGTCCTTACTACTAGTGCCCTCATCTATTTCTTTGCCTGCATGTGTTCGTTTCTCTTTTGTAACAAAAGAGAATAGAATTGAATATTATAAAGATATCTACAGTAGCTGGGTAAGTACTCTTATTTAAAAAAAGACTTAAAAATATGTGTAAAAGGTTTAAAATAGTTCTTATGACAGTCATTGAAGGGCAAAAGAATCTTCTGTTCTGCAAAATGTCAGATACTGCAACATAAGGTCATCACCATTTTTTTACTACCATCACGTGATGCAAAGTATGTAATAAAATTAGTTGTTGATAATAATATTAACAATTCAGTTTTGTTTCACATAAATAAATATGTAAGATGATGAATAAAGGTGGGGAAGTTAATTCCGGTCTAAGTGCGTAATCGTGTCGCTTAACCCTGAACTTGTAAGCATTTTAATCGCTTAACCTTTGGAAAGCAAGATGTCAAAGCAGTGATGTATCACAAGTCTTGAGAGATAACTTATGCATGACTAAATATGACGAGTTATATTGAATATTGACATATTATTTCTGCATACTGATTAATGTTTATCATACATCCTCTTTTGTATTCAGATATATCTGTATATCTATCTTCAATTGATTTTGCTGTAAATAGAACCTTCAGAAGCTATAATTCAAATATACTTTGTGATATAAACTATTTTTTGTTATTTTTCAATCTTTTTAGTTGCCCCGGGAAAACATTACGATTATGTAGTAGAAACGCAACATTGAAGGCATACTTGAAACAATAAACGTGATTAATTAAATTTAATAAAATTAATCACGTTTATTGTTTCACTTTTATTACAACCACTGAGCCTACCCATAATACACATAACCAACTATTAAGCCTCTGAAATACTGGGGAATATGTATAAATATATAATAATATTTACAAAATATATATTTTAAATTATTTGAATATACATATTTAAATGTCAGTAATGAATCAGTAATCAGTAATCAGTAATCAGTAAAGAATCAGTAATGAATTGACACAATGTTTTTTTTTTTAATGTCATATGTTCAATTTAAGAAAATTGCAAATACAATACGTTTTAACTGGCATTTGTATAATATCTTAAATAGATATTTTATTATTATAAGTTCAATTTAGTAATATACATTTATCAACAACTTTCAATTTAGTTTTTGGTAAGGTCCATGTTTTTTAATAAATTTATACTCAATAGCTGACCTTATGAATTTTATATTATTATGAAAAGATAATTTTAGTGGCTGATAGGATTCGCCCTTTTAAGATTGAAACCCGCTGTCATAACTAAATCGTTATTAGTTTACAAAAGTATTGAACTTTTTTTTTTTATGATCCATGGCTTCATTTGTTATCAAGAAAATCCAACGATTCTAAAATAATGTATCGCTTAGAATATTTGGTTCGAAGAATTAATGTAAAATTAATGTAAAATGAGTGCTTTTTTTAATATATTTTGACAAGATGCAGTTGATATAAATAAATATGTAAAGGCTATACTAACCAGGTTGAATCATCGATATAGTCATTGGTAAAAAAACTAGTAGTAATCAACGATTATTATTATATCTGTTCTCTGTAGTAATTTCGATTCTATTAATCAGCAAAATAATATATTTGATATATACGGTTGTAGAAATATCTATAGCAAATGTCAAGAGGAGGAGTCTAGACAAATAGGCAGATTACATGTAAATGTTCTTAGAGGAGAGAATGCACCTCACGATTTTAACGGCAATTCTCCACGGCAAGGTTAGGAACATTCCATTCAATATATTTTATCTCTTATTTCTTTTAAAGAGGTCCTTAGGATTCTGCAGACCACTTGAGGATGATCTGATCCGTTCTGAAGCTAGTTACAAATTTTTGTCGGGTGTCAAGACAACAAATGACACAATGTTTCCCTGGGAATTTCCAGAAAAACATTAAAATTTAATACCAAGCAATTTGTTTCCAAGGTTTAATATGAGATAACTGTACGCTTTTTTACCTTAGTATTTAAATTTTCCCCAAATTCAGTAAACCTTTCTATAATTTACGTAATTATATATGCATATGTATCGTATCTCTTTAATTTGATCCTTGATAACCTTTTCCTTATTTGAAGATAAGTCAAGTTACAATTATTATTCGACTTTTTATATAACTATAAAACCTCAATCCGGGATATTATGTCTCGCATTTTATACGACCAAGTCTTACCTCTAATATAAATAAAAAATTCCTAAGGTATCATCCTTCTTAAACATTTTATTATTATTTTTTTTATTTCTCGGCTTGCGCCGGATAAATACACCAGCCCGGACCAAGGTCAAGGTTATGGTTCATTTTATAGTTAATTTGGGATATTTAAAAGTTTTCTAACGATGCTGGCAGTTCCCAGCATTACCGCTTTCTGTACTTCTTCCAGTCCCCTAATTATTTCCAGCGTCTTCATTGATCTAATCGTTTCCTCAGGAATTAAACCATTGCTGGATACAATAATTGGCAGTACTTTTACATCCACAGTCGATAGATTATTATTATTATTATTATTATTATTATTATATCATATGAATATAAATTTATCTAAAGTATAGTGATTCAACCAAATTGTAAAAAAAAAAAAATGATTACAATAAAAAAATTAATAAAACGTATACGAACATCAGAATGCAATGTAGACCAATCAACAAGCAAAAACCATGACAAACAAAAAACCGATTGACAACACGTTCCATTTGAAAAATTAAATATTAAGAAATAAATAATCAAATTAGTAGGATATTTATGAAGAGTTTAAGCAAAATATAATTTTTTTTCGTGCCGTGGCAAAACCATGTTTTTTTTGTTTTTATTCACTATGTCGTATGTATTATTATTAATTTTATCATACTATTTATTTTGTCTCACATTACAATTTTATGGGTAAAAGAAAACCTTTACAATTACGGCACATGGGTCATGGATTGAGTATGTGGTAGAGACTGTACTGTTTCTAGGACACCGGTTTTTTGTAACTCTTGAGTACGCTCGACCGTCAAATTACTCATATATTTTGTGTACCCACTTCATAGTGACTCCTGGTGATCAGCTGGAGGGTCTCCAGATCCCAAAGGATCCGTCCCATGCTTCAACAGATTAAATAAATAATTTTCCACAATCAGATTTGAACCGGATTATTTTGTTTTTATATTGTATATATTATTGTTTGTTTATTAAGAGTCACTCTATGGCTAATCGAACGATGCTACAGTGGGAGGTCTAAATTTTGCCTATCCAGGTTTAATTAGGATAGGTATTTTTAACGAGTAACTGACATCGTACAACCCTGGACCCTCTTTTAACGTCCCTTCCAAAGGACGGCATAACCAAGGGTTTTTTACTCCCTTTAAAAATGGTCACCTACTGGGGTAGAACTCGTGATTTTGGGCTTAGTTATGGTTACCACTCAACCACAGGTCCCCCATATAGTATAGTAATATCATAAGCTCTAATCATAAACAAATAATCAACTCTCAAATAGTGTTGAAGAGGGTTGGTAATTTAATGACAACCTGATCAGTGTTCTGGCCCGTTGTTGTCATCCAGAACAAATGGATTACAGGACCAAGGCGAGGACAGTGACGGAATATTATTAGTTGGATTTACATCAATATTAAGTGATAAGTGAGTCCATGGAACAGTTGCCTTTGCTCATTTATATGTATATCGGCTTTGATGGAGGATTCCATTAACAGTGTCATCATTGAGGTACGGTCATTAATGGATTTCATCCACTTTGTTTGATGATTATCGATTCAAATTAGTGTAAAATATATCATCTTGTTATGATGTTCTAAATCATGTTGAAATTAAAGTCCACCTGTAGGTGATGTGAAATGGCTTGTTAAACCTAAAATTTTAAAATATCCAATTGAGGAAAACAAAATTATTTAGGCTACTCGAGTAAAAATGAAAACAATTTTTAAAAAATCTAAGACATTCCTGAAAAAAAAAGCAATAGGATTTCGGCACATTTGAAAAAGGAAAAAAAAGATATTTAAAGAAAGCGCAGTTGAGAAATGGATTCCAAGAAGAAACTACAAAGAGAGAATTCAAAAAAGTTCAGAAAACAGATCAATATAAAACAGTAGAAGACATATTAGAAATAAAGAAAGCGATGAGTCCATATGCCAAAGACACTACGGAGAAAATAGTCAAAATCCAAAAGAAGTTCAAAATAAGGACATGTTACATCGCCAATAGAAAGATGTCAGGTTCTGCCTTGTGGGAAACTTATCTTGGGTCTCAAGACGACAAGAATCTACTGCATTCCAAAATTGCAGAACATTGGCGGAACATATTGTGTATTAATACTAACCACGCTATAGAGTTTGATGAAATCAGAGTTGATAAAAAGTGTAATAACGCGACAAAAAGGAAGATATTATAAGCGATGATCGAAATAGCAAGATGCCGAAAAATTCAACATATATGATGAAAAGTTTGCCGACGTTTCGACCTACATTGTAGGTCATCTTCAGGGCTGTGAGAGAAGTTCTGTGTATCGCTCCGTTTAATTTGGTTCATGTGATTCATGTTAGAGAAGAAATTAGTTGACTGGAACTTCTAATGTAAGGATAGAGATAGTTGGGGGTGCAGTCAATTGAAACACCAAATAAGTGCATACTTATGATGGAATCACATGAACCGCAATTAAACGGGGCCATACACAGAACTTCTCTCACAGCCCTGAAGATGACCTACAATGTAGGTCGAAACGTCGGCAATCAATAAATAAGTATGCACTTATTATAGTGTTTTAATTGACTGCACCCCAACTATCTCTATCCTTACATTAGAAGTTCCAGTCAACTAATTTCTTCTCTAACATTATATTGGTTAATTGGGTTTCCGTAACGAACATCTTTTTATATTTCTTTTTTTTGGGGGAGGGAGTACAAAAGCCAATGAGGACAGAAAGGAGAACAAATCACTTCAATATTTATTCACAAGAACCCTACTTACTGTGATTTATAATGGCCCGTTCGCAAAATTTTTTTGCCGCTTTTTCTTTGTTTAATTATTTAATATCCTTCATCCATAATATGATATACGTGAAGATTCGATGCTGCGTAGGTCCTTAAAACAGCAAGGCAACAATAAAATATGTTGCTGTAAAAAATCCATTCTATATCTAATATGGTTTACTTAGAATTTTAGCAGTCGTTTAATATTGGACGCCCAGAAAGATTTTGATAAATTAAGATCATTTTTTTTTAATAAATCCCCTTTCAAAGATTTTGTTAAAAGAATAAAAAAAAAAAAGAATATATTTATTGAAACTGTTTTATTTTACCTTTCGTGTTTAAAAATGTTATCAACATGTTATGTACGTCCGAAACAATGTCTGTTACATAATTTCAAGAAAAAAGAACATCTACTTATTTTCAAATACATTTTTAGAAAGGTGTATAAATTAATAAGTAAGCCATAATAAGTAAACATTTTCCAGGTCAAAAATTATAACAGTTAATGAGCGGAGTGACTCCTGCAGAAGGTCCTGGATTCGAATCTCGCTGTCTGCAAAATTTATTTAATCTGTTTGCTCTCCCAGCCTCTATAAATTGGGTACCGAAAATAAGAGGAATAATCTGGCGGTTGAGAGAATCCAAGAAAATCATCTCACTGCACATCCGTTCAAGAAACAGTATAGTCTCCACCACGTACTGAACCCAAGAGCCTTCATTAGTTTCAATGGAACACGTAAAAAAAAAGTAACAATAATTTAGCACACACAACAAAAAAAGTTTAATATTCTTGTTACATAAGGATTGACATGCATGAGCCTTGAAGACCCAGAAGCAATAGTAAATTATTAATATTCAAATATTTAAATATGATTTGTCTAATCAGAAATATATGGGTATAGACGAAAGGATGAATAAATTCCAAGACGAAATATTATTCACTAATCAACCTATATTAATATTATTAATTTATTTCTACTATTTTTTTTATTAATTTATATAAATAACAAAACTGTATTTTTATTATAAATCAAATAATTACTTAATAAAAGTAAAGGGGTTTCCGTGAAAGTATTTTCATAACCCCCAAAATAATCTATAAGACGAATCTTTCGAAATAATATAAAAAGCATACGCTTTTTAACTGCTCGATTATGTGTAAGTAAATTTTCTTCTTGTGAGCGGGGTAGCTCAGCAATAGAGCACTGAGAATACTACTGGGTGCAAATCCGACCGGGACAGAAAAATGATTTCATCTGTTACCAATCATAAAGTGTTCGATTATAGACCCTGTTCTATTCGCAGACCGTCTTGGGGCTTACCCAGCTTAAAGTGGACACCATTGAATGGGAAAAAACCTTGCGGCCCTAGATACAGTATAGTCCCTACCCCTTCTTGGTTAGTGGTTCTAGGAGGGCGTGAAGAAAAATCAGAAGTAAGATCATAAGACGATGGCCCTGAGTCGGCCAATGGTCGCGAAGTACGCAAGATGATTAAGGAAGAGACGATGCAGAAAGACAACTTCATGAGGATATCATTATTCATCGGCGTTGTTGAAGGCCTCTTCAAATCTTCATTAATTAGAATTAGCATGATTTACGTCTTTATTAAAGATTAACTGTTAATGCGCGTACTAACAAAGTTCGTCCAATGTCTTAGTCTATCAATGCATATCTAATTATACAACAGGATCTGTAAGTGCGTTGAAGAATAATATTTCGTTTTGGAATTTATTGGTCCTTTCGTCTATACCCATATATTTCTGAATAGACAAATCATATTTAAATATTTGAAAATTAATTATTTACTGTTGCTTCCACGGCCTTCTGCGTCTTCAAGGCTCACGCATGTCAATCTCTCGAAATCTCTGGAACCACCGTTGAACAGTGCACCCACTTAGCCTGCCTTCACCCCAGGATAAGTTGATACTTTAATGTTTCTGGACCGTTTCGGATCAAAAGCTACACCACTGCAATATATTAATTGGTCGAGACTTTCCCATAATAAGGGTACCCACTTTATAAAGCCCCCAGGAGAGCCCTAGATCCGATATGATCCTTCTCCGGCTGCTAGTAGATTGAATAAGGCTACGTAATATAAATCAAAAAGTATTTACAAAGTTTAAAAAAAGTACAAATCATGACAATAGATTAAGTAACTAAAGAGAATAAATAAATTAATAACAACAGTTAAATGGATGAGCTAGGAAACAGTAATTTCTTTCCATGATGTATATCTTTTTTTTCAAAGAAACGCACCGGTACAATTTGTATTATTCTATAACAAATGTGAATATTTTAGTACAAATATTCAATCTTTTCAGATGCCCACTAGAAATAGAAGGATGATTATGTTTTCGTATAATTTATTTATTTAAAAATATAAATACACGAGGAGCAATAGAATACGTATTTAAGAGAAATTTACAGCGAAAGAAACTCATTCAATCAACAAATCAAAACTTTAATGTAAAATTTAAATTGAGTGAATAATTCTATGACCTAAAAAAAATTTAATTGAATCATTTAATTTATTTTCTTGGAATAAATGTGAAATAATTTATGCAGAAGCCCAAACTTGTGAGAAAATAAATTCTAAATAATACAGTTACATAACACAGGCCAACGATGAAAAAACTTTTTTAATGAAAATACCTTATTCTTATGTTGTTTAGGTTGCTGAATCCAAATATGATGCTTAAAAAGTTGTATCACCCACCATTTATTCACATTTTATAGTTAAATTCATGAAATAAAGAAATATTTTTAGAATTTAACAGCTTTTTCATAGTTAAGATAACATGAAAAAATAGGTCTAATGAACAAAGATGATGTTGGCAGCACTGCTGAAACACATGCTAAACAGCTGATGTTTTGTTTATTTTCAACATAACCTCACTTTTACGTTTCCTGTACATGTGCTCAGTGCAATGTCTCATCGCGGCTGTAAAAACTCTGCTGACAGTTTTTGTTATATTTGTGGTGAGTTTGTTATTAAAAAGCGCCAAAGAAACATTACAGACTTTGTGAAAAAGGTTTATCTAGCATACTTTGGAACCAAACTTGGAGACCAGGATAAACCTTGGGCACCGCATAAGGTATGTTATGTATGTGTTGAAGACCTCAGGAAATGGTCAAAAAAAGAGAAAAAACACTTTAAATTTGCTGTTCCCATGATATGGAGGGAACCAAAAAATCATTCCGATGACTGTTACTTTTGCAGTGTAGATATTACTGGTCATAACTCTAAGAACAAGAAGGTAATAAGCTACCCTAACCTTCCGTCCGCCATCCGACCAGTAGGGCACGGTGTAGATTTGCCAATCCCGGAACCACCAGAGGACTTAAATTCTATTGAAACAGAAGTATTTTCTGATGTACAGTCGGAGTTAGATGAACACGATGAAGAATTCCAATGTGTTACAGAAAATGTAGAGCCTAAATTGTTCACTCAGGTCGAGCTTAATGACTTAGTTAGGGATCTGGGCTTAACAAAAGAAAAAGCTGAACTGCTTGGCTCTAGGCTAAAAGAAAAGAACTTGCTGGCGGCTGGAACCAGCATTCATGTGTATAGGAAGAGAGAACAACAATTTTAGAAGTATTTTGAACAAGAGGGTGATTTGGTGTACTGCTCAGACATTCATGGTTTAATGAATGAGTTTGGAATTGAATACAAAACAGAAGATTGGAGGTTGTTTGTTGATTCATCCAAAAATAGTTTGAAGGCAGTTTTAGCACACAACGGTAACATGTATGCCTCTGTACCTGTCGGTCATTCTGTACATATGAAAGAGTTACGAAAATCTAGAAATAGTGTTAAATAAAATAGGTTATTCTGCACACGGTTGGATGATATGTGGTGATTTGAAAGTTACGTGTATGCTCCTTGGTCAGCAAGGGGGTTTTACCAAATTTCCATGTTTCTTGTGTGAATGGGACAGTAGAGCTCGGAATCAACATTGGTGCAGAAAGAACTGGCCTGCTAGGGAGTCTTTAAAGCCTGGCGAGAAGAACATTTTACGCAAAAACCTTGTAGATCCAAAAAACGTGCTCCTACCACCACTACATATTAAGTTAGGTCTCATGAAACAGTTTGTAAAGGCTTTGCCTAAAGATGGGCTTTGTTTCAAATATCTCTGTCAGAAGTTTCCACACCTTTCAGAAGCTAAACTGAAAGAAGGCGTCTTTACCGGGCCTGATATTAGAAAAATGATGTTTGACGTTAACTTTGAATCCACAATGACCTCAAATGAAAAGGAAGCATGGGTTTCATTCAAGCAAGTTGTCACCAAGTTTTTGGGAAATGAAAAAGACCCAGAATGAGAAGGCTATTGTTGCTAACATGATAAAAAAATTTGAACAGTTAGGATGTTTGATGAGCCTGAAAGTTCACTTTTTGAGCAGCCACCTCGATTACTTCCCGGAAAATTTAGGAGATGTTAGTGAGGAGCAAGGTGAGCGTTTTCACCAGGACGTTAAAGTGATGGAAAAACGTTACCAGGGCCGCTGGAATACCAACATGATGGGGGATTACTGTTGGTCACTTCACCGGGAAGTTCAGCAAGCTATTCATCGCAGGAAAAGCTACACAAGAAGCTTCAAGGAAAAAAGGGAAAGAAAATATAAACCAATTCCAGTTGACAAGTGAACCTTGTATCATCACATAAAATTACTATTCCAAGTATTTTACTGTAAATACAAACCATTTTTACGATTCTACAGTGTTTCATTGATTTCCCTATATACTGTAAATGGGTATTAGACTATATAATAAAATACATTTTGCTTGGAAACTAAGGGTGATACATAAAAACTACGAGCAGATTTGGATTCAGCACATAAAAATCTATCAAGATCAGCTATTAAAATTAAAAAAGTTTTCAAAAAGGTTTTTTTTGTTGGCCTGTGTAATCAGGGGTAGAAAGTATGCAGCAGTAACTGACTATTTTAAGATACTTATATTCGGTTGTTCGGAAAATAATTTAGGATCCTTCTTTTCTTTTAAATACACTTCTAATTAGTAAACTGCTTATGCTTTATTGGTCATATGACTCTTATAAATGTAAACACTTATTAATCCTGTTTCAAACAAAAACGTTTGTTTACCTCTGTAACCTTTTTCAACTAAAAAATAATTTAGTCTTGAAAAATATTTCAAAGTGTTATGTTTGCAAAATTTTGATTTAAAAGTTCAAACTCGGCCGGAACGGATCCTAAACGGCCAGAGATAACTACGAACCTCAAGGGAGAAGGAAGTATAAGTCAGTAGAGTCTCAATGGTGGTTCCTGGGATTTCGAGAGTGAGATTTGAGCCTTGAAGACAAAGAAGATGTTCTGCCCCTGATGAAGAAGTTCTCATTTGCTGTTAGGAATTACCAGAACAACTGTTCGGCAACTGGTAAGGAATTTCGAAGTCAGCAAATCAACCGTCTCTAGGCGATTAGGCAGGTCAAAAAGCTTGATATTTGGGCTCCTCTCACATTAAACAACAGCCCAAAAGACCAGAGGTATGAAATTCGTGCTATACTCCTTTGCTGAGACAACAGCGATCATTTTCTGCCTATAATTGTGAGTTGCGATGAAAAATAATCTGCTTTACGACAACCGTAGACGCTCTGAACAGTGACTTAACAAAGGAGAAGCAGCAAGATATTTTTCAAATTCCGAAATCATCAAAGTAGCAATGGTTAATATTTGGCAGGCTTCATTAGGTTTGAGTCATTACAACTTCTTCAATCCTGACAAATCCATCAAAGCTGAATCGTATTGGAACCAAATTGAAGTAATGCATCAAAAATTAGCCATAATGAAACCATCTTCAACCAAATGAAAAGGGCCCATTCTGTTGCATGGCAAAGCTCCGCCAGATATCTCAAGTTTGACTTCCCGAAATTTATTGGAGCTTTGTAATGAGACTCTACTCACCTGACCTCTCGTCTACTGATTACCGTTTTTAAACAACTGTACCGCTATTTATATAATAAAAAAAAATTGTTGACCGATGAACAGTAGAAAAAGCGTTTCCAGTGTACACTACTGTATATACTACTATATATACTGTACACAGTGTATGGAATAATTACTCACATGCTAGCAGAAATATATCGAAAGTTATGTCGATTATATTGATTGATAAAAAAAAGTTATAAACCATTATTTTTTTTTATTTCAAACCATAGTACTCCGTTATTTTCCTGACAACCCAATAATTATAAGCGATTGCGTATACTTATTTTATATGGTGTTCTGATATTGATGTTGATGTGAATATTTCGCTATGACCGTCTTCTGCATCTGCCCTTACACACCCACCACCACATTGGTGTGGAGGAGCATCACTAAAATATGTGTCCTATTACCGATAAAAGTTCTTTCCTTTACTATGGAGCGTATGTCTTAAAATTAGAGAATTTTGATTTGTAACATTTTTTTACGTGGACATTTATTTGCTTAGCATTTTATTCTTTAAAAAAAATGCTAAGAACGTGGATTTCTAATCAGTAGATAGATATAGGAGTTGAATTAGAAATCTAATCTTACAATAGAAGACAGGACAACCAACAACTGCTAAATGAGACAGGATTGACTCAGACACTACTCTCCGAATTCCCGAAGGACAGATGTGGCGATTAGTTAACGGATTTGGTTACTTCATTGTCTCACCATTCGGGACCCTCGGCATGACCATCACTAATGACCTCTGCCAAGGTCACCACAGGAATATCTTCAGAGCCTTCCTTTTTTCTCGAAGATGGCTTATTTGCTTCCTCCGTACTGACGACGTTCTTTTACATTCTTCAACTAATTAATCGATTTGTATTGCGTTCTCCCTTCGACTTTGTCCATTGTTCTCAATGCATCTGCAATGGTGATTAAGGATTCACTGTCAAAGCCTGAACTTATGAATCAAATTAGTCAAACAGTAATTTTAAACGCTTAATTTCGTTAAACTGGTGTACTGACTTTATTTCCTTAACGCCTACATCGGGATTTGAAATGTGGGAAGTTTTTTAATGGTTTTGTAACAATGATTTTTTTTTTTTGCTTTTGAATTGGATAATGTTTATTCAATCATTGATTTACATGTTCATCTTAATACAGAAATAGTCATTTTTTACAAATGTATTATTCAAGTTCAGCTTACGATCAAAAACGTCAATTCAGTTTAATAAGTATAAGCTAAAATTTCTTATCTGTATCAGATTATAAATATGTGGCTTCTAAACTGTTTCTGAATCAAATAAAATTCTGCAAATGTTAATGCATTGTTAAAGAATTAAACATTACACATTTACTATATTTATTCTAGGATACTTCTAAATATATAAAAAAACAATCAAATAAATACCTTCTCATTTGTAAAATGCAGTTTATAGTTTACATTATTGTCCAAAAATTCAGAAAAGAAAAGCCACGTTTTCCCAATACCCAGCTCTCTTCTAACCCTTTGTTCTCAGCTTGGATATAATTATACTAAAATTGACTATACTATAAAATATAGCTAAAAAATATAAGCTTATAATTTGTCGATGAGGAGGTGTATAATAAGACATTATAAATTTGGTAGCCAATGGAATCTCCCCTGCACACCTCCACAGCTCCCGCTTTTGATTTCGCAAAAGGACTTTTCTAAAATTTCGGACATGTGATTAATGAAGTTTTTTTATTGATGTAAATCAAATGGTTATATATTAAATTTGCAAAAAATATCTAGAGACGATAAGTTATATAGAAATCTATTAAGATTATTGAATGACATATCACTTTTAATGATTATAGTCTAAAAAATGAGATATATTATACCAAAGCTTCAATAATATTCGGATAAACGTTTTTTTTATGTATGATAACGACTTTTTTTATTGAAACTTAATGATTAACGACGTATATACGTACAAACGCCACGGAATTGGTGAAAATGGATTCAGGGGTGGTATAAATGGATAAATCCTTTAATATTTGAAAAAAAAATCCAAGAATACAATATTTCATATATATGTGTTCAAGAAAATATATCAAGGCATATACAGGGTATCCCGAATTTAAATGGCAAAACTTCAGGAACTTATAGGGGACAGAAAAACTAAGACAAAAACTCCTTTAGAGATTTGCTCGTTTTTGCTTAGTTTTAGAGAAAATCGCAAAAAAATAAACAAAACAAGTTTTCATTTTTATACTTATTTATTTACATTTATATTTATGTTATGTTCTTTTTAATATAAATATTGTTCAAAATGTTGTCCTCTTGCACCAATGCAAGCATTACATCTAGCACTCACTTGATAAATTGCAGCTAAACATTGTTCTGATGATATTTGGTGCACTGCATCTATGATTCGGTCTCTTAATTGCTCTCTTGAGTTGATTGACACCGAATAAACTTTCTGCTTCAAGGTTCCCCATACGAAGAAATCCATGGGTGTCAATCAGGTGATCTGGGTGGCCAAGGTAGTACTCCTCCACGTCCAATCCATCGTTGTGGATAATTTATATCCAGCCAAGCTCGAGCAACTCTGCTATAATGAGCTGGATATCCATCGAGTTGGAACCACATTTCAATCCGCTGTTGTAAGGGAATGTCATCTAAATAATTAGAAAAGTCGTTCTCCAAAAAATGTGTAAATGTGATACCATTCAATCTTCCAGGTAAAAAATATGGTCCCACCAGTAATCCGTTCCAAATTCCAAGCCAAACGTTGATAGAAAATTCATGCTGAAACCTATTCTCTCTAATAGCTCAAGGATTTTCAAGAGCCCATACATGATAATTTCTTTGATTAACAATTACTCCTCTTGTAAAGGTAGCTTCATCGGTCCATATTTAATGGAAATAAATTATCATCGTTAATTTTTTCAAAAAACCAGTTACTAAAATTCAATCTCTTGAAATAAATTAAAATTGAGTTAATAAATTCTGAACTTTTTGAAGATGATATGGGTAGCGGTTATCACCTTTCAAAGTTCGCCATATTGCTTGCGCGATATTGCTAATGCAGCAGATGCTCTTCGGATGCTAGTCTCAGGATTGTTATCGAAGTTTCGTTGGACACAATATCTTCTCCGATAATCTGCTCTTACTGCTGCCTGGAATTGGTCACCTTCATTTTTTGACGGAGGTGAACTAAGGACTTTTTGTCTTAGTTTTTCGGTCCCCTATAAATTCCTGAAGTTTTGCCATTTAAATTCGGGACACCCTGTATATTATATAAATTGTTGTGGAATTGCAGTTATAGTGATTATGTTTATATTTGTATAGTAATTATGAATATAATTATAGTTATAATTATTGTAAAATTTCATTTTTTTTTATTTATTTTATATTTATAATGGAAATTCTAAGTAGAAATGTATCGGTAGTCATTTTTTCACGCATAGAAATTTTTATTGTGAAATAAATTAAAAATCACCATGCTCAACTATCGAAAATATATATTTTTTCTCTGGAAATTTTTGCTACATTTCCAAGTCCTTCTATTCAATTCTTCCTTTCCACTGTAGGGGCAGGCCACACCATGGGCTTTAATCTTATTTTTCTGTTCCCACTAATACCCTTGAGTACCCTCCACATTTTTGTTAGCAATAGATAAAATCTCTCTTAGGAATAGTAAAATAACAACTATTGTACTTCTAGGCCATTTATTTAAACTTCAGAAGTTGTTTGATAAATGAAAAATAAAAGGAAATGCAACTTAGTCAAGCCAAATTTCTTTATTATACCGTCAGCTGGTTTCATTCTGTTACAATTGAAATTCTGTACCTAAGAAACAATATCTCCAATAGAATCCGACAGAAAATTAACTTTATTCCGGGACTAGGTTGCTTTAGAATATAAATCATAATCAGAAAAAGAAACATAATATACATATAGCTAGAAGGTAATATAACAATAATCATAAGGTATTTATAAACATGTAAACAAGGGAATACAAATAAATAAGAGCGAATAAAAACTTGAAATGTAAAGAAATTATAATAAAAAAGAGGTAACACTAAAAATCTTTATTTACTACTGATCCATTTAAGCTAATGGCTAAACCTGCCAAGAGAGCATTAATTTGGGAAGTAAGGAGATGTTAGAAAAATAGGTGTTTAAATGATGATAGGGAAGAAGAATGACAGATATTGGGAGGAATTGAGTTCCAGACGATGGTCGAACGTGGGGAGGAACGCTTGAATATTGGGTGTAGACGAGTACAAAGATCAGAAAGGTGAGATCTTGTTTCTTGTCTAGGACTCAGAATTTGAATTGAAGAAGTATTGAAGAGTAGCGAAGGTTGTTGAGAGTTGATTGATTGGTATAAGAAGGAATAGAGAAACTTCTGTCTATGGATGGTAGCTTATAATATATTTTGAGAGAAAATTTGTTTAGTCGCGGACCTGGACTGCCTGTCAGATGGAACGGACAGATCATTGCCTTTAAAATCGAAAAATGTACGGTACCGCCAAAACCAAGGAGAGGGGGAGCGACGCTATTGAGTCACTTCGCTTACTTATCATCAGATCACCGAGCGGAGCAGTTATACCACCATCGCATTCGCACCATTCGCAGCTACGACCATCACACACGCGCCTTATTGAACTCTTCAGTATAACGTTCATTTTGTTGTTTATATCTTTGGTCATTATGCTAGCATGGAGCATTTCTGTTATTCTTAATTATCGCTCCCATTCATGTTAATCATTTTTTTCTTCTTTTTTTTGTCTAAGATTTATTTGTTCATTAGATCGCTAAGTTACATATTTAGTTTTAAGTTATTTCGTAGACGCTATTATTAATTTGTATCTTTTACATGTATATTAATAGTATTTAAAAAAAATCTCGCATGTTATTTAAATTAATAAATCAAACGCTTTGTTAATATCTGAGCTTTCATTCAATTCCCGTGGTACTTCCATTTGCTTCCTATTAAATTATTCAGTCTAATCACGCCTTAACAACATTTAAATACACAAAAACATTATCTTTGCTCGTTATTGTTTTCTTAAGTCTTTTGAGCTGATTTTCAGTGTTTCAAAGAAATTTATTTCTTGTTAAATTCAACTCCCGGTCTAACAAAGAAAGTAGATAAACATCGTGTTTATCTAAAGTTATTTTGTCTTATACTTGGTTTTATATTTTTTTTCTTGGGAATATTTTTGTTTCAAACACTTTGTTAAATTTACCGATTTGTCAATCATACCGATTTGAGAGCGGTGTAGCTTAGTGTGCTACTGTACAGCTTATGATTAGGTCTCGGACCCGAAGCGGGTGAGGCTGATAAATTATTTATCCTTCTCTTAGCCACTGATCTAACCCAGTGGTATAAACTGCCCGTCGAGGGACCAGCCTCTATTTATATAATGGGTACCCGTAATTGGAAGATAAACGTGAAGGTTGTACGTGATTTCGGCCCAAATATACTCAGTCATTCAGAGACGGTTTAGTTCTGGCTAAGTAGTATTAAGCCCAAGAACCCTAATTTTATCATTTTAATAAAGATTTTATTAAATGGCTTTTGAAAATCTCCGTTTACTGTCAATTTTTGTATTTTTGAGTGCGCAGTGGTAAAGATACACTTTATCTACGTTTCACAACTAAACCTAATTGAGGATAATGACTTATTTAGTTATGTTAGTAAATTCTGACAAATATGCTATTTATAAAAATCAATAGGCAATGAATCTTTTTCTAAATGTGCCTATCTATTTGGATGGCGATTATAACGGCCCAGCTTTTTTTACTGACTGCTGCAGGAAACAGTTCTACCACTGTCAATCTTTGCCCATTGCCTCAGGTTCTTCAACAAGGAATGACGCCTGCGACCTGGTCCTCTCTTTCCTTCGATCTTGCCCTGTATGATTAACTGCAGCAAGCAGTACTTTTTAATTCACATCACATGGCCAAAGTATTCCAATTTATATCTTTTGAATTTCTGTCCAATATCTCGAGGGGCTTTTGTATTCGTTGTAGTATGCTTTCGTTGCTAACATGATGCACCCATGAAACTATGAGCGTACGCCAATAACACCACATCTCACATGCCTGTAGACGTTTACTTCAATCGCCCGTCAGTGTCTATGGATTTGATCCGCATGATAACAGTACGAACACGTAATATCTGAGTACTCTGATTCGGGGTTTCAGGTTCAAATTTAGGTTTCGTAGCACCTTTCTGAATTAGTCAAAGATATTTCTTGTTTTCGATATGTGAGAAATGGTTTCATTTGAGTGATCCCGGTTATCAGTTGTGTTACATCCCAGATAGGTAAATCTGTCGTTTCTTCTCAGTGAGTGATTATTTGGATGAAATTCGTCATTGCTTTTTAGATCATATGATCGAATTGAAAGTGAAAATAGGTTAGTTTTATGTGTTATAAATATAACTTCGGTTAATGTTTTAATATTCTCTTTTTCTTCTTAAAAAGTGTTTTATTCTGATCAGACAGGTTAGATTTAAGACGTAAATAATAAAAGTGCGGGTTTTTCCGCCAGCCATGGGCGAAGCGTCTACTTCTTCGCAGGCGGTAAGTGATATGGAAACGGACAGTATTAATTTAAGTACTAATAGTAATAATAATGGTTCCTGGGAGCTAGTAACTGGTCGTAAACGACCTTTACTAATTGAACAAGATCACATTAGACAGAAACGACAAGCGCCAATTCAAACACACAACAGTTTTCAAATACTAACCTCAATACCTGACGAACAACTAGAAAATACTACGAGACACGTGATAAATCAAAAACCTCCCCCACTTTATATAAATGGGGTAGAAAATTACTCTGCATTGATTGCATTCTTAAAAGAAAAAGCCGGACCAAACAAATTTACGGTGAAAACCACACTTAAAGGTATAACAGTTTATACTGATAATGTTCAAACAGGTATGATGAATAACAGTACCCAGCCGGTGCCCCCTTATGATACTGTCCCTCCCCAACTATTTCAAATACTAACGGGTCTTAACAACCTTATCTACCCTCTTTTTAATCTTCTCCAACAGTTAACTCAGGTTACACAAGCCTGGAGCCACAGCCATGCCCCCTAATTTTTCAACAGCTGGCTCCTTGCCAATTCTCCTATGGAATGCTAATGGACTGATGCAACACAGGACCGAACTTGATTTATATTTACATGAAAAAAGGACAGACAGAGCACTCATACCTGAAAAACATCTTACCTCACGATCAAAAATCTATATTTCAGACTATATTATTTACAGAACTGATCACCCTGACAAAACGGCTCACGGTGGCACCGCCATTATTACCAAATCGTCATTAAAACATAGTCCCATTCATTTACCCATCACACCACACATACAGACAACTGGAATCACATTACATACAAAACAGAAAAATATCACGTTCGCTGCAGTTTATTGTACCCCTAGGTACAAGCTTACATCTTCGATGTTTTCTGAGTTTTTCAAACGGTTAGGTAGATGTTTTATCGCAGGAGGTGATTTCAACGTGAAACACCAATGCTGGGGTTCAAGATTGTGTACCCCAAGAGGTAGGAACTTGTGGTATGCTCTTCATGAACTTTCATTAGACACATCAACTCTAAATTCTCCTACTTACTGGCCTAATTCTCGACGCAAAACCCCGGACTTACTGGACTTTTTTGTTACAAAAGGCTTAAGAACAGTAAACAAGACTGTAAATACGAGCTCTGATCTTTGCTCTGATCATTCTGTAGTTCAAATGATCCTGTGCGAAGAGCCTTCTGAGGCACAAAAAAGACCTTCCCTAACACAGGGTATAATGGATTGAGATTTATACAGAACTTATCTCAATTCTCACCTCTCAATCCCTATTTCTATAAAGAATGATGAAGAACTAGAGAAGGCAGTGGAAAAGTTCACTACAAGTATTCTAGAACACGCAGCGTGGTTATCATCAAAACCCAGGGATAGAAAAACGGATAGCTTACCAAGATACCCGCAGTATATTAGAGATTTGATCAGGGCCAAGAGAAGAGCTCGTAAAATATGGCAAACTAACAGACAACCATCAGATAGACGAACATTTAACAAACTGAATAATGAACTAAAACGTCAAATTACCAAATTTAACAGATCAAACTATGATAATTATATTAAATCCCTCTCGACAGGCGATGGAAGTTTATGGAAGCATACCAAAAGACTCTTAAAACACCGAGAGATGTCGGCACCTCTTAGAAAAGAAGACGGCTCTTGGGCTGTGTCAGACGAGGAAAAATCTGAGCTTTTTGCCGACCATCTTTCTTCCGTATTTACACCACATACTGACTTCACAAACACACAACACGAAATAACTGTAAATAACACACTTGACGCCCCATCACAACTATCATTACCACCGCCTTCATTCACTCCAACAGAAGTAGCAGAACTAATTAGACATTTACCAAAAAGAAAAGCCCCGGGCTATGACTTAATAAATGCCGAGGTGCTCCAGCAAATGCCCAGGAAAGCTCTAGTGCTTCTTACGACAATCTACAACTCAATACTTAGAACAACGAAATTCCCTATACAGTGGAAATACTCAATTGTTGGATGTCGCCCAAGCATTCGACAAGGTCTGGCACAAGGAGCTTCTCTTTAAGCTCAAGACTGTACTACCACACACTTATTATCTGATTCTTCTCTCATTCCTTACAGACAGATTTTTCTCAGTCCGACAGGGCTCAGAGTTATCTTCAATAAGACCCATTTTAGCCGGTGTACCTCAGGGATACTTGCACCGCTACTGTACATAGCATATACATACGACATTCCTCAAAGTCCTAACACACTGATCGCAACCTACGCTGACGACACTGCCATAATCACCAAACATCAAGACGCGACACAGGCCTCACAAAACTTACAACACAACTTAAAAAAGGTTAATGAGTGGTGCCAACTGTGGAAAATCAGACTGAACCACGAAAAGTCACAACACATCACTTTTACTCTTAGACGCGAAACATGCCCTCCCATTTTCCTTAATAACGAACCCATCCCACAGAGAGACAAAGTACAATACCTAGGACTCACATTTGATAGGAGAATGACATGGGGTCCTCACGTTAAGATGAAACGCCAATCACTAAATCACAAACTCAAATGAATGTACTCGCTATTCAGGAAAAACTCCAAATTAGATTTAAGACAGAAATTAAATACGTACACTTACTTACTAAAACCAGTTTGGACATATGCTTTACAAATCTACGGCAACACTAAACAGACTCACAGAAAACGACTACAAACTTTTCAGTCAAAAGTACTTAGACTTATCACTAATGCACCATGGTACGTCAATAACAAAACTCTGCATACTGACTTAAAAATAAAAACGGTTGACGAACACATACGAACGTACTACAAACGCTTTCAAGAAAAACTCTACGGACACCCAAGCCCATTGATACAACAAATGGCCACGACCCTCATGCCTGAGAACACTAGGAGGAGACTAAAAAGGACTTGGATGAGGGATCTATTACAGTAGGAAATAAAATAAAGCCAATGGAGAGGTGCCGCTGGGTACTGTTCTTCGTCATGCCTTCCATGTCATTTTGTATTTTTTTTTTCTTCAGTCAGCCAATCTGCTGATTGTCAATCTGTATTTGACAGGGGTGGATGGAAATATAAAGAGAAAAAAAAAAAAAAATTCGTCATTGCTTTTTACTGATGGTTATTGTTTGTACAATTAATGAAAAACATGTTTCTAAGAGCACTAATTGAATTCTATGAAGATTTAAAAATCTGCTATGGAGTACTTCTTCTACAGTTTACCCGTCGAAGCTAGAAGGCATGTGATTTGTGGCAATGTTGTTCCAAACTAATTATTTTTTTTTTCTGAAAACGTTCCTTTTGCAAGATTTATTCTTTTTCATTTTTTTTTTCTTGAGTCCCGTTTTAATTGGTCTTCTTGCCTACCTTTGGCTATCGACAACATCCCTTCCAAAGGTTTAAAAATACCTTGTGTGTCCACTCACAGGACGTTCTTTACCAATTAAGGAGAAAGTCCATTACTAAAATTGTGTGGCGTATATCGTTGCTAATGTTTAATTGCTTGAAATATATTTTATTTTTTTCTCAATACACATATATATAGACATTTAAATAATCTTTCACATGGCCGAATAATATGTACAGGTATTCGAGTTCACAAAAAAAAAAAAAAAAAAGGAATGAGTGAACTACTTTCTTTGGAAAGGAAATACAAAATTACGCATCTCTCCTAAAACTTGTCCACTTTGAATGGTTTTGCTTTCATAGACAACTCAATAATTTTACAACGAATTACAGACAATTGTTATATGAAGTTTTTAAACATATGGACTCTGAAACATATAGATCCATTGAATCTTACCAATCGAAGATATAGAAACAGTACTACAAATGGTCCAACTGGAACCGGAACCTGTTCCAGGAAGATTAGATATATCATACATTTCTTGAGTAGATAAATCACCTCCGATAAACTGATGACTCTCAACTTAGGGAATAAATTTGATATATATGTTTTCGGAGCTGCAGCTGCTGGTTTATCTGTAGTATAATTCTTTTCATGTTTTCCTTGTGTACTATTTTGACAAGTAATCGTTTCTATTGCCATGTGCTTCAAAATTCGTACGTTTTTGGGAATAACAACGTTCTATGTGGAACATGTGACTCTGGTTTAAAATCTTCATGTCATACACCATTGTATTTTTTGTCTTTGGATGATACTCGGTCACAATTTTTGGACGTTTTGAAGATCTATGTGTAGTTTTCTACCCATAGAATCATTTGATATCAAAATCTCTGATTTTTCAATTTTGTAACATAAAACATTGTAATACTAAGGTAAGCCATATATCCTCAAAATCGGACTTTTGAGATCAGAGAAATCCAGTTTATTTTATTTTACTTTTTTATCTAGATGTGCTATAAAGGTAAATTAACAAAGTTCTATGATTTTAAAAAATCTCAAACTAAAGTCTTTACTTCCATTTTGGCGTTATATACTGTTTAAAACATGTTTTTAAGCCGATTTTACCACCTTTAGGAGTTTAATATTTATTTTTTTGAAAATCGCGATTTTTACTATATATAGAACTTATAGCAGTGCGCTCCATTTAAGTTACTCCGATTACTGCAGTTACTTAACTGCCGAGTATCCAGTTGTTTCGACTGTGTGAGATATAGAGATGTTCCTGGGACTCACCCATTAATCACCTTTTATAAATCCGGTATAAGAATACTATGAAAGAAACACCAAAAAAAACAAAATTAATTAATTAGCTTGCAGGTAAAAAGTAATAACTTTATTTATTGCTCCTTCCTAGGAATGAGCATATAAAATAAAATAATATTCCTAATATTAGGAATATTTTTTAAACAAAAACCTGTATGAAGGGTTATGGGTTCAGCACACGGTGGAGACTGTACTGACTCATCGGCAGATCCCATAGAGTCTATCCGTGACTGCAAACAGATTAAATAATTTATCTGCGAAAGTCGAATTTAGGTCCTTCAATACATCGAGCTACTTTGCTCCATCTATATTATAATGCCACAATAATTTTTTATTGGTATTTGTAATAATAAAAATGTAGAAAGGTTTGATCCAAGATCTTTTAATAACGTTTTGCGCTAGTTAATTAATTAACTACTTAATTTATAAGTTAATTAATTAATTTACTTTATTTATTTATTTATTAGATTTAATTAATTTACGACGTATATAGTAGATGCTTAGGACTCCTTAGGAACAAGTTCCTTGTATTTTCCTGTTGCTTGAAGGCTTGAATTTCAGCTCCTTCTCTTAGGTAATTAAAATTAACTAATCGAACTAAGCTGTCTGTAATTACTTTAAAATTGATATTTATGGCTCCTAGGGAGTTTTACTCTGAAGTATTAAATTAATAGCGAGATAATGGCTTGTCTAACCATTGAATTTAGCAATTCATTTTATATCTAATTATGTTATTGTTACAGGTACGAAAGCACCGCTATTGTTCCTAATAACTCTTTAATTCAAGTATATACTTTCTATTGATGAGTTATGGCTGGCTAGTTGTACTATGAGAAACGTTGAAAATGGTCGAAGGGTGAAGTCAATACATTTTACACCAAATACGTACAGCTTATTATAACTGTTCCAACGCTTCGACCTAATTTTTAGTCCATCATCAGGGCTGAGAATAAAACAAAAGAGAATCACAATACCAATAGTGCTGTTCTCATCATAACTAAAAAAATGATTTTATCTCATCAATGATTTTATGATAAAGCCGTTTATTTGTTGCATTTGAATTTGAAATTTAAATAAATCAGATTATGAATTAATTTAGAAGTTCAACAAATTACACAGTTTTTCCTAAGTCTTGAGTTTTCACCTCTGTCATCATTCCTAGTGACTGCCTATTTATTATATTTTAATTTTTTTTTCTGGTCATAATTCTAAAACCAAAAGCTATACCCAAAAAAACAGAATTATACTTCTTTGCTCCATTACATGTTTCTTCATCATCCCCAGAGCTAAAGACTAAGAAAAGAAAGGAGACATGTGAAGAACAATGAAGACCTGGGAAGCCCTGGGTCCGAAGACACGTGGTGGTGTGGTCAGTCTTTCGACATTCTCAAGGGCGATCCAGACAATTATCCTCCTACCTGTAATAAAGTACAGTCAGGTAAAGAAACCCTTCGTCTGGGAGTTGAAGGTCACCTGGAGGTTTTCGATTCACCTGGGCCCGTTATGGCATTCAGGATGGGATTAAAGATTGCTCCTTCTTATCCTTATACTAAAATTAGAAAAGGAATCCTGTGGGAGGAAGGTGAGGCAACCTGGATGACCTAGCCTTTGGCTGTTCCGTTCCTGAGACGTTTTTTCGAATAGCTTAGTCCTGAAATATAACATTTATCTTTAAACGTTGAAATGATTACCTGTGATGAACGAATCGCAGGATATTTAAATAGTGGGTTTAACAGTATTTGTTGTGCTGATTACTGAAAAAGGGAAAATGATTCCATCACCGCAAGGTAAATCACAAATTTAAACTGAAGTTTTCTTATTTGATTCATCAAAAAGGAGTTTGAAAGCTGTACTTCTTCACAATGGTAATTGATATGCTTCTGTGCCTGTTGGACACTCAGTCCATTTGAAAGAATGCTACGAAAATCTTGAGTACGTTCTTAATAAGCTCGGATGCTCTAACCATAAATGGACCATTTGTGGGTGTTCAAGCAACAAATAGCAAAAAATATTACTTTAAAAGTAATTCTATTTTCTATTGTATAAAAATTATGTGCGTAAATAATCGGCCTGGGAACTCGTGCGTTATCGCATATGTCACGTGACCAGGCCGCCCAAAGTCAGTCAGGTTCAAGAGCTGGTGAAGGATGGGCTCTCTTCTTGGCTCACTTTACGCTACCTTGATTCCAAGCACCTCCTACCGTGCCGAGGGCGCATCGGGGCGAGAGGAGGGCACATACTTCACTAGCCCTGGCTCCACAATAGTCTCCACTATGTACTTATATCATATCATATCATATTATATCTCTTTTTATTCTGACTCTAGGCTCTAAATTTATCAGATGTGTTGTGGGCTCTAAATTTATCAACTATATTGTAGGGCACCATTTCCTGTTGTCTGTCTTTTCTTCTCCTTTTCTCTCTATCTTAACACCAAGCAAATGTGTTATTTATCCTCCACCAATAGGATTTATGCGGCATCAAGTCCCGCGGAGGTAATATGCGGCATCAAGTCCCGCGGAGATAAAAGAGACAGACACCAGGAGGGATGCCCAGCCTCTTATGCGATATACAAAAAATAAATTGTACCTTCTTCACAGTAATGCTTTTTTTTTCTCTCAAATTTACCCTTAACCCGCTGCCTCCGGCAAACGCATTTTTTTTTGGGGACAGAATCAGTTTTTTATTATTAAAGACTTTCATGCCTCAACAGTGGGGATTTAAAAGTTATTTCCATGTTACTAGGTCAACAAAAAAGATTACAGAAAGTTTCTATGTTTCCTCTATTAAAGCCGTGACAGGAAACAAAACTATGTCAAGCAGACGTGGTCAATCAGAAAGGCTTTTATTTCTGGAGTTAAAAATGTTGAGTGACAAAGTTTAATGGATCGTAAGAAGATCTTACTTCCACCACTTTATATCAAATTAGGGTTTATGAAACAGTTTGTGAAAGCATTACCCAAAGAAGGAGAGTGTTTCAAGTATCTCTGTGAACAGTTTCATGGTATATCCGATGCAAAGCTGAAAGAGAAAGTCTTTGTTGGGTCTGACATCAGAAAACTTTAAAAATATGAAAGCTGTCAATAAAATGGAAATAGAAAAAAAAATGCCTGGAATATTTAAATATAATTTAAACTTGTAACAGGCTTTCTTGGAAACAAAAAAGATCCAAACTACAAAACTTTGGTATATGAATTGTTACAAAACTACAAAATGATGGGCTGCTACAGGAGTGTCAAAGTTCATTTCCTTCACTCATAATCTGGACTACTTTCCAGAAAATCGTGGGGCTGTAAGTGCGGAACAAGACGAACTTTTCCATCAAGATATAAAAGAAATGGAGCGCAGATACCAAGGTCGATGGAATGTCAACATGATGGCAGACTACTGTTGGATGTTAAAAAAGTAAAATTCAGAGGAACACAGCAGTAAAAGTTCCAAAAGAAAAATTATTTTCTTTTTGATAGAAAAAGAAAATAATGAGACTTTTTATAACTTTACAACACATGCGCATCACATTTATGCTCATTTTAGCTAGTTATCGTTGTTGTTGTTTTTTTTTCTTTTACTTCATGTTAAAATAATAAAAACAAATCCAAAATTTTCGATTTGTATTTTTTCCAAAAACTTCAACTTTATTTTGTAGGCAAGCCTTACATGATAGAAAAAACCAATGTCTTTTTTTAAATCAACGCAAAAACTACATAAAGATCAGTTATCTAAATCAAAACACTTTTTTAAAAAGTTTTTTGCAGATCTGTGTAATTATTCAATATTAGAATAACTATATCGTCATGAAACATTCACAACAAAATATACAGAGACATGAGTGATTATTCTCAACTCTCCTCTATTCACTCAGTAAATTTCGAGCTCATTTCGGAACATTAACAACCTGATAAATGTTGCGGTTTGTTGAGCCTGTTACGGATGCCAGGATATAACAACAGCCTGCCCTAACAAAGGCCGTTATCTTGGGCAGCAAACAGCCACCATCAAGATACAGGCACAACAATATCCTAAATAAGGGCTTTCACTAGAGCGGCCCTATGCATATGGAAGGGCGGTTCAGGCCACCGTATTTTAAATAACATGTCAGCCACTCTGTTCGCTATCACGCCTCGCCATCATTCAGGACAGCGCTCAACTATTTAAAATTGTATTGAAACTGGTTGTTATTCATTAAGATGCATATGATGTTTTAAGGAATAATTTAAATCATATTTATATACATTTTATTTTATTTTAAGTTTTTTTTTTCCGTTGTAGAGCTTTACGGCTCCAGTGAGCCATCACATTCCCTGGAAACCATTGACTTCCTCTCCCCCAGTTTTCTTTAATAATATCCCACTAGTTCCTTTACAACAGCTCCGATTATAAAGACTACATTTTCACAAATGTTTAATTTGGAATCCTCATATTAGTCTCAAATGACAAGAAACTGCTCACCTTTTCTGGCAACACTAACTAGCCAAACGCTCTAAGCTCCCAATTAATTTCAAAATATTCATATACATGACTATTATAAGACCCTGTTGGAATTATGGGGTGGAGGTTTGGAGCTCGACTAAGCCATCGAATTCCTCTGGTATCCAATCCTAACAATCCAAAATGCTTCATAAAATCCACAATGCTCCTTACTTTGTTACGAAAATAGTCATCTATAACGATCTTAATGTTTTATTTGTTGCTGTTTGCCCCGAACCCGGTATCAGCCTTTTCTTGATAAACTTTATTCTCACTCAAACCTAGCAACCTCTTCAATTCTGATGACACTGCGAGGTGTCTGAAATAAGATCGCCTTGTGACCAATTTAAATTTGCTATTACAGAACTACCAGTGGGCAGTTTCTCTACTAGTATTTATCTCATACCATGATTTATCATTCATTCTCTTTACTTGATGTATTATTATAAAGTTGTAATTTTCAATAAATAAAATTTAAAAAATAGAATTGTTTTCAATTCGATATTGCCATAGTTAAGAAGGTTTATGATTGACAAGAAATCTCTGTTATGAGGCGGCACAATGGAGAGAGAAGAAAGGGATGAATTATTTAGTAGATGATGAATATTTTATATTATTTAAATCAGCTTATATTCTTTATGTATTTGAATATATTTTAATGTAATTTTTTTTTTCAATACATTAATTTTTAGCTTCACTTAACTATTTATAAATACACCTAACTATTGCTGGATTTTTCTTCCGAAAACGTACGATTTTTAAAAATAAAATTACTTATCTTCGTTCATTGTAAGTATTAATACAAATTATCAATTTGAAACAAAGAACAAATTTTGATAATTTACTAATTTTAAGATGTTAACAGCCATGGAAGTACAGTGAAATCTAAAGACTCTATAAACCCCTTAAATGGAGGAAAATCTTACGGTTGAGCGTGGATCTCGGACTAATTTTCTCCTGCACAACCGGTCGTCTAGAAACAGTACTGTCACTACTATGTACTAAACCCAAGACAGTATGATTTTTGTTGATTTTTGAACCAAATGGGGAATATTTTTTCAAGTAGAAAATACATTTTTGAAAATGTAGCATAAATATGTAAATAGTACATGGGTGACTGGTTGAATTGTAAAGCAACCAGTAGGGATGATACCGATAACGATAATCTCAGGAATCGCTGTGGAGTTATACTAGAATATTAATAGCTGCCCATTGATACGGAAAGGATGTACGAGTACTTTGGGAAAAGAAATTTATATGCGCCTGCTTACCACCACCAGCTATAATTCATGGATCAAGACCTATTTGTCACTATCCTTGAACTTAGTCGGAAGTAAACTGGTGAATTGTTCCCGAAAGGATTGGTAATGGAGATTTGGCTGAGCGCCACTGAACCGTAGAAGCCATGATTCTACTGGCTGCCACTTCTCCTGAAAATAATGTATGTTTCTAATACAACCACATATTACATATATTATTTTTAAATATAATATAATATTAAATATTCAAGCGTTAAAATAAAATTCAGAAAATATTCTTTAACATAATAAATTTTTTGTTTGTAAACTAGCAAAGTTCTAGGATTCATACAAAACTTGTGCAAGTGATATAAATACATTTTTCTTATCAATTTTAAATACATTTTTATCAATTTTGAAAATGGTTGGAGGTCGGGTATTGAATACGAATTAATTATAATTTAATCTTATGTTCTTTTCATTTCATTCCTATCATTTCTCTCTTTGAAACTATTATATTTTCTTTAATATTGCGCTGTTGATATTCTTATTCTGTTTTTTGTAGTTTTTTTTATTGATTATTAAAGCATAATTAACCACTGACGATATCCTAAAATTTAGGCCGAAACGTTTAAAACAAAATAAAATAACTGTTCTAGTTTTTAAAAATTCATTCACTGCACGGCCCGATTATTCTCAACATTGCTTAACATAAATACAGTCAATCCTTTCCTGATCAATATTTATTTTTCATCATTATCTAGTTCAAATTTTTCTCTGTGCTGTTGAGAAGTGAAGGTGAAGACATCAGATCGAAAATATGAATGAACATGTTCAAACATTTCTTATAGAAACCTAGTATGAATAAATCCCCTTGATCCGAAAAAATCAAACACAGTTTTCAATTTAGATCTATAGTGATTGATTTTAGGATTGGTGGGAAGCGGAGTGGCGTAGTGATAGAGCGCTGAGTTGCAGTCCCGAAGGTCCTGGGTTCGAATCTCGCTCGATGGACCCCGGCCAACTTTAGTTTAATCTCCTTACGGCCGGAGATGGATTCTATGAGATCTAGGACCCACCTCTATGGGGCTCATCCACCCTCTATAAAGCGGATACCCAAAATAATGGGAAAACACTAGGACAAACTCCCTGGACAATCCTTGTCCAAGTAACAGTACAGTCTCTAAAATTTACTGAAGCCAAGACCTCAATCAAACAGGTTTTTTTTTAGGATTGATAATTGATATAAAATTCATGTAGAGTCATCTATTGGGCTGAAAACGAAGTGTAATGAATGACATATTTGAATGCAACGATTCTGAATAAACCTTGAATATGTTTTTTAAACCTCCTGAAAAGTGGTGTTTTTCACATTCGATATTCCATCTGTATCGACAATATAATTAATCCATCGATAAGTTTGAAAATAGATAAAATCGTTATGGTAAATTATTTTTCTAAATGTTCTTGGCCTTTATCCAGCTGAAACAGATATCATTCCATCCCATTCCATTTATTTTAATAACCATCTTTCACTATCGTTATGATCCTGATTGAAGGATGCACCTTTCCTCTCATACCCTCAGGTTAACATGGACAGAAACGTTTGAACCCAGAATCTTTGAAATACCAGGTACCCTGACCTTTCTAAACCTAATGGCATATTCATAAGCGGGGATGCGTTGAGGGCAAGAGAATAATCGGTGGATAATAGGCAAGAAGAGGACCTGGTAGCAGCTACTTGGAGGAATGTTGGCGGGCTATTAATTCTTTTGCAATGGGTCAACACTTCCATGGAGTGGAAGGACGATGGATAACTAAAATTGAGGATAATGGCTATATAATTTATGTGCCCAGCTTCGAGAATTCATTTAATTAATTAATACAATTTTAAAGAGAAACTAATATTTTAATTACATATAATTTAGGGAGAGGTGTAAGAGATAACTGTTTACCAATCGGAAGGTCCTGGGTTATAGACTGGTTAAAGGGAGATAATGATTTATTCTTTTCGAAGGCGTGAATTGACACTGGGATCTTAACATCATCCTGACTTGGGCTCGCACAGCCTCTATAATGTAGGTACTCTTAATTGTGGAAAAACATGCCTTTCCCAACCGCATGGAAATTGTGGTGGGTAATTATTCCGCAGGTAGTCGCTTCGAGCTGAGTATCAACAAGTTTTAAGTTTCCGTTCGTCTCTCTTTTAGTATATTCCAAAATTACAAGTAATCATGAGCTTTAGTTTGTAAAAGATAATGTAACAATGGGAAATGTCTATACTTCATATTATCATTTAATTTAGAAAATAATGTTTCAACAAATATATATCATCTATAATTCGAAATGTCAGTTGAAACTTTAATTTCTTGATGAAGTGATTACCGAAATCTACATATCCAGAGTACAGCCTTTACCAATACTCATCATGGGATATAATAGTACAGTGTTCTTCATTTTTTTAGATTTAATTTAAAATATTCAATTTTTTAATTAAATCTACTTAAAAAATGTCAATAGTACCCTAACTTTAATTTAATATCTTAAATTTCTAAAAAAGTTAACCTTTGAAATGACATTGTTTCTCAGAGATAAAATTTCGATGTTAGATATTTATTAAACAACACTAATTGGCGATTTAGTTGCAGCAAAATTAGTTTTTCCGATTCGTAATAATTTTTAATTAATAATATCAGAAAAGTTAAAGTTGACCCTTTAATTAATTTCCTAACCAAAACAATTGGTACTGAAACTGGGAACTGTGCAGAAAGGTAGCACTGTGCGAGGTAGTGATAAAATCCATTATTGTCCGTCGTTCATACCATTTCAATCTACGTTAACATGTCAGAACGTTATGGAGATATATCTTAATGAAAATTTATGCTAATGTAAAATTCTTAAAAACAGAATCTTGAGTTGTTAGACGAATAAATATAGAAGAGATATATAAAATACTTGAGCTATTCTGATTAACTTTCGTAAAGTAACACAGCCTAGGTTTATTGCAGTGAAATAACAAGCTGAGCCCCGGGGTCTATTTTAAGGTTTTCAGAATAATATTTTATTATACCGACGAATGAATCTCACGAACGTAATCTAGGTTTATTAAAAAAAAACTTAATAGCTCATTGGCCCTCATAAAAATTTAAAATTTTTATGAGGGCCAATGAGTTAGACTAGAGATGTACCAGGGGTCCCTAAATCTCAGGGAATAATGACCGCTGTCAAAGACGGAATTACATCGATAACTTCGAGTTCCTTGCCATATGTTAGAGCCACGAGGATGAACCCAGCAGGAGCTCTTATGCAACAAAACACTCGATCACGGAAGCGTCGGTAACTTCTTAATTAAGAAACCCTTAACAAGCTGTTTGAATAAAATCTGTATAGACTCCTTCAGAATGAAGCATGTATCAATGTCGTTTCTACATTTATGTCCTCTTGAAGATGGCTATCAAATATTTCAGTACCAGATGTAGTACTATGAAAGCTTTACACTTGTATAATTCTATAATGTATAATTCAGCTTTCCTTCTTCTTTCTTCATTGAATGTTGCAATCTACCAAATGAACGACAAGTATTATTTATACTTTCAATCAGCGCATCTTAAAAAACCGTTGGAAAAATTACTGGCAGTTTGATCTGCATGGAGGCATTGACAACAGCAATCGTTTGACCCTAAAATCACCCAAATCAATCCTGTTTTATTTGTTTAATTATTCCGCAGGTTGTCGCTTTGAGTTGGATCACAAGTTTTAACTTTCCATTCCTTTACGTTTTAATACCTTACCAGAATACGAGATATAACAAGCTACACTATGGAAAAGGGAATGTAATTATGGGAAAAGTGTTACTTCACTAATCATTTCATCTAAAAATAAACGTTTCAACAAACATATATCATCTATATCTGTTTTGTGTTATCATTGCACCCTCCTACTAATTCAATCTATGACTTCTTTTTTTAGATTAATTTATTGATATTTACAACTGTAATAATATTACAAGTAAACCTGCTAATATGAACAGATGACATGAAAAAAAAAACACTTGTGGAGAAACTTCCCATTGGTAGCACTCCAATAAAGTTCTATAGTAGAATGTCTCGAGGCCATCTTCTTTTCAGACGCCTCGGATGGTTATCAGGAATAGTTTGGGAAGCAAGTTGAGAGACTAGCGGATTCAAGTGTGTATGGATCTTGTCGTGGAAGGATTGGTATCTAGTTTGGGCCAAATCAGCAGCATATGGGATATTAAGATTATGATGGATGAGTTTGTTTGTGACATAATAAGGAGCATTGAGGATTTTACGAAGGATTTTGGATTGTAAGGATTGGATACGAGATGAATTGTATGGTATAGTAGAGCACCAAAGCTCAACTCCGTATGTCCAAATAGGTCTGATAACTGTCATGTAAATGAGTATTTTGTAATTAATTAGGAGCTTAGAGCGTTTGTCCAGTAAATGTTGATGTTGGCAAAAACGTCGAGCAGTTTCTTGTCTTTTCATTCTTGTATGAGGAATAATCCATGATTAGAATTAATTACCCAGTCAACTATATTCCACTGAAACATTTATCATCTATACTTGGAAACTTAGTTACTAATTTTATTTCTTTATGAAATGATTGCCGTAATCTGCTCATTACCATAATTACATTCTCTTTTCCATACTGAAGCTCATGTTAAATTGTATTTTTGGAAAATAATAAAAATGAATCTAATAAACAGTAAAAAACTGTTGTAACTCAATTTGAAGCTACAAGATGTGGAACAGATACCTTTTTCTTCTAATGTTCGAGAATATTAGATAAAATAAATATATAAAGAAGATAAATTTAAGGATAATCAGCATAAGCTGGGCCATGAATTGGATTTTCAGATCATGGAAGGACATGATGTCAGCTAGAGGCAGCCTAGGGCAATATCACGCGTTTCTCCCTCGAGTGAGTTTGTCACCTTTTATTTTTACTTTATGTCTCAAATCGAATTTGATTCAATATCATTAGTAAAGTAACTATTTATTAACTCCAATTTTCTCCTTTTCACATACATTCGCCCAGATATTTGAATCATGTCACTGTCCTGTTTCATATTTCTGTTAATACTATTGATGTGAGATGTACTCACTTTATTGGATCTCAAATGATTTGAATTTTCATTGTACGTCCTATTTATTCCTTGATTGGTTAAACGTATATTGGTTCCGGGATTTTATAGACCAGATTTTGTGTTAATTTGAGTTTTTCCTCAATTAGTTTTATTTACTGCTCCACAGTTTGAGGCTTTTAGTATACCAAACAAGTATTTGAGATAAAACCTCTAGTCAATAATATTAAAAAAAATTTGAAAATACACTTTAAAGAAAAGAAAAGTAAAAAGTAGAAAATAAGTTTATAATAAGAATATAACTACAATACAACTAGCAAATGGCTTGAGGTCTACCCAACAGACAAGATCACTGGCATCAGCAACTATCCGGATATTAGAAGGCTTATTCTCTAGGTTCGGTCTGCCTCGTGCTGTGGTCTTCGATAACGGAGCCCAGTTCACATCCCTAGAATTCAAAAATTTTCTAAAAGCAGCAGGAATAGTAGCCATCACTTCCTCAACGTACCACCCTCGGACAAATGGACTGGCTGAACGCGAGGCTAGAACCTTTAAAAGAAGAATGAAGGCATCCACAGATATAAAAGATATACGAGCTCGACTGCGGAAGGTTTTTTTTCTCGTATCGAACACCGCCCCAAAGAACAATGGATAGAACGCCCGCCGAGATCCTTTTTGGAAGACGACTACTTACCTTTCTGGATTGTACTACTGGATACGTACTCTCTCAGCCATGCCTTTCTACCGACATTGACAACGCTCTTATAAAACAAAAAATTTTACATGGCACAAAGAGCCGGCCGAAATCTTTCGTAGCGGGAGAGGAGGTCTGGGTGAGTCTCAAGGGAGGAAAGGAGAAAGGGGTAGGACAGATTGTGGAACAGACTGGACCGCTCTCTTACATTGTCGAAGTGGAAGGTCAACGGAAGAGACTGCACGCCGATCAGCTCCGACCAAGATATTTTTAAGGGGGGAAGCTTTAGTATCGTCAAACTTAATTAACCATATGTTTTGTATTATTTTCATATATTGTGAAAAACCTTCTTTTATATTCGCATTGTTCAAAATTTGGAAAATATCCGGCCCGTTAGGACCAATGTTCGAAATTTGGGGGATCCCTTTGAGATGGGGATATTACCAATAATTCTGTTAGCTGGTTGTGTTTTCAAATGATGATAAATGGACTGTATGAAATTGAACATTGTTCTTTTTATTGAGGTAATTATGACTATGGTAACAAAAAAATGATAATTAAAATGGCATTACATATTTAAGGTCGGTATTGTTCATATTTTTCTTCTTTATCCGGCCTTCTTCTCTGCTCTCCATTCTCCGGTCTGGGTAGCCCTGGGCTTACTCACAATTCATCATCATATCTTGGGTCGAACAACTCAGAGACTCAACGTGGGGTGCCATCTTCTCGACCAGAAATTTCCTGAACCCCGCCTTCTCGATACATTTTACGGCGTGCCGTGAGCAAGCCACATGAACAACATAACTTAACTTAGGTTAATTTGTATAAAGAAAAAAAGGAACTATATTAAATTAAATAACATTTTAAATTAAATAAACCTTTTCAAACATACCCCCAACCGTGAAATGCCTCATTTCACCTAAATTTGGAGTGAATGGAAAGCAAACTCATAAAAAAATATTATAAACAAGAACAAATACATACAAGTAAGAAACTGACTCTTCTAAAAGAAAATAACCTGATTAACTTCAGATAGAGAGGCTGGTGGATCTAAAACTCTGAGAGGCCATTCGTCAATAGACAACTGCAAGAAGGAAGGTCCTTTCCAATAAATCTCCTTGTCAATTATTTCCTTGGGTTTGAGGCCTCTGCTAATGCAGTCCGCGGGATTTTTCTTCGTGGATACATTGTGCCAACGTGCGTTATCAATATTTTCGTGGATTTGGACTACTCGATTTGCAACATATGTTTTGAGTTGATGTGGAGGCGTCTTCAGCCACCACAGGACGTTGAGAGAGTCAGAAAAACAATATATCTGTTGAATCTGTATGCGACGGAAGAAAACTTGAAGAGTAGACAAAACCTTAGATAATAAGAGAGCAGCGTTTAACTCTAAGCGTGGAATGCTAAGAACCTTTAGGGGAGCGACTTTGCTTTTAGCTCTGACGAGTTGAGTATCCACCAGTCCACCGGAGTCTTCCTTCCGGTTTATCTAGTCTTTGCAAAGCAATATCTCTGGTACAGTTCAACGTAAGACCTTGAGTCTTCTTGGAGGGAAGAGAAACTACATAACGACCAAGAGAATCTCGTTGAATTGTTTCTTTATAATGATTCTCGCAGTACTGGTCTTCGGGACTTTCAGGAATTACTGCAGTAACTTCCTCCGTTTCCCAAAATCTTCTAACCTCATCCTGGAGAGTGGGTTGCGCCAAACAGGAGACTGCCAAAGTTTGAACTGCGGACTGGGTAGGAACCTTGCCAAACAGAATCCAGCCCAATGATGTGAGAAGAGCGGATGGCTCACCCTTGATCAATGCCGGAGGATCGTTTAGAATTTCTGAATAAACTTGAGACCCAATCAGTAAATCCACGGAGCTTGGCTTATCAAAGTCAGGATCTGCTAGGCTGATACTAGAGAGTCCTCCTTTTACCTTTGCGCAGATTGAGAGGGAAGGACACTTAGAGACAATCTTAGGTAGAACTAAAGACGTGAATTTAAAGACTTCAGAAGTAGACTTCTTGGGACATATCGTACAATCGACTTCAGCAAGAGAGACAGGAAGAGAAGTGTCACCGACTCCAGAGATAGGAACTGATGAACTACGACGTGGTAGTCCGAGCCGATGAGCGAGAGAATTCGTGATGAAATTGACAGTCGACCCATTGTCCACCAAGAGCCTGCAAGGTACCCATATGCCATCTCGAGAGAGAATCCTGGCACGAGCCGTGCTGAGAAGAACTTGCTGATTTGAAGAGGTAGCGCAGGAATGGGACAATGTGCAGGACTCTGCAGCAGAATGATCTTGAGATGAACCTTCCTGTGACTTTGTAGGAGGAGGAGTACTAGCCGTAGGCGTGGATGTATTATTCCTATCTAAATGGATGAGAGTGTTGTGCTTAGTGCTACCACAATGCTGACAACGACCTTTACTCTTACACGAGTCCTGTCTATGGGCTCCGGCACAAGCAAAACACCTTCTGTATTTTTTCAAGAGTTCATATCTAGCTGGAACGTTAGCAGTCAAAAATGAAGAGCAACGTAAAATATTGTGAGGTCCTGAGCAGATTGGGCATTTAATATTCATGGGCTTTTCGTTTTTTGGACTAGTCCGAGGCTGTGATTTGTAATTAATTCCAGAGAAAAAGTTCTGACCACTTTTGGTTCGAATTTGTCCCTTAACATTACGGGAAGTATTATCTTTGCAAAGCTCAGCAACTCTGCACTGAGACTTCATAAAAGTACACAGTTCTTCGAAAGTGGGGATTTTATCATCAGTATATTGTCGTTCAAACAACCTCTGAGAATTTTTATCAATAACATTTAAGGCCATATGAAGCATCATAAAGTCGGACAGATCGGGAATTTTAAGCGCCTTCATAGCTTTAAAATTGTCATCAAAGGTGTCTAGAAAAGCTCTGACACTATTAAGACTGTCTGTGGTAAGTGGAGGAAATTTAAGGATTTTATTAAACAAGAGACCAGCAACAATCCTTTTGTTCGAGAATCTATCCACTAATTTATCGTAAGCGGTCAAATAGTTTTCCGCTCTAAATTCAATAGAACTAATAGTATTGGAGGCTGGAGGTTCGAGAAGTGTCTTAAGGTGAGAAAACTTAACAATATCCGGCAATTTAGTTTCATGAATTAGGGTATTAAACAAAGAAATGAAAGTCGGAAATTGTTCTATGTCTCCTTTAAACACAGGAATATTAATTTGTGGTAAATTAAATCTGGTATCTACATCAGAACCAGCTACATTAATTTTAGAATCATCTTTCTTAAGAGGTGTAGGAGTTGAAACGCCAATAAGACGGTTTTTAGCTGCTATGATGGCAAAATACAAGTCTTCAAATGAAGCCGTAACTTGGGAAACATTTATTTGTTCTTCTGTAGGAACAGTTGCATTAAGTTCTGATATCTTTAAAATAACTTGGTCGAACTCTTTGAATGTATCCTCCAGTTTCGACACTCTAGCCATAAAAACATCTTGATTATTGGGTAAACTCTTAGTCATATCATAAGTGATTTGTAACCGTGAAAAGAGACGTTCCTTTTGAGTGTTATAAACTTCAAGAGAACCTTTAACTGGAGCCATTGCGAATAATAACAATAACAGGCAAAGGGGTAATTAGCAAAAATTATTCCAACTTTGTATATATAAATATTATATAATAATGAGATAAATAGCCTGCCAGACCGAAGGGGAAAGCAGGAAAAAGAAGGGCAGAACCAAAAAGATAAAGACGCGAATATACCAAGAATAAAACTAATTCACTTGCAGATAGACATAAAATGGAAAGGTAGAAAAAAAAAAAACATTAACAAACATTATTAAAGAAGAGAAAATCACTCAAAACCATGCGTGAAACACAAAAACAGAAAAAAGCTTAAGTGACAATTCCCAGAAAATTCCCATGATGCATGAACACCTGGCTAGTGGAGTGGGGAGAACTGTAACCTGTTCATAACCTACACTCCAAATGAAGGCGAGGCTAACTGATGTGATTGAAGTTAATGTTTTGTTACAATATTGTGAAATGTGTCCTAATATGATGCTAAAGAGTGATGAGATTTCTTAGTGTACCTAAAGTAACATAACTTATTTAAATTTAAAAGGTATACATGCCTGTAAAATACAATTACTATTGAAACACAGTATTAATATTATTCATCATTAGTATCACATATTAAAAGAGTTATTTAGAGATAAACTTCATGTTAAACTATACCTTCAACGTTATGAATCTTTTTAACAAGTTATTCTTACAGTGGACTTAAAACAATTGAACTATTACATTTTGTAACTATGATATCTTCAATGCAGACAGAGAATTAAATGAAACATAAGTATCTACTAGTGAATTAAATACACAATTTAAACAATTGACTTCTTAAATTCTGTAATTATGATAACTTAAATGCAGATAGAGAATTAAATGAAACTTAATTATCTGCAAGTGAATTAAATCCTCATTAGAAACATTCAAACTCTTAACAATTTAGAAATCAATAGGTAAACCAGTGCATTGTGTCCATATGAGATTTGATTGTACAAAACCTGAATACATTTTCAACCTTATCCTTTATGCTTGTTGTCATTTACCTTATCTTTAGAACTTACAAGGTGAGTATTTCAGTCATCCCATCCTATTCAAAAATATAAACTTACTCATGAGAAATATCACAACACTATTTATGAGAAGTATGATTGTTAAGGTGCTGTATTTCTAAGAATCTCTCTCAAGCCTATCAACACTTTTAAATGTTAATTGAACACACATAAGACTCTCAAGCACATGTGAGAGTGAGAAAATTGTTGAGAGAAAAAAATAAAAATGAAAAGATACAGTATTTTTACTAATTTTCTCAAGAGAATTAACACTTTTAAATGTTAATTAAACATACATAAAACTCAAGCACATGTGAGAGCGAGAAAATAGTTGAGAAAAAGAAATAAAAATGAAAAGGTACAGTATTTTAAATCATTTTTCTCAAGAGAATTAACACTTTTAAATGTTAATTAAACATACATAAGACTCAAGCACATGTGAGAGCGAGAAAATAGTTGAGAAAAAGAAATAAAAATGAAAAGGTACAGTATTTTAAATCATTTTTCTCAAGAGAATTAACACTTTTAAATGTTAATTAAACATACATAAGACTCAAGCACATGTGAGAGCGAGAAAATAGTTGAGAAAAAGAAATAGAAATGAAAAGGTACAATATTTTAAATCATTTTTCTCAAGAGAATTAACACTTTTAAATGTTAATTAAACATACATAAGACTCAAGCACATGTGAGAGCGAGAAAATAGTTGAGAAAAAGAAATAAAATTGAAAAGGTACAGTATTTTAAACCATTTTTCTCAAGAGAATTAACACTTTTAAATGTTAATTAAACATACATAAGACTCAAGCACATGTGAGAGCGAGAAAATAGTTGAGAAAAAGAAATAAAAATGAAAAGGTACAGTATTTTAAATAATTTTTCTCAAGAGAATTAACACTTTTAAATGTTAATTAAACATACATAAGACTCAAGCACATGTGAGAGCGAGAAAATAGTTGAGAAAAGGAAATAAAAATGAAAAGGTACAGTATTTTAAATCATTTTTCTCAAGAGAATTAACACTTTTAAATGTTAATTAAACATACATAAGACTCAAGCACATGTGAGAGCGAGAAAATAGTTGAGAAAAAGAAATAAAAATGAAAAGGTACAGTATTTTAAATCATTTTTCTCAAGAGAATTAACACTTTTAAATGTTAATTAAACATACATAAGACTCAAGCACATGTGAGAGAGAGAAAATAGTTGAGAAAAAGAAATAAAATTGAAAAGGTACAATATTTTAAACCATTTTTCTCAAGAGAATTAACACTTTTAAATGTTAATTAAACATACATAAGACTCTGGCACATGTGCGAGCGAGAAAATTGTTGAGAAAAAGAAATAAAAATGAAAAGGTACAGTTTATAGGATGGGATGAGTGAATTAATTAACAATCTTATAGAATGAGCCTTCACATGATCATAATTATTTCATTTTGAAAGTTTAGAAAAATCTGGCTCGCTAAGATCAATGTTCAAAATTTTGAAAATATCCGGCCCGTTAGGACCAATGTTCAAAATTTGGAAAATATCCGGCCCGTTAGGACCAATGTTCGAAATTTGGGGGATCCCTTTGAGATGGGAATATTACCAATAATTCTGTTAGCTGGTTGTGTTTTCAAATGATGATAAATGGACTGTATGAAATTGAACATTGTTCTTTTTATTGAGGTAATTATGACTATGGTAACAAAAAAATGATAATTAAAATGGCATTACATATTTAAGGTCGGTATTGTTCATATTTTTCTTCTTTATCCGGCCTTCTTCTCTGCTCTCCATTCTCCGGTCTGGGTAACCCTGGGCTTACTCACAATTCATCATCATATCTTGGGTCGAACAACTCAGAGACTCAACGTGGGGTGCCATCTTCTCGCCCAGAAATTTCCTGAACCCCGCCTTCTCGATACATTTTACGGCGTGCCGTGAGCAAGCCACATGAACAACATAACTTAACTTAGGTTAATTTGTATAAAGAAAAAAAGGAACTATATTAAATTAAATAACATTTTAAATTAAATAAACCTTTTCAAACAATAACATCAAATGAATATAATGTTTTCAGGATTTTAATTTATTCTCAAAATAACTCTTGATATAAGTATACATTAAGCAATAACTCACATTAAATATTAGTCCCTATGGAGTATGGTTAGCACACCTTTTTTTAAATAAAAATCGTTGGTTATGCCGTCCTCCGGAAGGTGTGTAAAATGGCTTTTCCAAACATGTGCTGTGTACTCGTTAAAGATCCCTTTACTAATTATAATAGTGTAGGGAACATTTAGGTATTACACTGATGCATCGTCCTACTAGCTATAGATATATAATGGGGTGTTAAATAAATAGACAAACAATGAATAGAATAACTCCAAACAAAACCACACTTTGACAAGTAAAAAAAAGGTTAGATGGGATGAAGCTAAAGAGTCACTAATAGAGAATAAATAGTCAGAAAAAGTAGATTTCAGCTAGGCGTTCGCTAATTATGACAAATGATCAATTATTTGAACCAATAATAGAAATTGCATCACCATTTCTGTGAATTGAATCCTGTGAATAAATTTGTTCAAAGGGCTAAATAAGTTTTGTATTATTCACTTATTTCTTCATTGAGATTATTTTGAGAGTATTCATTTAGGTTCTTAATACGCTAATTCTCGTACCCTCTATTGCATATGAGTATCTCATTGAATATAAAAATAGAAAATTCATATAATTTTTGACGAATATATTTATGTTATTTTTATTTAGGGTAGGTATAATAAAAAATGCTGACAGAGTTTAATTCTTGTTATGTTAAATAGAACATAAATGGTTAGGTATCTATTCCATTCTCCAGTTTATCATACAAGTAATATGTGCGCAGTTTGTGTAATACAGTACTGTTGTCAAAACGGAAGGGTGGATAAATAAATATTGATAACTCAAATTAATGATTAAATTAACTAGTAAAGAATATTTATTAAAATTTAATAGAAGCGCTTCATCCCTAAAAAGGGCGTTATTTTGGGATTGCGAAGGTTTTCATCAGATTTCGTTTTGCCTATTATCTTATCTTCCCGACTCTTGTTTTTGTGTTTCGGAATTCTATTTTCTGGTGTTGGTCTGAAGTTTTGCCTCGGCTTTCAATGCCTGTCAGAAACTCTCCAGAGGCGGTTTAGCTCTGGCAGTTGTCCAGTCTCGTATTATTTACAGAACATTATGCCAGTAATTATTTTATTCCATTTAAATCTCTTATTTTCATGAATTTCTTCGATATAACTTTATTAAAATTATTAAAAAAATAAAAATTAATTTAAATAAAAATCATTCATTTCATACTGAAAAGAAGTTTTTTTAAGGACCAAACAGCACTTGCATTGTATAAAATAACATATACCACTACTACCGATAATTGGTAAATACTTTAGTTTTTGTAGGACAACGGTTGTGCAGGAAGGTGATTTGTCAGAGATTACGTTCAACCGCAAGGTTTTTCCTCAAATAAGAGTACCACACCATTGAGTCTGGGTGAGCACCAATAAGATCTGTAGATATTACAGGTTCCCTTCTGTGGTTGTTAAATAGATACCAAGCTATAAAAAGATAATCTAATATGATAGAGTTATGCAGGTATAATTTTAATTCGTTCTTTCTTTGTTTATTTCTGTCATAGTTAAGGGACTTCCGGAGACCACTGCATTGATATTCCTTCTTCTTCCTTATCTTTCGCTAATCGTCGTCTCTTCACTATATATCATCATCTCTTCGATACGCTCCGATCCAGTTTACTCTACTTCCCACAGTCCTTACATTCCCAACGGTTTTTTAAATGAAATCTCCACCTCTTTACTGCATCTTATTTTTTTGTTGTGATGTTGGACGAAAATCTACCTTGTTGGATCTGGAGAACATTCTCCTCACTCAGCTTATAAGCGTACATTTGCTCAGCAAGAAAATCTCTCCGTTATTGCACAACAGTACAATCTCTACCTCGTACTGAACCATATACCCTTCTTGGAAAGGATTAACTTATTATCACAACACAATATAGAATACTAATAATAATAATATTAAGGCTTAGCGAACCACCAATCAGAAGTTTATAGGCAGAACTTCTGTCTATGGACCACTACCCTTACCCAACTCTGCCAGATCCCTTTGAACGCAATAGTCCCACCTACACTTTGGTCTACCCTTCAGGCGCAGACCAGTCGGCATAGCACTTATTATCTTTTTAGGAATTCATTCGTTACTAAACCCAGTAACATTACAAGCCTGTCTCAATCCTCATGACGTCACTACTCAATAATAACGTCACTACTGTCACTCAATAATAATAGGTTTCATGCATTTTTAGACTAAATATTGTACGGAATACCTTATTTTCGAATATCTTAAGACATTGTACATCCTTCAGCGTTAGCGGCCACGTTTCACATTGGTAAAGAACAGACCAGTAAGATAGTTTTATAAATTCAGATTTTTAGATTTCGTTACTAGAGACACGAGCTTAGTAAATTTGAGGCCTGATAATAACAAGCATCTCCTGCCTTTAATCGCGGTTTTATTTCCTTTTGAATTTTATCTTTACTATTGACTATAGCCCCAAGCACTTAAACTTCTCGACATGCTCCCAAAACAATATCCCCAAAATCTCCCCTTTCTCTGCTACTAACCATATTCTTAGTCTTATCCGAATTCACTTCCAGCAGTATTTCCACAGCATTCCATAGAGCACTAAATCTAAAAAAATTCTAATTTCTTCATGCATAATTCGATAAAATAATATGTAACAGATAAATCAAGTTGAAATAAGTTTATTAAATTTATAACAAGGTATAGTATATTATACCAAAACACACATTAGGACACTAATCCTTTTAAAAAAAAAAATCTAATTCATGCAAAAAACGAGCGAGGATCAAAGAAAAAAATTTTGGTCAGTTTTTTTGCTTTATGAAATCTATATGAAAGGAAATCGATACCCTCGCTGAATATCACCTGACAGATCTCGTAGAATACAGGATGAGTCATCTGTACTCAAGTGTGTGGGAGACATGGAAAGTGTTCATTAACTAATTGGTTCGCTTTCAGAAAGAGAATTGAAAAGAAGTGAACATTCTACACTTCATTTAAAAAGTTCGATTCCCTCCCGAGCAGAAGTAATTAATTTAGGCCTGTTTGTCTTTGGACCAGCCTTTCACGAAGCCCGCTAATACGTAAATTAATTAATAAGTGTTAATTGATTTTCGTTAATTCATAATACAATATTAATTGTACTCACCTTGCATTACAAATTTTAAAATGAAACAAGGTATGTTTATAAGTAAAAGTGAAGTATTCTGAAGTCGGTATATCAGTTTTCTCGAATTGGCAGTGACACTATTCACAAATAAATAACAATATGTTAGGTCTTCATTCAAGGAAGAATATTATGATCATAAATGTTAATAATAATAAATCATAATTCAATAACAAAATAATAAAATTTTAGCAATTAGGAACCATTTTGTTTACAAAATCATAACTTCATACAATAATCACTGATAATTTCATATTTGTTTTTTTTACTTTTAACATATATTAACTTTTAGGAAATGTTTAACTGGGCATCCTTTACACTTTACGCCTAACTAAACAGTAAAAAAGATTTCTTGCTATCCGACATATACTTACAAACAATAAATTGTTGTTACTTGCATTGTTTAAATAATAGAATTTACACCTGATTCTTACTTAGGGACACAAACTATGTAAAGTATCCAACTTATTAAACTGAAGTTTCGCTTTTGAATGAGTTGAAATGAAACATAAAAATTCCTTATGTCAACTGATTGCTTTTATCTACTGTATTACAATAATACAACGAGTAAATTTAATGAATGACACTTGATCGCAGGGATGAAGGAAAGTTGAGAATCTAAATACTGGTCTTTTACTCAAATAACAAAGTCAACATAGAATGTCACGAGGTCATCTTTTCAGCCTCGGGTCAAGAATAGAAGAGGTAGCCAAGTAAAGTAATTAGGTATTTTTAAATATTTGTATTTGAAAAGAAAATATATGTCCACGATCGGGACTCGAATCCGGGTCTCCCATGTTTTAGTCATAGTACTCTACCAACTGAGCCACCCTGGTTCGTTTCTTTGTCAGACAAATCCTTTCTCTTCACTGATCCCATATCCCCGTGTTCTCGCAATTTGCGATGTATACAAGAGGGAGAATGTTCATTGAACATTACTTTTATTAGGATCTTGTTGACTTACGTCATTATATATTATTATAATTTATTTTTTGTTAGTTCTTATAATAGTTTTTAAATATTTTTATTTGAAAAGAAAAGATATGTCAGACACTTGTATACATCGCAAATTGCGAGAACACGAGGGTACGAGATCAGTGACAAGAAAAGATGTGTCAGGCCGAGAGGCGAACCAGGATGGCTCAGTTGGTAGAGTACCATGACGGAAACATGGGATGCCCAGGTTCAAGCCCCAGTCCTGGACATATCTTTTTTGTTCAAATAAAAATATTTAAAAAAATAAAATATAACAACTAACAAAAAATGAAATAAACAAAGTAATTAAGAGTGTCGTGAAAGGATTGACATCGAGTTCGGCCCAAACCAAGAACAAATAGTACAGTGAGGTCACTACTTATGATTTTATTCAACAAAAGTAAGGAGCATTAAGGATTTTTTTTTTTTTTTTTGAGTAGATACGAGAGGAATTCGATAGGTTAGTAGAGCCCCAAAGCTCTACTCTATTAATAGGTCTTAAAATAGTCATGTATGTGAGCCTTATGTAGTTGATTCGGAGCTTAGAGCATTTGTCCAATAAGTGTTGAAGTAGCCGGAAACGGCGAACAGTTTTTTATAGTTTCGATCTAATATAAAGATTCCAAGATAAATTTTTGTCAAGATGTAGGCCTAATATTCGTATTTGTTCTACAGGAATCAGTGGGATATTATTAAAGAATACTCAAAAGTTCTTTTTCAATTACTTACTAGATTTATTTTAGAGTTAGTATTTATCTTTTTTCTAAATGATATATTAGTGAATATTTTAAATGAAATTACTTATCTCGATCGCAACCGCAAACCGGACTATGCGAAGCCGTAGTAGATATGTTTCTTTTTTTGTACCTCCAAGGATTATTCATGGAGATACAAAGAAGATGTTATCACTTAGTAGTTCCAAGTACCTATTTTCCTCGCCAAGAGGCCTAATTTATTACGGCCAAGGGTGGGACAGTGTCGTAGGGCTGTCGCTATTAAGAAGACTCAAGGGCGAAGCTGCACGTGAACTAGTGAGTCATATCGTATGGCCGAATAAAATAAGAGAGGTTGAAAGGGATTAAGTGAAAAACAGAAATGTTTTTTCTTCAATAATACTATAGGCAATATTTGTTATATAATTTTGTTTATTTTTTGCCCCTGCTAGGGAAAATCTTTTCTCTTCAAAATAAAAATACTAAAGCAATTAATAAAAAATTTCAAATAATAATACGACCTACGTCAACAAGATCCTAAAATTAAATGAGCATTCTTCCTCGTGCATACATTGCAAAATTACGAGAACACAGGGATATGAGATCGGTGAAGAGAACGGATTTGTCCTGACTGTGAGGCGATCCCTGGTAGCTCAAATGGTCGGTTTCTCTTCAAAATAAAAATATTAAAAAAAAAAAAAAAAACTAGGGGGCTCTATCTATCCGCCTAAATCTGGGGTCGGCCGACCCCCTTTTACAAATCGTACAACTGTTCAATTAACTGTACTACAGTAGTTACTTAATGTTATAGCAGTAGTACCTCGTTATTATTTTAAAATTAAAGTTTATTAATTATTTTGTAACTCATCAAGTGAGCCTATTAAAATGTGAATATTTACTACATACATTATTCCATCAACATAATAAATATAGTGTTATTTTGTGCCATGTATTATTTTAATTTATTTGTATCTTGTATATTTAGCTCTGAAGAAGACCGGCAATGTGGGTCGAAAAGAATTTTTTTCCTATACCCGGACCATTTTCATATATACCTACATAAGGTCAACTAGTATTATTTAATATACGAAAAGCAGTTTCTCAACCTGTTGCTATGCAATGTCGATAATAGATTGAGGTCATAATAGATAGGAATAATAAAAAAAAGATATTTAAGTTCCATTTCGATTTTGTTTCAAAAGAGAGTTTTTATCTCTTGTATAGTTTATCGATCATTGACCCCTGCAAAGAATTCAGCTTCATTCCTTCAAGTTTAAAATATGATATGTGATATTCAATTCAAAATTTACCCTCCTCACCATTAATGAATTGAGAAAAAAGAAATTTTATTGATATATCGCTGCTTCAAGATAAATTAAAATTGAAAATGTAGAACGGAGATAGTTGGGGGGTGCAGTAAAAAAAAAACACTAAATGAGTACTAGACTTATATTTATTTGCCGACGTTTCGACCTACAGTGTAGGTCATCTTCAGGGCGATTTGGAGAGAGAAGAAGCCGTTGGGTGCACCCCCTCCCAACTATCTCCGTTCTACATTTTATCATCCAGTCTACTATTTTCCTCTCATAAAATTGAAAATGTACTGATTATTAGTATTCTTATATTATACGGTGCAACTATTCTTCAGCGAGTCTGCATTAACAGTTTCTGGCAATCAGCTCTAGCTTTCTCAAGATCTCTCCAGTTTTTGATGTTTACCATCCTCTGCTACAGCCTCCATCCACCTTATGTTTGGTCACCCTATTCATCGCGTACCTTGAATTTCTTCCATGATGATCTTTTTGGGAATCCGGTGATTTTTCCATTTTTGCTACACCGCCCTCACATCTTTTGACTACTATAACTACATCTGAGGTGCCATAGAAGCCATACAATTCTCTGTTTTGGCGTCTTCTCAATGCTTTATCCATATTTATGGGGCCAAAGATCCTCCTCATAACGACTCTCTCAAAAACCACGGGCTAATTCCTCCTGTCTTTACTATAGCTCAGGCTTCTGAGCTTTATTTTTGAAGATGTACAGAATAAAATAAAATATGGAATTGAGGATTTTTTTAGAAACCTATACCAAATTTGCAGAAATATGCATGATTTCATGTCATCAAAGAATGAATCTTCACTTCTATAAATAGGTGAGTAAATAAGCAAGTGCAAGTCCTAATGTTTTAACTTCTTATTTTAATATATTTTAACATTAAATGTGCTTTGTAATCTAAAAAAAAGATAAAGTGAATATAATTTGAATAAATAATTGTAGCCTGCTAAAAATAGATGTTGACCGTCGAGACTTGAAAACGATTTGCCACTGACGAGGTCTCCCTTCCTAGAAGGACCCCATCATTCAAATCTCTGGAATGCAAGGTGAATCCAAAACCTTCCACAATACTACTTAATAATTTATTTAACGGACTACATTATAACTTAGATATTTTTAGGCTTCTTTTCCTTTTTTAATTTAAGAATAATTTAAACTTCCTTTTGTCTGATGTATTATGTAAATATTATGACTAACGTAATAACGAAGACGCACAAATAAGATTACTTAAAAAAAAACAAGCATCGAATTGATGTCATCATAACTTTCAGAGATAGCTAATGGGAATTCTATCGGTTACAAAATCACCTTAGTGATAAACACTGTATTTATTAATTGAAACATATGATTTATTAAAACAAATTTAAGAATGGAATTTAAATATCATAACGTATAAAAACAATAATCTAAACAAAATGCAATAACTTTTATTATTTTATTAATCACGTATTCAGCTCCCTCTTAGCAAATTATACAACTCGCTACGTTTGTATTACAAAGTTCTATGATACACATATATGAAAATGAGAAAAAGGATATCGAAGATTCTGAGTATAGGATTCTTTAAGTAGTGAAATATTACGATTGATTATATTTCACATCTGTTAGGTGGCAATGGGCAGCAGAAGAAGATCCCCATAAAAACAATAAATGAAAAATGAAAGCATGGTCCAATTTATTGAAAAAATAAAATAACGTACAACTTTGTTACTCCATAGTATGAAAAACAATTATCACATTGTAACATAGAACCTTGTGATTCCGAAATCGTAATATCTGAGTGATAAGGCGGCGTACTATGTGAGCGATCCTGACGCGAACGCGGAGCGAAGCGGCAACGCGGAAAAATAAACAGTTGAAACCTACAGGAGTGGCCTTCGTGACCGAATCCAAGTGGGAACAAAGCGAACACAATCAATTGGCTTAATATTTTCTGTGCCAATTTGAATTCGGTGCCAATTCGGTGCCGTCTTGTTTTATATATATTATTATAAAAATTGTGTACATATTTATATTATTATAAATATTATTTATATTATTATAAATATTATTTATATTATTATAAATATCTAAAATAGAAATATTAATTTTAGACAAGAATTGGTTGACTGTAACTTCTAATGTAAGGAAGAAATAGTTGGGGGTGCAGTCAATAGAAACACCTTAATAAGTGTATACTTATTTATGGTGTGCCGACGTTTCGGCCTAGAATGTAGGCCATCTTCAGGGCAAATATACCAAGCGGCAGCGAGGACGATCAACTGCCAATGGTTGAATCAACGAATTCAACCATAACTTCTTTAGCGATCTTCATTTCTGGGAGTCTGTGGCTGATATTATTGGAGTGTCCGTTGGTCATGATTGCTGTTTTTTGTGGGTTCAATATCAACCCGTGGTTCGAACTCTTCTCTTTCTGCTGGTTGATCATTGTAATGAGTTCATCCTCAGAGCTTGCAATCAAAACTACGTCATCCGCAAATTTCAGTTGGTTAACTTTTATTCCGCCGAGAGAAATCCCTTTGTCATGCCAGTCTATAGCTTGGAAAATCCTTTCTAACTCTGCGATGAAGATTGTTGGTGATAGGGAATCACCTTGCCTGACTCCTTTCCTGATCGGAAACAGTTGTCCTCTTCTTTCTGTTTCTACTTATCCCTTGTTTTCGATGTATAGGATTCTGTTGGTTGGCCAGAGCTTGAGCATACTTTCTTCATCTTTGCCAAGAGTGGTAAATGAAAAAGTTTATTATCAAGTTTATTATATCAAGCTTAACGAAACAGCTATGGATATATCTTTCATTCATATATCTCCATCCCATTTTCTATTATTTGAACGTATGCCTCGCCGACTCCTAGCTGTTCTAATGTCGGTCGTATATTGACGTGGTATATGCTGTCGAACGCTTTCTTAAAATCGATGAATCCCAGGTAGTGTTTGAAGTTGTATTCTTGTTTAGAGGTTTTAAATTGTCTTCTATTTTAATTGGATTCCATATAGACTTACTTTATCCTTAATTATAGTTGTTTTCCTTCTTTTATTTTGTAAAAAAATCATAATAACAATCAGGTTTTCCGTATGGAAGTGGGATAGCTCACTATGTAGGGCGCTAGGCTGCTGATATAATGATCCCCCTGAGCTTGATACCATCGGGAAGATAAATAAATATTTTAATTTGTTGACAGGGCATGAATCGATTCTCTTAGTTAAAATAATATAAAATAAAATTTGACAATAGAATGTTTCAAAATGGTTGGCCAGAGCTTGAGCATACTTTCTTCATCTTTGCCAAGAGTGGTAAATGAAAAAGTTTATTATCAAGTTTATTATATCAAGCTTAACGAAACAGCTATGGATATATCTTTCATTCATATATCTCCATCCCATTGGCTAGCAGTCCTTATTCAATAAATGGTTATTTTAACCAAATTTCCAAAAACCTCTAAGGAAAATTAAAATTAATTAAGTTGTATTTTAACCTAACTAAAAGTTTACGCTAACAGAAGAATAATGATTATTTTAGTGAAAGAAATTGTGTTTTTATGTCTCTTAGGTATGGGTTGTGTATATGTTAATATGTGGATAAATTCATATTACCATCTTATCAACTCCTCCGATCTCTTGTATTCCATAGGCTCTATCTCAGCATATCAGTTACTAGATTTTGCTCGTGGCTTCGCTCGCAAGGAATTTGGTCTGCCAGTTAAAGTTTCGAGACAGATCATTTTAAATAAATAATTTAATTTTTTGTGAATATGTAAACTAGTACATCAAAAATGTCAGATGTCTAACTTCAAAACTGACGGATTCCATACAATCTTGAACCACTATTATATTAAGGGGGAAACCCTTGGGATGGAATTGTCCAAATTCCTTTCTTAGTGCTCATTTAAGCTATACTAAGAACCTATCTGCGAATTTCAAGATGCTAAGTTCAGTGATTTCAACTGTGCGTTGACCACTGGGTGTGTTAGTCAACCAGGTTACAGTTTTATATAAACTTCGCCTGTGTGGTGTGTTGACAAAAAGTAGCTTATGTTCTTCCCCAGGCTTGAGATTATATATATCAAATTTCATTACAAACGGATTAGCACAGCCGTGAAACCTACATTGACACTGATTAACAAACGGGACGGACAGAAGTTTAATGTTGTTCGTGTCAGTAGAGGATTATTATGTAATTTAATTGAATTAATTGAAAAGGACTACTTAGTAAAACGGTTTCACTTGTCGTACGGCAGCAGCAAGAAATTAAAACTAAAAGGATTAGAATATTGTACATACGTAGGTAATTTATCAATATGTTTTTAGTTTTGGCGGTCCTACTCCTACTACAATATACTCCTGTAAAATATGTTACTTGATATGTTTCGTTCAGCGAAAATATGTAGATTTTGCGAGTAAGAAACACGTGAGAAAGATACTCAAGAGCAGAATTTTATCCTACTTACTTGATATTTATCATTATAGTATGAACAATTACACATCATTGTAAATTGTAGCCCAGGGGCGGATCCAGGATTTTTTCTGGGGGAGACAACGGGCAGACGGGGAAAAAATCAACAATAACTTACAAATAAACTTGTAGTATCTATCGAAAGATTTCAAAAGTTTATTAAAATATCAAAACAATAGTTTCATTCATGTTCTTTCTGTTATTTTAATAACTATGATCATGTGCCTATAATTGTGTATAATAATAAATTATCCATAGCACAGAAAAAACTGTATGGGGGGCATGTACTCCCCCTAAATCCGCCCTATTATCACCTTTCTTGTAGCCTACGTGTTATTCTGATGTATAACCTATATTACTGTCAAGTTTCATCCAAATCTGTTCAGTAGTTTTTGCGTGAAAAAAAGACAAACGTAGAAACTTTCGCATTTATAATATTAGTAGGAATATAGAATACATTTAAAATTAAATATTAATTAATTGTTTTCATTTTGCTGTTAATAATAAATAAATTACACAAATTTAATAGATAATAAGTATTCAGTACTATTTCATTATTAAAAATTACTTCGATATAGCAGATTCTCAATATAACCTCCAACATATGGTCAGTAGTTAATCGCAGTTATTTACTGTAACCTTTAGCATTTGTAATATTAGTAGGATAGGATAGGATATTAGGATAAGTAGGATGTGGCTGATCACTCATCTAGTTAGATATTTTTTAAAAATAAGTGTAAACCACTGATGGTATTGTTTGAATTTTTCTTCATTATTTAGCGATTCTTTCTCCCTTCGATAGAAACTGAAACTTTGATAGAAACTGAAAGTAAAAAACCTCATCTATGCCGAAACTGGCATCAAAATTAGTGTAAGACACTCTGCAACTGAAACAAACCATTTCGGAAAACAAAATAAGGGTTAGGAAGATAAACAATGAGGAGGTGAAGTGGCGGGGGAAAGTGCCGATAGGGAAATGTAGACGGCGTTGGTTATCACCTACGTCATAAGGGAGACCTTAACTAAAGAAATACCTTATATTATGACCAAATTACACAAAATTATTATAAATTGTAGCCTATGTGTTATTATGATGTATAACCTATATTACTGTAAAGTTTCATCCAAATCCGTCCAGTAGTTTTTGCGTGAAAGAGAGACAAACTTTCACATTTATAATATTAGTAAGATGATGAATGTATTGGAATTATTTTATTTACCATTAGATATTTTTTTAAAGCTTGAAACTGTTTTGAATTTGACTTATTAAATTATTCACATAAAATTTCAAGTTCAGTCAACTCAAATATGACTTCATTAAAAATATTGTTGGAAATTTATAATAAAAAAATGTCGTTCCTGAATAAAAAACCATTACAATTGATTAAATTAATTTAAGATATACAATGTAAAACATATATAAAGTAACGAGAAATCTGTTTTTAATTTTTTGTAAATGTAAGCTTTTATAAAATGTGATAAGCAGTAAGTTTTTATTATTAGGTTAATAATTTTGTATACATATTTGGTTAACACATATCGCTCTTTCAAAAGAATAATTTCAACTCAACAAAACCCAATTTTCAATAGAGGTATTTGAAAGTTCCATGTGTTGTCAAAATTAAATCAGATTATTTAAAAAGAAATAATAATTTGGGTATTGGTAAAGTAAAGCATTAGTATGGTGGTATTGAAATTTCAGCATCATTAGCAATTTTCTTACAGTTTGAAACTTTTTTTAGTTTTACTTATGTTATTCCCATTAAACCTAAGACTCAAACATGATGCTACTAAAAATATGACTTTAAAAACAAAATTGTTGGAAGTGAAAATGAAATATGTCGTTCCCGAATCAAAAAGCCTTAACCATTAAAATTCAAATGCCAATTTTTGAGTTATGTCACTGTTCTTTTTAAGCAGCGATATATGCCCTAACATTGCTTCTATAACCAAAGTATTGATCCTTTTTGATTCTGTATGGTTGTATCAACCTTCCAATAAAACCCTGTCTCAACCTTGTTATCGCTTTAAAGTGTTGATAATAAAAACAAATAGACATCGCAAACGCCAGATGAAGCCGTCAAAACGAACGAAAGGTCCTAGATCCCTTGACCCATGACCCGGAACAGAAACTTTTTTGATTTTTTCATTCAGTGCCGAGTAATAATTATGAGATTTTTTTGTTGCGCCGTAGGCCGCCTTTGTTGAGGATGGCTGATGTTCTCTTGGGCCTCAGATAATGGCAAGATTTTATTCATAACATATTCCCTTCCTTATTATTTCCAGTCTTTTGTTTTTACATTAAATTTTAAAAAGAAGATACACGATCTATAGAGCTAATACTCTCAAACATGGGCCGATTCCTAACGAAACCAAAACTGCTACAACACCTGTTCGTCGGTGTCAGAAAACCGATTTGCAATTCAAATCAACTATCGCTTAATGATCGGACATGACTGGAAGTTTTATGAGATACACTTCTTCGCGATTAGTGAATCACGCTGACTATCATATTTTGATGCCTAAACAATTTTGAATACAGTGATCTAAGGTTATCATCAACCATCAGCTTAATATTTATTATTCGACGAATTATATCTTAAATTGCCACATCCAATATTTTTAGTCTGTTTATCGTGTATTTTTTTCTGGTTTTAACCGTTGTCGTCAAGTTCTTAGTTGATGCTTCGCTGGCTGCTAGCTTCTTCGGGGCTTACTCTGTCACTCAAGTCGACATGAGTCATGGTCGAAACCAGAAGAAATAAGTGATGAATATTCTGTATTCATATCTTATAATTTTGATATTATAAATTATATCTTGTTAATTTCTTCAAAATCGTTACATGATTTATCTGTATAAAGTATTTAAAGGGCTTGTATTGAAGAAATACTGCAGAGATATTTTTAATTCCTTAAAAATCCCTTCCACATAAACTTTTAGTTGATATGGTTGTTTTTTCTTTCATTATTTTTTGTTTGTTTGCTGTTTATAAAATTTGTATATGTGACTATTTATATATATTTTTTTTTCTCTCTTTTAAACTGTTTAAAAAATATTTATTGTTAATTGAGCTAACTTAGAATTTTTATACATTAATTAATTAATTGTAATAACTAGTCGGAATTATATTCTGCTCTAAGACATCATAGTTTATATAGTATTATTTGTATTGTTATTCTTGCCCTGGGAATCGATGCAGGTTCTCTTTGATAAAACTCTGATATACTTTGATACTTTGGTTTGTTTTTTTGAAAAGTCAGTTTGATAAACAATGATCTAAAATTTATATTACAGAGAAAAATAGTTGACTGGATGATATAGTGGAGAATGAAGATAGTTGGGGGTACAGTAAAAAAACACCAAAGTCAAGACTTATTTTAATTTGTGCCTACTTTGGTAATCTTCAGGGCTAATAGGAGAGGCGGCTGGGTGAACTGTCAAATAAAAATAAGTCTCCGATCTAAAATTTACTTTTTCAAGGCTTCAACCCTACAATATCACCTCAAAATCGGGATATAAATATAAAAGTGTGCTTTCCTTCTTATAAACCGTTATCATTTTTTATTTTTTGTCGTTGTTTATTTAGTAATTCATTCACAAAAAAAACAATATTTTTATAAAATATCTATTTTTATATTTTTAGTTTCTATACTAATATTATACATGTGAAAGTAACTCTGTCTGTCTATTGCAGACGTTATCACGGCCAAACCGCTGGGCCGATTGTGATGGTATATATAAGATAGTCTAGAGCCCGAGAAAGTACATAGACTACTTTTAAGGCGAAAAAAGGGTTCCAAGGGGTTGTAATAGGGATTATTTAATATAATTGATTTAATTTGAAATAAATAGTAAACATATGTTTTAGTGCTTTTACACCATGTGCTTGGACCAACCTCTTTCAGTGGCCTCAAAAAGCTCAATAATCAAGAATTTTCAACATTTCGAGAGGCACATATGCCTAGGAGGTTTATTAGACAATGATAATCATTGGGATACAACTCTGGAAGAGGCTGGGAGCTGTTCGCTATATTCATAGATAAGCACTTTCATTTCATTATAAGGACTAGCAACCACACCTCAAAGGAGTTTGAGATGATGCAGGGAATATGCCAAGGATGCAGCCTATGTCCCCCCTGTTCATATTGGTGCTGGATGGGGTGCTGAAGAGAGCCAAATCCAGATTTTGGCGCTTTCAACTAGGGCATAGGAATCTACAACCTATTTTATATGCTGTTCTCGCTTTTTCTGATGGCCTCGTCAGCTTCGCTGCGGATGACCGGGACCTACAATACAACGTAAATATCATACTAGAAGAGTTGTCGAGCCATGGATATTAATCTAGATAAGACAAAATGCACGATAATAGGAAGACGTCCCCACCGGGTTATGAGAATATTGAGACTGAAGGGATCTGTCCTAGACAGGTGCAGGATTTCAAATATCTAGGCGCCTGGATCAACGAAAGCAGTCATATCGATGGAGAGGTGACGCAATGGCTGGGTGCAGCTGGTAGATTGTTCAACGCAGTCCGGAAGGGTTTCCTCAACAAAAGAGTGGTGACGAAGAAGACGAAGATTTCCGTCTACAAGTCTACGTTCCTGCCCATCCTATCTTACTCCTCTGAATCATGGACCCTTACCTCAAAACACAAAGGGCAGATACAACGCAAGAGCAGAATGGAGATGAGATATCTAAGGAAGGTTGAAGTAAGGACCAGGAGAGATAGGATCCGCAACACTACAATAAGATCGAACCTCGAGGTACAGCCAGTAGGAACCACTCTTGAAGAAAATAGACTAAGATGATCCGGTCACCTCCTGAGGATGAGCACAGAGAGAAGGGAGAGGAGAACATATGAGACGAGAGTGGACGGAAAAGACCAAGAGGGAGACCAAGGATCACCTGGAAAGAAGGCGTGCGGGAGGCGTTCAGGAAGCGAGGGATGGAGTGGAGCAGGATAATTGGTTCAGGAAAGGGACACCTGGGTCAAGCTCTCTAGAGGATTATGACGATGATGATCATGATGATGATGACGATGATGTGGACTTCAAACCCTCAAGAATTTTGGGAATAGTATAAAAATGACATAGCGGATGATATTTTACACAGATTACAAGAACATACAATCTTTTAATTTACAATGCCGCGCTAACAATTAAAAAAAAAAAGGTTGGAAACCAAGTGATTACTATTACTGGAAAAAAATATATCCGATTTTGGAATGAGCAGACCACAAAGCATTGGAGAATGTAATAGTTCAAAAACTCAGTCAGTTCTAAAACTACCATTGAACTTAGCTCATGAGGAAACACCAGTATGTAACATTAGCAAAAGCAGTGAGCGCGGAATAATGTTACAGTAGTGTAAGCTGTTGGTATGGGATGAACATACGATATCCCATAAATAAGCAATCTAAGCACTAGATCGCACAATGAATAAATTCAAAGGCAACCAGGGTATCATGGGAGGGATGGTGGTACTTGTAGCTGATGACTTAAGATAGTCTCTCCCGGTTATTACTAGGGGTTATCCGGCAGATGAAATAAATGCCTGTTTAAAAGCATCTGTATTATGGGTAAATCATTTGTTTCACTACAAATATGCGAGTAAAACTTCATAATGATTCTCAAGCAGGGCAATATGCTGCTGTTCTTCTAAAAATTGGAGAAGATTGTATGCCAACAGCCAGTAACGACATGATTGCGCTGAGACATGAGTTCTGTCAAATTGTCGATAACACAGATGATCTAAAAAATAATGTATATCATGATCTTCAAATAAATATGAGCAATCGAGAACGGCTATGTGAAAGGGCAATTTTTGCGCCGACTAATGAGATAGTTAAGCAAATAAACTAACAAAGCATGTCAGACGTGGAGGGAATGTTATCGAATACCACTCAGTAGACAATGTTATGGATAATGAACAAGTCACATCATTCTCTATACAGTTTCTCAATTTTTTAGAATTATCAGGAGTCAGGAGTAGCCTTCCCATAAGTTGAGGCTGAAAATTGGTGTTCCAGTCATATTAATGAGAAATCTTGACGCGCCAAGGCTATGTAATGGTACAAATTACACACCCAGGACACAACATTATAAAAGCTACAATCATGACTGGAATAGCAAAAGGAGACAATTTTTCGATTCCCCGTACACCGATAAGTGATATTCCTAGTGAGTTGCCTTATCAGTTTAAAAGAGTACAGTTTCCTCTGAAAACAACATTTGCAATATCAATAAATCAAGCTCAAGGACGGTCGCTTAAAGTTGCTGGTGTTCATTTAGAAAAAAAAATGTTTTTCCCATGGGCAACTCTATGTGGCATGCTCACGTGTATCAAACCCACAAAATCACTATCTTTTGACAAAAGATGGAAAAACAAAAAACGTTGTTTATTAAATGTACTTAAATAAACTATTTGCGGTAAAACACTTATTTTAATGAATGTATGTATTTTATTTGCAATAAAAAATAGCCAAAAAAATTAAAAATTCTGCCCAAAGACACTATACTAAGTGGACGAAATCGCGGGCACAGCTAGGTATATATAATGTTTAAATAAGATTTTAATTGTCATTCATAGTACGTTTTTAGATCTATGTATTAACATATATTAATCATGGCTAGGGTTCTACCGTTACCCAAAAATATCGATACCAGGCCTTTGCGATATATCGGAACAAAGTATCGATACCGAGAAAATATCGAAAGAAAAATATCGATATCACTCAGTACCGGAAGATTTTTAGTCGTTTAAAAGCACGGTTCGTCAAATAACTACAAACATTCCATTGCCAGGAAAACGTCACACATTGGATAATCAATCAAATAGTGAAAGACCTTTTATTTTTTATTAGAATAATATGATTCTCATTCGATATTCTCAAACTATCGAAAGTTTGATCTTTCCGATATTTCACAATTGACTGATATCTAAATTTTTTATTATGTTATTAACGCTACCTATAGATATCAGGGAAAGTAATTAAAAGAGAAAAAATAATATACACGCATAGGAAAGGACATTCTTTCGATATTAGAAGAATATATACTCATTCGATATTCTCAGATTATCGAAAGATCTTTCTGATATTTCAAAGATGGCTGATATATAAATTTTTTATTATGTTATGAACCCCATCTGTACATATCAGGGAAAGTAATTAAAAGAAAAAAAAACATATACATGCATAGGAAAGGACATTCTTTCGATATTAGAAGAATAAATGCTCATTCGATATTCTCAGAGTATCGAAAGATCTTTCCGATATGTCACAGTTGACTGATATCTAAATTTTTTATTATGTTATTAACGGTATCTATACATATCAGGGAAAGGAATTAAAAGAGAAAAAATAATATACATGCATAGGAAAGGGCATTCTTTCGATACTAGAAGAATATGGTACTCATTCGATATTCTCAAAGTATCGAAAGATCTTTCCGATATTTCACAGTTGACTGATATCTAAATTTTTTATTATGTTATTAACGCTACCTATATATATCAGGGAAAGTAATTAAAAGAGAAAAAATAATATACACGCATAGGAAAGGACATTCTTTCGATATTAGAAGAATCAATGCTCATTCGATATTCTCAAAGTATCGAAAGATCTTTCCGATATTTCACACTTGACTGATATCTAAATTTTTTATTATGTTATTAACGCTATTTATACATATCAGGGAAAGTAATTAAAAGGAAAAAAAACATATACATGCATAGGAAAGGACATTCTTTCGATATTAGAAGAATCAATGCTCATTCGATATTCTCAGAGTATCGAAAGATCTTTCCGATATTTCACAGTTGACTGATATCTAAATTTTTTATTATGTTATTAACGGTATCTATACATATCAGGGAAAGGAATTAAAAGAGAAAAAATAATATACATGCATAGGAAAGGGCATTCTTTCGATACTAGAAGAATATGGTACACATTCGATATTCTCAAAGTATCGAAAGATCTTTCCGATATTTCACAGTTGACTGATATCTAAATTTTTTATTATGTTATTAACGCTATCTATACATATCAGGGAAAGGAATTAAAAGAGAAAAAATAATATTCACGCATAGGAAAGGACATTCTTTCGATATTAGAAGAATATATACTCATTCGATAATCTCAGAGTATCGAAAGATCTTTCCGATATTTCATAGTTGGTTAATAACTAAATATTGTATTATGTTATGAACGGTATCTATACATATCAGGGAAAGGAATTAAAAGAGAAAAAATAATATTCACGCATAGGAAAGGACATTCTTTCGATATTAGAAGAATATATACTCATTCGATAATCTCAGAGTATCGAAAGATCTTTCCGATATTTCATAGTTGGTTGATAACTAAATATTGTATTATGTTATGAACCTTATCCGTACATATCAGGGAAAGTAATTGAAAGGAAAAAAAAACATATACATGCATAGGAAAGGGCATTCTTTCGATACTAGAAGAATATGGTACTCATTCGATATTCTCCAAGTATCGAAAGATCTTTCCGATATTTCACAGTTGACTGATATCTAAATTTTTTATTATGTTATTAACGCTATCTATACATATCAGGGAAAGGAATTAAAAGAGAAAAAATAATATTCACGCATAGGAAAGGACATTCTTTCGATATTAGAAGAATATATACTCATTCGATAATCTCAGAGTATCGAAAGATCTTTCCGATATCTCATAGTTGGTTAATAACTAAATATTGTATTATGTTATGAACGGTATCTATACATATCAGGGAAAGGAATTAAAAGAGAAAAAATAATATTCACGCATAGGAAAGGACATTCTTTCGATATTAGAAGAATATATACTCATTCGATAATCTCAGAGTATCGAAAGATCTTTCCGATATTTCATAGTTGGTTGATAACTAAATATTGTATTATGTTATGAACCTTATCCGTACATATCAGGGAAAGTAATTGAAAGGAAAAAAAAACATATACATGCATAGGAAAGGGCATTCTTTCGATACTAGAAGAATATGGTACTCATTCGATATTCTCCAAGTATCGAAAGATCTTTCCGATATTTCACAGTTGACTGATATCTAAATTTTTTATTATGTTATTAACGCTATCTATACATATCAGGGAAAGGAATTAAAAGAGAAAAAATAATATTCACGCATAGGAAAGGACATTCTTTCGATATTAGAAGAATATATACTCATTCGATAATCTCAGAGTATCGAAAGATCTTTCCGATATCTCATAGTTGGTTAATAACTAAATATTGTATTATGTTATGAACGGTATCTATACATATCAGGGAAAGGAATTAAAAGAGAAAAAATAATATTCACGCATAGGAAAGGACATTCTTTCGATATTAGAAGAATATATACTCATTCGATAATCTCAGAGTATCGAAAGATCTTTCCGATATCTCATAGTTGGTTGATAACTAAATATTTTATTATGTTATGAACGGTATCTATACATATCAGGGAAAGGAATTAAAAGAGAAAAAATAATATACATGCATAGGAAAGGGCATTCTTTCGATACTAGAAGAATATGGTACTCATTCGATATTCTCAAAGTATCGAAAGATCTTTCCGATATTTCACAGTTGACTGATATCTAAATTTTTTATTATGTTATTAACGCTATCTATTCATATCAGGGAAAGGAATTAAAAGAGAAAAAATAATATTCACGCATAGGAAAGGACATTCTTTCGATATTAGAAGAATATATACTCATTCGATATTCTCAGAGTATCGGAAGATCTTTCCGATATTTCACAGTTGACTGATATCTAAATTTTTTATTATGTTATTAACGCTATCTATACATATCAGGGAAAGGAATTAATAGGAAAAAAAACATATACATGCATATGAAAGGACATTCTTTCGAACCTAGAAGAATATGGTACTCATTCCATTTTCTCAAAGTATCGAAAGATCTCCGATATTTCACAGATGGCTGATATATAAATTTTTTATTATGTTATGAACCCCATCAATACATATCAGGGAAAATAATTAAAAGGAAAAAAAACATATACATGCATAGGAAAGGACATTCTTTCGATATTAGAAGAATAAATGCTCATTCGATATTCTCAGAGTATCGAAAGATCTTTCCGATATTTCACAGTTGACTGATATCTAAATTTTTTATTATGTTATTAACGGTATCTATACATATCAGGGAAAGGAATTAAAAGAGAAAAAATAATATACATGCATAGGAAAGGACATGCTTTCGATACTAGAAGAATATGGTACTCATTCGATATTCTCAAAGTATCGAAAGATCTTTCCGATATTTGACAGATGGCTGATATATAAATGTTTTATTATGTTATGAACACCATCTGTACATATCAGGGAAAGTAATTAAAAGGAAAAAAAAATCTACATGCATAGGAAAGGACATTCTTTCGACCCTAGAAGAATATGGTACTCATTCGATATTCTCAAAGTATCGAAAGATCTTTCCGATATTTCACACTTGACTGATATCTAAATTTTTTATTATGTTATTAACGCTATTTATACATATCAGGGAAAGTAATTAAAAGGAAAAAAAACATATACATGCATAGGAAAGGACATTCTTTCGATATTAGAAGAATCAATGCTCATTCGATATTCTCAGAGTATCGAAAGATCTTTCCGATATTTCACAGTTGACTGATATCTAAATTTTTTATTATGTTATTAACGGTATCTATACATATCAGGGAAAGGAATTAAAAGAGAAAAAATAATATACATGCATAGGAAAGGACATGCTTTCGATACTAGAAGAATATGGTACTCATTCGATATTCTCAAAGTATCGAAAGATCTTTCCGATATTTGACAGATGGCTGATATATAAATGTTTTATTATGTTATGAACACCATCTGTACATATCAGGGAAAGTAATTAAAAGAAAAAAAAACATATACATGCATAGAAAAGGATATGCTTTCGATACTAGAAGAATATGGTACTCATTCTATATTCTCAAAGTATCGGAAAATATTTTTAGAATATCGAAAGAGTACCCTGTTCTTCTAGTATCGAAAGAATTTCCATTGCTATGCATATATATTATATATTTCCCTGATGTGTACAAATATTGGTCATAACATAATAATAAATTTAGATATTAGCCATCTCTGAAGTATCGGAAAATATTTTTATAGGTATAAAAAGTACTTTTGACTGAAAAATTTGCAGTCGTTTTCTGTGAGTCTGTAAACTAAATTTGTAATGCATATGCCCAAATAAAGTGACGTTAAATTAACAAACAACAAAACTATTTATATTATCTTATTTGAAAAGAAAAGATATAGCCAGGACCGGGACTCGAACCCGGGTTTTTCACCGGGCCATATCTTTTCTTTTCAAATAAAATGTTTAAAAAATTATATCATGTAACAATTAAATAAATTATTATAATATTAATGACTTAAAGTCAACAAGATCCAAAAATAAAGTAATGTTCAATTAACATTTTCCCCGTGTATACATCGCAAAATGCGAGAACACGGAGATGTAAGATCGGTGAAAAGAATTGATAGGGCTGGCCGAGAAACGTGCCAGGGTGGCCGAGATGGTTGAGACGTCACCACGGATAGGTGAAAAACCCGGGTTCGAGTCCCGGTCTTGGTCATATCTTTTATTTTCAAATAAAATATTTTAAAAAATTATATCATATAACAATTAAATAAATTATTTATATTATCATTACATATACCGCAGTTCATAACGATAAAATACCAAATTAATTTTAAAACATTTGACCAGATCATTGGCGGCAGTCTATGATGTTTTCCAGCGAATAGTTCATGGCAAAAAGGTTAGTTTCACGGGCAGTTGGCCTTTATAGGAAAGAGCATCCTATCACGGTTACATACCATTTACCGAGGCTGAAGTTTTAGCATTTAATGAACATATTCTGAATGTTTTTCTTGAATATATAATGTCTGCACCAGTGTTAAAATTAAAAATTGACCTCGACCATTTTTATTATTTTTTCAAGAAATTGATAAATATTGATGTGAAAAAAAACAAGAGTATTGAGAATAAATTTTAAATGCAGTACAGATATTAATCTGTAGCTTTTAGATAAACAGTCAAGCAGAAGAGAAAATTAAAAGAAATCTTATTTTTATTACAGACAATACCAACTCATAATTATGCAGTTTAATACATACTTGAGTAGCGTTAATTGTAAATACGGAATTATTCTTAAAAACAACCACAAATTTATAAGACATAATAGAATTTGGCGTACGATACCAGTGAATTTAACACCCAGTGGTGAAAAAATTAAACACTCATTGAAGAAAAAACTTCAATAATCAACCAATAAAATACAGAAATAAAATAAATAATAAAAAATAAGACAAGATCTACAATATAAAAACAATTAATAAATAATTTCAATAACTATTAACTATAACCTTTATAAAGTTGAAAGCACTTAACTGACTAAATAGTACACTCATAATCAATTTTCATTAATAATAACAAATTTTATATGAAAGGGTCTGATTTAAAAACCAGTTTATGTGTGCAGTAGGATAAAAATATTACATTTATTATATTACAACTCCATTTAAATCCAAAAACTACGAGAACGATATGATTTCGGTTATCTGAAAGCAGTTGGACAAAATTCGACTAACTACTTATCGACCGGTGATTATTAACTATTTAATCACCAGTAAAAATATCATAAACCTTAAACAATCGATACAAACAAATCCACTGCAGTGGATAATCATCAAAAGTTGAAAATGGAAGGTTGATAAAAGATTGTTTTTATTATTATTCTCGGAATAGGATGGTTAACATCATGTAATAAATTATAATGGCTTATAATTAATTATAATAGGGCCCTTTTCATAGAAAATATGACATAAGCTATTATACAACTCTTTAAAAAATACCTGAATATATGACGCAATCTAAGGAACAGTCATAGTTAATATCTTGACACGGATATCGGCTAGAGGCCTATCAAGGATTTTGGAGTTGCCTGATGTTATGATTGTAACTCATTAAAAAATAATGAATCAGCGACATTAGTTGAATCATAAGTTGTAATCGGACCAAGTATGAATAATGCTGATTTTTTATTGTTATCAATAATGGGGTATTTAATGGAATTTTTTCATATATTTGCAACTTTTCTGCAAAAATTCACTAACTCGAGTTCTTGAATCGAACTCAGGCAATATCATCACGTATCATTATGGATGGTTAGCAGGTATATAATAGAACATAATTGTAAATAACATGGTTAATTACTATCAACTTTCAGCCATGACGTTTTTTTGGGTGATATAAGTCGTAGCTAGTTTTGGAATTGCTATTGAGTGGACTATATATTACCACGTGATTTGCTCACGAATCGATCCTTGTTTTGCTTCTAAACATATATCATTTAGGCATCCTATCCATATTCTAGTAGCTCGATCTAAAGAATAAATTCTTAACCAAAATTTTTGTTTTTAAATTCATTTAGTGTAATTTAAAACTGCATTACAACAGTATGATGAATGATAAATAATGTCGTTAGTAACGGCAAGTGGAAAATCTGGTAGTACTCAAATGATAAATTCATGAGAAAAGGTGACGAGGCCATCTTCTTTTCAGATCGAAGAATTATCGGGAATTGATAGAGTAACATGGATTAAAACTAGTTGGTTCAAGTAGAAATGAAGATTGCCATGAAAGGATTGATATCAGATACAAGCCAACCAAAGTAAGGAGCATTGAGGATTTTAAGAAGGAATTTGGATGGTAAGAATTGGATACGAGAAGAGTTCGATGGCTTAGTGGGGCACCAAAGCTCTACTCCCTAAGTCCAAACAGGTCCTATAATGGCTATGTACGTGAGTTTCTTGTGATTAATTGGGAGCTTAGAGGGTTTGTCTAGTAAGTTTTCAAGTAGCCTGAAACGGCAAGCAGTTTCTTGTCTTTTCAGTCTACTATGAGGTTTCCAAGTTAAATGCTTATCAATACGTAGTCATCACTATCGGATTTGTTCTACAGGATACAGTGGAGTATTACTAAACGATCTAATATCAAAATAATAGATACTTATTTAGAAGCAATTCGGTATACTTCGGTAGCATCGCGTAAATTGTTTGTTTTATGTGAAGAGTTCTTAACTATCATGAAATCTGCTTCATACTTTCAAGCATAAACCTGCACGGTAATGTCTTCAAAATATAATCCACTTGTATTACCTGCAATAATCATTAACCAAAAACCTCCAGTACTAATCGTTAATGAATCGTTTAGACAGCCCTGTCCATACGTGGCCGCATCGTTATCCGAAGGTACGGAGATGAAGAGAAGAGGATGTCCTCCGTAGGACGTGATGAGGATAGACTTTCACTAGCGGAGGATCGCATCCTGACCTTGGCCGGAATCGAACCCGCGACCTTGGCGATGAGGCAATCCCGAGGATATGCCGAATGCTTTCACCCGCTACCGGTAGTTCTGGGTCGCCGAACTTGGTCATCCAGCGTCTGTAGCCTCTGTTGCATCATAGGTTTAGTTCACTATCAGCGCTGCGTCTAGAGCAATGATAATACTTATTAGGTAAATTTAAAACATAAAATATTTCAGATTAATATTTGATTTTTAATCTTCTAGTAAAATTAAGGGCCAATTTAAAGAATCAAATAAAAATAATTAACAATATTTTGTTTTGAATAACAAACAAAGTGGCGTCTTCGATATATGTTTCGTACCTACTATTTGGCAGTTACAATTATACTTTTGCAATCAAAACTAGTAGATATTTCTTATTTACAAAAAGTAACATATTTTAGCATGATTTTTTTTTTTAGATTAATTGATTGATATACACAACTATAATAATATTACAACAAGTAAATCTGCTAATATGAACAAATGACATGTAAAAAAAAAAAACAGTTATGGCGAAACTACCCATCGGTACCACTCCAATAAAGTTCTATAGTAGAAGGTCTCGAGGCCATCTTCTTTTCAGACGCCTCGGAGGGTTAACAGGAATAGTATGGAAAGCAAGTTGAGATACTAGCGGATTCAAGTGTGTATAGACCTTGTCGTGAAAGGATAGGTATCTAGTTTTGGCCAAATCAGCAGCATATGGGATATTAAGATCTTGATGGATGAGTTTGTTTGTGACATAATAAGGAGCATTGAGGATTTTACGAACGATTTTGGATTGTAAGGATTGGATACGAGATGAATTGGATGGTTTAATAGAGCCCCAAAGCTCAACTCCGTATGTCCAAATAGGTCTGATAACTGTCACGTAAATGAGTCTTTTGTAATTAATAGGGAGCATAGCACGTTGGTCCAGTAAATGTTGAAGTAGGCTAAAACGTCGAGCAGTTTCTTGTCTTTTCAGTCTTGTATGAGGATTACGGAAAATGTAAACCTTATTTCTCATTATAAAGATTATATTGTGTCTGATTTTTTGTATTGTTTTTTATTTTTCATTATTTTCTCTTTTTTAAATTTTACAATTTCGAAGACCGAAAATTTAAAAAAAAATCTAAAATATGTTCTTCGGATGAGCGTTTAGTGTACCCTAAGCACAATGCAGTTAGGGCAATTTAAGATGTTTAAAATTTGTGATTCATAATAGCGAAAAAAGACTATGCGAATAGAATGAAAAAAATGTAATGTTGCTGTGGAACTAACATTCGCTAATCTGTAAGCACAACCAAGTACTTCAAGATATTAAAAATCTGTAGATACACTTATAAAGTCACTTAAATTCAGCTCTAGATTTTAGGAGATATAATATTTTACGTTCAACTCAAAATACCGTAAAACATTTGACTACATATATGAGTAAAAAACAACAACACTTTCGTTGATAATTTAGTTAACCCAAAGAAGCATGGATAACTAACCTTATAACTTATAACTACGGCTTGTTAGCTTTACAAAACACCAATGTAGAGAAACAAATGAATCTACGTTTAGGGTTTCCAACGAATCTAGTCTATAGTCGTTCAGGATGTTGAGGATAGATACTAAGGTTGAAATATGAAAAATACGCTAAAATATTCCAGATACTCATATAATTAAAAAAATAAATTATAACTTATATTACAAATATATAATATATTCTATTTTCTCAAATATGCCTGCAGGCTGAATTCATTATCTATAAAAATTATAAAAGACTGCGACGTCTTGTATTATTTTTCTATAAAACTTTTCATCATCTCATTTGTGGATGTCTTAATTAAATTATCACTGTGAATTGAATCATAAATATTTGATAACGAAGAATCCATCAACCTATCAGTACAATCTGAGAATGGATTAACGTATCCGCATTCCAGGCTCGTGCAATGCGCGAATGGATTCCAAGGGTATTGTCCACCCACCTCAAGGTATCGCTAATTACTCGAGTCGTAACGAATTTCTCTCGCGGCGGCTGCCAAAAAGATGTCCCTCTGACAAGAAGGAAACATCGATTCTGATTGTCAGATCGAAATAACATATCGATGATTGATGATGGCCAGCGGTGGATGCGTTGCAGCTAATGGTTCTTTTAAAGAGGCAAAGGATTTCTCGTCATGTTTAAGTTCAATTCTCTCTTCTCTGAAGGTTATTGCATCCCACAATAAGAGAACTCGTCAATGGCGATTCAAAAAGCAATAAATTGTATTTCTAAACTCAAATACTACTAAAACTTTGATAAATTTGATCTGAACATTCTGAGTATAAACCTGTGTATGCTGCATGGATTCAGTATTGAGTTTCATCTTCATAGGAAATTATAGATTGGGCACCAAACTGGAATATAGGTACTTCTCCTAACGAAAACACGTTCTGTTATCAAAAAACTACCATGACAATGTTTTACCATGCAAGATAGGTCGGGGTGGCTCAGCAGGTATGGTTCTGTGTCTCTGGTGTCTGAGATTCGAGTTCAAAACAGGGAGTGGAAGATCATTTTTTAAAAAATATTTGGAAGAATCATATGAGGTGAACTCTCAAAATTATCACTTTGCACAACCGTTTTCTTTGAATCAACAAAGTAGAGACTTTGTCTGTCGGTAGAGACAGGTCGGTATTCTTCTTGTCGCCTCCGGGGCTCTTCATCTTCTGCAATATCTCTCCTCCTTGCTGTACATCTCCAGAGTGCCTCCTTCCTTCTCCGTGTTCGTCTCCAGAGTCCTCCTTCCTTCTCTGTGTCTATCTCTTGAGTTTTCTTGCCCCCCCCCTCTCCTTACTTCTCAAGGACTTGACCATAAAGGTTCCATAAGCAAAAGGTCTGTTCTTTGTCCAAAACATTTTCCCTTTCATGATTGCCGCCCGCATCAGTACATAGCAATTTAATAACTAAAAATTATTGGAAATTATATACTTAAGATTGAAGAAGGAGCTTCAAATATTTTTGAAACAATAATTTAAACAATTAATTGCTAAACTATCAACTCTTTGACCAAGCTAGGCCAATCCTCATGAATTCATAAGCTTAAATTGGCCTTTCCCCTAACATAATCCTTAGGATTGTCTTAAAATTAAAATTTCAGTTACCACTAACTGATTCTTATTGTCCTATCCTATTTAAAAAACAGATCATTTAAAACAGTGGGTCCCAACCAGTGTTCCGCGAATGATTTAACTTTAAATTTAGCGGGCAGTGAGCCGTTGGTCGCAGTGCAATGAGTGACAAGAGCGCGGGTGGTGGAGATGACTGCGGGGCCGCCGCACAGTGGTCTTATAGTCTTAAGTCCCTGCTAACAAGAATATATGAAAGTGGTCCCTGACCGAGAAAACGTTGGGAACCCCTGATTTAAAGTAACTGTTTATTCATTTCTCCTGTTTTAATCTTCTGGTCGCATCCTCGGCCCAATACAAACCAGAAAGTATTATATAAATTATATTATTATTATATTATAATTAAATGTGCTATATATTATAGTCGTTTATACTTAGTTTTACAGTGGCTATTATATTATATATCGTAGTAGTATTATATTATACTAAATGTTGTATTTAATTGCGTCTCAAATTTCGTTATTTGTATCAGTTAGTTTTGTAAAATAAAATATTAACTTACCAATGGCACCCTTGATTACTATGGATAATTTAAAATAAAATTTAATAAGTTATTGAATATATATATAATATTTTTCTAAAAAGTTCTTATATGTGAATTGATGTAAAACCGATACATTAAATTCAGACTATTTCATTTGAGGGTGCTAAAACTTTTTGATTAGAAAAAAAAACCGTCATATTTTTAAATTAAGGAAATTCGACGCATGATTTAACCTTCTGAAGCGTGACTTCCTATAATGTACGCATCCTGACGTCATTTCTTAAAAATGTCTTGTCGTTAATTAAAAGTTTTTGTTTTCTTCTGTAACTTTAAAAACAACAGATAAATCCTACATTATGGCTCTTTAGAAGAATAATGGCGTTGACATTACTGTAAAATATTGTGAAAGATAATCTCTTTATATTTAATATTTTAATGGCCTACGACTTCATCAGAATATCTTAGCCTCAAGGACAAGAATATGTGTTAGTGACCATCACATTAGTCTCAACGTTTAGTTAAGGAAAATAAAAAAAAATTGAATATCTATGTAAATTAGAAATTATGAGGAAACTTAAATTGTCAAATAAACTTTTGCTTATACATTAAAAGGTAAAAAAAATGTAAATATATATTTACATCTTTATTATAATTTACATTTACGTATAATATAAATATTGTAATATACATTTTATTATAAAGTTAAGAAGTAAAATGTTTAGCCTTTGTGGATGATATAGCATTGATATCTAACTGTACTGATCTACAATACGAGATTGATGAAAAGACTGGGATACAAACATCGTATGAAAAAAACGTGTTTATTATAGACCATATTATAGAAATTCATGAAAATTTAAAGAATAAATTAAAAGATTTTATAAATTTAGGGAATGGATCCAAGCCAACGGACTGGATAACACAACAAATTGAAAAAGAGTAAAGAAGTTATAATTAGGGTACAAATTAATACAAGACTAATGCAATAAGAAATCCATATCCATCCAAGCGAAGATTAGATACTATAATTCAGTTAATAGGACACAAGCAACATATAGATCAGAGTGCTTAACACTGAAGAAGAAAGAGAACTAGAAAAAAAAGAGAGAGAAAAATGCTGAGAAAAATTCTAGGGCTTGCGAAAAACAATGAAACTATATGGATTAAACGGAGAAATGATGATTTATATAAAGGCGTAGAAAAAATCACAGATAAATTGAGGAAGACACGGCTAACATTGTACGGACTTTAAAAAAAATGGAAGAAACACGGATTACAAAGATTTTTAATTACGTTAATGAACTGAAGAAAACAGTAGGATGGATAGAAGCAGTGAAGAAAGATTCCAACCAGATAGGTGTTACAGAAGATATAATACGTGAGAGGAACCGCTTTTGGCTAATGATAGAAAACGCAACCCATGAAGAAGACAAACCAGAGCCTCGACCAAAGTGAGTGTAGACAGGTGATCAGCAGACGAGTAGTAGGAGAGAAAATGAAGAAGTATTGGGAACAAAGGAATAAAAAGAAACACCATAAATCTTAAGTAGTATGCGGTCCATAGATGGCCACATTCACAAAATAGTAGTGTATATTTGATATTTTACAATTAATTAATTACTATACAAATATCTGCCTTAGCTATTGTGTAAATAGCATTATTTTCTACCAAAAAGTCTTAGTTAAAAAAGATGCGAAGCTGTCACAAGGATTTAAAGACATTTATTATCTGAAAGCTAAGTCCTTAACCAGCTGAAGGTCTGGCCTTGCTGTGACGGAGAGTTCTCTTCTTGCAATGAGCTCTTCTCATCTCCTCGTCTCCTGGTAGTTGAGAAAAGCCCGAAAATTGCTCTGAAGTTCTCCGAATGCTTTCATAACTACTTAATTTGGTAATTATTTCGCTAGTTGTCACTTCGAGTCATAGGCGTAACGAGGGGGGGGGGGTTATTGAGGATTTAACCCCCTCCCCATTGCTTAGAAGAAATTTTAAAAAAAATGTAAGTAACAATTTAAAAAAATAAAACTTCGAAGGATTTTACTTTTTCGAAGTTATTATTGTGGGATTACAGAAGCAAGGGTCAATAATGCAAAAAAAAAACAAAGAAAGTGCAAACACGGTTATTTTAATGGATAAAAGGTACACCGTGGATTATAAAATATACTAAAATGAAAAACGAAAACATATTACTGTTTATTTACAATTAATTATATTATTATAGAGGCAGTAGTGACATCTAGCGGCAACAATAAGATCGCAAATGTGAGAAGAACAGTTTAGACATGATTATACTATAATAGATACTATATTATACCTATATTACGAGACATCTTTTTTGAAGGGAGTAATATGTTGGAGTGGTTGACTGGGGTTAACCCCTCCACCCCCCCCCCATGAGTCAACTCTAGTTACGCCTATACTTCGATTCGAGTCACAACAATTTTTAACTTATTATTCGTCCACCTTTTAATATTTTCCAAAAATGCAAGTTAGCATGAAAAGAGAATGCAATCATGAGAAAAAATGTGTATATACTTCGGTAATTCTTTCATCTAGAAATGAACGTTTCAACAAACATATATCATCTGTACCTCCAAATGTTTGTGAAACTTTAATTTCTTGATGAAATCCACTCATTAATCATAATTACAATTTCTTTTCCATACTAAAGTTCAAAATAAGTTGTATTTTTGAAAAATATTAAGAATGAAGCGAGTAAACATTTAAAACTTGTTGTAACTCAAATCGAAGCATCAACATGCGGAACAGACACCATTTATTTATCGTTTAAACTTGATTTATTTGTATTAACTTAAATTTAATGAATCGTACTGTGCTTTAATTCGTACTGAAGTAGATTTACTCAAACTAATAAATGATAGTACATACAACTCCGAATATAGCTCTCATATTTCAGAAAACATCCACCCAGCATAAAGAAAACAAGTTTAATAATAATGGGAATAAAAGCATGCAATGAAATGAATAAAGCGCTTTCAATTTAATGCTTTTTAATTTTATTTTGGTATTTAATTTGTTTAAATGCATCTATTGGCATCACTCTACGCATTCGATAAGAACACAATATTTTTTTAGTGCGGATCTAGAATAGAACGAAATTTTTTTTGGTCCAAAGTGAACCAAATTGTCTTTTTCTTTCTTTTTTAATAATATTTTGCTGAAATTATTAATGAAACTTTTGAATTAAGAGCAACAGGAATTAGTATACAAAAATAATTCAGATTGACGAAAATGAATTTATTATTGAACAATTCTTATTAGTGCACACCATAATAGTCGACAAATTATGGACAACTGTCTTAGGCTTCGTAACAGTACTTTCATATTAGCAATTTTTATATTCCTACATTTTATAATTCCAACATAATAAAAATTAATATGACTGAATTTCATTACTTTACATTCATTATATTTATAACATTCCAATTAATCTCATACAAGTATCTTACTACGATATTTTTGCATCTGAAAATTTAAGTCATCAAAACATACGTAAATTATGGTTTAGGCAATGTTAACAAATACGTAAATTATGGTTTAGGCAATGTTAACAAATGTCAACCCTTCGTTACTACACGAGAGACATTTTATTTCACAGATTTTAATTTCTTTTTTGTTATCCTCAACTCTTTTTTTTTATCCTTGGGGTCCGTATCCTGTAGCCACATCAAATAGTACCCTCAAACACAAATAGAACCCTCTAGGACCCTCCTGGAGCTCCGCTATAGAGTGTTTAACCAAAATAAAGTTGAAAATCTGGCGGTTAAGCGTGGTATAGAACAAACCACCTCTCTGCACAACCGTTGTCCATGAAACAGTACAATCTCTACCATGTACTGAACCTCAGATACTACACGGTTTGTAGTGGTACAGGTTTTTTTTATCAGTTATTTACAGATACGCGATTCGAAGAAAATTTTATATAAATTATAATAATTACAATTTTTTTCGTGGGTTATAGAACTGAACTCATGTCGCAAATATGAACTGTAAGTCCACGATTACAAATGACTCAACGTCGTATGCAGTGTATAACGGCGACAGAACTTTGAAGTACAAGTTGGACAGTGGTATCTTCACGGCTCAACTGGCAGCTGTTCTCAAGGCACTTCAAGCAGTAGACTAGTCGACAATTGTTTGCTCTGAATCACTTGAGTGCTCTGCTATTACGTTTTCAGACATTAGTCCCATATAGGAAATTCATCATATTTTAAAACAAATACTAGATTTATCAAGAAAAAGAAGTTTGTTGGGGGGTTCCAGTCACTCGGAAATTTCTTGACAATTGGAGGCAGATAAAGCAGCATCAGAAGCTTATTCAATGTAAGAAATAACGTCATACACCACAGACATATATAAAGCTCATGAAAAATACATATATATTTTAAGTGAAAGCAAACAACATGGTTACGGAACATTTAACAGAAAATCATCAAATCTGCTTTAAGTTGCTTGACTACATACTATAGACCTAGTAAAGAGTTTATTACCCGTATTATTAGACATTGTCGGCTGATTAACAAATTTGTGATAGAATGAATGAATGAATGAATTAAGCCTTTATTATAAAGAGAATTATAAACAAAATGGTTTACAAAAACTACTAATATTTACAAAATATATTTTTCTTGTAGAAATATGAATTAATTAATGTAATAACATAATAGCTCTTTATAGGCCTTCCCTTATGGGAGTATGGTCTAACTTGAGTGGAATGACCAGCTCTATTGGGAAGTGAAGTTCGACATTAATTTCTGCCACTTAACTTTATCTTGAGCTATTCTTGTCTTATTTTATCTTCTTCTGTGGAATGAAAAATTTGTGATAGAAAGGATAGATAAATCTTTGTTTCTATTGTTTATTATATCTTTGAGGAATGTACAAGGTACCATAGTGAAATATAAAGTGTTCCTCAGTAGGCCTTATGGAATAACGAAAAATATACCAATATTATAATAACCATTTAATAAAGATATCAATGTATAACTCCAAAATTCAAAAATATATTTAATGTTTACATGTTTAAGCTTTACTGAACTACCGATAAAAGTAAAAAAAGTAAATTTTTGAAATTTTGGAGTTATGATCCTGAACGCCTTAATTGCTTCTTTCTTCAACACTTCTGCTAAAAATACAGAAGTTGCTAATTTAAGCTGAAAAATTTATCTGCGTTCAAATAAGACGCATAAGTTGAATTTCCTGTTACAAGCATGGCGCTGACAGTTTTATTCTCTTGGGGCAAACCCAAACTTCTGAGTGATAAAGGAATGACAAGCAGAGATCAACCCCCAAAATCCCTGAGGGCTTCGTCAAAATCGTATTAGATATTCTAGGTGTTATGCCAATTTAAGGGAAACTTTCCCCTTTTTACCCTCCCTTCTAAATATAGATAGCGTTTCAAAACAAGACTTTCATTCCCAATTAACATCTCTTTAAAGCCTAACCTCGTTAATTTTCTATAAACTATTGTGTGTAAAAACAGAGCAACTTATATTTACAGTCCCGATGAATAAGTCTTAAGTCGAATTTTCTAATATGCTTTTTGTGCTTAGGGAAGCTGAATTGTGGTATTTTCGTGGTGAATAAGGAGCTATCTTAGGCATTTGCTTGAAATGAAGCTATTGCTGGGATTAAAATACTATTTAAAGTTACAAACTAGAATAATGGAACGATTCCGCTTACCGGACAAAATTCGACGTCACTACTTATTCACCGGAGCTACAGATATACGATTAAATGAAACTTACTAATTAGACATCTGTTAAAAATACATTTTCATTTAAAATTGGTGAAAGAAACACTAATTTCCAAGGTATTACTTCTCAGACGCTGTAATAAAAAGCATTGTAGCCTCGAAAGTTTTTGATTTCGATAGATCACTGGTAATGTTTATTTTAATCAGTCGGCTATAGCTGATGTGTGGAGAAGAATTTATGGCCACACAAAGTAGGAGGAGTGTTGTTGGATGAGCCCCATTAGAAAATGAAATACCAGATACTGTGTCCACCATAAAGTGGGCCAGAATAAGATGCTGGGATTTGTCCAAAGAGGATTCTGTTGTAGAATCCCAGGATGATGATGGAAGGACATTCGGGTAGAAGGAGCAGAGAGAAACCTAGGCTTCGTTGGGTGCATGATATAAAAGACTGTCTTAGAAAAGGCGAAACTTAGAAAAATGAAACAAAACTTAGTGATTTTTCCTCTAATGTTTCCTCTAATTTCGCATTTCTAATCTGGTTCCGTCGAATAACTTCCAGATTATAATTTATATTATAATGTACTTTTCTGATATTTAACCACTAACTTAAATAATTCATTGGTTATGATTTGAAATATCCAAAAAGGTTTTTTTAAGCCTTCTCTGCAGCGGCATTTACATTCAATGTATACTGTAAGCCTTAATTGCTCGATAAATTCTGAAATATGCCAATTCAATCAATGAAAAATAGATAAAAATAGTGAATAAATAAATTAAAAGATCTCCTTCTAATCAAAATCTTAAAATTTACATCCCACACTATTCTTCTCCCCATGATGATAAGAAAAATAAGTTTAATAGGATTAATTATAAACTTTATTTATTAATTTATCTTCTCGCTTTTGCTTAATGAGAATGGAGTGGTACAGCATCCTTGGTATTAAACAACTAAAACAAAAATAGTGGCCTCCCTCCGATCCAACAATCTGCGAGTCATTGAAACGAATGGGCATTCTGTAGTGACACTAATAAAAATAAAAGATTTTAAATCATAGTCTATTCGGCAAACGATCATTGTCTACGTTTTCAGTAACATTTCACAATTGCTCAACCATTCAAATCTTATTTCTCCAAATTCAAAAGAGAATTTTAATACTTTTTTTTTAAATAATTTATTCAATGAAATTTACAGCTGTATTATACTAATAGTGTTGCGGGCGCGGGAATTGGCGATTCCTGGAAGAGAACAAAGCCCCCTTGTAGGCAGAGATAAAAGAGGCCTTTCCGGAAACTTCGCGATCCGTCGCGTATGATCTAGATCTGTCATTCTGTATATAAACAGCATCTCAGCGCGAGTAGAGTCAGAGTGTTAAAGCACACGGTACGGTTAACATCGGAAACAGTGATAAGCCAGTGGGATAAGTCAGTGACAGTTTGTGAGTATAATTGTGTGACAGTTTGTTATATTCAGAGATTCTTACGGTCGGTGGACTTTAATTAGTGAACTGTAAGTGTTAACTAGTAGTAATTAATTAGTTAAGTAGCAGTTGTAATTTTATGTGCTTTGTACAAGCTTATGTAAATAGTTGAGCTATTTAGTAATAATAATATCTTATATTATTGTAATAATTAAATAGAAGTTAGGCCTAGATTATAAATATCTAAAATATTGTTATTGTAAATTTATTTCAGTTAATAATCTATTTGTTAGTAATTTCCTTGTTTAGTTTCTTTGTTAGTAATTGTTAATAGTTTAATTGTATTCTTTTATCACTTTTGTAAATAAATATCAGTATCTTTAACTAAGGAATAGCTTAATTCATTTTTAATACCCAGTAGCCCGTAACAATACAATTACATGAAAATACAAGTAGAGAAACTACCTGGTGGTCCTAGTACTTTTGAACACTTCTCATATTCTTTGGCTCTCTCTTCATTTGGTTCTGACCGTGATCCATCCTCCACTTCCATATACTTCTCATTCTTCCCCTTTTTCTTTTCTTGTTGAAATTAAAAGGAATGCAATTATCCGGATTATGAGTTGTCAATATCATTATTAGAGATGTTTTTGTATTTGGAATGATTGCATGTTTTCGGTCTGTATATGGCCTATGCTATGCTCTACTAATAAGAGCACATTGACCCACTTATTGAAGAGAGGGCAGAACAAAAAGGGAAAAGGGAGAGAGATAGAGAGTGACAAGTGACGAGTTCATCCAGTTTTCGGTTGAGGTTTATTTATTTTGTATTCTAAAAGTTTCATCCACTGAACAATCCATAAAGCCGGAATGTTTTGATTGACATTTTGCCGGACAGGCAAATGAAAACTCTAAAACGCGTGGCAAGGAATTTGCTGGAAAATCTACTTTTTTAAAATTGTCAAGGTTGCTTTCGAAATGATTTAGTTTAAATTATCTTTTATTTCTGAATTCCAAAGGTAAATTTATTTCAAAAACTTTTTGCGTATAATAAATATAAACAAAAATAGAAATTATAATGAAAATTCATAGATGATAAACAATTTTTTTAGAAACCCTTAAAATACTTTAAATTATAAGTTTTAAATTGTTACAAAACTGTTAATAATTATGTCGTTAATACATTTTAAGCGCTAATCAACCAAAAAGGAAATACGCTAATAAAACATATAAAATGAAAATTCGGAGTGTCTAGTTTACATGATTCTTTACAAGAATTTAATTACTTGATATATTCAATCATGTTCATTGACATCGTTTACAGTTGGCAGCTGTAATGTACCCCTTCTTCCAAAGTAATATTGGCTTCATACCAATGTAACTTATTTATACTTATTATAAAAGAATTGTTCAAAATTGAAACACCATCTCTTTTTAAGGGATATGGAACTTTCCCATCCGGTTGTGAATTGTATTTGTAAGTTATATAAATTGATATGCTACTGATTTGGGTGCAATGAAAGAAAAACATTTAATTACCAATTCTAGCTCTGGGTAATAATCCATGTCTGTTGTGGTGTTTCTACTCAATGGTGTTGGTAGTGATAGTCTCAGCAATATATACAGCACAAGGGGTTCTCATACATGTGCTAGTAGACCTTTTTGTTCAACTAGCGGGCCTAAGCAGATTACAGACGACAGCATCTCTCCAAGACTTGATTGATTTATTCTTAGTATACAATTATGAGAGATCGAGGTATATCAGTGGTATTTTTATTTATTTATTTAAACACCCTTCCTTGCCTTACGGTAATACGAGTTTTGACAATATTAATTATTAAACAATATTAATTATAACACTTCTTCTTCCGCATCACCCTTATAGTGCCTTTCAGCGTAGGGGAGCGTTTAACCAGGACTGCCACTCGTCCCTGTTCCTAGCTAGGTTCCTCGCCTGGCGGATATTTTTGCCTCTTTTCCTGCACAAACGTTCGACATATTCCAGACAGAACATTCTAGGGCGACCTCGTGGTCTTCTACCTTCAGGGATGTAGTCCATCGTCTTCAATGGGTCCCTGTAGTCCTCCATCCTCAGAACATGCCCAAACCATTTTAATTGGCGTGCCTCGAGCATTTCCTTCATTGCAACGATCCTGAGTTCCTCCCTGATCGTTTCATTGCGGATACGATCTCTTCTTGTTTTTCCTGCGATCCTTCGAAGAAATTTAATTTCTGAAGCCGTGATTCTACTCTCCAGCCTGTCCGTTAGTATCCAACTTTCAGCACCATACAGGAGCACAGGTAGATATACCGACTTGAAGATGTTGAGCTTCACTTCTGCCTACTTCTCGCTTCCCAACAACAGCATTACAGATCTGGTAGTAGACCAAGTTTTCTCTGTTTATCCTGTTTGAGATTTCAAAGTCTAATTTCACAGTACCGTTCATTACTGCTCCGAGGTAGGTGAAGTCCGTGACTGCTTCCATCTCTCCTCCGTTGCAGTATAGATGGATTTCTTTCTGTACCCTTCCTACTTGCAAGATCATGCTCTTGCCGGTGCTGATCTGCATGCCTTTCCTACGGAGCTCTTCATCCCATTCATTCACGGCTTGCTGTAACTTTTCTGTGGAGTTTGCAATGAGAACAATATCATCCGCATAAAGCAGAAGCTGAATCACTACAGGCAGGAGGTTCCTTCGGCCCAGGAACGTCCTTTCAGTTCGTCTTTTCCATATTGCTGCTATTTCATGCATATAAAGTATAAATAGCAATGGGCTTAAACTGTCACCCTGCTTTACTCCTTTTGTCATATCAAAGTGCCCAGACTCCTTCCCATTCAGTCTAATGATACCTTTTGGGTTTTGATATATAGGCTTCACAGCATCCACCAGGCTTTTTGGGATGTTCTTAACTCTGAGTGATTCCCATATTTCGTTTCTTGGAACAGAGTCAAATGCTGCTTTAAGATCGAGGAAGGCGAAGTACATGTTCCTGTCTCGTTCCCAGGATTTTTGTATGACATTTCTTTGAGAGAATATATGGTCTTGAGTTTATCTTCCTGGCCTGAAGCCGGCCTATATAACACAATAATTATATTTTCTAGAATCTTCTCACGTTAATTTTCAAAGTTATCCACTATGGCGTTCGGTCATTCCATCCGAGATTGAAAAGTGTTGTGCACTTCTGAATTCCACTCGTACACCAACTCTTAGAAGATCGGGTAACTGTCTCGGTTCATTGCCTGAGGGAATTCATTCTCGGATAGGACGTAAATTCCGGTTCCCCTCAGCAATTTACATATTTTTGACTCCGTGCAGCTTGCGACAATATGCTCAGCAGACTCCGGAACGCCGCAGCTAGGACATGAAGGGCCAATATCCTTTTGGAAGTTTGGCCCGAAAGCTTCCATGTCCTGTGGGGAATTGCGAAATCCAGTAGTCCGGGAGAATCCATTTTGTAGCTAGCCGTGACCGGACAGTAGCTATGCAGAATGCTGAATTTCTATGACGAGGATCACTACTTCAAAAAGCCTGTGGTGAATAATTTGTTTATTCTGTTAACAGCCGAGAATGGATCCTTTGGGATCTGGAAACCTGGGGCTCACCCAGTCTCTATACAGTGGGTACCTTTGATTGGGGGAACCTGGCCTTTTATCGTCATTACCTCCCAGCACAACTGTTGTCCTTGAAGCAGTACAGTCTCTAATGTGTACTGAACCCAAGACTTTCCATGGGTAGTGGTGCAGATTTTTTTTTATTATGTTAGTCTAATCTTTATTTATAAAAAAATTAATTGCTGTTCAAATAATTTTGTAAATATTTTAGGTCTGAATCTTGTAAACATTGAAAGGTGGAAGATCATGAACTACTCTTCTTTTTCACATAGCCGTTAATAGGTATAGGTATATCTTCTAATCATTGATAGTAATATCGTGACTAATATAATTTATTTATTTTCTTTTTTTCGTTTTTCAGATACTATTCATATAGTATACCAGTATATAAGATAAGGCCAGGAGGATAAAAAAAAACCAATCAAGCGTTACAAGAAGATTTGCATGTCGATCATCAGACTCCTCAGATGGATGTTCGCTTTTTTGCTTTTGTTAGTTCTCTTAGAATATATAAAATATATCCCAAGTGCTCTCTTTCGGAACATTGGCCTTTCGCCCTTGATCGTTTTCGCGGAACACAATTGCGTCGTTCATGGTTGAATCGGTAATCATATGATATGATGTTCCAGTATGTAAATTTTAATGAAGTTTTTCCTAAAGACTATAATTTTTTTTTCAAGTATAATATTACCAAATAAACGTACTTATGTTAGCTAGATAGTATCTCGGCTTAATATTTGATAGAAGAACCCATAATTTTTATTTTTAGTGTTTTACATTAGTCACCCATTTATAAATTAATTTTCTTTTTTTTTTATTACAATATAAAATATAATTGTAAAAAAAACTGCATTACTGTAACCCATAATACTTGGTCTTATGTACAGTTCATGGTGTATACTATACTGTTTCTAATCCAACAGATTAATAGTTAAACCGAAACCACACTCATCAGCCAGGTTTTCCCCCATTAAAGGTACACACTTTAAAGAGGCTACGTGATCCCTTCTAGACTCTTGTTTTGTTTTGTTTTTTTTTGTTGCTATTATTATTAATCTGTAGAAATAAAACTGTGTTTGTAAAAAAATATTTTTGTATATTTTAAATAATGTTGTGGAAGGTTATTTTTTCTTTTATTGAAGTATAACTCAAGTTCTTCCTATCACCGTAAAACTATGTATCAAAGTAATTAATTGTATTTTAAACAATTTTGGGAAATCATTTTTTTTTATTATTATTTTTTATAGTTCGCAATTTCGCCTTTGACGGTGGCCCTCTAAACATTAAATGAAAAATAAGAAGCGTTAAGAGGATGGAACTGACACAAAAGACAGCCAGGACAGAAGCCTCAATGAAGACAATACTACAATGGGAAGAGGTACAGTGACCCAAATGATATCCAGGTGGCCAAGAATATTGCACTAGCGGAGGGTCTTCCCAGCCTATTGTTGTTCCTGGGGCCTAATAGGGGTCGGGGCAGTTCCTTTGGGTTTCGTACCTTTTTTTGCGGCAACAAAGGCGATGAATAGGCAAGTTGTGCTGGGTCATCAAGATCCATGTTGTGGTCTAGCAAATAGCAACATGGATTGATAGGACTGGTTTGCCTGTTCTAAGGCGTTGTCTTCTGAAATGATATGGTAGGCTGAATGATGGAGCCTTATCTGTTATAGCATATCAAGGATACTCATGCTTACTCTCTGATTAAACATGTCCTATCGAATCAGATAACTTGTAAACTACGACATCCGATCCTAGTTCGATCACCTACTCAATAGAAGCCGACTCATTGTATTAGTTTCTTGAACCTTCGATGATGTCTTAGATTTGCCTTATTTATGTGTTTTTATATTTTTTTTACATACCTATTTCAACTATAGTGCAATAAAGTTACTCTTTATTTAGTTTTTTTTTTCTAATTATCTATAAATAAAAACGAATCGCCAAATGTGTTACTAAGCGCAAAACTCGAGAACGGCTCTCCAATTTCTCTCGGCGACCAATTTGGCTAATTTTCTTCCTTATTTCTGCTAAGGCACAGAGAAGGTTCTTATGGGGAGAAAAAACGTAAAAATGACCAGGAAAATAATAAAAACAATACTTTTCTTTTCCCATTCAAACCACTCTGTTCCCAACTGTCAAACATTTGACGTCAAACAATGCAAAACAAAGGCGCGTTAGTTATTAAGAAAATGTTATTAGGGTTGGCGTGTCATTATCTGTATGAATAAAAATGAATAGCAAAATGTGTTGATAAGCGCGAGAACGGCTCGACCAAAGCTCCTGTAAGATTATTTAGAACTCCACTGGTAATCATAAAGTTGTAATCAGAGCTGATGAGAACATGCGAGATGTTTCAATGCACCATTTAATAAAATAAGAATGAATATTATAATATATTTTAATTTTCTCATAAATAATGACTTTAGTGCGATCAAGAAAAGATTTCTGGGATATAAGTCTAATTTAGTAACAAAATTTGACTAAATGAATAACGAAATTAATCGAGAAGTATAAGCTAAAGGGAATCTTACTTTTCTGAAATTCAAGTATATTTTTTGTTTATCACAGAAAAGTCGATCACTACTTTATAGAAAAAAATTAAAACTATTTGACACATTTCTACTGTAATAATTATGTTTACATTATTACATATTATTTTGGCTTTATATCATGTAAACGTTTAGTACCTAAAGGATTGCATTAAACATTCCAAGTAAAAATAAAATTATTTAAATATCGCTCATTCAAAAAAATTTATGTTGTAACTCAAAAAGAGAGCGGAGTGGCTGTGCCGGGGGTCCCGGGTTCAAAACACGATCGCAGGCCAACTTGTATTTAATCTTCTAGCGACCGGAGATGGATCCAATGGGATCTACGAATCTCCTATGGCACATCCAGCCTCTATGAAAGGGGGAAACCTCTGAGGGCAAATATCCTCAATGTATAACCGTTTTCAAAGAAAACGCAGTCCCTAGCATGTACGTGAAGCTCAGATCCTCATAGGTTGTAGTGGTACATTTTATTTTTATACATAAAAAATTAATTTTTCATAATAACCTAATATAAGTTATAAGTTATGTATGTAAGTTATAAGTAATATAAGTCATAATATATAAGAAAAAATATGTTGGAAATGGAATATTAGATATGTCGTTCCTGAATAAAACATCTTCGACCAATTGCTTTAGTAGGCTTAACTCAAAAATGCAAATTTGGTTGAGGACAAGACATTTCAGTTGTTTTTTTTTTCGTGTTTATCATAGCAAATTTATTCATTCGAATCCTAACAATTATCAATGGTACGATATATGTACCGTTTTTATCGATGAACTTTTTATGGTTTTACCACCTTCTTCGGTAAAACCACAATTCCGTCATTGTAAACTTCCCAGGTTTATAATTCAAAACCATAAACTAATAATTTATACAATGAACTCTTGAAGCTAACTTTAGATTTTTAAGAGAATTCCTCAGAGATTTAAACACATGATTGTCGAACAGGGCTATACCTAAAGTGCTTCAAAACTTAACGGCTAATTTTCGTCACTAAAGATATGTGTGGTTTAGTTTTTTAGTGAACGAAGCCAATTCTATTATCATACACTGAACCCAATATGGTTTATAGTGGTGCGAATTTATTTTTATATGCCCATAAATATGAGACAATGCAACTTACGTAACTGAAAGCTGGACGGCTGTTTAAGATGGAACAAGAATCAAAATAAAAAAAACATTATTTTAAATAATTGAAAATCATTATTTTAGCTAATATATAGCAAAATATTATGAAATGAAAATTTAAACAGCTCAGGTTTTAATTTATTCGAGTAATTTTCATGCAATTTGAATTTCTGTTTAACTATTATATGAGCAGTTTTTTTACCACACCTAACGACCGCTGTTTGTGCTTTCTCAAAGGAAATAAGATCTTTGGAGAAAATTAATTGGAAAAAAAGATCATCACAGTCTCCCGAGGTGACTTTTTGGGTATTCATCTGAGGAATTAATTACTATGATGAGGCACTGCGATCATTTTTTTTTATAGTGATCGGCAGTCTAGGTATTGGTAACATAAAACAATTAAGACGACCGTTCGGCATCTCTTACTGATTTTTATGTAGACTAAATGATGGGATCATGAGTGTTAAAACAGATTAAATGGATCAGTGAAGAAAAACTACACTACCTATTGGCTTTATTATCAGTTGTATCCTGTTTAAGGGAACGGGGTAGAGTGGTCAGTGTCCGGGTATAAATCTGTCTGTGGTTGATAAATTATTTAATCCGTTAACAGTCACGGATCCTGTGGGGTCACAGACACTCCAGGGCTCACCCAGCCTCTATAGTCGATACCCTTAATTGGGAAAATAGAGGCAGTTGAGTTTGATTTAGGATAGATCATCACTCTGCTCAATCGTTGTCCTAGAAGCATTATAGTAAAGTTAATTTTGAATAAAATTTGACATTATTTGTATTTTGCTAGCTAAGACTATTCCATTTAGAGAATTTATACGAAAAAATAAATATGAATGTTCTTTACAATTATTAAAAGTGCAAAAAATCCTTATGTTTTATCGAAATATATTGAAGAGTCCTTAAAATTAAAAGAACTTTAGTTTTAATTTTGGGCTTAGAATTCTTATAAAAGATAGAACTATTAGCGAACACGTGCATTGGTTTTGACCAATCATTCCCTAATTTTGTACCCAACTACTATAAAATAAAATAAATTAAGTGAAACGTAAGAATCCCATCTACACTTTGGCCTAGCCTTCAGCCCTTTATTTATATGTTTAGAGTATATTACTTGTCTGATCTTAAAAACTGACTCTTGTTATATTGTGAATACTGCTATTTTTCAGGAAAACAACAAATAACATTACAATTTTCTTTTAACTTACATATTATGAATAATGCTTTGTTTCTATTAGGAACCTCTGTAAAATTTCATGTCTCTTATTTTATGATGGATTTAGAAGTGGAAAAAAATAAATAAAAATCTGCTTCCCCAACTTCCAAGACTTGGCTCTGAGACTACTGGAGCGGTATTAGAGTTCGATTTCCGATAAATATCAGCTGGGACATGGCATATTAAACATTGTAGACGAGTTTTATTTTATAATCTATTCCACAGATGTTACTATGGAAACCGGTTCATCATTGTTTAGCTATTCGGCTACTTGAAAACTTTACTACTCTTAGAAAATCCAGATCATTATCCGAACATTCAGTACCGAACATATTTAGTATTCCTTATGGCTTATCAAATATATGAATGAAGAAACAACTCTTCATTATCAGATTCAGTTTCCAATAATTCTAGGAATGAATTCAATATGAATGGTCATTGCAATTTCCTATTCATCGATGGTTTTGTTCATTGCAATAATTTTGACCCTCATGGGCCTCACCCAGCCTCCATAAACTGGGTGCTATCAATTGGAGGAAAACCTACCGGTTGAGGGATTTTTTTATAGTAAAGAGAGTTAAAAGATAAGAAAATTTAGTGGTCTATTTTTCGGTCCCTGCTCGACCGATTTCTAAGAAACTGTGCTGCCTCCATCACCTGAACCCAACATTGTTCTTGGACTCAAACAACTTAAACAAGACTTTTTTCATAAGTCTAAGATTTTTTATCTATAGTTGCCAAAAATAAATAAAATTTATAAAGTTTAATTATTTAATGAACCCGTTTCCTATTCAATATTGAAATTCTAGGCACATGCTTGACAGTTTCCTTGTCTGAATGAAGTCACCAACATTTGCAGCCGGATCTAAGTGAATTTACCATAAATGTTATTTCCTCCTTGAGCACTATTGGTTATGGGGGGAGGAGCTTTGTTCTCTAACGGCGTGGGTCGAATCCCAACACTATTCAACCTTTTACAGGCCAGTAAAAGATAATATTTCTACTTATTAGGAATGATTTACATAGAAAGATGGTTGTAGCGAGTTGGTTTCTTATGTTTGAAGTACATTTCATCGTGTAGTAATCAAAGATCTAAACAACCGTTAGTTTAAAAACAGTGCATTATCTACCATGTACAGAAAACGAGTCAATATGTTGTTATATATTTTTTTATTACAATCTACTTTATCTTAATAGAGAACTAGGCTAACTCTGGTACAATTTCGAGGAAGAGTGCAATTAAAGCCTATATCAAATTGAACTATGGAATTCATGACATTGAGAATGTCAAAATATTATGGCAAATCTTAGATCGATTAGGATAAACGGTAATATAAAATGAACTTTTGATGAATTTGGGAGCCCCGTTCCACCTGTTTGAGATGTGTCTCAAGGACAAGCATTAAATCGCTGTCAAAACAACTTCTTGTTTTGTCCTGAGGAAGGAATCCAAACAAACACTTCTGGGAATCCTTTTCCATGGGCGGTCATTAACTTCCCGATCTGCATTTCCAAGAAAATACGAAAAATAAATTGGTACATTCTCTGACCTCGATCTATGATTAACAATTTAGATTAAAGTGGTCTCCTTGGCTTAGTGGACTACAAAGGGTGCGTAGAGTCGCTTCCTTAGGACACGGACTAGCATGCACTCACGTATGCCCTTCGCTGGTCATACCTTATCCCACAAAAACCTATTTTTTTACCTGAACAACTGTAATTCATGAAGGGTCTGAGGTTCAATACATGGTAGAGACTATACTATTTCAACACTTTGCTGGGAAGTGAGTTATCCTAGATCACGCTCAACCACCAGATTTTCTCCCTTATCTTAGGCTTGAAGACAAGTCAGTGGGGCGTGAGACCAGTTGACAATAAAAAAAAGTGCTTGCGTATCAGCTCCGACACGCGACTGGAGTTTACACCTTTCCGTTTCTAATGGATTTTAAATGTGTTCTTGTCAATTAATCGCTCTCTACTGATACTTACCTTGGCGTATTTTTTTCTTTTTGTTAATTTGTAAATTATTTAAAAAACTGTTTTAAATTAATGTGAACTATTATAATTAAAATTATAAATATAGATTTATGTAAATATATATACATATATACATACATATGTGTATATATATATATATATATATATATATATATATATATATATATATATATATATATATATATATATATATATATATATATATAAGAAAATAAAAAAATATAAGTTTGAGTGGAAAATAGTTGGCTGGATAATTAAATGATGGATTGAATTGGTCAGGGGGTACAATCAATGATAACACAAAAAAGAAACAAATATGTTTTTTATTAATCGTGCCAACGTTTTGGCCTACGTTGTAGACCATCTTCAGGGCAAATAGTGGGTGCGGTGACTTGTTACAACACTAAAACTGCCAACTGAACTCATAAAAATGTCAACTGAACTCCTGTTAATCCTTGAATTGTGGTTGTAAGTTCTCACATGATGGAAGTAAATTATAGCATGAGCTGCGGTTGTTGAGGTATATAGGCGAAAGTTTGTGGAGATTCTGATGGTGGTGAAGCATGGTTTGGCTGGTTGTCATTTTGGTAACTTGTAGAAAAGATGCTTATTCTACACCTGGGCGAACTGTAATGCTGTTAGTCATTAGTTTAGGTATATTTTGGTTAGTACTGATCTGCATAGAACTCTTTTCTTCCACCGTTTTAGTCTCTATTTCTTCTAATTTTTCGAGTATTTTGGTTCGCCTAGTCGCGGACATTCAGAAATGTTATGTCAGCTGCTGCATCTTACACATTTTAATGTGCGGTTTCAGTAGCTTTTTGTGTGGCCTAATTACTGACATTTACAGCACTGGGGCGGTAGGATCCTTTCTTGTATATCTTTTCTAGTGATGACTTGTGGAACAGTTATCACTATAGGTGATAATTCCATTTTCTTTTGGTCTGGTGCATGTGAATAGAAAGATCAAGATTTTGTATCACAAATTTGTTTGAGAATTTTGTCGTGTTTTTGGGTGAAAGAAAAACTATAGTACCCAATTCCGCGAGTTTTAGATGTCTTTCTAATGTGGGTCGGTCGGTATCTAATTGGAAGTAAATATTGTCTCAGTCCTCGTCTGTTTGATAAAATGCTGATTAATATTATTTTTGTTCATCAAATCACTCACATCACTTAACGTGAAGTTTTCTAGGTCCATTATAACTGGAGGAATCTTATTCATTGGGCCGCCGTAGGTTCATCAATAGGTGGTTAATTATCTAGAGTGGTAAAGCTATTCGATGTCACTAACATTGGCGCTTCTTCTGCTTTCCTTGTCTTCCTCTTAGACGATTTCTTCTATATTTTATTTTAACTTAACGTATATTTTAACTTAACATTTCACTTTAAGTAATGTGAGATAAAAATAAAGCCAATGAAGAATAAGACTAAAAATTAGTAAAACTTTAAAGAAATGTTATAATGTATGATGATGTATGTAATGAAAATGTAAAACAAAATGTTTTTGTTGATACTAAATAAAAATACTAAAATTAGAAAATAAATTAAGAAGGTATTTAGGTCCATACAATTTTATTAAGAGTTAACGAATACAATAAAATGTCTAATAAATAATGGCCAATCAGGTCAACTCATAATATATAAACTCACAATTTGTAATAGCATGAAACATAAATTTATAGTTTTGGCAGGATTAATTAAAGAAAAAGAATTTTATGTACATTAATATATATATATATATATACATATATATATATATATATATATATATATATATATATATATATATATATATATATATATCTTACTAATATTATAAATGTGAATTTTTGTATGTTTGTCTCTCTTTCACGCAAAAACTACTGGACGGATTTGGATGAAACTTTACAGTAATATAGGTTATACATCAGAATAACACATAGGCTATAGCAAGCGCGGATTTATGGGAGGGTGCAAGCGGGCCCCCGTGACAGTATTTTAACTACTGTGGAGAATCCATTATTGTTCATAAATAAAGGCAAATCACATGATGATCTATGTGGAGGCACGGGGGCATGTGCCCCCCCGTTATAGTACATAATTAAAGATAAATCAGGAACTTAGCATCTTGAAATTTGTAGTTAGGTTCTGTGTATAGTTTAAGAAAGAAATTCGGATAATTCCACTCCAGGGTTTCCCCTTTAATACAATAGGTGTTCAAAGGTTGTATAGAATCCGTCAGTTTTGAAGTTAGACATCTGAAATTTCGGATGTTCGAGTAACTTATATTTTAAAAAAATAATTAAATTATTTATTTAAAATGATCTTTCACGAAACTTTACGTGGCAGACCAAATTCCACGCGTGCGAAGCCGCGGGCATAAGCTAGTATATATATATATATATATATATATATATATATATATATATATATATATAATATATCACTTTACTGTCAAAGAGATAAGGCCAATTTAGATAATTACAAAACAAAATGTGCAGTACTGTTAATTTCATTTATTCTCAGACCGTAAAATTTTAGATATAAATAAAAAAAAAAAACATGGCTTACAAGTGCCGTAAAGATGAAACATTTTGCTGAAATCTTTAGATCTTTAGAAACCCCTTGAAGCGTTTAAGAAGATCTTGCAATGCTTACTGACTTATGGTTACCTGAACCTTGAAGGGGTGAAACTAGATTGCAAAATCTTTAATACCTGCGGGAACTTACCCACGATCCCAATATTCTGGCCCCAATAGCATCATCAAAATTAATTACATTTAATAAAGATAAATTAAATAGCGAGTTATCACCAGATTTTGAATAGCATCAATAGTAGCAGATGACGTAAGTACTTTTTAGATGCTCCAGAAAGTACAGGCAAAACGTTTGTGATTATTCTTGTTATCATTATTATCAGCAGTAAGATGAATTATAAAATACAAAATTAAATATTTCTTCTTTTTTTTAGTTACCATATGTAACTTTTAACCGCTTATCTAAACATAATACTAACATTTGTGGCTAAGTTGCATTAATAAAATGGTATTTTTGGATGACTATACCATTTATTAAACTGTTCACAATCTGACTCGATTAAATACGAAATCCTAATTAACAGCTGTTTCCTACATCAATTCGTATCAATCAGCTGTAATCGATATATCGAATCGATTATAACATTGATTTTTTATTAATTTAAGAAGTTGCCTTGATGAAAGCACCAATGGGTGAGTCCATTTTTGCTTTGTAAAGAGCATAAAATGTACATCGCGTACATTTTTGCTCTTCTGTGCTGCTGGTGCTTCCACTCGCTGCACCGGGTAAACCTATCTTAAAAAAGAAAAAAACAATATAACATGAACATGACTGAATTTAGAAAATGAAACAAAACTTTAATAAGCATAAAATATTTAAAATACAAGTAAGATAAGTTCATAAACGAAAAGATAAATTAAATTCATGATACAACAAAAGTATCAACTTATAATGAGTTGACAAATTTAACATTTGAGAAAAAAATTTAACATAATATATTTAAAAATTATGTATAATAAAACAGAACGAGCTTCACTTAGAGTCGACCAAAAGTAGTCCCGCCATCCGTTGCTAGGCAACTCATATAAAATATTACATCACAAAAATATACATTTTTTTTTATAGACACATATTAATGAAAATAAGGGACAATAGCAGCTGAAGCATGTAGTCGTTAACGTTAAATTATGAGAATAATATATATACTATATATGAGAATATTCGATGATAAACTAATCGAAATAATTGTTTTTAATGTTACAAGCAAAGTTTACTAAGCATGTTTTGCATTTATTCCTACATTAATAAATTCATTTCTTTATACTATCATTATGATTTAAAACTACAAATAATTGATTATAGTTTAACTTCTATAAATTTTTTTTTGAGCTATAAAACTTTCATTGATTCTGCTAGTGTGTTAAATCAGCAATAAATAAATAAATAGAAATCAAACTAAATTGAAATTATAGTAAAATTAATAAACATTATTTTTTGTTCTTTAGATATTCTTTTTAAGTAAAAAAAAAAAGTGTTATCTTTCGTTGAACGGATATTTATATTATTGTATCTATAATTTAACTGATGGAGCGCAACAGAATTAACAAAAAGCAGCTTGTTTTATCGATTTACTTCATTTTTTTCATTAAAGTAAAAATAAAAAAAAAACGCTATATTTTGTGTAACGGCTTAAAGATATAAGAAACAGTGGCTTTGTGATTCGAAAATTTAAAAAGAATATTTATAATAAAACAGAACAAGCACAACAGAGACTCGACAAAAATTGGTTTCTCGATCCCTTGCTTGGCAATGCATATGAAATATTGCGCCACGATTTTGTTTACACTTTAGAGATATTAATAAAAATAATGGGCAATGATCTAAGTATTGTTCGACAGCTAAATCATGAAGTTACTATCGTCAAAGTATTAGAATAACATACATGAGAAATTTTACAAGTAAAAAAAATATAATGTTATGGATTTATTCCTACATTAATATCGTTATTTCTAAGTACTGCTTATTATGATTTAAAAATACAAAAAATATTGTAGTTTATTTCCTATGAATATAATTATTTATCGAAATGTACTAAATGAAACAACAGACGCTTTTTGATTAACAAAAAAAATTTAGAAAGAAAAAATAAATAAATAAAAAGAAAACCAAGTTAAAATTATAGTAAAATAAAAAAATTGTTTTAGTTATTACAAATCCCATTTAGATTAAAGCATGTTTTGTTCAACGGATATTTATATTATTGCATTTATAAGTAAATTTAGAGAGCACAACAAAAAGGAGTCCTACTCCGTTGCTAGGCAACGCCGGTAAAATATTACGTCACAATTTTTTTAAATATAATACAGAGATATATTAGCCTAACTTTGTTTTTCATTATTTTTATTTTATCCTTCTCAAAATATTGTCTCAGTTTAAAGTACTGAAAAAAATAAAAAAAACTTTTTTTTTAGTCATTACATTTTCATTTCCATTAAAAAGCAGAGCTATATTTTATTTACGGATAGTTATGTTATTACAGATAACTGTTATGTGTTATTACAGATAACTGATAGAGCACTAAAAAAAGTAGTCCCTATTTCATTGCTAGCTAGGCACCGCCAGTAAAATATTACGTCACCTATTTTTTTAAAATATAGTATAATTATCAAATATTATTAGATATTATAATCAATACATATTATTAAAATGATCAGTTAACAAATGAATTAATTCAATCACGGACATTACTTGGTACTGCCAATTTTCCTCGATTTCTCAGAATAAAAATTCAATAAGATTTTTTTATTTAGTAGTTAAAAGAAAATATTGTTATTCGAAAGTATGAATTTTGAATTTTTTAGTTTTTAGAAACTCAGTAAATCTTTTAGTGACATATTGAGTACTAATGGTCCATATATTGACGGCCTGTGAATGAAAAAAAAAGGAATTTTATGAATTATATTTAATTACAGACTAGATGTAAGAGAAAATTATAACTTTTATCATCAAAAGACTGTTGATAGACAGATGTAGTTTTCGAAATCTCAAGAACAAATTAAAAATTAAAAATATATGCAGTCGTCTAATGTTTATATTTCACTTCCTGTTATGTTATATGCCATTAGAATATGTAAAAAATTATCGTGAATTTAACTATATTAAACAAATGTTTTTGAGCTTATCATTTCTATGATATGTTAACAAAATTAGTAAATAATGCATTACGAAAGTTTTCAGGTTCTTGAGATTAAAAATAAAAAAATTTCAACCAATATATATAGTGGTCTAATGTTTATATTTCGCTTCTTGGTATGGTATATGTCATTCGTATACATACAAAATTATCATGAATTTAACTATTTCAAATTAATATTATTGGTACTGTTTTTGAGTGTACGATTTCTGTGATATGTTAACAAAAATAGTAAATAAATGCTTTAAAAAATTTATCAGGTTCTTGAGATTAAAAAAAGAAATATTAACCAATATATATAGTGGTCTGATGTTTATATTTCGCTTCCTGGTATGGTATATGTTATTCGTATGCATAAAAAAATATCATGAATTTAACTATATTTCATAACTGTTATTGAGGTTATGATTTCTGTGATATGTTGACAAAAATAGTAAATAAATGCATTAAAAAATTTATCAGGTTCTTCAGATAAAAAAAAATTATAAACAAATGTATATAGCCGTCTCATGTTTATATTGCACTTCCTGTTATAGTAGATGTCACTCGTGTACATAAAAAATTATCATGAATTTAACCATATTTCATAAATGTTATTGAGGTTATGATTTCTGTGATATGTTAACAAAAATAGTAAATAAATGCATTACAAAATTTATCAGGTTCTTGAGATTAAAAAAAAAATTTAAACAAATGTATATAGGCGTCCAATGTTTATATTTCACTTCCTGTTATGGTATATGTCATTCGTGTACATAAAAAATTATAAGGAATTAAATCATATCAAATTTATATTTTTGTTATTGTTTTCGAGTTTATGTTTTATGTGATATGTTGAGATTCAATGAAAAACAGGATATTAAATTACAGACTAGTCTAAATAAAAAATGATCACTTGTATTATCAAAAGACTGCTGATAGATAAATATAGGTTTCAAAATCTCAAGAACAAAATAAAAATTATAAATATCGTCTAATGTTTATATTTCACTTTCTGTTATGGTATGTTATTCGTATACATAAAAAATGATCATTAAGTTAACTATATCAAATAAATGTTTTTGAGTTTATGATGTCTGTGATATGTTAACAAAAAAAGTAAGTAAATAAATGTATTACAAAAGTTTTAGGTTCTTGAGGTTCAATGAAAAAACAGGAGTGTACTGAGTTATATTAAATTACAGACTAGTCTAAATATTAAATTATTCCACTAAAATAGAGCCAAAAACTCAAAAAGAAACACTATTATTTATTATAATGCAATTGGGAAAAACCACAATGCAAAGCCTTATGTTTCAAAAAATACACCTACTTACCAGTCGACAGAGCCTGTTTGGGCTGTTGATCGTTGGGATGTATTGCACCTTTTTCTTCGAGATGTGATTCACATAACTTTTTTTTGTTTTTGTGTCTTGATAATGCCTGAATAGGCGAAACGTCGACCGGTAAGTGGGTGTATTACTGGAAGGATTTTTGAAACATAAGGCTTTGCATTGTGGTTTTTCCCAATTGCATTATAATAAATTATTCCTTTTACTGTTTTAAAAAATTGTGTTGATAGGTAAATATAGTCCTCAAAAGTTAAACATTTATTGGCTGAATCTCAAGAACACAAAAAAATTATGTACATATTTGAATAATATAAGTTGGACTTATTATATATGAGAAAGAAAAAAAAGAAAAAATTCTCTTATATTGGAAGAACTGCTTGTTTGGCTTTCAACAAAAATTTCTTCCGAGATAAGAGAACTTTCTTCTCCCACCCGCACCATTTTCTTCCTCATATGTTTATATTTGATAAGTTTAAGAGATAGCTAAGTAAAGGAAATTACTTACTTGCAGTCTCTTCTTTTTGCTTTTTCTGATATCTCCTCCTATTCGTATGTCTGCTTCTCTTCTTCTCGTCTTCGCGTGAACTCCATAGTTATCACAGCTGAGCTCATAGAGGTAAGTTATTCACTGTACTGAAGTCAGGAATTGACTGAGGAAGTACCAAAGTACCAAGTACCATGTACCAGGTACACCCCTACTCCTACTCCCTACCACTATTCGGTACTTCCAGAGGGTGTGGTACCTGAGGATTTTTGAGGTACTAAAAGAAAATGGCCGAGGAAGACCTCTTTGTACCTGTGGGTTTTCCTTTGTCTTGTAAATAGATGATCAAATGCGAAAAGCACGTCAGATTGATAATAATGCGTGAATCATATCTTGATAACGTTTCGCGAGCCAATGACCAGTCTTATAATGTAATATTGAAAAATGACAATTTTTAAAAAATAATATAAAAACTTTTTATAATATCAATGACCTTTCAGAGCGGAGGACAAGTGGAGAATCTGGTTCAATAAAGAATTAAAGGACACGAAGAGCCCGATATAGTAGAAATCAAACAGCTCAAAAGACTACGATGATTGGAGCATGTGGAGAGGATGGTCCCAACGAGATTTCCAAGAAGGACGATAGTACAGGTATACCAAATGATATTTCCTGATTAAGAGAGAGTCTCAGGTGGCTCGACGATTTTGAGGATGATCTGAAGGCGATGGGTATTTGTTTTATAATATGTTTAGATATAGGTAGATAGATAAGAGATATTACGCAGCGGCTTCGATGAAAACTGGAAGGCGGTTTGGCTTTTTCCAACATTTCTAACCATTATCGTTATATACACTTTTAGGTTTCCACGGCCAATATTATTACAAAAGACTTTGTTGATTTCTTCTGGTTTAGATCGTGTTGATAAATTTTTCGCCCTGAAGGAGTCAGAAGCATGGCTCGCGAAACGTTGGCGAAAAATTTATCAACACGATCTAAACCAGAAGAAATCAACAATGTCTTTGTAATTATCGTTACGTTCCAAACAATTTACACAAAACCTCGTCAAATTATAGGTACCTTCCTCATCGATTACTCTATCTATTGGTCCAAAATCCGTTCAGTAGTTTTTGTGTTTATCGCAAACAGACAGAAAGACATGGCAGAGGACTTTATAATATGTATACATATGCCATGCACAATAATATGCATATACATATATACAGTTTGACATGGGTTCAGTATTGCAAAATAAAATTGCAAAAAATTACAATAATATAAATAAATCACTTCAATATTGAAATGATTATTTTTCAATAAATAAAAATAATGTGATATAATAGAGTATCTGATGTCGAGGACCACCTGTCAGGGTACGAACTCGCGATCTTGGACTTAGCCAGTTGTTAATCTAACCAATCTAACAAAAATACAAAACTAAATGTAGTAAACAATACAGAAATTTAAATGGACAATAAACAGAATTAACAGTACAGAAAAGAATTTGATAACCCGCAGACAGTTCCTTCTTCCTACCTTCAATGGTCTCAAGCAGGGATCAACCAGGTATGCCCTTTTTGACTTCTATATGGCTGTTCAAATTTTAACTAAGCCGACGACAATAAAACCATAAATTTTGAAAGTTTAGTGACAGGAAAGTCAAAGAGAGCAGTTGGTTCTCACAGGTCCATATTATAAATAATAAATATTTTTTTAAATAAAAATAATTTCTTCCACTTCGATTTCGATTTCCGGACTTGAAACAATTTAATGAATAGAAAAATAACTTTATTCTGAGACCAAATCCCTTTAGAATAACAGAACTGAACAAAATTTAATAAAAATATATCTGGCCAAAGGGTTACATTTTTAGAATAGTACAATATTATATGTAACAACATGAAAATAAATATTATCTAAAAGGTTCTGTTCTGCTAGAGAATTACAAAAATTAATAAAATATAAAAATAGCATAGAAATTTACAATAAAAAGAAATAGAAAAATAAATAAACAATAGCATAACAGGGATAAATAACAGGGACCTCAGTGGTAGAGCAATGAGTTGCCAGGCCGCAAATCCTGGTTCAAATCCCGCTGCAGGCAAGACTTTTATTTAGTCTGTTTGTGGAGGGGGATGGATCATATAGGATCTAGGATCCCCCTGGGGCTCACCCACCCTCTATAGAATATTATGAAAATAGGGTGCCCAAATGAGCGAATCAAGGGGAGAAATGAGGGAGATAGGAGTGACAAGTCAACTCCTTGCAGTCCATGAAACAGTTCATTCTCTACCATGTACTGGTCAAGTCGAATTTTCTCCAAAATGAGTAATTAATAATAGATCGAAATTAAAAGTTAAATTCAGGGACTAATCGGGAAGAGATAGGTGTGGTGTCTATTTTAACAGTGTATTCTATGGCTTTATTCTCCTAGTATTGAAATGCGATAATTTTTAAACCTCAAATTAAGGTCAGCTTTATATTTTTTTATAATCATTGGTCAACTGTTTTTATTTTTAAATATTTTATTTTAAAGAGAAAAGATATGCCCCCGGCCGGGATTTGATCCCGGATCCTCTGTCTCTCCGTTACAGCTCTATCCATTTGAGCCACCAAGGCTCCCTGCCGGCAGAGGACAAATCTTTTCTCTTATCCGATCCCATGTCCTCGTGTTCTCGCAATTTTTGCGATGTATACACGAGAACGAATGTTCTATGAACATTACTTTTAATTTTAGGATCTTGTTGACTTACGTCATATTACTATATATAATTTTTTATAATTATTTGATAAAAACAGTTGACCAATAATTATAAAAAAATATAAATACATAGTAATATGACGTAAGTCAATAAGATCCTAAAATTAAAAGTAATGTTGAAAGAACATTCGTTCCTGTGTATACATCGCAAAAATTGCGGGAACACGAGGACATGGGATCGGATAAGAGAAAAGATTTGTACTCTGCCGGCAGGCGACCTTGGTGGCTCAAATGGATAGATCGCTGTCACGGAGAGACAGAGGATCCGGGTTCGAATTCCGGCCGAGGTCACATCTTTTCTCTTTAAAATAAAAATATTTAAGGTCAGCTTTGTTTGAACTAGTTAAGGAGATAAATATATAACTTCAATGTTCGAGCTTAGATGTTTTTTATGTTTTGTTATTATGAGAATAGATTTGCAAATTTTTAAATGGTGAGGGAGGAGGTTTAGTCAATAAACTTAACAGTAAAATATAAATATATTGAGATACGTTACGTTCCTTCGTGCACCTCTTACTTTGAGGTTATCTATTTCTACAACAGTAACCTAACCGTCAGTTTGTGTTTCAATTTTAGAGTGTAGTTTATTTATTTAGTTAATGAATTTAATTTAGACTTTATTTCTGGCAGATTACTTGGGACGACTAGATATGGTACAAATGTTGATGCAATATACACAATGATAGATGACACTCTAGTCCTGCGACGGAGCTGACACACACATTTTTTTTTTTTATTAAAAGGGGAAATTATTGAATATAGACATATAGAGGGTCATATTATATAGACATATAGATGGTCATTTTATACAGACATTTTTGCGCTAGCCCCGTCGATGAAAGTCATCTGTCATATCCACTTCTCATCGTCATCATCGTCACGCCGAGAACAATTACATTGAAAGATAAGAAACTTTTATTCTTTTTTTTTTTGTTTCCATTTGGCCATTGTACATTTATTAGTGTTTACATACATTTATTTTAAAAACATTAATTTAATTAAAATTGTTCTCTTTTTTTATTGATTTTTTTATTTACAATGGAAATATTTCGGACAGTATTTTTATAGAAGCGTTCCCTCTAAAAATACATTTATGCCGATTCTCTTCATTTGAGGCCCTGTTTATAAAATGATATTGGAACTTCTATTTAGTTTTCAAAATTAAAAAAAAAATTAAAATAAATAAAAAATTTAAAAAATTAAATAAAATAATAAAATTAAATTAAAAAAAAATTAAAATAAAAAAAATAAATAAAATTAAAAAACTTAAAATAAAAGAAAATAATAAAAAAATTAAATTAAAAAAAAATAATAAAATTAAATTTAAAAAAAATTAATATAAAAAAAAATAAAAAAAATAAAATAAAATAAAAAAATTGAAAAAAAAATGAAATTAAAAAAAATTAAAAACAAAATTTTAAAAAAAATATAAATAAACAAAAAATAATAAAAAAATTAAAAACAATTAAATTAAATAAATTAAATTAAAAAAATTAAATTAAATAAAAAAATAAATAATAAGAAAAATAAATAAAGAAAAAATTAAAATTAATGAAAAAAAATAATGAAAATTAAAATTAAAAAAAAAATTAAATTACAAAAAAATTTAATAAAAAAAAATAAACATAAAAAAAAATTAAAATAAAAATTTAAATTAAAAAAAATAAATTAAAAAAAATTAAATTAGAAAAAAAAATAAAATAAAATAATCAAATGTATATAAAAATTTTGAAAATAAATAAATTAATAAAAAAATAAAATAAATAAAAGAATGTAAAAAAATTAAATAAAAAATTGAATTAAAAAAAAATAAAAAAATTTAAATAAAAAATTAGAAAAAAAAGATCAAAATTTTTTTATAAAATTAAAAAAAAAAATCATATAAAAAATATTAAATTAAAAAAAATTAAAGTAAAAAAAAAGGAAAAAAATGAAAAAAAAAGATAAAATTTTTTTAAAAAAATTAAAATAAAAACAATTAAATTACAAAAAAATTAAATTAAAAAAAATAAATAAAATTTAAAAAAAAAGGAATTTTTTTTTTAATTAAAAAAAGTTAAATTAAAAAAAAATAAATAAATAAAAATATATTTATGCCGATTCTCTTCATTTGAGGCCCTGTTTATAAAATGATATTGGAACTTCTATGGCTTTTAGTTTTCAAAATTAAAAAAAATTATAATAAATAAAAAAATAAAAAATAAAATAATAAAATTAAATTTAAAAAAAAATTAAAATAAATAGGTAAAATTAAAAAACTTAAAATAAAAGAAAATGAAAAAAAATTAAATTAAAAAAAATAATAAAATTAAATTAATATAAAAAAACAAAACAAAGAAAATAAAAAAAAATGAAAAAAAAATTAAAAACAAAATTGAAAACAACATTTTTAAAAAAATTAAAAAAATATAAATAAACAAAAAAATAATAAAAAATTAAAAAAATTAAATTAAATAAATTAAATTTAAAAAAAATTAAATGAAAAAAAATAAATATAAGAAAAATAAATAAAGAAATAATTAAAAAAAATTAAAATAAATGAAAAAAATTAAAAAAAAATTAAAATAAACGAAAAAATTAAAAAAAAATTAAAAAAATTATAATTAAAAAAAATTTAAATTACAAAAAAATTTAATAAAAAAATAAACATAAAAAAAATAAAAATAAAAATAAAAATAAAAAAAATTAAATAAAAAAAATTAAATTAAAAAAAATAAAAATAAAAAAAAATAATCAAATGTATATAAAAATTTTAAAAAATAAATAAATTAATAAAAAAATAAAATAAATAAAAGAATTTAAAAAAATTAAATAAAAAAAAATAAAAAAAATTGATTTAAAAAAAAAATAGAAAAAAAAGATAAAAATTTATTTATAAAATTAAAAAAAAAATCAAATAAAAATAAATTAAAAAAATTAAATTAAAAAAAATTAAAGTAAAATAAAGAAAAAAATAAATTAAAAAAAAGATAAAAAATTTTAAAAAAATAAATAAATAAATTACAAAAAAATTAAATTAAAAAAAATAAAAAAATTAAAAAAAAAAAGAAATTTTTTTTTAAATTAAAAAAAAATTAAATTAAAAAATTTAAATTAAAAAAAAATAAAATAAAATAATAAATTAAAAAAAAATAAAAAGAAAAAAAAAGATTAATTATTATTTATATAGATTATTTAAAAAAAATTAAAATAAAAAATATTAAATTACAAACAAATTAAAAAAAATTAAATTAAAAATATTTAAAAAAAATAAAAATATATATATATATAAAAAATTTTAAAAAATAAAAAAACTTCAATTAAAAAAAAGAAAAAGAAAAAAAAATTAAATTAAAAAAAATTAAAAAAAATTTAGATATTAGTAAGTTATATTCATCCGTTATTCTAAAATTGAAAAAGAAATAATATATAGGTTTTATCTGCTCAAAACATAACTGTCACAATAACCTTCTCAGTAATTGCCTTCTAAACTTCACCTGAACCAGCCATAGTAATTTAATTTATTAAAACAATTGAAATATAACATAATGTCAGAATAATTATCAATATGATTGTTTGTTTTTAATTTTATTTATTTATTCATTTATTTAAATTGAGAGTTGTTTAGATATAATATTAATATTAAATTATTTAAATAATTTCGAAAATAATATGAAAGATCATAATATACTAAGATCAAAGGTTGACTTATTATTAAATGACTATAGAGGATATGGTTCCCTCTGAATTGGAAAAAAAATTTTAAATGGAATTAAACAACTTATGTGAGGTATCTATGCTTTATTTGGTTATTTGTTGGACAATAGAAATATTTTATATACAGTTTTATTTATTGAATTATTTATATTGTTATAATTATAGAATTTATGCATGTTTTTACAGATGAATGACTTATGGTCAAATTGTTAACCATATAATAAGTATAAAAAAATGAAACAATTAAAGTAGAAGATTGAGAATGGCATTGGCCGAAACGTTTCTCGAAAATAAAGAATACAAATTTTTTTACTGGAAATAGGTTTTTTGTTCTCCTAAAAAAATTTAAATAAAAATAAAAAACAAATAAAAAAATAGAAAAATTAAAAAAAAAAAAGATAAAAATTTAAACGCTGCCCTGTCGTCTGTTGAGGTTGTATCCAAGTGATATGAATGGACCCAAACAGCTTAAGGCGGAATCTTAATAAGTAGTAATAGTGTTTGTTTGTACAATGGTCTTAAAAAAGGCTCCTGTACAAACAATTATCGCATTTCAACACTTCGAGCATAAATCAATAGAATACAAAGTTACCATAGATACCAAACGTATCTCTTCCCGATTAGTCTGGGAATTTAACTTTTAATTTCTATCTATTATGTAAAACAAATAATACAATATTATCCAGAAAGGAACGTAACTAACCACTTTTAGCTAATGTCGATTTTACTACTCATAAAATTTTCATACTGCGGGCTAAATATGAAAATCGTTTCGTAAGAAGTAAACTCAAAAAATTCTCTTAATATTGGTTATTTTCTCTTTCTTTTACTTCTTTAGCTTAAATTGAAAGTTTTATTGTTGTATCTTGTGGTAGTAAAACTACCCGTTGTCTATACTTCTTGGATTTATTCTTATAACGTTCTGTTTTAATGTATTTCTTGTTTGTTTTTTTATATGCACATACAAATTTTGTACAAGGGGGCTTTGGAGGCTTTCATTGGAACAGGAGGGGTTTAAAAGGTTGGGAACCAATGGTCTAGAGCTTTGTGACTCCACTAAGCCATCAAATGCTTCTCGTATCCATCCCTTACAATCCAAAATCCTTAATCCTTTTACTTTGAAACGAATAAAATCCTAATGACCTCAATGCACCATTTGTGGCTTATTTAGCTCTAACTCGTTACTAATCCTTACATGACAATCTTTATTCCCACTCAAACCCGCTAGTTTCTAACTTAACTACCTCTTCGATTTCCGATAATCTTGCGAGACGTGTGTAAAAAAAGGTCTCGGGACCTTCTGAATTTGTTACTTTAGTCTACCAACGGTTTCTTTTCTCTAGTTGTCTTTATCTCATGCCATTATGTATCATTCATTTTATTTTCTTGTTTAATTACAATACAGTAAATTTCAATAAATTAAATAAAACTAAAAAAAATAAAATTACCAACCTTTAGTAAGAGCTAACTAAGACTAAGTTAAATATTCTCCAACTTTTTTCCAAATCTTTCAAACTATATTATTATTTATATTAAATTTATGAAATACGGGTTATGTAACTATAAAGTTAACCAATATGTATCCATAATGTTTCAAATTAACAGTCTTTTAATGATAGGGTTAAAGCCCATCAGATTTTTAACTAAATAACGATTAGCCTATTGGCTAACACATTTTTAGCGATTAAGAACTACCTTTAAAAGTTTTACTCTTTCAAAAGAAGTTTTACTCTTTCATGATCACAAAGTAATAATATTATATTTTTTAATATTCAATAAAATAAAATATAATAATTTTATACATAGTTTCAGTATTACATTCAGTAAAGACACATAGCAACGAATGACAATAAAACGAAGGACAGTAAAATTAGAATATCTATGCCAAACCCTACTAACCTTCTTCAAAATATTATTGAAGGGAAGGTTGCCGGAAAGAGAGGGCAACGAAGAAGAAGAATGTCTGGCTGGGCAATCAGCGTAAATGTTATGGGGTCACTACCATTTAATTGTCTCGATGCTGTGTAGATATTGAATAATAATAATTACGAAATTAATTTTAATATATCACTTACATATTAAATATATACGATACCTAATATTTATTTGAAATACTTGGACTTGGTTGGTGCTCGTTTTTTTCAGTCAATTACGTTTTCTGAGAAGGGGTAATTAAAACTCCTGAAATATTTAGTTTTAGTTTTACTTGGTATTTATGGTTGACAAAGATTTTAATGATAAAAATGTAAATCGCTGAGATTCGATCAATTAAGATATATGAGGAAATATGCTAAAATCCATAGCAGAGTTTGAATATCTACTGCACCAAAATAGCGAAGATGAAATTGAATTATGAATAAATTCAGAACAAAGATTGAGAGCACTTTATTTTCTCAGAAAAAAATAATTTTTCTTAGATTTAGAAACTTAGATTTTCAAAAATAATGCTTATCCTTGATTAAAAGCAAGATCTGTCCATAGACAGTATTTACACCACACAATTTCTGTGGAGAAATAATCATCATAAAATGTAAAAATGAAAAATGTCCGTTTGCTTGGTTGATAAGATATTTCGAGAATTGTTTTGGGTTTGATTTCGAGGATCTGTGTAGAAGGAGGATGTTTGTGAGCAGGCATGTTACTTTATAATTAATCCAGTAACATGTTGACTCAAGTCTTACTACATAAGAAGATAAAATAATATACTTTTTGCCATTGAAGTACTTAACATTTCAGTTACAACTCAACTTAGTAGAGACTAAATTAAATACAGAGGTAAGATAAGCCTTATTGAATAGCAAAATAGGTTACGTAGACTGAGACTGAATGAGCCTAAAGGGACTTCCTGGTCCACACATGACTAATGTGAGTTTGATGGGATTGCACCTGCAGGCTACTAAAGGGGCAGAAGAATCCTTTTCAACTGCATCCTCTTATGTCGTCAAGGAACTCCTCATAAATCCTTCCGCAAGGACTCCTTTCTGCACCTTCTGAATTATGAGACTTAGATTCGTAAACTTTCTACGCTTTCATTTTTCATCTTCTGTTGTCTAAATAGCTATTGCCATTTTCTTCAATCATCACATTGTCTTCACCTTTCTTTATACGACACCCCTTATGTGCCAAGATATTATCCATTATACAAGCAAAATCAAACATAAACTGTATAAAAAAGTAATTAAATAATACAAATATAAGAACACTCATGCGCGCAGTTTTAGGTATATAAGGATAAGAAACGAATCATTATAATTATAAGCAGAGCAGAAGGTCTTAATCAGAACTAACATAGTGATGTTAACTTTTGGTCCCTAAAGTCTAAACATAGGCTACAGGAATTTAAGAGAGTTGCATTTTTGATATATTGTAAGGGCATGTCTGAGTAGTGTAAATCCAAGTTTGCAACCGAAAAAACGGATGGGAAAACTTTTGGTGGCCGAAAAACCTTGAGGAGACTGGGTGGCTTCCCCCCCCTGCATTGTTTTGCCTACTAATACTACCATTATTTTATATAGGTAATTTACAAGTAAATATTTATACTTTACAATAAACAAGCTGTTTTAGATCGATTCGTGGCGTTCAAGATCATTTACTTAAAACACCCACTTTCCCCGATTTTCTTTTTTTTTTCCAATCCTTCATCATCAATCAATCTTTTTACGACTCAACATTGTTCCCACTCAAGCACTCGATAATCCTCCGAGGTGCCTGAAAAAAAGATGGACTTTTAATTTGAATTTTTTAATTGAATACTACCGCTGGATAATTTCTCTACTTATCTTTATGTCATGCTAAAAGTAACTTTAATTCTGATACATGATGCATTAAAGTAATTACATTTCAATAAATTAATTATAAAAAAAGTTTTTTTTAAGGAATACCAAAACATTGAATGCTATCAAATATAAAATTATTAATAGCAACGATGAGAACGGGGTGGCGCAGTGGTTGTGTGCTGAGCTGCCGTGTTGAAGGCCCTGGGGTCAAATTCAGTTCGCTAGAAGACTTATATTTAATCGGTTAGCAGCTAGAAATCCTGGGGCCCACTTGGCCTCTATAAAATGGGTACCCAATACAAGGGAGGAAAATTTGGTGGTTGAGCTTGATCAAGAATAAATGACCTCCCACCACAATCATAGTCCTAGAAATAGTACAGTATCTTCCACGTTCTGAACCCAAGATTCTTCATGGGTTATAATGGTACTGTTTTTTTTTTTTGTTAATAACATTTATTAATGTTACCATATGATTATGGTACACCTGACGTAGAAATTGTATATCCATAGCCTGTCAAGATATAATCTGTATAGTACCCATTTTCCAAATAATACTGCACGATTAAACGTGTACGACCATAATAAATAAGTTGCCAACTTCAATGTCAAAGAAAAAGACAATTAAAGGCCAAGAACGACGTGATAATTATCATGTCACACTTAAAAATAAAAAAGAGTTTCTAAAGACACAGTAATAAAAATCCTAAAGCTGTACTCATAAATAATTTTGACTTACAACCTAAGTCGTAGCTTAGTCTAATTTATGTATAAAAAAGAAAATCAAGTTCAAAATTTCAAAGAACACTTTGCATAAAAAACAATGCCTGCAAACTGGTCATGTTGAGTAAGGCGATTTATTTCGCCACTATGCAATTCTATGTGTAGTAGGAGTTCTTTTGCATAATAAATGCAACCCCTCGCTGTGCCGGGAATGGGAGCTGTCCAAGTCGATATCTCATCTAACATATATTTTGGCTTTCAAATTGCCCATTTAATTTATTCATTGTTTATTTTAATCTAGAAGTCATCTGCTTAAAGCAATAATTCGCGCTTTTCGTTTAAATAATGGAGCATTTGATCCTATTTAGTATTAATTCTTTTATTTTATTTTTATACTAACGGTAATCAGAAAAATAGTGGGTTGAAAAAAACACATTAATATTGCTATGAGAATATTCTAAGCCAGCAGTTCCTTTCGTGACTTAGGCATGGAGATCCCTCACGAAGATCTTTTCATCCTTCTGTAAATATTATCAGGCAAGTTGGCTGTAGACAGAGGGTTGGTATGTCGGTATGGGAGGAAGATCCTTTGAAGAATCTATGGCCCGGTAAGGCACAAGGAAGGCTGGAGAAGAAGAAGAAATAAGGAACTGTACGAGCTGCTCCACTTTATAGATGTTGTGTCCTTTATTAGGCTGGGACCCCTTGGGTGGGCAGGGCATGCTCCATGGATGAGTCCCGATGAAATGCCTAAAAGAGACATGGAAGAGGAATTTAATCGTCCAAGAAGAGTCGGAAGGCCCAATCTCCGGTGGATGGATGGAGTGGTACAAGACGCACGAGACCTTCTTGGAGCCCAAAACCGAGCCGAATGGGGGAGGCTGATAGAGGAGGCCAGGACCCATCGCAGGGTTGTAGCGTCATCTGATAGATAGGTACAATTGATTGATATCGTCACCCGCTTTTTCACTATTTTCCACAAAAAATACTAGTGATCTATGAGTTCCTCAATTCGGCACTTTATTAATTTATTTTTTAAATCAATCTTAAAACTGCTAAACTTCAATATTTATTTGTTTATGGGATACTAGTCGATTAAATTGAAAGAGCACTTACAAAAGTATTGTGATAAAGTTAAAACTTAAATGGTCATTTTTCATGTTGTCATCCCTTTCTCAAATTGAAATTGTCTATTTGAAATGACTTTTGAAATAAAGGGTGTTTATTTACAGTTTCACAAGTTTAAATCATAATAAAACTAAGAAAATAGTTATAATATCAACGAAACTGACTTTATTGGATAAGAAATTTTATGACATTAATGTTTAAATATGATTTCGGCCATGGCCGCCATGGCTGGCGCATACAAGGCGCAAACCTGGAATACCAATTTTCACAAACTTTTTGCAGCATATGCGGCCGCATTTCACCAATAACTCTTCGAATGTTGATTTCCAGGCGTTCAATTGTCCCTGGTTTATCGACGTAAACAAGTGATTTTACATAACCCCAAAGAAAATAATCGAATGGGGTTGAATTTCACGAACTTGGTTACCAATTAATTTGACTATTACGTGAAATTATTCTTTCATCAAAAGTTTCTTTGAGTAAATCAATTGTAGCGCCCGCTGTGTGGCATGTGGCTCCACACTGTTGGAACCACATGCCAGCAAGATTGATGCCAGCAGAGGTACGAAACAATTTCTAGCCATGTCCCTATACCGTTCGTCATTGACAGTAACATTATCATTTTTTATGACATCTGGACCAATGACTAAGCCAGTCCATAAACCTCACTAAACAGTAATTTTCTGTGGGTGTAATGGTGTGTCGACAAAAGTTTGTGGATTATTCTCACTCCTAATGCGAAAATTCTGCTTATTTACGTACCCATTCAACTAAAAATGGGCTTCATCGGAAAACAAAATTTTGAATTGATATTCAATATCAATATTAATTTGTGCTTCAGCCCATTCACCGAATTGACGGTCGTTTGGCTTTAATTCCTGCACAAATTGAATCTTCCATAATCTTTCGTATAATCTTCCATAAAGTGGAAGGACACAACCCCAGTTGCTGAGAACGTCGAGGAATTGATTGCAAATGCTTCCCTGTACATTAGCTTCTTCAGTGCTCACTCTTCGGCGTGTTACTGGATACATATTCAGCCGCTCTGAAGGCCGATTATGTATGCCATAAAATGGACGAAGTGCAAGATAAGTTCGATGAAGACTTCAAGAAGGGTCTTTGGTTTAGTCCATCGTAAAGACTGAACCGTTTCAAGAAGAATGGTTGTGCAAGGAGGTGAATTATCCGAGATCACTCGAAACCGCCTTTGTTCCATTTTTTTGCCATAAAGGGAACTAACATACAGAGGCTGGTTGAGTCCATAGATGTTCTTGACTGTTAATGGATTAAATAATTTATCTGACAGCCATATTTAAACTCAAGATTTTCAGCGTTGCAACTCAGCTTCCTACCATTGGCATCCCCGTTCCCTAAGTACTAATAGTATTGAAAAATATAAACGATGTCTCTATAATCAGGGTTTTAATTATTTCATTAAATTTAAATGTTCGATTAGAAGTTTATTAATCAGTTTAATGGTAACCTATTAATGAAATAGACAAATTTTATAAAAAATTTGGGGGCAAGAAGATTACTTAATTGAATGAAGATTAAATTAGGATATTTCTTTTGCAGTATTTTCGAATTTAGAAGTTATACAAATTCAAAGTTGTAATTCATTCAAGGATCCTTCGTTTCTTACAGGGTTTTTTTTTTTTTTATAAAATCGGTATCTTTTATCCTCAGTAAGAATTTAAGACTTTCATCTTAGTTTTTAAGAGGTTCTCATAAAATACGAAAAAGCAATTTAAAAAAGCAAAATAAAGCTTTTACGCCATCTTCATAAATTGTTAACATCCCCTTAATACAAAACTTTACGATATTGATAGTTGCTGCAAGAAGCTAGAAATAACCTTCCTTAATGCAAGTTAGAAATAGCCTTCTTTAAATAATTTGGTTCTTTATAGCTAAAGTTGAGCTATGAAAGGCACATAACGGCGGTTGCCATGTTGCCGGAAGAACTCCAAATGTATGCTCTTACTAAGAAATATTTATTCAAAGAGCTACAGTTTAGGATTCACTTTAAATTTCAAACTTCTAAAGTTTCTTATGAAAACTATATAATTTACTTGTAACAATTTCAAAGCTTATAAATCGAAAATTCAAACACTCCAATAACTGATAATAAACTAAACGGGACACAGTTTCTTCAATTTAACTACATCTAAGAACTTGAGGAATGATTATTTTATGATAGAAATTTCAATAAGAATAGCAATATTTCAAAAGTATTAACCATCTTGTTTTATTTATTCAGGCAATATTTCAATTATAGGTATTTTCGCGCAATATATGTTTAATTGTCATAGCATTATCGATATTTATGACGAAAAAGATTGCCACTTTGTGCTGCGGTATTTTAAATTCCTAAAACTGCTGTAAGAAGCATAGAAATATTTTTTAAAAAATATCGATATTTTTGGCTCAATGAAAAACAAGAATAAATAAATCGCTTTATTCAAATGAGCAAGTTTTATAATTTGTTTTATTTTATTTTATTGTTATATGGTATAATTTTTTAAAAGAGAAGCGAACCAAGGTGACTAAGATAGCTAAGCACCACCACGGATAGGTGGGAGACCCGGGTTCGATTCCCAGTCCTGGTCATACATTTTCTTTTCAAATAAAATATTTTAAAATATTAAAAAAAAATTAGAGCAAGTATTATTTTGAGAGCTAAAATATCAAACCTAACCAATTATTCTTTTTGTAAGTATAAGAATGCATACAGAAGAGATTTTCTTAAAAATAAAAGTATACAAGTAATATTTAAAAAATAAGGAAACAAAGATAACTTTTGTTATTAGTTACAAAAAAGGATTTAAACAGAAAAATTAATATTAAATTTCAACAAGTATTCAACAGTATTAAAATCTTAGTAGGTACCTTGCTAGAATTCTATGATTGACAATTTTTTTTTTCTGCTTATGGACAAGGGACATAAAAAAATACCAACACTTGTGGAGAAACTATCCATTGATAGCACTCCAATAAAGTTCTATAGTAGAAGGTCTCGAGGCCATCTTCTTTTCAGACGCCTCTGAGGGATCAGGAATATTATGGGAAGCAAGTTGAGAGACTAGCGGATTCAAGTGTGTATGAAGCTTGTCATGGAAGGATAGGTATCTAGTTTGAGCCAAATCAGCAACAATATGGGATATTAAGATTATGATGGATGAGTTTGTTTGTGACATAATAAGGATCATTGAGGATTTTATGAAGGATTTTCGATTGTAAGGATTGGATACGAGATGATTTGGATGGTTTAGTACAGCCCCAAAGCTCAAATCCGTATGTCCAAATAGGTCTGATAACTGTCATGTAAATGAGTCTTTTGTAATTAATTTGGAGCTTTGAACGTTTGTCCAGTAAATGTTGAAGTAGGCCGAAACGTCGAGCAGTTTCTTGTCTTTTCAGTCTTGTATGAGGATTCCAAGTGAGACGTTTGTCGACAGATAGAATCCTAGGTTGAAATTAAAAAAAAAAACATTTTATCATTCTACTTAAAGGTTGCACATTAATTGCTTACTCAAATAATTTCAAACGGTGATTTTATCGCTATTATTTATAATTATAAATATTAATAATACAGCGGAGATTGGTTGGCTGTGGTGAAGGAGGCTGTCATTGTAATAAATAAATAAATGCATTAATAATTAATTATCGTGGATATAAATGCAATGGAAATTGTAAGTATTAAAGCTATTAACTGTACAGAGAAATGCTTTATTTTCAGCAGTGCTGTAAATTTATAATTCGGTTTAGAGCATGTGTAGATATTAAAATTTACAAATAATAAAAATAAGACAAAATGTTTAAAAAAAATTAACGAAAAATGCTATTACTAGAAAATAAGTGGTAGCTGAATGTATAATTGCTCTATCTGTGATAGCATGAATAAGTTTTCGGAAAAGGCCAAAATGTCTAAACCAGAAGTTACACACTATAAATAGCAATTACTGATACGACTGGAGGGCCCCAAGTACTGGACATAACTTTTCACGATATAACTAGAGCTTTGCAAAGATATACTTCTGAGCTAAAGTTCCATTACTAATTTAATTATGAGTTGTATTAAGGGAGCTGGATAACTCAGAGTGTAGTGCGCTGAGTTGATAAGCTGAAGGTTCCGGGTTCCCCAAATAAATTATTTAATATATTAACGACTTTGAAAAGTCAGGCTGTAACTATAGACATAGTATATAACACAGTAAGCCTAATAATCGTAATACTTCAAATTTTCAATTTAATCGTATAATTAAAAGAATTTCAAAAAAGATTTTAGAATTATTATTTGTCTATATAAATACTATAATTAATATTAGAATGTGATTTGATTATTCATTAATAAATAATGTCAAAATTAGAAGTATACCCTTTAGAGATTTATAAAAGAAACCATAGTTAAATAGCAAAAGCATTTTAAGTAGAAAATCTTGAACAATATAAAGAGGGAATATTTCTTAGTTAAAATAGGAATTTTTTAATTGCATTATGCTGAGAGTATTAAAATACAATATTAAAGAAATATTTTAATCATGGACATAAATAAATTTTATAATGAATGAATGATTTTAGTATTTTTTCTAGAATAATTACCTCCACGTTTTTACCAGAATTATGATGATATATTATAATTAATGATTCTTTCATGGCGTATAATTATTTATTTCTGTTCGATGTTGGCATGTAATATAATCAGGTTATTAATCTTGAAATTGGCAAATGATGAATGGCCGTCAACAGTTATTTATGTACAATGAATTTCAAATAAAATTTCTATCGAAATTTCAATTATGGCTTATATATTGTTTGTTTGAGTATTAGAAGATCCAACTTTTATTCATTAATAAGAACAACCAAAAATCCCAATTGTTCCATTATAATGAGATGGATAACTTTAGTAAAACATGTAAATCGTAAAAATATTAGCATATTATGTATCACATAATAAAGTTCAATATTTGTAACATACTATATATAAGAGAGGGTGCACCCTGTTAATGTCACAGAAGCGAGAAGGTTGAGGATATACTTTAAAGTTCTTGTGTTTAGTAATGAGTTCTTATATTTATTGAGAGATCCTTCAAAGTTGGGGGTTTTCCCCTTACCAAATTTTATGTTTGACGTGTCAAGAGCAACTTCATTGAAGCCACTCCACTTCTCCTGAGTTTAGTTAATCCATGATATTCTTGGTCGGCCTCTTCTTCTTCCTGCAGAGCACCAGTGCACGGTCACTTATGGTATTATTTTATCGCGCATACACATAAGGTTGTCAAAACAAATTAATCGCTAGAAAGAATTTTTTTCAAGAATGGTAATTGAAGTACCAATTAAGTATTCGGACTGCCGTTCTCCAGAATTTTGTCTCCGCAACGAATAATATTTCCTTGCTCCCCTTTCTCAATTTCCATGATTCAAAAACATATAGCACTATAGCCAATACAAAAAAAAAAAATTCTTTTGTGGTTTTTAGAGTGGTAGTAATCATCAGTACCGAATTCACCATGTCTTTAGCTATTCTTCCTCGTCTGGTTTTTCGTCCTATATCTCCTTAAGATGTTCCAACTTTTTGAAGATCAGATCCTAGATATTTGTAGTTATTATTTTTAGTTTGTCAATCTTCTAATAGCCCGTCTATGTCAGTATTAAAGTATTCAGGACTTTCGAAATACATCTTAAATCTCAAAAAAAATTTTTATAAATCTGGCTGGTAAACAGCCAAGGGTTACACAGAGACGTAGATGGGGTCTTAAAGGGAGCTCATAGAGATTTGATATTAGACGATATTTCGTGGGCGTTTATTAAAAAAAGATTCCAATATTATCTTTCTTTTTTTTTTTATAAATTTTCGTTTTCTCCAACACTTCTTTATAAGGACGTGTTCCCAACAATTGTTCCGACTCTTACCGACTACTTTCTTTAGGCCTTCAACATCTCCAAACTTTGAAGCACGCTCTGAAATATATCCCTCTATATCATCTGATGCTACTTTAAGTTGATTCTTGCCAAATATTTATGAAGTTCCTTAATGTTGTCTTAATGTGTCTTCTTTGAATACAGACAGTCGAATACATATTACAGTTATTATTATAACACAAAGCTATCTAAAGAAAGGAAGAAGAAGGATTTCGAGAAGAGAAGAATCCAGCAGAAGACTAGATAATGGAGAATTCCTCCTCACACAGCTTAGGTGCGTCTAGAGGATAAAATATGAATATAATAATAAGTAGTGATAAGAAGTTGGCTTAAATCGTGTTCAAGGATTCCATTACATACAAACGTAGCTAATAAAAACGTGTTAAAAATGAAGCGCATTAAATTATGCATTAAACCTTTTTTTAAATTCTACATTTGGTTTATATAATTGATCAGAATCAGCAGTCAAAGAACTCGAGAGAATTTATTTCGAATATAAAAAATCAAATAATTATTTATACTGGTAGATCACTAAATCCTTAGGATGTAAAAAGTTTACTTTTTAAATTTTCACAAATAAGCAGGACTATATAAAATAATACTAATTACCCCATCATCCCGCTTACTTCATGGCTCACTTCTAAGAAATTAATAACTAAATTAGTAATTATTTTACATTCAATCAATTAGTAAAAGTGATTTCAAAATGCTTATCTCAATATTTCATTATACCCGTATACTTTATACATTTCATTTATCAAATTAGATATAAAGTTTCATATAAGTTGCAATATTAATTATAACTATAAAAAAACACTTTTTAAGTACTTTAATGCTTATTTAATGACTTCCTTAAATATCGCATAATATTTTATTATGAATGGTTATATCATATCTTTTCCAATGAAACTAACGTGCCACATAGGTATGGAAGACTTTTTATTACCTAAGACCTTTTAGAAGTAATAAAACATTTAATTACCTTGCCGCATCTATAACTTTGGAGGCATTAAGCTGATTTGCCTAGTCATAATAATAACAACTTTATTGAGGATGGTATCATTCAAAAATATCACTGGTTATCTCAGTAAACCCATAACCACAAAATTTATTAGGGTTCACCAACGTGCAGTTTATTTCAGTCAGTTGACATATGAAGTATCCTCCTGAAGATTGTGAAACGATGAGTATCATCTCTCACTTAATAAAAATAAAAATAAAATCTGCTCTTTAAGATTTGTAAACCGTACCCCGGTGTGGTCTTGTGTCTCCCTCCTCTTCCCTTCTGTAGACAATATTTCCTCGATTCATTATTGTGCCAATTCATCAACTCTCAGCACCTGTCCTATATCTACAGTCTTCTTCAACTTTAATACTCAGTCTAGCGCTAGGAAACAAGATCTCGCCTTTCCGATCTCTGCATTCGTTTACACAGACCAAAGCATTCCAATATTCCTTTCTCGCCCGCTTCACCACAATGTGCAACTCAATACCTCCTAATATTCGCCATTCTTCTTCAATATCCTCATTTATAATCCTACTTTACCAATATTTCCCCACAGATGCTCTCTACTAAGGTTTATTTATTAGTTTGAATGGTATATATTAGCTCAGTAGTATATATTGGTTTCTACTGTTTAGTCCTTTTTGCTTTGTAATGTATTTCTGTATACATTAGATGTTTTGTTTTTTGGCTATAATTTATTTATTTATTTTCTTTATTTGTTTATTATTTTGTCACGAAATGTGCTTTTTTGTTTCGATTTTATTTATTTTTTTAGTCCTTTTGTAAAATATCCTAAGATTTGCCTTAGGAAAGTAAGCCTTCTTGCCAGATGTATATCATGTTTCTTTTTCCGTCCATGTTTTTCAATCTATAAGGACCTATTCCAAGCTTGTAATTACTTTTCCAGTTCTATTATAAAATTATAAACAAATCTAATAAATTATACATACTGTTTTATTTTACGTCTCTGTGAAAATGCATTTACGAATAACAGTTGTAATAAAACAGTTATTTCGTAAATTCATTTAATTTAAAAAAAAAACTATTATTGCTTACAAAAAAGTAGATAATTATAATATAATTAAATATTAATATGTATAAAATTATATTATCTAAATACTTTAAATTAATATTTGAGTTGGGTTCAATGCAGGGGTAGATTTACTTTATGAATTAAAATTAAAGAGTCATTGAAAGTAATAAAGATCTAGTAATTCAAAACCAATAAAAACCCTTAGTCCATACCTGTGTTGTTTCTTCACTTTCTGCAAGCTACTTTTAAATTAATGACTTTAAAGTTTAGCATAATGTCACTCGATAAGAGAAAATTGAAGCGACAGAATAGAAGTTTAATGAAATATCTATTAATCTCTTTGAACCCACCTAAGTCTGATTAAATAGCTACAAGATAATTATATATAATATTATAATTATGTAAGTATTATGAAATATACAAGATTATTACAATATTGTCTATCGAGAATTTTTTCTTTAGTAATCCTCCTCACTACTATTTATATATATATATATATATATATATATATATATATATATATATATATATATATATATATATATATATATATGTTGAAATTTCGAATTCTATATTCCCATTAGTCTTTTGTCTGTAATGGGCAAATCTAAAACCCTCTTTAGATAATTAATGCCGGATATTTCGCAATCGGGCATATCAACGCTATTCGATACGCCGTGGATGTGACGCAGGCTAGGCTCCTCGATCGGATCTGTCCAGATGCTATCTTCTAATTATCTTGAAGGCCCTTCAGCAGTACGGTATCTACTAAGTAATGGACTTCTGGATAGCAGCTCATGGTAGATGTGTTGAGTACAAATGAATATTTTTTTTAAAAAAACCGATAGGATTAGGATCAGGTTATGGGGCGATCAACAGCGGGCTTATTACGCCCTTCCTTTCGAAGTGATAGCTGTGCGGAATGATACTTATTATTACTTGTACAGTAATGTATACAGAATATTATATAATAATAATAGGGAATAATCTTTTTATTAGAGAACTGCATTTTTTTTTCTTAATTTTTTTCCCTCCAATTTTTCTCTTTTTTATATCTTTTATTTAATTTATTTTATTTATTTTTATTTTTTATTATTTTTGTCCTTGCATTTATAATGAGGAGTTATACAACGTTTTCAGTATTCTACGACATTAAATCCACAATCAATAGATTAGATGACCGTCAGATGTTTTATTAATTAACTAGTTATAACGAATAGTTCTAAAACAATATAAATAATAAGTAATACATCTAAGAAAGAATAATTTAGCCAAGCAACAGGATAAATAGTGAGACTAAACAATAATGCTGTAACCTTTCCGAACAAATCTGTTTTACATTAATACAGTAAATTAAATAACAATAAATAACCTCATATATATACACACACACACACACAAAACCTCCCAAACGCATATATGTGTAAGCAGAGTGAAAAATCTGGAAAGGTCTCAGGTTGAAGAAAGACCAGAGAAGGTTGGGCAAAGCTGGACCGAAGAATAGAAAAAAACGTGCCAGAGGACGCATGAAAGAATACTGGCGTTATTATATTATATATTATATTATACAGAGAGATAAAGTTGCAAGGTGATCCGAAGTGGTCAGTACAGGAAAAAAAAATGGAAATTCTCAAGTGAAACCCTAATCGAATTTAATGGAATTATTCATTTTCTCATATTTAATTGTACTAATACGTAGCGTCCTGAGGTAGTAAAAATAAGAGTGTTAAGGCGGCGTCCTACGTTCATAATACGTCCTATGTTAATAATAATATATAAAATAGAGTGACTTAAATTGCAATTTGCCGACCGCACGGGTTGAATTTGCACGTCCACCGCTTCGCGTTCGCGTTCGTTTTGAATGGTCTACGTAGGACGTACGGTAGGAATATGACTCGATGTTAATACTACTATTACCTGCTTACAAAATTATCGCCCGTAAGATATAAATAAAAACTCGTAAGATCACCGATAACACTATCTTCCCACTGACGTAAAGGATGTTATTTAGTATCCACACAGTTAATACAGTTGAAATGCTGTCCAATTATGTGTTTTTTAACTCCTTTATTCTTCCGAGTCCTTTATTATACCAAATAGTCTATAACACCTTACTACCTTACTAATTTATATATTTATATAAAATAAAAACTCATGTTCATTACCTTTTTCATTTTTATTCATTTCATTATTGTTTTTTGTAAGACTGTGGATTCAACTATTTTATCTATTCGGGATCAGTTAAATATTACGTTTATATCAATAATATTTATTTGAACATAAACTTAGTATAATCTGTAACAATGAATCTATCCAGCTTATCTGTTTCTGTTAGTCCCACGGATGTCCTTCATGCTACTCTTGAACGTTAAGCTACTACTAATGGGCAACTGATGTACTTTAATCCCCAGCATTTTAGTCACAACATTGCGAGACCATGGTCACTAATACATTTGCCATATTAGGCAGCTATTTGGATGTGGATGGGGAGCTTTAGAGCTTACATATATTTTTTTTTTTATTTCGAGTTTCCTTTCTCATGAAGGATCACATAAATAATACTAAAATGGTATAGAGAAGGGATTTATCTCCAACTAGAAATTCAAATGACGTTACTTTTGTTGTATATAATCGTGAAAATGTGTAAGGTCGAAGGTCGTGAAATAGAAGTAAAAAGAAGTCAGACATTTATTGAATTACATTCAAAATTAGGGGTATATTATAATTTAAAAAAAAAATAACATTTTCATAAAAACAATTCTTTTCAAACTACCATTTAATATAACAGAATATACTATATGTTTTTTATATATTTACTGTGTATTATGAAAACATTATTCCCTAAGTTACCTTAGTTAATTAAAGTGAAAAAGTTTTAAAATAACGATATATTTTATACATCCACTATCACTTTTTTAAGCTGAATTTAAAAAAAAAAAACTAATGAATTATTCGAGCCATGTAAGCGTCTCCCTACGCAAAGCTTCGTGTCCAGCTGTCAAAATTGACAACGATGAAGTACCTTCCAAAATCTATGTATGTTATCTCGGACAAAAGACTTACATGGAACATACATACACAATTATACAGACAAGAATTGACAAGACGCTACAAACAACTATCACATCTTCTGAACTACACATCATCACCTGACTTACGGAACAAACGACTTATCTATAACAGTAGACAAACTGTTTTTCAGAACTTTGGGGTTCAGCAAAACAAGTCCACTTACACTAGATACTAACAACAAAGTCCAAAATTCATAAAACGATATCATTCCTTTCATGAAACTTTTATTCTCCCTGAAACTCACTTGATTCGAACCTAGGTTCCTCTTAGGCATCTGAAAAGATAACATGGCCACATGGCCTAAGTTTAATTTCTTATTCGAGTACTACCAGTGGGTAGTTTCTCGGCTTGCTTGTAATTCATGCCACTATATTGCATTGTTATAATACAGTTGTAAATTTCAACAAATCAACTAAAAAAATAGACCGTTGGCTCAGTTAAAATACTTTAAAACTAATGTGTAAAATGTTATTGTAATATATATATATATATATATATATATATATATATATATATATATATATATATATATATATTTAAGGGTAATGTTTTAGAAAATGTACTTTACTCTAAAATACATAGTGGCGTAAATATTATTTACATATAAAGATAGTAAAATGAAAGATTTACAAAGCTTCTTTTTCATGAATAAAAAGAAAAAATCTGATTTACGAGTAATCCATAATCTATTTTGAAAAGCAGTCATTTTCTATTGTATAGTTTTGTAAAAACTTTTTATTAAATTTATAACTTATTTTCTTTTTGGAGTAATCAACGCAATGGATTGTATATACTGCAATATATTTATTTTACAATATGTATATACATAAACAAGTTCTATTTTGGAATAGAGAAAATAATTATGGGAAATATGTATATTGACACGGTCTATAATATTTTAAATGCATCGGGTGCTTCTTCTGGTCCTAGCTACCCAGATGGTATAAATACCGAAGTAGAGAAGATTATTTTCGGTTTCAGATTACGCCCTAAGGAAGCTTGCAGTGTAGTCAGCGAAACGTCGGCAAAGAATTTGAATACACGGTCGAAACCAGAATCTTTACTTCGAAAAGTCAGTTGAAACGTTTACTCCTTGATAAAATGATCACTGAAATATACAGATTTCCCATAGTTACATTCTCTTTCCCATACTAAAGTTCACGAAAAAACGAATTAACAGCTAATACTTAAGAGCTATTAGTCAAAAACTAATATAATAATTAGAATATAATAATATAATAACTAGAATAATAATATAGAATGACATAGTGTCATTTTACCAACGCTTTTAGTTATATAGGTATAACCTCGATTTAGTTATTTCATTAACCAGTTTGGATATACGCATTACAAATGTACGGCATCTCTAACAGACTCACTGAAAACCACTACAAACTTTCCAACCAAAAATACTCAAATTTGTCTTAAAAGCAAGTTGGTATGTCAATAACAAAACTCTGCATACTGACGTAAAAAAACTAACGGTTGACGAACATACTTCAAACGCTTTCAAAAAAAGCTACACTGACATTCAAACCCATTAATGGAACAAATAGCCCCAACTTTCATGCCTGACAAGACAATGAGGAGACTCAAAAGAACATGGATGAAGGATCTGTTAACAAAGAAAATTAAATCAAGCCACGGGAGAGGTACCGCTGGGTACTGTTCTACTGTCATTGTTTTATTTCACTGCCAGCCAATCTGCTGATTGTCAATTTTTTTATTTGTGGATAATGTTGTGGATACAAATATAAAGAGAAACAAAGTTTTCATTTTTAATTTGATAAAATAAACCAATTGAATGAACAAACAAAATCCCCTCATTGCTTTATCTTATTTCATCGTCAAATTGAAGATTAGTCTTTCATATTATATTGCAAAATAAAAGGAAGAGGAGATTATTCCAATCCAATGCGAAGCGGGGGTAAGCTGTCACCAGCGGATTAGCTCCAGAACGTGCGAACTGGTTCCAGGCCGGAGGCAACGACCTCTAAGACTGGAATAAGTTTAGCAGTCCTCGCCCTCCTCCGACGGATATAATTATTACTTCACCTTCCTGACAGTTGATACATTGGGGTGAGGTCGAAGGAGTCGAGGATCGGCAAATGAGGGGCTGTCAGGAAGAAGTGGAAGACAATGGACGGCGAGGTATTGACCAGATAATCACGGTGTAGGAGTTTTACTATTTGTGTACCATCCATCAAGACGGGATCGATAGTAAATTAAAATTGATTAATTATTAATCAAGAAGCTGAGTGGTAGAATGCTCAGTTGATATTCTGAAGTTGACAGATAAATTATTTAATATGTTAACAGGTATATATGGATCCAGTAGGACCTTCGGAGTCTCCTGGGACTCACTCAGCTTTTATAAATATGGTACACTAAATTGGGGAAAACCCTAGCGGTTGACCGTGATCTCTGCCAAGCCTCCAATGGTTGAACAACCATTGTTCTAGGCATTAATGTCTCTATCATGTACCGATCACAAGACCCTTCATGGGCTTTTTATTAATTTATAATTTTTGTTTAATTATTTATAATAAATTGAAGATTAATAGCTTATAGAGATAAATAATATGTAAATAAGTTCATTGAGATCGGGTTTGTACCCGCACGAGCTAGTGGATGTGCTCTAACGCACTTACACATAACAGAACAGTACTCTGTTCACTATCACTGACACTTAGGACAAATGCAGTACACACCCCAGGATGAAGAGATGAAATCGCATAAGGTCGACCTAATAGGATTGAGTGAAATAAAGAAAAAAAGAAGAGGACAACACACATTGCCTAATAGATGTACTTTATTGTACTCCTGTGTTGCTGAGGGAGAAAAAGCAAAGGAAGGAATTGCCTTCGAGGAAGAAGTAATGAGATGAACTGTATAGTAGAGTTAATCTTGGGAACCAATCTCATCAAGGATTATCACAATGGATGTAGAATTGCCAGTAGGCAAGGTTACAGCTATACAAGTATATGCACCAGTTGAGGATGCAGGAGCATACGACAAGGACCAATTCTATTCCACAAGCTTTCCGTAGCTGATACAAAAGTCATCAGACCTAGAAAGAAGTTTAGCAAAGCATACAGTCGGATAGATGTTAGCAAGCTGAGGATGGAAACAAACCAGGAAGAATGCAGGTCATTGCTTGAGAGACGGCTCCAGGAAGTAAATGGAGACAGAGAGCTGAATATTCTTTGGAGAGATCTAAAGAAGTGCCTAATCTGCAAGCGAAGTATGTAATACCCAGAAAAAAAGGCCTTCCACCAAGAAACCAAAATGGTGGAATGATGAGGTTAGAAGAGAAGTGAAGCTCAAGAAGGGGCCCTGGAAAACATATAACAGAACAAAATCACACAATCAGTGGGAAGAGTATGTTAGGAACAGAAATGAGGCCAAAAGGGTAGTCAAATCCGAAAAAATGAAGACCCGGGAGGAGTTTGGCCGAGAGCTAGAGCAAAACTATAAGGAAAACATAGGAAGTTGTGACTTATCAACGCTTTGAGAGGAAAGAAGTCAATGCCTGTCAGGAATATTAAGGATGGACAAGGGAGGCTGGTGACCGAGGAAATGGAAGTGCAAGAAGTCTGGAGGAAGTTCTACCAGGAAAAATTTAGCACGGAGGAACGCAGATATAACAACTTTTGGGACCGCCGAAGAAGAGGAAAAATGGATGACGTCTACCCAGATGACATGGATAATGCATTTGAGGAGGATGAGGTGTCATTAGCTGTTGAGAAAATCCAGCTATAAAAAACTCCAGAACAAGATGGTATAGCCCCAGAACTCATTAAATATGGGGGAAATGAAATGCTATAGTGCCTACAAATGCTTTTCCAAAGAGTTTGGTACTCGAAGCAACTACCACAAGATGGGAGATAATATCATAGTCCTTCACACAAGAAGGGCAGCCAAATCGAATGTTGGAACTATAGGCCGATTAGTCTATCCTCAGTCGTATACAAGATAAACATGGGAATATTAGAACAGAGGCTGAAGCACCTAATAGAACAAGATTGGGAAGAGGAGCAGGTTGCTTTCAGACCGGGTAGACAGAACGAGGATCACATATCCTCGCTTAGAATAAAAGTAGAAAAAGTATGGGATCGTGGTGTTAGGGTGTCGTAAGGGTAACAGGGATTGCACCCTAGAACCACCTTTCCCTATTGTACAAAAACTCTGATAGGCTGCTGCCTTAATCTGATCAAACAATTTTCTTTACAGAAAATTATCTGATATATTAACCATTTAAAAATTATATTTGAATTGTAAGATCAAATGAATAAATGGGATGTCAGATAATACCGAACGCTTATTTTTTGAAACCTTACTTGTATTGATAAATAAAGACATAAATCATATTACTTAAAATTAAAACAAAAGAACAATTAATTAAATTAAAATACCATTAATACAATTATTGTTTCCAACAGTGAATAATTAAATAATAAACGAAAATTAAACCTTTTTGATTTGGTACAATATACAATTTAAGCGGCCAAGGCTTCTGCATTAATTGCTTAGATTTAATATTTATTGGAGACAAATAGCCTAGCGGGCTAACTTGTCTAGCGATTGTAGATAAAATTGATTGATTCGTTCTTCTTACTGAAGGCGTACGAACCTTATGGTACAATTTGGAGGAATTAGGGTTCCATATGATTCCTAGAGGTTTTACATACGATTCATGATGAGATGTTATTTCTCTTAAGACTTCTGAAATAGATTCGACTCCACTGTTGGGATTACTGGCCGAGTTATTCAATCCAAAATCCCCCCGCGCGATGACTTTTTGTAATTCTGGAGATATGATAACGTTGTCCTCAGTAGTATTGGATTCAGTAAAAACGTTATCGATGTTCATATTATTCTGCAGAGAACTAACCGCTAAGGGAAAAACTGGTGTTTCATTGTTGATTGTTTGCTTAAGTTCCCGCAAAGCTAAATGGGGAGACTCTTGAACCTTCTCTGAGGGAGTACAACGATAAATTATATTCTGATCCAAAGGATTATCTGGGTGTTTAAAATTATTTTCGATGTCCGATTGTAATGGTGGAATGTTTATTAGTTGGCTATTGATTGAGCCTCTAGAAGCTTGCATAGAATCATCCAACACTATACTTGGTTTCGTAGTAAAGATCACCTGTATAGGTTTATTGTCATACTCATTACCTAGAGATATGTTTGCTCCTTCACAAGATGGAATTTCAGTGGCTTATGCCTCATAAAATGCTTCCTGTGTATGAGAAATGAGGTCGGTAATATGGGCTAATTTTGTCGGTTTGTCCAACCGAACTGCTGCGCATTTAGCTTTGATGGCAGTTAAATAAAATTGCTTCCAAATCTTTTGAATGTTGGAAAGCCTCACTTTAAAGATTATAATTTTAGTGGGATCTGAGATGAGCGATTTCCCAAGAGTTTGGGTATCGATGATGTCTGACGATAAGTCATCGATTAGAACGATTTGTTCTTCAAGAGCTTTTAATTAATTCTTTAAAGTCATTTGAATTCTGTGAAGAAGAAACTCTGAACCAGCAATACCTAGAAAAATGATCAATCAAAATATGCAAATATTTCTTTTTTTTATTTGGAGAAACCTTCCACTGTATCTATGCTCATTAATTCAAATGGTTCCTTTGGCAGACCTAAATTCGATAAGAGACCCATTCTTCTTTTGGTTCGTGCTTTGTTCTTTAAACAAATAATGCATTTATCACAATATTCCATTATCTTTGTATCCATATACTTGAAGTAATAAAATTGCTTAATAGTATCAATCATTTTTTTCGAACCAATATGCCCAAATTTTTTATGTATTCTATCTATTAATTCAGCTGCTAAAATTTCTGAAATGAATATTTTCTTTTTACCATTTTTTAATTTGTATATTATGCCATTATCTCTTCTAATCCTTTTATTTGATCTTAATTCTTCTTCATGAGTCAGTTGGTCGTGTTTTATTTCTTGTAAATAAACAACGTTTGTAACTCTTTTTTATTTTTTGATTTTATCCTCTGTTTCAAAGGTTGCAAGTATCGGATTGCGAGATAATGCATCCGCCTCTATATTTTTTTTCCCTTGTTGATATATAATGTTAAAATTATATTGTGTCAGGTATAAAATGAGATTTCCTAAAGCTTCATCAGGTCTGGACTTTACTTTCAAATTTTCCAATGGCTTGTGATCAGATACTACTGTAAATTCTCTTCCTATTAATAAATGTTGCCAAAATACAATGGCTTCTTTAATTGCCAAACATTCTAAATATATTGGTGCCTTCTTTCTTTGACCATCAGTTAGTTTCTTGGAAAAATAAAATACTGGATGTAAAAAACCATCTTCAGCTTCTTGTTTTAAAATTGCTCCCAGTCCCTCACCGCTTGCATCTGTGTATATATAAATCTTCTTGGTTGGATTGAAAATTGCTAGAACTGGTGGGGAACACATGTAAAGTTTTATTCTATCAAAACATTGTTGGCACTCTTCCGTCCATATAAAATCTGTATCTTTTTTTAGTAAATCAAACAAAGGTCTAAGTCTTTTAGAGCAGTCTTCTATAAATTTGTGATAAAAAATTATTTTACCTAAGAATTGTCTTACATTCTTCTTTTTAGTTGGTACTGGGAAGTGCTTAATTGCTTGTAAATTATCTGTTAACGGTACTATTCTATTCTTTTCTATTATATGACCTAGATATTTCACCGATTTCTGTGCAAACTTACATTTGGTTAATTTCAATTTAATTTTTTCTTTCTTTACAGCCTTGAAGAATTCATTTAGCTGCCTCAGATGTTCTTCAAAAGAGTGTGAAAATAATAATATATCATCAATAAAATTCATAGTAAATGCACTCAAACCATTTCTTCTTATTATGTTTGCTAGAATTCTTTGAAAAATTGCTGGTGAATTTTTAAAACCGAACGGGAGAACATTAAACTGATAATGACCTGTTTCAGTAACAAAAGCTAGTTTTTCTCTATCTTCGATTTCAACTGGTATAGACCAAAATGCAGAGTTTATATCTAATACACTAAAATATGAGCAATCATAGCGTTTGACTAACATATCCTCAATACGTGGGAATGGTTGAGCCTCTGGGACCACTAATTTATTTAGTTGTCGAAAATCTACACATAGCCTTGTTTTACCTTCTCCTTTTTTATATACAAGCGTAACTGGAGCTGCAAAAGGGGAACTTGACTCTGATACCAGACCTGCATTTAATAATTCTAAAACTTGTTTCTCAATTTCTAGCCTATCGGGTAATGAGCATCTATAAGGTCTTAGAGAGATATATTTTTCAACTGTTAGCTTAATATGTGCAGTGCCTGCATCCATTTTTCCAACATCATATTTATCAACCGCAAAACAATCTATATTATCTTCTACTAATTTAGTTATTTCTCTTTGTTCTTCTTTATTGAAGTGATAATCCTCACCTTCACATACATTTACAAAATTCTTAATAAAATCATTTCTCTTTATTTTAACTAATGCAGAACTCTCTTTAGGTACCATATACATAGCCCATCTAACTGTATCATAATTTCTTTGTTTATCGATTCTTTTTAAACTATTACTTTTTTGTATTCTCTGCATAATATTCAAATTTTCATCTTGGATTAGCTTAAAAGTTTGTATAGCATCTAATCCTAGTAAAATTTTTTATTTAAATGTATGACTGTCAATAACATGAAATACCATAACTTGTTGAATCTTTCCTATTTTTAATCTCAACTTTGCCCTTCCGGCTCCTAAAATATGACCAGATAAAGAATTCAATACATCAGATTTTTTTATCAATGTAATTTGTAAGCTATCAATAACATCTTTGTGGATTAATGAAATAGTTTAACCAGAATCGTATAGTGCTTCAAAAACTGTATCTTTTATATTTACATAAATTTTAATTAATTTCTCTGGTATTCTGTCCTTCAAACTAGATAGTCATGCCTCATCTTCATGAACATTCATAATTTGATACATTTCATTTTCATCTTTATCTTTATCACTAATGTTTACACTTTTCTCAGCTTTAATTCTATCTTTATTTCTACAAAATATTTCTGGATGAAATCTGTTAGGATAATTTAATTGTTTACAAATAGTGCAAGGAGTTTTTGTGATTTTTCTAGTTGAAAATATGTGCTGTTTGCTATGGTTTATATCTACATTATCTGTTTTATTTAACTGTTGTTTAAATCGTGGTCTAGAGGGTACCTGAGCAATGTCCAAATTAGCAACTTCTTGAAACAAGTGATCTATAGTTATTATGTCCGTTTTCTTTAATTTATTTTGTACATATAACGGTAGTCCTATGACCATCAAATTTATTAAGCTAACATGGGTCATATCTTTCTCTATATCTAACAGTTATCTCTGCTTAGTAAGCAAATAATCTACTAAACTCCCATGTTACGGCCGCTCTGTTGTAATCATAAAAAACATATGTTCATAGTTGATATTTTGTTGTTTTTTCAAATAGTCTGTATTTTTTATTATTTTTGATTTTCATTAGAAAATAAATGTTTGTAAACAGCTGTTATATACTTTTGTCAGTTTGAGTCAAGCGAACATCGTCCAGTCCCCAGTCTTGTTTTGGATAGCGGCCCGAGCGGTCCATCTGTTTTTTCACAGTTTTTCGTGAAGTCTACTTTTCGATAGCGGCCCGAGTGGTCCATCTGTTTTTCACAGTTATTCGTGAGTCCAGTTTGATTTCGAAAGCGGCCCGAGCGGTCATCTTTATCTTCACCACTATTGCCGTCTTGGCTAGCGTACCTTCAGGACCTACCTTACGGCAGTCAGTGTAATCGTTTTCGTGAGTGCGACCTTGATTGTCCACCTTCAACCATAAATCATCATGGCTTTGTCTTCTTCGACTTCACTCCAGCACATCTAAATCTACAGGGTATTTAGACATTTATTTATTTTAATTGCGCAATTAAATAACCATCATTTAGTTCATTTGAAAAATATCATTTATTTTGTTTAGTAACTTTATTCATTTCACTTAACTGCTTATTTTGATTTAATTTACTTGTTTTGTTCTTTTATATTGTACCAAATCAAAAAGATTTAATTTTCGTTTATTATTTAATTATTCATTGTTGGAAACAATAATTGTATTAATTGTATTTTAATTTAATTAATTGTTCTTTTTGTTTTAATTTTAAGTAATATGATTTATGTCTTTATTTATCAATATAAGGTTTCAAAAAAATAAGCGTTCGGTATTATCTGACATCCCATTTATTCATTTGAACTTACAATTCAAATATAATTTTTAAATGGTTAATATATCAGATAATTTTCTGTAAAGAAAATTGTTTGATCAGATTAAGGCAGCAGCCTATCAGAGTTTTTAGTACATTAGGGAAAGGTGGTTCAAGGGTGCAATCCCTGTTACCCTTACGACGCCCTAACATCCCATGTATATATTTATATTGGATGGCATACCTTACATATGCCCAATTTTTTATGCCAAAAACAGATTTAAATGATTGTACTAATATGTTCCAGTCCTATATTCCTTTTTTCATACTAGACAAGTACCACTCTACAGCTGAATCAGTTAAAAACACTCTCATAACCTCTACTTTATCATCATTAGATAAGCCAAACCGATCACATTCACTAAAGTATTTCTCGAGCCAACCAACCGCATCACCTTCACCATTAAATTTTTCTATGTTAAATTTTTTTTCTGCTTCATGTTTTGGTAATCGTGTGCTTTCCCTCAATTCTTTTTGCAATTGTTGAATTATTGATAATAAATTAGATGTCTCTTGTAGTGGTGTATCAGTCCCAGAGAGTATCTCTTCATCTAAATATGTGTGTTTAAAAACAAAGTTTCCCTCAATATCTAGATATAGAGGTTTTAATGTGGCATCTAAGGTAATAGTAATATTCCTGAAACCCTTTTCTTTCTTAAGAGAACTGTTCTTTATAATACTATTATTAAATAAACTTACATGCTGCTGTTCATTTTGAAATTCAGAAGGAAAAACATACTTAATATCTTCTTCTACTTTCTTAATACTTTTCACCTTCTTTACTCCTTGTTCATTAACAATGTGAAATGTTACCTTCATCATTGTGCTCAAAAATTCAGTTTATGTGATTCTGTATTCTATATATAAAAGGTAATCAAAGTTTAAACAGTTCAATGTCTGAAATTGTATTAAGCAAAACAAAAAATCAGTAACAAATAACAAAAATTAAACTAGAAATACAATTAGAAAAAATAATACCTGAATAAACTGAATTGATGATATTTCATTAAATATCAGAATTAAATGAAGTGAAAATCATATATAAAAAAAAAATAAAAGACTCAATCTTAATAGAACATGTGCTACATTACTTATACTTCACTATCAGCGGTAGGTTACACCAAAGCCTACATTATCACTCCAAAGCTCATAAATTATTTTACATTTATGTATATATATATATATATATATATATATATATATATATATATATATATATATATATATCATATCATAAATCATATATATATATCATAAATTATTTTACATGTGTATATATATATATACATATTATATTATATATATAGTACATATATATAATATATATAATAATAATATATAATAATTATATATAATATAATAATTATATATATATAATATATAATTATATATTAATATAATTGTTATTTGTTTATCAAAGAAGAAACAATTATAAATTATCAGGAAGAATGTCAAGAATTATTAAAATCAAATAATTCTTGTATTAATAATAGCTGAATAATAATAAATTGTCATAAGCCAATATAAAGATTGAGAGATGAAGAAGATCAAATTAAAAAAATCTATTATAGAAATTTCTATTTAAATTTCTTTCATGTATTTTGTGTAAAATAAGGTAAAAACAGATGAAAGAAATGACCTAAAAGCATATCGGTAAAAAGTATTGAAAATAGAAGGATTTGATGGCAAAACAGCGAAAAACAGGTTCTGAGTCTCTGAAGGAAGTATATGGAGTTAATTAAGCCATTTTTGAAGAAGAAAAAATGGGAATTGAAAAAGGAACGTTTTACTTGGGTATCCAATTAAAAAAAATCAATTTCAATAGTTTTTTTAATTAATCTGTATGCGTGCCTATTACTAATAATTTATCCTTTTGCGCTCAGAACAACTGGCAACTCATTATATTTTATACTGAATATAACTATATACATTCCATTAAGAAAATTCATTATATTACAAATTGAACTTGCATCTATTATTTCTTCATTATATTCTCGATTTACGATTTCCAGATTGAAAGAAGTTATCGTTGCAATGATTGTATTGAAAGTGTATAAATAGTGCAAATCTTTTGTGTATTAATCTCCATTCAATTTAGCTCTATAAAAATATACTGAGATAATATAATATATAATTATTATATTAGATATAACTTATTATATTAGATATAAATTATAAATTATTATTATATTAGATATAAATTATTATTATATTAGATATAAATTAAGGATGTAAAACTTAATATAAATAAGTATTTTAATCCAATACAGCACTAATATTTCTTAAAACTATACTTTTAAATTTTAAAGCTGTAGTATAGACAGTAGTTAAAAATTAAAAGCTAAATATTACTACATCAACGTTTCCATAAAATTTCAGGAAGGTAATTGATCTACATCATTGTTTGCAAACACTTTTGAAATTGTTTACTTGTGCTAATAAACAATTTCAGGAAAACATGTGTATTATTAAAAAATTTCTATGGAATAATACAATTCTCTACAATCACATATAAATTTTCACGTCTCCGCAGAATTAATTAAAACAACATCTAAATCCAAAATATTAAGCACGAGGAACATCATTTAAGCCCAGCTATGCTGCTTAGTAAGCAGGTGTAGGATTTGCGACATTAGAATATAAAATTGCCAAAACGTATACCTTTTAATCCGGCTGTATGTAAATGAGAGGTTTGGGAATGGTTATGAACAATCACTAATGTTGTTGCAGCTCTTTGAACCGGTCGATATATCCATTAATTTTTGCTTACTCAACTAAATTCATCCACACCTTATTTGTTCCCCTACAGATCTAATGTTTTTATAAGTAATTACAAATTATGTAAAACTTAGTAATACTAAAATCCTCCTGAAATTTGATAGAAAATAACATATAAAACATAAATCAGAAAATCAACTCCTTAAAGCTGAGTATGACATGTTTTTCTTCTTGAGTTCGTTGAGTAATGCTCGTATTAACTCTTTATAACTTGTGTTTTTCTTATTATTAAGAAAGTTTATAGTAGATAACAATATAATATAAACATAGATAATAGATTTAGTAATACAATAGATTTAGAAAGTATCTTGCATGTTGCGGATGAAATTTACACAATTGTTTTTAAGGCGTGAATAATTTTAATGTCCAGTTCTACAGCAAGAATATATTTTATATATATTGTCGATGTAAGAGACGTTTAGAATGTATAACTCCAAACTTGAAAAACATTTCACCATTTAGTCAAGCAATGGCGTATGTTCCAAGAATCCCATGCTCAGAACCGGACTAAAACCATGAAAAATAATGCGGTAATGTATCGTGTAGAATAAATTACGAAAATAAATGACTAAACATATTCACATTTCATCCTGAAAGCCTCGTGCACAATATACTTGAATATATTATATAGAATATATAATTCAAGCTTAATAGGGTTTACTGCTGAAACCCGTAGTCATGAAAGATGTTCCTAAATCGGTAATACAATTTTAAGTCCAGCGAATGTGTGTTAAAATTTCTGGTGTCTAAATTATTTTCTCAATGAAAAAAAAATTGTTTCTTCTTTTATTCTCAACCTTTTACAATTAAGTAGTTTGAATTTTTCGCTTCTTTGATAATTTCGACCGTGAAAAATTCTTGAAATGAAGTTTGATATCCTCCTTCAAAACATCAATCTCATAACCTATTTTTCCAATAGAGGTATTTGAAAGTTCCATGTGAATTAAAAAATAATTTGGATACTTGTAAAGCAAAGAATTCCTATCGTAATGCTGATATTGAAATATTTTATGAGCCTTTAAAAAATTAAAAGCTCAATGTTTGTTTTTTATTTTAACTTATATCATTATGCCTATAAAAATTCAAGTTCAAACATGATACAACTCAAAATATGACTTTATTAATTTATAGAATATCGGATAGGTTGTCTCTGATAGCTTCTACCTGTATGATTGTTATTGAAGGCTGCTACCAATAACAGTAAAAAAAAAAATGCCAATTTTTGAGTTATGCCATTCTTTTGAAAGAGCGACATAACTTACGACATAATGATAATACAAGTATATACAACTTCCTCTTGGTCACATGAAAACGTACCTTCAACATGAACGTTTTTGAGACATGTATGGTATGCAACACTATTTTTCATGCTCTATTCTCTGGGCAAAAGATGTTTTTGTACAATCAGTTACGCTATATCATTAGCATTACCTAGATATAACTTTTTTTAATAACTGTTTTCACCCATAAATTACTATAAATTTGATTTCTGAAAAGTTGATATATGTACCTTATATGTATGTGCGTGTATGTAGTTTGATACATACCCATAAGATTAGAAATAGTACCTACTACACGATGCTATATCAAGGAACAAACAGCCGCTTCTTTGTGTGCCCAAATGTTCACTGAAGCGACTAACAAGTGCCAGCAGGTAAAATGTATTCATCTTTTGCGGGATCTCTTTAGATGATGCATCGCATGAAAAAAAAAAAACTTGGTTGATGTTACCTTTTTTTTTTTTTACTTTGATACAATAAAAAACAGTGTTTCAGTTTCGTATCCTATCATGGGATTAGTTTCAGGAAATTCCAATCAAAACTTTTTTTACTTTTGGTTTCAAAAGGTATAAAATTAATCCTTTGAAGCGGACAGCTACATATGTCAGTTATTATTTAATTAGCACCGAGATTCGTTTCCTTTTCAAGTAGGCAGAATACATATACATATTTAAAGAGGAAAAATATGATAAAATGATAAAACATTAATAACCTGAAAAAGAAATGTATATTTATAAATGATTCTTGTTAATACAAGTCTCAATATCACCCTCTCCCACAAAAATATATATATATTTTTTATTCTTCAAAAGAAAGTATTAAGAAAAGATCAATAATTGAGATGAATAATTAATTCATGTTTTAAAGTTTTAATTTATATTTTAATAATGTACACATTTTATGTTAAAAATTGTAGTAATGAATGTTCCATCTCACCAATAACTTTACGTATCGATGATAAATAAAATCTTAACTATTTATGATAATTAAAATATACATTTAATTCATTAAGAAATACATTTTATGTTAAAAAGTGTTATAATGTTCGTTTTATTCGGTCAATAACCTTTCTGCACCACTACATCCACTACAACCCGTCATGGGTCTGGGGTTCAGTACGCGGTAGAGACTGTACTGGTTCTAGGACAATGGTTGTGCAGGGAAGTGATTTGTCCTCGATCACCCTTAACCGCCAGATTCCCCCCCTTATTTTGGATATGGTCTTTATAGAGCCTGGGTGAGCCCCAGGAGTGTCGTAGATCACATATAGCCAATCTCCGCTAAAAGTTTAAATAAATGTCTTGCCAGCTGCGGGATTTGAACCTAGGATCTTCGCCATAGCAACTCAGTTCTCTAACAATGAGCGACTCCACTCCCTGGCCGATAACTATATTTATTAATAATAATTAACATCTCATTTATAGATATACAGCTGTAAATTACACTGAATAAATTATTTTAAAAAATTAAAATCTATAGATGGTAATTAAAATGGGACATAACTAACAAACTTATTTTTTTTAAGCAGCGTTTCTTATAAACAATTATTTTCATTTAACGGTTTTAAAATCTCTTGTGTACTATTTATTTATTTAAATATTTTATTATAAATTTATGTTTACAACAATATCATATAAACAGTTTTAAGCATTATTAGTTAACATAAAATGCACTTTTAATTTATTAGAATTTAATAAACGCGATTCACTTGTTTTATAATTCCATAAATGAACTTCATATTATAAACAATGACTTAGAGCCATTAGTCATTTGAATGCATCCGCTATATTTCAGAGTGTTCGATAGAAAATAACGTGATTCTGGTGTTTCACCAAGAACCAAAGAATGCAATGGCTCTGGTAGCAAGGGCAATGGTGGTAATTTAACCTTGCCACTGAGACAGCACAATCCAGGCGTTTCTCCAGCGAACTTCAATGCCCCACAATGTTTGCACACAACCTCCATTGGACCAATTTGAACGGAAGGATGCGAGCTGTCGTCAATTGTGCAATCGTAATGAAATGCTGCTCGATTCAATTCAACACTTGAAGAACTTCTTACGCGTTTATTTCGATTTTCACGTTGTTGAGTTGTTTGATTTGCTCGATGATTTCTCATTGTCAACTGAGCCGTTTCATTTGCCATCTATTTTTCTTCTTATGTTTGTGATGCACAAAGTCGGGTCATACTAACACGGCGCTGTTCTCGTGCGATTTCTTGTTCAATATTCAATTGATTGGCCATGTTCCGAACTGACTTGCATGACGGGTTCGATGCGAAAGATTAGATCTTCTGGCTAGCGGCATTGTGAATAACACTAAAAAATGAATGTCACAAAAGCAATTATCGATACATAAATAAATAAATATAAATGTCATAACCTCACAAATAAACATTGATGAAAACAGTGCTCAAATATCATAACCTAACAAAATAAACATATTTGCTGGCTACTTAACGTTTGAAAATAGAATTCCACATCAAAATGATAAATCAGAATGAAATGAACAGCGAATTCGAATTGACAATCCGAAATTAATGTTTGTATTGATTGTCGATATGTTTATCGAAGCGAGTTTAATATTTGCTTTATAATGTATAGCAAGGAACTAATGTATAGGCTAATTTGAATTATTAAACATATACCTAATAAGGATCCAAAATTTTATCATAATGAAATTGAAGATGGAGATGGTAAATCAGTTAAAGATCTATAAATAATTATAAATAGAGGATGCGTTTTTCGTATAGGTTTATTCATATTTTAATTTTTTATTCGTAATATGGCCATACGCCTAATAAAACCTAATTGTAAATGATTTTTTATTCTTCATTAGTTTTTGCAATATTAGAAACTACAAATATTGTAAATGATAAATAAATAATTATTATTGCTGTTAACTGGGAAGTTATATTGAAAATTTTAATTATTCTTAGGCAATAACAAAGAACGTAACCATTCAGAACGTGCACTTCATCAAACTGATAAAATTTCAAAACAATGTATTAAATGCAACATCTGAAACTACAGTGCAATAACAAAGAACATAACTATTCACAATGTGCACTTCATCAAACCGATAAATCGTTTCAAAACAATGAATTAAATGCAATAATTGAAATTACGATTAATGTAAATAATAAATAAATAATTACCACACAGAATTATCAAACAGAATAATGTGCGATGAAAAAAATGCAAATGTATCAGCTTTCAAAAGTTAATGCCTTAGTTCACAAATGTGTTAAGTGCAAATTTTTCGAAAATGGGTTTTGTTATATAAATGATATTGTAAAGTTTTGATCAGGAAGTCACAGATCATATAATGATATAAAATTAATAGAGAAGCTGTGAAGGTTAAAAAAATATATATAAATATAACTCAAGAAAGCCTGGACCGATTTCGATTTTTCTTGGTTATTCTTCTTTTTTGGCCGAAGTCCAGTCCTAAATGGTTCGAATCATCGAAATAGGTCCAGGCGTTCTTGAGTTATTAGGTCAGTAACTAACGCCACTCTCTTTTATATATATAGATTTCAAGATATTTCATGATAAGATCTAAAATGCTGTTTTTAAAATACACAACAAGATTTATCTTTTAGTTCTTAAGATAGGCTGAGGTTTCTTAAAATTATAGTTCAAAGTTGGCTGTTTACTATGAATTCTTTTATATTTACAACTATCAAAATTTTAGAACTATATTAAAAAAATTACTTACTTAATTTTATTTTTTGTTATTAATAAAAATAACTAATATAATAGAAATATTTATTTTTTATATAAAAAAATAATTTATTTTAAATTATTTTTTTATAATTACATAAGTTAACAAGATCCGAATTAAAGTAATGTTCAATGAACATTCTCCCCCTTGTATACATCCCTAAATTGCGAGAACACGGGGATATGGGATCGGTGAAGAGAATGGATTTGTCTGGCCGTGGAACGAGCCTATAACACGAGCATATAAAAAAGAGTGGCGTTAGTTACTGACCTAATAACTCAAGAACGCCTGGACCTATTTCGATGATTCGAATTATTTAGGACTGGTCTTCGGCCAATAAAGAAGAATAACCAAGAAAAACCGAAATCGGTCCAGGCTTTCTTGAGTTATATTTATATATATTTTTTTAACCTTCACAGCTTCTCTATTAATTTTATATCAACATATGATCTGTGACTAGCTCAGTTGGGAGAGCACCACGACGGATATTTTGGAGACCCTGCTTCGAATCCCGGCCCAGGACAAATCTTTTCTCATCAAAATAAAACATTTTAGGAAAATAACGTGTTTTTTTCGATAGATAAGTTGATAAGTGAGCAAGCAAACAGAAAGCTTCGGTGATAGGTACAGTTAAACTAAAGTTAATTTGCAAATAGTTCAGAATTTTATCAAATTGCTACTTTGAACTGCTGAGAAGATTAGTAGGTTGGTTAATAACACAGATTATTTTATTGATTGTTCAGCGATTATTGAAGGCATCCCATATCAAACGTAAGAAATATAAAATGGCAATCTCTTATGTAACAATTGTCAAAAGTTCAGTAAAATAAAATAAAATAACCTAACTGATGTTGCATTAGTGATGAAATGTTGAGAATTTAAATTAAAATGTATTTAATTGTACCTACACATAACGGATTTGTCACAAAACCAGTTCTCTGGCCTAAAAAAATTTTTTTTTCAGTGAACTACTAGGTGTAAACTTGGAGCATCCGACTTTGAATTTTTTGGCTAATTCTTGGTGAACAATTTTTTCCATAGTATTATGTCTCAGCAAGTATTCTTTTACAGCAAGAACTTGAAACCCGGATGTGATATGCTGAATTGATTATATGGCTATTTTACACAGTCGACGCATATCAGGCAATCACCTGGTCTTAAATGGCTAGAACAAAACCTTCTGATTCAGGAAGTAATGTGGCTCTATGCAGCCACATTAATGAATGGAGTTCTTTAGTCCTCCGCGAGGAAATCTTATCACTTCGTAAGCTTAGAGCAGTCTATCTTGTCGTCCAGTGTCACAACTATTACTATTATTTCTTAATTACATTGTGTTATTTATCGCATAATAGTGTTATTTATTTTAAGCATAATTAATCTTTCAACGAAGATAGTAGTCTTGATTTGTTGAAAGCTGTTTGGCAAATAGACTAAAGATGAAGTTTGATAAAGTTTGCCTTCAATTATTCCTCGCAGGTTTCCTTCAGTTAGTGCTAACGGAATCAAGGCTCATGGTTATTTATTAGCAGGCCATGATTATACAAAGCTGATATCATCGCTGTTCCCGGTGCCTTGTCAACCAGCTCTCTGTTCTACCGAGTCAGAATCAATAATAAATAACGTTAGTTATCCCTGAAGGAGAGAATTGTGAAGTATTATATTCACAGAAAACAATATTTTATTTAAACAATAAAGTCTTTATTTATTCTGGAACAAGTCCCTTTAGAATAACAATACAGGATTCTATACAGGGTATTATTATGTCTTAGAGTATAATGTGATTACATTTAATAAATTAATACAAACAAAAATTAACAAATGAGAAAGAATTAATGAAAAACCATCGGGAATTACCTCCAGTGATAACACTTAAAGAATAAAAAAAAAAGAACAGAGTCCAAGAAATAAACATAACATGGAAATAAGATAACAATAATTATAAAGAGAGAGAACCAATAGATAACAACATTTATACAAATTACAATGTCAATTAGCAAAAAATAAAGCAAATAATGAAACAAAAATACAAACAATATCAACTAAGACATCTTGTTTTATCATTAGTGTTGTTAATGGATGTTAAGGAACCAAGACAGTTTAATAATACTTGTAAGATTTTAATTAGATTCATGTTGAGGTAAATAGTTTAAGAAAAATAATTGTATTTTCTTCTGCACATTAAATAAGTTAACTTTTCAACTTCAAAAGACCATATCTACAGCCACGGTGAATTTGAAAAGTTGAAATTAAAAGTTGTTAAGTCAAATTTTCTCCGAAATGGTTTTATTGTACTGAGGGCAGCTGAATCATGCGTGTCATTCTCTTTGTTTTTTACTTGAAATAGAGTTACAATATAAATATCTACGTAGTTGAAAAAAAGTAAATATTTTAAGTTGTTAACTACAGTGAGAAGAATCATAAATAAATACTTCAGCTTAATGAGAATTATCTGCAGCCTCGGTGAATGAGTGGTTAAGTCAAATTTTCGTCAAAAAGCTTTTATTTCCAAAGGCTGCTGAATCGTGTCATTCTCGTAGTTTTGGGCTTAAAATGGAGTTATATTATAATCCTTTATGTAGTTTTAAAGAAATGTTGGATATTTTCCTGAACACATTTTGTTACAGTCTGAAAAGTCATAATTTTCAACTTAATGAGAGTACATCTACAACCCCGGTGATTCCTTAAATTATGAGATTCCTTAGGAAGATAGAGGGGAAAACAAGACTAGACCGAATTCGCAACTCGATCATTAGATCAAGCCTCGGAGTGGAGCCTGTAGAAAAAAGTCATTGAAGAAAACAGTCTAAGATGGTTTGGACATGTTTTAAGAATGAAAAACAACAGGCTGGCCAAGGTGACATACGAGGCTAAGGTTGAAGGAAGAAGGTCCAGAGGAAGACCCCGACTTACCTGGGAAGATGGTGTTGAGGAAAGCTTCGCAAAGAGAAGCCTGCAGTGGAACAGAAGGAGAGAAATGGTAGAGGTTTGTACGGAGTGCGGGAGCGGTAGAGAGGATGGATTGTGATGATGCTAAAATTATGAAAAGTTCCAAAAACTACATATTTTAATAAAACCATTTAAAAGTAAACCTTTTATTAGCTCGATGATAATACGCTATTAAAAGCAAAAATAATTATTTACACTGTATTAATTACTTAATTTACTTTCTTAATAATTATTATTTTATTTTTATTTAATTTCTCGTGCCACCGTCGTATATCACTTCTCTATATACTGTGATACCTTTATATTTGTTTTTTTAATATTTAATTAATATCCATCGGTCTGCTCTTTGAGATCTGCTGAGTCTCCTGGGACTCATCGTACTCCTATAAACTTCATATTTTCCCCTCTAGATTAGGGAACAAATCCTGATGATTGTAATAACCCCTTTGTACAGCCGTAGACATGGAAAAAGAACAGTCCCTATCATGTAATGAACCCTAGACCCCTTCAAGGGTTACAGTAATGCATTTTTAATTGTTTTAACCTTCACGTCTTTGAAAATATTCTTAAAAATTCACTGTAATATCTCATCTTGTCTAGAATAAAGTATTTCATCTCATATCTTTACTGTTTGATGTCTATAAATGTTTTAAATCTTTGAACTCGTTTTCCTTTGAGCTATGAACGCATCTATATACTCGTTGCAGGGTAAATTAAATCCTTTACAGACACTCATATCTCATGTTGCATCGTTTGAGGCTTACGTGGACTTTGTGGAACAGACAGCTCTTATGAAACCGACAGTCTTATTTCCATTGCACACAAGAATGTCCTTGTCCAACAGCAGGAGATCATGACTAAAACGTAAAATTACATGTTCCATCCCTTTAGCAGGCTTTCCAAACCAGATCCACTGGTCTTCTTATTGAAAAAAAAATGATTTTGCAATATCTTTTTTAAGTCTTTTGAAATAAAGTATAGAAAACTGCAGCCTTGTCCTGGAATTCGAAGGTAATTACCAGACCAAAGTATATTGAAATTATATCGATGGTCATCTAGATCTCCTGGGAAGTTTCCATTGTTACGGGATTAAAATCTCAGATTTGCGTTGGGGTGCAAATTAATATAGATCGAGATCATCTAACTCAATTTTTTTTATGCCCGTCATCTGGACTGTTAAATCATAAGTCTAGTAATCAGAAGTATAAGTTGGATCTCCTTCTAGAAGGAATGTCATGGTGGTTTTGGTTCTTTTTTCGGATAAGACAAGATTGAAGCCTTTGTGCTTCATCCATGATCCTAACGTTGCAGATTGGGCAGGTCTTGCTGCCCTTTACCCATTGCTATCCAAGCGAGACTGCAAATGTTCATGCCCTGTGAATGTGTTAGATCGTATTGAAGTGTAAGTTGTATTCGTATTTCTTCCCACCGACCTATGGTTTTAGTCTGTCTAGCATATCGATTTTAAAACCTGCATTTATCATAATTCCATAATTCGTACAGATTTGTAAGGGGTATAGATGGATCTGGTCGAGACATAAGAAAATATTTCTTTGCTAACACATCAGCCGCATCACTTCCGGCAATGTCACAAAGACTAGGTGTCCAATAGAAGACACCAAATTGAGCGTTTATAAGTCTACATTTCTCCCCATATTGTCTTACTCTTCCGAATCTTGTTCACTAACCACCAGGTATGATAGTGAGATCCAAGCCTCGATGATGAGATTGTTTAGACGAGACTGCATTCGTAATTCAGCCATTAGATCAAAAATAGGGGTGAAACAAACAAAGTTGTTAAGGAAAACCGTTTAAGATGGTTGGACATTCTTCTTCAGAATGGAAAACAATAGGCTGGCCAAAATAACATACCAGGTTAGTAGGTTGATAGTATAAGGAAAATCCCAACATATCTGGGATGAAGTAGAATGCTATGCGAAGAGAAATCTAGAATGGGACCGAGGAAGAGGGGAACGTACTGTGCGGTCCGGGCTGTGAGAGAGGAAACCTCATATTACATGAGCGGCAGCGAGAATGATTATGATGATATAAAATGGCTCAAAAAACATAATGAATGTAAAGATGTTTGTTTTTCGGCCTACTCTAAATGCCCACCAACTTCTAAAAGCCAGGATCCAATTATACTCCTCCCTCCCCAATCCACCATATGGCGGATCTGATTTCTATAAAACGTCAACAGACCAATCATTCTCCAATCTGGTTTGATCATGATGTCATTGTCTGACACCAATTTGAAATCTTTGCTTCTATTATCATCGATAATCTCTTATTATTGAGTAGTTGGTAAAAAGAGGAAAAATATAAACTTAATAATGTGCTGTTATTTGTTTTGATTCTTTTTTCCCTTGAGTTTAATCTAGCATTTTTTTCCAGATGGCTTTACTTAATGCGTTGAATATTAAGTTGGCCATGTCATACTAACTTATGCACTTCCAAACTACGACTACAATTTACCAATTAATACACTTGTATTTAAAACGAATAATAAAATATATTTCGATCCATATTGTATGAGTTGTCGCTTTTATGATAAATGTGTGGGGAGTAGGGGAAGGTGTTGGAGGAAGGTACCGGTCTAAATTGTATGAATATATTCCTAACTTGTAAAAATATGTAAATATATTCAGGAGTAACAAAGCAAGCAGTCAACCAGAAATCAGTCGTTTTTAGTTCGATTTTAACAAACTGTAGGTGGAACTGTTCCCCACAACTTCTCTACCTACATTATCTTCTAACTAAATTATTCAAAATGAATAAGGGTTTATACTGGTGCTTTATATATTAATGTAAAAATAATCATTAAACTACGAGCATTAACAAACAAGGTTCCGAAACCCAGATTTCCAACATCACGCACATCCGTGAGATTTTTATTAAGGGTATCAACTTTTTAGAGGCTAGGTGGGCCCGATGAACACCTCTGGATCGACAGTATTTACACATGTGTTACCAGAATACATAATAAATAAGTTATCAGAATACATAATAAATAAGTTTCAAACTCGAGAGCTTGAGATCAGTATACTTGCTGACACCACCATACTTACTGAGCTACTTCAACCACCTTTACTAATAGGTATAACTCATTCTTTATCGTGTGTCTCATTTCAACCAACATTTCATGCTAGAATTAGGTTCGCATCCTTAAGGTACCCGAAGTATCTTTAAAAGGGCAGTACTAGATAAAAATAAAAGGGCAGTACAAAAATAAAAAAAGATATAACTGGAATGATTAAAGAGTGATATGCTGGGAAGGAAGAAGGATTGGCGTAGATGAAAGAGAAAAATGCATCAATCTATAATTATAGGGAAACCACACCAAAGAGATTTAAAGTACTGAGAGTTCTTTTTTGTACCACATTCTCCTTCATCTTTGTTCTTATTCATCTCCTAGAAAACTGGATGATTTTCATTGACGAAGGTTGAAACAGGATAATAACTCTCCATATTCTGTTCTAATTGATTATAATCAATTAGAACTTATGCAACAATGAATTTGTTTCGGGCTTAAAAATACCCAGTTATTATGTATTTTCACCCCCTGAGTTCAAAAATCACCTCGAAAATGACCAATTAGCACAGAGCAATTAGCAAAACCGCATAGACTGAGTCAAGCGGAATTGAGTGATCTCATTCGAGACCTTGATTTGTCAAAGGATAAGGCAGAACTTCTAGGCTCAAGACTACAGCAGTGGAATCTTCTCCAGCATGACGTCAGGGTATCACAGTATAGACAGCGTTCGAAGGATCTCCTTCCTTTTTTTGAAAAGAAAAACAACCTTGTAGTATGCAGCAACGTTAATGGCTTGATGAAATCTTTGAATTTGAACGATGATCCTACTGAATGGAGGCTATTCATAGATTCGTCGAAGCTTAGTTTGAAAGCTGTATTACTTCACAACGGTAACCGTCTTCCTTCTATTCCTGTTGGACATGCAGTTCACATGAAAGAGACTTATGAAAACATGAAAGCCCTCCTCCACTCAATCAAATATGCTGAACACAAGTGGAAAATCTGTGGTGATATAAAGGTCATCGCTGTACTTTTAGGAATGCAACCGGGGTATACTAAATACTGCTGCTTTTTATGTATGTGGGGCAGTAGGGATAGGAAATCACATTACATTCAAACAGACTGGCCTGCAAGAAATCTTGGCTCTAGTGAAAAAAATGTTGTTGCCCTGCCTCTCGTCGACCCGAAAGATATATTTCTTCCACCACTACATATAAAACTCGGTTTGATGAAAAACTTTGTCAAAGGCATGAACAAAGAAGGAGAGGCCTTTAGATATTTGAGGGGAAAATTTGCTTTCCTAAGTGATGCAAAAGTTAAGGAAGGTGTTTTTGTTGGGCCACAAATTCGGGAGCTTCTGAAGGATCCTGCGTTTGACAGAGTTTTGGAGGGGAAATAAAAGGAAGCTTGGAATGCGTTCAAGGGAGTTGTTAAAGGTTTTTTGGGGAACAAAAGAGAAGATAACTATGTTCAGTTGGTGAGGATACTTCTACAAAAATATCATAAACTTGGATGCAACATGTCTCTCAAAATTCATTTCCTCCACTCTCATCTAGACTTTTTCCCTCCTAGCTGTGGTGCGGTCAGTGATGAACACGGTGAGAGATTCCATCAGGATATTTCTGTAATGGAACAAAGATATAAGGGCCGTTGGAATGAATCAATGCTTGCAGATTACTGTTGGTGCGTGTGTAGGGATGCTCCAGAACTCACGTACAAAAGACAGGCCAAAAGAAAAATGAAATCCACATGATGGTAATAACATCCAACCTGCCAAGTATTCTGCCATTAATTTTCAACTCCAAATTAATTTATAATGTTGATAAACTTATGGTTTAAAATTTACTGATTTGCCTCAATTTGTTAACGTTATATATTTTGACCCATGGTAGAAACTAGAACTTTCTCAACCCAAAATTAGTAAGATTTGACTCATGAAGTGAAGGAAACATTACAAAAATATTTTTTTGTTGGACAGTGTTATGTGCCATTTTACTTAAGTTGTTTTAAAACGCTATTAATTAGAGTGTGATAAATTGTGAACTATACTGACTTGAGATTGCAAAACAAGCATTCCCGGATGACCTAGCCGTTATTATATTTTTTTAAATGACATTTCCTTTTATATCTTGTTTGCTACCTTGGAAGACTTTGACATTTATTAATTAAAAAATGAGTAACGGAAATTATAAATGTTTATTATTTATTATTTTTCAAAATTGTAAATGATAATCAAAACTGACAGCTTAGCCAATTTCTTGGTAACGTCATTATATTTGTAAAAAAATGTTTTTGTATTGGTATGACCCAGGTTTCTTTTTCGTTTAAATGTACCCTTCCTATTATTGTCAAAATAGTTGATACTAAATGAAAGAGTTCATTGAAATCAGTCTTGATTGCCGTGAACAAAATTAGACATGCTAGTGAATATAACTTACTATTTATTGTTTTTCGATGTTTCGGACTAGTTAAGGATCATCCATGACTGAGCAAAAAAACATTATACAGTAGCCAAGACGGTTATACGACAGTTAATAAACAAATTCTACAGTCGAATGTAGTGAACCTTCATAGATTATAATAGTTCAGATTTTTTTTCATCAACTTTTTATTTTTATTGTTTTTTTAATATTATCTTATTAGTCTATTTAATTGTATTGGCCTTACCCCGACAAATTCCTACATTACCTACTCCAATCAGCTCGATCGGAAACCCAGTCGATCTACGAGCCAGCGATTGTCATCTCCTCGACTCCTTTCAGACATGACCTTAGAAGCGCGGATGTGCCTACTCGCGTGTTTCGCAAACTCAGCTGAGATAGCACTAACGGCTCGGGTTTAGACAATGAGGACTAGATAACGATCACCTGATTGAGATCTTATCACTACCTCATTGCAGCTGTTGGCACTCTAATGTAAACAGTGGCAGCCTCTTCGTATCACTGATATTAAGATCATACACGATTATTTTTTCGTGATTTTTTTTAAAACCATAAGTGGATTGAATGAATATATCACACTAATCATTATTAAAAGTCTTATTATATTTAGTAAAATTTGTTGTTTTTTGTTTTTATGTAATCCAAATATAATTTAAAAAGATACATATTTTGGATATTTTTTTCTTTCCTTGCTTCACTCTGAAATGTACCTTTGAATTTATAATTATTGAATAATATATAAAACTTATTTATGAAAGCACATTCTTACAGCTCAACTTCTGAAGAATTTGTAAAATTATAAATCCTAAAATAACTTATAATTTTTAATATTTAATTGTATTGTATATTCTTCTATACGATAGGCAATAAGCTATAAGTTTTTATCTCTCATTTATGATCATTCCGGGAACCAAAGCCTCCCTGCACTTACAAACAATAGGGTTACTGTATAATGAATCCAAGACCCTTCGAGGTTAAAGAAATACAATTTATTACCTTTTTTTATGAATGATAATGTCAACAACGATATATATTGAAGTTTCAGTCATTAATTATCAAACTTTTGGATAAGCCCTGTTAGATTTTTATTTCTTAAAGATTTAAGAATTATAATGTTAATAATTAACTATCGTTAGAGTTTATATCATTTTTTGTATCTCGAGTTGAGGGTTTTATTGGTTTGTTTGTTTGTTCATTTAACGTCACTTTTTGCTGATATGACTAATCGGACGATACTACATTGGGAGCTCTAAATTTTGCATATCCAGGTTTAATTAGGATAGGGATTTTTAACGAGTACCTGACATCGTACAGGCTCGGGACCCCCGTTTAACGTCCCTTCCGAAGGACGGCGTAACTAACGATTTTTTACTCCCTTTAAAAAATCCTAGGGCCACCTGCCGGGCTACGAACCCGCGATCTTGGGCTTAGTAGTTTGTTACACTAACCACTAGACCACAGGTGACCTTGGGTTTTATTGGTATATCGTACATATTTTTAGAATTTTAATTAGAAGAAGAACATGTCGGAGTGTAGGTTAAAATTAATTTTGAAATATTAAAAACTAGGTATATATTTATTAGAAACCTATGTTTTGACCAACGGTACAGGTCATCATGAAAGCGGAATAAATAAGGTACGAAAAATAATTTAAAAAATCAAATAATTGGAATAAAAAATAAATACAGAAATATAAACAGAATAACTGAATAAGTATCAAAACATTTATAATGAAATGGTATTTGAAAATTGTTTAGGTAAAAATTAGTATAATTATAACTATACTTATTTAATTATAAATTACACTAATTTAACGAATGAACCTCAATGATATTTTTAGATGTTATTCCTAAATCAGAAGTCTGTCTTCAGCAGTCAGTGAGGAAGGTGCGGAGTATTTCGTTTGATGTGCGTTCAGTTCCTAATCCCATGTTAGTTGAAGTTCATGTGATGCTGTCTCAAACTCAATTCGTGTTTTTGTTTTCAATACATTCTAAATTATAAAAGTTTGTATTCTATATTCTTTTTTGTGTTATAGTGAATAATGGTTTCTTAAAGTGACTTGCAGTGTAATTTAGTGAAAAAGGACACTTTTCTGATGAAAGACAATAAATTTGCCGGAACAAGTAGGAAAGACGATGAAGCCGTTATTTCTACTCTTTTGAAAAGAAAGGTAAGGAGTAACTCCAGAATTTCTTTAACTGAAGGTCAAATAGACAAAAAAAGGATGACTACTAAAGATTCTAAAGTGAAAACATTATTAAAAAAAAAAAAAAAAACCTAACCTACCAAAACCACGTGGTAATTTAAATATAATATCAATTCAGAAAATATTGAAATAACAGCTGACGATCTAGTATCTCAATCTACACAATAACCACTGACTCAGCCCACTACTCATAATTCTATGAATATTCCTTCACTAAGCAATGGTTCTAATGTTCCTGTTAGTAACATGTTTGCTCCACTATCTGTCGAAATGGAAGAAGAACGCGTCGCACAACCAGTAGTCCATTCACCACTGTCAATAAAAATGAAAGGAATCAAAAACTTTCAAAACTTATGCACATACTTATTAGCTCTTTTAGGAGAGAATAATTTTGAATGTTTATTCAATAAAGAAGTGATCACATTAAAAACTAAAACCAGTGATGCATATAAAGCCTGTTTAAAATATTTAGAATCTAAAATCTTTTCTTTTCACACATTTTAACCTAAGGAAGGAAAAGCCTACCGGTTCGTCATCAGAAATCTTCATTTTTCTACACCTCATGATATGATTAAATATGATCTTGAGAGAAAAGGATTCACTGTTCGCCTCATCAATAATGTAATACACACAAGGTCGAAAGAATCCCTCTCACTCTTCTTTGTGTATATTGAGCCAACTTCAAACAATGCTGAAGTCTTCAATATAAGCCATTTAGCTTACACTAAAGTAAAAATTGAGGAACCTTCTAAAAGAAGGGAATTGTTCCATGTATGAGGTGCCAGGAATATGGACATACAAGAACATTCTACCGACACCACCCAAGATGCGAGAAGTGTGGCCAAGATCATCCTAGTCACGGATGCCAGAAACCGCGTGAAGAGCCGCCAACCTATGCTCTGTGTGGCGAAGATCATCCAGCGAATTATAGAGGATGCACAGTTCATCTCGAACTTCAAAGAAGAAGACTGCACGTCCGAAGACAGGTAACTTCACGTCGTGATTTAACAGATCCCCTGCCTCTAGAGACGAACCGTGACTGACTTGCTAACCCAAATACTATCCCACTACATAAAAAGGCTACATTTACTAACACAATATTTGTATTGTGGTACAAAACACCTCAACACACAACATCTCAATACACAACACCTCAACACACAACGCCCCAATACACAAAACCTTGCCCCAATATAGAACTCATCAAAATACAACTCCTCAAGTTATGAGTATAACACCTCATCTTTCAACCCCAAAATAGCTTCTCAGAATCTACAGACACACTTAAATTCATTAGAAAACTGGCTCCATAAGTGGCGTATATGAATTTACATACAAAAATCTAACCAAATAACTTTTACACTTAGACATTCAGACCTAACCTCGCTAACACTTTACAATACACCATTGCCCAGACAAAAACAGACAAAATACTTGGGCCTTACAATGGACAGAAGATTGACTTGGAAATCACATGTAACTAATTTGAAGAAAATTAGTTACATGTATACCGACTCTCACTTCTAAGACGACTACTTCACCACAAAAATAAACTATCACTAGCAAACAAAATTATAATATACACCATGCTACTTAAACCAGTATGGACCTACGCCTCGCGAGTGTTGGGCTCATACAAAAAATCCCACTTACAGACCATTCAAATTTGTCAATCGAAATTCCGAAAAAAGTTATATTCACTTTTACATCACTAATAAAACACAAATTACACACATTACACAAAGATCTCAACATACCACTCCTGACTGACACAATCAAGTAAAACTACAAAACATTTCACGACTCACTTGCTGGACATCCAAACTTAGTGGTACAATCATTACTGACAGACACATTACCACATAATCCGAAAAGGAGACTGAAACGTCTTTGGAGCAAGGATCTGCTACAGTGAGATGAACCACGCTAGGAGTGCCTTCAATGGGAGGTTTCTTCATACACGTTTCTCCATTTCAAGAGAATCCCTTAGGGGAGGTTTTCCGAAGAACACCAAAAATACAATATGTGCCAAATGGCATTTGTATAATTTCTCAAATAAATATTTTTATTATTATTCCTAAATCATTTCTCAAGTTTGTTAAAATTAATATTTTTTTTTCAAATAACATTTTAATAGTTTTTAACTTGTATGAATACATTAGTTTCTGAAAATTAATCAGCGATTAGTAGATTAATTTTAATTTTCTTTATTAAACATACCTCGATTTTATTAAGTTCGCCTTCGTAGGACTGAAACTAAGATCATTTCTATACAGATTGATTTAAATAATTCTATTACACATAATATACTCAGTTAGTTGTAATATAAAGCAAAATGTAGTAATGTTTGGGTATATAAAGCTTATGAGAAAGTATAATTTTCAAATATTAATAAAAGACAAAGGGGTTAAGAGAGAAAAAAAAAAAAATTGGAACGATAAATTTTATAATTTATATTCACAAATTTCTTCAAAATCTATTAATTTCCAAAGTTTTAAATAATTTCTCTTAAAATGAAAAGTTTAAAAACTTATATTGAGTTGTTTTCTTGATTGTTTTAATTAAATAGATTAAAATAAAAATAATAAAATAAAATAAACATATTGCAGTTAAATAATACTAATTTTTTCATTAAAATCGTTAAAATGTCTTAGTTCTTCTATTATTGAAACCAAATCTAACTCCCCCGTTTTCTTTTTCAGTATTAAAAAATGAAATTATTATTTCAAAACTTTAACACACAATAAATAATTCGGACACCATAAATAATTTGAGTTGGAAACAGGAAAAAAAAACCCTGGAAATTTCGGGAAAACGTGAGAATGGATGGAGACTCATAAAAATGGGACGAGGGACATAAATATTTCTCTCACCTCTAGTTTTAACTTTTTTTTTCTACTGCGAATTTCATTTTATTTCCCTTTGTCGTAGACCAAACTGTTTTAGTTTAACCATTTTGTTAATTGTTATTTGTTTATAAATAAACTCAACCTTTATGTAGGTTATTGATTTTGATTACACAATTACTAGACACAATTACAAACGCTCTAAACTCACAAATGATTACAAAATTGACTATTATAGGGCCTAATTGGACTTACGGAATAGAGCATTGGGGCTCCACGAAGCTATCGAATTCCTCTCGGACTCAATGCTTAATAAAATCTTCAATACTCCTTACTTTGTTTCGAATAAAGTCATCCATAATGACCTTAATGTCCCATTACTCACTGAATTGGTCCGAAACCGATATCAATCTTCTCTTGACAAACTTAATTCCAACGCCAACCCATTAGTTTCAAACCTAGTAACCTTTTCAATTCCCAATAATCCTCCGAGGTGTCTGAAAAGAAGATAACCTAGCGACCTTCTAATTTGAATTTGTTCTTTGAGTAGTTCATTACCATTGGTTTGTTTCTCTAAATGTCGTTATCTCAACCAATTACTCATCATTCGTTCTATTTACTTGTATTATTATAATAAAATTCTAAATTTCAATGAATATAATAATACCAATAATAACAATATTCTTTTCAAGTGAAAACTTGTTTATCTTTTGGTAGGGGAAAAGCGTGTGGCGCGTCAACAACATGCTCGGCAACGCCTAGCGGCTCGTACATCAGTTATACAATTTCTTTTAATGAACTAGTTTAAAGGTTAAAATTCTATTGATGTAATTACATTTACCTAAAAAGTCGTTTATTAGATGTTAAATTGATACTAATAATAACTTAAAACATACCAATAACTACTTGAACTTTTCCTTTTCCCTAAAAGATTTAATTTGTAATTGTTAAATATCTCGTTTTATAAAATTTATCTATTATCTATGTTTATGGATGTGGAAGAGAAGGTGTTGATGTATGTCATGCTCGTGCTGTTTGACAAATCCTCCGCCTTCGACAGCGTATGGTGGCCCTGCGTACTTCAGTGGCTGCAGCAGTTCGACATTCCCAGCAATTGGTACTCCCTCGTCAGTAGCTATCTGAGCGATAGAAGCGTCAGGATTAGAGGTAGATAATACGAAGTTGAGAAAACAATAGAGAGAGGATGCCCACAAGGGTCGGTCCTTGGGTTGGCCCTGTGGAAGCTGGTGTTCTACCAATTGCTGGGAGAGCTAGAAGAGAAAGGGTTCCTTGCAGCAGCCAACGTCGACGACCTGGCAATTATCGTGGCTGAGAACAAGAGAGCCTGATTGAAGACGGAAGCTGAGAGGTGCGTCTCGTAGCGGAATGGTGCGTGAGGAGGTAATTGAGTATGGACCCAGGCCATACTCCTCAGAGGCACACCTGACAGGGCTCATCCTATCATATAGGATATGCAAGGAGAAAGAGTCAGACTGGGTGAGGAGGTGACGTACCTAGGCTTTAAATTTAGGAGAAGCTTTTACGCCACCCCTCATCTGGGATACCTGATAGGGATAGGGTGACCCTGTTACTCAACGGATTAGAAATAACTGGGGGTGCATTCTGGGGCCTCAGGTACCCAGCAACGATGACCATTTACAAAGTCGTGGTCATGGGTATCCGGAGTTACGCATCCCCGGCGTGGAGCCGAAACCTCATGCAGCAACATAAGATGAGACTGGCCACCATTCAGAGACTTTTTTTTTTTTTTCCCCCTTCCTGCCATCTCTGGCATACGGGGTTCGGCGGTGGTGGGTTGATACGTTGGGTTTACGCACGCCCACCACCGCCAAAAAACTACTCTTTATTCAAAATAAATCTTATTTTACAACCAATTTGGGGGGTACCATTTAATCTCCTGGGTACAAAAATAAAATAAAAATAAAAATAAAAATCTGTGGTGCTGCCCGGTGCACGGATGTGCACCTTACTGGTGGGGCAGCACCTTTAAGGCCTCCTGGCCGGTCTGCATCCGTCCGGTTGCCGTCCAGCCCTCCTGGTCCGCCACATCCGTCCGGTCCGCATCCGGCCAGTCCACTCCCTCAGCCGTCTCCTCCTGGGGGCTCGTCCTCGTGCGAATGCACTGGTGAATCCTGGTCCGGTGGCTCGCCGGGTGGCCGTATCCTGCTGATGGTAAAATGCGCAGGACCGACCACCTCCTTCCACCCGTAGACATACTCCCTGAAATGGGGGTAATTGTCCTCCTCCATGAGGCGGGGGAAGTCTTCCTCGGCGAGGACGAAGATCCCGGTTTTCCTCGACATCCTGGCACGGTGTCCTTCCATCGCGGTGTAGGAGAGCAACACATGCTCCGCCGTCTCTGGGACTCCACAGGTGGGGCACCGGGGGTCGACATCTCTTCTATGCTCACTGAGCTTTCCCCGGAACCCACCGTGTCCCGTCAGCATCTGCGAGACCCAGTAGTCCGGGAGGACCCATGTCGCAGACAACCTCGACTGGACGATGGGGAAGAACTTTCTCAACGTAGAGCCCTTCTGGCTCGTCACCCACCGTCCATTCCACTGCTCTATCGAGTCCTCCCTCAAAATCCTCTTCCACAGGTTCGGGGTCTCGCCGATCTTCTGACGGAGTCCCTCCGGAAGCGTCTCCAGCCCCTGCCTCTTCGCTTCATACTTGAGGGCATCCTCCTTCAGGCCTTCGTGACCCGTAGCAGAGCCAGTCTCTGGATCGTCGCCAGTCTCCTCTTCTGCTGCTGCGTGAGGTTGCGGCTCCACACAGGGGATGCATACCTCAGGATACCCAAGACCACGCCTTTATAAATGGTCATCGTTGCCGGGTACCTGAGGCCCCAGAATGCATCCCCTATCCTTCCTAGTCCGTTGAGTGACAGGGTCACCCTATCTTTCAGGTATCCCAGGTGAGGAGTGGCGTCGAAGTTTCTCCTAAACTTCACGCCTAGGTACGTCAACTCCTCACCTAGTCTGACTCTCTCCGTCTGTATCTGCAATGTGATAGGGTGAGCCCTGTCAGTGGAGCCTCTCAGGAGTATGGCCTGGGTCTTGGCAGCGGCCATACTCAGCTTCCTCCTCACGCACCATTCCGCTACGAGACTGGCGCACCTCTCTGCTTCCATCTTCACTCTGGCTCTGCTGTTCGCGGCCACGATGACTGCCAGGTCCCTGGCCTTGATCTTCCAGTTCCCCCAGCAGCTGGTCAAAGACGAGTTTCCACAGGGCCGGCCCGAGGACCGACCCTTGTGGACAACCCCTCTCTATCTTCCTCTCCACCTCGTAGTAGCTACCTCTAATCCTGACACTCCTTTCGCTGAGGTAGCTACTTACGAGGGAGTACAGGTTGCTGGGGGCGTCGAACTCTTGCAGCCGCTGGAGTACGCAGGGCCACCACACGCTGTCGAAGGCGGAGGATATGTCGAACAGTACCAACATCACGTACTTCTCCGCCCTCTCCTCCACGTCCCCGCGCACCCTCAACAGTGCATCGGTCGTTCCCCTGCCACGGGTCGAGCCGAACTGCCGTGGATGGCTCGACGCATCAAGGACCGGCCTTAGGCTGGTAACAATGAGGCTCTCCAGGACTTTACTCATCACCGGGAGGAGGCATATCGGCCTGTACGCCTTCGGCGTCTCCTTATCCTTGCCTCCTCCCTTGTAGAGGAGTCTCAGGTCCGCGATCTTCCACTGTCTCGGAAACCGCCCCTGGTCCAGGCACTCATTGAAGATGCCAAGAAGGTCATCCTCAATGAGGGGGGCGCTCCTCTTCAAGATCGCGGCGTCGATTCCGTCGAGTCCTGGAGCTCTTCCGGTCCTCTGCCTATCCACGGCAAGACGAAGGTCCCATATATCCCACGGTGGACTCAGCTCGGTACCTGGAGGGCATACCGTGGTGCGTCTCACCATCTTGTCATCTTCCGTATCCTGGGACGGATCATCGCTGGGGTATGTATAGCCTATATACATATCTGCAGTCTCCTCCAGGGTGGTTGCCTGGGCATCTCCCACTCTGATAGCCGCCATCATGGTTAGCGGTTTCACCTTGCCCAGTGCCACCCTGTACGGGATTCCCCAGGGATTCTTCTCCGACTCCTGGACGATAAACTCGTCCCAGGATACCTGCTTCCGGTGACGCACGCCGTTTCGGTATGCCCTGTACCTAGCCTTCGATTCCTCTCGGAATGCCGGTCTCCTCTCCTCTTCCCTGCACTCCTGGTACCTGCGCCTGGCCCTGTAGTACTCCCTCTTGAGGAGCGTCAGGGCAGGCGTCCACCATGGGACCGGACGCGCTCTCGCTCTGCGGCGCTGGAGGGTCATATTGGCCGCTTCCGTGATGGCGCCCGTCAGCCCCGCCACTCTGCGGTCAACGGCTGACTCTCCTTCCATCGGCGCCATCTCATCCCATTCTCTATCGACCAATATTCCCTCCAGTTAACTGGAGAAATCTCCCCAGTTCGCCGTTCGGGTCACGAAGCCTTTCTCCACTGGTAAGACTCCGCCTTCCTCCTCTACCACACTGAAGGCTATGACCCGGTGGTCGGAGCTCGTGTCAGACCGTAGGGTCCAGCCCGCAATACGCCTCGCCATGGTGGCCGTGGCGAGTGTGACATCAATCCAGCTCTCGCCCCTGGCTCCAACGAAAGTTGGGCCAGAGGGCTCGTTCAAGACCAAGAGCTGGCACCTCGCCACGGTTTCATCCACCAGTCTTCCTCTGGCGTCTGTGCGCACTTAACCCCAGGCCGTGCTCCACGAATTGGTGTCGGAACAGACCACCACACTCCTATAACGTTGTGCGATGGCCTCCACGGCGGATACATTCTCCTCTATCCTTTGCTTCGGCGGCATGTACGATGACACGAGGGTGAAGGATATCCTCCCCCATCTGACATAGCATGCCGCCTGATCCGCCGTAGTGAATTGCTTCAGTTCCATAACGTCGAGGTTTGGATTCACTATCGCAATAGCCGCTCTAGGCCTCCTCTCTCCACTGCCCATAGCGACTACCCTCGACGCGACACCGAATCCGGCGACCACCTTTCCTTGACACCATGGCTCCTGAATAGCCATGATGTCAGCATCCTTAGCGAGAGCTCTCAGCTCGTCCGCGACCACTCGTCTTCGGCCCATGTTGACCTGCATAATCTGCAGCCTACGCATACCGGGTCTTCTTCATCTGGATGGTCATCAGCTCCAGATACGACGGGCACTCTCTGCTGCCCGCGCAATGGTTCAAGTCTTTCCCCTGTCTGCCCTTCACCTTGCAGTGCCTACACTGAGGCTTGGTGCCTCTAGCCTTTGCCGGGCACTCCGCAGCCTTGTGCCCGTTGTCCTGGCACCACTTGCACGCGATCTCCGCCGTGCAAGTCCTCACCGTGTGGCCGTGCTCAAGGCACTTCAGGCAGAGCAGGGGGTCGAGGTAATCCCTGATGACCATCCCCCACCATCCGCACCATTCAGAGACTGGCTCTGCTGAGAGTCTCGAAGTCCTACCGAACGGAGTTGCATGAGGCGGTGCAGGTTCTGGCAGCGATGCCACTGGAACTCTTCCTGAAGGAGGATACCTTGAAATATGAGGTGAAGAGACAGGGACTAGCAGCCTTCCCGGAGGGTCTCCGACAGAGGATCGGCAAGACCCCCAACAGGTGGAAGAAGATGGTGAAGGAGGACTCTATTGAGGAATGGAACAGACGGTGGATGGCGAGGCAGTAGGGCTTCACCTTGAGGAAATTCTTCCCCACCGTCCAGTCAAGATTGCTAGCCATATGGGTCCTCCCGGACTACTGGGTCTCGCAGGTTCTGACAGGACACGGTGGGTTCCGGGGAAAGCTCAGTGAGCATAGGGAAAGATATCGATCCCCGGTGCCCCACCTGTGAAGTCCCTGAGACGACGGAGCACGCAGTGGTCTCCTGCACCGCAATGGATGGACATCGAGCCAGGTTGTCGAGGAAAACGGGTATCTTCGCCCACGCTGAGGAAGACTTCTCTGTCCGGAGAAGGATAAATATCTCTTCTTCAGGAAGTTTGTATACGGGTGGAAGGACATGGTCGGGACTGCACACTTCAACCTTGGCAGTATCCGGCCACCCGATGACGAGCCACCAGATGAGGAGCGGGCCCCCCCCCCCCGGAGGAGGGGGCTGGACAGATGCAGACTGGCCGGATGCTGACCGGACGGATGGGGCGGACCAGGAGGGCTGGACAGCACCGGCCAGGAGGCCTAAAAAATGCTCCATGCACCGGGCAGCACCACAGAGAAAAATCGAAATTCAATGTACCCACTAAAATATAGACTACTCCCCAAATATTTTTGTACAATGAGAAATTTTAAAATAAAGAGTTGATCTTTGGCAGTGATGGGCGTGCGTAACCCAATGCACTAATCCGTCAATGCCGAACCCCGTATGCCAGAAATAGCGGGTAGGGGAAGGAAAAAAAAAGATTTCCCCCCTTATTCTGGGTACCCACTATCTAGAGGCTGAGTGATCCCCAGGAGGGTCCTAGATGCCAAATGATCCATCTCTGGCTGTTAACAGACTAGATAAATGTCTTGCCAGCAGCGGGATTTGAACCAAGATTTTCGGCATGGCATCTCAATGCTCTCCCACTGAACCACTCTGCTCAATATTGATATTACTATATACTAATTATTATTTAAAATTAAATTATTGATATTTTCTATTGAGCTTGTGCAGCCTATCCTATTTTTTTATTTATAAATAAACAACTTAAAAATTGTATAGTTCTGAGTGTAAATATGTCTGAAAACCAGACTTATGTTAATGATTTAAATTTACAAATTTCAAATCTAAATAATTCTATAATTGACTTAAAAATTCAAAAAAGTACTTCCAAAGTCTTGAGTTTCCACTTCTGTCGGCCGTCCTCATGGCTGACACTGTAGTTACTGATATAGTAGTACTGATGCGGGCGGCAAACATAAAAGGGGATATGTTTTGGACAAAGAACAGACCTTTTGGTCCCCTTATGGGGCCTATATTTTCAAGATGGTGGAGAAAGAAGAAAAGGGGGGGCAAGCAAACTAAACTGAGAATGGACTCAGGAGACGGACACGGAGAAGCAAGGAAGCAAGGAAGGATGGCAAGACCCGGAGGTGGCAAGGCGAAGACCGACCAGTAACCAAATTTACCTCTGTTCACCGATAAGTGTAATTTATTTCTATAAGGTATTTTATGGCAATCCTTTTTATATATACAAATCTGAATCATTAACGTTGTATAAAATTGAATAAATAAACGATCCTTATTGCAATTCTCTTGGCGCTTACCTCAGATACACTATTTATTTATAAATAATATATTGAAGGTGTAATAGATTAGTAAATTGGTAGACACAAGAAAAGATCTCTGGAAAGGAACCCAATTAAGAAAGAACCCCACTCTGGCCTCCCAAATATCAACCTATACATTCAAAATTTATTTAACAGTAGAAACATAGCAATATATATATATATTTAAGAGCCACGGACTCTCCTTTATTTTCCTAGCTATACAGGGTGTCCCGAATTTAAATGGCAAAACTTCAGGAACTTATAGGGGATCGAAAAACTAAGACAAAAAGTCCTTTAGAGATTTGCTCGTTTTTGCTTAGTTTTAGAGAAAATCGAAAAAAAAGAAACAAAACAAGTTTTCATTTTTATACTTATTTATTTACATTTATATTTATGTTATGTTCTTTTTATTTGTGGTCTTAGACAGACGAGTAACTATTGAAGAAGTGGCACATTGTCTGCAAATTGGCAGTGAAAGAAGCAGTGCATTCCTGGCTCGCAGCTCAACCAAAAACCTTCTGTTGTGAGGACATCATGAAGGTCGTACAACGATTCTGAGTTGAAAAGCAAGGGGACTATGTCAAAAAATCATTTACTTGTATGTTTCCTATTTGAATACCATAAAATTTTATAGCTACATTGTGGATAATAATTGACTTATCTTCGTATATATATATATATAATAGAGCCCATTCATGATAATTTCTTTGATTAACAATTCCTCCTCTTGTAAAGGTAGCTTCATCGGTCCATAAATTATCCACAACAATGGATTGGACGTGGAGGAGTAGTACCTTGGCCACCCAGATCACCTGATATGACACCCATGGATTTCCTCGTATGGGGAACCTTGAAGCAGAAAGTTTATTCGGTGTCAATCAAATCAAGAGAGCAATTAAGAGACCGAATCATAGATGCAGTACACCAAATATCATCAGAATAATGTTTAGCTGCAATTTATCCAGTGAGTGCTAGATGTAATGCTTGCATTATTGCAAGAGGACAACATTTTGAGCAATATTTACATTAAAAAGAACATAACATAAATATAAATGTAAATAAATAAGTATAAAAATGAAAACTTGTTTTGTTTCTTTTTTTGCGATTTTCTCTAAAACTAAGCAAAAACGAGCAAATCTCTAAAGGACTTTTTGTCTTAGTTTTTCGGTCCCCTATAAGTTCCTGAAGTTTTGCCATTTAAATTCGGGACACCCTGTATAATTGGTCCATGATATAATTTTGGTAAGTGGATACTCAGAATATTAAAGATGGTTATTGAAAATAAAATCAGAAAAACCAACTCTTCAAAAGTAAATAAGAGGTTCTGTTATCCTCCCGATTACTGATGGGACCTACCTGATAGTAGAATAAGTGGTCCGATGAGCAACAATAAATCGCCTCAGATAAGACGAAAATTGGTCAGAGCCGAATACGGTTTCGGGTTGCCAGATCACGATCTTTATAAATAGCCGTGGGCACAAAAAAACAAAACAAGAAGCACATCTTTATCGAACTGTCATCTCACCACTTCATTCACGAACTCAGATAGCAATAATCAAAATGGCTTATAAGTGTTATTAATTTTCGTATGGTTTTGGTAATAATCTGGCTTTATTTATGTTAAAGATTGGTTCAATTTATTTGTATAGTAATTATTAACTTATTCAGTGTCAACTAAGTAACTTAAGTTAACTAATTGGTTCAGGACCAATATAACAAGGGTTATTAACGGAGTAAGTTATAGTATTGTAAACTTTGATATGTAAATATAATGTCAGTTGTTACAAAGATGGCCGCCGATGCGGTTCACGTTTGACGACGCTCTGTGCTTAATGACATTATTCAACAAGTTTTAGTTTGTGCTCTGCTGTTAAATTTCGTAGATAGTACTATTATAAATAACAGTACACTCTGACAATTACAGTGAGTGAGGTGAGTGAGCAATTAACTATTAACATTCTTAAACGTACTAAGTACAATAGTTTACCTGTTAGCAGAGAGGGGCGTTATCTTGATCCCCTTCTCAAGGTCTAGGGCTCGGTGCAACTTATATGTTTACGCAGCCTACATATACCAGACAATTATAATAATTATTATTATTATTTTAATTTTTTTTTTGTTGGGACCTTAATTGATTTTTGTTGTTGTTTTAAATATGATTGAACATATATATTAGTGTAGTTTATTTTTAAGTATTGATTTAGAAATGTTTCTTTTTTGTTATTTCTACTGTTATAAATAATTTTTCTATTAATTTCAGTTATTTTCATTTATTTTTATTTTTTAAATGGATTCAGAGCGGTCATTAGGTACTGAATCGGAGGACAATGTAACAATGTCCGAAATTAGTGAAACTGATTCACAATATCTAAAGTATCGTCAACTTGAAAAACGGCAGCGAAATGCTGCTCCCGGGTCTGCTGGTACCTCTCCAAAAAAAAAGAAAAAGAAAAAGAAATCAGCGTTAAAGCCAACCTCACCACCAAATACCCGTAGTAAAACATCTGCACCCATAAAAAAATCAATAATTAACATAACAACCAGCAATCAATTTGCAGCCCTCGAAAATGTACCCACAGAGCCACCTCAACATCAAGAAACATCTCAGATTTCCGAACCGGTTCCACCTCCCATTTTTGTCTCAAATGTTGAAAACTTCTTGACCTTCTGTCAAGAAATAGCCAAACTGATCGGAACAACCAATTTTAAATGTTATTCTCGTGTGAAAGACATAAAAATTAATACGAACACCAAAGAGAATTACAAAAAATTGATTTATCATCTCACCGAAAAAAAATATCACTTCCACTGCTACCAGTTAAAAGAAGATAAGGCTTACAGAGTTGTTCTGAGAGGTCTTCACAGTACCACACCTACTGATGCCATCAAACGGGACTTGGAAGAGATCGACCACAACGTCAGAAATATATCGGTCGTCCTACATCCCGTTGAAAAGTTCCCCCTACCGTTATTTTTCGTAGATCTGGAACCAGCCAGAAATAATATTGAAATATTCGATATCAATAGGCTTGTCTATTCAGTCGTTCGCTTTGAAGAGCCAAGGCAAAGACCTTCAATTGTCCAATGCACAAAATGCCAAGCACTCGGACATACAAAAGGGTACTGTCACTATCCGGCCAGATGTGTCAAATGTGCTGGAGCACATGCAACTGAAATATGCAAGAAAACGAGGGAAACACCTGCAAAGTGCGTGCTATGCGGTGAGGACCACCCAGCAAATTATAAAGGATGCATGGTGCATAAAAACCTACAGAGGCTAAGATCCCACCATGCACCATCAAATAGTAAAGAAGTAAATGCCAAAGAAGAAATAGAAAAATTACAAGACATTTCATTTCATAGTAATCAACTGCAGCCGTTGACCTCAACATATATTAATCCTCCTCAACAGGGACAAAAAAAATATTCATTCATCAGCCGAAATCAGCAGCCCCGACATCAACAGATCCGGCCTCAAACCTCCCAATCCCAGCCAATGGTTCCCAAATCTCATCCACCTCCACTACCTCCACGCCAAGACATCCATTCTCACCATCTTCCTCTACGGGTGAAGCTTCCACCTAAGAGTGAACCCACAATTCCATCCCAAACTTCTTCCATTATAAACCTCCAAACCCAAACACCATTGAAAGTTGAAGCAGCTCACAGTGTTCCAAGAAGGGTCCAACTCCCAACCAACTTTCCAATAAACACTAATCCTCCACCTCAACCTTCTGTTCAATATCCTATTCCCAGTCAAAATCCAGTAGACATCAACAGAATCCTTTCGACCTTCTTATTTGAACTTAATAATATCATCAAACCACTCATTTCCCTTCTAACCCGACTCCTTTCCGAAATGCCATTTGCTACCCCACGATGAACACTAAGCCCCTATCAATCATACTGTGGAATGCAAATGGCCTACATAACCATCGAGGCGAACTTGACTTATTTCTTCATGACAATCACATAGACATTGCCCTATTGACTGAAACACACTTCACAAAACGATCATATTTTTACATACGTGACTACATTACTTATAGATCAGATCATCCTGAAAATACAGCACATGCCGGTTCTTGTATCCTTATCCACAAAACCATTCCTCATTCTCTTATTCCTTCTACTTCAACTGACGCCATTCAATCAACTTCAGTAACCGTTTCAACTAGTCCTTTCCATATGACATTCTCAGCTGTATACTGTCCTCCTGGTAACTCCCTTTCTTATAACCTCCTCGAATTCTTATTCCGATCCCTCGGACCGCGTTTTATTGCCGGAGGAGACTACAACGCCAAACATCAACGATGGGGTTGTCGAACATCCAATTCCCGTGGTAGCATCTTATCCCGAATTTCAACCTCTAATAGTTTCTCTATCATCGCACCCATAAACCCTACTTATTGGCCTACATCGCTCAAAAAACGTCCAGATATTCTTGACATATTTGTTTCCTCACAGATTTCCTGCAATCAAACAACTATAAAATCCCTGGATGACCTTTCCTCTGATCACAGTCCAGTACTACTTCAAGTACATTCAATTCCTATTCCTAAGCCCTCTCATCTCAGACTGATTACTGGACGTGTAGACTGGGAAAAATTTCGATCGAATCTGGAAAATAATTTAGACCTCAAAGTTCCGCTTAAAACAAAAGTTGACACAAATTCTGCAATAGACAAAGTAACAGAAGTAATACAAACCAATATAAGAGATAATACCTTCCCATCTAAAAATCATTATCAACAGAATAACTGGCCACTTCATATTCGTGAGTTATTAAAAGAAAAACGACGGGCAAGAGCGAAGTGGCACCGCATCAGATATCCATCGGACAGGAGTCATTATACCAAACTAACCAACAAATTAAAATCAGAGATCAGAACATTCAAAATTCAAAATTTGTATTACCGTACAGAAAATCTGAGTACTACTGACAAATCCTTATGGAATACCACTAAAAACTCCTTAAATATAAACATTTCAACCATCCACTTTTAACCGAATCCCAAACCTGGTCAAGATCTGATGAAGAAAAATCACAAATTTTCGGCCAGCACCTATTCAACACATTTAACCCTCATCCAGATATCCTTAATCCAACCCACTCTGAATGCATTGAAGCAGAATTAAGTATTCCTCTTCAGTTGTCCCCTCCTCCTAACCATAATTTTTCCTACTCTTCCCTCTTTACCCAGTCTGCCGGAGTTCCTCAAGGTAGTATCATGGGTCCCATCCTATACACGATATATACAGCTGACATCCCAACCCATCCAAGCACTTTACTTTTTTATTAGCCTTGTAAATCTCATTATATATAACAATAATGCCATTCTTAATTTTGTCATTTCAAGTCTCTATTTTTTAACTGTATAGAAAAAATATTGGACACTGTAATATTCCTTATTTCAAATACACATATTGTTTCAGTGAAATACCAACGTTAGGGTGAGAGAGGTGGTTACCCCTACTCCAAAAGAAATGAGCTGGAGAATAACAAATAAAAATACATTACGGATCTCGAAAGTTCTTTTTTTTCAAACATTATTATGGTGTTTGTGAATAACGTCATATGATCATTATAAGATTTCATACTGAGTAACATGACATTGGAGGATAATTTTATTTGTAATATAATATTTAAACAAGGAAACAAATTTAAAAATAAAGAGAAAAGATTATTTATCATAAATTCACTATTTTTAGAGATTATATATATATATATATATATATATAATTTTTAAAATATATAAAATTTTTATATATATATACACACCCTCACATACCCCTATATATACAGGGTGTTTCAGAGTTAAATGGCCAAACTGAAAATTTGAACTAACCGCAAACGCTTTGTTTAGGAGATATTCCCATCTAAAGATTTCATTATTACGAATTATTTTGGCATAGTAAATAAATAAAACTTATTTTATTTGTTCCAACTACTTTATTTATTAAATGTAAACCACGTGTTATATGTGGTATCAAAGTGAATTCCTTGAGCCTGCAGACAGGCTCGGCATCTTTCTTCAACAGCAGCAGTGACCAAACTGAAAATATGAACTAAGGACCTTAAAACAAGAAAAAGTAGCAAGTGTCATGGCCGCAACTGAAGTTCCCTTGTAGTTTCGCTCCGTGCTTGTTACGTTCTCAGCCCGTTATTACTGAACATCTCTTAGTGAAACTCTATAAACATTGAGTTTATAACTCAAGGAACATTTTTACATTAACCTAAAAGTGAGGTGAGTGGTTAATTATTGATAATTAATAAATGAACAACATAGTGATCGGTTGATAGAGGGTACTCAGCCGGCTGGTAATTCCTCTAGGAGGTCTTATCAGCTATTTACTATTGACTTCAAGGTCACGGCCGTATACTGTTCTCGTCTCCGGTCGATCTTAAGTTCGAACCCAGTGACATTAACTTTTTTTTTTTTTCCCTTTCTTCTTTTATCCATTTTTTTTTCTTTTTTTATCTATGTGTATTCAGAATGTTTTATTTTGTATATAATTGTATATAATATTGTAAATACTCTATTTTCTTAGGTTTTATATAAAGAACTTTTATTTTAATATTTCTTTATTTTCTTTGGAACGGATAAAATGGATCTGGATGAGAATTCACTCTCCGAAGACTCGGAGGAAGAGATCCCGTTTTCTGAAATAAGCGAATCTGATTCCTTATATTTAAAGGGACGTACACTACAAAAGCGCCACCGAAATCCTGCCCCCGGTTCCGCGGGCAACTCACCTAATAAAAAAAAGAATAAATCAAAACAAACAGTCGATAAAAAACAATCACCACCAAAAACTCGCAGTAAATCTTCTGCAATAAAACTATAAATACAACAACCACTGTTGAAACCTCCCACAATTCACCAGGCAACAATAGCTCAGCCAATAAGAACTCGGATTCTCAAGGTTTTTCTGACCCTGAGCCACCCCCTGTATATGTTACCAAAATAGACAATTTTCTGTCTTTCGGTTATGAAATCGCCAATCTAATTGGGCAACCAAACTCACGTATTAACGATATAAAAATAAATACAAATAGCAAAGACAACTATAAAAAAATGATTAATCATCTTACTGCTAATAATTACGATTTCCATTGCTATCAACTAAGAGAAGATAAAGCATACCGTGTGGTCTTAAGAGGTCTTCACTCAAGCATCCCCACAGCTGCCATCAAAAAAGGTCTCGAAGAAATAGGCCATAGCGTTAGAAACATATCTTCTGTTCTACACCCAACGGAAAAATACCCACTACCACTATTTTTTGTTGGCTTGGAACCAGCTCGAAATAATGCTGAGGTATTTCAGATCTCAAGGTTAGTATATTCAATAGTAAGATTTGAACAGCCCAGACAAAAACCATTAATAGTGCAATGCACAAAATGTCAAAACCTAGGGCACACAAAGGCTTACTGCCATCACCAGAGCAGAAGCGTCAAATGTGCCGGCCCACACTCATCTGAGGTATGTCCGAAACCTAAAGAGGAGCCTGCAAAATGTGCACTCTGTGGTGAAGACCATCCTGCTAGCTACAGGGGTTGCATCGTTTATAAAAACCTCTATCGTCAGAGATCGCATAATACTACACAAAAAAAAAAAACAGAACAGAAGACAAATGTTGTTCCTGATCCTGGAAATTTATCGCATTTCCCAGAACTGCCTCATACATCTACCAGCCATCAGCACCCCACTACCTCAACGATCGCCGATTTACAGGAAGACATAAAGCCGCCCTCTCAAGCCTACACCAAGACACTACAGCAGCCGCGACGTCAGATGCCTCAGAAAATTCAATCTAAACCCCAAACCTCTCAATCCAAGCCACAGATCCCCAAGGCACAGTCCCAACCTTCACGACATCCCATTCCTCCTCACCACTTACCTCTCCGTGTTATACTTCCGCCAGAACACCCACTTCCAGTTCCATCACAGCCTTCTCTCATGGTAAACCCCTCATTACATCGACCAACGAAAGTTGATCTACCTCCTCGTCCCCAGTGTCGGGCTCAGCATCCAGCCAACACCCCTACTGACTTTCCATCTCAACCTCCTTATCCATATCCGCTCCAAGAACATAATCCCTCCGACATATATTCCATCCTATCTTCCTTCCTGATAGACCTACAACAAACTATCAAACCGCTGATAACCCTCCTCACTAGATTCCTCACAGAAATTCCATTCAACTTCCCGCGATGAATGTGAAGCCCCTATGCGAACGGACTAAACAACCGCCGAGACGAACTTGACATATTTCTACATGACAATCAGATTGACATTGCCCTACTTACTGAAACTCACTTCACTAAACGTTCATATTTTTACATACGCGACTACATCACTTATAGATCTGACCACCCAGACAACACTTCCCACGCCGGTTCTTGCATCCTTATCCATAAATCCATTCCACATTCCCTTATTCCCTCTACTCCAAATGAGGTTATCCAAGCAACCTCTATCATAATATCAACTCGTCCCCTCCATCTTACATTATCAGCTGTATACTGTCTTCCTGGCAATTCTCTATCCTATAACCAACTAGAATCCTTGTTCCAATCCCTCGGATCACGCTTTATTGCTGGAGGAGACTACAACGCTAAACACCAACGATGGGGTTGCCGAACATCCAACCCTCGTGGCAACATCCTGTCTCATGTCTCCACTTCTCGTAGTTATTCAATTCTCTCTCCCTCGAATCCTACCTATTGGCCAACTTCCCTGAAAAAACGCCCTGATATCCTGGATACATTTGTCACATCCCAGATTTCTCCTTCCCATGTATTAATCAAATCCCTGGATGACCTCTCCTCAGACCACAGTCCAGTTCTGCTCTCATTACACTCAACCTTCATTCCTAAGCCCTCCTCTCCTTCATTGATTACAGGACGAATTAACTGGGAGCAATTTAATAACGATTTGGAAAGCAAACTAGACTTACGGATTCCACTCAAAACTAAACAAGACATTGACAGCGCAATAGAAATACTTACAGCAACAATAACACAAAGTATAAGAGATAACACTACCATAAACAGAAATAATATCACACAACAGACTAACCTGCCACAGCACATTCGCATCTTGCTAAGCGAAAAACGCAGAGCAAGATCTAAGTGGCATAGGACTCGTTACCCATCAGATAAAACGTATTACACCCAACTGACTAACAAACTGAAAACGGAGATTAGAAACTTCAAAATCCAAAATTTACTTAGCGTGACTGAAAATCTTACGACTACTAACAAATCACTATGGACGACCGCCAAAAAGATCCTTAAATTCAAAGATTTTAATCATCCTCTCCTTACTGAAAATCAAACTTGGTCCAGATCTGATAAAGAAAAATCTCACATAAACGCCCAACACCTCTTCAAAACCTTTAATCCACACCCTGATATCCTCAACCCTATTCACATTGAGCGTATTGAAGCAGAACTGGATATCCCACTCCAAATGTCTCTCCCACCTAAGGCTTTTCATCCGTCAGAAATATCCAATATTATTCATAGTTTACCTTCCCGTAAAGCTCCTGGACATGACCTTATTACAGCTCACATCCTAAAATCCCTTCCTCGAAAAGCTATCCTATTCCTCACATACATATATAATTCTGTAATCCTTACTACCTATTTTCCTGATACATGGAAACTATCTATAGTAAAAATGATCCCAAAATCCAAAAAACCTCCAGAACTTCCATCCTCTTATCGTCCTATCTCCTTTTTACCCATAATGGGCAAGATCCTCGAAAAAATCATTCTAAAACGTATTTATCCCATCCTAGATAGTAACCGTATAATCCCAGACCACCAGTTTGGTTTCCGAACACCCCACTCCACTATCCAGCAATGTCATCGTGTGGTGGATGTTGTCTCCTCTGCATTGGAGCGTAGATTGTACTGCACGGGAGCCTTTCTCGATGTAGAACAGGCTTTTGATCGAGTCTGGCACCCAGGTCTCCTTTACAAAATCCGACAATTCCTTCCTCCTACATACTTTTTAATCATTCGCTCCTTTCTAACTGGCAGAACATTTAAAGTAAGTCATAAAGGTTCCTACTCATCCCTCTATTCCCAGTCTGCTGGCGTTCCTCAAGGTAGCATCCTCGGTCCTATCCTTTTCACAGTATATACAGCTGACATTACATCCCATCCTAACACCTTCATCTCCACGTATGCTGATGACACATGTGTGTTATCAGTTAATAACGACCCATATATTGCATCCCAATCCCTTCAATTACACCTATCATGCCTCGAAGAATGGTGTCGGAATTGGAGAATTAAAATCAATCCCAGCAAGTCCCATCAAATTACCTTCACCCTTCGTCGAAAACCCTTGACTTCCTGTCCTATTGTATTCTTTAATAGTACTCCACTTATCCCTGTTGAACAGATTCGCTACCTGGGACTCAACTTAGAAAAGCGTCCTACTTGGAACCCTCACACAAGACTGAAAAGACAAGAAACAGCTAGACGTTTCCGACTACTTCAACACATACTAGATAAGCGCTCAAAGCTTCAGATCAATTACAAAAGACTTATTTATGTGACTGTTATGAGGCCTATATGGACTTATGGAATTGAACTATGGGGCTCCACCAAACCATCGAATTCCTCTCGTATCCAATCCTTGCAATCCAAAATCCTTCGCAAAATCCTAATTATTTTGTCACAAATAAAACCATCCATAATGACCTTAACGTTCCATATGTTACCGATTTAGCCCATTCCAGATACCTATCATTCCACAATAAACTTCAAACCCATCCAAACCCACTAGTTTCCATCCTTGCATCCAATTCCATCCCGGACAATCCTCCTAGGCGTCTGAAGAGAAGATGGCCTCGGGACCTTCTATTATAGAACTTTATTAGAGTGCTGCCAGTGGGTAGTGTCTCTACATGTCCTATCATGTATTATTTACTCTTATAGCAATTGTACTAGATGTATGTATTACAGTTGTACAACTCAATGAAATAAAAAAAACAAGAAAAAATATTTCGTACGAAGATATGTTTGCAAACGCTTTGTTTAGGAGATAAATTTAGATAAAATACTAATATGACTTTGTCTCCCTAACTGTAAAATAAACTATGGACTTTAGGATTAATACTGTTTGGAATAAAACATCAATAGCAAATAATAATAAGAATAGAAATATCAATAACATTTATCAGTTTGTTTGGGGCTTTCGCAGAGTACTCATTATGCTTTCCATTTATACTAATGCTGAATATGCCGATATGGTGTTTGTGTGCGGTTTTTGCAATGGTAATACCAATGCTGCCCGTCGTGAATATTTCATGCAATTTCCAAATAGAAGATTACCTAGTAAGTCTACCTTTAACTCTACGTTTCAACGTCTTAGAGAAACTGGTACATTTGATTTCGTACCACATGCTGATGGTATTTTAGCCCCTTAGCGAAATGAAGAAAGGAGTGCGACCATATTACAACATTTTGATGATAATCCATCTGGCAGTGTACGAAGAGCGGGAGCAGAATTAAATGTTACGCCAACTATAGTATGGAAAACTCTCATTGCAGATGGACGTATATCATTATCAACGGGTACAAAATTTATTACCGCAAGATTTACGGCAAAGAAGAAATTTTTCAGATTGGTATTTAAATCAAGCTGATCAAAATCCACACTTTTCAGGAGAAATTTTATTGACAGATGAAGGTGACCTTCACAAGAAGAGGTATCTTCAATAAAAAAAATAATCATATCTGGTTGCATGAAAATCCCCATGCAATTCGTCAGCCTAATTTTCAGCACGAGTTTCAGTGTAATGTGTAGTTCGGGATAATAGACAATATTTTAATAGGCCCGCATTTCTTACCACCTCGACTCAATGCGGACACATTTTCGCAATTTAGTTGAAGATATTCCACTACAACTGAGAAGGAACATGTGGTTTCAATTAGATGGTTGCCCTGCACATTACAGAAGAGTTATACGACAATGGCTAAATGCTAATTTTCCTAATCAATGGATTGGTCTTTCAGAACCAGTGGCTTGGCCTGCTCGCTCTCCAGACCTGATACCACTGGATTTTTTGTTTAGGGTGACATTAAACAAAAAGCCTATGCAAGGCCAGTGAATGACCTTAATTCTTTACGAAGAAGGATAATTGAGTCTTCTGAAACATTAACACATATCCAGTGCCGTTCTGCTACTGCTGCTGTCGAAGAAAGATGCCGAGCCTGTCTGAATGCTCAAGGAAATAACTTTAAACATTTAATATGAATGTTAATGGTTTACATTTAATAAATTTAGAATGAGATACGACGTTGGAAAGGAAGAAGGGCTCCGGGCGACCATCAATGGATATTGATGAAGTTCTGAAGGAAGCTGTTGAGTCAAATCTATACACAAGTACTTGCGAACTTGCCAGGGAGTGTGGTGTGTCAAATCATCGATCAAAGAAATAATACAAATATTTGGTTAAAAAACGGTCATTTTTTTTTTCTACACCCCATTATTAAATCAGCAATTAGATATGAAAAAGCTGACCGCACGTTGGGTGCAGAATTTGCTAACGTTACTCCAAACATGTGTTTGAATGAACATTTCCAACGCTCTGTTGGCGCAATAAATCCGAGTTTTAGCGCCTGTTAACTCTTTCTGAGGATGCCTGAGTAGGCGAAATATTGGACAGATATTTTCAATTTCTGTTTTAGTTTGAAGACTTAAGGGCTTTATAACATTTATGTGAGGTCTCCTTTTACCTTTCCCTTTACAATATTAATATTTTTTGTGGAATAGCCACAAATCCACTGGTTTCTTGATAATGTTTTTTTTCTTGCACTTTTACTTTCATTTTTTCATATGGTCTTTTGTCTTATGTGTTTGTGTTGTTTACTATTGTTTATTTTTTTCCTGTTGTGCTTTTTGAAGTTTGGTGAGTGTATATTGAATTTTCAATTTCTGAAGTATTTATCAGCTGTTTTAACTAACCTTATCCAGCTGGGGTCCAGTAACCTTCCCTGTGATTCATTAGTTGCATTTGAGCCTTCGAGGTGGTGGGATTTTTCTTGGGGGCATTATTCATGTTTTGTTTTGCTGTTATTCTCTTTCTACCCTGAGGATGCCTGAATAGGCGAAATATTGGACAAATATTTTCAATTTCTGTTTTAATTTGGTGACTTAAGAGCTTTTCGTTGGAATTTTTCCACGGTCTTAATATATATAAATGTAAAAGACGTACACTAAACGTCTTTCTATAATTTGTTACTAATTGTTTTAATTTTTAAATATTTTTATTTTGAAGAGAAATGATTTGTCCTGGCCGGGATTCGAACCCGGGTCTTCCGCCTCTCCGTGTTCGCTCTCACCAATTGAGCTACCAGCGGTCGCCCCACAGTCAGGACAAATCCGTTCTCTTCACCGATCCCATATCCCAGTGTTCTCGCAGTTTTGCGATGTATACACGAGGAAGAATGACGGTTCGAATCCCGGCCAGAGCAAATCTTTTCTCTTCAAAATAAAAATATTTAAACGTCTTTCATTTCAATCAGTCGGTCACTGATACAGTTAACCTGGTAATAGCTGTGAGAGGAGAACCGGGGAGGTTATTCTCGTTTGTGTGTTGTTATTTAGTTAAAAGAAAACAGTTTTGTAAAAGGTGTGTGAAATATTTACTTCAAATGTTGTTTCTTCTTTTACAGGTAAGACTGTATAGAATAATGAGTTGTAAATTCTTTTTCAGGAAATTATTGTTGTAAAAATAAATTTACATTTTTTACAGAGAGAAACTCAGTTTAGTTTTATTTCGACTCACACTAAAATCATTATTTGAATCAATCATCATTATAAAACAACATAATCATATCATGTAACGCATATTTAAATGAAATTGTTAACAAAAACTGATGCAAAGAATAATCGAATGCTGTAAGTACATAGTATCTTTCAAAAATAAATCATCTAAAGCAGAAATAAAAAGGCAGTTCTTTTAAAATCAATTATAACAGAATTATGATAATAAATCGAATACACCAGAATTAACGGAGTACCTGCGAATTTTTTTTTCTTATGTGATTTTGAGGAAGTAATTGTGGCAATCACTTAATAAACTGTCTATTATTGCATTGAAACCAACACATCTAAACAGCATAAGTTAGCAGAACAGACATATTATTTAACATAATGAATGATCTAACTCCTAGAATTAGTAGTAACTTAACTCCTCCTAATTATTCGTGATATATCACCGTGTAATCTACTAAATTTTTAGTTTTATACGGATTCAGATCTAAGCACACCATTACGTTATAGTTATTTCATGTTTTATTTTCTGACATCAAATGATGTCTGATATGAAAGATAGTAAAACATGAAATTATTAGAAATCATATTAGTGGCTTTATACTAATGCAGCTGTAAAATGAAATACTTTACGAAAAAAAAACTCCATCAAAATCATTGAACAAGCTCGTGGTCATATTCGTCGTTTGTTATCGATTTCGAAGTTTTGGCAATATAAAACATTCACTTTCAATTTTTTTGCATAACTCCTGAATCTTTGTTTTTTAAAATTATTTAATTACATGTTATTTACACAACTATGATATTGGCCTAGATATGGATTCCCATATTTTGCAGACACGAGACCAAGATAAACCTTTGAATATTCAAGTTGGATTTTCCTTCAGGCTCAAATAAATATATTCATGGTCATGGAACCTTGGGTAGTAAAACTAAAATTCGCAATGCAAATAAGCTCAAAATCGATGAAGAATACAATAAATTAATTTAAACAACGGATGCTTTTACTGGAAACAATCTTTGAAAGTATCTGACCCTTATATTTGGCTTGTAGCTTTGGATTTGTTTTTTGTAAGAAATTAATTAATTTTAAAATTTATTAATTAATTAATTTAAGTTTTGAAAAAATTACTATTTTGTGTTAACATATTAAAAAATAAGAGAGAACAGAGGCTATGTGGTAGGGTGCTGAGTGCAATGCCAAAGGTCCTGGGATCAAATACCGCTGCTGGAGACGGATCTTATGGGATTTAGGACCCTCCTGGGGCCCACCCAATTTCTATAAAGTGAGGGAAATCTAGCGTGATCTAGGAAAAATCACCTCCCACTAAAACCGATGTCCAAGAAACAGTACTATCTCTACCACGCACTGAACCCCCGACCCTTCACGGGTTGAATTTTTTATTCCATTTGCAGCTAAAAACAACTGATCATTTTAAAGTATTTATTGATTATATAAGTTTTTCCATTTTTTTTTTGTTTTTACTAAATCTGGCTTCCGTTCAATTATACCGAACAACCTCCTCTTTCTTGTTGTGATTCTTGCCGTACCCTTCTTCCTCCAACTTTGACCGACGTTCCCTGATGTTGGAACACCCTTCCAGATCCTACCAGGATTACTCAAACTCCAAAAGAGCTCATGTAGGTGGCCTTCCCACATTGAGTAACTGTATTCCTGCATCACGCAGTTAACTATAACTTCGGCGGCATTAATATATATGAGTATGTATATATATATATATATATATATATATATATATATATATATATATATATATATATATATATATATTTATATACAGAAAATAATTATAATACTTTTTCAACCCGAAGGTATTTTAAGTAAATACATAGCGGGTTCTCTAAACCGGAACAAGGCCGCTGACTTTATAGATACAAATCAGGGAGAGACCGCTTTACGTGATTAGGTGATAAGAAGAACAAAGGGAGGAGAGGAAGGAAGAAAGGAAATTATATGTACATTACCTTTGCCTTTATATTGTATATACACAATTATATTATGTATACCGAGAAAGAGATAAATAAATAGAAATGGAAAGAGAAAGAGAGAGAGAAAATCTGAAGAATAGAGGAAGATAATATATGTTTCACACCTTCCATCCTCTTTGAGATTTGCTCAGGAGAAGACTTAGGCAAAAAAAATTATAAAAGTGTATTATTGATTAGGATATATAGACGCAGCTACAAACAATTTTTTTTATTTATTATATTATTATAAAAAAAATCATGAACGGTCTTGTGTTCAGTACTTCGTAGAGACAGTAATATGTCTGAGATAACGGTTGTGCATGGAGGTGATTTGTCCTAGATCACGCTCAACCGACACGCCCCCTCCCCCCATTAAGCATACCATTTTATAGAGGCTGAGTGATCTCCAGACCTCACTGGGTCCATCCACAACCCAGCGTAATAAATTATTTGGCTGCACATGGTGATTGATGAGCCTTCTCTGCAACGCATCCCACATGCGCTTAATGGGATTGAGGTCTGAAGACAATGGGGGAAGGTGCTGATCAGAAATTCTCAGGTTTTCTGAAGTTTGACCAACAACTCTTCTTTTATGAGGTTGGGGATTGTCATCATTGTCTATTAGATCCTTAATTTGAGAGATTTATTACTCAATGATTCCCTGTGTATAACGGACTGCGTTGAGGTTCCCTTCTACAATACGGAGTGCAGTTCGTATTACAGTGTAAATTCCAGCCCAGACCATTACGCTACATCCACCAAACTGCACTGAAGGGAGCATTAACTGGGGCATTGTACGAATTCACTGTTCTCTGTAGACTCTTTGGCGTCTGCTGTCACTATACATACAGGAACGCGACTCATCAGTAAACATAACAGCATTCCAATTAGCGTCCTTTTCTAGGCGCTTGCTGCACCACATTCATCTCAGCTGCTGGTGGCGGGCTGTTGCTGCAGGACGTCTCAGGACGTCTGCAGGGCATAAGATGAGAAACAACAACTTCTTTGTTGGTGTTGTTTGTGTGGATATAGGCCTAGCAAAAACACCTTATACTTCATTGAGGGTCTGGTGGACACTGTGGAAAGGGTATCGACAATGGGGGAAGGTGCTGATCAGAAATTCTCAGGTTTTCTGAAGTTTGACCAACAACTCTTCTTTTATGAGGTTGGGGATTGTCATCATTGTCTATTAGATCCTTAATTTGAGAGATTTATTACTCAATGATTCCCTGTGTATAACGGACTGCGTTGAGGTTCCCTTCTACAATACGGAGTGCAGTTCGTATTACAGTGTAAATTCCAGCCCAGACCATTAGGCCACATCCACCAAACTGCACTGAAGGGAGCATTAACTGAGGCATTGTATGAATTCACTGTTCTCTGTAGACTCTTTGGCGTCTGCTGTCACTATACATACAGGAACGCGACTCATCAGTAAACATAACAGCATTCCAATCCAATCCAGCGATGACAATATTTCTGTCTTCCTTTTGCATTGTAATTACGATCCACTACCCGGCCTTCAATCGGTGCTCCCAATCGGAGAAGACGCTCTGAGAAATGCCGACTACCTCTGCGATATCAACTTGCCGGTGACCTTGGTCGCTCATTCTCGCAATAATATTGGGAACTTCTGGTTCTACTCGTTTTTTAAGCGATCGTTAAAATCATGGAAGGAAAATATTAACATAATAATAATAATAATAAGCTTTCTTTTTTTTCCCTCTTTCTTCTATGTACAATTTTATCATGTTTTTTATATTTACAAGGTTTTTAAAAAGAAAAAATGGCCCTTCTTTGGGCATAAGCCTCTCTCAATTTACTCCAGCTACGTCTGTTCCAAGCATTGAGCGTTCACGTGAAATTGTGGTCATAGACAGACGAGTAATTATTGAAGAAGTGGCACATTGTCTGCAAATTGGCAGTGAAAGAAGTAGTGCATTCCTGGCTCGCAGCTCAACCAAAAACCTTCTGTTGTGAGGACATCATGAAGGTTGTACAACGATTCTGAGTTGAAAAGCAAGGGGACTATGTCAAAAAATCATTTACTTGTATGTTTCCTATTTGAATACCATAAAATTTTATAACTACATTGCGGATAATAAGTGACTTACCTTCGTATATATATAATAGAGCCCATTCATGATAATTTCTTTGATTAACAATTCCTCCTCTTGTAAAGGTAGCTTCATCGGTCCATAAATTATCCACAACAATGGATTGGACGTGGAGGAGTAGTACCTTGGCAACCAGATCACCTGGTATGACACCCATGGATTTCTTCGTATGGGTAACCTTGAAGAAGAAAGTTTATTCGGTGTCAATCAACTCAAGAGAGCAATTAAGAGACCGAATCATAGATACAGTGCACCAAATATCATCAGAACAATGTTTAGCTGCAATTTATCAAGTGAGTGCTAGATGTAATGCTTGCATTGGTGCAAGAGAACAACATTTTGAGCAATATTTACATTAAAAAGAACATAACATAAATGTAAATGTAAATAAATAAGTATAAAAATCAAAACTTGTTTTGTTTCTTTTTTTGCGATTTTCTCTAAAACTAAGCAAAACCGAGCAAATCTCTAAAGGACTTAGTTTTTCAGTCCCCTCTAAGTTCCTGAAGTTTTGCCATTTATATTCGGGACACCCTGTATATATATACACACACACACACACACACACACACACACACACACACAATCACACACTTGTATCCTTTGACTTCCGTTTGTCACCGGCCGATGAACACAAACGGATGCAGGCCTAATTATTTCTCGATAACACTCAGTGACGTACGAAATCAATTGATTCATTGACCATGCATTATTGATTCTTCCACCTGACTGCTTGGATGACCCTCATAATGGCCTGCATTCGCTTATCCAATCTCAAATAATGCAGTTTAACAGCATCGGCACACGGACAACAAATTTAGAGAGGTTAAACATACAGTGGTGCTAAGACAGCAAGCGGCAATAATTTATACTGACGAAAAAGTTATATTTTCTGACTGAATTACCTCAATCAATCTATTCATATAGCTATGACTGAGAAACATTTGACTGACTGATGGCATTTAATTGATACAAGACTTCCATACCATCTGTCATGATTACTAGATGACCATAGCCATCATATAACCAAAATATTAAATTTTTTATTTGATATTAATTTAAAATTTCATTTCAATTTTCGTGTGCCCTATGATTCGTTCTGTTTATTCATCGTTATTGTATGTTTACCTATTATTTTCTCACTTTTTATTATTATTTCTTTCACTTGGGGGATATCCCCTATAGCTTATGCTAGACCACCTCCAATTTTACAAATTAGACAACTGTTATACAAGCTATACCCAATTTATACAAAAGATACCCCGATATTATTATATAAATAGTACTTACCCACCCCTCTACTGAGGCTATTGAAATACGAGTATTTCAAATATTCAATAAAAATTTTAAATTCAATTTTAGGGTTGTTTTATACATAAGCAATGCAATGTACAGTTTATAAGAAAATTTTACTAATTTTATTTCAATGCATATTCATTAATGAAACTAAGATCATAAAATCGAAATGTTGGGATTTGATGTAGCTTGTTTTATATTTGAGTGGAAAATAGTAGACTGGATAATTCTAATGATAGATTTAATTGGTCCGTTCAATGGCAGTTGTTAGTTTGACGATCCACCGCTGGCTAGGCACACACTATTTGGTTGCAATGAAGATGGTCTAAATTGTAGGCTGAAACGTTGGCACTGCTTATTTTGTGTTATCTTTGACTGCACTCCCTGATCAATTCAATCCAGCGTTAGCTTGTTTTATATTTTTAAATCGTTGCATTCCATGTTTTATATTTAAAATCTAAACTAATTTCATGTTATGGCAGGAACAGTGGCTTTGTGATTTGGTAGTTTTTAAAAATATTTATAATTTAACTGATCGAGCACGACAAAAGACTAAACCACAAATCTTTTCCTCTATCAGTTGCTAATCAAAACCAACGATATTATATCACTAAAAACATTTGCATGTAATAGAGATATTTTTTTTATATTATTAATTTTTTATACTGTTTTTGTTTCTGTTGATTTGATCTTCAATGTATATATACATTTGATTAAATGTATATAGACATTATTAACTGTTGGATTATGTACTTAAGAATAACATCCTGTAAAATGTAGATCAAGAGAGGAATAGATACTTATTATGCAATAAATTTTTGCTTAAATATAGACCACCCTTTTTAATAGTCGTACAATCTTTACCTTCACAGCCCATTATGTATTGTGATCAGTAAACGTTCGGTACTGTACTTATAGCTATACCAATTATGCTGGCCAATTGCCAGGTTTTTCTTCCTCTTTATAATTGCTGGATAAGCACCAGAAATTCTCCACAACACTCTACTTCGGAAATTCGTATACCCAGCACCATACGTCCTGAACTACTCTTCTGGTCATCGTAAATTACATCAATAATTACCTTAGGTTAAATAATTATTAAACTTTCGATTATATATCATCTACATTATATATCATCTGTAAATATGTATTTAGCCATAATTTTTATTCTTATATATTAATTCCTGAGAGAAACAATAAAAAGATCTGCTCCGCGCAATCATCATAATACATAACGAATTGCTTGTCAAGTGCGGCCGAGGCAATCCTTCAAAGTCGTAATTGTTATCTGATTTATGATATCGTGTTCGAAGAAGAAAAATAATATACAAGAAAATAAACCACGAGACGAAGGAGCAGGTAGAGCAGACACTTGTTAGTCTCGAGCTGAGGCGAGCTTCAATGATCTTTGAGCTTATTGATTACAAAGGTGTGTCAGCTAGGCACCTTCATTGCCAATTCTCGTTTGAGTTATTAATGATTTGACAAGATCTACAATAATAAACTATAGTACTGTAACGAGTTGATTTTTCCAATGCTTTTTGTAAGTGCATTAACAAAAGCATTATTTGACTAAAATAGAACCAAAAACTCAAAAAGAAACACTATTATTTATTATAATGCAATTGGGAAAAACCACAATGCAAAGCCTTATGTTTCAAAAATACACCCACTTACCAGTCGACGTTTCGCCTATTCAGGCATTATCAAGACACCAAAAACAAAAAGGGAGTTATGTGAATCACATCTCGAAGAAAAAGGTGCAATACATCCCAACGATCAACAGCCCAAACAGGCTCCAAACATGAGACAGCACCCCACCACCAAGACGTTCAGTATACAACTGAACGAAAGTAATACGCAACCAGCTGGGAAGGTTATAGAATCAGCTGATACACAAAACATATAAAGTAATATTAACCTATAAAAATTTTTATACATATTAGCAAAGTTAGCCAAATTTTTCTTTTAAAATATTCAACGTTTCCGAATAATATTGGTTCAAATTTCTGCAATCTGTTTTATAATTTACCGAAATGTCAATTTTTTGTGCAATCTGCATGGCCTCGAACAACTTCCTTCTAGAGCCATCACTCTCTTTGTAAATAACTTTAGCATTCTCAAAATCAAATTGATGCTTACAAGTTTTGTATGCTGGACCGATGCTGTGTTAGGTTCCTTGCCACCAATATTTTTACAATCATATTGATGCTGATACATTCTTTTGTGCAAAAATTGTGATGTTTCTCCAATGTATATTTTAGGGCATTGTAAACAGCTAATCTCATACACTACATCTGATTGTTGCTGTGTAAGTATTTTATCTTTTAATGGAGTGTAAAATTTACTCATCTTGTTTGTAATCTTATTCGCAAGCCTAATCTCGTAAACATCATACTCTTTAAATATATCTCTAACACATTCTGACAGGCCCTTAATATAAGTGCACGCAAAAAAGACACCATTCATATTATTTCTCTCGGCACCACCACTATCCGACAATGCAAGATCCCCACCACTAGAAGTACAGTTCATATTCACATGAATCTTGTTATAGTTCAAATTCCAATATTTTTTAATGAGGAATGAAGGGTACAAGTTAATTTCGAACATCGTGCAGATGGTCTCTTTCACGGAGCTTATATATTTTATACCAGTCAGTTTAATGGCTTTAAATATGCTGTTTTTAAGGTTATTTATTAACATATGTCTAGGGTGATATACGTTGACTACTGTTTTCATTTCTCGTCCACATGGTTCTCAAAATTGCACTATCGTTGTTAACATACATATCTAAGAATCTAATCCTATTATTAGTTTCCAGTTCATAAGTGAATTTGATATTATTATGAAAACCATTAAGACCCTCATAAAACCTGTCAATCTCATCCTCTTTCAACAGAAGCAAAAGGTCATCCACATATTTCATGATCAATCTAGGTTTGATATTAGTAGTATTGATAACATCATCCAGCAATTTGTTCATAAGGATGCCACTAAGCGTAACGGACAATACACCACCCACAGGCAACCCTGTTAATTGTCGGTAAATCTTATTATCATATTTCACAAAACCATTCTCGCAAATTCCCTTCTATAAACATAACCTTATCTTTAATGCACGTATAAGGCTCAACTTGCTCCCATTGCTCAGAAATTATTTCAAATACCATTTCAAGTGGCAACGAGGTAAACAAAGAGACTACATCAAAGCTTATAAGTCGTTCATTTTCTTCTAAAGATTTCAAATCATCAATCTTATTTTTAGCATCAAATGCATTTTTAACATCGAACGGGTTATTATTGTACAGGCCATTTAAGAACGGTTTAAAGAATTTTTCCAGTTTATAAGAAGGTCCCTTAATGCTATTTACAATCGGTCTGAGAGGTTTGTTTTCTTTATGCAACTTAAGACCCTTAAGACTTAAGTTATCATGAAGGAAATGTATAATGACAAGATGCATTATTGTTTTCATAAAAACAAATTTAATTTGTTTTAATAGACAAGCACACAATAGAATAAAGATAGAAGATAAAAATAGTAAATTTTAAAAGTTATATTATTTATGGAATTGAGTAGGTGAGGTGCAAAACTCGTTCGTTCCATTTTTTTGAAAAAACTTTCTCATTTCATACTTAGTTACTTTTTTTTTTATCATTAAATCAGTAATTTTTTTCATTCCAAGCTCACTTCCACAGGGAAGCTGTACCTTTCGAAAGCAAAAAAAAAAATTTTTATCTGGCCACTCTACGAGACGAGGTAAGTTTTTTGAGTTTCCTGAAAAACGTGTTCCTGTGGAACAAACGAGTTTTGCAAATCACCTCCTCAATTATATCTCTGATGGAGCTCAGTGGCAGAGCACTGGGTTGCAGTGATGAAAGTTGCTGGTTCAAATGGAAGTTAATTTATCTGTTTACACTCGGGGATTGTTCCTGCGGGGTATTGAGATATACCTTGGGCTCACCCAGTCTCTTCTATAAAGTATGGCTCATAATAGGGGCCAAAACTAAGCGGGAAAATCACCTGCTTGCACAACCTATATGTTGAAAACAGTACAGTCTCTGCTTCGTACTGAACCCTTTGTGGACACTTTGTGGGTTGCAGAGTTACAGGTTTATTATTTTTAATATTATTTCCCAGTTATAAGAAATGATGGTCAATCATGCCGACTATATTAATACAATTTACAATACCTATCAAATAAGAATAGGGTCAGATTCCTCATCAATGCAATCCCTTCCCAATAACGTTGGTTAACTTTGTTTTGGGAATAGATAGAAGAACAAATCAATAAAGGACCTGTTTCACAATTGTCTACATTTCTTAAAATCTAACATCTATGAAATATTTAATGTGTTAATTATTAAATCCAAATAGTTCGAAGAAGTATATTGTTACTAGTGAAGAAGATAAAGTAGATATGAACCAATATTGATCACAGTAAGGGACATAACTGGGATAAATATATACTAAACTATGTCGGGAGTAAGTAAACGTACTGTGGAGTAGTGGCCTTCTATAGATACTTTATTCGTGCGGTTTGCTAAGTATGATTTAATTAATGCTATTAAAAATGGGGGGGGGGGGGGGAATTGTGAAGAGTCAGTTTGAATATTAGCCCATTATGAGAGATATTTTCGAAAGCTGTATTATGTTTTAATTAATTCACGAGCTATTGAAATTACAAGACATGTATGTTTTCAATTCTCTCAATAATAATCAATTTTAATCATTCAAATCGTCAGATGAATGATAATTTTTGATGAATAATAATTCAAAACGAAATGAATAATAAATTAAATATGTTTGATATAAGTCCGATACATCTGATAGAAATTATTCAATTTTTTTTCTACAAAACTATCATTTGAAACAAACCATCGTCTTCTGAATATTAGAAAGATTTCGTTCATATAAAGCTGACACATCTCCATATGTACTTTTAGGGTAGTACCAACCAATCTTCCAAAGCTGTGATAATATTGAAATTTCGGCGAAGCATCTATTTGAATGCAAGAAGCATCAAAATTGGACATTGTAACGTGCCAACCGTTAAAAGTTAAAAATAATAAACTACAGACTACTCTGATGTACTTAAAACACACAAACTTAATTCAGGAAGTTGAAAAAAAGCAGTCGTCGCTAATGGTCTCAGCAGTCGAAGCGACATTAAAGAAAATCAAATAAAAAAAAATTAAAAAAATTAAAGAACAGATTAATCAACTATATGAGGAAATGAGAAAAATATTTTACTAGGATGAAAACGAATCACATGAAATAAGATTAGATCATAATATAGATTAAAAGGAAGACAAAAAAAATCTTTAAAACTCTTTTCTTCTTATTTTTTGGAGATTTTAGTTATTATTGCTATTACTAATATAAAATAATTGGAAAACATTTATGATGCACTTACAATTCTGAAGTTTTTAAAGACATTCTATTTAGTATTTCGGAGCAAGAGCCTCCAATTAGTGAATTTACAAGATGAACTTTTGTCAATTGGCATAAAGATTCTAATTTCATTAAAAGATTTCTGTTTTCTTAACTTATAACTGAGAGAAAGTCTGAATATAAAGTTTAGAAAAGCTGTGCAGAAGTAACAACATTCTATTCTGTTTCCAAACAAAATTATCGACTTCACTTAAGTATTTTCCAACGCTTAATGAATTGTAGCAGCTAAGGAGATTTTCGGCTATCACATAACCAGACGAGAAGTCTTAAAAGGAAATATGACTCCAAATAAATAGATTGTTTGCATAACAATAAAACATTATAAATAAACGAATGTGCGTCATAATTTTATAATATAGAATTATATTGGTTATAAATAGTTAATGTATTAAAACAATGGAAGTATAAATGCGTACTATATGATCGAATAAATGAATGGGAGAATGAATGAATGATAGCCGGTGCTTTATACATGAAATGCTAAAATTAACCTTAGAAATTCGAAGACTTACTTAGACTCAGTGGACTATTTAAGCGATGAAGAGTTAGTGCTCCTGATATTGTAAGTGTTGCATTTTAAAAACTTCCTACTTACATATATACGTATGTACCTGAATTGGCAAAATATCGACCGGTATCTTTGTTTCATGTTTTTATTTTAGGGACAAGCTTTTTGTTTTTCTATTCATCTGTTAGCATATTTTATGTATCTTTTTAGCTTATTCTCTTCTATATCAATATATTTTCGTGAATAGCCGTAGTGCACATATAATGTCCTTCTCTTGTAATTTTATTTTTTGTCTACATATGGTATACCGCAATCTATTTTGAGATTTGTTTTATAATTATTTAGCACTTTTTGAAAGTTTGTTTTTTTCTATTTTTTATATGCTGAATTTATTTCATCCTTCTCAGCTGTTTTCCTGTAACCTATAGATATGTGTTGTAGGGCTTGAGTGAAGGAGAGATGTTACCTATGGTTCATGTGTTGCTTTTCGAGGTTGGGTTGTGCTTTAATTCCTTTTTTAGATAAAATAGTATTGCTCAGGATGGTTAATTGTAAAGAATGTCTTTAGCTATCTTCAAGATTGTGATTATTAAATATACATTTATTTAAGCCTACACGAGTCCACGAACGATTTTTTAAAATATAATAAAAAAAAAATTATATTTTTAAGATAACTGAATTTACGAGACAGTTATCCAAAAACTCAAAAATAATCCCAATGTTTTAACTACCTAGTTAATAAAAATCCACTTATTACCCCCTGATAACTACTATCAATACCTATTTAATACAGAACAATATTTAACCTAGCAGTTGAAAAGAAAGAACACTTATCGGTTTATAGATAAATCAATATAAATTAAAATTATCAATATAAAGACTATCAGGACCTAACTTTGCTCACTAACTGTCAGCATTCACCTTCCGACATTTGCATAATATAATTGAACTAACTAATGCTGAATAATTGAGTCCATTCTAATGCTCGCTTTAGAGCTGAAGTTATGACTAAAATTGATTCGGCATTCGATGCTCGTAATAGAAGGTTCGAAGAACATAATTTTATTATTATCTAATATATAAAATTGTCGTGTCACAGTGTTTGTAACAAAACAAGTAGGTCTAAGAATAGGATGTAAACTATTTTTTACATTACGTTTCCTCTTAAAGGTGGTATATTAATGTAGTAATATAGCATTAAGTTATTTTATTTAAGAGTTTTTAGTCGAAATAACTTACTAATCAAGGTATTTTGAATCTTTCAGAAAATGTCTGGCATTTAAAAACCTTGACATTGAAGACAGCATACTGAAGTAGTGAGCTTCAGATACTTCTTCTACTTGACCAATGAAAGATAAAAAAAAATATATACACTTTTTTCATGTTTTGTATTGTACATTTCAGAAAAATAAAAATAAATGGGCGTCAAGACAAAAAATTTTTTAAAGGTCAATATTGACCACTTAAAGTGAAAAACCAAAAAAATATTTTTTTATTTTTTCAAACTAGGCCTGAATAACTACAACTTTTACCTGGATCGTTTTTCTGAATTTTGTTTCGTTTAAAAGTTAAAAACATTTGATCCACTTGAAATAGGACACCCTGTATATATATTATAAATGACTATAATGTATATATTATACAAATCTCTATAGAATAAAGAAGATGGTCGGAAGATTAACTGTGAATCAAGTATATGAAATGACAATCTGGCGTACCTATTGTTCATTTGTTCCCGAAGAGGGAGTATGAATAGAGCGAATAGAAAACACGCTGATGAAAACGGACCGCAAGCCTCTGATAAATAAGTTCTGTATTTCCCTTTTCTCAGCTATTGAGAGAAGCAAAGCTGGTCGGCCTATTACCTTAATGGCTTCATAAAATATAAAAACGGGAAAAAAATAAAATGGTATATTAAATTAAACCTTTAAATCTAACAAGAAAAAATGTACCACTATAATAAAAATAATCATAATAAAAGGGTATTGCGTACAGTTCATGGTAGGGACTTAAAATTTCCATGTCAACGGTTGTTCTGATGAAAATGATGATACATCGGTTAAATAAAAGCTTTGACAAATCTCAGTGCTTTCTCAACAACTTATGGCTACATAATACATTCATCTTATTTCCTTTATATTACCTTTTGGCTGTATGTTTAAATATTTTATACCCGTATATACAGACAAATGGATTGATAGATAGATAGAGAGAGAGAGAGAGAGAGAGAGAGAGAAATGTTTGTCCATGATATATTCAAACAACAATGATTATTTAAAATTAAATGGTTAAAAAAGTATAAAAAAGACTGTATTATGCTGTTATGTATTTTATATACACTTTATTAAACATTCAATTTGGTCAATCGAATTTAGAAACATATATTTGTGTAATGAATTGATCGTACCGTACCGAGAGTTATTATTTGCATAAACAGCGATTAATTTTTTGTAAGAAATAAGTCGTTCAGGTAAATACTTAGACCCCATGGTCAAGAAGGTCAAGAGATACCAAAGAGTGGTCCCTTCTCTTCCAGAGTCTAAGAGTTGTAAAGAGACTCTCCGAAAAGATCCCGAAGAAGGAGCGAATATTCATCATCAGTGGTATATAATACAATTCTGTAATTAAAAGATATCAAAATATACTAATAAGTAATCTTGTAGATATCTAGCACATACTATTTTTAAATACGTGATATACAATTAATTCGCATTTATAGATTTAAATGCTAAAATAACTTTTAAGATGTAAGGTATTGCCACAAAGTTATAACCTTTGTAAAGGTAGTAAGATATAACATCTTAAAAATAAATGACGTCTCTCTTTGTTTAACATCTTTTCTTTTTCTATTAACCCCAAGGAAATGCTATGTATCGTACCAGGCGTTATTATATAAATAAATATATCTTTGCAATAAGAGCAAATGACCTTTTGTAAAAATATTTCACTCTGGTAGAATGGCTAGATCCCATGGTCAAGGGGGTCCAACACTCCACCTTCGTAAAGAGACTCTCTGAAAAGATGCCGAAGAAGAAGGAGCGAGGACACGTGAGAAGGAGGCTGGACGATGCTGGCGCATGAGAGTCCGAAGGCGGTCAGGCTGAGAACCTAATTATACATCTATAGGTAGATTACGTCAATATACCCCTGTTTTACAAGATATGGTGTAATTTAAGTTCTGTATGTATTTTATGGCAATCCTTCTACTTATATCTGAATCATTAATCGTACTTCAAATTGTATTAATAAAGTATATTCATTATAATTATTTTGGTGCTTACTTAACCCATATACACGATATATTTATGAATAACTAGCTTATGCCCACGGCTTCGCTCGCGTGGAATTTGATCGGCCACATAAAGTTTCGTGAAAGATCATTTAAATTAAATAATTTAATTATTTTTTTAAAATATAAGTTACTCGTACATTTAAATTTCAGATGTCTAACCTCAAAACTAACGGATTATATCGGAATCCCTATTATATTACGAATAGTTTCACTCATGTTCTTTCTGTTATTCTAACTATGATCATGTGATTTGCCTTTCTGTACTCTAATCGATTCTCCACAGTTCCTAAAAACTGTCGAGGGTGCACGTGCTCCCGTGCGCCCCCCCTCCTACATCCGCGCTTGCTATAGCCTATGTTTTATTCTGATGTATAGCCTAAATTACTGTAAAGTTTCATCCAAATCTGTTCCGTAGTTTTTGCGTGAAAGAGACAAAAACATACAAACTTTCACGTTTATAATATTTGTTTTTTATAGTAGGTAGAGAAGAAAACACTTTATTGAAGCATTACAATCTGCCTCTTGTGGGCAATAAGTAATGGTGCTATGTACCTTACAATCATTCCATAAAAAATCAATGATATAAACGCAATAAATGCATAAATAAATATATACAAGCGAAAAAATATATACAAAAAGAAAGTAAAAAAAAAATATATATATATATATATAATAAATATATAATAATAATAAATAAAACATAAAAGAAATGTACTGTACACATTCATACTCTATTTACAATTTGCCTGGGGTCCCCGAACTGAGCTTCTTCCTCATGAATGAGTGCAAAGCAGGAGTCCGGGAGGCCCCAGCCCCCTTTCCCAGCCCCGTCACTGGCATTAAACGCCAATGGAAGCTGGTTAAGGGCGCTTCACACACACACACACACACAGGTCGTGAGTGGAGAATCTGGCCAGTGCCAGTACTCCAAATAACATTATTATATCAGGTCTCGAGGCCATTGCCGGTTTAGGCGGCGGGGTGGGTTATATGGATGTGTGGGACTGGATAATGACTGAGCCAGGGGGTTGGGATGACAGGCAAGGTTTTGGTGAAAGTTTGAAAATTTAATAGGGATGAGATCGAGGACGAAAGGAATGTTGAGATCATTACGGAGGGTTTTGTTGGAGACATAATAAGGAGCATTGACAATAGTTCTCAGGACTTTGGATTGAAAGGATTGAATGCGTCTGATATTCGACTTTTTCGCGGTCCCCCACAGTACCAGTCCATAGGTCCAAATAGGTTTGATGATGGTCTTGTATATTAGTAGTTTATTGTCTATTGAAAGGTGGGAGGTACTACATAGTAATCTGTATTGTTGGCTGAATCGCCTGCTAAGTTCTTGTCTTTTGAGTCTGGTATGAGGATTCCATGTAAGTCTTTTGTCTAGGAGAAAGCCAAGATATCGTACTGTGTCGGAAATGGGTAGCACGGTTTCATTGAATTGGACATAAGGACATGCTCCCCGGCGAAGGGTAAAAGTCACGTGTTTGCATTTTTCCTCGTTGACATTGATCCGCCATTGGTTACACCAAATTTCAATGAGTGCTGGACCGTCGAGTGCCTGGGACGGAATCAAAACTGATGTGAAGGAATATCATTGGATTCTATTATGGGTAAGATTCGTTTCAGGAGGATTTTTTCGAAAATTTTGGAAAGAATAGGAAGCAGGCTGATGGGTCGGTATGATGATGTGGCATTGGGTGGCTTGCCAGGTTTAGGGAATAGGATGATGACGGATTGTTTCCACAGCAAAGGGAAGTGAGTTGTACGAAGGATACAGTTATATAGGTAGGTAAGCAAAATAATCCCTTTTTGAGGAAGATGTTGAAGGATCTGGGTGGTTAGAAGGTCATGTCCAAGAGATTTGCTTCACTAGGTAGATTTGTTAGGGGCTGAAATCTGTTGGGTGAGTAGAAGGGAGAATCTTCAGTGAACTGAGTGCATGACCCTGGTTGGGTATTTTCATTCGACGGTCCTGCTTTGGGTTTCTTATTATCATTCGGAGTTGTAGGAGGTGTGTCGACTTTACGCCTTCTATTAGGTTTAGGTTTACTAGGGCTATTTCTCGTAGTTGATACTAGTGATCGACTTCTCTTTGTATTTCCTTTTTTTATCTGATTTGCTGGATAATACTTGATGGTAAAACTTCATTTTGGAATATGATGTCACTGGAGCAGATAGTTGTAAAGAAAAAAAAAGGAAGGACAGAGAGGAAAGGGAACTAAATAAAAATAAAGAGTTCATATGAGATCTGATCTGAATACGGCACAGATCAGCCTCATTCAGTCCCAGAGGCAGCACTGATAGCTGATAGGGTCAGTCTTACCTTATACTGGGTGGGGATGAACCTGCCACGACCAGCACAAAGATAAGTAACTCCTGTATCTTAAATCACTTAATTTATAAATAATATAGTCACGTTATAAGTCCATAATTAGCTACGAAACTTCACATTTTACTTCACTGGTAACACAGACTATGACTATGTAAAAAGCCGTGAATGTACGATAAAAGTTAATGGGTATAAAAAAAAAGTATCACAGAGACGATGTTGCTCACTCCAGCGCATGCTGTGAACTGATAATATTTGTAAGAAGTAAGATTCGTAGGATATCAAAACAAATAGTTTCACTCATGTTCTTTCTGTTATTTTAACAACTATTATCATGTGATTTGCCTTTAATTATGCACTATAATGGATTCTCCACAGTACCTAAAACACTGTCATGGGGGAACGTGCCCCCGTACCTCCCCCCCTAAATTCGCGCTTGCTATAGCCTATGTGTTATTCTGATGTATAAACTATGTTACTGTAAAGTTTCATCCAAATCCGTCCCGTAGTTTTTGCGTGTAAGAGAGCCAAACATACAAACTTTCACATTTATAATATTAGTAAGATATATTGATGGTTTAATTAATTAACAAATTTTTAAAAACACATCCAACCTCTGGAAAAGAATCCAATTCACAATAAAGTAAGACGTTTGGAGAAATAATAATTTGAGTCATTATCTTAAATGATTACTCTGGCATCCCAAAATCAATTAGAATATTCAAAACATATTTAAGACTATAAAACATAGCATAGTAGTATATTCTGTTAATTAAATAATATGTAAATGTAGGTATACCTGTTAAAATAAATATATATTAAACTATAATATCTGCATTTTTAAATATTGAACTATGTGCTATTTTTTAAGTCCTTTTTATCTTAAATAATCGCTGATTCTTTTTAATGATCATTTTTTCATTAAAACATTTTTTTAAGGTTCACCAGGCTTAAAATATCACTATTTGCTAATTGCTGAGTGATAAAAATACTTGCCCGTTTGCCCATAATGTTAAGGTAATTTAAATAAAAACCTTTAGATATCGCGAATATGGAAAATATACTTATATCACTTTCCTGAAATAACAAGTATTATAAGATTAGACTAGATAATATCGAATATCAGAGTTGAGGATTCGGCCTATAGTGCCCTAAGTAATTTGGAACGGATTATTGTTAAGAGTTTTATTTGAATTTATAAGTAAAAACAAAATATTATGTCTAGTAATGATAATTTATCACGTCCACAAGGTACAACCGACCAAATTAAAATATTCCGTTTTCTTCTCGACCCGAAGCAGACGGAATGTTTACTGATGAGCGAAATTGTGCATCTGAATTCCGCCAAGGCCTTGCGGAACGTTGCAATAGGATTCCGCTATCTTCGCCCTGAATTGCACCATGTTGCTCTGTGCACCATCTCCACCCAAACAACCTTCTTTGCATAATTCTCTATAGACCCAGAAAGCTCTTTGGATTATACGCGACTCACCATTAAGAGGTTAACTGGCTATATAACAGGGCTTTGCCGTGATTTTTTTATTTTTAAATGCAGCCATCTTTTGAGGATGATAATGGAAGTTTAAATTTAAGTCCTTGCACTTCAAAAAATTTACATTCCTACATAAACTTCAATGTAATTCTCATTCTGGCTTTTATTCAAATTAACTTTGTCTTTTGAGACCTATCTAGGTAACAAGGGATCTGGAAAATAAAATTTCCCTCTACTTCTTATTCTGGTAAATAAGAATAATTTAAATGCTGTTTAAAGCTTGGTCTAGACGATGCACAGCATCCAAATTAGCGACATCTTCAAGAAAATGATCTATTGTTATTACTTCTTTTCTCTTTAATTTATTTTCTACATTTAATGGTAGTCCTATGACCACCAAATTTATTTAATCCAACATGGGTCATATCTTTCTCCATATCTAATAAAAATCTTCGTTTTGTAAGCAAATAATCTAATAAACTTCGGCTTATGAATTTATATTGAATTGCATTCCTGAGATGTACCAAATTCTTGATGCCAAAACAGCATTAAATGATTGCACTACTATTTTCCAGTCCCTTGCTCTTTTTTTCATATTAGATAAATATAACTCTACAGCTCTTTCCAGTTTATAGTAATTAGATAGGCCAAATCGATCACATTCACTACATTGCTTCTCGACCCAACCAACTGCATCACCTTTATCATTAAATTTTTCTCGGTTGAAATTCTTTTTTGCATTATATTTTTTTAATTGTGTGCTTTCACTTAATTCTTTTAGTAACAGCTTGATTATTGATAATAAGCGAAAGACGTCTGTATCAATGTCACTTGTGATGGTGTATCACTTCCAGAGAGTAACTAATCGTCTAAATATGTCTGTTTAAAAAAATAGTTTATCAATATCTGGATAAAGAGATTTTAATATGGCATCTGAGGCAATTGTAATATTCCTGAAAACCTTTTCTTTGTTAAGATAACTGCTACCGTTCTTTATAATAATATTATTAAATAAACTTACACGAAGCTGTTAATTTTGAAATTCTGTAGAAAAAACATAATTAATATCTTCTTGATACTTTTTACCTTAATATTTAATCCTGTTGAAATCAGGGATTGAAAAATGATTTTCAGGATGGCACTCGGCGTGTCGTCTTCTGTAGTTATCCACTCATCCACACTATTTGTTGTAATTGATTAACGTTTCGTCATCGCTGTCACTATTCGAGAAATGGGCCCATTTCGTGAATGATATTAGCTTGGCTAAATTCCTATGAATAGTTCCAAACCATATTTCCAATATCTCATTGATATCTTGTAATCTTAAACCTTGTTCAATCAGCCTTGATATCACTAGAATCAACCACGGTTGACCGACCGCTGGGGTGCATCTTCGTAACTCGCATCTCCGTAAAGAAACTTGGAAAACCCTTTTTGATCATTATGTTATTTTAAGGTATTGTCCCCGTAAACGTTGCTCAACTTTTGGTGGGTGTCTGAACTTCGCTTCCCTTTTCTGAAATAAAATAGCAAAACACGGCGAAATGCTCGTAATCGTTTGACATATCAACTACGATGTAGCACAAACAAAACTAATGCCAATGAAACCAAACACTACAGTTTCGAAGAGTGGAAAGAGGGATTTGGCACAAATAACAATAACCGAACTAACTTATCGATATTTTCTTTATTATTCCATGTTTCGACAAAATGTATCACCTGGTGGTACATTATTGGCCCAAGCTAAATTCATTCAATTGTATGGATTCTAAAATGAATACAGACTATTACTTTTAAACGAATAAGTTACATTTTTTTTTTTTTTGCAAAAAGGAAATAAATTCGAATTTGGTCTACTTAAGTCAGCGTTTTGGGAGTGAATCATGTTAAGCCTTAATCCAAAGAACTATTTTATTTTCGTTTTTCAGTCTGCTGGTGTTCCTCAAGGTAGAGTATCCTGGGTCCCATCCTATACACGATATATACAGCTGACATCTCAACCCATCCAAGCACTGTCCTCACCACGTACGCTGAAGACACATGTGTGTTATCAGTAAATAAGGATCCACTTGTTGTATCCCAATCTCTTCAATCCCATATCTCAAACCTTCAAGAATGGTCCTTCACTCTTCGTCGTAAACCTAAGAATTCCTGACCTACTGTATCCTTTAATAACATTCCACTGTTCCCTGTCGAATTGATAGGTTATCTAGGACTCCATCTGGACAAACGTCTCACTTGGAGTCCTCATACAAGACTGAAAAGACAAGAAACTGCTCGACGTTTTCGCCTTCTTCAACATTTACTGGACAAACCATCAAAGCTCCCAATGAATTACAAAAGACTCATTTACATGACAGCTATCAGACCTATTTGGAAATACGGAGTTGAGCTTTGGAGCTCTACTAAACCATCCAATTCATCTCGTATCCAATCCTTACAATCCAAAATCCTTCGTAAAATTCTCAGTTCTCCTTATTATGTAACAAACAAACTCATCCATCATGATCTTAATATCCCATATGTTGCTGATTTGGCCCAAACTAAATACCTATCCTTCCATGAAAAGCTCCATACTCACTTGAATCCGCTAGTCGCTCAACTTGCTTCCCATAATATTCCTGATAACCCTCCGAGGCGTCTGAAAAGGAGATGGCCTCAAGACCTTCTACTATAGAACTTTATTATAGTGCTATCAATGGATAGTTTCTCCACAAGTGTTTTTTTTTTTTCATGTCCCTTGTTCATACAACAGATTTACTTGATGTAATATAATTACAGTTGTAAATATCAATAAATTATTCTATTCCCTATTCTCTATTTTCGTTATACATCTACGAATCTCGTTTGCAAATTTATGCTTTCCATCTGAGTTATCAAAACTATGAATAATGGATGAAATACAATTTTAATATGAATAAGTCTGTGATAATTCCTTTTAGAGATATTTTCATTCCTGATGATAGCGGAAATATAAATGTAATATACACGTGTCATGGGGTCTTCCCCATAAAATAAAATACGGTGTGCTCCATTTTTGTAAAGTTATCAAGCACAAATCCACCTACTTCGATCAGACTTTTGCCTTGCACAGGGGCGTAACTTGAATTTAAATTTATTTATATGAATATTACCTTCAAGTACTTAAATAAGATACTTGATTCTAGTGTTTGTTACACTTCTCTTTGCAATATTACTAAACACATAACAATTATTTTTACTTAACATTAATATAGTTCCTAGTTTATTTTCATTTTAAATAATGTTTTTGGGAAAGTCATCCATAAATAAGTAAAACAAAAAAATTGCGATGGTAAAGTAGAGGTATTAACGATGTATTTATTGCCACCACTTTGTATTTTTGTTTTTAAAATAAATTTCTTTTAATTGAAAATTAAGGTATTATTACTTGTATCTAGATATATATAATATTATATCCATTCCATATCACAATAAATCTTAATATATAAAAATCTCATGTCACGATGTTTGTCCAGACTATTCTCCGAAACTACTGGCCCGATTTTAATGAAATTACGCACAGATATTGTCCATCTTAAAATATAGGCTATCTTTGAAAAAAAAACCAGCTTCCAGTCAAAAATTCTTTTATTCTTTTGAAGACAAGAATATTTTCGGCATTCAAATGTCATTCTCAATTTTTAATATGCATCAACTTACTAAAATATAACTTTTAAAAAAATTACAAGTCAAATTTTGTAAAAAAAAAAAACAATCATAAATGAGTTATACAATCCAAACACAAAAACTTGTTCCTAAACAGTTAGCAAAACTAAGAATAGATACCTCATAAAAAATGGATAGTAATATATTTAAAAATTATTATTTCTCTTTTTTTTCCAGGGGATCCACTATCCTCCCATGGCAAATTGTCTACTAATGGTTTAAATTTTGATCAGTAAGGTAATGCGAGTTTAATATGATTATATTATTTATACCTTACTGCTATTTAAAATCTTTATGTATTAAATATTTTTAATTTTTTTATATTTTAAAACAAAAAAAATTAAAATAACATAATTTTTAAATTAATTTATTTTTTTATTTAAACAGTTCAACAACAATATGAAATTCACAAAATATTATTTGGAAAAAAGTCAAAGATATAAGAAATATATTGGTAGGTTATTGAGTCAGGTTATAAGTATTCATTACTGGCCTTGCATTCAAGTTAAATTCCTATTGTATATTATTGCTTTTTTAATTTTAAAATGACGGATGAGTACAGCTTACTTATTTCTCCAGCCTCTTTTCTGTCATTAACTGTGTTATTTATTTTATCATTTATATAGAGTGCTTCTAAATATTTTCTCTGAACTGTGTTTTTTTCTCTATGCAAAATCTTTAGTTTATCAAAATTAAAGGTATGTAATTCCTATTTACAATGGGTGGAGAGTGCTGTATTAGTTTTGAGAGATGGGTTTTAGTTTATTTTTGTGATGGTAAAAGTACTAGTGTGTCCAATGTAATGTTTGTTACAGTTATTACAACTGAGACCATATACCACATGTTTGTTATCCAATAGTGGTATTTTATCTTTTTGACCCTCTATTATGTTTTTGATTGGATTTCTAGTTTTATAAGCTAATTTTATTTCAGAAATATCATAATTTTTAAAAGATGGACCAATCCTTTCTAATAAGTTTTTATATAGGTTATGCTTTTATAATTTATTTTATTCTGTTCAAAATCTGAAAAAAATGGTTCTATTAATTTTTGAGCTGTGGTATTATTATCTATTATTTTCTGTCCAACAATGTTATTCTTAAGAGGCCTGGTCCCAGAAGAAAACGATTTTTCTATTCTATTCTATTATGTTCATTTCACTCTCGTTGAAGATTTATTTCACTTTTTTCAGAATAAAATAGTTTTATCTATTTTTAATGTGAACCCTGAATTTGGAAAAAACTCCTTTTCCCCGCCTATTTTACTGCCTGGATCTTTTTCTTTCCCCGGAGTCCTGGGCCCCCTATCTCATGATTAGTGGTATTTGAAAGTTCTATGTGAGTTACACAAATACAAATGGGGGTATTGGTAAAGCAAAACATTTCTATTGTAATGGTGGTAATGAGATTATTTTATTAACCATTAGAAACGTTTTCGATTTTAACTTATGTCATTAATCCCATAAAACTTTCAAAATCAAGCCCTATACAAAAACTATGATGGAGCAATAAATATTACAATATAAACATCACAAATGATTTTCTCCAATAAAAAGTGTCGAGAGCAAAACAAGGATATAGCTTGGAATAATTCTTCTTGCTAAGAGGAAAGGAACAAGAAGGGCGTTAAATCGATTTGGAAGGAGGTCATTCCATAGCCGGTGGATTAGACAGGCTATCCTGGGGATGATTGGGCAGGATAGGAGACCCAGGACTCCGGGGAAAGAAAAAGATCCAGGCAGTAAAATAGGTGGGGAAATGGAGTTGTTTCCAAATTCAGGGTTCACATTGAAAATAGATAAAACTATTTTATTCAGAAAAAAGCGAAATAAATCTTCAACGAGAGTGAAATGAATATAATAGAATAGAAAAATATTTTTTTTCTGGGACAAGGTCTCTTAAGAATAACATTGTTGGACAGAAAATAATAGAAATATATCTGGCCAAACGGCTACATTATTGGAATATTACAATTAAAAATGAACTAAAACGTGTGTTTTGGTAGAGAAAAAAAATATATATACATACATAAACTAAAAAAGGCCGTTATTGTTTCCGGCACCTGTAGGAACGCTTTTCCGTTTAAGAAATTCCTAAAGGGGCGTGCCTCCACGTGGTACAGCTGGGTGCCCTCTTTCCCTGAGGAAAAGTAGGGGAAGAGGGAGCTAAAACAGAAACCCTCTGAGATTAACAATCCCAGTTGTATCCTGGTCGGGTAAAACCGTCCCAAAACCAATATAAGTACTATGAACAGGCTTCTCATGAAAAATAACCCCAGGCAATAATATCGGGCATTCGGATTCTGGGGGACCCGACAGTGTGAAGTGTGAAGTCAGAAACCGGTGAATCGGAGCACCGCAGGAACCCACAACAGAATGTTAATCAGGAAAAATTCAGAAAAAACAAAAAGTACTATTTCAAAGAGTCTGTGGCTCAGGAGCGACAGCCGACAATATCGTTAGCCTGATGCTGCTTTCACAGGAGTACTGGACATCTGGCCATCGCCTGGCCGCAGAGGTCATCAAGAAGCTGAGGAAGGAAGAGAAGGAGAGGCATGCCTAGAACAGAGGTAGCCTAGCACAATGAGGCGGCACACAGCCACTCCCCCTCCATGAAGTAATGCCTAACGGTGGTCCCGTGGAGGGTGGGAAACAGGTGTAGGGAGGTGGTTTTAGTGGGTAAAAATCCCACACTAAGGATAGGTACGGGCCTATCCGTGTCTTTTGAAGATTTCCACCTAACCCCGTAAAAAAAACAAAAAAAAAAAAAGAAAAAGAAAAAAAAAACACATACAAACATATGGGAACCTCGTTGGGATATGGCATTCAGAGGAAGGTGGACGTACAGGTCGGTGCCCCACATTGAGGCTTGGGTGAATAGGAACCACGGGGAGGTCGACTATTACATCACTCAGTTCCTCACAGGGCATAGTTGCTTTCGAGCCTACCAGCATAGGTTTAAGCTCGATGATGCAGGTGTACCATGTACATTCTGCCCAGGAGCGGAGGAGAGCGCAGAGTACATATTCTTCTTCTGTCCCCGCTTTAAAGAAGAGAGGATGGAGTTCAGACGCGTCTGTGGCTCAGATCCCACAGCATATAATGTTGTCAACCTTATGCTGATCAATCAGGATTATTGGATGGCAGGCCAAAGGTTAGCATTACAGGTGCTACAAAAGCTAAGAAAGGAATAGAAAGAAAGGCGAACCAGAAGGTAGCTGAAATGAGGCGGCACTCAGCCGCTCCCCCCATGATGTAATAGTCCAGGCAACGAAGGAAAAATGGCGGAAATAATTCATGTAGGAGCCAATTTTGGCACACTTGTAGGGAAAGGTGTCCTGAACAACATACTAAAAGTACTGAGGGATGGGGGTGGAGCTAAGGGTGAGGGGCCCTCTATAGGTCCCTTTTTTCAGTTTTTTGTAAATAACTCGAAAAATACTGCCTCTAGCGAAAGAATATTTATATAATTTATATATATATATATATATATATATATATATATATATATTTACATAAAATTTTCTATGAAAAAGGATCTATACACTTTTTTGCTAGGATCGATGCTTAAGGAGATATGGAGGGGGAAGATGGAAAATTTAAAAAAAAAATGTCTTTATTGTTAAAAATGAAATTTTTGTAGTTAAAAATAATATGTTTATTGTTGAAAATTAAGTAATTAATGTTTAATGATGTATTTTGAACATTAAATTTCGTCGAAATCTAAACTTTCATCTTCATCGAAGTTGTCTTTGACGGGGGCTGCGTTCATACTTGAGCTGAGGCATCGACAGGCACCGGAGCAGGCAATCCCTGCTAGGCGACAACCGCAGCGCACCCCACACCCAGTCGTGTTTTTTCATTTTCAAAACGGATTCGGGTGCCACAGAGTCACTGCGATGCAGTCCATGAAGACTCTGAGAGACTTAGGGATTAATTGTTCAGCCTCACTGCAGAAACTAGCTGAAAGAGGATAGGTACTGTTGTCATAAGTCATGGATTCCATTTCTTCCAAGATAATTTCGGCAGCTTTTTGTACAGTTCTCCCACGTTCCCTTTGTTCATCTTCACACCTTGAGGTGTACCACGAGTCACTCAAGATGTTATCACTAAAACTAGAAAAGGGGAAGAGAGTTTGTCTGGTGCTAATTGTACTAAAAAAAATTTGGTCCCCGTATTTTTCCCTCAATCTCTCCTTAATGGTCTTCACATGCGGTAGTTCTGTAATAACCTGTTCCAACAACTCGTCCATAGAATATTGGCAATTATCAGTACCTTCAATAATCGAAGATTTCTTCCATTGCATTTGAAATCCCTTCATCTTGAGACCGTACAGATTTTCTTTTTGAAGGAACGGAGGTCAACAAGAATCTTTTGTAACAATCCTCATAATATATTGCATCTGCTGCGTGTAGATCAAAAACAGTGCAGATACGTCTTACTATGTCGTTTCCCCACTCATCCTTTCTTTTCTACAATCGATAATGGGATTGTGAAATGCACTGGTACGAACATGAAAAAATGTTCGACGCTTAGCATAAGGTTTTTTATCTCCTTCTCTTCGTCATACGTTTCTGTGCAGAAAAAATACTTTGTTTTAAAATCAAATTTCACTTGTCCTGAACACAAAGACGAGACATCACGTGATGTTGAAGGTTGATTTGAATTGAAGAGTGTCTCTCAGAAACAGTTGACTATTCGTAATTATAGACAATTTACGAATCGTTCTGTCATTTAAAAATAATCAACTACTCCTTCAAGCGATATCTAAAGTCCAGAAACATTCCTTTTCGTTAAGCAATATTCCATCTGGCGGTAATATTGCTTTTTATTTACCTTACCCCTAAGATAATTTCGGACCGTCCGCTGTTCCAAACAAAACATTGTGTGCTACCATATCGTTCTTAATATTTAACTCACTCATTTTTAAAATGTTTATATTTATTTTATGTATGTTTTTAATACCATGATTATTGGAGTTCCATTTTTTCTGATAAAAAAATCCAGTGTAAACTAGTTGCAGCTAATTGTTTTAGTTGTGGTGTAAACCACAAAATGAGGTATAACCAACACAAGCCTTGCACTTTTACCTTTCTTCTTTGTTTTTTTTCTTGATTCTTAGCTGGTGGTGGTGGCATAAACTTTAAAAAATCTGTGTTTAAAGAGATAAACAGTCAGTGCAATATTTTCATCTGGTTCTACTCTGTTTATTGTATGATGTAGAGTCCTTTAGAGAGCCCCCCCACCCTTAGCTCCACCCCCACCCCTCAGTACTTTTAGTCTGTTGTTCAGGACACCTTTCCCTACAAGTGTGCCAAAATTGGCTTCTACATGAATTATTTCCGCCATTTGGCATTTTTTGGTCTTCGTTGCCTGGATTATAAGGCCTAACGGCGGTCCCGTGGAGGTATAGAAACAGGTATAGGGAGGTTGGTTTTAGTGGATAAAAATCCCACACACGGATAGGTACGGGCCTATTCGCGTCTTTTGAAGATTTCCACCTATCCTCGAACATATTGCAGTCCTTAAGGTGGCTCTCAAAAAAGCGTCCAGACCTTTTTAAGGAGGTTTTGAATTCCTACCTGAAGGGTCGTTCCCGGCTCCTTGGAAGAGACAGCGTCTCGTTCTGATTCCAAAGGGTAAAGGAAGCTTCGAGGACCCGCCGACATTTCGCCCAATCTGTTTGTTGGATAGTGTAGGAAAATTGTTTGAGAAGATCCTATCACAGGCTTTAAGAATTTACGGAAGTTGAAAGAGGCCTCTTAAAGGCTCGATACGTATTTTGAAAATAGAATCTACGATAGAAGCTATTGGACTAGTAACCGAGATTGCCCGTTAATAAAACATGGCGAACTGGGCCTACATATTGGATGCCCTACGGACGATGGTGGCCCCATCGTATCTACCGAGGGTCATCAAAGATTATTTTAGAGATAAGGTACTATTTTATGCTTCGGATAGTGGTTTCAGGAGGTATTAGGTCACTGGTGGCGTCCCACAGGACTCAGTATTAGGTCCTCTCTTGTGGAACGTTATGTACGACGGAGTATTTAGATTACCCATGCCGGATGGATTTACAGTTGTTGGTTCCGCTGATGATGTGGCAGTGGTGGTCGTGGCAAAATATAATGAGGAGATTACCCTAATTGCCAACCAGGCTGTCGCTATTATTCAAAGTTGGTTGACTTCTGTGGGGTTGCAGACCACAAGACTGAGGCGCTCCTGGTCAGTAGCAAGCACCTCGAAGCAGATTGAAACTGTTACTCTCATAGTGGGTAGCCACGAGATTCGTTCCCAGCCATACTTAAAATATCTGGGAGTTCTCATCGATGCACGTCTCCAGTTTAACGCACCTACGGAGTACATCAGCGCCAAAGCGCCAAGAATTACTTCATTATTGACGCGCCTTATGCCGAATATTAGAGGACCCAAACATAGTCGCAGAAAGATCCTGGCAATTGTTGTCACCTCAATTCTTTTATATGGAGTTCCAATCTGAAAAAAAGTCTTGTCCACCGCAACGTACAGAAGACAGAGGGTCTCAGTATATCGAAGAGGTTTATTGAAGGTGACAACTGCTATTCGGACTGATTCCTACGAAGCTGTTTGTGTAATCGCCTACATGGCACCGGTCGAGATGCCGACATGGTGAGGTGGATTTTCACCTTACACAACTATTGTCTGGACATGGATGCTTTAGAGCCTACCAGTACAGATTCTAACTCAACGACAATACGGTAAGCAACCTGTCAAGAGGAGAAAACCTTGTTCAAAAACCGGGCCCAACTGATAGGAGAATAACTATGCCACTAAATAGAGTGCTTCAAAAAAGGCCAATAGATGAAAATTTTATGATTATAATTTTTTAAAGTTTCTTAAAACTCGTATTTTAAATTACTATTTATGCCAGTCCAATTCTAGTTTAAACATAATGAAATTTCAATAACTAGTGATATTTGATTTTATCATTCATTTTATTTTTATTTATTTTATCACATAATGATTTATAACCTCATAGTAACAATGAAGTTATCGTTTAAATAAAACAAACATGAGTTCAAATAATACAATATTTAATTTCTTATTCCGATTAGCACTAGATTGAAATGAGGTTTTTAATTTTAATTATAGTTCAATATAAGGTTTTTTTATTTTAACATAACAATATTTATGGCATAGATAAGACTGTTTCAGTATGTACTATGCTAATAATCTTAGGTAGGTACTAATATTATAAATGTGAAAGTTTGTATGATTGTCTCTCTTTCACGCATTACAATTCAATACATATAATATGTATAATTAATATCATTTGCCTGCAATTTCCTTGTTCTATCCGCATAATAAAAAGACACGTGCAACTTCTAAACTCAAAATATTGAAGAAATAAGGTAACATTAAGGATTCATACACTATGTTATTGTTTCTATGAGATTATAAGTCATTATGTGACAAAATAAATAAACTTAAAGTGAATGATAAAAACAAATATCATTAGTTATTGAAATGTCATCTTGTTTAGACCAGCATTGGACTGACATAAATAGTTATTTAGAATGCGAGTTTTAAGAAACTTCATAAAAAAATTATCATCATACAGTTTTTAAAAACATCGGACTTTTTTGAAGCACTCTATCAAGTAGCATAGTTATTAAGTAGCTTAAAAATAATTTTTTTCTTCTTTACGATGTTACTGTTAAGACTAAATTTTTGTAAATAATTATTTGATCGATCGCTTCCACGTCAACAAAGATCGAGATTTACTTTTTAAAAAAAACAACTCAATAATTGTATTTTTTGCATTTGTATATGAATTCTGTGTTAACACACAATATACAGCACAGCCTCGAATTCTGTTCTAAATCCTATTGAGTTCATTTCCACAAGATTTCTAATTCAATACAAAAAAAGAAAAGAGTGAAAATACTGTTTTCTTTGTCTCTGATAAAGTAACTGTTGAGAAAAAATGAAGCAATACATCACTTGGCTTACTTTCTGTAGGTCATTTTCTTAATACCACCTATTATTATTCGGCGCTAAGACCCTTGTAGTCGAATCTTGGCCTGCTCCAGCATAGACCGCCAATTTTCTCTGTCAAGTGCTGCTACCCTCCAATTTCGGACATCCAATAGGGTCCGGGCGTCCGAAGCTACGCAGTCCTTTCACCGAAGTCGTGGTCGGCATGTTCTTCTCACACCATACATTCGCTCCTTGACGACTTTGGCTGGGATTTCATCCTATCCCATCCTAATCGCATGTCCGGCCCACCTCAGTCTTGCTAACTTTATTAACTGTACTACGTCCAGGTCCTTTTAAAGTAGTCTCAGTTCATTGTTGGACCGACGCCTCCACTCTCCATCCACCAAAACTGGACCGTACATTCTCCTGAGGACACTCCTTTCGAATCTCAATAGTGAGAGTTCGTGTGCTTGGGTCAGGGTCCAGTTTTCTGAGGCATATGTGAGAACTGGCCGGATGAAAGTTTTGTACAGTCTTATCTTGGAGGATTTGGACAGGAGACCACCACGTAGATGCTTCTGGGGACCAAAATAGCAGCGATTAGCGGTTATAATCCGCTTCTCGACTTCTGCCCCAATATCATTTTGTTGGTTTACCTTGGATCCAAGGTACACAAATTCCTCAACTCTATTCACACTCTGCTCGTCAACTTCGATATGGTTTTCAAGGTTTATTTGTTGAGGGCTTATGCTCCTTTTGCAGTAGTTAACAATAAGTCCCATCCTCGCTGCAGCATTTCTCAGTACAAAACATGCTTCCTTGACCGCTGCTATCGACCTGCCGGCAATATCTATGTTGTCTGCAAATCCAAGGAGTTGCAAGTAGGAGTTAATGAGTGTACTAGTTATTTGGATCCCAAAGTCCTTAAGAGCCTTTTCCAGAGCAAGGTTGAAGATCAGGCATGGCAATCCATCTCCCTGCCGAACCCCTGTCCCAGTGGAAAAGCCTCTTAAGATTTCACCACTAATCCGGACGAAAGAAATGTTGCCCTCCATAGTCATTCTTGTTAGGCGCACTAGCTTCGGTGGAAGATTCATCTCAAGCATTGCTCTATATACTTCTGCTCTGTTGACCGAATCATAGGCTTTTAAGAAGTCGACAAATATATGGTGTGTCATCACCTTGTATTCTCTTGTTTTTTCCACCAGCATCCGGAGTGTGAATATCTGGTCAGTCGTTGACCTACCTCTTCGAAATCCACATTGGTATTTCCCATCACTTGGATCTCAGCATATGGAAGCAGTCGGTTGAACAAGACAGTTGACAATATCTTGTAAGCACAAGGAAGTAAAGATATGCCCCTATAGTTACTACAAGACAAGGTGTCCCCTTTCTTGTGTATCAGATAAATAACTGTCTTCTTCCATTCCACGGGTAGTCTCTCCTCAGTCCAGACATCGTAAAATAGGTCCCGAAGAAATTGCCCCAGATCTTATCCACCATGCTTCAGCAGCTCCGCTGGTATATTGTCGATACCGGGGTCTTTATTGTTATTAAGCTTTATCAGGGCTTCTTGAACTTCTTCTTGATTTCGTGGGTCCAACTGATCTGCTTCCAGTTTTTCGCCCATGGCATTCCATCTGAACTCCTCTTCAACATTACTTTTATTGAGAAAACCTTCAAAGTGATCTGCCTACCGGTCTAATATTCCTTGCTTGTCAGCGATCAGGGATCCATCCTCCGCTTTGCAGGCAGTAGCTCTAGGTTTAAAAGGTCTTCGGCTTTCATTGACTTGTTGGAAGAATTTCTGGCAGTTCTTTTCTTGACAGGATTTTTCTATGTCTTCAAGGATCTTATTCTCCAATTGCTTTTTCTTTCTTCTTTGAAGATGGACTTCCTTATAGCCGTAGAGCTCGGTATTCCACCGTGGATCTTCTTGTTTGTCGACCCTGCACCATTCTTTTGTATGCATCATTCTTCCTGTGGTTCATGATCTGTCACTCCTCTTCAAATCACCGGTTGCGCCTTGGTTTTGCTTCAGTACCCAGCTTCCAATGCAGTTATTGACAGAACCCGATAACAATGATCCCACCTTTTATCGACATCCCCGTCAGTATTAATTCCCCTTAGTTTTTTCCGAGTTGTGAGGAATATCTGGCGCAATATTCAGCATCCTTCAGCTTAGAATGTCGATTTCGGACAAGCGAGATTTTGGCTCTGATTTTTGCCACAACCATGAAATGGTCTGAGTCAGCATTAGCACCCCTATAGGTTCTAACGTCGTGGAGTGAGGGCATATGCCTCTTGCTAACGAGCACGTGGTCAATTTGTGATGTGATTCGTCCGTTGGGAACATGTCTTCGGCACGTTCCTGAGTGGATCTTCTAGTGGGGAAAGTATGTGCTTCCGATCAACAAATTCTTGGATGCTGCAAAATTTATCAATCGTTTCCCATCGTCATTTGATCTGTCGTGCAGGCTGAAGTGACTAATAGTGGGCTTGTAAACTATCTTAATAAATATAATATAATACCACCTCTAACAAAAATAAGTAATCGAACAATTCTTACTTTATTTTAAAATTAAAGAAATTTGATCGTACTTGTTCATTTTACTAAAGAGATACTACATCCAGTTATGGAATAATTAATTGTATCATAAAATTCCATAGCCTTGTATGTGAAATTAGAAATTTTGTTTTCATCAGATTAGGTATTTTCTTATTGGTACATCAAGTATTAGAAACCCAATTGCTACGCCCAGCAATATAAGCAGAAAGATTATATTTTATTGACCGCTAGAAGCTTGAATAGTGTGGGAATTCGACCCACGCCGATGGAGAACAAAGCTTCCCCTTGACAATAAAAATTATTGCACAAGGAGGAAACAACAGTTATGGTTAATTTAGTTAGATCCGCAACCGTCGGTGACTTCATTCAGACCGGGAAACTGTCAAGGATTGCCTAGAATTGATGATAAATATATAATAGAATAATAAATAGAAGACGGGTTCAGTGAACAATTAAAAATTGTAAATTTTATTTAGTTTGCACAACCGTAGTATTTTAAATTCTTAATTTTTGTGAGAAAATGCTTGTTTGTGTATTCATTTCATTATAGCTTATGCTATAGGTAATCGGACGATGCTACAGTGGGAGTCCTAAAGTTTGCCAATCCAGGTAAATAGTGATCTTTAAATATACCAGACATCTTAAATGGCCGAAGGCCCCCATTTTACGACCCTTCCGAAGGATGAAACCATAAATTTTTACCACCTTTTAAAAACCCTAAGGGCTGCGAACGCGGTATAGTAAGTTGTTATCCTAACCTGTACACCATATGTCACTCAGAATATGTTTGTTTGCCTCGCATAGTTTGTTCTATGTGGTTATCATATTTTTATTGTTACAGATAATCCGATATTTATACATTAAAATAAAATCTGTACTATTCCAACCGATGAAGGCTCCTGGTTAAGTAAACCTACAGAGGCTGTACTGTTTCTAATACGACGGTAATGCAGGCTGGTAATATGTCCCAGACTACACCCAACCGCCAGTTTATGCTCCAAATTGAACTGAAAATCCCACAGGATCCATCTGACTACTATTAGGTTAATTTTAGTAAATCTACCACAGCTGGATTTGAACTATCAGTGTTTAAAACTCAGTACAGTTTTTACAGAAATCCCCATAAAATATGAACTTTTTTCTTATATTCACTTATGCAATCACTTTTATATCTATTACTTTCTAGATCGTTTATTCACATGCATTATATTTGCAGGTATATTTTTATACAGATAATTATCTCAAAACCTACTGCTCGAAAATAGCGCTAATCAGACGGGATTCCAGGCCGGACTGAGTCCGGACCACCATCGGGCGAAGCTTCATGCGGTAATAAGCAAGAACCCAGTTAAGAACGAGGCAACCGCTTTGATATCCATAGACTGCGCATATAAATAAGAAAATGGCGCAAAAAAACCTTAAAGCGCCCTACCGAAAACCCTAACCCTAACCCATAGACTGCACGGAGGGGTTCGACTCAGTGTTCCTCAGACTTCTATGTAAGACACTGCAGGTCAACAAGTTTCCCGAGTAGCTCTATAGTATCGTTAGGTCCTTTCTAATACAACGTTCAATAGAGGTAGGAGTTGGCGAAGAGCTGTCCAACCCCGGAAATCGTCCATTGCCATCTACAGTAGGTCATTGAATGCAGAGAGAGCTCTAAGGCTGGCGGAGGCGGCCTGTGAGGTTATAACTAACAAATTGGTAGGACGAAACATTACAGTTAATTCTAAAAATACTGACTGTATTATTTTCTCTTTCCAGAGGAATAAGCGCCCTAAAACGTATAGAGTAGTGGGCACAGAAAACCAACCTGCCAATAGGATAACGTATCTTGGTGTTACCCTCGACCGGCACTTAACGTTATCCCAACATTGTAATAAGAAGGTCAAGTCGGTTAGAATCAAATCTTACAGACCTAATCACCTTATTACCTCACCGAATTTGTCACTCCGCCTCCAATTAATTATCTATAAGGCAGTTATTCTACCGTTACTCAATTATAGGTCACCTATATTAAATAATATCTCGCCTACAACTTCAAAAGGGCTCCAACAATTTCAAAACCGTATACTGAGGCGTATCGTGTACATCTATAGTATAGTGTACAACCCGGACTCCCGACGGTAACGGACTTTATCACACAGAGGCATATCAAAAACTTTGAAAGCCTCCAACACTGCACAAACCCACTGTTCAACACACTTAACCGACAGGCCGACCTCAGCGCTGGCAAACACATGCACAGACACTCAACATGGACTCAGTAAACTACTAACTAATTCCTATATATAATATATATATATATATATATATATATATATATATATATATATATATATATATATATAAATAATATTTAATATATATATATATATATATATATATATATATAAATAATATTTAATATATATATATATATATTATATTATAAAAGCCAAGTGGATAAGAAAAAAAATTTTAAGCAGATTGTTCGAGTCTTTTATTTTTTAGGGTGCACCAACAATGCTGAGAAAATTTTTTAAAATATTCGGAAGATAAAATAAATCATTACTAGCGAGATAACTCGTTAAGCTTCCATAACAATATAAAAACTGTACCACTACAACCAGAAGGTTTTTGGATTCCGAAAAACCTTGAGTCTGTACTGTTTCTAAGTGAACAGTAAGGTGCAGGAAGGTGATTTCACCAACCACCAGGCTTCCTCCCAAATGAAGATGCTGGCATCGTTAAGGCTGGGTGAACCCCAGGAGTGTCTACTGATCCTATAGGGTCCATCTACAGCTTTTGACAGAATAAATAATTTATCGGCCACTGCCGGATTTGAACCCACGATCTACAGCCCAGCCAACTGAGCACTCTAAACAGTGAGCTGAATCACAACATTCAATTTTTTCGTTTTTGATTAAAACACCCATTTCACATCCCTCTTATAAACTTCCGTTTCATGCCACAAACAAACATTAAGAAAAATAAATTTTATAATTACGAATAAATAATTTCTTTCGTTTATAACTATACATCTTAAGGTGCCTAAATGCTAATCATGACCAACAAAAAATAAAAAACAAAATTTAGTGGGAATCCTTTCCATAATTTTAGTTTGCGCTTGTCTAGCTTCTCTATATCAGTACTCATGATACCATATTATTTTAAGTAGAAAATGATCACTCTGAATTACTCTAAAGGTCAAAATAAATTCCTAAATAGTAAGAAATTATTGATTAGAAACCAATGTTTGTATGGCTTTTCGTTTGGGTTTTACACACATGTAGCTACTAAGCCACGATGAAGAAAACCTGCAAATTAAGGTTGAAACTGTGGGTTCCAATATATATTTTTTTTTCAATTTGAGAATTTATTTTAACCTCCACCTGGATCACATAAACGGTCAACTAATAATTATTCAAGATGAAATAATATCATCATTCAAATCTCCAATCAAGTTTAATATTTCGTGTTTAATCTTCTTGTTCTTTTTAACCACGCTCTCTTCTACAATCTGATGTATGTTGAGGATTCCGGTTGAAGAGACTGATCCATGCATCACGATCTTGCAGTTGCTTGTAGCGATCTTTACTGAGGTCTGTTCCATTCTTTTCTGATCAAACGATTATACGACCCCCTGCGGTTCATCTTCCATTTTTTCTATATTAATTTTTCGGTTGATTGAACTTTAAGATTGTTTCTTATTGTAATATTTCTGAGTTTTCCATTCTTGTTTTTCAGTCAGGTCCACTATTTCTGTAGCTTGAAGTCGACTGTGTTATGCTATGTTCTGATATTCTACTTTATTCAACGTTTTGTTACTTCTCTGTTTTCAGAAATTTTGCAACGATTGAGTGGAAGCATTACTGGCCTGGTATAGCCCTCTCCAATGTCTTTTTGAGTAAAATTATAAACTATAAATTTGGGTAAGGTTGTTAACTCAGAAAAGGCCAGAAATTGGCGAGCATACTAACTATTAAAATTATCTACTAACTAATAGCAATAAAGCAATAAAGCAATAAAGCACTAACGAAAAAGCGATAAAGAAAATTGGCCGGTAAATAATATATGAGTGTTATTTATATGTTTTTATTATAAATTAAGTGTTATTAAATTAAATTAAATTTTAATTTTATTCAAATACATATGCTACATATTCATGATGTATTTTGTTAAGTTAAAACTCCTGAGCAGAAAATAAGAAAATAGCGTAAAAACCGTGAAGTTAAACGCCTTAGCGAAAGCCATAACCCTAACCCCTCCTTAGCAGAAGCGTTATCTTCGGAATATAAGGTTAAGCAATTTAATCAGTGGTGCCTTATAAGAAGAATGTACCTTTGTTTGAACTATAAATTTGTTATAAAATTTGTTTATTTTATAGTTATATTTTGCAGCTTTGACGATTGCTTTGAGACAAAATGAATACACAAAATATTTATTTTATTGTAATGTGAAGTAAAGTAAATTCGTAAACGTTGAATAAAATTCAAACCCACACCAGGTCAGTACTTTTCATGGAATCTAAACAGAGGTTCGTTCAAGTGAAGTATAACGTATTGTAATAATACTAATTCCTGTCTCTTGATAAAGTTTTTTTACTGGTGTATTAGTATTTGCATGTCTTTCTCTGTAAATACTAATAGCAGGTTTTGAACCAGGATGATCGGCACACCTCAGCCCTCTACCACTGAGACATTTCGCTTCCAATGTTAATAATGCAGTATTATTGCCAGTATTTTCGAATTCCAGCGGACATATCAATTTTGACCATCTCTAAATCAATCAGTGCAGTGTAAAATGACTGTGAACATGTGCTTTTTTCAATGGCTATAGTTTTTATTTTATTTTTCCTAAATATATAGATTATTTTGAGGATCAGTGAAATAATTTATAGATTATTTCTATTTTATGCTGAAATCGATGACTCAATTATAATTTAAACAATAAATTTTAAATGTTTAATATATATTTGGAAAAAATGAGGGAAGAAATCAAAAGATTGTTCATTGGGATATTATATTATTTGTAGTAAACTCTACTGTATTTGATTCAGTTCTTTATTAAATCCTAGAATAAACCCAATCGCTCCTTCTTCAGTTCTTTATGTATTAAAAGAACTAAAGAGTTGAATAGCAGAACTTACCTAGAAGTTTTAAATGAGATTTCGTTGTTTAATATCAGTATTTATTCAATACTTATAAGTATACTTCCCTTTTAAATAAGGGAAGAAAAATAGATATTTAAATGAATATGTAATATAGCTCAAAACCTTTGTTGTATGTGATAATTTTATTTTATGAAATTGTTGATATGACTCAGAACATTTCCGTAAATTAATACATGAATATCTTATTTTTTTAATGTGAATATAATTTTTTTTTATCTTAAACATTTCTTTTGAACACGAATTGCTTAATTCTCTTCTATTACTCAACCCGCACTAAAGTAGTTGTTTTTTGTTTATTTATTTCATCATCGTCATCATTATCACATGGCGCTATGAAATATCGCATGGAACGATCTTACGCTGCTCTTCTCCATGTTCTTACCCCCAGGAGCTTCCACATCGTCCAGCCATCGCATTCTAGCCTTCCTCTTCCTCTTTCTCCATCTGGACATCCCTCCAGAATCAGCTTTGGGAGCCTTTTTTTTTTAATTATCTCAAAACCTACTGCTCGGAAATAATTCATTCTATGAACGTACCCCAGCCACCTCAATCTTGATTTTTTAAAAAAAGAAACTATATCTGGTTAAGGATCCACAAGAAGAAAGAAGGCCCCATGAAGATTACAACGTGGGAGCACCGTTCGAGAGAATACAGATCGACATCGCTGGCCCTTTCCTTGTGACGGACGAAGGTAACCGATATATTCTCGTGGCCATGGACTATTTTTCTAAGTGGGTGGAAGCTTATGCCCTTCCGAATCAGGAGGCAGTCACGGTCACAGACGTACTTGTGAAACAGCTCGAGTATCCATGGAACGTCACGCTGACCAGGAACGAAACTTGTAGTCTTCTCTGGGATGTGCGGAGCACTGGGAATACGGAAGACCAGGGCGACACGTCTTCATCCTCAATCCTATGGCATGGTGGAGCGCATGAACAGGACAATGGGTCAATATTTGTCTAAGGTGGTCTCCTGCTAGCACCTTCACGTATTCCTGCTAGCCTACCGCAATGCAGTCAATGAAACAACGTTTGGCAATTGTGGTGTTCGGCAGAGAACTTCGTTTGCCTTGTGATCTGAAATTCGGGTTCAAGTCTGACATTCGCCAACTCTGGAGACACCATATTGGTGTGCACTTTCAACCCATGGAAAGAAAAAGTGTCTTCATCGGTTGAAGGTCATAATTGCCCGATTTCTCAGGACTATGCTCTGGGGCAGAGCGCTTTTAAGGAGGAGGCAGTGTTACGGTCAGAGAGAGAAAGGCGAGCTGGAGGGACTAAGAAGAGCTGAATGGATTAAAATGGATTAGAAAGATCTATAGGATCCGAGAACGGCCTCCCCCACTCCCGCGCGTCTAGAACGTTCGACCTTGATATAAATACCGTTCGCTGCCACCTAGGGGGCAGTCAGTAGTAAGTGTCAGTGTGATAAACAAGTGTATCAGTAAACTTGTGACAGTCCGTGAGGGTAATAAACCGTTTCTATTTATTACTGTGTGTCAGTTTGTCATATGTGGAGAATCGTTTTCATTTCTTATGTGATGATCACATCATCGGCATATGCGAGGTGTTTGGTCATGTTGCTATAAATGTTTAAGTAATTTGAATGAATTCAGCAAAAAGTTGCAGCAAGCCGTGAATGAATGGGATGAAGAGCTCCGTAGGAAAAGTATGCAGATCAGCACCGGCAAGAGCAAGATCCTGCAAGTATATAGTACGAAATTTTATGAGGACAGCGCATGCCTTCCTTTTTTGTACATGCATGGTGTTCAGTGTTAACAAGTCAATCTGAAATTTTGAACTAATGACCTTAAAACAAGAACAAAATGGAAGTATGCTCTCGGTTTGCTTTGGAGATATTCACACTGAAAGATTTTCATTGTTATTAATCAGTTAGGCATACTAAATAAATAAAACTTATTTTATTTGTTCCAACTACTTTATTGATTTAATAAAAAAATAATATCCATATTAAATGTTGTTCAAAGTAATTTCCTTGAGCATTCAGACAGGATCGGCATCGTCCTTCTACAGCAGCAATGGCAAAACGGCACTTGATATGTTGTATTGTTTCACAAAATTCAATTATTTTTTTTTCATAAAGAATTAAGTTTGAACGATTTTGCATAGACTTGTTATTTTATTTATTTTTCTGGTTTTTAGGTCCTTAGTTAAAATTTTCAGTTTAGCTACTTAACCCTAAAACACTCTGTATATTAAACTATATATCCGTGGCTTAAAATAAATATTATGTGTTAATTATTTTTATATAAATTATATAAGAGAAAATAATCAAAGAAGGCATAAAATTATAACTCATTAGGACATGTTCCCACCAAAACAACAACAGGTAACAAAAATACAATTATGCGTTTGATAATTGATAATTGACGATTATTGATACGTCATCAATTCAGGCTTCCTGAAAACAGGAAGAGAATAATTATGATTAAACAAAAATATGAACCAAAAATACATGCTGATAAATTTCATTTGGGCTTTGGTGGTGATGGTGTTTTTCTCTTGTTGGTGCCTTTCAGCATTACTTATTATTTACCTTGTTATTACTCTGTCCTGATTAAGATGCATCAGTGGGTATATTTGTTTCTTGTTTTTGTTTTAAAGATTTCTGGCTTTTTGTTTGGAATTTCCCCACTCATGTCCTAGTAGTAACATTTATTTATTCTGTTACCGTTTTTTCCTGAAACAGGCTGTAGAATAACAGCATAATTTAACTACGGATAAATTTTATTCAAATGTACGTTTACCTTAAAATTTACAGCTTTTAAAGAATTTAATCTTTACAGACCCGCCAAATCAAGTTAGAGGGTTGAAATTTAGTATGTAAATGGAGTATCTGCCGGGAACACGCAACGGGAATTCATATCTCTCGTTCCGAGTTTTTTTTCGATTTTTCTGTGTATGTGTGCAGTTTTCGAAACCGTATTCTTAAATTATTGAGCTGAATATCATTTGAATTTCAATAAAAGTACGACAATAATATTCACAGAAACTTGATTGGTATTAGCAAAGATAATATAATATTTCAAATTCTTTGATGGAAATTTCACATTTTTCTATGGAAACATAGACTATTGTATTTGAGAGTTAAAAGGAGAAGATTAAGTCTGCCCTTGGTAACTGGTAACAACTACAATTTATTGTATTCAGTTTTCTGATTACCACCCTAATCCATATATGCAAGATATAACAACTTAACGCAATTCTTCCATCTTCGCCTCGGTCTACCCTAAAGTTTAAAAAAATCTACTGCCAAGCCTCATAAGGTAAAAGAAGACCATAATTGAGAGGAAAGGGTAAAGGACATTACTGTAGCCTCCAACTATAATCGATTAATCTAGCGGTCGATTTCGGATTGCAAAAGACTGTAATAGAGATCGAGTTAAGTCTTAATAAAGGTGACGCTCAGTACGGAGAAATATCGGTTACCGCTTCTTGGAATCTCGCCTATTACAGTGAGTGGCCTGAAGGATTTTCTTAAAGGCATTTTTCTTTCTTGAAGAAAATAAGAAGTAAGAAAGAAATGACAATTGTTGAGATCAGTATTATCAGGCATTGGCAACTAAGCTCGTATTCGTAACGTGAAAACACATGACAACTATTCATTATAGAAGTGAACTTACAAGTTACATCCCCAAGAAAATGGCTGTAGACAATTTCGGTATCTTCCTGAATAATCTTATTATAATGTAAGAATTAATTAATTAATTAATTAGTTTACCAAGCCTTAGTTATTATTATTATTTAAGAACAAGAGTCGTATCCTTGTCGAGCAGAACCAATACCTAGGACTCCATCTGGGTAAACAATAAATTTGGATGCTTATACTTGTTTGGAAAAACCAGATACTGCTCACCGTTCCGGCTACTCCAACACTTACGTCTAAGCAAACGTCTAAGCTCCGAATTAATTTAAAAAAAGCTCTTATACATGGCTATCATAAGACCTATTAGGACAATCGGAGTAGAGGTTTGGGTACCCGCAAAGCCATCGAAGTCCTACTTTACTTACATTCTATTATCTATCATACATAATAAAATTATTTAATTGTAGCATTATTTAACACAGTAATTAATCAATTCAGTAATAAGTCAATTTCAAGCTTCCAGTTCATTATAAAATACTAATTTACATGACCGTTTTAAGCTTCGAGTGGAGCTTTGAAATACTCCACATAGTCCTTTCAAAAATTCTCAATACTATTTATTCTGTTACAAATATAATCATCCATCATGGCATTAATGTTTTATTTTTTGGCGTTTAGAAACGGAGCCGTTGGTTTATGATTTCTTTGGTTATGCTGATGTTCCTTATTTTACTTTGGGTTATATATTTAGCAACTTGGTAAGTAAATTATTTGAATATGATGTTAAAGAGATGTGTAAAATAAAATTTGTATTATTTTCTTTTAATCACATAAAAAATCCGAGAAATATAAATCTTAGGTTATGGTTTGAATTTCCGTAAATCATTTAATGCAAAATATGTTTTACTTGTTTCTTTAAATTTCAGATTTCGCAGGGACTACAAAGTTTACTTTGATCAATTATATCTTTTATACTGACAAAATTTGTATTGTATTTTCAAATTTAATAAATTGAATAAAACCAATTTAATTACTAATTTCAATGAAAACATATTCTCTTTTCAGTAATAATTCCCTGGTTTAATATTATGGGACCGTATCAGATATAGCTCCACGTAAAATATGAATGGTAGCTAAAATAAACTTTTCAAAATAATTTAACATGTGGCGTTTGATTGATTAACTTTGTAATATTTGATATCTCAGGAGAGAGAGAGGGGGAGGGAGATAGAGAGATAGAGCGGGGAGGAGGGAGGTAAAGAGAAAGATGTTTGATCAGGGCGATCAGGATATTTGAAAAACATACTCCTTTATGCATTAATAAATCATTTATATTTTCAAGATGAAATGAAATCATTAATAAGCTAACTTTACACAAAATAATAATTCAAATAAAAATAAAAGTCTTAATAAGTTCATGATTTAAACAGTAATATTTTTTATTCAATATTTGTATTTATTAAAAACGTTTGACCAAGGATGGATGGAACGTGCCTTCATGGCCTCTCCAATGCCTTACTGAGGAGAAGATAGGCACACCCTCACAGCATCTATTTCTGTTCTCTTGAATTGTCTCGTCTCCAAGAATAGACTATTCTGCAATCTTAATGAAGCCTAAACAGTTAAACATTTGAGTTTTTTGGATGTTTAATTGGAGTAATTACAAATTAAATTTAGTTTATTATTGGAAAAATACATTTCATGTGTTTAAAGAGAAGTGAAAAGTGAAAATGTATGTTTTCTTGAAACATAATTATCTTTTAATTAATGAGATAAATAATAATAATAATGACCAATGTCATTTAAATCACAGGTGGTTTAGTAAAAATAAAATATTATCTGTTCGTTCTTGATTCGTTTATTAATATTATTAATATTTAATAATAAAAATATTTCAATATTGACAATACAAAAAATAAAACTTTATGCATTATGTATAACGGTACAGAATACAAGGAAGGATAACACAATTTTAACAATCTTCTCAATCGAAAACGAATTTTGAGGAGGTCTGTATTTTTTTAACGTAACACGCATTTAAAGAAAACGCTAAAAAGAAAGAAACGCGTCTTAAGCTTTTCTTCCCTTTTTTTTTTTAAAGAAAAAACATGAAGAGTATCAATCGCTGTAATATGCTAATAAAATGAATTTAGGAGGAATGGCTTGCGATTGCTGAGAAGGAAGCATTTGGTACATTGGAGGTTTTTGAACCTGAGTTCAATGACTTAAATTCAGCATACCTGCGAACTTTCTTTTGTATCTGAATTATTTTATGGTATATATTTCATTTATATAATTAAACGAGGCGTTGACATGGAAAATATAGTAAGTATAAAATTGTTTTCAGTTTTTTTTCATAAAAAAGGTAGTAATCAATTGTTCTGATGTGTCTGAAGTAATTTAAACTGGGAGTGGTTTAGCTTTAAGGAATGGTCCTATTTAATAGTTTCCTATTGAACCTTTTGTTGTCAGAAGTGTTTTCCATTTCTCATTTAAAATAACCTTTTCATAACTTAAACATTGTCTATAGTTCATTGGAATACTGGTACCTGAACCTGAGCTGTCTGGAATTGTGTCAATCACTTCATTTTTATTTTTATAATTTTAGTTTTACAAAATTGCAAAATATGACACCAGCTCTAGACCTTGAAAAAAAATACCTCAAGATCAATTTATGATACTTCTTTCTATAAGAACTTCAATAATGGAAATTTAATCCGTTGCAAAAGCTTGGATAGAAGATCCTGGAACGGAAAAAAAATATATCCTTTAAGGGATTAACTTGCGAAAGAGATTGCAGGATCAGAGGATTAGAAGGCACAGCGGAGATACTAATTTCATTTTTATTATTGATTTTTTTTCAATAAATCCCACAAATATATTTCATTTTAAATAAATACTTTATTATAAATTTATATCAGGGAAAACAAATTAATTACTACCCCATAATTTTACAAAGACCTTAGCAAGAATCTTGATTACAAATCCTAGATATTAAAAGTTCATAAATAGACGAAAAATGATATGGAATATCTGTAAAACTCATATATTCTTGTAATTATTATTAATATTTTACAAAATTCTCAAAACATTTTCATTGTTTAAAACAAATAACATTGCACACTGCATTTGATAAGATGACAGTTTTTGTAAATCAGCATATACATCTAGTTCGATCATAAAATTAACGAATTATTTTTCTGTGGGAAGATTGTTGTTTTTTGGAGGTAGCAGTTTTTTTTTTTTTTAATCCAAGATAATAATTAAATAACTAAGGGAGCGGAGTAGCTCAGTGTTTAGAGCGCTGGACCGCTGTGCCCAACTTCACGGTTTCAAATTAAGATGTGGCAGTAAAAGTATTTAGTTTTTTAAAGTCCGAGGTAGGCGAATTTGGGATATTTGATCTCTTAGTTTCTCATATATTATTGATTAAATTGTGTATTATATTGTAATAAAATTATAAAAATCAATTACATTTATGAAGTTTCTTGAAAAAAATATTATTAATAAAACCAACATATTTCGCCAATTTAGGCACCACCAGGGCATACGCCGAACAGATCGACGGTGTTCAAATTTCCATGAACTTCAGGACTATTGCAATCTATTATATTTATTTTAAAATGGATTAATATAAACTATGGTGATTGATATGCCTTGAAAGGATGCTGATTTTTTAGTAATTAGTATTTTTAGTAATTAGTGATTGATAAAAGTGGAAATATGCCAACTCTTGTTATGGGATATGGTACGTTTTCGTTCTGGGTGTGGACTGTAATTAATTATATAAACTGAAAATGAACTATTACTATTACTTACTAATTACCAAGTCATACATGAACTCCAGGTCATATATCTTTAGGTGTTATACTGGGCAGCCTGTTGTCTGTCTGCTATGGTTTTTCTACTCCATACTGATATTGTGATGACCATGATATAATATTTTGAGCAGATGCGATTGGATCTCATTTTCCTTTTCTGAACGTCAGTTTGTCCAAGTGGAAGGCATAGGTAGAATTAAGATGACTTTACCACTATTGCGAAGTGAAAGAGTGTAAGTTGAATGGTTGCAGTAAATTGAACAGTGACATTTTTTAATATTCCTCACTAAAAACAGAAATATTATTTATGAGTTCTGTTTACATAAGTATACTTATACTTGGGTTACTTAAAAAAAAAAAAAAAATAGTAATAAACAAGAAATACATTTCTCAAAGACAAATACAGTCAGGGACACTCAGACGATAAGGGCACTGACATTTGCTGAAGTTCAAAAGATGAGACAAACTCATTCCCATCATATCATTTTCCTATATCCATTGTGTGCCTTTGCTATAAGGATGCCAAATGGCGTTGCACTAAATGTTCCAAAAAGACAAGACTGGCACCTGCGGAGCGAGATTCCTTCGCAGTTTGTCACAGCGGTCGGGCTACACGTGGGTGCGTCCACCCAGAACTGGTTTTTTCAACGGAAATTCTACACGTCTCCAGTTTAAGAAGTTGCCGGCGAACATCTTCTATTTTTCTCACGTTCGCCAGATTAAAATTAATAAAATAAAAATCCCATTTCTCTTTTCTTTTTATTTTACAACTTCAACTCCTATGATTTCCTGTTTATGCCTTTTTACAAAACAAACGCTTGTTAATTTGAATCACGCCCGACAGTTTCCTTGTTTCTAGAAGAACAAGGAAATCTTCTGTAGGTTGAATGACACTGGTTGGCCTAAATTCAGAATACAAAAAAAAAGAAATAACCTAGTCCTTAGCATTGTCCAGACAACTTACGTGTAGTCGTTTCAAAAATGCAACAATCATGTCTAAATTAATTAATTAATTAAACATAATTGTAGAGTGCATTTTAATTAATAACTAATATACATTTTCAAAATTTATAAGATTTGCTACTCCATTCGAATAACTTCTACTAATACAAAAAAAATCCTATACTACTAGAGCACATGAAGGGTCTTTAGGTTCAGTATAGAGTACTATTCTGGCACAAGAGTTGTTCAGAGAGGTGATCTTTCCAAGATTACGTTCATTTAAGGGTTTTTTCAGCTATTAAGGGTACTCACTTTATAGAGTGCGAAAATTCCACAGGGTTCATCCATGGCTGATAAGGGATTAAGTAGTTATCTGCCGCCACTCGATTTGAATCTGATACATTCGACAAAGCAATTCTTTATTTTCAGGGGCCCATGCACGGTCAATATTACTGACAGTATTGGAATGACGAAAATACTGAGGAATCAGCCTTCAGTATTTTTACAGCATACTCGATCAATATTACAGTCAGTATTACTGTCAGTATTTAACTCATTTTCCATATTTTGATGTAGTGTCGACTCAGGGCTATATTTTTTATTTTATCTTCATTGCAATGATTAGTATTTTAATTATCTCCTTTCTTTTTCTGAATGTTGATTATTTTGTTATTTTTATGTACCTACTATTACTTTTTGTAAAACTTCTAACCAAACTCTCGCCTGTATTTTACTAATGTAAAAATCAGAAATAAAATTTTTTTAAAAAATTCTAAACTCAGTTCACAGCTAGCTCGCAATAAGAACAGTCATCTTTTTCTCACTCAGATTTATACCTCATTTAGACACTAGAAAAAATATGATTTTTTTCCATACACAATACACAATTTTACGTTTAAAATTAAGTTCCATCCTGTTGTTATGATGAAAAAATGAAGTTTTATGAAAAGCATTAAATAAATCATTTATAACTTTTGAAGAATGTGGCTATGTTTTCATTATTGGAAATCAGTCCATGCGTCACACTCAACAACTACAAAATACTGAGGAATGAAAGAAACACATCAGTAATACTATCAGTATCCCCTCCCCTACGCCGGGTTGAACTAAGGAATGATGGAGTGAACCATCACTCCTCAATACCCCAATTCAGTATTGTAAATACACGATCAGTATTGCTGACAGTATCTGACTATACTGTCAGTAATACTGATTAGAGGTGGGTCAAGTAGTTCCTTTTACTGAATCATTCCGTTTGAGATAGTTCATTCTAATGAACTAGAAATGTACTGAACTAAGAGAGGAATTGAACTATAGAAAAAAAAACTGAGAGGTCAAATGAACTAGAATGATTCTAGAAAAAATAAAAAACACTTCTATCTTATTTCTACATTTATTTTTATATTATTTACCCGTATTTTTCCTATTATACCTTCTTCTTTCATATTATTCTTTATATTTAATTCACTCATTTTGAAAACTTTAATATTTAATATCTATTCTTATTAATTTTCATACCCTGACAATTGTTTTGTTTTTCTTATAAACGATAAGAAACTCGTTGTAGATAACTGTCTTGGTTTAAAACACAAAGTAGGGCATATCTGGCACACTTTTCTTCAATTACAAATATTTAAGAAAACTTATAAACTACTTACAAAGAAAGGGGGACGCTGTATGTGACTTGCTGATTCTAGACCATCGCTCCATCCAGTTCCTTCATGTTGAGTTGACTGTGTCTTCCGAACAGTTGACCTTATCTCTGAGAATAAAGGTAATAAACCATAAGGGTCATTTTACTCTACCTGGACTAGCCCCCTAACCATATTTACTTAGGTACTTCTAATGCTTCAGATATAGCATTACCCATCGTCCAAAAACCAAAAAAAAAGTATATATATTTTTTTCTTCAATTAACTAATGTTTAAAAATGTATAATCTCCAAATACATATTGACCAAAACATAAACAAACGTAAATGATATTGTTTTTTATATCTCATTTTTAAGTATTCAATGTAAAATTTGTAATTCATTGGTAATTTAAACAAGCAATTTTCACTTGATCCAAACTATGACAGACCACACATATAGCAACTCGTACACAACACGATTAATCCCGAAAATGAGGAACGACGTAACGGCGAACTAGTTCACTTAGTTCATTCAGTACTAGTCTCCGGCTAGTACGTGAATTAGATAGTTCCCTCTCTACTGGTGAGAGGTTTGATCTAAAAAGAACTATAGTTCACCAAAACAGAGAGCGCTCTTTATAGTTCATTTTCCGGATCTAGTTCAATGAACTAGTTCATTCACGTACTTCTCGTCTCTACCTAATACTAATCGTGTATGGGCCCCTTTTTAATAACTACTACTAAAATAATAATAAAAATATTTTATTAATAAAAGAATAAAAATAAAAACCTGTACCTCTAGAACCTCTTCATGGGTCTTGAGGTAATTTTCCTATATAAATTTCAAATGCGAGATTGTTCCCAATTAAGGGTCTCCACTCTATAGAGAGATTAGGTTAGACGATAATATGTTTCATGATATATTTATCAACCATAGATAAAAGTCATAAAATACAGTAAAAAAACAAAATATTTACGATTCAAAATGAAGAGCTCCTAGAGCATAACCGTAACATAGGCATTAAAATACGTCTGTATGATTGTCTCTAGTTATTTTTATCCTTACCTATCTTCTATATAATCTAATATAATCTATATAATCTATATAATCTAATATAATCCTTAATTTCGTAAAATGGATCGTTTAACCTTTTTGTATTTATCTATTGCCTTAAATTTATACAAGTTTGTTACAATAAGTTTTCTCCCATAACGTTGTAACGAAGAGGAGCAAAAGGTTATAACCTAGACAGCACGATATGCACGAAAGCATTTGATTTACACGGAGATGGGAGCCGAGATGGTGGGAGTTACGTGACAGCAGGGAAAAAAGGAAGCAAGTCTCCGGCCTCATAGTTGTTCATATCTCATCTCTTATAGCTTCATATCAGTGACGGATCCTGCTGGAATAATAATTTTCCCTCATGCACATAAAACTTGAGCTTATATTGATATAATAATTAAATTAAATTTCGATTGGATAAAGTAATTTTTAGAATTTGAACAAAAAAATTAAATATTTTTAAACTTCCTCGAGGGTGTAATAGAATTGGAGGAAATGGCCTGGTACAAAGGTGGAAAGAGTTTGTAGAGCATACAATCTAAAAATGGTTAAGGCACCGAATGGTTAAGTCGAAAATTGTCCAGATAAACCTCTTGAGGAAACCGGACTCGCATCATTCTCGTAGATTTTGGCTTGAAATGCAGTTGTAACATGAGCAATGATTTCATTCCAAGCCAATCCCTGATGTAGCCTCATATTCGCAACGAAAATAGCACGATTCCGCTTTTTCGATTCTAAGAACAAGAAACTCATTTTTGGCATCAAAGTCAAATATAAATCAATATCTTTATTAAACCACTCTTCCACTGTATATGTGTCGTACATCAAAAGCTCTAGTCATCATCACTAATCAGTAATCCAGTGGCTAACAAAATTATCTATATCGCTAGGGAATTTCTTGCACTTCATAAAAAAAGCAAAAATTTTAACTCTCAGAGGGCTTTAATATATGGTAGATACTGTACTGCTTGTCTGTACAGCTCGACGAACTTTTGTGAAGTCGGAGTTAGTCTGGGAAGTACCACCACCTGACAGAGAGTAATCAAAGAAGGCGGCTTTGCTATATGATATAACAATACATGCTATACATAAATCTTGCCGTTGCGATCCACATAACACTAAAAATGAGTCAAAGGAAATGACAGGTCCAAAATGAAGTCCAAGAGTTACCAGGTCGAACGCAAAACAACAATAATAACTCCAAGAGAATATAGAGGTATAAAAGTCAGAGCTTCTGTATAGGCACCAGGACCTGACGCAACTTTTGTGCAGATTGTTACTAAATTGTTAGACTATAACAAGTTCATGAAGGCTGCTTGAGTACCCCAGAGGTTGTGCATATCCAGCAGGATCCATTCGCGGATGTTTACACAGCAGATATTTTATCTGATACAGCTTTAAATTTATCTAATACACCTGAATTCGAAATCATGACCTAATCCCAGGGAACTAGCGCTCTAAATATTGCAAATATCATCTTACGGCATGTACTTATGTATCAAGCATGTTCTAAAAATATATAGCCAAGACTGCTGTAAAAATATAGAATAAATATAAATAATAAAAATATAGAATGCTGAGAAAAAAAATTAATTAGTGATAAAATTAAACGTTAATAATCAAATATGAGAGTAAACAGAAATCTATTCGCTTCGCAACAGTGGAATGAACTTAATTTTCAACGAATTCGACCATACAAGTTATTCTCCGGCACGGCAGACATATTCAACTAGAATTCATATAACGAAACTAAAGCCAAAATACGATATATTAACAACTGCTGGAATCCAGACAAAAGAAGCCACGAAACTTTAAAAATACTAAGTAATGATTAAGGCATCCTATAAGTTGGAAGTTGGTTCAAGTTGGGTAATGGATGTTCACCTGCGACACCTGCTCCTAACTTGCCAACTTTATTCAGAACCAAGTCTTGGAACCTTGCTTTACCACTCTCAAACTAATAAGGTAGGGGTAGTAGTTACCAACCTGAATGTGGCCTTGAGTAAAGACATGGGGTTTAAATAGCTCAAATTAAAAACTAGTAGTAAGATTTAAATTGATGCATGGTGTCCAATTCGCGAAGTTATTGAACCAAATGATAATATTTTATTGTCATCTGATATTTAAACATGAACTAAACGTTTCTTATAACTTCACCCTTATTAATAGAATACCTGGGAAAGGAATAACTGTGGTACAATTTTACAATTTTATTTTGAGTTTTTTAACAACAAGCAATATAAGTTCTACCCATTAAAATTTTCCATATATGTAAAAATGCTTTTATTTGAATTATTTGTGCTTTAACTTTAATTTAGTAAATTAAAGTAATAAGTAAAGTTTACTTATTTGCATCTGTAATATTTAAAAAAACAAAAAACAATTTTAACCTAAATTATACATCACTTTATTGGATAAGGTTTGGACAGCACAACTATTGGGACAGCCTCACCCAAGTACTGGACCCAAGACTCCTGATGAGTAGGAGTGGTACATGCTTTTTTTGTATACATCAGGTACAGTAAATTTGCATTAAAAAAATAAAAACATATAAGATGAAGAGGCGACAAAGAATTTCATAGTTGACAGCTGGATCCTCCATAACAACCTAACATTTTGTTGGAGATAACCTCAACTTAGCGGAAACTCTCAATAGATAAATAAAATAAAAAATAATACAATAATGTAAAATCCAATTAATTCATGAAACAATTTTTTCTATTTTTTATTTATTTCGATTTGTTTAAAACTATTAAGCATGACAGATGCGTTGTGAATAATGTTTAAAATAAAATTAAAACTTTAAAAGAGATTAATTTTACATTACATAAATCTACTTTCTAAATTAATTTTTAATATTTAAAATGCTTCTTTTACATGAATACAATGGCACAGTGAATTATGTCCGTTGTGCTTGGTAATATAATACAATAGAATAGAAAACCAACTTAATTCCAGGACTAGGTTAAAATAATAAAATTTGACAGAAAACAAAATACAATATACATCTGGCTAGAAGGCTACGTAATACACATCATAAATTATTTTAAAAAGTGACAATAATGCAAATCAATAGAGGGAAAAATGTATTTAATATATATCCATTTAAGCAAGTAACTAAACTTGCTCAGCTATCATCTGTTTGGGAAGTGAAGAAATGTTATTATTTGGGGTTTAAATTAGGATAGGATAGAAGAATGGCAGATGCGAGGAAAGAGAGATTCCGTTCCATAGTTAGACCAGGAACGGAAGAAAAGGAATGTTAGATGTACTGTACGTCAGATATATCGAAAGATAATGTTTCAAAAAATGTAGTGTACCCAATTTAAAGTATTTGAGAAATAACCAACATCCACATGTCTATATGAAATTGTTCAAAAATCATATTTTAATCTATCTCCTCCACCGCACAAAAATCACTTTTTTTAATTATCAAATATGCATTTAAACTATTTCTCTAAAGAAGACAATCGTACTAAAATATTATTTCGTACATATCACCAGTTTTAGGAAGGTATTGCGTCAGAAATGGACGAATAATAGAACAGTTTGAGATGACAGATCTAAGTTCTATACTGGAATCCCGACAACTTCCCTTAACACGTGATTTGGCACGTATGGAGGATGAAAGAAGCTGAACTCAATGAAGCTCGATCCTCTGTGTAAAGACCACGAGGACGACCCAGAATTTCCTAGATCCTGGATAATGTCCGAAGGAGTGGGGAGAAAAAAGGTAAAACCCTCCAGCAGAAGAAGTAGACATGCAAGCAGGTAAGTTAAGAATGGCTCAAGAGGAAGGCGAAAAAGAAAAATCCTCGCTCAAATTTTAGTAGAAATAGGCATCTCTGTGTTCAATATTTCCTTAGAGGTTTAACATTTCTTAATATATATCTCCTTCAAAAGAACGATGTCATATCTCATAAGACTTCATTTTTTATAGAAGTATTTGAAAGTGCCGTATGAGTTTTTCAAAAATATTGGGTATTGGTAAAGTAAAGCATTGCTATTGCAGCGATGGTATTGAAATTATTTTATTATGCATTACAGTAATTTTAAACATTTAAAACTTTTTTTATTCCAATTTATGTCATGATCTCCATTAAATTTTAACTTAAAAATTGTTACAACTCAAAATATCACTTTATTAAAAAAAAAAGTTGGAAATAGAATATCAGATATGTCGTTCCTGAATTAAAATACTTCAACCAATACAATTGCTACTGTAGGCTTAACAAAAAATATGCCAATTTTTGTGTTAGGACGTTGTTCTTTTGAAGAAGTGATGGCTCAGTTAAATATTGTTCAGATCGAGCGCAATATATTATTCCTAAAAAATTATATTGGGAAGTATTTAACGCAAAGAGGATTGAAGCTTGTTTGATACTCCATAAAGTAGTTTATTAACGTTATATTTGGAAGTTCAGTTTCCAAGGTATTCCCAAAAGTGAAGGAAAAATAAATGATTTATCGTTCTCCACAAGACTTTATTCATTTCTTTTTAACCGTGTGTCGGGGTCTATTTACCATAAACCATATACACCTCATAATTACTATACCTGTTGTGCATTCGAGGTATATATCATAAAACTGATGAAACAAAACTAGAAAATCAAAATCTATATACTTTATTAAGGTATCTTCATTTTTTCAATTACCATCTTACTAATGCAGAGGAAATATTACCCTATCGTTCATACTAAGCTTTAAACCTTGTAGGTCGAGACACTTAGATTCCTGGTTTAGTATGGGAATGCCGTTTCGTAACTGGCCTAGAGAATTTATCTATAGGTTTCTTAGGCCTGGCCAAAACTATGAGGCAATTTTTACATAACTTAGCTCGTCTTTCGTCTTAATGGGGTCGTTAAGTGTGTGAAACCGATAACAACTCAGAACATCCGACAGCCGAATAAATGAGGGGTCAGGAGATCGGTTTTCTAACTGGAAAAATCCCCATGGGGTATTATTGAATGACCCCCATCTTTTTCGGTTGCTGTGGGACATTCAATCCATCAACTTGTGATACAATATATAATAGTTTATATTTGATAGATGGTGTTAGCTAACGTAGATATTGCTATATTGTTAACATATTTAGACCCTTAGGGAAGATACGTTTTGACATTTCAGACATCATCAGGATCTCGAAAACATACATTCACATCAACAGAAATATCAATCAGAGTCAACAACCTCATTTTAATACTTGCAACAATATATAATTTAGTATAGATATTGTGAATTTATGAAGTCTTGTTATTTTTAGGTCTCGGCATTACTCAAAAGCTCAGGCCGGTTGTCACGAACTGTTCTATAACAATGTGAAACGTGGCCGCTAAACTTGTAGATTACTAAGGATATTACTATACTTACTGTGAATGAGGCCTCAAGAATTAAAAAAATAGATTGAGTAGAGTTTAGGTTTAGATTGAGAGCGGAATCACAACATACACACTCGGTTAATATGTGATAGTATTGCGAAGTTTGAAGAGGGCCTAGTAACAAACGGAGCATTACTATGTAAATAAGCGCTGATTGTAAACATTCTAACATCGCTGATTGTAAACTGATAAATGGACGAGGCGTAGATTGGAGGAACGCGTTAAGGGTACAATCACGTATTTAAGCGTACAATCACTTTGGGTTCAGTATTGAGCCATTTATTATGTTTCTAATTTTTAGAAAAAAATAAAATAAAATTTATGGGTGCTTGTTATTTTTTACATTTGGTTTAATATCTCTTAATAAATCCGTGAATTGAAAACTATATCGGGGAAATCAACTTCAACTATTATACGAGAAACTGTACAGTCTCTACCATGTAACGAACTTAAGACCCTTTATTAATTGTAGTGGTATATATTTTTTTAAATTAAAGAAAAAAGAATAATGCAAATTTAAATAGTTCCCGAAGTAATTAAGTTTATAGTATTTCAATATAAATTACTTTAACTGTAAATAACTAAATAACTTGAGCCCTTGACCTGAGATCTTCTCAAATATTTTATAGTTTATACCATCTAATGTTAATACTTTACATTCATTATTTTTTATACCAAGTTATCTCTCTCTACAGTATAGGTAATAGAGATAATATGTTGTTGTTTTTTAAAAGATAATATGTAAAGATTTTTTTTTTTAAATGCGTGTCAATTGTTTTAACCTACTGGAAATTAGTATTTTGGTTATTACCATTTAATTCGATGATCTATGTCGGTGTTCATCGACAGTATAAATCGTTGAGATTATATATCTTAGTGTGAAAGATATTTTTTTTATCGTACTGGGTACTATTTGAAAAAAATCTATTTCTCACGAAACGAAGAAACCGGTACGTAACTTTTTAATTGGAGATCGGGCGTGAACCCCGAAAAGTTACAAACTTAAATAAAAACCTAACGAGATCACGAAGCCCTCCGGGAACCGATGAGACATCATCTCAACAAATAAAGCAAGAGCCATCACGAGCTCCTCCAGCGGTACACATAACGCCGAGCGATTGTATGCAAATTGAGACCTTCAATATGGAAATGGCGGGGCTCAGATGTCAAAGAGTACATTGGAGATAGCTCTGTCAACTGCCTGTCACGATTAGGTAGGAGTCAGCGGAGGATGGTCAGGGATGAACTTTCGGGATCCGGTGATCCAAAGAGGTCAAGGATATTCAGAAGTAAGTGCCAAAGAGTTCTTGATGGTCCTTGATTAGACACGTCATTTTAGGCATTCGTTGATTAAGGAGTATTGTGGCATACGTGTATATGCCATAGATAGTCATGAAAAAACAAAAACACACTACTCCTACAGAGCCTGGAGACCCTATTAATAGGAAAATTCAAAATTTACCGGAAAATAAATCCTTTTTTTAATAAAATAAACCATAGTGAGTAGAGTAGCTGAGCGTATATGTAGAAAACTGAGTTGAAGAGCTCTAGATTTTAGATTTAAATTTGGCCGGGCCAGATAACTTATTTTATCTTCTAACCACGTAACTGTAGATTTTCCTGGAGCTCACTTATGTTCTGTAAAGCTCACTCATGTTATGTTAGCGTATATTAGTGTATTGAATTACAGATTCTGCAAAATTGTCCCAGTGAAGTAAAGCTTTGTATGTGATTGCGACCAAACCACCTCTCTGCATAACCGTTTGATTAGAAACAAACACAGAAATGTGTCATGTATGAAAATGTAAATATGAAACAAAAATTACAACCATCATTAAAAACTTTGGAATTAAAGTCTTCATAGTAATTACCAAGGGTTTGATGGCTAATTGAATTACATTTCAATTGATAGGCTAATTAAATGCTGTATTTTAAAATAAATTATTAATTTACGTCTACTTCACTCATGTTATTATGCCTTTTCTCGCATCATATTTATTTAATTATTAATTTATCTTCTTAAATAAATCATAATCTTGTTCTTTTAAAAATCAAGAAATCTCCCCTTTGATTATCTTACCGCCCAACGCTCATTTACTAATTACGAAAGGATTTCCACTAGAACTTTTAGAAGAAAAAAAAACTCGAAGTTTGTTTTTCGGTGGCCTGCCTCCTTTTAAGCCACTCTTTTGTATTTTTTCAATTAATCAGGAAAACTTTGACTTGGTGTTTGAAAACATGGCTATTTTTCAGTAAAATGCTTCCAGGTAAAAAATAATGATGGAATCCATAATGTTTTCATTTTTAAAAATAATTATCTATAAATACCGCTTTATATGATTAGTTTGTTTCTTCATTTAACACCACTTCATGCTATATATAATCGGACGATGCTACACCGGGAGCCCTAAATTTTGCCTGTCACGGTTTTATTAGGATAGAGATCGCTTTATATATTCCTTTATATACCAAGCAATATAAATAATACATATTGCTTACTGACTTGGATATTTAACCCAAATATTTTGTAACTGTTATGAAATCCTTCATATATACGTACATTTGTATCTATTTTTCTTGGCTATTTACAAAATGTGGAGCAAAGTGGCTCAGTGGTAGAGCCCTGAGTTCCCAAGCCGAAGGTCCCGGGTTCAAATCTCCCTCGCTGGCAGACTTTTATTTAATATGTTTGCGGCCGGAGATGAAGCCTATGAGATTTTAGGACCCTCTTGGGGCTCACCCAGCCTCTATATAGTAGAAGGTATAGTAGGTACCTCTGTATAGTAGTTACTCAAAATAAGGGAGAAAAATCTAGCGGTTGATCTAGGACATATCGTTGTCCAAGAAACAGCAATATCTCTACCATGTACTGAATCTCAGACCTTTCATGGGTTTTAGTGGTACAAATTTATGAATTTCCTTGGTTTGCTCGGATTCTGATGCTGAATTCCTAGAGCCGAAAAAATGGGATGGGGGACCGCTGCGTCATGATCTGATGAGGCTCGAGTTCGTTAAATGACTATCTCCACCCCCCCCCCTCCTCCCGAGACTATGTGAGGCCCATCAGCTTACTGATTACAACATACAAAGACCTGGTGTAGTAGTGATGTACCTCGTATTTTAAGCTTGGGAATTATTAGAACTACTACAAGAATTACGCCCAGGGTAAGGCGCACATACGTTTGTTTTTGACACATTAATTACCATTTTAAATTTTGATCTGTTACACCAGCAATGTAAGCTAAAAATTTTACTTTTTACGAAGTTTATATGTTTTACTCGTTAAAATAAAATAATCTGTTTAACAATTACATTAATTTTGTTTTCAAAAATGACATTACTCATTATTATTTTATAACTAGCGACCCACCCCAGCTTTGCTCGGGTAATAAGGCACTTATGGCATTATGCCTACATAATTTGTCTGTGTAATATATATAAATATATTATTATCACGTACCGGCCACTAAGGACCATGTGAATCATTCATTGGTTAGGCTTCTTTGGGAGTCTTGATTTTCTTTTTTCTTATCTCAGCCAATGTACTTTATTATATAGAATACCACCTTCAGCGGAGTCGGCCCATTGTTACGCCTTAAAATACCGAAAGGTAAGGGAAGGCTTTGGCTTATATAGAAGAATTTCCAGGAATTTATGTAAATTTGTATCATATTGTAAATAAAACTTTTGGAGGATGAGAAAAAAAAATTATATAGAAATTATAAAAATAAAAATAAAAACAAATATTTCTTTATATACGAATTTATTATCTTGCGCGTTAGATAATTGCACGGGATTAGGCAAGCAGCGTATTCAGTGAAACCCATCGATATTTTCAACCCATTTACACAAAACCTCGATAAATTATATACCTAAACCTTCGTGGTGAATAACTCTATCTATTGGTGAAAACCGCATGAAAATCCGTGCAGTGGTTATTGAGTTTACCGCGAACAAATGCGGCTGAGGAATTTGTTTTATAATACTCGTATGTATAGATATAGATAAAAGTCCATTTTAGGAACATTAATCTGTAATTATATGACAGCCTATATGACATCCTAAATAAGACCGTTAGGGTTCGTAACTAACATCGTAAATAACATTGTGGGTTCGATTCCCACCCTAGTTAGTTAATATTTATTTCACGATATGGATCTTCACACACCCACTTTGGTTAGTACGCGGCGGCAAACAAATGATAGCCATCAGGTTATAGTGGAAAGAATCACAAGAGCCTTTAGCCAGATTAATTCCCACACCTATATTAGTAGCAGTATTTCAAACTATCAGTGGTTAAGATTAATAGTTAAAATAGGATTAATTATTGTTTAAAATGGTTTATTTTATCTTTTTCTCGCTTAAATAGGAATTTAATACCAATAATACTTTCTGAGGAAGAAATCCTTCAGTTTGAAATCAGAACTAGGATTAGTTTTTTTCTTGGAACCTTAGACGTGAGTCCAGCTTTTTATTTTACAATATAAAACAATGAGGAGGAAAGGTAATGGTATAAAAATAAAACCACTAACGAAAATTTTTGCATATTTTAATGAAATTTAATTTTTTCTGTGGCGATTTAAAAAAACTTGCACCACTAGAACTTATAAAGAGTCTTGGGTTAAGTACAAGATTGATACTTTACTGATTAAATAATAAAGGTTGTGCTGGTAGGGGATTTGTCCGCGATCACGCACAACCATCAGGTTTTTCCAAATTAAGAGTGCCCACTTTATAAAAAATAATATAAATGTAATTCTTGATTCTAGAACTAAGTCCCTTTAGAATAACAAACATGAACAGAACAAGAAACGCAGTTTATATCTGGCCATAAGGCTAGATAATAGAGTGTTTAAAAAGATACAAAAAGTAAAAAATAAAAAGTACGAATCCTAACAAGATATTAAGCAATTAAAGGGATTAGATAAGTTAATAACAACTTTTAAATGCGTGGGTTAGCATGTAATTTCTTTACATGATGTATATCTTCTTAAAAAAGGAAATTAAAATGACTAAACAACAAAATAAATTATTCAATACATTTCATTCTAAGGAAAAGACTGACCTGCTTAGAGAGCAACTTTCGGGGAATCCAGGAGAAGCTGAAAAAGCAAGGATTTAAATTACGAAATTGAAGAAGAATGGCGGATGATAGGAGGGATTGAGTTACACACTGTCATGTAGCCGACAAGAAAGGAACGCTCGAACGCTTTGGTCTGTGAGAACGAATATAGAGATCGGAAAGGTGAGATCTTGTTTTATGAAGTTGGATTGAGGATTTGAATTGGAGGAGAATGTATAGATATGAAAGGGTGTTGAGAGTTAATGGATTGGGAAAAGAATGCACCGAGGAAATATTGTCTACGAATGGGAGGGTGAAGAGCCACTTCAACTCATCATAAAGCAGGACCGCCTCGGGGTATCAAAGACAAATCTTAGAGAGCAGTTGATTATTCGTTTTAATCTGTCCTCAAGCATTTTAGAAAGGCCTCTGTTTACCAAAACTATAGTAGTCATATAGGGGGAAAATGAGAGATTGTACGAGGAGCTTTGGGAAAGGTTGTGTAAGAAGATGTCGAGAACAATGGAATAACTTCAGGGGTATGTTACCTAATTCAATAAGATGACCGTCTTTTATAGAGACGTCCATAGGGTCCAGTTCCCATAAGGCCCATCCGTGGCTATTTAATTATATTGAATTATTATTATATGGCTTATTGAATTATTGAACAATAATTCAAAATAAGAAAATCAGTTCCAGTTTCAAAAACCACAGATTATATTTTGGTAACTTACAAGCTTTTTTTATCAATTTTTATCAAACATACGATCTATGACTCCCTGATAACAAGTATACAATATTATTTATATAACAGTTAACAGACTAAAAAAATTTTCTACCACAACCCAGATTTGTGCCTAGAACCGTCGGCATAGTGACTCAGAAATTTACATTCTGTGTTACCCTGTTCTCTCCTTTCTTTAAAGAAAATATCGTATTATATTTTTTTTTTATTCTGTTATTGGTTAGTTTTATTCTTCTTTTCCTTCATCATCCTTCCTTGGTCATCTCAGCATGGAGGTTTGCTTCTATGTGGAACAGGGTAGGATTTGAATAAACTTATAGTATGTAGCTTAGTAAACTTAAGTTGACCTACTCTGGAAACTAGAGGGACATGGTCGGATCAACTCGCCTTATGGTTAAACCACGTTTAGCACACAAGTGATGCATGTAATTCCTGCGTAGGATATATTCTGGGAAACTATATATATATTTAGTTCTTTTGTATATTTATTTAAGTATAAAATACGTTAAATTGATATAAAAATGAAAATAATATTTCCTTTTATTACACTAATGAGATGGGCGCATGAATTAATGTACTTCAACATAAATTCACTCTAAACATTGTGAATTAATATTAAACAGATGCCACTGCTAAGTTTTAAAAAAAATACAGAAACCTGAGGTACATTTCATTATTATTATTGATCCTACTTTGACAAACTGTTAGATCCTTAATTGAAGAATAACAGAAAAAGACAATACTTTTAATTCGAAAGAATATAAGATATCATCAAGCAGTAATCATCTAACAAATTAAATCACAGGTTGTTGGAAACATTCCCTAAATTAAAGGTTTTTGCTAATATTTATTTAACAACCTAATTATGAATTGTTTAGAGGCAAGAATTAGAAAATGTAATTAATAAAAATGGTTTCTAGATGGTGGATTCAATTCTCATTTCGGTCTCTCTGAGTGTGGTTGCTACTGTAATATTCATATTTAATAAGCAATTATATTATACAAATATTGAATATTAAAAATTTATTAATCGAACTAGTATGGAATTTTTTAACTTACTAAGATAATTTTATGTTTTTAAATGGTAATCTACAAGTAGAATTTAGTAGACCATCAACAAAATAAGTTTTAACAGATGGATTTGAATTAAGTCAGACACTTTATCAACTGTGATCAGTAACTGGGTATAAGATGTAACGAAATATATTTGTATGCTTTATTATATCCATTCAACAATTTTTTTTCGGCTACTTGATATTTAATTTTTGCAAAAACATTACTTTAAATTAAAAAAATATGTATGGTTGTTAGAAAAATAGTATATTAAAAAAAAATGTGGAAAGATTTCTCTACATAGGCCATCGAAAAATTTTAACAAGTTCCGATTATAGCATTAGTCGTGATTTTATATCCTATAAACTATATACCATCAACTCTCAACAGCTTCTCTGTATGTACAGTATCTTTCAATTCAAAATCCTCAGTGCACCACCAGGAAACCTCATAATCTCTCACTATCTGCAACTCAATCCCTCCAAATATCCGTCATTCTTCTTCCCTATCCTCATCCTCATCTTGTTTTTCCAACATTTTCTCACTTCTCAAACAGATGCTCTCTAAATAGGTTTAGTTATTCGTTTAAATGGGTCAGTAGTAAATGATGGTTTTATTGTTTAGTCTTTTCTTTGTTTTGTAACTTATGCAAATTTTATATTTTTTTTAACAGTTGAAATTTAATTATTTAATCGGTTTAGTCGCTTAATGCTTTGTCTCGAAAAGTACTTTTTTTGGAACTTTTGTAAATACTTTATGATTTTAATAATGATCTCCCCTTCTGGCTAGATGTATATTATGTTTCTTTTTCTGTCCATGTATGTTATTCTAACGGGACCTAGTCCCAGAATAAACCTAATTTTCCAATCCTATTCTAATATTCTTCCAAAAACTAACTATGTGGTACTTGGCCTATGACCGTCGCTTGAAAGACCAGTCTTCTAGATCAGACAACTAGTACACTTAAAACACACAGGACTTGGGAATCTTCTGGACATCGTCCTTTCTCGGGCCCAGATAGGTGGGTTCCCAAAGCAAGACCTAAAGCTTAGTAACCAACGGGCGTTGATGACCTTGATGTACTACGCCCTCTAAACACCAGTAAGCAAACAACCTTAAACACACAAGAAGAGTCAACTGCGTATTAAATTGGATCATCCATATCATCAAATTGTAGCAACGTTGACGTAAATATTTTTATTTTTTTAGATTACTTTATTGATATTTACAACTGTAGTAATATTACAACAAGTGTTGAGTCCAAAAAACAAGAATGTCACAATTGATTTTAAAGTGTATAAATTAGTATGTATAAAGTGTAACAAGTTTGTTTTTGTACGAGCTGTGTGTGGCCGATGCGTAAACAAACTTGCTTATATATTACGGCACATATTCGCACCGCCTGACGGGATTAACGCACAGTGCAGAGTCCCCAGTTCTGCAGTTCCGTTCGCAGTGTCCACACGGTGGCTTAATATTGGGACCGTGTCCTCATTTCATCACTGAAGCATCTTTCCACGTAGGAACACTCGATGCGATTCTGGTCGTTTTTAAAGTAAAACCTTATTTTGCTAAGTATCTTCTCATAAACTACTGTAAACGTTTTCAATCATTATTATTATTTTCACTCTACATTTTATTTTTATTAACATTTTTTTTGTATGGAATATCATTATTCGGTTATGTTTTTTCATTGCAATTATTATGTTTTTCGCAATTTATTGGCATTAGTATTGTTTTTCTTTGTGTGTGAAATATTATTATTGTTTTCATTTTTTGTTTTCTTACAAGATATCATTCATTTTGAATCAACAATAAATATTTTATGTTATTTCTATCTGTTATATAAATCTCATTGTTTTATTTTGATCTTATTTTTAAAGAGCCCGTTGCCCTATCCAGCCATCACACTTTAGCGTTGGACAAAAGTAAAGGCTTATTTTGAGCCCCAAAACCACACAACATTTATTGACGGTTGGTGCTCAACCTTTTAATTTTGCGAAAGGCAGACGGCCGCCACATTTATGGGTCCTCCGGGCCGGATCGTGCAATTTGGCTTTTTTAACGTCATAAAATTGTTATTTTACTTACATTAATATTATTAATATTATAATATTATTGTTACGGGCTACTGGGTATTAAAATGAATTAAACAATTCCTTAATTAAAGATACTACTATTTATTTAAACAAAAGTGATTAAAAAGATATAATTAAACTATTAACAATTAAATTATTAAACTAATATAAATTTATAATGACAATATTCTAAATATTATAATCTAGGCCTAACTCCTATTTAATTATTACAATAATATAAGATGTTACTAATTCTAGATAGCTTAACTAGTTACAATAGTTTCTATGAATATTATAAAATTACACTACAATTTATAACTAATAGTTAACACTTACAGTTCACTAGTCCACCGACCGTAAGATTCTCCAAGTATGACAAACTGACACACAAAAACAGTTTATTACACTCGCGAGACTGTCACAGTTCACTGATACACTTAGCACACGGGCCGGTTCAACACTGAACAGTTTATCACACTGACAATCACTTATTACACTTATCACAGATCTTCACTGGTCTACTCTCAGGCTAAGACTGACTGACTCGAGGTGACGGAAGTCTTTTTATAGGCAAAGCCGAACATTCTAGAACTCGAAGGGGCCAGATAATTCTGGAATATTCTTAATCCTTTGCCGACAAAAGAAGACGATCTAGAACCGTCCTAATCCTATTTAAACGTCTCCCGCTGACGGAGTTAAGCCGCTAATCCCCCGCTTCCGCCTTCCTGCCGGCGCCCGTAACACTGCCCCCTCCTTAAAAGTGCTCTGCCCCAGAGCAAGTCCGGAGAAATCGGGCATTTAAGAGCTTCTACTGATGGAGACGCACCTTCTTTCCAGGGGTTGAACGTGCACACCAATATGGCAATTCCAGAGTTGGCGAATGTCTGTTCGATCATGTCCCTGACAATCTTCCACTCCAAGCCGTCGTATCCACAGCCCAACTTCGGAATAGCGAGCTTAGTGACACGCAGTCTCAGAAGCTTACTCCGAAGGTCGTCGAGGCTTCGCCGCAGTGCGTCATATGTCGGCTTCTGATCAGAGGCACGCTTGGTAACCAAGTAAAACAGGTGTCGCCCTTCGTGCGGCTGGTGGAGTGCCTTCCCGACACTTGGTCCTTGGCGTTCCAGCTCCTCAGTTCCGCCGAACTTCTTCCTGAAGACCGTTGCAATCCCTCGAGAAGTCCTCAGATCTTCGGCAACGCAATGGGCCAGAGAATACTCCACTGGTAACGAGAAGATATCTCTGTAGATTACCTGAGTTACTCCACGGGTCCCTGGTACTTTAGTATGAGCAACTGAGTTATTTGTCTTGACGTTGTTTAGGTACCTGACCTGCTGGTCTTCTTTCGGGCCGTGGTCTCCTTTGTACGGGGCCAGTCTATTGAAATGGACTACCTTGGGTTTTCCTTTCGGCTGCTTCCTGATCCTATATATGACGTCATTGATCCTCTTGACGATCTCATACGGGCCGTCCCAGGAGTTCTGAAGTTTAGGTGAGTAGCCTCGCCTTCTTCGAGGATCATGTAGCCAGACCAAGTCTCCAGGTTGGTAGCCACCCTTCTCAGCCCTGATGTCGTAGCGCTCCTTCATTCTGTCACTAGCCCCCTGGATGTTTGTGCGAACCTTCTCGTGGATATTATCCATTCGCTTCCGTAGATCCGTGACGTACTCCTCTCCGGCAATTTCCTCGTCAGGCTTGAAACCGAATTTCAGATCACAAGGCAACCGAAGTTCTCTGCCGAATACCACATTTGCGGGAGTCTGCCCCGTTGCCTCACTGACTGAACTGCGGTAGGCCAGCAGGAACAGGTGAAGATACTGGTCCCAGTCTCGCTGATGGTCGGAGACTACTTTGGACAAATATCGACCCATAGTCCTGTTCATGCGCTCCACCATGCCATCGGATTGAGGGTGAAGAGGTGTCGTCCTGGTCTTCCGTATTCCCAGTGCTTCGCACATCCCGGAGAAGACTGCAGACTCGAAGTTTCGTCCCTGGTCAGAGTGAAGTTCCATGGGTACTCCAAACCTACTGACGAGCTGCTTCACCAGTACGTCCGCAACCGTGACTGCCTCCTGATTCGGAAGGGCGTAAGCTTCCACCCACTTGGAAAAGTAGTCCATGGCCACGAGAATATACCGGTTACCTTCATCCGTTACAGGGAAAGGGCCAGCGATGTCAATTGCTATTCTCTCAAACGGTGCTCCCACGTTGTACTTCCTCATTGGGGCCTTCTTTCTTCTTATGGGTCCGTTAGAAGCCGCACAAGTCGCACAACGCCTGCACCAGTCCAACACATCGTCCTTAAGGTTTGCCCAGTAAAAGCGTTCACGTACCTTTTCCAATGTACGGTGAACTCCAAGGTGGCCGCCAGATACTCCGTCATGAAGTTCCCTGAGTACCTCGGGCACTTTACTCTTTGGAACGATGAGCTGAAGTCTGCGCTGATCTCCTTCCGTGTTCTCCAATGCCCGTTTCAGCAGCCCGTTGGCCACTAGAATGGAGTCCCATTGGGCCCAGTAAGTCTTTACATTCTTCGACATTGGAGCAACATCCTGCCAGGTTGGTCTTCCTTGCCCTGATAGTTTCCACTGCTTCATTTGTTTCAAGTCCGGGTCCCTGTCCTGCTCCTTTGACACCTCTGCATCCTGCCAACTGTCCATGACCACCGTTGTCCTCAACACTGCTGCCTGCTTCTCTTCTTGTCGAGAACAATGCCCGCATTTTTCGTCACAAGGTCTCCTAGAGAGCGCATCCGCATTTCTGTGACTCGTTCCAGCGCGATGAGCAGATTCAAAGTCATATTCTTGAAGGCGCTCTATCCACCTCGCCACTTGTCCTTCTGGTGACTTGAATCGTAACAGCCACATTAGAGCCGCGTGGTCCGTTCTCAGGAGAAATCTTCTGCCATATAGATATTTGTGAAAATGTTCTATAGATTTCACCACTGCCAGAAGCTCCTTCCTTGTGACACAGTAGTTGCGTTCCGGAGCTGAGAGCGCTTTACTGAAATATCCAATAACCCTTTCTTCTCCATCTTGGAGCTGAGAGAGGACGCTTCCAATAGCGGTGTTGCTAGCGTCTGTGTCAAGTATGAACTTGCCCTCGGGACGTGGATAGCTCAGAATAGGAGCACTACTCAATTTCTTCTTCAACTCCTCAAAGGATGCCTGACACTCGTGATCCCAAAGGAACGTCCGTTTTTCCTCGGTAAGCCTGGTAAGAGGTTTTGCAATGTTAGCAAATCCTTTCACGTACCTCCTGTAGTAGGTGCAGAGGCCGAGAAAACTTCTTACTTGGTGCTTATCTCGAGGTACTGGCCAGTCGGTGATCGCTGCAATCTTCTCTGGGTCAACGGCAACTCCGTTGTCCGACACAACATGCCTCAGATAGTTGACTTGCCTTCGGAAGAGATGACACTTCTTCGGGTTCAATTTAAGGTTCGCTGCACGCAGTCGTTCGAAGACCTTCTCCAGATTCTTCAGATGGTTAGCGAAGGACTTTCCCAGCACAATGATGTCATCTAAGTATACCAGGCAAATTTCCCAAGAGAGACCTCTTAACACGCTTTCCATCAGCCTCTCAAATGTTGCAGGAGCATTGCAAAGCCCGAATGGCATTACCGTAAATTGCCAGAGTCCAGTCCCAATCGAGAACGCTGTCTTCTCTTTATCTTCAGGTTTCAATCCAACCTGCCAATATCCACTGCGGAGATCCAAGGTAGAGAAAAGTTCACACCCCTCTAGGGTGTCCAGCGTATCATCAATCCTGGGGAGCGGATAGCTGTCTTTCTTGGTGACGTTGTTCAGAAGGCGGTAGTCCACGCAGAATCTCGTTGTGCCGTCCTTCTTTTTCACCAGTACAACAGGAGACATCCAGGGGCTACTCGAAGGCTCAATGACACCATCAGTCGCCATCTCCTTGATGATCTCCTCGGCGTCCTCCCGTTTGGCTAACGGCAGCCTCCGCGGGACCTGTCGGATGGGCTTAGCATCCCCGGTATCAATCCTATGCTGGACGATATCCGTTCTACCCCGTGGCCCTGGGCTGATCTCGAAAACGTCCTGCCATCGGATAATCATCTTCTTCACCTCCTCACTCTCTTCAGGCGAAAGGTCGCAACATGATTCGTCCACAAATCCCTTTAATTCTTCCGGCAGTCCTCGCAGCTCGGTGGGATGACGTTGCAGCTGACGAACCACTGAGGTAGCGGTTGTACATTCCCCTATCGGTGTTCCTTTGTTCAGCGTTACTGGGAAGCTGTTCAGGTTCATTAGCCGAATCGGAGTGGTACGTCCGACCTTGATGAGAGACCTAGCCACCAGTACGCCGCGTCCGATATCCTGTTCTTCTTGTTTTCCAGGTTCAAGAAGCACACATTGACCCTCAGGTAGATGTCCTTCGACCGTCCCCTGTGTTATGATTTGGCTCCGAGAAGGTAAAGTGGTGTCTTCTAGTAAGCGCACTCGTGCGTAGATATCCTTTCCCTGCCGGAGGATGACTTCTTCGTCTCCCAGCGTCATCACACCTCTTGCCATATCCAGCTTGATCCCGCATGTGATCATCAAGTCCGTGCCCAATATGACATCTTCATCAATATCTGCCACGAGAGCGCGGTGCTTCAGATGTTGACCCCCGATGATGAAGTAGGCAACTGTCTCCCCGTAGACCTTGGCTAGCTCACCTGTGGCAGTCCGTAATGTCCAAATCGTTGGCAACATCTTCTCAGCAGGAACTGTCTTTGAGCTCAAGATTGTCTTGGTTGCGCCGGTATCCAGTAGCAGACTTCGCAGCTGCCCGTTCACCTTCAAATCAACGTAGAAGCTGTTCGTTCTGCTCCCTAAAGACGCAACTCTACTGGTCTTCCTCGGGCCTCTGACGTAGCGGGCTGATAGTTGTTCCTCCCTATCAACCCTACTTCGTTCCTGTGGCTTTTCTTGCTTCTTGGATGGACACTTGCTTCTAGGGTGTCCAAGTTGGCCGCAGCCCCAACAGCGTATCTCCTTCTTACGGGTCCTGAGAGCCTCCAAAACCTTTGTCACTATGTCTTCGACGCTAGGGACCACAGTAGGCTCCGCTTCAGCTGCTCGAACCCGCGCATGGCCCCGTACTGACTGCCTGACAGCCTCGAACTCCATGGCCTGAGATAATGCGTCGCCTAGAGTTTTTGGCCGGGCGAGCTTCACTGCTTGTTGCGTCTCGGGGTCCCGAAGTCCATCCAGGAATTTGTCGACAGCCAGGCTCTCGTACACATCATCGGTGACCGAGGGGTAGGCATTCCTCACCAGCCGGGCGATATCCGCTTCAAATTCCTGCAGCGTCTCGTTGGTCTTCTGGATCCTGCTTCTCAGCTGTGAGCGATATAGCTGGTCCATGTGGCGATGGCCGAAACGCATCTCCAGTCTTCTAATCAGCTCCCCGTAGTTAGACCGCTCTGACAGTGGCATCCCCTGCAGTACTCCCAAGGCGTCTCCACGCAAGGCCAGGCACAACGCTGAAGCTTGGGTCTCTTTTGACCACCCGTGGATCGAAGCCGCCGTCTCGAAGAGAGTCATGTAGTCCTCCCACGGCGTCTTTCCGTCGAACACTGGAATGGTGTTGTGAGTAGGTGGCGTCCCAGCATTGGCGGGCGTAATGGTGCTATGAAGGCTGCCGTCGGAGGAACGGTCGGTGTCGTTCGTCGGTGGGTTGCTCTTACGTCCCTCGAGAGCTTCTACTCTTAGCCTAAGTTCGTTTTCGATGGAACTCAATTTTTCTCCTAACCTAGATTCTACATTAGCTACCTTTTCATTTACATCGGCTAACTTGTTATCTACATTAGCTACTTTATTATTTACATCGGCTAACTTGTTATCTACATTTTCCATTAACTTAGTCTCTAATGTGCCTAACTTAGACTCTAATGTATCCAATAAATCAATTTTTACAGTACCTAATTCATTACCTAGCCTATTTTCTATATTGCTTAATTCATTACCTAGTTTATTTTCTACATTGCTTAACTCATTTTTAACAGTACCTAATTCATTACCTAGCTCATTTTTAACATTGCTTAACTCATTTTTAAAAGTTGCAGACAACCTGCTTAAATCAGTTTCAAACAGAACGTCATCTGGATTTTCCCCTAAATCTACAAAAAATTGACGCAAGCGCTCTTGCAGTACACTTTTAGTTCCGGAACAATCAAGATCACGTTCCTCCAATTCACGTTTTAAATCCACAACTTTTAAATCAATTAACTTAACACTTTTAGAAGCCATTCTTCATACAGTAGCCCAATAATTACAATATACAAGACCAAATGCAAAATAATAGCAATTACACAATTATCCCACTTCTGACACCAATTTGTTACGGGCTACTGGGTATTAAAATGAATTAAACAATTCCTTAATTAAAGATACTACTATTTATTTAAACAAAAGTGATTAAAAAGATATAATTAAACTATTAACAATTAAATTATTAAACTAATATAAATTTATAATGACAATATTCTAAATATTATAATCTAGGCCTAACTCCTATTTAATTATTACAATAATATAAGATGTTACTAATTCTAGATAGCTTAACTAGTTACAATAGTTTCTATGAATATTATAAAATTACACTACAATTTATAACTAATAGTTAACACTTACAGTTCACTAGTCCACCGACCGTAAGATTCTCCAAGTATGACAAACTGACACACAAAAACAGTTTATTACACTCGCGAGACTGTCACAGTTCACTGATACACTTAGCACACGGGCCGGTTCAACACTGAACAGTTTATCACACTGACAATCACTTATTACACTTATCACAGATCTTCACTGGTCTACTCTCAGGCTAAGACTGACTGACTCGAGGTGACGGAAGTCTTTTTATAGGCAAAGCCGAACATTCTAGAACTCGAAGGGGCCAGATAATTCTGGAATATTCTTAATCCTTTGCCGACAAAAGAAGACGATCTAGAACCGTCCTAATCCTATTTAAACGTCTCCCGCTGACGGAGTTAAGCCGCTAATCCCCCGCTTCCGCCTTCCTGCCGGCGCCCGTAACACTATCATATGTTGTATTATGATGGTATTATGATTATTAATTATATTAGTACAATTATTGTTATATTATAATAGTGTGTCTTATATTATTATTGAAAATATTTTTTCTTTGCAGAAAAAATTTATTGGGGCCTTAAACCTGTTTTTTTCAACATCTCATTCCCCAAATTACTTTATTTTACAATTTAACGTCTTTTTTTTTGTCCTTTTCTTTCATCGTAGAATTATTCCATTGTGTATAAGATACAACATGGAAAAATTAAGCGCTGATAAGCTGGCCAAAATTACGCCCATACAAACGAAATTACCAAGTGTAGGGCACAGGATTAAGTTCATTACCGAACAAGGACGCTTAATTCCTATGGACAATTCACAGTTATTTTTATTTAAGGGTATGTACAAGGAGCTCAAACGCTACTTTGATTCATTTAATGCCGCCTGGGACAACATCATAGAGCTTATGGCTGCATGGGGAGTAACGGACGCATTTCCAGCACAAACTGATAAATCCCAAGCAATCGAGCGTTATTATTATGAATCCTGCGCAATTTATGAACATCATATGAACCCTACACCACCAGCGATCAATGCTACAACGGCGCAGAATTGAAACATTAGCGCATTAAATGACTCTCGACTTCCTCAAATAAATTTACCTTCCTTCAATTGAAATCAAGGGGATTGGCCATTGTTTCGGGACACCTATCGGCCACTAATCCATGATGAGGATTCAATATCGGATATTGAAAAATTTATCTTTTTAATCTCCTGCCTGAAAGGCCATGCACTCACGTTAATGAAAGGAGTTGACCTGCAAGAAGCCAACTATCCCCAAGCTTGGAAGCTGCTCAACGACCACTACAACGACAAGCGGAGACTAGCCAGAGGTTATCATAAAACCTTACTAGAATATAAACCGTTCCAGAGCAGACCCTCTGCAAGTGGTCTAAAGCACTTGCTCACTACTGTCGGCGAAAGTATAGATTCATTCAAGCAGTTAAATATCCTAACGCCGATAATTTCATATTGTTCTTTCTACTCCTAAGATGCCTAGACTCAGAAACTAGGAGAGCTTTCGAAAAACATCACAGTAACATTGAATTTCCCACATATCAAAATTTAATTAATTTTCTCAAAGTCGAATGGAGATCCTTGGAATTGACGTCCGAAGAAACACTCCACAACAATAACAACAGCTCAATAAATTACCCCAATAGTAGGCAAAGACCATCTAATAAGGGCATGAAAACTTCTTTGCTTGCCGATAAACATGGAGCCTGCCACGCACCCCATACTGATACTCATGCTCTCGGTGAAAATTCAAATTTCCAAATAAAACGATGTCATGTGTGTGGATATCGTCATGCCTTGTGGGAATGTGAACGATTTCGCAAAGCCTCCCCAGCAGAAAGACATGTACTTGTGAAAGGATGGACGGGCTGCACTAATTGCTTGTCAGGTAGTCATACGAAAAATAAATGCACCTCCCGATCATCACAGAAGATGCCAAATCTGTGGCAAATTTCACCATAGTTAGCTACATGTCGGGCAACGACAGGAAGAGACAAGCACATCTGCTTCTCCTGCACCCATCAGTACAAGTGGTGTAGTACTGGGCAGCCAATGCTACCAAGGCGAGGTTTTGCTAGGGACAGCGGTGGTTGAAATTCAGGACGCTAACGGTATTTTTCAAAAGGTCCGTGCCGTCACCGATAGTGGTAGCCAGCACTCCTTCATATTGGAAAGCTGCACGAGGAGATTAGGTCTAAGGTTAGAAGCATATATTATGTATTATATTATATTTAAGCATATATATTATAGCCAAGATATTTCCAGTATATGCCATGCAGCACTCACGGGTACGAGAGGAAAATTGAGTTGCAACCTCCGTTCAAGATTGGCACCTGAAGCTACATCCCACTTTTGCACTGAAGCAATTGTCGTCTCTCGCATTACCGGAAATCTTCCTCATATCGTAATTCCTACCTCTACTTGAAGTCTGTACAAATCATATGTTCTGGCCGACGAGGAATTTTGGAAACCTAATTCTGTATAATTCCTGCTAGGGGCAGACCTGTATTATGAAATAGTAACCGGACGTCCGATCACCATATCCCAGGATGCTCCCAAACTGCTACCAACGATTCCCTTCTAAAAGCCATTCTGTACCCAAGGGCACATCCAGCCTCATAGTGGAGTCAACGGAAGAGATGCAAGAGGTCATGTCGAAATTCTGGACGCTAAAAGTGGTTCCAAAGCGACCCATTGTGCCAGAAGATGAAATGGCATGTGAGAACCATTTTCTATCCACTCACCACAGGCTTTTTTTTAAAGAGTCCGTTGCACTATCCAGCCATCACACTTTAGCGTTGGACAAGGCTTATTTTGAGCCCCAAAACCAAGCAACCTTTTAATTTTGCGAAAGGCAGACGGCCGCCACAACAAGGAAATCTGCCAATATGAACAAATTTCAGACGCCTCGGAGGGTTATCAGGAGTAGTATGGGGAGCAAGTTAAGAAACTAGCGGATTCAAGTGTATATGGAGCTTGTCATGGAAGGATAGGTATCTAGTTTGGGCCAAATCAGCAACATATGGGATATTAACGTCATGATGGATGAGTTGGTTTGTGACATAATAAAAAGCATTGAGGAATTTAAGAAGGATTTTGGATTATAAGGATAGGATACCAGATGAATTGGATGGTTTATTAGAGCCCCAAAGCTCAACTCCGTATGTCCAAATAGGTCTGATAACTGTCATGTAAATGAGTCTTTTGTAATTAATTGGGAGCTTAGAGTGTTTATCCAGTAAATGTTGAAGTAGGCGAAAACGTGGAGCAGTTTTTTGTCTTTTCAGTCTTGTATGAGGAGACGTAAATATTTAAACATGATCAAATGAAATCAAAAGAAGAAAATACAGCTTTCGAAAAATGTGATGTAAAGTTAAATTTTAGAAATTCTGAAGCTCTCTAACACAAATTTCCATCACCACAACCCTAACCACATTACCGCGCTACTAAATCAGTAATAATGGTTTATATTTAACATTATATTAACTTCCAGACCCTCTTACTTTGAAATCATAATTAAGCTCTTACAGATTTAAATTACTCATTATTTCTTTGTTGAGATAATGTGTTCTGCAAATATATAAAAAGTTTCAAAGACCCATAGGGTTTAATTTTCTTTCTTTCTGAAACATTTTCCAACGAACAGACACCACCCAATTACGGTTTATAAAGAAGTCCATTATGAGAAATAGCTAAAAATAAATAAGTAATTAACCCCCAAAAAAGTGGGCTTAATCAGAGCTTGAAAAGAGAAGATAAATCTTTTAAATTAAGGTTTCTTTGCTAAGGTCACTAGCAAAGGATTTTGAAGATAACGTACCATAATATAGCGTTAAATTAATTTCGAACAAATCTTATAATTATTATAATTATCTATTGATTATATTAATAGATACAGATTAGTACTTATGATTATTATTGTAAGAGTAGATTCATTACTATATTTTAAATTAGATTTTTAGCATTCACAATCTTTCGATTACCGTGTTAAGTTTAATACTTTCAAGACTACTAAGATGCTGAATCCACAAGATTCGTTTGCATAAGAAATGGGTTAAAACAATTGTCATTGTGCTTTCCTCTGGACAATTTTTTTTAATCGTAAATATGTCTTTAAAATCGCATCATTAGTGGGAGACAATTAAAAAAAAAAACGAATGATAACAAAATCGGGGGATACAGTTTAGTGTAACAGCTACATGTCTATCATTTCCATCCAAAATTCAATTATGCCATAGCTAAAGGAGCAAAAAATCCATTACGATAAGTGAACGCATCGCGCCCGGTGGAGGGTGAAGCGCCGCTATTTTGAGCTCATTTTACTGAATATCCCGATTTCTATTCTTTATAACTTTGGACTCGGAGAAGGTACGACGTTCGTTTGGGTTTCAATCATCAGCTGTCGTCAAAATCTATCGGTTAGATAGGAAACATTAGTGTAAAATAGTGACAGTGAACATAATAATGTGTTAGAATAGAAAAAATATTATCAAAAGTATATAATGTCGGCCTATCCGCTTTGTGAAGCCATTTCCAAATTCAGATATCTTATATGTTTGGAAAGAGCTTCTCAAGATCGATCGAATGGTAACAATAAAACACCATCTGACCAAGTCAAACAGACGTATAACCAGTAAAGTTATATTGTAATACAGTAATTATTTGTTTAATTGATTTTTTTCCAGAATGCTTAAATAATCATTATAGAATATTTCATATAAAAAGATATTATCCGTTACGTAAGCGTATTCACGTATAACACACGGTTGTGTCTATAACGCAGCCACCCCCTATTATTTTGTATCACATTTTGTCGTATAAACATGTTCGAATGTTTTACAACAAAGTTCACTATGACATATAGGGAAAAAATAAATGATATAGAAAGTCTTGAAGAAGAATATTAGAAGTATAATTTAGATATATGATTTCAATTCAAATAGTTAGAAATTTTATTGACTACCTCTGTAATCAACGAAATCTAGAGTTCCGGTTACTCAATATCTTATGTGGCATTTATAATTATTTGTAATCAAACAAGGAGTCAATAGAACAAACGTGGGTTATTAGGAATAAAAATTAAAGTTAAAATTTAAAATTATTCTTATATAAGCAATTAATTCCATAACTGTATTTTGAAAAATAAGTTGGTACTTTAAAAAATAATAAAATTTTGAATCTAATAACATACAATTGAAAATAAAGCTATAGCTAAAACAGCTGATCAAAGATGTATTCATTAAATAATATATATGAATGTGATTTAACAATATAGAAATAAAATAAACATTGAGCAAATGAATATGATAAAAATATAATATATCTGACGAACTACTCTCATGCTTTCTATTTGGTTTTATAATTATGTAATGCGTACCCATTTCGAGACTAAATTGCACATCAATAATTTTCACTGTCAACTAAATAAATTGTTTTGCCTGGTTGTTTCAGTTATCAAAGCCATCGAGATAGCATTTCATATTCATCACCCACACGAAGTACTCCCAAATTGGATAATCATAAAGAACCTGAAAACTCTCCAGTCAAGTTTCAAAAGCTTTGATGAATAGTCTCTATTAAAGATACTAATTTTTTCTGCAAATCAAATTTTTTATTCTATTATTCAAAAGTATTCGCCTTTTATGCAGACATGAAATTGACGATACAACCCCTAACTTTTGAATGCAATGAATGATTAATTTGTGGATTCGATTTTCGGAAAGATTAAAGAGTTTTGTCTCGAACACTAAGACAACTTAAATACTTTAAATGAGTCCCATCAGCAAGAATTTCTAAGATGAATAAAAATGCTAAGTAAAATGAAGTTGGCAGGTAATAGATTTTTAAGTATAAGGAAAATAAGAGGGACGATAACTGTAATCAGTTAATAAGTTAATAGAATATTACAAAGTAAATCCCAATTTTTATAAACAGCCGTTGAGGAGTTTAGCTAGTATTTAAAAAAATATTTTTAAGTGCTAAAAATAGAAATTTTAACTCATTTCAACAGATTAAAAAGATTTAACAAATAAATATTCATTTACATGTCTCAAAATTTAAATTTTGACGTCAAACATCTATTTGAGTGCAAGAAGTATGAAATAATAAGAACAAACTTTTCAAAAATCGAACCAAGTTAATACAAGAAATATAATAAGAGCAGTCGTCGCTAATAGCCTCAGCAGTTGAAGCGACGTTAAATAAAATGAAATAAATAAAAAAAATTTAATAGATCAAAACATATTGAATAATTATTAGTTGGCCGTATAAATATGGAGAAGAAAATGGTTCGGGTGGCGGTTACAAAATGATTCCTTTAATAATGAAACAGCTGACGTTTCAGCCCTCGTTGAAGGTCTTCTTCAGCACTGAATTAACAAAATACAAAAAATATATAAAACTGAAATAATCGGAATAAACAATAAAATAAGGTTTAAAAAAATAAATAAATGGAATAAACGAGATACAATAGTAGAAATAAATTATTTTTTATTAGTAAAACATAAAATAAATTAAATTGTTTTCTTAAATTCTGAACTAAAACAATGGGATATAGATTAATAACGATAATGCTATAAATGAATATGGATGTAAATTAATAAATAGTAAGTAAAAGAATAAATATATACTGAATGAGTCTGAGAGAATTGATTATTTAAATAAAGACAAAAACAACATCACAATATATAGAAAAGAAGAAATAACTGGAGCAAACAAGGTACAAAAAAAATATAATTGCAAAAAAATTTATATTAACTATAATAACAGGATATAAGTTAATAAAATATTGATAACATCAATGTGTAGGTGAAATAATGAACACAATCTATCAATAATAGTTAACATGAAAGAATTGTTTTAATAGATACATTGAAACATGTAAATATAAATAATAAGAATCACAGATATATAAAATAATATAAGAAAATAGTACTAGCCCCCCACTTTCTCAATTATATATGGGTTTTGCGCATTTAACCAACAAAAAAAAATCCACAGAACAACATTACCATAGTGGTCACAAGTATGTAACCTAGGATTAATATATAAGTATATAATTTATACATTTATAATTTATAACAATACAAAGTATAATTTATCAACACAGTTGTATCAACGTTTTTAATTTATCAATTAGTAATACATTATCAATAAATAATTGGAATATACATGATACAAATGCAGAAAGTAAGTATATTGAATTATTTCTTTCTGATGAATAAAGCCTTTTATAACAAAAAAATTAACAGGAATTATTAAAATAATAAAAAATTAAAATAATTTTACTACAGATACTATATACAATATTTATAACTTTATATAATACTAGCTTTTGCCAGCGGCTTCGCTCGCGTGGAATTTGGTCTACCACATAAAGTTTCATGACGATCGTTTTAAATAAATAATTTTTTTTTTAAGTATAAGTTACTCGTACATCCAAAATTTCAGATGTCTAACTTCAAAAATGAGGGATTCCATACAATCTTTGAACCTCTATCATATTAAGGGGAAACCCTTGGGGATGGAACTATCCAAATTTCTTTCTTAAATTATACAAAGAACCTATCTGCAAATTTCAAGATACTAAGTTCCTGATTTGTCTTTAATTATGTACTACAATGGATTCTCTAAAGTACCTAAAAAACTGTCTGGGAGGATACGTGCCCTCATGCCCCCCTTCTAAAACACACCTTGCTGTAGCCCATGTGTTATTCTGATGTAGAACCTATATTACTGTAAAGTTTCATCCAAATCCGTTCAGTAGTTTTTGCGTGAAAGAGAGACAAACATACAAACTTTCACATTTATAATATTAGCAAGATTACGAACTTTTTTTTTTTTTTTTGCTTGTTAATTTATGTAGGGCTTTCCCTTACTGAATGATGGTCTAACTTCCCTGGAGACCAATTCCTACTGGGAAGTGGGGTTCGTTGTTTCTCTCCATAGTTGACTCCATGCGTCTTTGTCTGTGGCTGTCCTCATCCAGTTTGGCTCTGCATTGGCTCTTATCTAGTCACTCCATCGCCTTCTTTGCCTTCCGCGTTTTCTTTTCCAGTCATAAGGAGTCCATTGTGTTGTCGATAAGGACCACCTTCCGTCCCTAGTTCTAACCAGATGGCCTGCCCATCTCCATTTAATTTCTTTTACAAGAAGATTTATGTTTTTAAAGTCTGTTCGTCTCTTTATGTCCATGATTTTGATGTGGTCCTTTTTCTTAATGTTTAACACACTCCTTTCAATAGAATTTTGCCAGACTATTAATTTATTTTCTAATTCTTTTTGATATAAAAATAATGTATTTTTCTAAAATTTTTGGACTAACACAATGGAATATAGGTAAATAATAATGTTGATGGAAATGAATATTTATGCAAAATAATAAAAAGTAAGTAAAAGAATGTGTACTAAATGAAATCTGAAATGAGTTCTCATCCAGTTTTTATCATTAAAGTATTTTTACGAAGCTATACTTAAACAATCACTTTATTTAGTGAAACGTTTTAAGTATGGAACCCAGAATAACTATTGCTATGTTAAGACTCTTGTCAGAGATATAAAATAACAAGATTAATTATATAATTAATTATACAATATCGTTCAAGACATCTTAATTGGTAAGCTGATATTTTCATAGTAAAATAGGCATCCGCTACACTTTTTAATTATAGTACTTAAGGTGGAATATAACAGGCGATAATGGCTATACATTTTAATAAGCATTCTTTAGTTTTATTTTTAATATTCGTTAAATATTCTGTATGGTAAGAATATTTTTTTATTTTAGTCTTGGTTAAAACACAACTGAAAAAATATGTGGTGTATACTGATTAGTCGGAATAGTACATTATTCATTAGCCTGTATGTGTGTAAAAATAATATTTCGTACTTTTTGTTGATTACAATAACTATAATAAATAATTGTTTTTTCCCATGGCTCTACAGCCATTGTAGGGCCCTTGGCTCTACAACATCGCCTCTCCAGTCTTCCCTGTCAGCAGCTCGACCTCTCCACTGTCCGATTCTCATCCTCTGCAGATCGTTCTCCACATCACCCAGCCACCGCAGCCTGGGCCTTCCTCTTCTTATTTTGCCTCCTGGTTTGTCATATAATAGTTTCTTCGGGTACCTATCTTCTCCCATTCTTTCCACTTGGCCTAGCCATCTTATATGGGTTGATTTGACATAGGTGACTAAGGGTGGTTCATTGTAGAGTTCCTCAAGCTCTCTATTATTTCTTGACCCCATTGTCCTTCATTACTAGCCCAAATACTAGCCCATTCATCTGCCGAAGTACCTTCCTCTTCCAGATCTACAGTATCTAGCATTCCTGGCTCAGGACCCACGTTTCACCAGCGTACATGACAATCGGTCTTAAGATTGCTTTATAAATCAATAATTTTGCTTTCTGTGGCAAGTTCCGAAATCTTAATGATTTTCGCAACGCAAAGAGACATCTGTTGCCTGCTGATTAAATAAATTAAATAAATAAATAATAACTGCCTTTTTTGTTGTTTTTAATATTTTGGTACGTACATCCATTGTTACATTTTTGTTGTAAGACCCAGCAATTTATTTAAGTAACAGTGTATTTCTATTCATAATAATTTATTGTTGAAAATAACAAATGAGGCTGAGAAAAATATATAATATAATGTATTTTATGAGTCAACACAAATTTAAGCAGGTATTCTTCTAAATTCGCAACCTACAAATGCCAAACCTTAACGATACTTATTTATTCATGCAATTGCGATTATTCCACCTAACTGAAAGCAATAATTGAAAACGGTCCGTACGCTTTTATAGAGTTTTATAAAACCAATTCCTCTGTTACCGAGCTATAAACAGAAATTGCGTATGTTAAGATCTTGCATATTCTCAATTTTGTTGTACAGTATGGAGGCAGCCACCATTATAGGTATGGAGAACAAAAAGGAAACCTTCAGGATGAGGCTGTATAGAAGAATATTGAGAATATCTTTTGTTGATAGAGTAACTAATCACTAAACTGAACTTCAATATCTGGAATAATACAAGGATGTCTCAACTAAAATGTTAAATACCTACAATGGTACAATTTAATAAATACTCCAGAATTTCTAAAATGAGTTTTTTTTATACCGTTACGCGGACAAGAGGTATGTTTATATTTTGCATTACATAAGACGCATATATTACATTTTCCTTTTTCTTGAAGTGTATTGCTGGAATATTTATTCCTATTCATTTGATTGAATGATTTCAAGGAAGGAATAATATTTTGCTATGTGTGTGTGTTTTACATTTATATATTTATCTTTTTTTTCATAATGTCTAAATTTCCGTTTTCACCAGTATTCGTAATTCATAATTTGATTTTGAATTTTATTTTCAATACATTATTTTCTTATTGTATCTTTTTTAATATCAATTATGAATAGGAATAATTTATGACATATGATCATGTATTGTTACTCCTTATGTGAAGATCATCCTATTTTTTCAGCTGATGGCTAGAATATTTATTCCTACTCATTTGATCGGATGATTTCAGGGGAAGAATAAGATGTTGATATACTGGAGTTGAAGGGAACCGTTAGATAGTTAATTATTAAGATAATTACATATAAATATGTAAAGAATCTTTAAAAATGTACAATGTAATGTGTGTATATATATATATATATATAATGTATAAAAATGAAGTTTTTTTGAAATGGAGGAGTACTATAAGTGATTACCAAGTCCATACGGCCGCTTTAGTCAGGAATATTTTGGATAATACCTTGGATTTTATAATGTGAGTCGCCCTGAATGAAGAATTTTATAAAGCAATGCTTCATTCTCTTTATAACAAATCATCTTAACTTCGGATTCGGACGATATTACAGCATAATCCTAAAGTTTGCCTATCCAGCTATAAATATGACAGGGATCTTTAACGACTACATGACACCGCACTGGATTGGGGCCACAATTTTACGTCACATACAAAGGACGGCATAACTATGAAATTTTCTCCCTTAAAAAATCATAAGGACATTGATCGTTGCAATATTTGGCGAAATAGGTGATCCAAAATAACTATCGTAAGCTATTCTTCTTGAATAGTAATTCATGCTCATTAATTATATAAATTAATACAGCAGGATATATCCAAACTTTATGGGTTAAGCTCGTGTATGTCTAATTTAAAGAGGAAACTAGGTAATGAACAAATAGTATTTTTAGCTTATCACAATCTAGAATATTGTCATATTGCCATTCCGAACCAAATATAAAAATGTAAATAATGAACAAAATGGTTTAAGGGATGTTTAAAAAATATAGATATTTTTAAAAAGAAAAATACCAAATTTACTCTCTCATTCATTCTTCCACTAGCTGTCTTGGCCTTTTCCATTAAAGTCCTCTTTTTTCGAAGTCTTTCTTTCCTTTGTAAGGCGTGTTCAGTACTTGGATGGATGACTGCCTGGGAAAACTGCATGCTGTCGGCATTCAGAAAAAATAAGAAATGTCTTAACTTCGACATTTTTATTTTAATCTTCGATGCTAAAAAATTAAAATATTGATTTTTCTTTTTAATTAATAAGTAGATAGTTCGGTATTGTTGGGTCTCGATTGTATTACAGAGTCTCTGGTCTTTTTCATGCCTCACCTCAAGTTCAATATCAATTATGATATTGAAGTCTTCCTATTTTAATTTATTTTTTATTCCATGCATTTACATGAATGGTCTCTAGTTCTTCAGCATTTATGGTTAAAGACTTTTTCATCCGGATATATAAGAGAATATGCCTGAGGTCTCTCCAGCTAGTCGTAAAATGCGACTAAATTGGACGCAGGGATGAGCCATAAATCCATCCACCTCTGTATACAAAAATTTCAGATTCTGATTTATAACTGTCAATTGGTCCGAAAAAAAGACTCCAAGTAATTCTCATTCAAAACTTGGAAGAAATATTCCAAAAATTCAACGTGCGTTTCAATCTTCTTCATATTTGAAAGAACTATTTATTAGGAGAGTGATGTAGGTTCAGGATCCGATGCAGTGCCTCTCCAGGAAGTAAAATGGAAAAAAGAACCAATGAGATGGATAAAAAGAAAAAATAATTTTCAATGACTACGTAAATACATTTTGGCATGTATATTCCAGGGGGGGGGGTGTGGGATAAATCCATGTTTTGCTATATTTACATTCGTACTAAATGAAAGCCTTATCGAAATTCTACATCGTGAAAATATATTAATAACTGCCTTCATGGTAAGAAAGAACACAAATCATGCTATATTAGGTTAAAAGGCAAACCATGTCATAAAATGGTGCTTAAAACCAAAAGCAAAAGCACTTTAATTTCTTCTAAGCAATTTTTCAATCGCATAAGAAGAAAACGGAAGAAAAAAGGGGGAAAAAGGAAAATGAAGTATGATGGTTACTAACGAAAATTAATATATAATAAAAAATATAATATTTCTGATAGTTTAAAATTTAGTTTGTTCAGTTTCTTTTAATTTTATTTTTATTTATAGTTTTCCTACCACCTACTAGGTAATAAATTTATCTATATTGACAGATGCCAATATAGTAGCATACATTCTGTTTTGAATGAATATATGGAGGTGCTAGTAGTTCGATTCCTAAAATTATTAGCTACTACTGCGCATGGTGCATTAGGATACAGCTGAAATCGAATCCTTGTTTAGCTGCAATTATGTTCCACGGAGGATACTATAGGTTCCTCTAATGAAGACATTGATATCTCAGGTCTAGTTACAGCTCGTTCCTCCACTACCTGTGAAGACATAAATAATCTCATTTTGATCTAGGTTGTAACCATCAGCTATATGTATTATTCGTATTAAATATTTAGGTTGATTATATATACATAAAAAAGCATGTACCCCTGCAACCCATAAAAGGTCTTTGGTTCAGTATATAGTAGACACTATACTGTTTCTTCGACAACGGTTGTGCATTGAGGTGATCTGTTCGAGATAAATCAACACACGATAAATCAATACTTATCCGCAATTTAGTTATATTTTAGTTTATGTTGGTAGTACTGTCGTTTTGCGTTGACGTATGCTTTGTTTATTTGTTGTTATGTCTATGTTTCAAGCTGCTAGGTTAGCTCCGCTTTCTTTATGCACCACAGAAGAGCTACGTTCAGTGGTCCTTTTTTTTTTTTTTTTGGTTGGAAGGCGTATCAGGGATTAAAATTAATCGAAAACTTTCGGCACAGTACGAGAACAGTGTTTTGCCACAATGGAGTGTCTACGAATGGAATGAAAAATTCAAAAATAGTAGCACAAGTGTTATGCACGATGAAGGAACCGGACGGCCGTTTACCGCCACATATAAAAAAACATTGAGCGTTCACGTGAAATGGTATTCTTAAACAGACGAGTGACATATGGTCTAAAAATTAATAGTGAAAGAAGATGTGCATTCCTGGTTCACAGCTCAACCGAAAACCTTCATGAATGGGCATCATGAAGTTTGTACAATGATGATTGTCAAGTCCGTTGGAAAGCAAGGGGACTATGTTGAAAAATGAGGTACTTGTAAGTTTTCTATTTGATTATTATAAAATTGTATAACTACATTGCGGATAATAATTGACTTGCCCTCGTAGTTTCTATGGTGTTCATTGAACAATTCTACTTCACTTGCATCATCAAAAGGGATCTTAGAAAAAAACCTTGTATATAAAAAAAAAAAGATCTTGTATATAAATCCAAGCAGAAATAATAAATTGAAAGCAGAAGCGAGAGGTATTGGATAACAAGAATGTTTGTTACTACCTACAGTCACAAGTGCCTTTATTCGCCCATTTTTACAAAGTTTAATATTTTTTTATTATTTGAAACGAGAGCGGGGTTTAAATCCAGCTATAACAGATAATAAATTTTATTTATTAACAGCCAGAGAGATGGAGCCACAACCTTAGCTCCAGAAACAGTACAGTCTCTATCACGTATTGGATCCAGGACCTTTATGGGTTGAAATGGTACAGAAAAAAAAATTTAAATACAAATGTTAAGTTACAGTTTTTTTCATATATTTCGGGAGGGAATGAACCGTAAACTAGATGACGTTCTGACATCTGCGAACTTCAGGAACAGGAAGGTATAGCTATCCATGATTGTAGATTGTATAAATGAACTCGTTTAGAAGTCTAAATAAGAATATTTTCCAATATAATTGATTACTTTTATATATTTAAAAATAAATTAGTTTATTCACTCACACAAAATTTAAACCGTATTTAAAATATAATATAAAATTGTTCTTAAAAACTTAAAAATTGTTCCTATAAAATAATCTTGGCGAATCAGGATTTTAATGTACCATTTACTGCCAAAAGGATTCTTTAGATCCGGAACATTGAAACATGGTTGTATTCTACACTACAGCCTAGGTCTTAGGGAACAGTTGGTAGCAGAGGATCAGCCAAAGAAGCCTTCAAGATCCTTAGTTATGGCCGACAAATCAGGATATGTGTCGACTCTAGTAGTGTCCTTCAGGCGGTTCAAGACATTTATTTACTGCATTAAAATAGAGAGGATGAATTATTATTTGTGGAATATAATTCTAGGATTGTAGGAGGACAAATCGTTTATAGTTATTCGTATGCTACATCGTTGAACATGTAGCATTTATATGAAAAATTTATACCAATCCCCTCTCGTATCGTTTTGATATAGATAGATTGGCACAGTGAAATTCTGGTTATTAAAGTCAGACGAATCTGGTTCAATTACGCCATTGCAAACTAAACCTAAACAGTAATCCTAAACCGTGGTTCGACAATGTTTTCCACTCTACCATAATATAAGTGCTCTATGCTCACAATAAAAAATAAAATTATTCTTATGATTTTTCAATACTCTGTGAAATACTTGATAATTGTTTTTTTATTATTTAGTGTTTGCTATAGAGTGCTGAGTTACTGTTCTAAGGTCCTGGGTTCAAATAAGGTTGTGGCAGATAATTTATTTCATCTCTTAACAGACGGAGATGGACCCTGTAGGATCTAGAGGCCCTCAGGAGGTTTACCCAGCCCTTAATAATGTGGGCCCCTTAATTAGAGGAATAACCTGGCGATTGACCATCATCTATGACAAATCACAATCTTCCATAACGGTTGTTTTAAAAACAGTACAGTCTCACGTACACATCATCACGTACTGAACTCAAAATCCTTCAAGGGTGTAGTGGTCTAGTTTTTGTTTAATATGAATTTTTTTATGATTCTTGGATATAAATGTTCTTACTTAAGTTTTTAAACAATTATTCTTGCTTAATAGTTAATTGAAAATCTATCAACTCATAGAGATCTACTAAATACATTTAGATATCTGAAATTAATTACGAGTTTTAAAAAATCTTAGGCAGAAGTTTAGGACCAAACCGGTTTAAATAAATTAGTTCATTTACAGAAAGGTAGATAGCTAGATTTGGCTAATGGCATGCAGTTGAATAAATTATACAGCTAACAAGAAATCGATCCTTTATCTCCTGGCCATTTGTTTGTGGCAATCAATTATATTATAATAATAGACAAAAACGAATGGCTTAAAAAGCAAAAATTAAATGGATGTGTTGCGTCAAAGAATACATTTTAATTCTTAATTAATATGGATTAGTTAATAATATTAATATAGATACATTTTATATAAATAATAATGAATATTAGTAATTAATGTAATTCGGAAAAATTTTACAGAATCTTTTTGTATTTTGGATTAAACATTTCCATTTCTGTAGTCCACAGATATATTCAAAATTAAGTTATGATAATATTTGTTATTATTATTTGTTCAATTATTTGTGTTTATGGTCAATATTATTTTTCCGTTGGATTCGTTGAATTCAATGTCTATCTCTATCATCTTCATTTTCTGTCCTCATGAACCACCAATGTAGTTACTTAGCTAGTTTCACTTTCACAACACTTTTCATTCATTACATCATTAATTAGCGATAAGCATTATTTTTCTTTCATCTTTTGGTCTGTATATTACCAAGATGTATTTGATCTGTATATTACTAAGATATATACTAAGGGAATATATCTTAGTACATAGATTTGCACGATACTTAATTCTACTGCTTGTTACACATACCAGCTCTCCGTGAGTTCCAATAAACTAATGAGTGGAATTTTGCTAGCCTGGGTGAAGAACTACGAGTTTATTAACTCCAGTTTAAAGCTTATTATTATAGAAAAAAATCTTAAATTTAACAACTCAATACGACGTTTAAAATATAACTTATTAAAATTTTTCAAAAATCTTTCCAAAAGATTGACAGCATTCTTTATCCCAACTTTTTTCAGTTGGTCAACTGACTATATTTGCTCATAACGAATTTCACATCCTTTGTGAGATCTGTGATAACGTGTTCAGGTTTTTGATCGTTTCATGCAACGGAAATTTTCTGAAGAAACGTGCAGTTTCGAAAATCATAATACTAACGTACCAGTGGCCGGCTCATCTGTAACTAGTAATTTTATTTTTTAATTCGATATCATCATGCCAAAAAGTCATTCGATTACAGTTCGGCTGCGATCGCTCACTGAAGATGAAACCGTCTACGAAACCAATCCTCTTACAACCGTTCATTTGAAAAATATTTATAATTCGCGTCATAATTAGTTAAAATATTAATGAATGGTACTGTAGCTTCAATGCAACATAATACGGATTTTAGGCACATGCGAATTTGGATTTTTATATATTTGAATACCACAAAATTAAGCAAATAAATTCTCTCCAGCCTAGGATAAAAAAGGTTTAGCAATAATAACCCATTAAGCATTTCAAATAATAATATAATCAAATTCAAGTATAGACTTTATACATTTAATCAATCCTTACAATCCAAAATCCTTCCTAAAATCTTCAATGCTCCTTTCTTGGTAACGAATAAACCATAATGACCTTAATGTCCCATTTCTTCCTGATTTTGCCTGAATGCGGTTTCGATTCTATCATGACAAACGTTATTCCCCTCAAACGCACTTGTTTCAAATCTCGGTTCCTCTTCGGTTCGCGATAATCCTCCAAGTCGTCTGAAGAAGATGGCCTTGTGACCTTAAGCTTAAGTTACGTATATTTGAGTACTACCAGTAGGTAGTCTCTTTACTTGTCTTTAATCATTTCTTATCTTAACTTGATATATTACTTAATTATTTATATATTTCAATGAAGACATTTTTTTTTAGTATCGTAGAAATCTTCTCCCAACATATTTATTTTTAAATAGGTGCTACAAACAACCTCTGAACTATAAAAAGTGTAATCTTAAAAATTCTTGTGACGGCTGCTTCTTGATATGATCATGAGTATGTTTTACTTGCAGCAGAAGTCAGTCAGAACCTTGTAACACTAACAAATCATTTTCTTGGATTTTTTTAAAAGTTAGGATCTTCTCATTCCAAATAGTTGTAATTTTACCTTCTTTTGGGTTTGAACCTTTTACTTACCTGTTGCGAAAGCACATGACTTTTTTATAAATGTAATTTTCTAATGATAAACATTTAAACCCTACTTTAAAATATATTCAGGCTGTTCTACTTCGTATAGTCTGCGACATATTCAGAAATCTGAATTAATTGTAATATGAAATTATTGTAATATGAAACTATTGTAATATGAAAAGGCATGTTCAATATTTAAGGGAGAAAAATCAACAAGAAACTCATATACAAATGACTAAATACTATTCTACTGAATTCTGAAGAATTCTTGCATATTGCACGAATTTTTCAAATATTTCCAAATCTGTCTCTTCAACGTTCAAAAAAGTTATAATAAGTACATTGTGGGAAATTAAAGAAATTCTCAAAATAGACTTTATTTATGAATTAAATATTTATTATTTAAAAAACCAATTAAGGTGCATGGAAAAATGCAGGTACATGGGAGTGAAGATTGGGGATGACTAAATTCACGTAGCAATTTGCTGATGATCAGGTAGTCATAGAATCATAAGAATTTGGACCTGCAATATAGGCTTAGGAAGCACCTAGAGGAGTAGTCTAAATGAGGTCTGGGGTCATAATTTCCCATTTAGGGGAAAACGGAGTACATGTCCTTTAATTCTCCGTGCACGTCATTGTCGATTGAAGATTGGACTCTAGCTCACAGCAAAGACTTCAAGTAAAGTTGTCTATATATTTATATTTATATTTATATATTTAGGTGTCTATATAAATGAGAGACTCGACAAGGATATAGAAATGAGGATATCCCGAGGAAGGAAAATCATTAGGATCCTCAACTCTGTCCTTTGGAATAAAGGGGTCTCGTTAGAAATTAATAAGAAAATACATCATTATTTTCTTCTGGGGACAACCCTACACGGCGCCGAAAAATGGAAGTAAAAAAACAAGATGCACGTAAACTGCTTGCTCTTGAGATGAACTTTTTAAGACCTAGATGCGGCATCTCAAAGCTCCAACACATACCCAATAGTGTTATAAGAGAAACTATACGGCAGGAGAAAAATATGTTATACGAAATGGAGACCAGGAAGCTTCAATGGTTTGGCCACCTCATAAGAATGAACGTGTTTCATGTTGGGATCCCGAAAGATGTCCGTATCACCCGATATTACGAAGAGTTGAATTGGCTTTACCCTTCCTATCGCCGTAAGTATTTCCTAGCTTCCTTTTTTTACCAAGTTATCGATCATACCATCATACATCTCTGATCTCCTTAAATTAAAACCCTCGGTCCACTCCTGTAACACCCGTTCTCTCAGACCTATATACAGCAGCATCCCAACGAACAACTGCTTTTGATAGAGCTTTCCTTATCCGATCCTCGTCCATTTGGAACTCTATACCTTCTTCCATTCGTCGTTCCAATAATCTTTCAACCTTCGAATCCAATTCAAATATTCAATCACCTTATATCCTTACAATTCCCAAAAAATCATAAATACGTGGGTGAATCAAATATAAACGAGACTTATTTTTTAATTTTTTTATTTTTACTTTGAACACAAAGAAAAGTACACCTCATTTTTCTACATAGTCTCCTGATTTGGAAATACATTTTTCCCAGCGCATAGGTAATTTTCCAATCCCGTCCTCTTAGAATGAAGTAGGTTGTGTCTTCAGCCAATTGATTACGTAGGCTTCAACCTCATCGTCACTGACGAATCTCTGACCTCCCAAAGCTTCCTTGAGTGGGCCAAACAGGTGAAAGTCACATGGTGATAAGTCTGGACTGTAGGGAGGGTGTTCTAGCGTCTCCCAGCCCAGTTGCTCCAATTTTTCTCTCGTCAGGGCCGCAGTATGCGGCCAGCATTGTCCTGAAGAAGAATCACTTCTCTCATCGGTAGATCCCTTCTTTTGCGGCGATATGCAAGTCTGACTTCATTCAAAATGCCGCAGTAGTATACGGCATTGATAGTCCTGCGTTCATGCAAAAAATCAAGATGCAGCAAGCCACGCTGGTCAAAAAACACGGTAGCCAAAACCTTCCCAGCTGACAGCCGTGACTTGGCTTTCACTGGTCCAGGTTCCCCTTTCAGTCTCCACTCCATACTCGCTGGTTTTGATTCAGGGGTGTAATAGTGCATCCAAGTTTCATCACAGGTGATAATGTGAGTGAGAAATGAGGCTCCCTCAGCCTGAAATCTTGCAAGAAGACCTTCACAGACCTGCAAACGGTTCAGCTTCTGCTCAGCTGTGAGAAGTCGAGGAACCCACCTGGTACACACCTTACGAAACCCTAGCTCCTCTGTGAGTATGGAAAAAGTGCTTCCATAGCTTATCCCAACCTCACTTGCAATGCAATGGCACCGGTGGTTAGACGTCTGTCACCTTCAATAAGCTGTCGAACACGGCTGATGTTGTCTGCTGTGATGCTAGAGCGGGGTCTGCGGTCATGGCTTTCATTCTGAACACGATCACGACCCTCCACAAATTGTTTATGCCATGCAAACACTCTGGCACGAGAAAGTAACTGTACTGTCAACCTTCTCAAGATTTCAGCCGGTTTTACACCTTCAGCAGCAAGAAATTTGATGATAATACGTTGCGCAATCGAGGGAGATACATCCTGCTCAGACATCGTCACGACGGTAACTTGTGAGTTCGAGCGCATCCGCCCTATTTGATCCCTATCCAACACCCCTAAACGCGGAAACGTTCCCGCACCTTCGCTGGGCTTCCAGGACAAAAAGTCTCGTTTATATTTGATTCACCCACGTAACATACACAGTTTTCAGTTTAAATTTTTTAACTGATAACTGAATGATGTGTTTTTATTTATATATAAGTATATTTATAACGTTATTTATATACATTTACATTGTTGATGCTTCACTCATCCAGTTATATATTTTTAAAAACAAGTTATATTAGTTAATATGGTTCATATTTTTATTTCATTTTCTGCTTTCATTGTTTCTACTAGACTTTGTGATTTGAATATATATGTTAATAAGTTTGTTTCTCTCTATATAATTATTGTAATCTTATGTACGTTATTTTTTATTTCTTGTACTCGCTTTTCTTTTTCTTTTTTCTTTTTTAAATGTTGTCACTGTAGGTAATTCGCAACTTTTTTTTTCTCATTAATTCTTTCTCATTTAATAAGACATAATAATACCCTGTATAGAAAGCTGTATTGTTATTCTAATGGGACGTGCCCCGGAATAAATAAAGAATTTATTATTATTATGTATCGCTTTTAAAATATCTGTAAAATAATTGTAATAAAAATGTTTGATACTAATTATTATTTTTGTATTTTGTAGCACTGACTAAACTTCCTAATCTTTTGGGTAAAAATTATTGGAACAGATTAAGAAAGTAAGAATTAAAATAAGAAGTTATTAGTTAATTAGGATTAGTCAATTCTTACTTGATATTATCCTCCCATGGAGAAGTTGATGTAAGAAATAATTTTTAGGTATAATTTTTAATGACCATTGTAATTTTTTCTGTACGTTCTAAGTTACTTCTTGTTCTTTATGTTTCAAATCATTTACTGTAATCTTAGTTTTTCTTATTTATGACAACTTTTTTTATTGATTAATTTTTATTTGCTAAGCACAACTATTTTGGAATATCTGAAATATAAAATTCATGCATAATTTTTTAATGAGTTCACAGCACGCGCTGGAGAGCGCAACATCGTCTCTGTGATACTTTTTTTTTATATCCATTAACTTTTATCGTACATTCATGGCTTTTTACATAGTCATAGTCTGTGTTACCAGTGAAGTAAAATGTGAAGTTTCGTAGCTAATTACGGACTTATAACGTGACTATATTAATTATAAAATTAAGTGATTTTAGAGACAGGAGTTACTTATCTTTGTGCTGGTCGCGGCAGGTTCATCCTCACCCACAGTATAAGGTAATACTGACCCTAACAGCTATCAGTGCTGCCTCTGGCACCGAATGAGGCTGATCTGTGCCGTATTCAGATCAAATCTCATACGAACTCTTTATTTTTATTTAGTTCCTTTTCCTCTCTGCCCTACCTTTTTTTTTACTACTATCTGCTCCAGTGATATAATATTCCAAAATGAAGTTTTACCATCAAGTATTATCCAGCAAATCAGGTAAAAAAGGAAATACAAAGAGAAGTCGATCCCTAGAATCAACTACGAGAAATAGCCCAAGTAAACCTAAACCTAATAGAAGGCGTAAAGTCGACACACCTCCTACTACTCCGAATGATAATAAGGAACCCAAGGCAGGACCGTCGAATGAAAAGACCCAACCAGGGTCATCTACTGAGTACACTGAAGATTCTCCCTTCTACTCACCCAACAGATTTCAGCCCCTAACAAATCTACCTAGTGAAGTAATGGAGACCACATCGGCCCCTAAAGTGCACAGGCCTCCACAAATTTTCGTACGGAGCATAAAAAACTTTAGGCTTCTTTGCACACAATTGAATAAGGCAGTAGGCACCGGAAAATACTATTGCACTAGCAGGACCAACGATACAAAGATCCAGTCAGACACGCCCGAGATATACCGAAATATAGTCAAGTACCTAACGGAGATCAAGGCAGATTACCATACGTACCAACTAAAGGAGGAGAGATCCATCCAAGTGGTAGTCAGAAAATTGCACCTAACCACTCCTGCTGACGTCATAGAGGAGGAGCTCACCGCCATGGGCTTCAAAGTTAGACAAATTACAAATGTGTACAAAAAGAATTCTGTACACCCCGAGACAGGTAACAAAATTCCATTGCCTCTCTTCTTCATAGATTTAGAACCATCAACCGGAGTAGAAAAAATCTATGATGTAAGTAGACTATACCATACCCAGGGAACACTAGGCACTACTGCCGTCATACCCCTAGATGCGTCAAATGCGGGGAACCGCATAAAACTGAAGAATGCGTCAACCCGAGAGAAACACCAGCTGTCTGCGCACTATGTCTTCAAGGGCATCCAGCCAATTATAAAGGTTGCCAAACCTACAAGAATATGAAATCTCAAGTTCTGGCTGCACGTCGGCCCAGCGACGAAGTGAGGACCTCAAGAAGACAGCCTTCTAAAATTGTAGATGGAGCTGTTTCCTACGCCGAAATGTCAGGTGGTCAACAAACAAACTGTCTTGGGGCCACGCTACAACCCGAACCCCCAAAACCCCTCTCTAAACCACAAATCAATTCTCTACAACCAATAAACCAGCCCCAACAACTAACATATCCCGTGAATCAAAATCCAAATACCCCGCATCAAATCCATCATATCCCCCCCTCCTTCAAATGCTACTGATCTCACAACACTACTCACATCATTCCTCTCCGAGTTCAAATCCATGGTCACACCACTAATATCTCTCCTAGCAAATCTTGTTTCCCATCTCTTTCCTGTCCAACAAAATCCTTAAATGACATCCACCTTATCCATTCTCCTTTGGAATGCGAATGGTATTCGAAACCACACTGACGAACTAACATCCTTACTGTATGATAAAAAAATTAATGTAGCCTTAATTACAGAAACTCGACTGACCAGTAAACGGAAGCTTAACATAACACAGTACCAAACCTACCTGACAGACCATTCTGATGGAAAAGCTAACGGTGGTACGGCTGTCATTGTCCATCAATCCCTCTTCCAACACTAATTTCCACTCCAATCAAACGATATCCTTCAGGCTACAGCTGTTACAATCAAAACCTTTTCCTTTCCTATCACCTTAGCATCAGTGTACTGCCGTCCTAGTAAGTTCATTTCCCGTTCCCAATTCAGCTCTCTCCTAAACTCCTTAGGGATTCAATTCCTTTTAGGTGCAGACTTTAATGCGAAAAACCAACAATGGGGCTCAAGAACTACTAATACCAGAGGTAACATCCTCCTCTCTGCACTTAACTCCCATAATTCCAGTTTTATTTCCCCAGGCACCCCTACATATTGGCCCACTGACCCAAACCGAAATCCTGATCTCCTTGACTTTTTCATCCATGCTGGCTTAGGTCCCCTAAACTACTCCATAGAACGCCTTGATGACCTGTCCTCAGATCACAGTCCTTTGATCCTTATCCTTTCTATTGTCCCAATATACAAACTTCCTCCGCCATCATTTATTAGGGGACCAGTTGACTGGAACCTACTTCACCAGCTTGTATCCGACACCATTGACCTCAGAGTTTCCCTAAAAACACCTCAGGAGTTGGATGATGCCGTCAATTCCTTTACAAATTTGATCCAGCAAGCAGTTTGAACTGCATCTTCACCCCGTCCTTCCTTCAAAATCCATAAGAAAAATCCATTACCGCAAGATCTTAGAGATCTTATCCTTTGCAAACGCCGTTACCGATCTCTTTGGCAAAGAACCAGGCATCCTCACGATCGGAGACTGTATAACTACTTCACCAAGTTAGTCAAAAAGAACCTGACAACCTATAGATCCGAATCCTACAAATGCTACCTTTCCACACTATCTGCTTCAGATAATTCCCTTTGGAATGCCACCAAAAAATCCTCAAATATCACTCTATTTCCCATCCTCTCCGACGTGAAGACGGCTCTTGGGCTGCATCAGATGAGGACAAAGCAGAAGAATTTGCCAAACACCTTTCAAATACATTTATCCCACATCATGATATCCACTCTACGCACATTTCCAATATTAATGAATTCCTCTCTTCACCCATCCCTCTATCCTTAGCGGTAAATCCCTCTGAGGTCAAATTCCTCTTACAAAAGTTAAAAGTCCGCAAATCTCCTGGACATGACCTTCTAACCACCCAGATCCTTCAACATCTTCCTCAAAAAGGGATTATTTTCCTTACCTATCTATATAACTGTATCCTTCGTACAACTCACTTCCCTTTGCTGTGGAAACACTCCGTCATCATCCTATTCCCTAAACCTAGCAAGCCACCCAATTCCACTTCATCATACCGACCCATCAGCCTGCTTCCTATTCTTTCCAAAATTTTCGAAAAAATCCTCCTGAAACGAATCCTACACATAATAGAATCCAATGATATTCCTTCACATCAGTTTGGATTCCGTCCCAGACACTCGACGGTCCAGCAGGGTCTCCGAGTTGTCGATCACATATCCTCTGCTCTTGAAAACAAACAATACTGCACAGGCGCATTTCTGGACGTAGCACAAGCTTTCGACCGGGTATAGCATGCCGGTTTGCTGTTCAAGTTACCTCAATCCTTATTCCTAGTCCTTCGATCCTACCTCTCTGATCGCTACTTCCAAGTACGCTGTGGTAACGAATACTCCAATCTTTACCTAATTCAAGCTGGAGTCCCCCAGGGCAGCGTCTTGGGTCCTATCCTATACATATTGTACACCGCTGATATCCCAACTACTCCTGATACCTTCCTTGCAACGTTCGCAGCCGACACAGCCATCCTATCATCTCATCCAGACCCCGAAATGGCTTCCTCGAACCTCCAAAGGCACCTTTCACTCATTGAAATTTGGTGTAACCAATGGCGGATCAAAGTCAACGAGGAAAAATGCAAACACGTGACTTTTACACTTCGCCGGGGAACATGTCCTTCTGTCCAATTCAATGGAACCGTCCTACCTATTTCCGACACATTACGATACCTTGGCTTTCTCCTAGACAAAAGACTTACATGGAATCCTCATACCAGACGAAAAGACAAGAACTTAACAGACGATTCAGCCAACTATACAGATTACTATGTAGGACCTCCCATCTTTCAATAGACAATAAACTACTAACATACAAGACCATCATCAAACCTATTTGGACCTATGGACTGGAACTGTGGGGGACCGCGAAAAAATCGAATATCAGACGCATTCAATCCTTTCAATCCAATGTACTGAGAACTATTGTCAATGCTCTCTATTATGTCTCAACAAAACCCTCCATAATGATCTCAACATTCCTTTCGTCCTCGATCTCATCCCTACTAAATTTTCATTCCCTGATTTACATTCCCCCCTTGCTCAGTCATTATCTAGTTCCACACATCCATATAACCCACCCCGCCGTCTAAACCGGCAATGGCCTCGAGACCTGATATAATAATGTTATTTGGAGTACTGGTACTGGCCAGATTCTCCACTCACGAACTGTGTGCGTGTGAAGCGCCCTAAACCAGCTTCCATTGGAGTTTAATGCCAGTGACGCGGCTGGGAAAGGGAGCTGGGGCCTCCCAGACTCCTGCTTTGCCCTCATTCATGAGGAAGAAGCTCAGTTCGGGGACCCCAGGCAAATTGTAAATAGAGTATGAATGTGTACAGTATATTTCTTTTATGTTTTATTTATTATTATTATATTTTTTATTATACATATATACATATATTTTTTTTTTACTTTATTTTTGTATATATTTTTTTGCTTGTATATATTTATTTATACATTTATTTTGTTTATATCATTGATTTTTTATGGAATGATTGTAAGCTATATAGCACCATTACTTATTGCCCACAAGAGGCAGATTGTAATGCTTCAATAAAGTGTTTTCTTCTCTCTTTTTTGAAAATTTTTTAATCTGGTTAACAGTTCTTTTTTCCTTTCAAATTAACTCTTTGAAAGGGCCATTTATTTATTGACACATTCCATACTACAGTATCTATATAATAATTAAAATGTATACAAACCATTATTACTTATATCCTGATACAATTAACAAAAATTAAAATTATAAAAATTATAAATATATATATTCTTGTGGTAGAATTTTTCAAAATAAATTCTATTAAACAATTCGAGTCGAAATGTATTATATAGCTCGTGTTCAGACACTGGCCAATCTTTTCCAATTGAAATAATTAATTCAATAATTATTGTCTATATTTTACTATAAAGCGGATTTTAATTAATGATAAGCTCTATTTTTATGTTTTTATTACTATTTTTATTACGTAATACCATTACTACTGAAGAAGCTTTATTATAGTGAAGACATTCTTTTTATTGATCATATCTACTGTGATATACCTGTATATGGACCACCTTGAATGAAATGAAAAGAATTAAAACAAATATTCAAGAAAAAATTGAAAAATAACATCTGTTTTAAAAAAAGACTTTGTGTAGGTTACTTACTTCCAATTAAATTTGACCTCAAATCATACAAAGCAAGCATGAAATAAACAAGCCCGCATTGTGTTTGCAGTGTTTTTTTTTATTTTTGTACTGTACCAAAACTAATTTAAAATATAAAAATAGAGATGGAAGGAAAAAGAAAAAAAAATCCTTAAAAAAAGCACTTCACTAATTGAAACCTTCGATATTCTAGTTTTAGGGATTTTGAAAACAGGTATAAAATCCAGTCCTCAATTAACTTTTAACTTTTAGAACAAAGAGAAATATTTTTTTAGGGGAAAAGGTTGTAACTAAAAACTTTTTCCAAGTATTTTGGTACAGATAGTCTTTAAATGAACTTTTCAATAATACTTCAACAGTATTATAACTATAACCCAGTCGTTAAAAGTATATTTTAATAAAATCTGAGGCAAACATAGCTTTTTAGATTACAATGTTTTTATTTCATTTACAATTTTATATTTTAACATTTTCTTTCATTCTGTTGTTTATTTGTGATTAATGAGCAGAGTTGCTAGGCTCATGGTTCCGGGCTCAAGTCCGGCAATGGCATATCAATTATTTAATTTCCTAAAATCCAACGATGGACTCTTTGGGATCCAATGACCCTCCTGAGGCTCACCCAGTCTCTACAAACAAGATACCTTTAATCGGTAAAAATCCTAGATGTTGAGCGCGATCTCTGACAAATCACCACCCTATGCAATCGTTGTTTTAGAAACAGTACAGCCTCTACCATGTAATGAACCCAAGATCCTTCATAGATTGTAGTGGTACAAGTTTTTTGTAGGATTGTTTGGGAACGGGAAAGGTTATTGCTCGAGTTAGAAATGTTTGTTTTCAGAATAAATTCCAGTGGAGTTTCATAACTACCTTTTTTCTCACGTCTAGTTGCCGAAGTCCAATCCAAAATCCAGAGGTGAGAAAAAAAGTAGTTATAAAACTAACTTCCATGTAATATCCAATAGTTATGTAAGGTTATGTAAAATCCATGGATTCTACCGGACAAACAAACAAGATTTCACAATTCCTCACAGGGTATGGTGGCTTTCGGGCCAAACTTCATGACCAAGGAAAGGATAATGACCTTCTATATCCTAGCTGCTGCGTTCCGGAGTCTGCGGAGTATATTGTCACAAGCTGCACCGCCTTTGAGTCACAAAGAACTAAATTGCTGAGTGGAACCGAACTTAGCGCCCTCTCCGAGAAGGTATTCCCTCAGCTAATGGTAAAGACAATTACCTGTACAAAGAGTTTGTGTACGAGTGGAAAGCGCAAGTGGGCTTAACAGTTTTCGACCTCAAAAGAAAGAATTCATGGAAATGGCCAAACGTAAGAGACAGTGAAAAACTTCTAAAATTAGAGTGAGATAATTAAAGACAGAACAATTATTCTGTGATAATTAATATTGTCAAAACCCTTATTGCCGAAAGACAAGGAAGGGTATTGAGATAACTAAATAAATAAAAACTACTTTTTCCATAGTAAAATCATTCTTGCAAAAAGCAACAGTAAATTTAAATAGTGTCTCAGGGCCAATCGAATTGTCTGATTACAAACCTAGTGAACAACACATTCAAAGAAAATTGCGTGTATACAATAAAAATATTAATAAATAAGTCTCCAAAGATACTCTATTTTTAAATGCCTATTGTCTCGTACAAGGACAAGTTTTATTTTAAAAAATAAAGAAATAATTAACAAAAATAGATTGGAAAGAGTTCTGTAGATGCTTCACGAAACACATTCGATTTATTTTTTTGTTTTACATATATATCGTTTATTTGGCATTCAAGAATTTCATTGATTAATAATTCACAATGACTTTAGGATTTTAGATAACCTTGTTTTGATGCACAATTCTGTTTAACACTACATATTACCTTTACATATAGGCATCATTTATTTTATTTTTTTTAAATAAATCGAATTAACCATAATTCTTATATGTTTTATTAGGTACATATTAGTAAGAGAGGGAGTGGAGTGGCTCCGTGGTAGAGCACTGATTTGCTATGCCGAAAATCAGGGTCCCAATCCCGCTTCTGGCAATACTTTTATTCAGTCTATTAGTAGCCGGAGACGGATCATATGAGATTTAGGATCCTACTGGGGCTCACTCAGCCTCTATAAAGTGGGTACTCAATAATCTGGCGTTTAAGCATAATCTAGGACAACCTGCTTAAGCATAATCCCTGCACAACCTTTGTCGATGAAACAGTCTCTACCATGTACTGAACCCCAGACCTATTCACGCATTGTTGTGGTACAAGTTTATTTTTATTGGTAACAGAATCAGGAAGTAAGTACAGAATAACTTATTAACTATTTTTTATTAAAAAATCATCCTTGTACAGGACAATAGGCAATTGAAATGGAGTGTCTCTTCTGGTATTGGGGAGTTCTTTCTTTTTTTCCGTTACAATAGAATAATATAATCGCAATAAAAAATCCGTTAAAGGAAATATAATGAGACGCAGAGAGTGGGTGTGACGACCTCCAAATCCCTCGAGAGAGAACGGTACCTTCCGTGGGGAGAATACAAGTCCCACTCTTCGCTAACGTGAGCTTCATTTAGAAATGGCAATGGCCCTTGTTGTGGTGGTCCCACGCTTGGCTCCGGTTTTCACTCAAACGATTTTATTAGGTCTAGTTTTTTTAATGATTTTTTTTTTATTATCACGTGAATTGACTGTACTCGGGTGCGTTGGCCTTAACCCACTTGAGCAGGATCAAGCCCACGGTCGTCCTGTTTTTTTACTCTACTTTGTTGATATACAAGGAAATAAAATATAATATATATTTATAAAGGTGTTGTATAAATAGATAAATTAGTGATTGCGTGTATTTTATGTTTTAACTTACTTAGTTTTAAAATAGAAATCATATTTTTAATTGTTAATAGTTATAATACTAAAAATATAATTATTACTTGACCTTGTAGACCTTTACCAGCCTTCTCCAACTCAGTCTATCCTGAGCCGCAGTCCATCACGGGGTCTCTTGCCAACTATTGTGGCATCCATAGTTGTGTATGGCAGTGATAGCTAAGACAAATAAAAACCAATAAGCTTGTAGATACTATTTTTTATTATAGAATATGTTATGCAATTACATTTTTTAGTGCGATATCTGCTGCTGCTTCTTTGATATTTGGTTTCTCTGTTTGGTTTTTATTTCACATGAGATGAAGAGATCGCTGAAAAAGTCTTTTCACATAAATTCGTAAAATTTACTAATAATGTGATAGCTTTATAACTCAAAGTTGGATATTCTTTTTCTAGCCATATCCGAAATTGAGGCAATTTTATGTCTGGAGGCCAGAGGGACATCATAAGACAACTCGATCAGCTTTTTTTTTTCATGAAAATCAAGTGCACATGAGTTTATATCTTCCAAGAATGAATTATTAAGCCAGAGGTTACCTTTACGATGATCTTCATTTTCTGGGAAATACTTATTCAAATTTTCAGCTAATGCTCTTAAATGTTGCAACATAATTAACATAATTTAACAAATTATGTTAAATATGACTTTCGTGTTCACATCAGCAGCAATCAAAAATTCATCCAAAAGATAAAACATTTCTACACATTCCTCTTGTAAGTGACTATTCTTTTTGAAAGCATCCATTTTATTTCTTAAAGTAAAAATATTTTTATATGAACCGTGCAGAGAAATATTAACTTCATTAAGCAGACTGAAGATGTCCGCCATGTAAGCAAGAACTGCCAGCCATTCTTCAAAGTCTGCAGTTCAGATTTTTGCTCAAACTAAAACTGCTTTACTACTATTCTCAGTTCAAAAAGTCGCGAAAGAATCCTTTCTCTCGATAACCACCCCACTTCTGCATGGAGAAGCAGATCTTGGTGGGGTGAATTCATGCTCTCGCATAATGTCGCGAAGAGCCTTTAGTTCATAAAATCTTCACCGCGTCATTCATCACAGTGTTTAGCTCAGTAGAAAGCTTCTTTGAATCTAGTGACTCCCGGTGGATCATACAGTGAGTAAACAAAACTTTAGGGTGCGCGACTTCTTTTAATTTAGCAAGTACTCCTGAGTGACGACCATTCATGCTCGCAGTACCGTCAGTGCACACTCCAAAGCATTTGCTCCAGTCTATTCCCTGCGCCTTAAAATACTCAAGAAAGAAAACTCAAGAACGAGCAGTAAATATTTCTGGACCAGTGGTTCGTTCAAGTACGTCGAGACAAAGAAGTTCTTCCCTTAAATCTTCATCTTCACTATACCTCACAAAGCAAAGCAGGATAGCATGATTACTCATGTCAGTCGATTCATCAATTTGCTTCGCAAAATATCTTTATTTCGTTACGACTTGATTTACAATATATTTGGCCATCTCAACAATTCTTCTCATAACGGTGGTGTCCGAAAGCGGTAAGGCCTCTAGTTTTACAGCAGCTTGAGGACCTAAAATTTCTCAAACGGCATCTAAGGTACAAAGCTTTACTACCTCCTCGCCAATAGTAAACGGTTTTTTTGGATTAAGCTATTCGAAGCGCAACTAAATAACACGCTTGAAGCAGCGAATTGTCAGTAGTAGTCATCATTTTCATTTGACTTTTCTACATTTTTTTCTGGTCACGTAATCTTTCAAAACAGTCTAGTGGCTTATCAGTAAAACCTTTATGTTTCGAATGCAAATCACGAATGGAAGGTTTCAAAGCTTCATTTGACATAATTTCCGAACATACTACACACAAAGGCCGCGGCGACAGTTCATTGCCAGGGGCTACAATGAAACCAAGCTTTAAATACTCTTTATTAAAATGCCTTACATAGTCTCCTTTCTTCTTTTTGGTTTGTATTTTACATTCCGAAGTATCTACGTATTTGTTTTTATGTGTTTCCTCTAAACATTCAGCACTAGTACTTGCAAACTTTCAGCACCATCACCATCTTTCTCCTAAATTTTGTCATTGTCTCTATCAAAGAATGTTAAAATATTTAGCTGTTTGACTTTTTTTGTCTCCATAATGTGGGTAGGGTATCAAATTTTACGAAAAAAGTCACTTGTTTTTCACAACACAACAAAATATTAAACAACAATACGTATGGTATCAAATTTTACGAAAAAAGTCGCTTGTCTTTCGCAACACACAACAAAATATACGTACTATCACAACAAATCAAGATTTGTGTCACCAGTAGACAATCGGTGCTATACGCATTGTGATAAGCCGTATGCAGTCGACAGCATTTTTTGGAGCTTGACTTGGTTTCATTAGAGTAGAACGGGCCGTCATAATTCGCAGTAACTTATTTTGTAGACGAGCGGTTGTTGCTTAGTGGCCATTTCAGTAGCGGTGTCCATAGTTTCTGCTGTGTTTTGTTAGAAAATAACTTGAACAGTATTTTTCTAATTCATAGTTTTATACCTATTTGGTATGTAATACATTAATTTTTGATATTATATTGTTATTATACATTGTACTTGTATAGTTTTATAAAAAATACAGTGATTTAGGATTTGACCGAAATTTTTCGCGGAACGGCAGGAAATTTCTACGGCCCGGTTCCGGACCACGGTTGAAGAACACTGGTGTAGAGGCGTCCTGACGGGTTACTTCGAGCTACACGCCCCACCCATTTTAACATTGCTTTCACATCGTGAGATATTTACTGACCAGTTTCCATGAGCAATTCCTTACTGGTCCTTCTCCTCCAAGAGGTTAGGCTCTCATCCCATAGCGCTTCGGTTATCGTGCGAAGTATTTTTCTTTCTCATCTCTCGATTCTGCTTTTCAGAGTGCCAGTAAAGCCCACGTTTCACAGCCGTATACCAGAGTGTCTTTATTACAGCATTATACACCCTTAATTTTAAATTTCTTGTGATACTTCGGGATTTCAATACTCTTGAAAGACCGAAGAATGCTCTGTTTGCACTTGTTACACGCTGGTCTATCTTAGTTAATAGGTCATTCGTTGAGGCTTTTGAATGTATTGATGGAATACATATATACACACACACACACACACACACACACACACACACACAAACACACACACACACACACACACACACACACATATATATATATATATATATATATATATATATATTATTCCATTCCTACCAGTTATAAAAATTTATTTTGTTAATTGATACTCATTACTTCCGCTTATCTAAAGTATTTACGGTTTTAAATGGGCAGATTTTATTTACCTATATTAACTGATAAGAACTGGAATAAATTACTTAAGCTAAATTGAAAATCTTACCTTGAATTAATTAATTACTTTTATTAACCATTAATAAACCTTTTATCATTTGAATATAAATATGGATATCAATCAATAGATAAGGCAAAATAAATTTCACTAACATTGATTTATTATTAACCAAAATTAAAAGCAATAATATAAATAAATTGATTTCAATTTAAAACAATATAATGGACAAATCCACCTCAATAGAAAATTAATATAATAAATAAATTATATCTATATACATATAGCGCTTTGAATTTATTTAATTTAAATTTTATGAGCTCTAAACAAAATGTAGCTATCGACGTATCCTGCAGAATAATGGTATACATGGTATACATAATTGCAACTATACTAACAGTACTTGCGTTGATAGACGAGGTGATCCTTCCCCCCGCGATGGTCAATCTTCTTCCATAGCTTGAGATGGAGCGCTTGATGTTGCTTGATCGAATGGTTGAAATGAAGTCTCCTATGTTATTCGCTGAAAGGGTTGAACTGAAGTGTAATGTTACTTGTTGGGAGATTTGAACTGAAGTGGTTGTTTTATCTATGGAAGGGATAGGTGAGACTGCCGACCCCTAGCGGCATTTTATTTAAACTCTTCAAAGTTCTCTAGGAAATATCCTCCGGTTTTTGTGTCCAGGTTTATTAAGGAGTGATTATATTCTTCTTCATTAGACGATAGTTGCGTCATGTATCAATATATATATATATATATATATATATATATATATATATATATATATATATATATATATATATATATATATATATGGCGACTCGAATCGACCAGGTCCCGGTCCTGGCCATATCTTTTCTTTTCAAATAAAATATTTAAAAAATTATATAATATAAAAATAAAATAATTTATAGCAAAGGTATTTTAACATTTTTCTTAATTTCATTGAGTGGCCTCCAATATTTTCAATATGAACTAATTTATTATCGGGAGAAAATGGACCTATATTTATGATACAGTATCATATTAAAGTGCTTAATTATTCAAGAACAATTGAATTCAGCAGTTACTTGTAAGTTGCTGTACTACTATTTAATTAACTTAATCTAAACAGGGAAGGGATCAATAATTGTTAGTTTTAAACTTTTCCCTAAAATAATTGACCGATGGTTTCGTTAGGATGATGGATGTACCTATTAAGAGTCGTCTGAAATATGTTCTCTTTTTATTGATAGCGGTTGCGATTTATCTCTAGTGCTGAATTTATTTCGAATCAATCAAAACTGAAAATCAATCATTCGAGTCTATAAAGTCGTCACGCGGTAAATTTCTTTTAGAATGTCATGAAGCATTTAAAAGAAGAAAAGGAAATTCGATTTTTTTTTTTTTACTAATAGAATTAATGAATTACTAATTTAAGAATGATCAGAAGTATATTTTTTTTTACGGAATTCGAAAAAATTCTCCTAAATAAATATTATTATTATAGGCGTTCCACCATGGGTTGCCTCAACCTGTCAGAGCAGATCTCCACACCTCTCGGTCCATCCAATCCCCTTCCTGGAGACCTCTACCGGCCATCTCTTCCTGGACTCCCTCCATTCACCTGCTTCTGGGTCGTCCGCGTCTTCTCCTCCCTGGTGGAACCCGATCCAGCACTCTGTTCGGCCTACATTCAAACGCCACTCTCTTCACATGGCCGTACCATCTTAGACGGCGTGCCCCGATCCTTTCATTTGTTGATATATTCACATCCATTCTCTGTCGAATTTCTTGGTTTCTAAGTCTATCCAGCTTAGTGACACTGAGACACCTCCTCCAGAAATCCATTTCACCCGCCTGCACCTTTGATTACAGACGGGAGCTCATAGTCCAGGTTTCCGAAGAATAAGTCAGAATAGATTCGACAATGCTTGTGAAAATACGGCGTTTATTATCTGTGGATATCTCTGTATTCCATAGGACCGAATGTAGCATTCTAGTAGCTTTTCGGGCTTGCTCCACCTTTTTCCTGACTTAATACTCAGACGACCCGGTAGTATCCAAATAAGACCCCAAGTAATTAAATATATTTACTTTCTTACAAGCCTCCCTGTCCACCAGAAGCGCATTTGTATCAGGATCTCCAACGGCCATATACTCGGTCTTCTCGAAGTTAATTCTCAAGCCCGCCGTTTCGTAGCACATCTTTAGGGCATACACCATCATTTCAAGGTAGACCTTCCGTCTCGCAAGCACGACCTGGTCGTCGGCGAAGAACAAGGATAGTAGCTGTTTGTCATCAATGAACGGTCCAACATCCCCACATTGCTTGTACCACGGTTTCACTGCTTCTTGAAGGTATACCTTGAAGAGAGTGGATAACATGCTACACCCTTGCTTAAATCCCATCGTACAATGAAAAGGGTCCGAAAGGTGGTCATCGCATTTTATCTGACACATGTCGTTGTTGTATAGGTGTCTCACCGCCTTTATCAGAGCCCTACTAATGCCTGCTTCTTCAAGTGCTATCCATAACCTCTCTCTCTAGGGACATTGTCATAAGCCTGTTTTAGGTTTATAAAGGCCATGTGAAGTTCCTGCTTCCTTTCCTGGGACTTCTCAATTAGTTGACGAACAACAAAAATATTGTGTGTGTTATAATGACGGTCCAGCCGTGAATCCGGCTTGTTCCTGAGGGGTAGAGTATGCTTGTTCTAACTTGTCCCGGAGCAGTCCACCAATAATCCAGGCAATCGAACTTTGTACGCAGATCCAGCGATAATTTCGACAATCTTTTCAGTCACCCTTCTTATAAATTGATGATATGTATCCAGCACTCGGGTCATCCGGGATATCATCCCCCCTGAGGACAAGGTTGATCACCTCCGACAAAAGGGTTACCAGTTTCGCGCTACCAGCTTTCAGGAGCTCCATAGCTATTCCGCCCGGTCTCGGAGAAGTGCCAGTCTTAGCCTTTGATAGGGCCCGCTGAACATCACTCTCCTCCACTTCTACCAGTTCCTTCGCTTCTACATACTCAGTGTCATTTTCCTGGGACGCAAACGGAGGTCTATTTTCGCTCAGGAGGGTCCTGTAATGATCCTCCCACTCCTTTTTCTTAATGGGAGGTAATAAATTTCCCTTTCTTGCTGTCCTTAACTTTCTCAGCACTCCCCAGGACTCCCGGATTCGATTAAACCCTAAGGTATATTACATCGTATAATTTTTTTTAAAATTTATTTTAATGTACATTCCAGCTCTACCAGTAAGTAGGTCAAATTCATGTAATATAAAATACTACATACTTTATACTATTATATCCAGGAAACCATTAAATTATTTTATTTATATTGTATTATATTGAATAATAATAGTTGTATAATAGTTGACCTTGAGTGTGTGTATATATATATATATATATATATATATATATATATAAATATGTATGTGGAAGAAAATGGTCCGGATGAAGGTCCTCCACCTCGTGGAGTTCTCCACCCGGACCATTTTCTTCCACATATTTTATTTTGGTAAGGTTTGAAAGATACAGATAATGAAATTTTTGTAGATATTTTAGAAAAATATATTGTTGAGTGCCAGGGGAAATAAGTATTTTACTTGAAAACGTTTGCTGGCTTATTGATAAGCCTTTAACACATTTTAGCCTCTTCTTTAATCTTATTGTTATTATTCTTATTTTTCTACCCCTGAGTTTTCTGTGGTATTACATATACTTTCCGGATTAATAAAGTCAAGGGAATACAACAGATTTTACTGATTGAAGAATTTGTTTACTATTTTGCCAAGAAGAACTGCCCACTGTGTATTTTTTTTCTTATCATTATTTAATTATTTTCTTATTATTATTATGTGTATTATGCCAATATTCTTATTACTATTGGATATTGGATATAAATATTGAACCTTATCTGGATAACCCTTCAATCCATAGTTTATCCCAAAGATTCTCTGAGATAGGAGAAAACTGAGAGTGAGAGAGACAGATAAGGGAAAGTGATCTGTAAACATCTTAGTGCTCTTCATCCTTTGACGTCACTACAGATAGTCTCCTTCCGAAAACAGCCCCATGTTAGCAGAGCCCTGACCTTATTCTATCCCTAGGGAAATTTTACTACATCACATATCCTGCGAAATATATTCAAATACATTCATTGATATAACGGAGAAGTTATTTATTTTAATAGTTATATTCGTTGTTATAATAAATAAGTTATTTACGATTAACAATTAAACAACTGAACGGTTTTTTTTTTTTTAAGTTTTCATAACATAGTAATCTATATAAAATTAAATAGGCTAATTATTTAAAATTATTTGTATTTTTATTGCAAATTTATGATACTATAAATAAATGAGAGAGCGGAATAGCTCAGAGGTAGAGCGCTGAGTTGCCGTGCCGAAGTTCCTGGGTTCAAATCTCGCTGCTTGGCTTTTATTTAATCGGTTAGTGGCCGGTGATGGATCCTAAGGGATCTAGAAACCTCCTGGGGCTCCTCCAACTCCTCTTTTAAGTGGGTACCCAAAGTAAGAGGAGGGGAGAATCTGGCATTTGAGCGTCATCAAGACTCACCTTCTTATTTCACGTATAAAATATGAAATATTCTTATTTCACGTCATCAAAACTCACCTTCTTGCACAATCGTTATCCAAGAAACAGTGCAATCTCTGCCATCTACTGAACCCCAGACCCTTCATGGGTTGTAGTGGAGCAGATTTTTGTATAAGTAAATGTACAATTAGATTACGCTATCATTAGAAATTTATTGTAAAATGATTTTTAAAAAGGAACTTGGGTAGTAGAAAGTTCAGTTCGTAGGTTGGTAAGTTTCTAGTTTAATGGTCACGGTTTCGAGGACTGCCGTGGCTTATAAAAAAATCTTATATTCCATGGTATCAAGAAAATATAACTGCAATAAGTTCTATAAGATGGTCTTTAATTACTTGTTGTAATTGCATTATTTTCACTCTTACCGCTACCAGATAAGGAAAGTAATGAAATCGCTTCAAAATTTTAATGTATGATTTTCAACGCTTATACTAAATTTTATTTTATCATCTGAGGAGGTATACGCAGTAGCTGCTCTGTAATAAAATATTTCTGTATCACGAATTTTTTTTTATTTTGGTGAAAGTTGCCTAAAGTCTTCTATTTAGAATCTTCATCTCCAAGATAGAGGAGCAAAGAATTTTTGATGGAAAACGTCTGTTATTTGTGTTCAACTCGAAAGGTATGAGGGTTTAAGTATTTAGTGAAAATTATTTATTTGTTGTAAAATAAAAATAAAAATGTTTTTTTAGACGGATTTTGGAATTTGTAAACATGTGTTATCAAGTATTCTCTATTAGTTTACCATTTCTTTACCTACTTCGGGTAAAACTTATTACATGACAGATTAGAGAAGCCAAATGTTTATTTATATTACAGTTCATTATATTTTATGTAGTGTTAAATATCTGTCAGAATCATGATTTATTTTACAGTTCTTATTTCTAAAATAATTGAAATTTCAAAAAGTAAACCAAATACTCGGTATGAAGGAGGAAACGTGACAAAACTGTTCATTCATTGAAATTTAGTTTATTTCACGGTCAGATTACTAGCTCAACCAATAGTGGCCCTGTCATTCAACGTTAGGCAAATTTTATTTCAACTGTCATTCATGGACGGCTAGATTGTCAAGGAAAACGTGGTTATAATCTGTTGAACTTTATGTTTATACGCACACTTCTTTTTTGGTAGAGCGAATTTCATTAGCCGACAAGAAGTTTAAGGTTATCATTGTGCAGATGTGACATTCTAGAACTAGTAACAAAAGTAAAATTAGACCTGACATTTCTAGGAATATCTTGCTTAATTGTAGTAATATTGAATAAGGATAGAACCAACAACAATATGATCGCAATATGGATCACACCGTATACAAAAACATAAAAAACAAAACTTTGATTAAATCATGACTGCTAAATACTAAATATTATAAACTTCATATGATAATTACACTTTAGATGCCACCTAATTGATCTAGACATAGGATAAAAGACAAAAAAATTGTTTTTGTTTAAATATCAATATTCTCATTATCGTGCAAATCAAAAAAAAAAATATCATAGTTATTCAGTGCGTTATTAGCTGCGAACAAAATGCTGAATAGATTGTGTTCTTGAACTCTTTAATACAGAAACTATCAATCCGATTAAATATATTATTTCCACACTTGATTGAGCATTCAATCAATTGAATATTTTCTAGACTTCATGAAATGACGATTTGAACGAATTTCATCCGTTTGTATTTAAATGTACTTCTTGCCTATACTTCGTTTTCGAGGCAACTTCTTATCAGCAGAACCAGCTTGACTTAATATACTTTTAATTCTGATCTGGAGAAGTTCGTATGCTATAACGGTCTAATTATGTTTATACTTTTAATTTTATGTCTATACGATTAAATTTGGCTTCCTTGATGGTCACTACCCTTTTCATTACTTTATTATTAATTCTTGAAGTGAGGCCTAATTAGTGCCAACTTTTTTTAAGGAAACTTTAAAGTGCGAAATCACCATATCCTTTATTTTTTAAATAAAATAGAAATATCAGGGGAGTGTAAAACTATGACACTTTATTGCCGTTTATTTAAATTTATTGTCGCTCGAAATTAACATAGTTAAAACCCCTGACTAAAGGTATCGATCTATATCTGCTTCAACAGATCAAATTTAGTAAAACAACAAACAATAAAAACAATAATAAGTTAACTAATTTTGAAACATTACCTGTCGGTTCAGATTTTGAATTAAAACTATTCTAAAAGAACAAATAATAATTTGGTTTCCCTGACTTTCCCTGTTTTTTTATCTATATCAAGAAATCAAATTCAATAAAAACCCAACAAGTTAACTAATTAAGAAACATTACCAGTCGGTTTGGGTTGTCAATCTAAACTATTACCGAATCCACACAAAATCGGTGCTGTGTTTATAAATTTATATAAATGTTTTTTATTTTATTATATTATTTTTATACATATTATCACATTATAGTGGTTTCATTCGCTTTTACCGATTTATTGTAATCTTATCGTGGTTCCCCTGGCGTAACTGATACCTGACGCCATCACAGATATTTTTATTTTATTTTTTTACATACGTTTTCATCAAAACGGTCCAAATTATTTTAAATTACAATCTATTAAGTTATTAGTAAAGTACATAGATTACAATCTATTTAAAAACATTTATAATATTCGGATTAAAATGCCTTTGCAGTAAAACGTCTGCCGGGTCAGCTAGTTTATATATATAAACTCCAACTCTAAATCACTTTTTAAAAATAACTTTATTGAAAATGACAGACAGACAAAGTAACTAACCTAATCGCTGAATAAAAGATAATTGATGTAATAATCTAGATCTATCAGAGGAGGGGAATAAATAGGAATGATTGTGCTGATCTAGGAGAAGGACACCTGCCAGATTATGTATCGTTCCAGGAAAGACACCTGCTTTTACCCTTTAACTACCATATATATATATATATATATATATATATATATATATATATATATATATATATACAAATGATTTACAACTGAAAATCGTTAACATTCAACATTCCAATGTTTGTCACGTCTTTATACATTTATACACTTAATACATATACATTTTATACTCAGTAAACAATCCACGTAAGAATGAAGACTCGAACATTAAAGTGAGAATCCTGAATGGTAATTTCAATTCCAACATGGAAATTGTTAAGTTGAATCCTATTTATGGTATAATTATATTCCTTATATATACAGTTGCCCTCGACCAAAAGCTTTTTACAATTAATATCCTACTTGTGGGTAAAATCCTTCATCCATCTTAGATTTTAAATCCTTCTATTTTCAGGAAATGGAGTGCTTTTATTTAAACAGTTATTTAACCATCTGTAGTTCCATAGTTTCTATCTTTTTTATATCATCCCTAATAACATGTCGTATTCTATAACGTACAGATACAGAAGGAGAAAAGAAAATCGGAAATAAAGTAAAATGGTTTAAATAATCAGAAGACTCGGTAATAAATTTATAATAACGGTGAAAAATCTTAAATAATTATATACTACTAATGTAAACCCTAAATAATTGAAGTGATGTAATATTTTATTGGCATTGCCTAGCATTTTGAATTTTTCTTTATTATTTGGCTTGCTATATCAGTTAAATTAGATGAAATAATTATATTTATAAAAATTGGTAAAACATAAGCCCCTGTTTTTAACTTATTTAAGCAGCTACACAAAATACAGCACTGTTTTCTATAACAGTGTTTAAATGAAAAAACTGGAATGCATTTGTTCAAATAATAAAACAAGATTTGATATCATTCCAATTTTTCGACTTCAGAACTGCTATTTCAATACAGTGAAATAAGATTAAAACATTTTTTTATAAATTATTTTTTGTATAAAAAACAAATGAAAAACAAAATTAATTCATTATTTTAGTCAATGCAAAATATTCAGCATTTAAAATAAATACTAAGTTCTTACTAATACTTCAACAGGCTCATAAGTTGCAGAAAATTAGAACTAAACTGAACTTCAATTTCTAGAATAATAGAGTACCTCTACTAAAACGTACTATTGTTACAATTAAATAAATTCTTCTTTACAATTCGTATCATTAATGTTTTTCTTGCTTAGCATTATTGTGAAATTCTCTTTATTGATTCTCATAATAACAATTAATATTAATTTCCAATTTATCTGCCTAATTAGGAATGATAAATATTCTTGACTGTGCTTATTTATTTTTCATTAATTATAAGATGATTGAAGTAACGAAAAATTCTACTGAAGTTAGTCTATGAGATCTCGCATTAGAGTAATTATTTTTAGCAACTCTGATGCGGTTTAGATGAGGTTTATAGCTTCGGATAACTATGCTTTATCCAAATGATAGAATATATATCTAACATTTGCTACATTATGTGAAATTAGCCTTAGGAGGCAAGGGTAGGCTAAACCATCCAGGCGCAGTACTGCCAGCACTGATTGTTCTCAAACCTGTTGTTTTCAAGACTAGCATAAATTCAGCAAAGAAATTTTTTTTTCATGTAAGTAATCAACGATTATATTAATCATAATATATAATATAAATTTTTGATGTCGTATGGTTAGTTACAGCCATTATTTATCTGAAAAATAAAGGATTTTCTTAAGAAAATGGCTGACATTTTTATATGAATTCTGGCTTTATTGAGCACAGTAAGTAAAAAATTGAAAATGAACAATAAACTTTATTATGAAGATGAGTATGAACAATATTTTTGTTATACATAAGTAAATTTCTTTACTTTTGTGGCTAGAGTGTATTCATTACCTTGTGTAATTTCCGAGATGGCGTTTAAAAAAAAATTTTTGTTTTCCTTAATTAGTTATTTAAGGTTTTTAATAATAACCAACTTTAACTACATTTAACTAAACTCAATGACAATGGTAATTTACATGAGTACTACAAATAACTAACTCCTGGCATAGTGTTTTCCAAAAACACTAAAATTATGTAACAATTTTTTTAACTCTTACCACATTGATTGAAGGAAGAAACTCAATAAGAAAAATTGAAAATTGTCCATTTTAGATTGTCTAGTATATAACAAAAAATCATATATTTTTTCTATTCTTTACATGCACTTTAAAATTAATATTTTATAAGCTTTAATATTTAAATAAATTATCACACATTTTCATGAACGTATGATAAAGAACTATTTCAATCATAATTAAATTTAATAATTTTTTATTATTTTAAAAATCTAATCTAGTCTTCCGTTAATTGATAATCTAAAATTAGTTTTAATTAGCCGGAATGTATTTTTTTGTTCATTAAATTTAATTTCAGGAAACCTAGAATACAATCTCGCCTTAATAAAGCATGTGCCTCAGAATTTATACAATATTCTGGAAATGGGGTTTACTTCATTTAGTAGGAATCTTGATTAACGCCAGGAATTTAGTAATGTATTGAAAAATATGTTGAGTGTAGTGTGGCTCTGAGATTAAAATTTCCCTTCACTTAGCACAATTTATCTTTTAACCGGTTTGATTATATTGTACGTTCTCTCAAAACTCTCAGTCCATTAATAGAATGTGTTATTAATAATTGATATAGCTATGCAGAAATACTATATACAAATAAAGTATATAGTGTATACTATATGTAAATATTAATATTATATTTTTTTCGTTTTGCGTGTTCAAAACTAAGATATGCGACAAATCCAACAACCCGCAGTTAATGAACATTGAGAATTTTTTAACTATGGTAAAATAAAAACATTTATTTTATTATTTTAAACAATTCCAAATATTCAATATCTCAAAAAAATACAGAGTGGGTACTCACATTTATTAGGCTCCCTAAGCGGGTGGAGGGGGGGGGGGGGTAAAAACAAAGTACTAAACTGAACTTCAATTCCTAGAATAATATCGGGGTTATTATTAATTACTCTATTAAAATGTTAAGTAGCTACTCTAGTACCATAAAATGAACAATTATAAACTTTTATTAGGGGAGTTGTTCCGCCATTAAGCGAACAGAGGTAATACCCCTAATATTATATACGAGTATTATTTGACATATAGTTCATTATACATTTATGTATTATAAAATCTGAATTCGTTATAGACAAAACATATTGACGAATGGTATTTTATGGAGTTCTCTACCAGCTTCTTTCAGTCGTCTCTATTTTGTGCAGCCGTCATCCAGCATCTGATTTCCAGGATATCCCTAACGTCTCTCTCCACACCATCCGACCATCTCAGCTTCGGACACCCCCTTCTTCTCGTGCTGTAGAGAGGTTCTGTCAAAGCCTTTTTAGAATAACTATCGATATCCGAGGCTGCTTTTGGTTTCTGTGAAATATTAACTTCTATATATTATTTCTGCAATCTGCTGAACGCAGAAACGGAAAGAGTTCCTCTATCCGGAATAGAAGGAAGAGCAAGCCAGGAACCTGGTGACGAACACATCCCGCCAGATGTGGAGGATGTTGAGGAAATAGTGGAAAAATTGAAGAACAGGAAAGCATCCGGAATAGATGGTCTCCCCGCGGAGCTGTTCAAAAAAGCTGGAAGGGAGCTAGGAAAAGAACTCCACGAGCTCATAGCACAGATCTGGGAAGAAGAAACTATACCCAAGGAGTGGTGCGAAGGCATCATAGTGCCAGTGTACAAGAGAAAGGGCGACCCCTCGATATGCTCTAACCACAGAGGAATAACGCTCCTCTGCACGGCATACAAGGTGTTTTCAATAGCAGTATATAATCGACTTCTGCCATATGTGGAGAGGAAGCTGGGGGATTACCAAGGAGGCTTCAGAAGTGACAGGTTACCACTGATCAGATATGGACCTTAAAAAATATCTGCGAGAAAATGAAGGAGTACGACCAGACAATGTGGATGCTGTTCATAGATTTTAAATCAGCATATGACTCAATTATAAGGGAAGAATTGTTCAGAGTCATGCAGGAGATGGAGATCCCTGGGAAACTAATACGACTCGTACAATGCACGGTGAAAAACACATACTGTCGAGTAAGCATTAGAGAGGGACTGTTGGAACAGTTTGAAATAAAAAGTGGTCTAAGACAAGGAGATCCTCTTGCACCTTTACTATTCAACATTGCCCTGCAGGCAGTTATGGAAAGAGCAGGATTACTTGGAGGCGGGAATATTTTTAATCGACTAACGCAGGTACTCGCCTATGCAGATGACGTGGTAATTATTGGAAGGACATTACCTAGTATTAAGGACAACCTGCAAAGGCTCGAGACTGAAGCAGAAAAGTTGGGGTTAAAAATAAATGAGGAAAAAACCAGATGGTTCTGAGAAGAGGAAGGCAAAATCAGCTAATTCGCCGGCAGCAACTCTACGTAATGGGAATTTATGGCAAATTATTTACAACAAACATGACTTAATAACGAAACTTTTCTACGTCGATAGATGCCGAAACACACTGAATACCTAAGCGCGCTATGCTTACAGTTACCTCGGAGATGGGATGTGAAGGGAGCGGGAAGGGACCATCACTGCTACAGGCAAGATGTGTTTTGTTATTATTTGGGATCTCAGGTATAAGAATCTGACCATAGTTGCCGGTCCTCACATTTTGCATACTCAACTACCAATAGCGCCTGCACTATAAAGGAGTATGCAAACCTGAGGCAACTTTGTTCAAATTATTTAACCTGAGACCCCAAATAAAAAAAAAAAAATGTTGCCAGCAGCTGTGTCGGTCCCTTTTCCTTATCCCCACCATTACCCACCCCCTATGCGTCGATGCACCATAAAGCTCGTAGTAGCCAGTATAAAACTATTTTTTGGTGCAGTTTATTTTTTCGAATTCACGTAATAATGTTTATATTTGCTTGTATTTAAATGTTTTATTTAAACAAAAACCCTGACAATGACGGTACAAGTGATAAATGTGAAGAAGCGAAAATGGAATGAAACATCGTGTTTTTTTGCGATAAAACGAGTGATTTGGTCGAGAAACCAAAACCTCCATGGTCATATCTGTTCTTTTCAAATAAAATATTTTAAAAAAAATATATAATATAAAGAACATTATAATGAAATAAATTATAACAAAACCTCAATCGTTTGAAAATATTCAAAGAGCCTCCTCGAAGGAAGGATGACATAAGTGAAAAAATCCTGACACTCATCAATAGCAGTTATTAAATTTAAGAAAGATCAACAATGCTTACTTTGTGGTCAGCTAACACGAAATAAAAATAAAACATTTTTATGTGTTCAGAAATGTCGGCGGTGTACACAAAGTATATAAGTATCCAAAATTAAGTGAGAATTATAATAGACGAGGATTATCATTATTTTATGATATATATTTTACGGTTATTGAGGAAGGAACTCCAAAGCATATAGCTTTGGCACAATCTGTTCACCACTTAACACGATCGAAACATTTAATCATTATGTTAAATAAACTTGGGCATTGCATCAATTACAAAGCATTGAAAAACCTTCATACAGAAGTAACAACGTCAATTGTGTGTGAAGATATTAACAATGGCTTATTCCTAAAAATTAGTTCGAGATTCATCATAATTTCTCCATGGAGCTGTAGATAACAATGATTTCAATGAAGAAACATTAATCGGAAAAGACTCGACCCATGTGACAGCAATGGTAAAAAAATTAAGAAAATGACCCCACTGAAAATTAAGTAAATTTAATCAAAGTGAAGCCTACAGCTGAGCAGAACGAGTTTTATTTAAAAATTTTAAGCTGTCAAGAATTCTTCATTTCCAAGAAATTACGCTGATTTTAATACCACATTACAAGGACAGCAGCTGTTTATTGGAAAATAGTCAAAACAATTCACAATTTGATAATTAGCTCTGGATTTTGTGTAGGCTGCAATATAGTCAAACAGAAAATAATGTTTGCCGACCATCTACAAAATCAATACCTGGATGAACTCCGTTTCAACAAATACTCTCGACTGAAACCTCACCTGTTGGATTTAGTCCGATCATACCTCAGCCACCGACATCTAAAGACGTAGTGTATACTGTAATGAAAAATTATATTAACTTAACTCTTGCACTTGGTAAAAAAAATATGATGAGCTTCGGCATAAATTAATTACGCAAAATATTGGCTTTGGTTTAAATTTATTAAAAATAATTTGCAAATCAGATGCTTTACATTTACATTTATTAAGAGCTTCAGCACAAACATATATTTGGATAAATGCAGACCAAGTACATCTACAGCCTATTGATTATATCTTATTTTGCTACGAAATAAAAAATGGTAAATTGTACCCACGGCAACTGACGAAGCTACCATTACCGGAATTGTTGCTCCAGTATCCTGTAAATGTCCATCCAACTGTCAAACAAAGGCTTGTTCTTGTAATTACAACTAAATTGTATTTCGCTTTGCAAATGTATCAATAATGATTGTCAAAGTAAAAAAGATTAATTTTTATATTTTGCTTGTTTTATTCTTTATCAACAATTATTGTTTTTATTTTTAATGTTTTCGTTTTATTTTCAAATGTATAGTTATAAATATATTTAATCGACCTCAACTTAGAAAGATTAACCAGCAATAATAATTTTAAATTATAACAACATTTATGATTTTTGCAGCTGAAAATCAAAGTAAATTATTTACCACAATTTTTTATATATATCAGTATATTTATAGTGGAGGCCGGCAACTGACAAGGCGGCGGTGCTCACGAGTTGTGCAGTATTTTCTTTTAAATTGAATCCCGATTTTCAAGAAAAGAGATAAAGGCCACAAAAAAATATATTATTCTTGATTTAGCCTGCATAATAAAAACGAAATTAAATATACTGATATTTTAAATTAATGAATCCCATGATTTTGTAGAGAGGCATTCAAAACCATATAGTATTGTTTTATAGAGAGCCCAGGTGAAACCAGTACGCATCGTACAGAAATGAAAAATCTTAATTGTTATGACTAAACTTTCTATTTCTTAGATGCACTGATATGTGAAACTGCAGATACACTTATGTATGGTAATACTAAAAAGGCATTACAAAATATTAAAATTTTAAAATATAAGCATATTACAAGTCACCCATCACGCATCATAAATTTTTAAAAAATGTCACCTTAATTACTTTTTAATTGAAACTTATTATTTAGCCACCACAGTTTTAAAAGATAGCAAGTCCAGTTTTTCTTTTTCGTTTTTCAGCAGAATACAATTCTATTCTATAAACAGTACAAAAGCAGCTTGGTCTTGAGAGGAATGCTAGGCACAACATTGGCATTCGCAGCAGCCTCTGGATAATTCTCTTGTAGCAAGGCATGGTCATGTAGGAGACAGTATCTGGAGCAGGATTTATGGGGTGCCATCCGCGAATACTGATGAAGACTTAGGACGGTGTCTCTTTGGAGGTTCTGAGGATTAGAAGCTGTTCTTGGAACTCTGTCGCCAAACTATGATTCTGGAACTGCCAGATCTTTATCGTGGTTGAGAAAATATAGCGAGTTCGTAAGCCTCAACCTCGAATAAAAATTACAGGAAAAGGAAAAGAGCGGATAAAAATATTTTTGTGTTACTTCATCTTCTTTAATATCCGTCTTGGGTTTCTGGATGATTTAGTACTGTTGAAGAACCAACAGTGATGACGCAGAAACATTAAAACTAAAAACAGAAACATTCATGAATGCAGGTAAGAGAATAGGGCTAGAAGTAAATTCGGATAAGCCTAAATATATGGTTAGTAGCATAAAAGGGGAAGATTTGGGGTATATTGTTTTAAGAGGGAATAAATTTGAACATGTCGAGAAAGTTAAGTATTTAGGGTCTATGGTAACAAGAAAAAATGAAATCCAAGACGAAATAAAGGTGCGATTAAAGGCCGGAAATGCTTGTTATTATTCGGTCTCCACAGTACTAAGCTCGCGTCTTTTGTCTCGAAATCTGAAATCTGAATTTATAAAATCATCATTCTTCCAACTCTTCTTAACGGGTGTGGAACGTGGCAGCTAACGCTAAAGGATGAACAAAGGTATTCGAAAATAAGGTGCTGCGTAGAATATTCGGTCCGAAAAAGGACGAGGGAAGGCCGGTTCTTTCAGATCCTACTAATCCGTCTTAATCTCTCCGTCTGGGGATCTACCACTATTCTTCCCCATTCCTTAACTAAAATGCATCCATCCACCGACGCCTGGTTCTGCCCCTTTTATGTTTTCTTCTTATTGTACTATTCAGTAATATTATAGGCAGCCTGTGGGACTCCATTCTTTCTACATGGCCCAACCATCTTATTGTGCTCTTCATTGCAGCTCAGAGGATATCAGGCTCACCATACAACATCAATTCGGAATTACTTCTGATCCTCCACCTGTGCTCTTCTTTGACGAGTCGAAATATGTTTCTGTTTTCTCTGGTCAGAGGCCAGGCCTCACACCCAAACATTACTACCGGTTTAATTATCGTTTTATACAACATAAGGCTGGCTTAACTGGAAATACTTTTGTATCGGATATTCCTTGTTAACTTTTGCTGTTTTTAGGAAAACTAACTAAAAAATAATCGTAAATAATTTGATTGATAATGAAATGGAATAAAAATTAACATAAATAGATTATATACTCTTCTCAAATTACGGAACTAAATCTAAGCGAAAGGTAAACTAGAAAACAAGAAGATCTTAGTTCTTAATGTGTCTCTGATGTCAAAGTCGCCACAGCCGGGACTTAAATAATTTCTAAAATTAATAATTTCCAATTAAAAACCAGTCCCCTCTTCTGTAACCATAATTCTGTGTGCACTAATACTTAAAGGAAAGATTCCTATCTGTCTTGTTGCCAAACGCGACGAATGACAAAGAAAATAATTAGCTGGCTCCATCTTCAACTGACCACCCGCTGGCCTCACCCCAAGTCTAGTCCGACTACAGTAAAGAGAAAATCTACTAGTGTAATGTAACAATTCCCTACAAACAGATGAGCCTTAGTTATATAAACATCCTAACTAATTACTGTAGTGGATCTCTCTTAGAGCTTATTGATATGTGATAGTAGAGTATTAGCATATGTAATTCATGGATGGCTGTATGGTGTATCGTTAGAGCTCTCTCTCTCTCTCTCTCTCTCACACACAACTCCATACAACCTTTGTAATGGAAAATTATCCCTTCATTCAATTATTGATCGATTTGCTGTGAACCTTTCATCCTATACCGGCGAATTAACACAGTTCAATCTGATGTTCTTCTATAAAAATAAAATGGAATTTAAAAAACCTTAAATGTCTCGTGAAATCAATCAGCAAAATAGATATAGTTCGTGTGCTATAATTTGGCATAAGTATCGAAAAAATGTCTGCTAAATATTTTGTTGGATAAAGCTCTAACAACGTAATGAATTTTCCTTCAAAAATAGTTTCAAACTTAAACATATCTTTAATCAGAGACTTACAAAAATTGTAAGTCAACTGATATTGTATACTCCGTAAAAATGAATAGGGATATTGCTAATTTTGTAATATATACTTTACTTAGCATTTATATATATTTAATAACTACATTAATATGTAATGTAGTATAATTTATAATAATATGTTAACGCTTTTTATAATAAAGATAATATTAAAATGCTAGGAAAAGCAAATACAATAAACACAGTGGTATTCCTGTTCATTTTTGAGCAGTTTATTTCAGCTCATCTGTGGTTGGTTTAAATTAAATTGATATAAGTAGAAATAAGTTTAACATGTCGAGAAATTTAATTATTTAAGGTTGAATACGAATTTCAATAGAAAATTACACAGGTTCTATCATTATTGCTTGTTTCATTGATATATTTTTCGTGTATCAGATCAAATCAATATTGAAAAAATAAAAAAAAGCTCTCATTATTAGGTTGTTTCATATGAAATGTCCATTTTCTAAGAAGGTTTTGTAACGGGCTGCATTAACTACAGCTTTTAGTTCAATGCTAAAAATGTTAGCGAATTCATATTTATATAAGGAAAGTAATCTGGGTTAAGAAATTGTACTCTCATCTTTGTGATCAAAAAGAAGTAAGTATGTTATCATTTGAAGTCAAAATTTTACGTTCGGTTTTACGTATTACAGAGAATGATTAACATTTATTTGCTTCTTCTCATTAATATCATTTAAAAAGACTTTAGTTTGTAAGGAATTTGTACTTTGATATGTACGTACATTTTATCCTATGCCAAATAAAATTTGCTAAGCTTATTTGTTTTTATAACTAATTACATAATTTTTCTTTGTATATGGTTGGTTAAAGGCAAAACATTTAGTTTTGATATATTTTATTAAATGTCAATTATTGTTAGAAGGTTCATGTCTGTTTCGTGGCAGCGCAGTCAGGAGTTCATAGGTCTAATGCAGAAATGAGGTCAACATTAAATAAGGAGTTTCCGTCACTAATGTCGACCTTATTCGAATATTTAAAAACTTAAATTCAATTCACGAGCTGATTGGGATAATTATGACCATCAGGAGCAGCACCTCACAGACCACCGGAGTAAGAATGCTTACGTTACCTAGAATAAGCCTTCAAATACTCGACCGTTTTTCTCTCGAGGGTAGAGATGTTGAGAACTACTGCCGGCGGCAGGGCGGGTGTCACCCGACGGGAGATTGGACTGAAGATGAGTTGAAGGTGAGGACTAGCGAGAAGCATTGGGTTCACAGCAAGAAGCCAGAGGAAGGAAGTAGATTTTCTCTTTACTGTAGTCGGACTAGACTTGGGGTGAGGCCAGCGGGTGGTCCGTTGAAGATAGAGCCAGCTAATTTTCTTTGTCATTCGTCGCGTTTGGCTTAGATTTAAGTATTAGTGCACACAGAATTATGGTTACAGAAGTGGGGACTGGTTTTAAATGGAAATTATTAATGGTTATGAGATAATGAGTACTGAGGGTGAATGTTTAAGCAGTAATTATTATTAGTGCAAATGATTATTGTTATAAAGGATGGATATGAATATTGTTATAGATGACAGATCGAGTTTTGTTTGGAAATTATTAATTTTATTACTGGTTATGAGGTAATGATAATTAGTGCATATGATTATTGTTATAGATGATGGATATGACTATTGTTATAGATGATGGATCGAGTTTTGTTTGAGAATTATTAATGGTATTAATGGTTATGAGATAATGAGTACTGATGGTAAATGTTTACGTTGTAATTATTATTAGTGCATATGGATATTGTTATAGATGAGGGATGTGATAATTGTTATATCGAGTTTTACTTGGAAATTACTAATTTTATTCATGTTTATGAGATAATCATTACTGAAGGTGAAGGTTTAAGTTGTAATTATTATTAGTGCATATGGAATTATGGTCAGGGATGATGGTTCATATTGTAATGTTGAAAAGTGAAATTATTTTATTAGTGGTTTTAGGGATAATGAGTATTGATGGAGAGTCTGGTGTATGAGTCTAGTTCATATTGTTACGGGCGCCGGCAGGAAGACGGAAGCAAGAGGATTAGCGGCTTAAATCCGTCGGCGGGAGAAGTTAAAATAGGATTTGGACCGTTCTAGATCGTCTCCTTTTGTCGGCAAAGGATTAAGAAGATTCCAGAATTTTCTGGCCCCTTCGTGTTCTAGAATGTTCGGCATTGCCTATAAAAAGACTTCCCTCACCTCGAGTCAGTCAGTCTTAGCCTGAGAGTAGACCTGTGAAGATCTGTGATAAGTGTAATAAGTGAGTGTCAGTGTGATAAACTAGTCAGTGTTGAACCGGCCAGTGTAATAAGTGTATCAGTGAACTGTAACAGTCTCGCGAGTGTAATAAACTGTTTCTGTTTGTTACTGTGTGTCAGTTTGTGATACTTGAAGAATCTTACGGTCGGTGGACTAGTGAACTGTAAGTGTTAATTACAAGTTATAAATTGTAGTGTAATTTTATAATATTCATAGAAACTATTGTAACTAGTTAAGCTATCTAGAATTAGTAATATCTTATATTATTGTAATAATTAAATAGGCCTAGATTATAATATTTAGAATATTGTTATTATAAATTTATATTAGTTTAATAATTTAATTGTTAATAGTTAATTGTATCCATTTTATCATTTTGTTAATAAATATTAGTATCTTTAATTAAGGAATTGTTTAATTCAGTTTAATACCCAGTAGCCCGTAACAATATGTTATTATTAAGTACTAATATTGAGGGTGATTCTTATGTTAAATTAGAGTTTTATTTTCATTTTACTAAATGTAATTTTTATTTCAATATACTAGTGTTTGATTGTTGATAGATAAATGTTTTGGGATTTATTTCTTCACCCAGTTTCCCGATGAGTCCTCGATCATACCCTGACTTCTCCCAGCCCTTTGCCTGTTACCCTTAGGTAACAATATTATTTAGTAAATTGTTTTTATAATATATTTACCCTCATCTTCTGTACATTATCCTAACGTGTTATCAAATTTTCAATTCCAGAACTTAAAATTTCAGAGTTTGTGATCAAAAATGTTATCCTGAAGGAAGTTCTCCGGAAGGAAATATGTTAGAGATAAGTATGGTGAATAAGGTGTCGTGAACTGACATTTAACATGAAACAACTCAATAAAACTCTATTAAGTTTTAATTATCACAATAATTCAATTGAATGGTTTAAATATAGGTACGACCATGTACCTCATAAAGCTTAACCCAGCGTTCTCTGAATAGTACATTTTGTCTAACTGCTACGATCTAAAACACCGTCATTAAATAGTGGGAAATGTCATTCATTTTAGTAATATCCAGTAAATGCAACATTAATATCTTCTGTCCATAGGTTTCTAATAAAACTGAAATATAGCTGCAGAGGGGTGGAGGGTTCTGCTGATATAAATCCAAAAAGCCCACGGCCATACCACGTTGAACTCACCGGTTCCCGTCAGATCACCGAAGTTAAGCAACGTCGGGCGTGGTTAGCACTTGGATGGGTGACCGCCTGGAAAAAACAGGCGGTAACCATCTGGGGAAAAACCGCGTACTGTTGGCATTTAACTAAACAGTGAACTAAAGAATAATACATAGCTGGCTATATGGATGAATGAAAGAATCCAATGCAATAAAAAATTTTAAAAAAATAAAGTTTTAGAGGGGAGGTATAGGAGACAGGTGCGTACGAACCGCGATTGGCGTATTATGAGTAGGTGATTTCAAAAAGTCAGTTTTATATTCCCACCGCCTCCGAGATAAACGACCTGGGACGTTTGAATCCCAGGACATGTCACCTCGCAAACTGTACAAGTTGGAACACGGCTTCGAATCGAATCCGACGTTCCAGGATCTGATAAAATTTTCAAGATAGTTAGAGGCTTTAAAATTGGATTTATATTTAAATTTGAGTTCCAATTTAGGGAGCTTGTAAGTAACCCTTTAAAATTCCAAAATTTTAATTTATGTATGCAATTTTCCTTGATGTGCTCTATGAACTAACTTATAATTAATGAATCAAAATAGATAGCGTTAACAATTGAAGATATTATTATGGCCTAAGGAATAAAAGTATTAAAGCATTGTCAACAATTTCAACGAAATTTATAGGTAATAAGTCATTAGTTGCCTCATAAGTACTTATCTTAGTTAACTATTATTATAATACCAAAATGGAAGATTCATAATTATATATTGTAAATAATCATTAGTGATTTCAGGTCCAACCGATGACTGTTAAAACAGCTATAATATATAATATTAACTAAGGCTTGTGTTTCGAATAACTTGATAAACCAATAAATGTAATTTTTTTTATACCTTCCTGAATCATTTACAAGAAGTTCTATACGAAGGGAATATATTCTATATCTAGCGAGTATATCTTTTGTAGCGGCTTAGCTCAGTGTTTAGAGAGCACTGAGTTGTTGCGCTGAGGGTTCTGGGTTCAAGCCGAGCTATGTCAGGAGGCCAAAACACCTCCCTTCACAACAGTTGGCTTAGAAACAGTGGAGTCTCTACCATGTAAGGCCCTTCCTATGCAGTAACGGTACAGATAAAGCTAGCTTTTATCTTTTGTTCATTAATTATCATTATAATTTTTCTTCAATTCAATTCGGCTCAACCATTACAACTTTGGCTCCTGGGAACCCTCAACCATGGACACAGAAGGCTGTTAAGGTAAGCAATTCTCTATAGATGACCCAAAGTTTGTTTTGCTGTTATCTTATTTAAATACTAAATATCTGATATGTAAGACAAACATTTTATGTGATGATGGAAAATGGAAATAGTTGGGGGTGCCGACGTTTCGTCTTGTACTTATTTGGTGTTGTTTTTTTGACTGCACCTCCATCTATCTACATTCTACATTGTATCATCCAGTCAACTATTTTCCTCTCATTCATTTTATGTTATGATGCGCATATTGGGACTAACATTTTTAAATGCAAATTTTCAATTGTGAATACGTCAAATTAAATATAAATATTTCAATGAAGGAGATAATTAGTCTTTTTTGGGGTGCAAAAAATAACACTAAATAAGATAAACTTATTTATTATAAGTGCCGACGTTTTGGCCTACAGTGTAGGCCATCTTTAGGGCTAAGAATTTCTCCACTTTTCTATACTCTATATATTATTCTATAATTACTAGTACTGCAATGTTCTTATAGGTATTTTTCTGTTTTTCCTTCTTAGTCCTGAAGATGGCCTACTCTACACTGTAGGCCGAAACGTCGGCACTTATAATAAATAAATTTATCTTAGTGTTATTTTTTACTGCACCTCCAGACTAATTATTTCCTTCATTAGATATTCCAGTCAACTATTTTCCTCTCTATCATAAATATTTCAAAGTATAAAATCATATTTAAATACAAAATATCTTATGTTTATCACAAAGAGAAAGAATTTCGACCTCTAATATTGTTATTCACTAATGAACTTTTTACTTTATGACTGTTAAAATTGTAACAAAATTAATTAATCAATTTTATAAATATTGTAGGAAACGCTTAAATAAAACCGACTAACATTTTTTATAAACCCCATGTTTAAAATTAAATATAAACAGAGATCGATATTAATATTTATCGATACATACATACAGCGATTATCGACGAGGAATCGACTAGGCGACAATAGCCCATCAGCAAGGGTCGGAGCCACTGACCGTAATAAAATGAGCGAGACTCGCCACAGCCCTCGATGGCTGTTAATTGCCTCTGAAAGGGAAAAGCTACCATCGTCTGGGTCAGAATATCAATACTAGTTTCCATATCATCTTTGGAGATATTTTAACTATCATAGGGTTAACTGTAGTATTTCCTATTAAAAAGATCTTTATAATTATTCTGTTAAATATGGTTTCAAGATGATCAAAATCCAGGAAGATTGGAAAAAGTTGCACAGAAGTTCAAAAGAAACAAACCAGTGAACGCATGAAGGATTATTGGAAACAGAGAAAACTCCAACAGAAGAAAGAAAATGAAGAAAGTTGTTGCTTGATAATCAGTTTTCAATACGAAATGTTATAAACCTAATTTGTTGATTGTGTTTTCTGAGGATGTAAAAAAGCCTTCCGAAGATTTTAAAGAAGAGTATTTCGGGAAAATAAATACGAGTGCTCGTTCGCTTACTTACTCCGAACGGCCATAATAATTTAGGCCGATTTTTATTTTTTTATTTTTATCTTCATATTAAAATAAACTATGTTTAATTTAGAAGAGTCATTTCGTTTTAACGCAATAGTTTAAAATGTAATATTAAAAATTATCTAGGTAGACTTATACATCTTTAAGAGAAATGTAATAGTTGTGCCTTGTAAAGATAAGATAAACAATCGCAATACATTTTTTTTAAATGTGTTCAATAATATCCTAAATAATTTTCATTTGTTAGATTAATTTGTTTTACAAAAATTGTTAATCCTGAATTTGAAGAAATTCGAAATTTTATTGCTTGAGTATAGATATTTTTTCCAATGCTAATGAAAAATTGTTACATAGCTTTTTCAGCAACAAGCAATATGGCTGTGGCTAAGAGGAGACGTGCTCGATAACAGATCTTCTTCCTTAACTAACAAAGGGAAATAATAAAATCTAGAAAAAGGTCCAGTAGGGTGCTTATTGTTAAAAAATATTAGTTTTAATTAAAACTTATTTAACTTGTTGGGCGTTTTATACATTGTTATATCATCAAAAGTGACTGGTATTAATATATCTAGAATACTTATTACTCAATGAGTCGATAGTGCAAATGGTTTGTTTCCTTAGGATTATTTTTATTAGTTAATGGTTGGTAATGAAAATACCAATTTTCGATGGTCTATTAGATGAAGAATCGGGGTGCTGTTAAAGAATTATTTTTTAGCCAACGTTTCGGCCCAAGCTTGTAAGACGTTATCAGTTCTAAAACCAAGTGATACAAGATAAAGATTAATAAGCTATGTTCGGTAATACCTCTTAACACCCTTGAGCTTATTTTTAATTCATTTTGTTTTGTTATTTGTACAAATTTCTACTTAAGCCATTAAAAAACTAGTCTCAAAGCACACATAAATTGTTGAATAAACATCCATCTATGGATTACAACATTATTCACCGCTCTAGATTCGGTCGTAGTACATCATAATAACCAAATTGTTAAATCAAACATCACCAAGGTATGAAGGCTTGATACCAGTTTTTGTAACATCTACTAAATTACTGTCTGTAAGTAGACAAATTCTCTCAATTCTAGAGCTAACATATATACGAATAGGAGATTTGGGAGGGACAAGGGTGAATGCACCTATTCAGATCCAACAAGTAGCTTGTCTTGTTGGGACTATGAAGGCGTTCATAAGCGATTTCATAATAACAGTATTGAGAAAATACTCGTAATTCATTAACGTAATTGTGAGGAAAGTAGATCTCATAAATGACATTGTCTTCGCACCTATAACCTCAGAAAAAGTTGCCCTTCAAAGAGGAATGAAGCAACGAAACAAGCGTGACTTTTATCGCCGAGACATGACAATGACTTTACAACGAAGACGAGAGATCAAATTCACGGCCTCCTAGATAACACTTTCGGATTAAGGAGGTCGTGGCTATTTATTATTGACCGGACCAAACGGTTACCAACGCTTTCGACCTTCGTCGTAAAGTAAATGCACCCAATGAGAACATCACTCATCCTTGGTTCTCATTCGATGGAGTAACAGAAGAGTAACAGATACTTCTTCCAAGTATCCAAAGTGTCATCAACACGCGAGAACCATTTGACGATCGCTTTGGCAATCGTGTCATTCACGACTTGGTGCCACATCCACATAAAAATAAAAAATGACAAGGTTCATTCTCACCCCGTATTGAATTTTGAACTATAGGAATATTTTATAATGTGACTATAAAAGCATAAGTTACTAAAAGCGCTAGTTAAAGATTACCTCCACTTTATCACAAAATTTAAATGTTTATAGACACCTAGCGATCCTCTCCACTTCTTGATTCGGTAGATTCTTCGCTAAGCCATAATTTAACAAGCACAACAACAACTCGTGAAGAGTCTTAGGTTCAGTACGTAGTAGAGACTGTGTTATTTCTAGGGAATGATTGTGCAGGGAGGAGATTCGTCAGAGATCACCACAAACACTAAGCTTTTCCCATTATTTTGGGTACCCAATTAATAGAGGATGGTTGAGTTCAAGGAGCGTCTCGATATCCATCCTCGACAGTAAACAGATTAAATAAAATCTGCCACCTGCGGATGTGAACCTGAGACCATCGGCTCGGCAACTCAGCGCTCTACAGGATCCTGTTTTTTGGTAATTTTTCAATTGCACAGTATTCTACAGTATTCTTCAAAAATTACCATTAGCTTTATCCTTATAACGGTACTAAAATAAAGTAATTAATTGGTTTCCAGGATATAGTATGTAATGTTTTAAATTATATTAATAATTTTGTTTCCGATAATTTTTAATTAACAATTGTAGGCCTTACCTTTTGATTTGTTAGTGTACTGCTTGTAATTAGAAATTACCAATGTTAAATATTGCTGTTTTGTTTCAAGGGTAACTATATCTCGATTTTCAACCCCTAGTTCATTTCCAGTTTCAATTTTGGAAATTATTGGCATAAATCTCTTCTATCTATCACCATTAATTTCTCCTGGATCAATTTCTGATTTGACTGTACTAAATACCACATATACAATTTCAATGGAAGAACTGCATTAAAAAATTACAATTGGCATAATAATCAGGACCAATGAATGATCTGGCAAAGTTTAATATTTTTTATTGAATCTGTCAATTTAAACCCCGTTGAATTTAGTTATCAATTTGAAAATCGAAAAATATAAGGTTAGTTAAAAATTTACAGTTAACAGTCTAAAAGACAAATGTAGTTGATTCTGAATTACTGGCAATAAAACAATGATCATAAAAATTGATGTACTGTAAAGCTATTATTTTTACTCTCTTATGCGTTATAGAATATTTTCAATCTGTACTTGATATTTTTCGACTAGGAACTCCCTCCATTCGGAGTAAAGATACTTCTTTATAAATTTTAGAATACAATTAAAACTATTCAAGAATCATATTATAGTTTTGTATTTAAATTCTTCCTCCTTTAATTCCTGTTCCCATTTATCATGGAATAAAAGTCTATGTCTATGGTCTCGGTTACGTAATAATCATCTGATCTCAGGGATAGCGCACTCACAATATATATATATATATATATTATATATATATATATATATATATATATATATATATATATATATATATATAATATATATATATATATATATATATATATATATATATATATATATATATATATTTATAGGAAATATTTGGGTGAGTAGGCTTCAGATAGGTTAGGCTTCCAAGAACTATTTTCGGGTATCGTAGATTTTACAGAAGTGTCCAGACCACATTATAGCTACCTCTCTCACGAGACGTCCTCATAAATCATAGCTCTATCATGCTTATGACGCAATTCCTCTTGTCTTCACCAAAATTGACCACCATATCTATGAATAATTTTGGTTGTTGCTATCCTGCTTACATGCTTACCTAGAACTGTGTAGATTTCCGATCCACATAGGACCACCCATACCACTCCCACGAAAGTGTACGTATTTGCCAGTTCTGGGGATACAAAATGACTTGACATCTATGAACTTCCAACACTAACCACTGCTTCCAAAGAATATAGCATTAATTGGATTTACGTACAATTCATTTAACTACGATTCATCTTGCCATTATGCGAATAACCTCCTAGGTTGTATCTTCAGCCTATATTATAGTCTTAGCAAGCAATGCAGATAAATTAAAAAAGGATAAAAAGCAGAAAACTAAGACTATGCCCTTTCTACATTCTTTTATAATTGTACATATGTTTTGATGTTTGCCATTCGAGTCTATGAGTTTTGACATCTCTTCATTTGTATGTTTCATGACACTTACCCAGTCATCTGTCTCTCTCTTGATCACAAGTGGCCTCAGTCCGAGAGATATCAGACAGACTCCTGATGTTTCAAAGCTTCCTTCACAATCATCGAGAGGAAGAAAATGTCTTCTTCGGCCCATGTCATCTATAGACTTACTTATTCCACTACTACTATAATTTACTTATAATATTATAAATTACTTATTCATAATATCATTTCTTTTCTATTATTAACCAACTCACTGTCCTGAAGGTGAATTTCAAGAAGTTGGGCATTTTTTCTTGTTTTGTTTTTAAATTTCAGCATACTAACATCTATATGACTATATATCTTGCTACACCCCTACCAAAGTATGCTTCCATATTATCAGCTGTAAGTCGTTTTCTGGTCAGGACATTTATACCGATCGGAAGATCTCAGTAAATTAAGAAATAACAAATAATATTCCTTCTGATCTCATGGTCCTGGTATTGTTAAGTTTGACTTTTTGCATCGTTTCATGATTGAAACAAGAGTTACCTAGAACCACATCATTTTCGACGAAAATTTCTAAAAAAAACCTTTTCAATCATTGTATTATATATTATCATATGCATATCTATTAACGTAGAGGCTTAATCTCCCGCTACCATCTTACTATAGTTGAGCTATAATAAATCTTAATATCTAAACATAATAAATAAATTTAGAAAAGCAACAATTTTATTCATTATTTTTTTAACAGAATAGCCTAATACCACTTCTAATAATATTGGTAACAATATATACTACTAACAATAATACTACCCTAATTTGGTAAAAAATAAGTAAATTATTTAAATTTATTTACACTAAATTTATTTGAATTTAAATAAATTAATTAAATTTAAATTACTAGGGAGATACGAGGGGATCAATCCCAATTGTTCCAAATTGGATATTTATTCAAATCACTCCATCTGTCAATGTTATATTGTATATTCAATTAAATACTTTTTTAATTACGTGTCGGAAATATTTTTTTACATTTTAGATAGATAAACTTTAATAAAAAGAACTTACGGTTTTATTAGAATTTTTTCTCACCTAAGATTTTATTTATCAATATACAACGATTTTTTTTTTAGCTCTTTGGGTTTGAACTTTGATATTTTGTTCTTCTACAAAGCTGTTTTTAAGGGTTCTCTTCTTCTGTACTTTTTACATTTTAAGAGGTGGATGTAGAGTTTAACATGACAATGAAATCAGCATTTATATACAACTACTAAATATTAAATATGATAAAAATTTTTAAAGATGATAGGATACACGTTGTTCACTACAAACTTTTTTATTTTATGAACAGGGAGCGGAGTGCCTTAGTGGTAGAGCACTGAGTTTCCATGAAAATCCTGGTTCAAATCCCGCTGCTGGCAAGAATTTTATTTAGTCCAGTAGACTTTTATTTTATTTTATATAGTTAATTAGCAGCCGGAGATGGTTCATATGGGATCTAAGACCCTAACCCCTGGGGGCTCACACTGACTCTATAAATTGAGTACCCAAATAAGGGTAAAAATCTGGGAGTTGAGCGTGATTTTGGATAAATCACCTCCCTGCACAACTCATGCCTTGAAACAGTATAGTCTCTACCATGTACTGAACGCCAAACACGTTCACGGGTCTATTTATTTATGAACATTTTCAATCTAACTTAAATAAATTTGCTCCGTGAAAAATTAAATCTACTTTGTTTTTGTTTTTATTAATTTATTAAGAAGATATATTAATACATAAACTTTGTACAGGTAACTGTGTAAATACAGTGTTATTGAAAAATAAAAAATATGTTTGCCTATATCCGAGTAAAGTAAAGTGGATACCCAGAATAAGGAGGGAAACCTGGCAGTTGTGCGTGATCTAGGACAAATCACCTCGCTGTACAACCGTTGTCCAAGAAAAATACAATCTATACCACGTACTGAACTTAAGACCCTCCATGGGTTGTAGTTTTTTGTGTCCGAGCAAAGGCGTCCGGGGTGATAGCATCTAGTGTTCATTCTACTTACAATATTGGGGGGGGGGGGGCAAAAATTATGCAGGTGAGTTTCCAGGTAGCATAGCTGACACTTTGGTTTTCTTATCCTCTTCGTTACCTGCAGTATATTCTGCATATCCTTCCTATGATCTAACCACCACCCACTTCAGCCTGGGTAAGGACATGTCTAAGCACGGTCAGTGACTTGAGATAAAACTTAAGATTAAGAACTTTACTAAAACAAAGAAATATCTAAGAACATCGAATGGCAAAAATCGATTTAACACTAAAAAACAAAAATCTTTTTAACATATTTTATTTCCTTATTAATTCACTTAGAAGGTTAAACGACAACAGAGAATTTATGGCATTTAAGATGGGGTGTATTTCTAGAGCCAATATGAATAATTGGTTCTGAAATGACAATAGTAGAGGATAAAGCAACGTTATAACCTTCTGACTTCTGAGAATCCTATCTAACTGAAATTACGAAGAGAATGGTACGAACAGAATGACTTATTTAAGGAAATATTAGATATAGCACAAATGGCCCTATAGATATTAGGTATAAATGATGCACTAAATGTTATTATTATTAATAAAAAGTTAATTATTATTATTATGAAAATGTAAATATTATTTTAATAAATAAATGTTATACGTTGGTGATATATTTTTTTACGTCAAAACTCTTAAACACTGGCGCTAGTATCGGAATGTAAGGTTAAGCAATGTTATCAGTGGTGCTATTCTACCAGACAAGTACCGAAAATCTGTATTAAAATTTTATTTTAAATGATTCATTTTTTAGATTGTAATATAAGATGCTCACAGTAGGTAATCAAAGTTAAGCAACGCCGTGCGAATTTAGTTAGCACTTGTATGAATGATACTGCGTATTGGGGATATTCACAAAGCTCAAGATTCGGCAAATACTTTTTTCCCACATCCACGGATATGTTAGACCTTTCAGCCTATTGGAGTCAACTTAAAGAAACCGGGCGTGGTAGTGATGACCTTACCTCATGTGTCTATATATCGGAAATCGCGTGATTTTCCTGAATGTTATTAGGGCCAGAAATTGGGAGTCTTGGTATGGCCTTCTACTTTGGAAGATAGATAGTTCTTATCAAGATTTGTAACTGGTCTTTTGATGAGCGAAGGTGGAAAGGACACTGACGAATCGAACCCATAAGGACTGGTCATATAAATATGGGATGCCTGACGCTGGACCATTAAAACCATAGTTCACGAGCTAGTAATAATTTTCTGTAAGGAAAATCACATAAGGCATTATTTTTCACTATGTGCAGATTTTTTTACTCATAAAAACGAAATAACAATAGTGATATCATATAGTGAGGCAGTACCGCTGATGATAATCTGAAAAATATTCTATAAAAGGTAATAAAAATTGAAAACAATTAATTTCAATAACTAATGAATAACATGAAAAAATAAAATAAAACATGTAAATTGGGGGATTATAAAGCTAAATCGAGAACATTAATAGTAATGATAGCATTAAACAGTAATATTGGCTAGTAACTAATGGGGACTAAAATGATGCTTAAATAAATTATTAGCAATAATAATTAAATATAAATTGTGTAACATGATGATTGGAAAGTAGCTAAATAAAATAAAGGATGGTTTTATATAACCATAAGTTCATATAAATATTCAATATAAATTTATACTATCATATGATATTTACTTATTGTTTGTGGAGAAGAAAAGAATTTTGAATGGATACAAGAGAGAAGAGGAAGGAGAAAAAAACCTATAAATAAGTAATGCAATAGAAGAAAGAAGTAGAACCAATCGTCAACTAATAAAATATTAAAAAGAGTTCTTGTAACATGAACGACTGTTTTATTAGTATATTGGTTGTCGGAAATATTTATAATTACGACTATATATAGAATATATATGTATATGACTGTAAAGTCGATGTCGGAATTTTGCAGTTCCGAGCCCTTCAAATAGTTCAATATATGCAGAAAATTAGATAGCCGAAGTTTTAGCAAGATATGTTAACTGAGCGGTCAAAGTTTCGAAAATTACGTTTTTATGCCTGTTTGGCGGCGTCTTTTGCCCATAACACCTGAACGACCAATACCTATCATACGATCTATGCATCAAATTAATGGTAATGTTCCTCTCTTTAATTTTATGTATGGCCAGTATTACCGTTACTATAACTCCAACTGAGATATTTGAGCTTTATTAGTAAAAAACGTGACCTAGCGCCTTTTAGAACACATTCCCAAAATTATTCAATCATTTTGTTGTAGTGGACAAACTAATCTACTACTAACAAACGGACAAACGGACTAAAAGGTCCGTTTTAATTATTGAAAGCTCATTTTTGTCAGCAACATATCCCTATTCCATTGAGCTGAACAAAGGCCTTGCCTTAGCCATGAAGAACGGATCTATATATATATATATATATATATATATATATATATATATATATATATTTTTTTTTTTTTTTTTTTTTTATAAACACTTTATTTAGACATTACAATCTGCCACCTGTGGGCAATAAGTAATGGTGCTATGTAGCTACAATCATTCCATAACAAAACAAAAAAGTGGTATAAACAAAATAAAATAAGTGAATGTAAAAAAATATATACATACGCAACATACGTAAAATAAAATGAAATTAAAGCAAAAATGATAATAAAATAAAGTCTAAATAAAAATAATAAAAATAAAAATAAATAGAATAATGTACACATTCAAACCCTATTTACAATTTGCCTGGGTCCCCGAACTAAGCTTCTTCCCCAGGAATGAGGGCAAAGCAGAAGTTCAGAAGGCCCTTGCCCCCTTTTCCAGCTGCGTCACTGGAATAAACTCCAATGGAAGCTGGTTAAGGGCGCTTCACACACACACAGGTCGTGAGTGGAGAATCTGGCCAGTGCCAGTACTCCAAATAGCATTATTATAACAAGTCTCGGGGCCAATGCCGGTTTAGGCGGCGGGGTGGATTTTATGGATGTGTGGAACTGGATAATGAGTGAGCCAGGGGATTGGGATGACAGAGAAGGTTTTGGTGAAAGTTTGAGAATTTAGTAGGGATGAGGTCGAGGACAAAAGGAATGTTGAGATCATTATGGAGGGTTTTGTTGGAGACATAATAAGGAGCGTTGACAATAGTTCTCAGGACTTTAGATTGAAAGGATTGAATGCGTCTGATATTCGATTTTTTTGCGGTCCCCCACAGTTCCAGTCCATAGGTCCAGATAGGTTTGATGATCGTCTTGTATATCAGTAGTTTATTGTCTATTGAAAGATGGGAGGCCCTACATAGTAATCTGTATAGTTGGCTGAAACGTCTGTTAAGTTCTTGTCTTTTGAGTCTGGTATGAGGATTCCATGTAAGTCTTTTGTATAGGAAGAAGCCAAGGTATCGTACTGTGTCGGAAATAGGCAGGATGGTTTCGTTGAATTGGACAGAAGGACATGTTCCCCGGCGAAGTGTAAAAGTCATGTGTTTGCATTTTTCCTCGTCGACTTTGATCCGCCATTGGTTACACCAAATTTCAATGAGTGAACGGTTCCTTTGGAGGTTCGAGGAAGCCATTTCAGGATCTGGATGAGATGATAGGATGGCTGTGTCGTCTGCGAACGTTGCAAGGAAGGTTTCAGGAGTAGTTGGGATATCAGCGGTGTACAATATGTATAGGATAGGACCCAAAACGCTGCCCTAGGGGACTCCAGCTTGAATTGGGTAAAGATTGGAGTATTCGTTACCACAGCGCACTTGGAAGTAGCGATCAGAGGGGTAGGATCGAAGGACTAGGAATAAGGATTGAGGTAACTGAGTTTTGAGCTTGAACAGCAAACCGGCATGCCATACCCGGTCGAAAGCTTGTGCTACGTCCAGAAATGCGCCTGTGCAAGATTTATATATTGTGCTAGATAAATAACACAAGGGAACAACATTTTTGTTGCATGAAATATTTTGACTAATATTCTACTTCCTCGAGGTGCTGATTTAAGATCTGAAGTCAGTTTGTTTGTATCAGCTTTACTTTTGGGGTTATAATTATAAACTGTTTTTTAAGATGAAAATATTTTTTATTAAGAAAACTATTAAAAAAATTACCACTACATATCAAAAAATTTTCTTTTGTAAGATTTTCTGGCTTGATTCGGTTCACGGGGGCTGTTTTTAATGCTCCAACAATAGTCCGCCATCATGTGAGCATTCCAGTGACCTTGGTAACGTTCCTCCATAGTTCGAATGTCCTGATGGAACCGTTCCCCTTGTTCTTCACTCAGATCACCAAGATTTTCAGGGAAACGGTCCAAATGGCTGTGGAGGAAGTGTACTTTGATGCTCATATTACAACCAAGCTGCTGGAAGTGTAACAACATTAGTTCAATATGCTCCGCATAGCTTTCTTCCTTTTTGTTTCCCAGAAAATTTTGAGCAGTCCAAACGAATTCATTCCAGGCATTTTTTTCAATATCAGTCATGTAACTAATAAAGTTTTCATCCTTTATCAACCTTCTTATTTGGGGACCATCAAAAATTCCATTTTTAATTTTTTCTTGGCTCAAATTAAAGAACTTCTTAGAGATGTATTTATAGCAATCACCACCCTTGTTCAAAGCTTTGACAAATTGTTTCATGAGCCCTAGTTTGATATGCAAAGGTGGCAGTATTATTCGATCCGTGGGCACAAGGGGCTCATTTATTACATTCAGTTGTCCCGGAACCATAGATTGCCTGGAAGGCCAATCTTTTCTAATCCAGTGCTCAGACCTAGCTCTGCTGTCCCATAAACAAATAAAACATGGATATTTTGTATATCCACCTTGTTGTCCAAGAAGAAAATTCACCATTTTTAGATCAACACTTATCAACCACTTTTGTTCGTTGTATTTGATTCTATCCATTACAGAAGCTACAGTAGCATATTCTTCTTTGACTGTAGTTGAATGTGCAATCGGTATCGAACCCAGCTTATTGCCGTTATGCATAAGTACACATTTCAGGCTACGTTTAGAGGAGTCAATAAATAAACGCCATTCATTTCGATCATACTTCTGTACTCCCATTGCTTTCAATAAACCAGGAACATCTGAACAAAAAGCAAAGTCGTCATCTTTAGAAAAGAATGACAGCAATTCTGCCTCTCGGTTACGATAGTATGAAATTCTTGTTTCTGGGGTTAAAAGATTTCTTTGCTTTAATCGAGAAGCTAGAATCTCCGATGTCTTTTTAGAAAGACCAAGATCTCTGATTAATGCATTGAGGTCTTCCTGATTAAAGAGCTGGGGCTCAGAAGTAAAATCAGGGTAAGAATCACTTGTCCGACTTTCATCACTTGAAGAATAGTTTTGTTTTTCTATATCATGATCATTTTGTACAGATGAAGAAGCTTGGGGTACTGGTGCATCGCCAGAGAACAAGACTGGTCGAGTAACAGATAACAAGTTTGGATAAGACCATTTCGACCGGTTATTTTTATTAATTCCATTAATATCAATCACACAAAAATAACAATCATCTTGATGATTATTAGGTTCCCGCCAAATCATTGGTGTTTGATACTTAAAATGGGGTCTTTTCTTATTTGCCCATAATCTCAAAGACTCAACACATGTTTTACATACCATATGAGGGATCCAGTACTTGTCACGGATGTCCAAAGCGAATCCAAAGTAATCAAAATATACCTGTGTTATAAACTCTGACACACTTAGCCTACAATTTTTGAATGTATTGTTACGGGCTACTGGGTATTAAAAATAAATTAAACAATTCCTTAATTAAAGATACTAATATTTATTAACAAAAGTGATTAAAAAGATACAATTAAACTATTAACAATTAAATTATTGAACTAATATAAATTTATAATGACAATATTCTAAATATTATAATCTAGGCCTAACTCCTATTTAATTATTACAATAATATAAGATATCACTAATTCTAGATAGCTTAACTAGTTACAATAGTTTCTATGAATATTATAAAATTACACTACAATTTATAACTATTAATTAACACTTACAGTTCACTAGTCCACCGACCGTAAGATTCTTCAATTATCACAAACTGACACACAGTAACAAACAGAAACAGTTTATTACACTCGCGAGACTGTTACAGTTCACTGATACACTTATTACACGGGCCGGTTCAACACTGACTAGTTTATCACACTAACACTCACTTATCACAGATCTTGCATGGTCTACTCTCAGGCTAAGACTGACTGACTCGAGGTGACGGAAGTCTTTTTATAGGCAAAGCCGAACATTCTAGAACTCGAAGGGGCCAGATAATTCTGGAATATTCTTAATCCTTTGCCGACAAAAGAAGACGATCTAGAACCGTCCTAATCCTATTTAAACGTCTCCCGCTGACGGAGTTAAGCCGCTAATCCCCCGCTTCCGCCTTCCTGCCGGCGCCCGTAACACTGCCCCCTCCTTAAAAGTGCTCTGCCCCAGAGCAAGTCTGGAGAAATCGGGCATTTATGAGCTTCTACTGATGGAGACGCACCTTCTTTCCAGGGGTTGAACGTGCACACCAATATGGCAATTCCAGAGTTGGCGAATGTCTGTTCGATCATGTCCCTGACAATCTTCCACTCCAAGCCGTCGTATCCACAGCCCAACTTCGGAATAGCGAGCTTAGTGACACGCAGTCTCAGAAGCTTACTCCGAAGGTCATCGAGGCTTCGCCGCAATGCGTCATATGTCGGCTTCTGATCAGAGGCACGCTTGGTAACCAAGTAAAACAGGTGTCGTCCTTCGTGCGGCTGGTGGAGTGCCTTCCCGACACTTGGTCCTTGGCGTTCCAGCTCCTCAGTTCCGCCGAACTTCTTCCTGAAGACCGTTGCAATCCCTCGAGAAGTCCTCAGATCTTCGGCAACGCAATGGGCCAGAGAATACTCCACTGGTAACGAGAAGATATCTCTGTAGATTACCTGAGTTACTCCACGGGTCCCTGGTACTTTAGTATGAGCAACTGAGTTATTTGTCTTGACGTTGTTTAGGTACCTGACCTGCTGGTCTTCTTTCGGGCCGTGGTCTCCTTTGTACGGGGCCAGTCTATTGAAATGGACTACCTTGGGTTTTCCTTTCGGCTGCTTCCTGATCCTATATATGACGTCATTGATCCTCTTGACGATCTCATACGGGCCGTCCCAGGAGTTCTGAAGTTTAGGTGAGTAGCCTCGCCTTCTTCGAGGATCATGTAGCCAGACCAAGTCTCCAGGTTGGTAGCCACCCTTCTCAGCCCTGATGTCGTAACGCTCCTTCATTCTGTCACTGGCTCCCTGGATGTTTGTGCGAACCTTCTCGTGGATATTATCCATTCGCTTCCGTAGATCCGAGACGTACTCCTCTCCGGCAATTTCCTCATCAGGCTTGAAACCGAATTTCAGATCACAAGGCAACCGAAGTTCTCTGCCGAATACCACATTTGCGGGAGTCTGCCCCGTTGCCTCACTGACTGAACTGCGGTACGCCAGCAGGAACAGGTGAAGATACTGGTCCCAGTCTCGCTGATGGTCGGAGACCACTTTGGACAAATATCGACCCATAGTCCTGTTCATGCGCTCCACCATGCCATCGGATTGAGGGTGAAGAGGTGTCGTCCTGGTCTTCCGTATTCCCAGTGCTTCGCACATCCCGGAGAAGACTGCAGACTCGAAGTTTCGTCCCTGGTCAGAGTGAAGTTCCATGGGTACTCCAAACCTACTGACGAGCTGCTTCACCAGTACGTCCGCAACCGTGACTGCCTCCTGATTCGGAAGGGCGTACGCTTCCACCCACTTGGAAAAGTAGTCCATGGCCACGAGAATATACCGGTTACCTTCATCCGTCACAGGGAAAGGGCCAGCGATGTCGATTGCTATTCTCTCAAACGGTGCTCCCACGTTGTACTTCCTCATTGGGGCCTTCTTTCTTCTTATGGGTCCGTTAGAAGCCGCACAAGTCGCACAACGCCTGCACCAGTCCAACACATCGTCCTTGAGATTCGCCCAGTAAAAGCGTTCACGTACCTTTTCCAATGTACGGTGAACTCCAAGGTGGCCGCCAGATACTCCGTCATGAAGTTCCCTGAGTACTTCGGGCACTTTACTCTTTGGAACGATGAGCTGAAGTCTGCGCTGATCTCCATCCGTGTTCTCCAATGCCCGTTTCAGCAGCCCGTTGTCCACTAGAATGGAGTCCCATTGGGCCCAGTAAGTCTTTACATTCTTCGACATTGGAGCAACATCCTGCCAGGTTGGTCTTCCTTGCCCTGATAGTTTCCACTGCTTCATTTGTTTCAAGTCCGGGTCCCTGTCCTGCTCCTTTGACACCTCTGCATCCTGCCAACTGTCCATGACCACCGTTGTTCTCAACACTGCTGCCTGCTTCTCTTCTTGTCGAGAACAATGCCCGCATTTTTCGTCACAAGGTCTCCTAGAGAGCGCATCCGCATTTCTGTGACTCGTTCCAGCGCGATGAGCAGATTCAAAGTCATATTCTTGAAGGCGCTCTATCCACCTCGCCACTTGTCCTTCTGGTGACTTGAATCGTAGCAGCCACATTAGAGCCGCGTGGTCCGTTCTCAGGAGGAATCTTCTGCCGTATAGATATTTGTGAAAATGCTCTATAGATTTCACCACTGCCAGAAGCTCCTTCCTTGTGACACAGTAGTTGCGTTCCGGAGCTGAGAGCGCTTTACTGAAATATCCAATGACCCTTTCTTCTCCATCTTGGAGCTGAGAGAGGACGCTTCCAATAGCGGTGTTGCTAGCGTCTGTGTCAAGTATGAACTTGCCCTCGGGACGTGGATAGCTCAGAATAGGAGCACTACTCAACTTTTTCTTCAACTCTTCAAAGGATGCCTGACATTCGTGATCCCAAAGAAAAGTCCGTTTTTCCTCGGTGAGCCTGGTAAGAGGTTTTGCAATGTTCGCAAATCCTTTCACGTACCTCCTGTAGTAGGTGCAGAGGCCGAGAAAACTTCTTACTTGGTGCTTATCTCGAGGTACTGGCCAGTCGGTGATCGCTGCAATCTTCTCTAGGTCAACGGCAACTCCATTGTCCGACACAACATGCCCCAGATAGTTGACTTGCCTTCGGAAGAGATGACACTTTTTCGGGTTCAGTTTAAGGTTCGCTGCACGCAGTCGTTCGAAGACCTTCTCCAGATTCTTCAGATGGTGAGCGAAGGACTTTCCCAGCACAATGATGTCATCTAAGTATACCAGGCAAATTTCCCAAGAGAGACCTCTTAGCACGCTCTCCATCAGTCTCTCAAATGTTGCAGGAGCATTGCAAAGCCCGAATGGCATCACTGTAAATTGCCAGAGTCCAGTCCCAATCGAGAACGCTGTCTTCTCTTTATCTTCAGGTTTCAATCCAACCTGCCAATATCCACTGCGGAGATCCAAGGTAGAGAAAAGTTCACACCCCTCCAGGGTGTCCAGCGTATCATCAATCCTGGGGAGCGGATAACTGTCTTTCTTGGTGACGTTATTCAGAAGGCGGTAGTCCACGCAGAATCTCGTTGTGCCATCCTTCTTTTTCACCAGTACAACAGGAGACATCCAGGGGCTACTCGAAGGCTCAATGACACCATCAGTCGCCATCTCCTTGATGATCTTCTCGGCGTCCTCCCGTTTGGCTAACGGCAGCCTCCGCGGGACCTGTCGGATGGGCTTAGCATCCCCGGTGTCAATTCTGTGCTGGACGATATTTGTTCTACCCCGTGGCCCTGGGCTGATCTCGAAGACGTCCTGCCATCGGATAATCATCTTCTTCACTTCCTCGCTCTGTTCAGGCGAGAGTTCCCGGCAGGATTCGTCCACAAATCCTGTTAGTTCTTCCGGCAGTCCTCGCAGCTCGGTGGGATGACGTTGCAGCTGACGAACCACTGAGGTAGCGGTTGTACATTCACCTACCGGTGTTCCTTTGTTCAGCGTTACTGGGAAGCTGTTCAGGTTCATTAGCCGAATCGGAGTGGTACGTCCGACCTTGATGAGAGACCTAGCCACCAGTACGCCGCGTCCGATATCCTGTTCTTCTTGTTTTCCAGGTTCAAGAAGCACACATTGACCCTCAGGTAGATGTCCTTCGACCGTCCCCTGTGTTATGATTTGGCTCCGAGAAGGTAAAGTGGTGTCTTCTAGTAAGCGCACTCGTGCGTAGATATCCTTTCCCTGCCGGAGGATGACTTCTTCCTCTCCCAGCGTCATCACACCTCTTGCCATATCCAGCTTGATCCCGCATGTGATCATCAAGTCCGTGCCCAATATGACATCTTCATCAATATCTGCCACGAGAGCGCGGTGCTTCAGATGTTGACCCCCGATGATGAAGGCGGCAACTGTCTCCCCGTAGACCTTGGCTGGCTCTCCTGTGGCAGTCCGTAATGCCCAAGTCGTTGGTAAGATCTTCTCAGCGGGGACTGTCTTCAAGTTCAAGATAGTCATGGTTGCGCCAGTATCCAGTAGCAGACTTAGCAGCTGCCCGTTCACCATCCCATCAACGTAGAAACTGTTCGTTCTGCTCCCTATTGACGCAACTCTGATGATCTTCCCGGGGCCTTTGACTTTACGGGTTGACAGTTGCCCCTTCCCATCAACCCTACTTAGTTTTCCTGTGGCTTTTCTTGTTTCTTGGATGGACACTTGCTTCTAGGGTGTCCAAGTTGGCCGCAGCTCCAACAGCGTATCTCCTTCTTACGGGTCCTGAGAGCCTCCAAAACTTTTGTCACGATGTCCTCGACGCTAGGGACCAAATAAGGCTCCGCTTCTGCTGCTCGAACTCGTGCTTGGCCCCGTACTGACTGCCTGACAGCCTCGAACTCCATGGCCTGAGATAATGCGTTTCCCAAAGTCTTTGGCCGGGCGAGCTTCACTGCTTGTTGCGTCTCGGGGTCCCGAAGTCCATCCAGGAATTTGTCGACAGCCAGGCTCTCGTAGACATCATCGGTGACCGATGGGTAAGCATTCCTCACCAGCCGGGCAATGTCTGCTTCAAATTCCTGTAGAGTCTCGTTGGTCTTCTGGATCCTGCTTCTCAGCTGTGAGCGATATAGCTGGTCCATGTGGCGGTGGCCGAAACGCATCTCCAGTCTTCTAACCAGCTCCCCGTAGTTAGACCGCTCCGACAGTGGCATCCCCTGCAGTACTCCCAAGGCGTCTCCCCGCAAGGCCAGGCACAAAGCTGAAGCTTGGGTCTCTTTCGACCACCGGTGGATCGAAGCCGCAGTCTCGAAGAGAGTCATGTAGTCCTCCCACGGCGTCTTTCCGTCGAACACTGGAATGGTGTTGTGAGTTGGTGGCGTCCCTGAATTGGCGGGCATAATGGTTTTATGAAGGCTGCCCTCGGAGGAAAGGTCGGTGTCGTTCTTCGGTGGGTTGCTCATACGTCCCTCGAGAGCCTCGACTCTTAGCCTAAGTTCGTCTTTAATTGAGTTCAGTTCTTCCCCTAACCTAGATTCTACATTAGCCACTTTATTATTTACATCGGCTAACTTATTACCAAAATTAGCTACTTCATTATTTACATCGGCTAACTTATTACCAAAATTAGCTACTTCATTATTTACATCGGCTAACTTATTATCTACATTAGCTAACTTATTCTCAACATTTTCCATTAACTTAGTCTCTAATATGCCTAACTTAGACTCTAATGTATCCAATAAATCACTTTTCACAGTATCTAATTCATTACCTAGCTCATTTTTAACATTGCTTAACTCATTTTTAACAGTACCTAATTCATTACCTAGATTATTTTCTACATTTCTTAACTCATTTTTAAAAGTTGCAGACAACTTGCTTAAATCAGTTTCAAACAGAACGTCATCTGGATTTTCCCCTAAATCTACAAAAAATTGACGCAAGCGCTGTTGCAACACACTTTTAGTTCCGGAACAATCAAGATCACGTTCCTCCAATTCACGTTTCAAATCCGCAACTTTTAAATCAATTAACTTAACACTTTTAGAAGCCATTCTTCATACAGTAGCCCAATAATTACAAAATGCAAAATAATAGCAATTACACAATAATCCCACTTCTGACACCAATTTGTTACGGGCTACTGGGTATTAAAAATAAATTAAACAATTCCTTAATTAAAGATACTAATATTTATTAACAAAAGTGATTAAAAAGATACAATTAAACTATTAACAATTAAATTATTGAACTAATATAAATTTATAATGACAATATTCTAAATATTATAATCTAGGCCTAACTCCTATTTAATTATTACAATAATATAAGATATCACTAATTCTAGATAGCTTAACTAGTTACAATAGTTTCTATGAATATTATAAAATTACACTACAATTTATAACTATTAATTAACACTTACAGTTCACTAGTCCACCGACCGTAAGATTCTTCAATTATCACAAACTGACACACAGTAACAAACAGAAACAGTTTATTACACTCGCGAGACTGTTACAGTTCACTGATACACTTATTACACGGGCCGGTTCAACACTGACTAGTTTATCACACTAACACTCACTTATCACAGATCTTGCATGGTCTACTCTCAGGCTAAGACTGACTGACTCGAGGTGACGGAAGTCTTTTTATAGGCAAAGCCGAACATTCTAGAACTCGAAGGGGCCAGATAATTCTGGAATATTCTTAATCCTTTGCCGACAAAAGAAGACGATCTAGAACCGTCCTAATCCTATTTAAACGTCTCCCGCTGACGGAGTTAAGCCGCTAATCCCCCGCTTCCGCCTTCCTGCCGGCGCCCGTAACAGTATATTCACCACAAATGTTACAGAAATAGTTTGGATCGTTTCTACAGATATTTCTTAACTTGGACATTGTTATTTAACACAAGAGCACAAACTTTTTCACTAAACAACTCAGTTGAATTGAAGTTTGAATGTGACTAGTACAAATATATGTCTATCAGCTGTTTGCCAAAAACAAAAGGTGCTGGAGAAAAACTGAGGCTAGATTTGTAATCACCAACCTCTAATTAGTAAACAACAGGCCTAAAACTCCATGCAACAAAAAATTAATAAAAATTTGTTCCCTTGTGTAATTTAATATATTACTTTTAAAAATGCCAATTATCATACTATTTTATTTTTATTTTAGAAATTATGTGTACATTTTCATAAGTAATTATTACATCATATTCTTATATGTATTCTTATATGTATTCTAACTTTAGTTCATAGGTATACAATACGTAAAATACATCTACTAGTAAATAATAATACCTCCAATCAGATAAGTGGTTATGGATGGTCTAACTGCCTAAGGGTCTGCTCATAGTAGCCTTTGTAACATCAGGATATAATTTTCTACATTTGCTTACCACCTGGAGAACAAATTGCATCTTTTGTGAAAAGCGTGTTGAAGTTGGTAATTAGTTTTACTCCTCTCTCCGCTAAATCATTCACTACCTTTAGTGAATTAACGATTTTGAGTCCCTCTGTGTACTGTGTGTTGTTAGGCCACACTCCGGGATCTTCTTTGAGGAACTCAGTCTTGATTCAAAAAGCGTTTGAAAAAGCACATAGTGTTTTGTGTGACTAGGCCTGCCAATCGTTCATTCTATAGCCTACGCCATCCACCTTGCATGGTGAATAGGCCCTGGAGATCTGAATCCAACAACTTCTCCATCCAGTGCTCCTAAAAGTATCAGTACCAATTGGAGCAGTTGTTTATAATCATCTCTGGGTTTTGATTGTGGGAGTTTTGACTCAAAATCAGTTGTAATGTTAGAAACTAACTCCGGTAGTTTCCCACATGTTCGCTGGCAACGCCCGGTTCATATAGTTCCTTCTGAAGTTTCGGCAATTTCTTCCGGACGCGTTTGAAGACGTCCGGTTCGAGACCAGTTGTTGCACCTAATTTAACATCGAAAACGCCCCGCAGCTCAACTTCGTAAATGCGGTGCCGACAGGCCAAATGGAGTAATTCTTTACCCAATAAGTACTCTAGAATGGTACAGGCTCCTTTGAATCTCATTGTGTTGGATGCAGTTGTGTCAAAGCACATTGCCTTTACACTATTAGAAATGCCCCATTCCTCAAGACACTCACATACAGTCAGTGTTTGCTCTTCATCACTGCTGCTGTCTGTTACTGGCACTCCTAAGAGTTGTTCCTTGTCTCCATTGGAAATTAGAACCGCAACTCTCTCCTTCAACTCTGTCTTTAAAACCCCTGGCAAAAGTTTCCCGTCCCAGTGAACGACAATGGAGTCCTTTTCAGTTACGTCCAATTGCCCTAGGATTTTTTCTGTAAATTGTTCTCGCAAAACTTTCGTTTGATCTGGATGGCAGCTCTTGACACTTTGAAGTCTTCGGGATTCTGTTCAAGAGCTTCAATGGTAGCTGTTAATATCCGAGTAGCATTCCTGTCTGATGCTTGGCACAAATCTAACAACGCAGACAGCTTCTCGGTTAGAATTTCTTTCACGCCACGCTTCTTTTTGCATTCAGATGGTCCAGCAAGCTCCAACTTTTCTTGAGAAGTAGTGCAGACGTCCATTCTTCTATCAAATGCATCTTCTTCGTCACTCGAGTCAATGTCAGGGTTCTCTTCTTCTTCTTCATAAGTCTCTAATAACAGACAAAAACAAAAGAAATGAAAAGTTAAAAAGAACTAACCCATGTAAAAAATATCCGCCTGGAATTTCTTGTTCGTTGCCGCTAGCTCCTTCTGTTGCTTTTTATCTCTCATTCTAGCCAGATTGAGGTCAACTACAGCCATAGAGTCCCTTCTCCCTTTGTTTCAAAAGAAACGCCTCATCTTCTTCTGATCTCATTGAAGGCAGGGCATCTTGATGAGCGACATCAAAAAGATCATTCAACTTGTTGACAAATTCTTGTATTTTTTCCTTCGCACTTTGTGTTGGCTACTCTTTCGTCTCTGTACGTCTCACCACTAGGCGTGAAGATTCTCTCAAGCTTCGGTATAGCATCACTCTCGTGCTTTGTTGGAATTCGAGCTTTTCCCTAGAAGAGTAATGCTTCTCGAACATTGTCATTGTGGCGGACTCTCTGAGATTTAATTTCACTACACGCACGTGATAGAATAAAGTTGCCAAAACTTGGCGGTTGAAGAGTAGCTTACAACCGGTGATTTGGTGAGCCGGATAACAGGCAACAAAAACTCTATCTTTACTTCTGCTTCTCATGGCAGATTCACGAGATGTGGAGGCCATATTGTTAAGGGAATGGTCCGCATATATATTAAATTTTATATATTAAAATTTTCTAACTGATAAATGAATGATGTTTTTATTTATATGTAAGTGGGTTTTATATATATCATTGACGCTTTAATAATCCTGTTAGATATTTTTAAAAACAAGTTACCTTAGTTGATATTGTTTGTATTTTTGTTTCATTATTTGCTTTGTTTTTTTTATAATTGACATTGTAATTTGCATACATATGTAATTATCTATTGTTTCTCTCTCTATAATTATTATTATCTTATTTCTTTGTTATTTTCATTTCTTGTTTTGTTCTGTTTTTATTCTTTAAATGTTAAAATTGGCAATTATTTTTCATTAATTCTCATTTTTCACATTTGTTAATTTAATTGTATTTACGGAGCGGAACATGGGCAACGACGAAGGATATAAACCGAAATATTCTTGTATTCAAACCCAGGATCCTCCGAAAAATATTTGGGCCAGTCTCTATTGATGGAAGGTGGAGCCAAAGAAAAAACGAAGAAATATGTGATCTCTTTGGTGAACCTAATGTGGTTAACGTCATTAAACGATGTCGACTAAAATGGGCTGAGCATGTGGCCAGGATGAGCGAGAAGAAAACTCCAAAACGTTTACTGACAGAGATCATCCATAGACGGAGCCGACTGCGGTGGCTTGATTGTGTGACAGAAGACGCGAGTAACTTGGAAGTCCAGAACTGGATGCCAGCGGCACACAACAGGGACTACAGGCGGATACTGAGGCCTGGACACGTCCTCTTGTTGTTGCACGGAATTAATATTAATAATAATTAATAATTGTATTAATTAATTAAATGTAATCACATCAATTTATATATATATATATATATATATATATATATATATATATATATATATATATATATATATATATATATATATATATATATGTAAGTCGTGAATTCAACGACTTAACCAATGAGGTGATAGAATAAAACACTTGTGGATGCAGTTCAGAACTGTAATTAAAAAAGAACATATTTACAAAGTTATAACTAACTAAATAACTCCAGGTATCTTCAATAACATACTTGAATCAACACAAGAGTGGATATTCTATAAAACACTCAATTATCAATCTATAACACAAGGGAACAAATTTTTATTAATTTTTTGTTGCATGGAGTTTTAGGCCTGTTGTTTACTAATTAGAGGTTGGTGATTACAAATCTAGCCTCAGTTTTTCTCCAGCACCTTTTGTTTTTGGCAAACAGCTGATAGACATATATTTGTACTAGTCACATTCAAACTTCAATTCAACTGAGTTGTTTAGTGAAAAAGTTTGTGCTCTTGTGTTAAATAACAATGTCCAAGTTAAGAAATATCTGTAGAAACGATCCAAACTATTTCTGTAACATTTGTGGTGAATATACATTCAAAAATTGTAGGCTAAGTGTGTCAGAGTTTATAACACAGGTATATTTTGATTACTTTGGATTCGCTTTGGACATCCGTGACAAGTACTGGATCCCTCATATGGTATGTAAAACATGTGTTGAGTCTTTGAGATTATGGGCAAATAAGAAAAGACCCCATTTTAAGTATCAAACACCAATGATTTGGCGGGAACCTAATAATCATCAAGATGATTGTTATTTTTGTGTGATTGATATTAATGGAATTAATAAAAATAACCGGTCGAAATGGTCTTATCCAAACTTGTTATCTGTTACTCGACCAGTCTTGTTCTCTGGCGATGCACCAGTACCCCAAGCTTCTTCATCTGTACAAAATGATCATGATATAGAAAAACAAAACTATTCTTCAAGTGATGAAAGTCGGACAAGTGATTCTTACCCTGATTTTACTTCTGAGCCCCAGCTCTTTAATCAGGAAGACCTCAATGCATTAATCAGAGATCTTGGTCTTTCTAAAAAGACATCGGAGATTCTAGCTTCTCGATTAAAGCAAAGAAATCTTTTAACCCCAGAAACAAGAATTTCATACTATCGTAACCGAGAGGCAGAATTGCTGTCATTCTTTTCTAAAGATGACGACTTTGCTTTTTGTTCAAATGTTCCTGGTTTATTGAAAGCAATGGGAGTACAGAAGTATGATCCAAATGAATGGCGTTTATTTATTGACTCCTCTAAACGTAGCCTGAAATGTGTACTTATGCATAACGGCAATAAGCTGGGTTCGATACCGATTGCACATTCAACTACAGTCAAAGAAGAATATGCTACTGTAGCTTCTGTAATGGATAGAATCAAATACAACGAACAAAAGTGGTTGATAAGTGTTGATCTAAAAATGGTGAATTTTCTTCTTGGACAACAAGGTGGATATACAAAATATCCATGTTTTATTTGTTTATGGGACAGCAGAGCTAGGCCTGAGCACTGGATTAGAAAAGATTGGCCTTCCAGGCAATCTATGGTTCCGGGACAACTGAATGTAATAAATGAGCCCCTTGTGCCCACGGATCGAATAATACTGCCACCTTTGCATATCAAACTAGGGCTCATGAAACAATTTGTCAAAGCTTTGAACAAGGGTGGTGATTGCTATAAATACATCTCTAAGAAGTTCTTTAATTTGAGCCAAGAAAAAATTAAAAATGGAATTTTTGATGGTCCCCAAATAAGAAGGTTGATAAAGGATGAAAACTTTATTAGTTACATGACTGATATTGAAAAAAATGCCTGGAATGAATTCGTTTGGACTGCTCAAAATTTTCTGGGAAACAAAAAGGAAGAAAGCTATGCGGATAGCTTGCATATATTGAACTAATGTTGTTACACTTCCAGCAGCTTGGTTGTAATATGAGCATCAAAGTACACTTCCTCCACAGCCATTTGGACCGTTTCCCTGAAAATCTTGGTGATCTGAGTGAAGAACAAGGGGAACGGTTCCATCAGGACATTCGAACTAAGTAGGAACGTTACCAAGGTCACTGGAATGCTCACATGATGGCGGACTATTGTTGGAGCATTAAAAACAGCCCCCGTGAACCGAATCAAGCCAGAAAATCTTACAAAAGAAAATTTTTTGATATGTAGTGGTAATTTTTTTAATAGTTTTCTTAATAAAAAATATTTTCATCTTAAAAAACAGTTTATAATTATAACCCCAAAAGTAAAGCTGATACAAACAAACTGACTTCAGATCTTAAATCAGCACCTCGAGGAAGTAGAATATTAGTCAAAATATTTCATGCAACAAAAATGTTGTTCCCTTGTGTAATCTAACAATGTCAATTATAACCTCGCTCACATATGTCTCTGAAGGTTATCTCACCTCTGTGTCATATGACTAAGTTTGGCGTCAGTATTCAAACTTACATCCCCTTTTTTGGAAGAGGACTACCGTTATCATCCCGATAAGGAACCAATTTGCTGGCGTGAAATAAATTCGATTCTTTCTTTTTGAATCCACTGTCGATGATGTACATCACATTAGATAATTTTTCTTTTATTCTGTGAGGACCTGATCTAATCACTTCCAATTTACCTCTATTTAGACCATTACTATATTGAATGTAAACCAAATCGCCTTCTTTATATATGATTTCTTTTACATTTCTGTCATAATACTTCTTATTTTGTTCATGTATTTTTTTCGAGTTCTCAAAAGCTATTGATCTATTTTCTTCTAAGTTCTCTTTTTTATTTTTTTCCAATTCTTTTGGTAAGATTGAATCGTCAATTCCTGTTAGCAAATAATTTGGTGTGAAACCCGTTGAACTATGGATTGTAGTGTTGTATTCTTTAACACACTCTTCTGCTATAATAGTCCATGGACGTTCCTTGTTTTCATATATTTTACACCGCATTCTGTTAACCAACGTTTGATTTGTTCTTTCATTCAGCCCATTTGAGAATGCACAGTCTACGGCTGTGAATATTAATTTTATCCCTCTTGACTTCACATAATGTTTAAATTGTGTGGAGTTGATTCCAGAATATTGATCTGTTAACAAAGTTTTGATTTTGCCTTTATTTTCCACTGTTTTTATTAATTTTATAAAGTCTTTAGCAATCTGTGTCTTAGAAGTAGCAATGAAAGCATATCTAGTAAAGTGATCTATAATTAGGTGCAGATATTTCTTTGTACTTTTATTTCCAGTAAAACCACCAATTGTATCTAAAGATACAATTTCAAAAGGTTCTTTTGCGGGACCCAATTGTGACATAGGTGCATTAAAACAACCTATTCTGGTCTTATTCTTAATACAAGTATCACATGATCGGCATATTTGTTTAATATGTTTGTACATATTTTTAAAATAAAATTTGTGACCTATTATTAACGTTAATTGTTTCGTTCCAATGTGTCCTTGTTTAATATGTGCGTCCTTTATCAATTTTTTTCCAAATTCTTCTGTTAGCCAAATCTTCTTTCTGTTGTTCATTTTTTTATAAATGACATTATTTTCCAAAAAAGTATTTTTGTCCAGTTTCAATTGTTTTTGATTGTTTACTACATCTTCCAATTTTAAAAAAATTGTTATTTTGATTGCTGAATCTATTTCATTTTCTTGTTCATTTGATTCTAAAACTGGGTTTCTAGAAATGCAATCAGCTTCTAAATTATCTTTTCCGGGATTATATACTATGACGAAATCAAATTGTGAAATGTAATTCAAGATTTGCAATAATTCTGGATCTTTGTAGTTTTTTACGTTGAAGTTTTCCCGTGGCTTATGATCTGTAAAAATGATAAATCTTTTTCCTAATAGATAATATTGCCAATATAATATCGCCTCTTTTATGGCGAGACTTTCTAAGTATATGGCCTTCTTCCTTTTTTGGGCTTCCGTCAGTTTTCTGGAAAAATTAAATACCGGCTTCAAAGATTTATCATCTTGTGGCTGCTTCAAAATTGCACCAACTCCTTTTAAAGAGGCATCAGTATAAATATATATCGGTGCTCGTGGGTTAAAAATTGCCAATACTGGATCCGAACATAAAATTTTTTTTATTTTATTAAAACTCTCTTCACATTTTTCTGTCCAAATGAAATCCACATTTTTCCTCAATAGATTATATAGTGGTTCTAATGATATAGAGTATTTTGGTATATACTCTAAATAAACACTAATTTTTCCTAAAATCTGTCTTATTTGTTTTTTTGTTTGTGGTCTAGGAAATTTATTTATGGCCACCAGGTTATCATTTAATGGTCGTACGGAGTTATCACCAATTTCGTGTCCTAAATTGTGTGTTTCTTTGTGCAAATTTACATTTTGCTCTATTTAATTTGAAACCTTCACTTTTTAATGCTTTCAGTGTTAATTCTATATGTTTTATATGATCTACATAATTTTCGGAATAAATCAGTATATCATCTATATAGTTCACCGCAAAGGCATCTAAACCATTTTTTCTTAAGACACTAGACAATATTCTTTGGAAAATAGCTGGTGACGATTTCAATCCGAACGGGAGACATGTCCATTGCCAGTGCCCATGATGTGTCACAAAAGCCGTTTTATATCTGTCTTTTTCTCGCACTGGTATCGACCAAAACGCTGAGTTTATGTCTAGTTTAGTGTAGAACTTACAGCCTCCAGCACATACTGTCAAATCTTCAATTCTTGGGAATGGTTGACTCTCTGGAACGACTATTATGTTTAGTTCTCTGAAGTCTATGCATAAACGAGATTTTCTTTCTTCTTCTTTTTTATAGACTAATGTTATTGGGGCGGCATAAGGGCTACAAGACTCTTGAATTAGTTCTGCTTTCAACAATTCCTTGATTTGCTTTTCAATCTCTATTTTGTCCTCTAATGTGCATCTATAAGGTTTTTTCGCTGTATATTTATTTACAGTTAATCTTATAGCAGCTTCATAGTTTCTTGTTCTACCAATATCGAATTTATCTTTTGCAAACAATTCTTCATATTCCAATAAGATGTCATCTAAGATGTTAATAGCATGTTCCTTTTTTTCTTGAAAAACATTCATATTAACTTTTTTCTCTTCTACCATTTTATAATTTTGTGTAATCTTCAAATTCTCATCTTGTCGCAATTTGAAAGCTTGAATTAAATCTAAACCTAATAACAGGTCGTCTTTAAATCTTCTGCTTTTCACTATAAAAAACGGTACATATTTTTCAATATCGAAAATCTTAATTAGTACAGATACTATACCTTCTGATTTTGCAACGCCTGATACGCCTTCTATGTTTTCACCCCCACTTATTCCTTTCTTCATTTTTTCTTTTTTATAAAACTCGTAATTCATCAAGGAGATATTAGATCCAGAGTCGTACAAAGCAATTGCCGGTTTTTTATCGACTAATATCTTCAATTTTATAAGTGGGGTGACTACACGTTTTTTGCTTCTTCAGCATGGGAAACAGCATCTTGAATTTCCGAATTATTTACTAATTTAATATTCTCATTTTTTACTTTTCTATTGCGACATAAATTTTCAGGATGAAATCTATTTGTATACCCTAATTTTTCACAATGGATGCAAGTTTTCTTCTCACTCATATTTTGTTTTGGTTTTATTATTTTATTTGAATGACCAAAAAGTCTTAATTTAGACATTAAATCTTCTATGGTCACTAATTCCTTTTTATTTAGCCTATTTTTAATAAATTGTGGTAATGACACTACTATTAAATTTATTTGTGACGTTAAAGTTAAGGATGGATCAACTTCAATCAAAAGACTTCTTTTCTTTAAACCAAAATCTAGAAATGATCCATTCGAGTATTTAAAGCTGTAAGCATATCCGACTTTATCCCGGGACTGTTCATCAAAGGTATCCAAAAAAGAGTTGTTCCAAAATTCCCATACATGAGTTAATGAATTAGTCTGCATATAGATTGTATACCATGTCAGTGCAGATCCTTCCAAAAATAACCTTAGGGCCTCAGCATATTTATTTTCTTTCAATCCTAACCTTTCACATTCCTGAATAAATAGATTCATCCACGTTTTAGCGTTACAGTTATATCCATCAAATTTTTCCAAAACCATATCCTTAGCTATAGAGTGCATAGAACTTTCTGTGTTAGTGCTTGGTACATTTACTATTTGTTTTTCTTTCACTTCATCCAAATACATATCATAAAAGGCTACATTACCTTCCTCGTCCATGTAAATAGATTTCATGTATGAGATGAAAATGGTTGACTGGATGATCTTATGTAAAGGAGATGGTTGGGGGGTGCAGTCAATAAGAACACCAAATAAGTGAAGTACTTATATTATGTGCCGACGTTTCGACCTACAGTGTAGGTCATCTTCAGGGCTAACAGAGAAACAAACAGAACAAAAATGTAAAAACATCAAAGTTGTACAGTAACAATACTAGTGACAAATAATGTAGAAAAATACAAAGTGGCAGATATGAAAATAGAAGATAAAGAATATTAAAAAGGAATCAGATTATAATAAAATAAAGATATAGACAGATTTAAAAATTACTGATAAAGAAAAGGCAATAAACTAGTGGTAGATATAATAAAAATCAGATAAAGACAAATATAACAAAATTATTGAAATAGTGACAGATATAATTATAGAACATGTGATAGAATATAATAAAATTAAGATAAAGACAGATATAACAAAGATATTGATAATGGAAAGAAAATGAAAATAATGGCAGATATCATAAAGTAAGACAGATATAATAAAATTAAAGAAAATGAGCAGAAAGGATAAATAATAAATAACGCATATAAAATAAAAATAGAAAATAAATGTACAGACTGGGTAGTACAGTACAATATCATAATATAAAGAAAAATCAAAAGGAGGAGTTAAACAAAAGAAACAAAATGAGGATATTTATATTATTGAACAATACAGAAAAACTAGTAAAATAAAGGTGTAAAATGTATGATAACGGACTTAATGATGTTACCAAATTACAGAAAAGTATGGAACTATATGTACAATAACAATGTAAATAAAAGAAAAACTATTGTACAATAACACCAGTGTACAGTGACTGTTTTGAAAATATAGTAGATAGGAATAGAATATGAAAAGATAAAATAGGTGAAAACGCTAGTACCGTAACAATAGTTTACAATGTATGTATGAAAAAAAATTAGATGGGATTAATGAATTAGACAAATAAAATAGGTGTTTAAAAATATGAACACATGATTACCAACATATGATGGATGCCAAAATGATAAGGGGAAAAAATAAGAAAATTAAAATTGGAGAAAGGATAAAGAGAAGAGTTTAAAAAAGAAGAAATGAAGAGGAGACATACCGAATGATGGGAAGCGTGACCGTTGCAGATCGCGGCTAGAGTGTACTGGGCCAATTTGTCCGTTGAGAACGAGGGAAGCGATGGGGGCGGAATCTAGTGGCCGGAAAGTTAACTACAGAAGGAAACTATACTGGAGTATAGGAAAAAAGGATAAAAAATATAAATAAAATTAAAACAAAGAAAGAAATGTCGATAGAGTGATAAAAAAGAAAACATCAAAGTCGGAGTAACGGGAATTTATCGGATTCCAGCAAAAGAACGTTAAGACAGGGGGAAGAGATAGAGGCGAAATCTAGTGGCCAAAAGTTAACTATAGAAGGTAACCATGCTGGAGAATAGGAAAAGATGGGGAAAGGGAGTAGATGGATAAAAATAATATGAATACATATTTTAATGTATTATGAATACAATAAAAATAAAAAATTGAAACAATGAAAGAGATGCAAACCGAGTGATAACAAAAGAAACGTAAATGACGAAGAAACGGAAATTTAAGGTCTTTTGAGTAAATTAAAAATTTGGGAGTAGGTAGAGGAAAGGTGATGAGAGTCAGACTTAAGATTGATAGAGGAGGAATCTAAATTTATGTGGATGGTTTCAGAGAGGATGCGTTTGTCATGGTTATGCGCTGTAGCTAGGATAGACGTATTTTCAAAATCAAAGGTGTGGTTTAAGGAAATGGCATGTTCGGAAAGTTTAGAGGAGGTGAGGTTATGGGAGGAAATGGCATATTTGTGTTGTGTTGAACTTCCTTAAAGACCGTATTTCTCAACACAAATATGCCATTTCCTCCCATAACCTCACCTCCTCTAAACTTTCCGAACATGCCATTTCCTTAAACCACACCTTTGATTTTGAAAATACGTCTATCCTAGCTACAGCGCATAACCATGACAAACGCATCCTCTCTGAAACCATCCACATAAATTTAGATTCCTCCTCTATCAATCTTAAGTCTGACTCTCATCACCTTTCCTCTACCTACTCCCAAATTTTTAATTTACTCAAAAGACCTTAAATTTCCGTTTCTTCGTCATTTACGTTTCTTTTGTTATCACTCGGTTTGCATCTCTTTCATTGTTTCAATTTTTTATTTTTATTGTATTCATAATACATTAAAATATGTATTCATATTATTTTTATCCATCTACTCCCTTTCCCCATCTTTTCCTATTCTCCAGCATGGTTACCTTCTATAGTTAACTTTTGGCCACTAGATTTCGCCTCTATCTCTTCCCCCTGTCTTAACGTTCTTTTGCTGGAATCCGATAAATTCCCGTTACTCCGACTTTGATGTTTTCTTTTTTATCACTCTATCGACATTTCTTTCTTTGTTTTAATTTTATTTATATTTTTTATCCTTTTTTCCTATACTCCAGTATAGTTTCCTTCTGTAGTTAACTTTCCGGCCACTAGATTCCGCCCCCATCGCTTCCCTCGTTCTCAACGGACAAATTGGCCCAGTACACTCTAGCCGCGATCTGCAACGGTCACGCTTCCCATCATTCGGTATGTCTCCTCTTCATTTCTTCTTTTTTAAACTCTTCTCTTTATCCTTTCTCCAATTTTAATTTTCTTATTTTTTCCCCTTATCATTTTGGCATCCATCATATGTTGGTAATCATGTGTTCATATTTTTAAACACCTATTTTATTTGTCTAATTCATTAATCCCATCTAATTTTTTTTCATACATACATTGTAAACTATTGTTACGGTACTAGCGTTTTCACCTATTTTATCTTTTCATATTCTATTCCTATCTACTATATTTTCAAAACAGTCACTGTACACTGGTGTTATTGTACAATAGTTTTTCTTTTATTTACATTGTTATTGTACATATAGTTCCATACTTTTCTGTAATTTGGTAACATCATTAAGTCCGTTATCATACATTTTACACCTTTATTTTACTAGTTTTTCTGTATTGTTCAATAATATAAATATCCTCATTTTGTTTCTTTTGTTTAACTCCTCCTTTTGATTTTTCTTTATATTATGATATTGTACTGTACTACCCAGTCTGTACATTTATTTTCTATTTTTATTTTATATGCGTTATTTATTATTTATCCTTTCTGCTCATTTTCTTTAATTTTATTATATCTGTCTTACTTTATGATATCTGCCATTATTTTCATTTTCTTTCCATTATCAATATCTTTGTTATATCTGTCTTTATCTTAATTTTATTATATTCTATCACATGTTCTATAATTATATCTGTCACTATTTCAATAATTTTGTTATATTTGTCTTTATCTGATTTTTATTATATCTACCACTAGTTTATTGCCTTTTCTTTATCAGTAATTTTTAAATCTGTCTATATCTTTATTTTATTATAATCTGATTCCTTTTTAATATTCTTTATCTTCTATTTTCATATCTGCCACTTTGTATTTTTCTACATTATTTGTCACTAGTATTGTTACTGTACAACTTTGATGTTTTTACATTTTTGTTCTGTTTGTTTCTCTGTTAGCCCTGAAGATGACCTACACTGTAGGTCGAAACGTCGGCACATAATATAAGTACTTCACTTATTTGGTGTTCTTATTGACTGCACCCCCCAACCATCTCCTTTACATAAATAGATTTCAGTTCATCTTTTAGTGATATTACAACATTTCTATATGTACCCCGCACATTCAAACTTTTCACAACATTGTTAACAACATTAGTGGCAAATAATTGTTTATGTGCTTCACAAGTTTGTTGTTCTTTTGGGAAAGCAAAAATTTCCACCTGGTTTACCAATTTTATAGTTTTTACCTTTACTAATGTGCTCTTAGAGTTTGCTCCAGCTTCCGCTACAAAATGAAATTTTGCCTTAATCATCTCCATTGTGTTGATTTGTAAGTCGTGAATTCAACGACTTAACCAATGAGGTGATAGAATAAAACACTTGTGGATGCAGTTCAGAACTGTAATTAAAAAAGAACATATTTACAAAGTTATAACTAACTAAATAACTCCAGGTATCTTTAATAACATACCTGAATCAACACAAGAGTGGATATTCTATAAAACACTCAATTATCAATCTATAATCTAACAATGTCAATTATAACCTCACTCACATATGTCTCTGAAGGTTATCTCAGCTCTGTGCCATATGACTAAGTTTGGCGTCAGTATTCAAACTTACATATATATATATATATATATATATATATATATATATATATATATATATATATATGTAAATTAAGCTCGACCAGTTGTTACCGCAGGCCTTTTGCAAGTAATTTGTTATTTACACGGTATGATTGAATTCGAAGCTGGGCAAATACCTTTCTGATTAAAAAGGGGAAAATGCTAGAATAAGATATTGAGGTAAGCACGTTGTGCCATTATAATAGGATTTGTCCTGCAAAATATTCGTATTTATCAATTAATAATAATAGTAATAGGAATGTCAGGTTTCATGCCAAAACGTTGCATTTTCAATAAATATCATAATATAATTCATAATATCATAAATGGTAGTAGCCTATTCAAATGCATACTAAAGAACTTGCGTACTTTTATTTGAAACACTGAAGAGGGATAGAACGTTTATTTTGATAATTACTTAAAGTTATTGAAAGTTCGGAAAAAGTAGATCAACAAAACTACTCCAGTCTGCAACAGCCTGAAAGTTCGAATGCAGATAGATTCTTGAACACATCTGAACATTCGAAGTAGCAGTCATTAAGGGAAAAGTAAAGTCGAAAGGAGGTAATATAGCAGCAAAGTGGTGCTTTTCATTACAGAGTAAGCCTGGAACCATTATATGTACAAGAAATCGTCATATAATTCTTTGAGAGCGGAATAGATCAGTGCTAGAGCGCTGAGTTGCTGTGCCAAAGATTCCGGATTCGAATCAGGCTGGGGAATGAATTATTTAATACGTTGACACTGTTAGGTCATTCAAAGTAAACCCCAATTCCTCCCTCTTTTCTCAATCTGCTGGTTTTCCTCAAGTCCAATCCTCTACACAGTTTATACTGCTGAAATCATAACCCATTCTAATACTATCCTTACCACGCATGCTGATGATGCATGTGTATTAATAGTCAACAATAATTGAGTTATTGCATCCCATACGCTTCAATCCCATGCCACTGGCCTTGAAGGATGGTGTAAAAGGGGGAGGATAAAAATAAATTTCCACAAATCCAGTCAAATAACATTTGTACTCTGTAGGAAACCAATGACTTCCTGTCTTCTAGTATCCTTAAAAAATATCCGACTGGATCCTTTAGAACAAGTCCGATATTTAGGATTACATCTCGGCATACGTTTAATATGGAACCATACTAGACTGTAAGACAAGAAACTTCTCTAAGCTCCCAATTAATTACAAAAGACTCATATACATGACTAGTATAAGACCTATTTGGACTTATGAAGTAAAGCTTTAGGGCTCCACTAAGCCATCGAATTCCTCTCGTATCCAAAATCCTTCGTACAATCCTTAACAATCCTTACTTTGTTGCGAATAAAGTCGTTACGAATATATAACGGAGTTTGTGTTTGGTATTAGAAGAGAGAGGACCACCGGCTAGCTCCGCCAGATAAGAAATTACAATTTCTTTTATTTTAAATTAATTTTTAACATAGCTGTATATATATTATTATTTTTATTTTTATTTTTATTATTATAATAGATAATCTTTTCATTTGTCTTCTTCTTTAAATTTTTTTTTTTATTTCTTATTTTTATTTTTCTGGTTTATACTTGGCTGTTAATTAGACTTCAATGGGAGATCCGATAGATCTCAGTAGCCCCAAAGCTAAAAGAAAACGGCTTCTTGCCCGTCTTAAACCGTTAACCGAAAAAAATGACGCAACACCGATCCAAATTAGCCCTTCTTTTTTAATCGTTCAAAGAACCGATAATAAAGACTTCAAAATGGTTTCACCATTTCTAATTAGTAAATTTCTATCAGGACATGTAGGTGAATTAAAAAATGTAAAAAAGTTGAGAGATGGCTCCTTACTCATAGAAACTACTAATGGTAAGCAGTCAGAAAAATTACTAAAATGTGAAACTTTTGGTGGTCAATTCCCCATTAGAGTAACCCCACAACACCCTGAACTACAGCAAGGGAGTTATTCGCTGTTATGATCTCCAATTTCCGGAGATCGATGAAATTAAAAAAGAACTATCAACTAAAATTAAAGATATAATGAGAATAAAAATTAAAAAAAATGGTAATGAAATTCTAACGAACACCTACATACGTGGTTAGAACACCGACTCCTACTAATCCGGATTATATAAACATAGGATTTCTGAAAGTTAAAGTTCAACAATACGTCCCTAATCCCATGCACTGCTTTAACTGTCTCGGATTTTCCCATCCTACTAACCAATGTAAACAAGAGGCCAAATGTATAAATTGCGGACAGGCAAAACACGGAGAAAATATTAAATGCATCCTGCCGGCTAAATGCGCGAATTGCGATGGCCCTCACAACGCACTAGATCGCACGTGTCAAATCTTCAAAATTCAAAAGGAAATAAAAGCCATCCAAGTAACAAATAAAGTTTCTTTAAATGAAGCAAAAAAAAGTCTACAAAGAACGAAATCCTGTACCATTCAACAAAAGTTATTTTGAAATAACAATACAAAAATTTAATAATATTGAAAAAAAAGACATAGCTATTCAAACAGACAGTATTTTTAACTTTGGAGAAAACAAGATTAATCATAAAAATAATACTACTAATAATTACGAACCAACTCACTCTTCAGTAACTATCCCCCTCCCCCTCCCAGTCCTTATCTCCCTACCCTCCCCAGTTCCTACTTCCCTAACCCTACCAGTCCCTACATCCACACCCCCTCCTCCCTCAGAACCTTCAGTATCCCTCTCCCTAAACCCTTTAACCTCACCTAATGCGCAGGAAAATACTCCTGCGCCACCGAGAGCTTCAAGATCGCGATCGCGATCTAGTAAGCGCTGCGATACCCCCACTCCTCTCCCCACCACTCCTCTTCCCGCCGCTTCCCCGCCTGGAGATGACCCGTCCTCCTTATCAATCGAGTCTGAGCTAATGGATGCCCAATGCTCAGAAGTTGACCCAGAAAGAGAATTTACTATAGTAAAAAACAAAATACAGGTCAGCCGCAAAGCTAGAAAAAAATAATAATGATACGTACGAAACTTATTTATAACATTATGTATAATGGAATAAACATCAACAACTACACCCTGTACCCTAATTCACCTGTAAATTTGCACTTAAACAATAATTATCGTCTATATAACAGCGTACACAGCGATAATAAATTTAGTAGCAACAATAATACTAATCCGACTGACAAAACTATACCATATAGACTACAAGCCCTGTTTATCCCATTCACTTTTATCTCTGCTCTGTTTATAATGTTGAACACCAATAAACTACTTAATATCAGCTCTGAAAACAATAGCCCATACCTATTATTATTACTCGTTCTCTTAGCCAGTATATATCCATCTCTATTTATGAAAATAGCCACATACGATACAATGTACTACGTACTTATGCAGATTAACCAACATTATATAAATATATTTCACATATTTCATGTCAATGCAGCCTTATATCTGTACCTACATTTATTTACTATTTAATACGTCCGAAAATGAGAGAATATATCTACATCTCCGGTATATCTCTGTATATGGGCGTGTGTGTATACATACAGAGTGCGTGCGCGTATGGATGTTTAAATGTGTATGTGTATGGATATTGTTGGGTTTGTATTTATATGTACATGTGGGTATGCAGGTATATTTACTTCACCTTCTTTTTCACCTTCTTTTTCATCTTCTCTTTCATTTTCATCTTCATTTTTTACATTTTTTTCTGTGTATTCTTCATTAATTTTAATTCTCTCTCTATTTCTAATCTATTTACTAAATTTTATTTATTTGTATGTAAGTATTCATATATACCTGTCTATATGTACGTGTGTGAACACATGTGTGGGTACGACTTAGTCTGGGTTTATTCACTCATTTACTATCAATATAATATATTACCACTCCTTTACCTTATTTTATTTGAAATTTAAAACGGATTGGACCTCCAAATCTTTTATTTATTTATTATTTCTCACGTTCCTTAAAAACTAAAAATGACCCTTATACAGTGGAATTGTAATGGATTAAAAACGCACTTTAATGACCTAAAAATACTCATAAAAGATGAAAATCCATTCTGTATATGCATACAAGAAACGCACCTTAAAAAAAGAGAAAATCTCGTTAAAAGACTTTGCCATTTATCGTTCTGACAGTCCGAACGATGATCATGCATGTAGAGGAGTCCTCATTGCCGTTAATAATTCCAAACAAATAGAAATTGAATCAAACCTCCAAATTATAGCCGTGACTATTCACTTTGGCTTTACTTATTCAATCTGCAACATCTACCTACCCCAGGACCGACTCATACAAACAGAAGAAATTTTAAATATCTACAATAAGCTACCCAAACCTGTTCTTCTTGTCGGAGACTTTAATGGCCACAGCCCAATGTGGGGTTCCATTGACCTAAATGCGAGAGGAAGAATGATAGGAATATTCATAGACCTATCAAACGTTCTACTCCTCAACACAGGTGAACCCACATACTTAAGCTCCACCTACGGCACCTACTCATCTCTCGACCTTTCCATGTGCAGCCCCTCACTATACAATATTATTGAATGGACAGTATTGCCTGACCTATACGGTAGCGATCACTTTCCTCTCCGCATAAAATTCGAAAATCGCAACCAGAACAGAAACGGTAAACCTCGGTGGATAGTCGAAAAAGCAGATTGGACGCTTTTCACATCAATCGATAAATCACCTGAAAAACATCCATCTGAAATAAGTATCGAAATAGGATGTCAACTTTTTACAGATACCGTACTACAAGCAGCAAAACTTGCGATCCCTAAAACTAAAAACAACACTAAAAGCCCCTCTGTTCCCTGGTTCAACGAACAATGCAAAACTGCTATAAGAACCGTAGAAGAGCATACAGGAAGTTTCAGAAAAATGCCACCGTAACAAATCTAACCGAGTATAAAAAACAAAGAGCCATATGCAGAAGAACAATAAACAATAGCAAATCCGAATCATGGAAACAATTCGTCGAAACCATAAACTCATCCACCCCCTCTAGCCTCGTATGGAATAAAATAAGAAAAATTCACAAAAATTACTCAGCCACTCGATACACCTTACTCTATGATGGTAAACTTACGGACAACCCTGAGATAATTGCTGAAATGTTCGCTGGATATTATTCAGAAACCTTCAAACTACCTCCCACTCATCCATGTGTAACAAAAGAAACAAATCCGGAAAATGAAATCACATGCCATCACTCTGAAGCCTCCGATATAATATATAACCGATCGTTCTCTATGTGGGAACTTAGATCAACCCTAAGAAACCTCAAAGGATCATCACCCGGCCCAGATGATATTCACTATGCAATGATCCAACAGCTCCCACAAAACTGTCTAAGCTGGCTACTGAATTTCTATAACCATGTGTGGGAAAGAGGCGAATTTCCCAGCGTCTGGCGACAATCAGAAATAGTGCCAATTCTGAAAACTGGCAAAGACAAGTGCCAAGTAAGCAGCTATCGCCCTATATTTCTCACTAGCTGCCTTTGTAAGATTATGGAACGCATGGTTAATAAACGCCTTGTGTGGATCTTCGAAAAAAACAATGTTCTCCAGAACTTCCAATGCGGCTTTCGCAGAGGAAGAACAACTATCGATCTCTTAGTCCAACTCGAAGCCGAACTACAATACGCATTTAACGAAAAGCAGCAAGCAGTTGTAATCTTTTTCGACATGGTTAAAGCATTTGACCGCACAAGCATAGATATTATTATGAAAAAGCTGATATCTTTAGATTTTTCAGGCAATCTCCTACAATTTATTCAACAGTTTTGAACACAGCGACAATTTAAAATTCGAATAGGAAACGTGATGTCCCGATACGTCAATCAAAAAATAGGAGTACCACAAGGATGTGTTCTAAGCACAACTCTCTTTGCGCTGGCAATTAATGACCTGGAAAGAAACTTGCCAAGAGGAGTAAAGGCGCTGCTTTATGTAGACGACCACGCTATTATGTGTCGCTCAAACGATGTAGATTCAATAAAAGGAAAACTCCAGGAAGCCCTAAATAGACTTAATGCCTGGTCACAATCCGCAGGTCTTGAATTCTCCACAGAAAAAACTAAGTGTGTCCACTTTAGTCGCAAAAGACGAACCCCACCGTCCCCTGAACTTACCCTAGGAGCGACACTTTTGCCATATGTCGAACAATGTAAATTTTTAGGGCTGTTATTCGACAGACGATTATCGTGGAATACTCATATCATTAATCTTAAAGAAAAATGTATTTCTAAAATTAAAATCTTAAAAGTCCTCTGTAGAACATCAAGGGGAGCAGACAGATCAACGATGCTAAGAATATATAAGGATTTGATCTGTTCCAAAATAGACTATGGGAGCTTTGTATACGGCTCAGCTCGCTTCCAAAGCTTAGCCAAACTCGATACCATCCACAATACCGGAATCCGCATTGCCACTGGTGCATTTAGGACAAGCCCCATTTTAAGTATATGTGCTGAGTTAGGGGTCTCACCACTATTATTCAGGCGTCAAAAACTAGCAATGAACTATCTGTCCCGACTATAATTGCAACCCTCACATCCAGCCTATAAGTATACATTCCAACCTAAATTCTCCAGACAGTTCCTACAGACAAGAAATGCAACGCTGCCAATCGCAGAAAGATTTTCTTTCGCCATCAATGAATTAAAATCAATAAACGTTAAAATTCTAGATATGAACACACCTCCGTGGACTTACCAACCTCCAAAAATATACCTCCAGCTCTCCAAATTCCGCAAACAAAACACAACACCTTTACAATATCAGGAAAGATACCAGCAGCTCATCCATACCCTACCAAAACACACAGCTATATATATACTGATGGATCGAAGTCTGATAGCTCAACAGGATCTGCTTTTGTTACACCAAACTCAACACACAAGCAAAAACTACACCATCTTTGTAATGTCTATTCAGCCGAATTAAATGCCATCGCATCCGCTCTCTACTTTTGCATTACAGAAATACAAATAGATAATATAACTATAGTATCCGACTCAATTAGCGCTCTCCAAGGATTGAATGATATGTACTCAGACCACCCTATCATTCACCGCATTCACGAATACTTAATAATGCTAGAAGGTAGAAGGTAGCTTGCAAGTCCTCTAATGGAGTGTGTAAAAAATAGATGGCAATCAATGTGGGACGAAAGCCCATCCAATAAATTAAAACGTATTAAGAAATTCGTAAATCCATGGACTACCTCCAACCGTAGCAAACGCTGTGAAGAAGTGGTAATCACCCGCCTCAGAATAGGCCATAGTCGACTAATGACAACTAACCCATGTTTACCTAATGACAAGAGAAGCACCTCCGAAATGTCCAAAATGCAATGGCATCTTGACCATCAGACACATATTCGAAGAATGCCATTACTATCGATCAACACCAACTCGGGTTACCTTTTAATATCTCAATGGCTCTGAGAGATGACGAATCCACAATAGATGCGGTCATTAAATTCATTACCAAGTGTAAACTGATGACCACCATTTGATGTGAAATATATATGTGTATGTATGTGTATATATAAGTGTTTATGTTTATATGTATATTAATGTGTGGGTGTGTATATGTATTACACACCTTGTTCCAAGCTAATTTTTCGATAAATAACCAAGTGTTGTTATTATCATCCATTATCTATTACAGCAAAGTAGATATATAACCTATACATAAACTAAAACGAAGCTCACTGGTGCGGGCCCGCGTGGACTGGGGGGAGGAGTGGCCTGGGCTCCGGGGGCCTGGTGCTGGGGGCTATGGGGGCGCCACTTGTTCCGCAGAGCATGTTAGCCCCGAAGATCTGAGAGGATTTGGACTTTTCCATGAATGGTCCATTGTAAACATTTGTGGATTGTACTAATGTACTTGGTGTGGCTGGGTGGTTAACATGGTTTTTATCCACATCATCTGACCAATCTTCGTGTCATAAATAACAATATAACCACCACTTGACTTGTGGGACTTGGGCACCTTCTGGACTTCGGCCTGCCCCCTCGGGTCTGGGCGCGCCTCTCGCTTCGTTCTTTCTCGGGCCCAGATAGGTGGTTTACCATAACTTAATAACCAACGGGCGTTGATGACCTAGATGTTTTACGCCCCTAAACCCAAGAAAACAAACAAACAAACGAATATATAACGAATAACACAGTTGTAAATTTCAAGAATAAATTAATTTAAAAAATCTGTTGACAGCCAGGGAAGAACTCTGAGGGATCTAAAGACCTTCCTGGCGGTCTCCCAGCCTTTATACATAGGGTACCTTTACTTAGGTGAAAAACATGGACATACAGCACCTTCCGATCAACTCTATTCGTGAATTAATGAAGTTGAGTGGATACAACCCTCACAATAATTGTGAATTTCGGTGTATTCATGATCACTGATATCCCTAATCCAGTTGAGGTATTCTTTGAATATCAAAATGCCTATGGACATTCGTCGACTATGGATCGTTACTATGGTCAAAACCTCTATAAAATTTCTTGGTAGTAGTAATTGGAGGTGAGAAGGAGATGAAAATGATTGCTAAAGTATCAACTATCGTAGGGAAGGTTAAAAGTACAACTACTGACACTATTGTAACATAATTATGCTGATCCTTCAATATTATAACATCATAATAGAAATAACGGCTGGCGTGTGTTGATCAAACTTATTTATATTATTACAATATTATGCAAAACAAGAATCTATGCATGATTTTATACAGATTATTCTTTCATAAAATCGTCCCTTCCACAACAGAAGTGTTATAACTGCAAAAATTTAAATTATCTTATTTTTTAACGTATACTTTCCTATTGGCTTCCCTAAGCCGCTAATATCGAACTGTTTTTTAAAACTTATTTATTACAATTTACAACTGTATAATAGAATACATCAAGTAAATATAATAAAAAATAAATAATGACACGAGATGAAGGCTAGTAGATAAACTATCCAAAGTAGGTAAACTCGAATAAGAAATTCAACTTAATATGGACTTAATATTAAGGTCACGACGTCATATTTTCAAACACCTCGTAGGATTATCGGGATTGAAGAGGTTGCCAGGTTTGAAACTAGTGGGTTTCTGTGTAAATAAAGTTTGTCATGATAATATTGATATCGGATTCGGGCCAAATCAGTAAAAAATGGTATATTAAGGTCATTATGGATTACTTTGTTCGTAATAAAGTAAGGAGGATTGGGAATTTTACGAAGGATTTTGGATTATAAAAGGAATATCGGACTAAAATTAAAATATGACTTTACTAAATAAAAATCCAACATGCGACAAAATTAATTATGAAATTACTTACCTTAATTACCAAGGATAGTTCTCAGATCTACTAATTTTCAGATACAGCACCCAGGTAGTGGTTAGATGATGTAATAAAGTTAGTAACATTTACTCTCTATGACTGAACATTACTATATTTCTCTTTATTCAACAGTAATTAATTTTTTTAACAGAAATTTAAAATTCGATTTTTTACAAAACCTACAGCACAGGTTTTGTTGTATTTCGAAACGTACTTAGCCATTATTTAAAGGATGTTTTCATAAATAAACTAATTTATAATACATATTAAAATTATGATACTCATTTTACTGATGTATTTATTAATCTATGCATAATGGATTTATCATAAACAAACTTATATAATTATATTATAAACAACCTACATTTAATAGAATTAGGGTCATCTACACAATTATTTCGACTTTCCGTGAATTAATGCATTTCTATCTACAATGCACAAATAATCAAAGCTTTAACTGATTAAAAATAAAATAAAATAACCATAATTTTTTTAGTGGAAAAAAATACTAATTTATTACAAAATAGAAATTTGAATTAATGTTGAAAATAGAATTGGGAGTATGATATATATATTCACTGAAACAAAATAAAAACACTAATTTTTAGGTATGGAAGACATTTCCTAATATCTAACAGAAAAACTTTTATATATGAAATAAAATATGAACTTTGGTTTTATGATCAGTGTGATAGCCAATAATTATCTAAACTAATGAAGACAAGTTAAAGCAGATCAATACTTCTATCATTGTGCTGTTATAACTTCTCGATTCTCACTTCATGAGGTATTTTCGACTGTTCGCTTTTGTTTCTTGACTTCCCCCATTCATTTCTCATAATCTTCATGCCTGACACAGAATCATCAATTTTCTTTTCCCTGTCTTCCTCATTTAGCACCTTTTCACCATCAATTTTTCTTTTGGTCTCACCAACTGTTTCCAGTTCTATGAAATCTCCTTCTGAACTTTCCTCTGATAACATACGGTCCAAATCAAAGAATGGATCTTTACAAATTCGTTCCAATTCATACATATTTTCCATAGAATTATTAATTGCTGTAAAGAGATGTCTTATCATTTTTTTACAAACATCCGTTTCTTCTGAAGTCACGATATGTTGAATACGAAGGCTGTCCCTGGCTTTTACTGAAGAATCTTTAAAATCATTCATAGTTTGATTATCTTCTTTAGCTTTCCTAATTTCGTGATGACTTTTGAGATCACCTTTGCTACCACTCTGTGGTTTGGTCTTGCTATTTTTTCGAAGATCTATCTGTGTATTTCTATAAACTTTATCATTATCATTAACTAATAGTTTTTCCTTACTATCCATTTCACGTTTCCTTCTGTATCCTTCTTTGTTTATGATTTTATGAACTCTTTTGTTAATTTCTGTTTCTTTTTCTTTTATCAACGTATCTTTCTTCTCCATTTCTTTCAATGCTTTTTTCTTAGCATATTTTTTTATTTCCTTGGTATCGCTTCGATCAACATGAATATCAACTGTATTACTGACTGACTTCACTGGCAATTCTTTTGCCGAAGCTCCCTTATTGAATTTCGGTTCATGCCTTTTGGATCTTAGATTTATTTCTCTTTCGTAATCATGGAGTAATGCATTTACGTTGGCAAAAACGTTATGTATTTTTTGTCTATAATCGTTATCAGTAATATTCCCTAAACCAGGTTCTGATTGTTGGACTGGAGTCGATGCCGCTATTACTATTACGATGGCAACAGCGTATAATAAATTTATAACTGGCATTGTCACATGCACCTTTAATAAAATTTAAAAAAATAACGTTCTACTTTAAAGCCGATCAATGTACTTGCACATGTATAGACGAAAATGTTTTAATAGAATCCAATCTAGTTGCCCCTAAACGACTGAAGTTAAAAGATCTTCGTAATGACTATGGAGCCGTAAAACTATTGTTTTATTTATGATTAAACGCGTCATTAAATTTCGAATCAATATTTAATATTATACGACTATTAATTTCATTGATAAGAAGCTACAAAGAACTGAAATTAAACCTTGACGAGAGTTAAATTTGTTACTGTTTCATGATATATTTTGAATCTATAAATATTTTTTTTGTGGTGGCTGTTATTAAAATCCCTTTTATATTTTACATATAGCTTCTTCAAAATTACATTGTCATAGCTCAAAAAACCTAATTTTTCAATAGAGGTAAGTATATCTTTATTTAAAAGGTCAGTGTCATTCATTGTTAAAACAATAAAAATTTGGGTACTGGTAAAGCAAAGTATTCTTATTGTAACTATGCCATTGAAATTATTTTATTAACTGTCAGAAATATTTTAAAAGCTTTTAACAATTTTAACTTATGTCATTATTCCCATAAAACTTCAGCTTAAAACATGATATAACTCAAAATATGAGTTTACTAGAAGAAAAATGGAAATGGAATATCAGATATGTCGTTCCTGAATCAAAAAGCTTCCACCAATAATAATACAATGTCTACTGAAAGCTTAACTCAAAACTTCCAATTTCTGAGCAACTTCTTCTTTAAATTTAAAGAGCGTAAGATGCTTTACATAAATACTATGGTATAGTATCCATGTCACTGTGAATGATAGTGCTATATTTTAAAAGTCTTTAAATACTAAAGAATTAGTGTTTAGTCTTGTTCGCAGTAAAAAACATAAAAAATGGTAGGAATAGGTACGTTTCATATAGAAATAGGAATGGTAAGTTTCATTCAGAATATAAAATACGATATTAACTCTGTGCTAAAATTTAGTATTAGTACAAAAAGCTGTGTTTAGTGTTTTTCCACAACAAACAAATACATTTCTGGGTTACTAAATAGAATGAAACACTTCTTTTTATTTAATTTTTCAATTACATTTTTGGTTTATATTTAAATCCTTTTTTTTAAGGGGGTTAAACTCAGCAACCATTAGTAACAAGAAAATCCTGAATGCCTGAAAACCTTATCAGATTCACCAAAAAAATATGTGAATGTGAAGAAAAATAGTTCATTGACACAAAAAACTATTAAGTAATTCTATCTAAGTTATTATTAGTGATAATAAGTATAACAAATAAATGTAAAGAATTTTCATAGAGTGAAATATAATGCAGGGACTGAGGGACCTAGTTTAGATTAGTAATTCTCGCCCCAGACAATAGACTAGCATTGTAACAGAGACTAGTGGCCATAGAAAATTATTTCTTCTCGTACAATGGCTGTCAATGCCAGGCTCTAGCAACAAATATGAGAAAACTTTCCGATATTTTCCTCTGATGTATCGATTAAGGTCTTTTTTGTAATTGTTTAGTTCCAGTAAGTCCCGAGTATTCTGATCAGTTTCATATATATTTTAGGGTTTACTCACATTTAAAGTGTTTTATATTTTCTGCTCCTCCCTCATTGCGTTTACCGTACCACGATTTGTTCACCAGTAAGGTTCGGCTAGTCTCCGTCAAAAGACTATAATCTCCCTAAAGGGAAGGTCTATATGTAAATACAAAATGTAGTATTAAAAAGTGTAAATATTGAAGAAGCTAATTCTGTATATACATATAAATAAAGACTATTATTATTATTATTATTATATTTTCTGCAGCACAGTCAGACGATGACATTTTACTGTAGTTACAAAATTAAAGCTTTTAGAAAGGTATATCCTGGGTAGTGAAAGTCGTTATAGTTAAGTCAAATGAAGTGAATGAAATGAAGAAGGGAGTGAGATAGCACTGGATTTCTGAGGCATACAGCAGATAACTTATTTAATCTATTAACTGCCGTGGGATCCTGTGGGATCTAAAGACCCACCTTGGGCTCACCCAGCTATCATTAAGTGGGTACCAATAATTAGTGGGAAAACCTGGTAGTTGAATGCCATAAAGGACAAATCGCCTCTATATTCAAACGTTGTACAAGAAATAGTACAGTCTACTACGTACTGAACCCAAGACACTTCATGGGTAGTAGTGTTCCAGTTTTAGTCAAAGATTAAATTGTCGATAAACATTGATGGTTCCTGCTTGAAATTATAATAGTTTTATTATATATATATTTTATTAATTGCTCTTTTGATTGGTTTTTAAATATTTTATTTCGAAGAGAAAAGATTATGTCTTGGCAGGGATTCGAACCCGGGACGCCCACGTCTCCAGCGCGGTGCTCTAACCACTGAGCTACCAATGCTCGCATCCAAGCCAGTGAAATCCATTCTCTACTCTGGTCCTATATCCCGTGTTCTCGCACTTTTTTGTGCTCTGGATAGGAGCCTTGGTAGCTCAGTGGTTAGAGCAGTGACGCGGGCGACCCGGGTTCGAATCCCGGCCAAGACAAATCTTTTCTATTTAAAATAAAAACATTTAAAAATAATCACCATCTAAAGAACAATAAATAAAAAATAAAAATATATATATATATATATATATATATATATATATATATATATATTATGAATTATTAAATAGTTATAATGATAAAATTAGAAGAATTTTGTGCTAATTTATAGTAAATCTGAAAATTTATTATTTTATGGCATGACATTAATTTAATCTGTTTGTTCTGCCCTGCCTATAAGCCGAAGGTATTTTCAGGAGGGTTATTTTCCAAATAAAGCATAATTATGTTACGGTAGTATCAGTAACAGTACCCATTTTTCCCTTCACTACTTCTTGCAATTTCTTACTTCGGCAAACATTTTCATATTTTTCTTCATTCAAATTACTTCAACCAAAAACTTTTTTGTAGAGGTTTCGACCGTGGTAACGGTCTATCATACGATTTTCGATGTTCAAGAAATACTTCAACTGCATTAAGGATATCAGTGGTCATGAACACACGGAAATCGACAACTTTTATGAGCTTTGTCTCCACTCGGTGTGAAATGGCTCAGTGGAAGAGCACTGAGTTGGCATGCCGAAAATCTTGGTTCAAACCACGTTGCTGGCAAGTTAGTTTGCAAGAGTTAGTTTGTTAGCAGCTGGAGATGGATCATAGGGGATGAGGGAGACATATGGCCCTCCTTTGTCTCACCCAGCCTCTATAATTGGGTACCCAAAATAAGGAGGAAAAATCTGGCGGTTGAGCATGATCTAGGACAAATCATAGTAGTATTCTCGCAGAGTGATGACATAATTAGAGCCAGGAACACACTTCAAAGTCACCTTCATAATTTATAACAATACTTTTCTAAATGGAAATTTGAACAAAACGTTCACAAAAAAATGTTCACACTTAGACGTCCTTCAGACCCACCTGAGCTATTGCTCAATGGCAGCAACCTCCCGTGGAATAAAGAAGCAACAAAATGTCTCGGAATTTATTTAGATCGTCGTCTTACCTGGAACCAGCATATCAACACCAAATTAATACAGGCCTACGCACGAATAGCTCTACTTCATCCGATAATAAATAGAAAATCTAGATTAAAACCAGAAACAGCCTTATTAATTTATAAAACCACTCTTAGACCTCTACTATTGTACGGTTGTGAAGTGTGGGGTGCAGTGTCAACAACTAAGCAGAAAAATCTGCAAACTTTCCAAAATAAAATCCTACGCAGTAAAAGCGCCTTGTTTTGTACGAAACTAGCTAAAACTAGAGACGATTGAAGAATTTATTAAAAAGCGTTAAACCAAATTTAAGACCGGATTATCAGCAGTCAATGGAGCTGTAGCATTCAACATTGGCGAACCTATTTCATCTCCAAGACTAAAACCGAGACACTTGAAAGATATTCTGATGTGAACTCTATTACCTTTCTCACCAATCATTTTAACAAATTGTAATATATTCCTGTTTCCTTATAGTTTTCCGTTTTGTAGTACTATAGTTCTGTTTGCTATTACATTATAATTATTTTATATGAAAAAAAACTATTATATATTTATAACTACTCTTGCAAATAATGTACAGTTAGGGGGGTCTCTTGCATGAGACGAAACCCACGCTTTTACCTATTGTTAAAGTTTAAAATTCATTATTTAAAATACAATCTAAGGCTAGGTAAGTAGCTAAGCTAAGTAGCCGATCTGGAAAATGAAGGATATATAATAAATAAAAGGACAAATCGCCTCTCTGCATAAACGCTGTACTAGAAATAGTACAGTCTCTACCACGTAAAGAACCCAATCTACTTAATGGCTTGTAGTGGTGCAGGTCTTTTTTTTTTAAGTTAAACCAAGATTAAATTTTCGAGAAATTTTTATATACCATTTAATATTTTTATATATTTTATTTATTATATATTTTTATATCGGTAACAAGAATTAGTAAATAGTTATTAATAAATAGTTATAATGATACAATTAGAAGTTGAGTTAGTTTTAAAGTTAATTGACAAATTTATTCTTCACCTGTTTAACGGAAGCATGCTTTAATGGCTGTTTTAATTAATTATATATGATTTCATTGTAGATTGAGTGATTTCTTTGGTGTCCTAATTACGTTGCCTTTTGATTGAAGGCTAATATGAATGGTTAAATGAAGGATATTTCTTTTAATTTAATATTGTAACATTTTTAGTCAAAAAGCTTAGATTTATAAATGGAAGGTGAAAACTCCATTCCAACTCCACGTTTTATTCACAATATTGATTACGAAGCAACGGACACATTAGGAAAATATTGAAATAGTCTATTAAATACTGATTTGTTTTTATACTAAACCTATTATTCGAATTCCTATATCTAAAATAGGTAATCATATCCTTTCTTTAAAAAAAAGAAGAAAAACCCAGACTACACAAAATTTAAAGTTCAAAAACATTAGGTTACCCCCTGCCCATCTTGCGGAGGACAAATTTTCTCATTTTATTAATCACCTTTTTTTTTGTTCTCATTGTATAATAACCAAATCACAACTCAAGTTGTTATATAATTGTTAGATCGTATTTCTATTGAAAGTAAAAATTTTGTATATTAGATTATACATAAAACAAGCTATTATAAGACTGTGGGTTTCCAATAACACTGTAGACCCTGTGCACTGTTTAAAGGAGAACGGTTGTGAAGGGAGGGTATTTTTCGTATATGTTTCAACAACGGAACTTTTGGCAGAGGAACTCAGCTCTCCCGCTCCCTAAGGATTATCTAAAGAGAGTATGAAGTCCTTCCGTAGAGTATTTACAAAGATCCTGACGTCACAAGAATAATGAAGTAGGGGCGCTTAAGGGTATATTAACAGGATGGAAGATGGGTAAATGTCAAAAGTACCCCTGACTCTCCCGATTCGTGGAAAAAGAAGAAGAGGGAGATCTAAGATGGGGTGGTCAGATGATGTGGCTGGTGATGCTCATCCTGGGAGTTAGGAGCTAAATGGCGTCGGCACAGGACCGTGACGTTTGGAGGAGGGCCAGTAACCGAGATGTAGTGCCGTTATAATAATAAAGACCTTATTAATGCCGTCCTTCGGATTGGATGTAAAATGGCGGTACCGAGCCTAAGCCGTGTCAGGTATTCGTAAGATCCCTATTCAAATTATATCATGATAGGCATAATTGTAGCATCGTAAGATTAGCCATAGCATCATAAAGTGACGATAAATGAAGCAAAAACTGGGAGTTTAGTGATTTGAACATTAATACAATTGTAACAAAGAAGGTTGGTCCGCCGTTAGGGTAGGGAGTACATTCCAAATTTAAAATATTTAAAAATACCATGCGATGATCTTTAGTCGATAAAAAAAATAAAATAAAATAAACTGAGCACATTCACGTCCTTAGGCTATGTGCGATTGGACACAGCCGACCTTCACCTTACAGTAAGGCTATCTCATCATAATGCCTAGTCAAAAACCAAAATCATATTTTTTTTTCTCGGCCATTTATTTTTTCTTTCCTTCACTAGCATTTTTTTAAACCACTTCTGCTTTATATTCATGTATAATTCATAGTTCATGGACCCGTGCAGATCCCCCATCGGTAGCAAACAATAGGAGTGAAGTAGAGGGCTTGGATATTACCCCGAGGGGTTTCTCAGATCGTATCAGCAATGAATGGGTTCGATTCCCACACCGCAATAATATTTTCGACCTTAAGTTATCTGGAAGTAGGCTAGTGCCGGTCCTGCCCCGTAGTCGCTGATATTAAGATATTAGTATTCATTGGTATCATTACAGCGAAAATACATATAATGGAGACTTTTGATCTATCTTGAACAATAGGCCTCTTTGTCTGGTTCAATAACAAAAATTTAACCAGTGTATACCAATAGGCTACTTGTAAATGTGAATTATTGGTGCCTGCTGTCACTGTTGACTGTTGGTGTATATCTGATGATTGTATTGGAGGGAATCGAATGACATAAACGATCTACTGTTCGTCTAATAAAAATAAATAATTCCTTGTAAAAGTTGTTGCTCTCACATATGATTCAAATTATAAGAAACAATTATTTCTCAATAGTAAAACCTAAAATTAAATATTGCTAAACTAAGATATTTTTATAATTTTGTGCCGCTGTATTCTATCCTTTTTAATATGGAAAAGGAAGATTGAATATAATATCTACTTCAATTCTTAAATTAAACAACCTCGTACCACTACAAAACCATGTGTTGGATTTAGTACTAGTAATAGTAGAGACTGTACTGTTCCTTGGACAACGTTGTGCAGGAAGGTGGTTTTTCCGAGACCACTCCTTGCCCCAGGTTTTTCACCCAATTTAGGGTACCCGCTTTATAGGGACTGGGTGAAACCCAGGAGGATCTACAGATCTCACTGGGTTCACCGTTACCTGTTTACAGATTAAATAATATTTCCGTAAAAGCCAAAATTAAACTCGGAATCTTTGAATCGGAACCTTCAGCATTCGAAATCAGTACCCCGCTCCCGTAGTCTCAATATCAAAGAGGTAAAATTGTCGTATATTTGACATATCTATATGGAACTTAAATATTACAGAACTTTTTTTCACAGATTCTAAGCATCGATATCCAAAAAAATAATAATATCTACCTAATTGTATAATCAATTTTGGTGTTACCATAGATAACTGTAATAGAATGAACATTGAAAAAAAAAAATAAAATTTATTAAAACATGTCTTTATCAACGCACAGCCTAAACCGCTGATCGTATAGAGCTGAAACTTCGGGGGTGCGTTCTTTGTATGGCGTAGGCATCCGATAAGAAAGGATTTTCCGAAAAGGGGTGAAAAAGGGGGGTAAAGTTTGTAACTTAAACGTGACGTTACTCACATTTTTTTTTTTTTAAACACTTTATTCAGACATTACAATCTGCCACTTGTGGGCAATACGTAATGGTGCTATGAAGCTACAACCATTCCATAACAAAACAAAAAAAGTGGTATAAACAAAATAAAATAAGTCTAGATAAAAATAATAAAAATAAAAACAAATAAAATAATGTACACATTCAAACCCTATTTACAATTTGCCTGGGTCCCCGAACTAAGCTTCTTCCCCAGGAATGAGGGCAAAGCAGGAGTTCAGAAGGCCCTTGCCCCCTTTTTCCAGCTGCCTCACTGGAATAACTCCAATGGCAGCTGGTTAAGGGCGCTTCACACACACACACAGGTCGTGAGTGGAGAATCTGGGCAGTGCCAGTACTCCAAATAGCATTATTATAACAAGTCTCGGGGCCATTGCCGGTTTAGGCGGCGGGGTGGATTGTATGGATGTGTGGAACTGGATAATGACTGAGCCAGGGGATTGGGATGACAGACAAGGTTTTGGTGAAAGTTTGAGAATTTAGTAGGGATGAGGTCGAGGACAAAAGGAATGTTGAGATCATTATGGAGGGTTTTGTTGGAGACATAATAAGGAGCGTTGACAATAGTTCTCAGGACTTTGGATTGAAAGGATTGAATGCGTCTGATATTCGATTTTTTTGCGGTCCCCCACAGTTCCAGTCCATAGGTCCAGATAGGTTTGATGATGGTCTTGTATATTAGTAGTTTATTGTCTATTGAAAGATGGGAGGCCCAACATAGTAATCTGTATAGTTGGCTGAAACGTCTGTTAAGTTCTTGTCTTTTGAGTCTGGTATGAGGATTCCATGTAAACCTTTTGTCTAGGAAGAAGCCAAGGTATCGTACTGTGTCGGAAATAGGCAGGATGGTTTCGTTGAATTGGACAGAAGGACATGTTCCCCGGCGAAGTGTAAAAGTCACGTGTTTGCATTTTTCCTCGTCGACTTTGATCCGCCATTGGTTACACCAAATTTCAATGAGTGAACGGTTCCTTTGGAGGTTCGAGGAAGCCATTTCAGGATCTGGATGAGATGATAGGATGGCTGTGTCGTCTGCGAACGTTGCAAGGAAGGTTTCAGGAGTAGTTGGGATATCAGCGGTGTACAATATGTATAGGATAGGACCCAAGACGCTGCCCTGAGGGACTCCAGCTTGAATTGGGTAAAGATTGGAGTATTCGTTACCGCAGCGCACTTGGAAGTAGCAATCAGAGAGGTAGGATCGAAGGATTGAGGTAACTGAGTTTTGAGCTTGAACAGCAAACCGGCCTGCCATACCCGGTCGAAAGCTTGTGCTACGTCCAGAAATGCGCCTGTGCAGTACTGTTTGCTTTCAAGAGCAGAGGATATGTGATCGACAACTCGGAGACCCTGCTGGACCGTCGAGTGCCTGGGACGGAATCCATACTGATGTAAAGGAATATTGGATTCGATTATGGGTAGGATTCGTTTCAGGAGGATCTTTTCAAAAATTTTGGAAAGAATAGGAAGCAGGCTGATGGGTCGGTATGATGACATGTCATTTGGTGGTTTACCAGGTTTAGGGAATAGAGTGATGATGGAGTGTTTCCACAACAAAGGGAAGTGAGTTGTGCGAAGGATACAGTTGTATAGATAGGTAAGGAAAATAATCACTTTTTGGGGAAGATGTTGTAGGATCTGGGTGGTTAGAAGGTCATGTCCAGGAGATTTGCGGACTTTTAATTTTTGTAAGAGGAATTTGACCTCAGAGGGGTTTCCAGCGTTAGGAGGTAAGGATAGTGGAATGGGTGAAGAAAGGAATTCATTAATATTGGAAACGTGCGTAGGGTTGGTTTCAGGATGTGGAATAAATGTATTTGAAAGGTGTTTGGCAAATTCTTCTGCTTTGTCCTCATCTGATGCAGCCCAAACTGCTTGCGGGATCAAATTGGTAAAGGAATCGACTGCATCATCTAACTCTTGGGGTGTTTTTAGGGAAACTCTTAGGTCAATGATGTCGGATACAAGCTGGTGAAAAAGGTTCCAGTCAACTGGTCCCCTAATAAATGATGGCGGTGGAAGTTTGGGTATTGGGAATACAGAAAGGGTAAGGATCAAAGGACTGTGATCTGAAGAAAGTTCATCAAGGCGTTCTATGGAATAGTTTAGAAGACCTAAGCCAACATGGATAAAAAAGTCGACGAGATCAGAATTTCTGTTTGGATCACTCACATTACTTAAACGTTCCTTGCTCGCGTGTTTCTTACATATTTTCGCTGAACAATACAAATCAAGTAACATAGTTTACAGGAGTAAGTTGCAGTAGGTAAGTAGGACCTTCTGTCCGTCCCGTTTGTTAATCAGTGTCAATGTATGTTTCACGGCTGTGCTTATACGTCTGTGATGAAATTTGATATGGATAATCTCAAGCCTGGGGAAGGACATAGGCTACTTTTTAACAACACACCATACAGCCGAAGTTTATATAAAACTGTAACCTGATTGAGTAACACACCCAGGGGTCAACACACAACAGAAACCATTGAACTTAGTATCTTGAAATCCGCAGATAGGTTGTTTGTATAGCTTAAATAAGCACTAAGAAAGGAATTTAGACAATTCCACCTCCAAGGGTTTCCCCCTTAATATAATAGGGGTTCAAAGATTGTTAGGAATCTGCCAATTTTGAAGTTATACATCTGAAATTGCGGATGTACTAGTAACTTATAGCTAAAAAAAATTAAATTATTTATTTAAAATGATCTGTCACGAAACTGTATGTGTCACACCAAATTCACACCGAGGGAAGCCGTGGACAAAAGCAAGTACGTTAATAAATTGAATATTAATTGAGGCTAGTAAATAGAATATAAACTATTGTCCTTAGTTAATGATGGTTCGCGGAAAAACATTAAAATAAGATTACCAAGAATTGAGCTTAGGGAGAAGGGTAGCTCAATGTACAGAGTACTATGTTGCTACATTGAAGGTTCCGGGTTCAAATCCGGCTGTGGCAGATAAATTATTGTAATTTAAATTAAAATTATTAATAAATTATTCCTTGGGCTCACCCAGCTTGAAGAGGGGACCCCTAATTAGTGATTGAGTGGGATCTGGGACAAATCATCTGCCTGCACAATCATTGTTCTTGAAACAATATAGTCTCTACCTTGTACTGAACGCAGAACACTTCCTGGGTTGTAGTTGTACAACTTTTTGATACAGTTTTACATGTATAGAATTGAACTAGATACTACATCTCATTTTCCTTTTGTACGCTCATAAATAATATATCAAATTAATCTGAATTAATTAGGACTCAACACCACGATATTAATTTTATGCGAAAAATTACAAAGTTTGCTTTTCCAATTGTCTTTTGATTATATCATATTATACTGCATGTTTTTAAATGGCATTGTATTATTATTTATTTCTATATGAATCGCTATTTCTGTTAGATGTTATTGCTGACCAAGTTCCGATAACATATTTTTAAATATTATTAAATAACAGGTATTAATTCATTATGAATGTTCAAATGTCGGTTAGCTGATAATTGATGATATAGTATATATATATATATATATATATATATATATATATATATATATATATATATATATATATATATATATATAAACATTGATCATGACAGCTGGTTTAAATCACCCTGACATTTACTTATTATCGTGCCTATGATTTATTTATTACCACATGAAAGTCCACATGAGTTTTATTAAACGTGGGCACATCCTCAGAACCAGAAAATAAAACCACTTCTCTTAAATATTACCTCAATTAGGATAAGTATACATTTAAGCCTCCTGCCAATTTAAAACAAATATTATTCAAATTAGCGCTCAGGTCAATTAACCCGTGTTTTCGTTCCAATTATCATCTAAATAGGGACTTAAAAATAAAAATTACAGATTATGAATTTCAAATGATACTCCTTGATTTGCTTGGACTATAATTACCATAACTTTTCGCAGTAGCAGAGGCCCGTCGCAAGAAGCCATTGAACGCTTCAATAACAAATACTTTAATATTTTGTTTGTTTTTTCATCTAAAAATTTTATCAGGAATTTGTAAATGAATATGGATATCTTAAATTCTATTTCAAGATAAGATAAGATGGACAATTTGGGGGAAATAAAAATTTCCTGTTTACATAAATATATATTTAAAAAAAAAATCTTTTCCAGACATACTTGCATCAAACAACGTTGATGACACTGCCATAATAACCAAACACCAAATCGGAGCATAGGGATCATAAACTTCTAACTTTTGTAAGCTACAAAAATTTATCGAGTTCTGCCAACTATGGAAGATTAGATAGAACCACCGAAAATTCACAACATATCCCTTACCTTAATAACTCACCCATCCCTCAGGCTGATAAAGGACAAGACCTTGGAATAACATTTGCTACGAGATAGACATCGGGGATCCTCATTTTAACCAACAAAGCCAAATTTTAACCTAATCTTAAACTCAATTTATTATATTCTCTATTCAGAAAAAAAATCAAAATTAGAAATAAGGCAAAAATTAAATATGTGCACTTACTTACTAAAACCAGTTTGGACATATCCATTAAAAATTTACAGCATTGCTAAACAAACTCCCAAAAAACAACTACAAACATTGCAATAAAAAATACATAGACTTGTCTCAAAAGCACTATGGTATGTCAACAAGAAAACTCTTCATACTGACTTAAAAATACCAATGGTTCAAGAACACATACGAACATACTTCAAACACTTTGAAGTGAAATTACATCGACACCCAAACACATTGATAGAACAAATGGACACGACTCTCATTCCTGAGAACACCAGGAGGAGACTAAAGGACTTGGATGGAACATCTGCTATCATAAGAGTATTAAATCAAACATCAGGTGAGGTACACTGGATGCGTTATCCTTCATGTCTCTCATGCCATTTTTATTATTTTACTGTCAGTCAATCTGCTGAAAAAAATCTTCTCCCAAGTAGTTTAGAATAGGATAATAAACCATTTTCTACAACATACATCTTTACTTAATTTTAAATTCAATAATTTGTACTTTAATTATTTAATAACTATATTATTTAATAAATAGTTTTTTTTTAATACGAATGTTTAAGGGATTGATAAAATTGATCAAAATTAGTACTGAGTCTATTTTAAACCAATTTTTATTTTAATTCTCTTGTTTTTGTTACTGGAGTACATATTTTTGAGTCATTCATTCAAGTGAGTAAAAAAACCTTTTTCCAGTCAAACATTTTTTTCTTTATTTAAGAATACGTTTCGACTTCTTCAGTCATTTTCAATTTTCATCTCTTATAAGTCCATTTATTATTTAATTTAAATATTTTTTTTTTACTTATAAATTTTACATTATTAACCTAAATAAAAAGAATAATCCAATAAGTAAATTGTACTCATCAGTGATTTTAAAGTTAAAAATGAAATAAATAAATATAGAAGTCTACACTTATTAGATAACACAGATAACATAACCTGTCTCAAGAACCTCAAAACATTGTTTTTTTGTTGTTGTTTTCCAATTTTTAATATTCATACAATTAACATTTTAAAATAAATATAAAATAAATAAAACAGAGAAAATAGATCAATATAGACTACAAATTACTAATTTATATTATATGACCTTTCATGATACTTATATATTTTAAGGAGAAAACAAGAAAAAAAAAAAATAATAAAATCGGCTTCCATTCAACTCCTTTATTGTTTTATATGATAAAACGTTTCGACACTATGGTGTCATTTTCAATTATTTATTTTTCTGCATTCCTTAACTGGAAAGTCAATATTTTTTAAAAATCATTTTTAAGGAGATCTTTTGTCCTCCATAGTCAAACTTATATTCCTGGAATATATGGAATATAAGTTTGACTATGGAGGACAAAAGATCTCCTTAAAAATGATTTTTAAAAAATATTGACTTTCCAGTTAAGGAATGCAGAAAAATAAATAATTGAAAATGACAACATAGTGTCGAAACGTTTTATCATATAAAACAATAAAGGAGTTGACTGGAAGCCGATTTTATTTTTTTTTTTCTTGAAGATGAAATTCAAATAAATCCAGTTTTAAAAAAAGGAAAAAATTATAAGAATGGAGAAAACAAATTAAAATATTATTTAAATATAAATTATCATAACAGTCCAAAGTTCAATTCATAAATGTTAATAATGACCATGGGGTACATTACAAACTCCAAGTATTAAAAGAAAAATTAGAATTAATTGACAATCTACTAAAAGGTATCTATACTTATTTTCAGTATTTTAGGACATGTTTTTATATAATTATGTATTTATTGAATTATTCTTTTTACTTAGGTTAATAATGTACAAATTTATAAGTAAAAAAAAAATTTAAATTAAATAATAAATGGACTTATAAGAGATGAAAATTGAAAATGACTGAAGAAGTCGAAACGTATTTTTAATTAAAGAAAAAAATGTTTGACTGGAAAAAGGTTTTTTTACTCACTTGAATGAATGAACCAATTTTTATCTTTCCTCCAGCATATCATTTTCGAATTATAATTTTTTCTTTCTTGGTTATGCCATCCTTCAGAAGGGACGTAAAATGGAGGTCTTGAGCCTGTACGATGACAGGTACTCGTTAAAAATCCCTACCTAATTACACGTGAATAGGGAAAATTTAGGACTGACTATAGCACCTCCCAACAAACAACAATAATGCTTCGAGAAATATAACTTTGTGAAATTTAAGCTGTAAATAAGTAAAAACTATACTGGACAATTTATAACTAATTTCCTTCAATTTTAGACTAAATGAGGTGACATATTTTAAAATTTAGTAGGGCTAAAAAAAATATGTTAAATTTATAACAATGCAGTTTTGAGATTTTGTTATATTTATATATGAAATATAGATAGTAGTACAAAAAGGCGGGTTGAGCCGGAGCCGTGACCTTGAGGTCATTGTCTGCTGTAGCAGGGTCGGGGGAGTAACCTTGAGATGACCTTGAGGGTGGGAGGGGTGTAAGTTAGGACGAGGGGGTGTTGACCTTGAGGTAGGTTCAGGTGTGCAAAGTAAGATTTGGCAACGTCGCAGATGAGATGTGGCAACAGCGCAGTAGAAATTAGGTCACGGTTTGTTCTGAATGGATGTTGGTCGTGTGACGTCATTTTACGAATTGAAGTGTTGAATGGGCGTGTGACGTCATCTTATGAATGGTAGTGTGACGTAATTTGTCTTTATGAATGGGATAAGAGTTATGAATGAATCACGGTTCAGGTGTGCAAAGTAAGATTTGGCAACGTCGCAGATGAGATGTGGCAACAGCGCAGTAGAAACTAGGTCACAGCGTAATGAAAGAGAGTATATTGTTTTCCGAATGGGAGAGTGTCATCATTTTGTCTTATGAATGAAGCACGTTGTTGCTTCCTCAATCAGTTAGTTTAGTATGGGTCGGCTAAGGAGCAAGAACCTGAGGTACGAAGACGGAAGGTTGTCGACATTCGTCGGCTGGTCGTCACCGGTGAGTCCATTGAAACTAGCGGCTGCTGGGTTGCATTACTTGAAAGTGTCTGATAGGACAAGATGTCCATTTTGCGGAGTAATCTTGCATGAATGGAAGGAGTATGACGACCCTTTTGCCGACCATAAAAAATGGTCTAAAAACTGTTCGTTTATCGAGTATTGTGAACAATTGTATGAGCTGCAAATCATAGTGTCTGACGAGAATGATAGCGAAGAGACGGTATGTTGTTAAAAGACTTCACAATTTTCTACATCGACTCAAAGATTTGCAATTATGCATTTCCTTGTATGAACTAAAAAGAAGGGAAATAAATGATGTGATAAAAAAACTAGAACAGCTGGAGCTTTCTCCCCTCCACTCCGTTATACCACACACAGTCTTGTCGTTGATGATACGCGAGATGGATCGTCGAATGGACCTTGTGACCGAGTACCCACTCACCAACAGTAAATGTTTTCGAATCGGTTTGTGTAACTTTTTGCCGACTATCGCCATTAGCGAAAAGAAGAAAACGGTCGTTTACATGAATGTTGAGGAATGGACATATATTACCACCCGAGCTCCGAAAATTTTGTTATTGCTGCAGAAACGAAAAAAATCCTATGAAAAAGACCGATCAAGATGTCAAAACGTGATTTGTGAACTTACTACAAGAGGACGCACTAGGGTGATGCGGATAGAGCAGGTAACGCAATGGTTTGCAATGTTTAATCATGAGACCCTTCCACCATCGTCTGCATCTGCATGTTTCAACAGGAACGAGACGGTCAAACTTTGCGCAAATATAGAAAAAATCAACGATTCACTAGCATTGATAACAAAGATGGTTGAACTTTATAATAAGAATGAAGCAAGTGTAGTTACCGAACCAATTGATTTTAGCATAAATACAAATACACTGTTTTACAACTTAAATGAATTGAATTGTGATGATAATCAATAAAATAAGTTTCCTTTAATATGTTGTATTTTTTATTTGTCCCTTGAAAAATAAAATAGGAAGAAGGAAAAAAAAAACAAATACAAATTTACTGAAATCAAATATTTTTTTATTTTATGTAAATATAAAATTTAATTAAAAAAAAATTTAATAAATCTGAATCAAATACTGATAAGGTAAATATAAATTTTTAACAATTAACAATCTTGTAATGTTTCTGATAAACAGCTGATCTGTGGGTTGATTCCAGGATAGGACTCAGTATCTTGAAAATATGTTGAATCCTGTTTTCGAATCTTACCCTGTCCCTCGCATATGTTTCCCATGGACTGATACGTGCTGCACGATGAGCATAATTCCATGTTACAAGAGTACGAGTTTCAACAAGGTCCTCATCAGGCTTGAAAGATACCTAAATAAAAGATATTATTACTCGATATTTTGTATTTTCCGAATCGAGTTCTAATTCGTTTTTTGTTTTTTTTTTGGTTGTACGTTCATTTTACATCTACATGTAAAATAATAAAAAATTAGTATACTCCTCTTCTAACAACCACAAAAAAAAAAAAAAAAAACAGAGAGTCAGTACAATTTACGGACCAAACCCGTTCCCATTTCATATTCTATTATTTTATCATGTAAAATGAGGCAGTAAGCTTTAGTATTGGCTGGAAAGTTTTCTTTCGCCTCTAATAGTACTCTGATATCGATAGTCGCACTTTTGATTGCTTCAGATTGCTTAGAACAATCTAATCACTAGAGGCGCTAGTTTCTCGAAATCGGATCTTGAAAGCAGGGGCTGAGAATGTCTAACGCCATAATAACTCGTTTGAAATTCATTATACATTTCATACAACAATGCTACTTTTCCTTGCTCAAAATCTAAATTTAAGTCATCGTACGGATATTGCTCACTATTCAAATAAAGTTTCAATTTTTTTAATTTGCAACTATCGAACAGACTGCTATCTTTGTTAGAGGTTCTATTTCGATCACTTTGAAATGCAAAAATGAGATAGCGCGGTTTTTCTAAATTTGTTGAAGTTTTAACCGACCAATTCTCCTGCTGCGTCGCAGGTACATTGGGATATTCATAAAGATCCCATGATCTGAATGGAATAGAAACGACCTTGTTCTTGTCTACTAGTTTTAATAACCTCAGACGTTCATAATCTGAAACACGAACATGAGGCATTCTCCACAACAATTTGTCAAGTTTTATTTGTACATCATCGTCACCTAGCACGCAGTTTAGGTCAGTACTTGATCTGATCAAAACGAGCTCTTGCTTCAGATTGATTAAAATTTTACCATAGTCCTCGCAAATCCCAAAAAGAATATCAAGTGGTAGGCATACGCTAAAAACGCCGTTTTTATCCAAAGAAAGAGTTTTACCGGGCATTGTCCACCCCGCATTTTCTAATCCCATTACTCGATTAGGCGAAAATGATGCATGCCCTTTAAGAGTAGTAGTTATCCCCGGATTTCGTACTCGATCGACTTCTATACCGTTTAGTTCATATCTAATTTCGTCAAACAAAAACGCGAATGCGTTATTAGTCAACTTTGGAGTGGCACCGATAGTGCCGTCACTTTTTAAGATCCTCCCTTCGAGATAAATAAAACTTTGAGAAGGAAAGGTATAAATATCTTGTTGATGAATAGGAATTCTAATCTCATCGGATTTGTTAAAGGTATTTCCCGTATAAGGCTGGTGCGAGTGATATTCAAATTGTGTAAGAGAATCGACGAATTTTATATCCGTCGTAACGTCTAGTATGTCATTCATAATGCTTGTTTAACCGAAAACCACACTGTTTTAAAAATATAGCGTTCGCAGTTGTTAGCGCTCTTGTTGATTTAGGTTTACTGGTTTTAACCGTTGTTTGACATCTCCTTTTATAATAATCGATGCAAATATCTCTAGAACAAAAATCAATCCCCATTCTTTTTTAAATGTAATCTCAATGTAACCGTTTCTCCTCTAAAGTCGATAAGCTCTCCGTTCTGATCTACTAATCGAACGATGATATTGTCTACAGTCCTCACGTTGGTTGGAAAGTAAATGACCGGATTCGTGATTTCTATTATTTTATATCCTGGGTCTACAAGCGGAAAGAATTGATGAATATTATGATCCGGTTCTCCGTTCACATAAGACCCCGATGCGATGTTACATTGAATTGAAATAATGTTTACGCTGAGAATTTTAACAATGTCATTTGATTCAGTATAGGAGCGATTCGGAGGAATGACATGATCGGATCGTGTAAAACCCAAAAGAGGATCAATAGAGTGAAGCTTCTCGGAATAGTTAAAGTATACTGCATGAGTTGTTTTAATTTCCGTTTTTAGCTGGTTGGAATTTCCTCTTATTAGCACTACAGCGGTAGGGTCAAGATGAGAAATTTTTTCACGTAAAAAGGAGGCTATAGCATCGATATCGTACGATCCTTCAGGTATTTGGATCTAAAAATCACCAAAATAAAACATATCATTAGCGCCCTTTTTTATATTCGGAATAGTATTATATGTCTCAAATGATAACAACCCAACAGTATATATTGACCCCAATTCTAACGGTGGTAAAAAGTTTGCGGAAAGTACGCTAGAGTTGCCCGTAAGCGTTACTGTATAGCTCATGATTAACAATGATCAAACGCTTTGAGAAGCATCGACTAAATACTGTAAGCAGAGATGTCCAAAAACCGACGTATTCCACTCCTGATAACGCTCTCTATTATAAGTTATTTTTAGCCCCTTAAAGTACTCGAGCAACTGTGGTGGTGGTTTTAAGTTTCCAAAGGAATCAAAGTATTTCACAAAATTATTTTGTTTTACATAACAGGCCCAATGTGAACCAAGTTCTGAGCTCGGCTCTAAATTTACAATAGCAGACTCGTGTTTGTTTGGATATCTAGGAAGTTTATCAATCATAAATACTCCTCGAAAATGTTGGATATTTAAAACTTTGGCCAAATAATTTAATTCTAAATCCGTCAATGGCTTATTCGGTAGTCAGATCTTTCCAGATTTGTTTTTTTGTCGAGTTATAAACAGGCCGTAGCCTTTCCGATATGGTTTCAAATAAAGTCCATTTCCGATTTTCTGACTTTCCATCGCTAAATTATGCCTCTTTTGCTCATCTAATTTATGTTTAGCTTCTTTCGCCTCGTAGATAGCTTTAGCCACACTCGACGCTCCTCCCGCTAAAGATCCCACTGCAGAAAGGCCCGCCATTAACGGCACAAGAAATGGAAGAAATCCTCCCTCTTTTGGCAAAGGAAGAACTCTGGGAGGCAAAGGTTTTGTCTTACCACGTAAATGCATTTTAGCCTTTTTGTATGCCATTTTTGACGCTTCGAGGATCGATGATACTGTTACGGGCGCCGGCAGGAAGGCGGAAGCGGGGGATTAGCGGCTTAACTCCGTCAGCGGGAGACGTTTAAATAGGATTAGGACGGTTCTAGATCGTCTTCTTTTGTCGGCAAAGGATTAAGAATATTCCAGAATTATCTGGCCCCTTCGAGTTCTAGAATGTTCGGCTTTGCCTATAAAAAGACTTCCGTCACCTCGAGTCAGTCAGTCTTAGCCTGAGAGTAGACTATGCAACATCTGTGATAAGTGAGTGTCAGTGTGATAAGCTAGTCAGTGTTGAACCGGCCAGTGTAATAAGTGTATCAGTGAACTGTGACAGTCTCGCGAGTGTAATAAACTGTTTCGGTTTGTTACTGTGTGTCAGTTTGTGATACTTGGAGAATCTTACGGTCGGTGGACTAGTGAACTGTAAGTGTTAATTATTAGTTATAAATTGTAGTGTAATATATTCATAGAAACTATTGTAACTAGTTAAGCTATCTAGAATTAATAACTAACGGAGTGTCAGTGTGATAAGCTAGTCAGTGTTGAACCGGCCAGTGTAATAAGTGTATCAGTGAACTGTGACAGTCTCGCGAGTGTAATAAACTGTTTCGGTTTGTTACTGTGTGTCAGTTTGTGATACTTGGAGAATCTTACGGTCGGTGGACTAGTGAACTGTAAGTGTTAATTATTAGTTATAAATTGTAGTGTAATATATTCATAGAAACTATTGTAACTAGTTAAGCTATCTAGAATTAATAATATCTAATATTATTGTAATAATTAAATAGGAGTTAGGCCTAGATTATAATATTTAGAATATTGTCATTATAAATTTATATTAGTTTAATAATTTAATTCTTAATAGTTTAATTGTATCCTTTGTATCATTTTTGTTAATAAACATTAGTATTTTTAATTAAGGGATTGTTTAATTCATTTTAATACCCAGTAGCCCGTAACAAATTGGTGTCAGAAGTGGGATTATTGTGTAATTGCTATTATTTTGTATTTTGTCTTGCATTTTGTAATTATTGGGCTACTGTGTGCAGAATGGCTTCTAAAAGTGTTAAGTTAATTGATTTAAAAGTTGCGGATTTGAAACGTGAATTGGAGGAACGTGATCTTGATTGTTCCGGAACTAAAAGTGTACTGCAAGAGCGCTTGCGTCAATTTTTTGTAGATTTAGGGGAAAATCCAGATGACGTTCTGTTTGAAACTGATTTAAGCAGGTTGTCTGCAACTTTTAAAAATGAGTTAAGCAATGTAGAAAATAAGCTAGGTAATGTACAGAATGAATTAGGTACTGTTAAAAATGAGTTAAGCAATGTTAAAAATGAGTTAGGTAATGAGTTAAGTAGTGTCAAAAATGAGTTAGGTAATGAATTAGGTACTGTAAAAAGTGATTTATTGGATACATTAGAGTCTAAGTTAGGCACATTAGAAACTAAGTTAATGGAAAATGTAGATAATAAGTTAGCCGATGTAAACAATAAAGTAGCTAATGTAGAATCTAGGTTAGGAGAAAAATTGAATTCAATTGAAAATGAACTTAGGCTAAGAGTAGAAGCTCTCGAGGGACGTATGAGCAACCCACCGACGAACGACACCGACCGTTCCACAGAGGGCAGCTTTCATAGGACCATTATGCCCGCCAACGCTGGAACGCCACCAAATCACAACACTGTTCCAGTATTCGACGGAAAGACGCCGTGGGAGGACTACATGACTCTCTTCGAGACGGCGGCTTCAATCCACGGTTGGTCAAAAGAGACCCAAGCTTCAGCGTTGTGTCTGGCCTTGCGTGGAGACGCCTTGGGAGTACTGCAAGGGATGCCCATGACAGAGCGGTCTAACTACGGGGAACTGGTTAGAAGACTGGAGATGCGTTTCGGCCATCGCCACATGGACCAGCTATATCGCTCACAGCTGAGAAGCAGGATCCAGAAGACCAACGAAACGCTACAGGAATTTGAAGCAGACATTGCACGGCTGGTGAGGAATGCTTACCCATCGGTCACCGATGATGTCTACGAGAGCCTGGCTGTCGACAAATTCCTGGATGGACTTCGGGACCCCGAGACGCAACAAGCAGTGAAGCTCGCCCGGCCAAAAACATTGGGAGACGCATTATCTCAGGCCATGGAGTTCGAGGCTGTCAGGCAGTCAGTACGGGGCCATGCACGAGTTCGAGCAGCAGAAGCGGAGCCTAATAAGGTCCCTAGCGTCGAAGATATTCTGACAAAGGTCTTGGAGGCTCTAAGGACCCGTAAGAAGGAGATACGCTGTTGGAGCTGCGGCCAACTTGGACACCCTAGAAGCAAGTGTCCATCCAAGAAGCAAGAAAAGCCACAGGAACGAAGTAGGGTTGATGGGGAGGAACAACTATCAGCCCGCTACGTCAGAGGCCCGAGGAAGACCAGTAGAGTTGCGTCTTTAGGGAGCAGAACGAACAGCTTCTACGTTGATGGGAAGGTGAACGGGCAGCTGCAAAGTCTGCTACTGGATACCGGCGCAACCAAGACAATCTTGAGCTCAAAGACAGTTCCTGCTGAGAAGATGTTGCCAACGATTTGGACATTACGGACTGCCACAGGAGAGCCAGCCAAGGTCTACGGGGAGACAGTTGCCTACTTCATCATCGGTGGTAAACATCTGAAGCACCGCGCTCTCGTGGCAGATATTGATGAAGATGTCATATTAGGCACGGACTTGATGATCACATGCGGGATCAAGCTGGATATGGCAAGAGGGGTGATGACGCTGGGAGACGAAGAAGTCATCCTGCGGCAGGGAAAGGACATCTACGCACGAGTGCGCTTACTGGAAGACACCACTTTACCTGCACGGAGCCAAATCATAGCGCATGGGACGATCGAAGGGCCTCTACCTGAGGGTCAATGTGTGCTACTTGAACCGGGAAGGCAAGAAGAACAGGAGATCGGACGCGGCGTAATGGTTGCAAGGTCCCTCATCAAGGTCGGACGTACCACTCCGATTCGGCTAATGAACCTGAACAGCTTCCCAGTAACGCTGAACAAAGGAACACCGATAGGGGAATGTACAACCGCTACCTCAGTGGTTCGTCAGCTGCAACGTCATCCCACCGAGCTGCGAGGACTGCCGGAAGAATTAAAGGGATTTGTGGACGAATCATGTTGCGACCTTTCGCCTGAAGAGAGTGAGGAGGTGAAGAAGATGATTACCCGATGGCAGGACGTTTTCGAGATCAGCCCAGGGCCACGGGGTAGAACGGATATCGTCCAGCACAGGATTGACACCGGGGATGCTAAGCCCATCCGACAGGTCCCGCGGAGGCTGCCTTTAGCCAAACGGGAGGACGCCGAGAAGATCATCAAGGAGATGGCGACTGATGGTGTCATTGAGCCTTCGAGTAGCCCCTGGATGTCTCCTGTTGTACTGGTGAAAAAGAAGGACGGCACAACGAGATTCTGCGTGGACTACCGCCTTCTGAACAACGTCACCAAGAAAGACAGTTATCCGCTCCCCAGGATTGATGATACGCTGGACACCCTAGAGGGGTGTGAACTTTTCTCTACCTTGGATCTCCGCAGTGGATATTGGCAGGTTGGATTGAAACCTGAAGATAAAGAAAAGACAGCGTTCTCGATTGGGACTGGACTCTGGCAATTTACGGTAATGCCATTCGGGCTTTGCAATGCTCCTGCAACATTTGAGAGGCTGATGGAAAGCGTGTTAAGAGGTCTCTCTTGGGAAATTTGCCTGGTATACTTAGATGACATCATTGTGCTGGGAAAGTCCTTCGCTCACCATCTGAAGAATCTGGAGAAGGTCTTCGAACGACTGCGTGCAGCGAATCTTAAATTGAACCCGAAGAAGTGTCATCTCTTCCGAAGGCAAGTCAACTATCTGGGGCATGTTGTGTCGGACAATGGAGTTGCCGTTGACCCAGAGAAGATTGCAGCGATCACCGACTGGCCAGTACCTCGAGATAAGCACCAAGTAAGAAGTTTTCTCGGCCTCTGCACCTACTACAGGCGGTACGTCAAAGGATTTGCAAACATTGCAAAACCTCTTACCAGGCTCACCGAGGAAAAACGGACTTTCCTTTGGGATCGCGAATGTCAGGCATCCTTTGAGGAGTTGAAGAAGAAGTTGAGTAGTGCTCCTATTCTGAGCTATCCACGTCCCGAGGGCAAGTTCATACTTGACACAGACGCTAGCAACACCGCTATTGGAAGCGTCCTCTCTCAGCTCCAAGATGGAGAAGAAAGGGTTATTGGATATTTCAGTAAAGCGCTCTCAGCTCCGGAACGCAACTACTGTGTCACAAGGAAGGAGCTTCTGGCAGTGGTGAAATCTATAGAACATTTCCACAAATATCTATACGGCAGAAGATTCCTCCTGAGAACGGACCACGCGGCTCTAATGTGGCTGCTACGATTCAAGTCACCAGAAGGACAAGTGGCGAGGTGGATAGAGCGCCTTCAAGAATATGACTTTGAATCTGCTCATCGTGCTGGAACGAGTCACAGAAATGCGGATGCGCTCTCTAGGAGACCTTGTGACGAAAAATGCGGGCATTGTTCTCGACAAGAAGAGAAGCAGGCAGCAGTGTTGAGGACAACGGTGGTCATGGACAGTTGGCAGGATGCAGAGGTGTCAAAGGAGCAGGACAGGGACCCGGACTTGAAACAAATGAAGCAGTGGAAACTATCAGGGCAAGGAAGACCAACCTGGCAGGATGTTGCTCCAATGTCGAAGAATGTAAAGACTTACTGGGCCCAATGGGACTCCATTCTAGTGGACAACGGGCTGCTGAAACGGGCATTGGAGAACACGGAAGGAGATCAGCGCAGACTTCAGCTCATCGTTCCAAAGAGTAAAGTGCCCGAAGTACTCAGGGAACTTCATGACGGAGTATCTGGCGGCCACCTTGGAGTTCACCGTACATTGGAAAAGGTACGTGAACGCTTTTACTGGGCAAACCTTAAGGACGATGTGTTGGACTGGTGCAGGCGTTGTGCGACTTGTGCGGCTTCTAACGGACCCATAAGAAGAAAGAAGGCCCCAATGAGGAAGTACAACGTGGGAGCACCGTTTGAGAGAATAGCAATTGACATCGCTGGCCCTTTCCCAGTGACGGATGAAGGTAACCGGTATATTCTCGTGGCCATGGACTACTTTTCCAAGTGGGTGGAAGCGTACGCCCTTCCGAATCAGGAGGCAGTCACGGTTGCGGACGTACTGGTGAAGCAGCTCGTCAGTAGGTTTGGGGTGCCCATGGAACTTCACTCTGACCAGGGACGAAACTTCGAGTCTGCAGTCTTCTCCGGGATGTGCGAAGCACTGGGAATACGGAAGACCAGGACGACATCTCTTCACCCTCAATCCGATGGCATGGTGGAGCGCATGAACAGGACTATGGGTCGATATTTGTCGAAAGTTGTCTCCGACCATCAGCGAGACTGGGACCAGTATCTTCACCTGTTCCTGCTGGCGTACCGCAGTTCAGTCAGTGAGGCAACGGGGCAGACTCCCGCAAATGTGGTATTCGGCAGAGAACTTCGGTTGCCTTGTGATCTGAAATTCGGTTTCAAGCCTGATGAGGAAATTGCCGGAGAGGAGTACGTCTCGGATCTACGGAAGCGAATGGATAATATCCATGAGAAGGTTCGCACAAACATCCAGGGAGCCAGTGACAGAATGAAGGAGCGTTACGACATCAGGGCTGAGAAGGGTGGCTACCAACCTGGAGACTTGGTCTGGCTACATGATCCTCGAAGAAGGCGAGGCTACTCATCTAAACTTCAGAACTCCTGGGACGGCCCGTATGAGATCGTCAAGAGGATCAATGACGTCATATATAGGATCAGGAAGCAGCCGAAAGGAAAACCCAAGGTAGTCCATTTCAATAGACTGGCCCCGTACAAAGGAGACCACGGCCCGAAAGAAGACCAGCAGGTCAGGTACCTAAACAACGTCAAGACAAATAACTCAGTTGCTCATACTAAAGTACCAGGGACCCGTGGAGTAACTCAGGTAATCTACAGAGATATCTTCTCGTTACCAGTGGAGTATTCTCTGGCCCATTGCGTTGCCGAAGATCTGAGGACTTCTCGAGGGATTGCAACGGTCTTCAGGAAGAAGTTCGGCGGAACTGAGGAGCTGGAACGCCAAGGACCAAGTGTCGGGAAGGCACTCCATCAGCCGCACGAAGGCCGACACCTGTTTTACTTGGTTACCAAGCGTGCCTCTGATCAGAAGCCGACATATGACGCACTGAGGCGAAGCCTCGATGACCTTCGGAGTAAGCTTCTGAGACTGCGTGTCACTAAGCTCGCTATTCCGAAGTTGGGCTGTGGATACGACGGCTTGGAGTGGAAGATTGTCAGGGACATGATCGAACAGACATTCGCCAACTCTGGAATTGCCATATTGGTGTGCACGTTCAACCCCTGGAAAGAAGGTGCGTCTCCATCAGTAGAAGCTCATAAATGCCCGATTTCTCCGGACTTGCTCTGGGGCAGAGCACTTTTAAGGAGGGGGCAGTGTTACGGGCGCCGGCAGGAAGGCGGAAGCGGGGGATTAGCGGCTTAACTCCGTCAGCGGGAGACGTTTAAATAGGATTAGGACGGTTCTAGATCGTCTTCTTTTGTCGGCAAAGGATTAAGAATATTCCAGAATTATCTGGCCCCTTCGAGTTCTAGAATGTTCGGCTTTGCCTATAAAAAGACTTCCGTCACCTCGAGTCAGTCAGTCTTAGCCTGAGAGTAGACTATGCAACATCTGTGATAAGTGAGTGTCAGTGTGATAAGCTAGTCAGTGTTGAACCGGCCAGTGTAATAAGTGTATCAGTGAACTGTGACAGTCTCGCGAGTGTAATAAACTGTTTCGGTTTGTTACTGTGTGTCAGTTTGTGATACTTGGAGAATCTTACGGTCGGTGGACTAGTGAACTGTAAGTGTTAATTATTAGTTATAAATTGTAGTGTAATATATTCATAGAAACTATTGTAACTAGTTAAGCTATCTAGAATTAATAATATCTAATATTATTGTAATAATTAAATAGGAGTTAGGCCTAGATTATAATATTTAGAATATTGTCATTATAAATTTATATTAGTTTAATAATTTAATTCTTAATAGTTTAATTGTATCCTTTGTATAATTTTTGTTAATAAACATTAGTATTTTTAATTAAGGGATTGTTTAATTCATTTTAATACCCAGTAGCCCGTAACAATACGTTAGCAACCTTTAGCGATTTAACTAATTTTTTGAAACTAATCTTTTTATTTTTTTTCTTCTTCTTAATACCGGCACCAATTTTACCTTTCGCTTTCATAGTATTTGTAACTAACCAAGCCGCGGCTTTTTCTCCCAATGATGAATCCGAAGCTTTAACTCGTTTCCAAGCGTTTTCAACCAAAATCTTGTCCGCTTTTCTACGACTTTGCATATCCTTATCTTTGCTATAAGCAATATCGTGTTCTTTACAAGCTTTATCAAGCTGGTTTATTCCACTATCTCCTCTATTTAGTCGTTTTTCAAGGTTTGTACCGGGGCCACAATACTGGTATCCTGGCAGGTGTGATTCAAACGGTAACTTATTTATGAGACTGTTTATCAAGCCTCTTCCTTTGCGAGTCTTACGAATCATACTGTAGTGAAAAATGACAATCGGCGATATATATATATATATATATATATATATATATATATATATATATATACAGGAAATGAATGATTTTGTCTGCATTCAAAATGAAATTAGTCCAACAAGAACAACGTTTTTCTACTTTGAAGTGTTTGCCTGACGAATCTATTGAGGTGAAACATAGCACATTATTACCAAACACCATACGAGCGTCGATATGCGGATCAAGCGGATGTGGAAAGACGAATATTATGATTGGACTTTTATTAAATCCAAATGGTTTAAAATTTAAAAATGTATATCTATTCGGAAAAACTTTACACCAGCTCAAATACCAGTATTTAAAAAATGTTTTAAATATGGTTCCTGAAATAGGATTTTACGATTTTGAAGATGCAAAAGATATGCCTCACCAAGTTGAATCTAATTCAGTCTGTATATTCGATGATGTTACGATGGAGGATCAAGATATAATTAAACGATATTTCAGTTATGGAAGACATATGAATCTAGATTGTTTTTACTTAACACAAAGTTATGTTTGCATTCCTAGACATCTGATCAGGTGTAATTTTAACTTTTTAATAATATTCCCTCAGGACGAATTGAGTTTAAAACATATTTACGATGAACATGTGAGCACTCCTCATATCGGTTTCCAACTTTTTAAAGTAGTAAAAGTAGGGATTTAAACAATGGTCGTTTTAGAAAAGGAATCGCTACATTTATTGTAGATATATAAAGGGTTTCCAGTCGTTGACGGAGCTCAGTCATGGACCCTAAAGTCACCCGCGAGATTATAAAAACTAGCGAAATTTTAAAAAACAAATTTCAGACATTGAAACGCGGTCTTCAGGATGTTTATGAGGTTCGTCAAGCATTCTTTACACCTGTATCACAACCTTTAGAAGATATTAAAGAGTCGTTAAAGTTGCAAAAAGAAACTAAATCGGAGCCGTCAAGTAAAAAGATTAGAAACAAAAATGATGAGATTGAGTTTACAAAAGATATTTACAAAAGAGCAACATTGACACCAGAGTTAGACCATTCGACCCATCCGACAACTCCAATACTTTCGGCTAGTTCATCACCTGTTGCTAGTTCGACGTTTCCTGAAATTAAAGTAGAAAATGAACATCATGAAACTGAAGATTCACTAGTAGAAACAGTTAAACAGTTTGGAAACCAACAAAGAAAATCTTTGGAGAAATTGTTGAGAGGCGATAATAAAACCTTCGATTCACGTTATGGCATTAGAGTCATGCCCGATGGAGGATTCGCAATAGGTGACTCAACTGATATTCAACTACATACAAACAACGATGACATAACAATTAACGGGGTAACTCATGAAGGCACAGAGGGATTGTTACAGTTACTTTACTTGAAAAATCCCGAAAAGTATGAAAAAAAACACTTAGAAATGTATAAAAACATTTTAATCTCGACCAATGCTCACAAAAAAGGCTATAATGAAGAACGAGGGAGACAAGGAATCAGATCAGAAAAATATAGAAAAGTTATAGCGATGCTTTTCACACCTCGTCGTACCACCACCCCTCCTAGTAAAATAGCCACACTTCGTTCGCACAAAGGCACTGGTCTCATGAGAGCCGATAAACCCATTTATGAGTATTGGGATGATCCTAATGAGCTAGTTGATCGGCTGAGGTTGCTAATATCTTCGGCGAATGCAGGTCACGAAGGACATGAAAACGAAATAGAATCGATAATTGAAGAGCTACGAGAAATAAATATATTATATTAAGTGAATATCTTTTCACTGTGTGTGTGTATCTCGGTGATGCTAATAACGCTCGGTTATCTTAAAAGATGAATGCATCGTTGTTAAAAAGTGCTGTCTTAAATGAATTGCACAAACCAGCTCGAAGAAAATATCCACGTCGGAAAACTGTTTTGAAAGGAATTAACGATTTATGGCAAATAGACCTTGTGGAAATGATACCTTATTCTGGAGAAAATAAAGGAAATAAATATTTGTTAACGGTCATAGACTGCTTTTCGAAATTTGCTTGGGCTGTGCCACTAAAACAGAAAACAGCGGACAACGTGAGCAAAGCAATGGAGAGTGTGTTTTTATCGAGTAAATCAACTCCAAAACATATTCAAAGTGATCAAGGAAAAGAATTTTACAATTCGAAGTTTAATTCTCTAATGAAACAATACAATGTTAATCATTATTCAACTTTTTCTAATATAAAAGCTTCCATTGTAGAGAGGTTCAATAGAACATTAAAAGAAAATATTTGGAGAGCATTCAGCCTGCGAGGAAATTATAAATTTTTAGATATATTACCCCAAATTCTACAAGAGTATAATTCATCATTTCATAGGACTATAGGTATGAAACCAATCGATGCTCGGCATAAAAAGATGGAGAGATACTTGCTAAAAAATGTGTATTCTACAGTGACTAAATCGAAAGTACGAAAGCAGAAATTTATAGAAGACGATTTTGTAAGAATATCTAAACAAAAAACAAGTTTTTCAAAAGGCTATAAGCCTAATTGGTCAAGTGAAATTTTTAAGGTAGTCAAGATTCAGAAGACATATCCGTACACATATTTGCTAGAAGATCTAAAAGGGCAACCGATCAGTGGTGCATTTTATGAAGAAGAGCTACAACAGGCTAAATATCCAAATATATACCTGGTAGATAAAGTATTGAAAAGGAAAGGCAATCAATTATATGTCAAGTGGTTCGGTGTTAATGAACGCAGCTGGGTTAATAAAAAGGATATCGTATAATGTTGAAGAAGAAGAAAAAAAAAAGATATGCTCTTATACTAGACATTTATTTTATACATACATCATATACTTAAAAATTTTTGTTAATTATTGTTACTTTTCTTGAAAAAATAAAATCTAAATACTCTGTTTACTGGTCTAATTTTCTAACCTATTTATTAATTTAAGTAAGTGCGACGTATATTATTTGTCCCTTGAAAAAAGAGGAATAAGAAAAAAACAAATTAACTGAAAACATTTATTTTTTTTTATAAATGAACAATTTAATTAAAAATCATCTACATCAATATGTAGCAATTATAAGAAAAACATATTACAACTAAATCTAAAGAAATACTGATTTAGTAAATACAATATTTAACATATTTTAATTAAAAAGACTCCTCCTCAAACCATAAACAATGCGGTCTACACGCCCTATGGTAATTGAGAGGGTTTATTAACGAATCGGTGTCATACAACAGTCCACAGTATACACATTTAACACTATTTTCGACTCCACATATAAATCCAGCAAATGACAGCACATGATGAGGAGAAGAAGAATTGTCTCTATACGTTCGTTTACGAACGTCTCTTTTAGTGAAATCTACAGCCTCACTATTTTTATTTACCCATGCAGCCAGACGATGAGCTTGATTTAAAGAGCAAACGAATGAAGTGTCTAAATGATAATGACATGCTATCTTATCATATTCCAACTGTTTCAGATTAGGGCATCCAAAGTCGTGCAAATCATAAACAGGTTTATCAATAAGGTCTTCTATAAACTTACACTTTTCTATTCCTTTTCCCCATAATACGTCATAGTTTTCTGCAACGGATAGTAAAACATTTTTCAAAGATTCATAATTTACATCACCATAGTCCCATTCCAGACCATGAAGATGTTTTTTTACCCAGAGATTTGTCTTTAGCCGATCAGCATTTTCGGCTTCTTGAGGCGGTTTAAAAATCCAATGACTAGAGTGCTCGTAATTTAAGCTAACTACTGACAGTTCTTTCACTATCAGCTTGTTCGTCTCCAAACGATAACCCTGTAAATCAAGAACTGCTGACGACATGTCTGGAATAAGTCTACTGACTCACACTCTACTGAAAGCGAGCCCAAAGAGCGACTGACCTAATCAGCATCTGACGCAACTCCTTATCCTACTTACAAGCCTCAGGCCTTTTCTATCTCCTCACAGTCCATCAGTCAGCCACTATGCTAGTATAAGTTCGTAGTCTCAACGTCTTCAGTTTTCATTACAACTGCAGTAAAGTAAGTTTTTTTTAATTTTAGTTTACTCGAATATCTGTTTACTAACTAAGTATATGATTTTAATTTTTTTTTTTTAGATGTCCCTCCTGAAAAAATTAAATGAAATTAAACCCGCATATAAAAATATTGGAGAATTAATTATAGGACGGACGTATCAAATTCTACAACTTTCGAAGAAGGAGACGGAGTATGGCCCCTCAATTGAAGCAATATTATTAGATGAATGAGAAAAAGAAAAAATAAGAATCTTTCTACCTAAAAGATATGTCTACGCATTTACAGAAGAAGAAATATTCAACTATGAAGGTACATTCTTACATTTTAAACATATAAAGAAAAAAAAAAAGTTATATATTTTGTTTTTTTTACTTAGCCAAGTGATTATTTTCTGTTTTAGGACAGCTAAAAATTCAATATATGGGAAAGAAGAAAAATGCTTATGACATAAAGTTTATGTAAACAAAAAAAAAGGTTGAATCAGGTTAGGCTACAATTGTTTTTGTTTTTTTAATATTACTTTTAGGGGGTAGTGTATATATATTTTTGTGTTTGTTTGACCAAGTATGTTTTTAGATTAAAAATGAATAATAAAAGTAACGGAAATAATTATTTATGTGCTCATTGTGGATTATTGCTTACAAACTGGCGACATAGATGTCAATCGTTGTTTTACTATTGTCGAGGCTGTAGGAAAGAATTTAGCAAAAAGTTTAACTTTGAACGGCATAAATTAACTTGTCAATTTGGGGTTAGTAGTAATAATACAGCCGACGTGAACACAATGGAGATACCAATGAAAAAAAGAAAATACAACATGTTTAGTAGACAGATGCGAGGGAAGACGGTCACTCAAGAAAATGGGATTATTAAAGCTTCCTTAGGAAATGCGGTTGAAGATGTTTACATTCCTAAATATAAAATAAAAAATTATTAGCTTCAGAATTTTTTAATAAGAAAAAAGAGGTTTTAGTAAAGTTACTAAATAGTTATGTAGGTGAATGGAAAAATCTAAAATTAAACATAATGTTAGAATGTACATATATTAAGAAAAACGAAAATACTATTAGTGAAAGAACAGATTTTAATTTTAAATCGAAAGTTAGTACGATAGATGTTTCTATAAACCTCGAAAAGTACATTGAAACAATTTTTGAAAAATTTTTTGAGGAACAGGATGAGTTTGAAAAAAAAAGGTTCCGGTTGGATGTATACCTCTGCAAACTGTATCTGCCTACATTTAACTAAATTTAAGCCTTTCGGAGGATCTCAATATATTGAATTACCTAAAAAAATACGAGACAACGTTGTGTTATAAATGTAAAAAATAATACTAACGATTGCTTTCGTTTAGCTTTACTTAATGATAATATTAGATCAAATGACTTTAACGCGTACAAGAATATTCATACTCCATATTCTTTTGATTCTATATCGTTCCCGACTCCAATTAGCGATATCAATCGATTCGAAAATTTAAATAACCTGTCTATAAATGTTTATGGCTTAGATGATAAAAATAATGTTTATCCAATCAGAATCAGTAAAAAGGATAATTATGATAAAACGTTTGATCTGTTGTATTTACAAAATGGAGAAAATTTTCACTATTGTTTGATCACAAATCTTTCACGATTAGTAAGTTCTCAAATATCTTTGTCAAAACGCGCATATTCAATCTGTCGTAGATGTCTGACCGTATTTCCAAGGACGTACGTAAACAAGTATGGGAAAAAAAGGCGATGAGCGAAAAGACGAACACGAATTATTTTGACGTGATCACAAACCAATTCGATCTGACTTTCCGAAAGAAGAAAAGATTGAATTTAAACATGTGGAATATACACAATCCATTCCAATCGTAGTTTATGCAGATATTGAATCTCTTTTAATACCAATTTCGGGGCCTATTCCTAATCCGTCAACATCTTGGAACAAAGCTGTTCATGAGCATCGTGCTTTTTCAGTTTCACTTCTGGTCAAGTCAAAAATGTTTGAATGTAAACCGTTTGTTTATACGGGAGAAAACTGTATGCTAGCGTTTTTAGAAAAACTCGAATCTATAGTTGTTGAAGCGGATAAAATATACGGTAATACTATGCGAATGGAAGAAATGAGCGAAGGGGAAAATAAAATATTTTATTGTGCTAAAGATTGCATCTTATGTCAATACCCTTTAGACGAACACGATCGAGTACGACATCACTGTCACTTATCAGGAAAATTTTTTGGACCAGCACATAATGCTTGTAATTTAAGAGCAAAAAAGCCCGATTTTATACCTGTTTTTAGGCACAACTTACAGGGTTACGATTCTCATTTTATAATCCCTTTCTTGGGCCGTTGTGAAAATATCAGCGTAATTCCTAGTAATTCTGAAAAATATGTAAGTTTCAGCATAAAATTTAAAGGATGTAGTACAAAAATACGATTTGTTGACTCGTTTAAATTTCTATCATCAAGTTTGAAAACAATAGTGAACAATTTGCAAAATAAATCTAAATCAATTACTGATATATTTCCACATATGGCAAATATTATTAATGATGAAAACAAAATTAAATTATTGACAAGGAAAGGCATATTTCCATACAATTATTTTAATTCTTTTGATCGCCTAAACGAAACTCGACTACCTTCCAAAAATTCATTTTTTAATGATTTAACAAAAACATCAATTAGCGACGTGGACTATAAGCACGCGAAAAGTGTCTGGAAAGTCTTCAACATCCAAACACTAAAAGATTATGCGGAATTGTATATACAAACAGATGTAATTTTGTTGTGCGAAGTTTTTGAAGCCTTTCGACTTCTCTGTCAACAAATTTATCGACTAGATCCTGCATGGTTTTTTACTTTGCCACAGTTATCTTGGAATGCAATGTTGAAATACACGAAAATAAAATTAGATGTAATAAAAGATATTGATATGGTACAGTTTTTTGAAAAGGGAATAAGTTGTTTGCCAAGTTGTTTCTCGGTATGCGAAAGCTAACAATAAATATCTAAATGAATATGACTCGACTAAACCCAGTAATTATTTACTTTACGTAGATGTCAACAATCTTTACGGTTATGCCATGAACCTTCCCTTGCCGTATACAGATTTTGAGTGGGTTGATGAAAAATTAAATGTATTAGATCTTGAAAATGAATCAGAAACCGGTTATGTGCTAGACGTTGATGTTGAATACCCCAAAGAAATTCATGATAATCTTTCTCAATTACCTTTTTTACCTGAAAAAAATAATCCACCTAATACTAAAACAGTTAAACTATTGACGACTTTGATGCCCAAAACACGTTACATAGTACATTATGTGAATTTAAAACAAGCTCTACAACTCGGGGTAAAGATTTCAAAAATTCATAGAGTGTTGAAGTTTAAACAAAAAAATTGGTTGGCTCCATACATAGAAATTAATTCAATGATGAGAGCATCAGCAAAAAATACATTCGAGTCAGATTTTTACAAATTGATGAATAACAGCTGCTTCGGCAAATTTATGGAAAACGTGCGGAACAGAATCGATTTAAAAATAGTAACAAATGAAAAATCATTATTTCGTCAAGTCAATAAACCAAATTTTAAAGGCAGGATTATATTTGCAGATAATGTTACAGCGGTTCAGCTGGAAAAAGAAAGCATTATTTTTGATAAACCCTTGTACGTGGGATTTGCAGTGTTGGACTTGAGCAAAGTTTTGATGTATCATTACCACCACAATGTGTTTTTGAAAAAATATGGTATAGAAAATGTTACTTTATGTTATACCGACACCGATTCATTTTTATACAATATGAGGACTGAAGATATTTATTCCGATATTTCTGGAGAGTTAAATAAATATTTTGATACAAGCAATTTTCACACTTCTCATTTCTGTTATTCTGAAAAAAATAAAAAAGTCGTAGGTTTGTTGAAAGATGAAACTTTTGGAGATCCTATAGTAGAGTTTGTCGGATTGAGGCCCAAAATGTATTCGTACATAACAAAGAATGATATAACGGTTAAAAAGTCAAAAGGAATAAAAAAATCGGCTGTTAACGATTTTACTTTTAGCGATTACCTAAACACATTTAAAGACAGCAAAAGTCTATATTCTTCATTTTATACAATTCAATCTAAAAAGCATAACGTTCAAACCACACTGATAAATAAAAAGTCATTATGCTCATTTGATAATAAAAGATATACATTACACGATGAAACCACTCTCCCTTATGGTCAATATAGCCTCAATGAAACAACGAATCTAACATTGCAAATGTATAAGAACCAATAAATGATTGTATACTAGTATTATTATTGTTTACTTAAATTTATATTTAGTTAGAAAAGACCTGTAATTAGAGTACTAGATTTATTTCAAGAATGTCTACTTGTAGTATTATTATTGTATACTTAAATGAGAAAATTAGACATAGAGTACAAGAAAAGTAACAAAAAATATGTTTAAGAATATGTTGTATAAAATAAATGTTTTGTACAATTGTATTTTTTTTCTTTCACATATCCTTTTTGTCAATCCAGCTCCTTCAAAAAAATTTCCTGTATATTACTAAAGTTCAGGAGGAACACATACGTCATCCAAGCTCATAAAAGCTAAATAATCTAAATCAATGAAACGTCATCCAATAGCCTATCTCAAAAGCAAGCCTAATCCCATTCATAAAAGCAACTCCCGTCTCAGTCATAATCTCAAAAGCATCCCATTCATAACTCTTATCCAATTCATAAAGACAAATTACGTCACACTACCATTCATAAGATGACGTCACACGCCCATTCAACACTTCAATTCATGACGTCACATGACCAACATCCATTCAGAACAAACCGTGACCTAGTTTCTACTGCGCTGTTGCCACATCTCATCTGCGACGTTGCCAAATCTTACTTTGCACACCTGAACCTACCTCAAGGTCAACACCCCCTCGTCCTAACTTACACCCCTCCCACCCTCAAGGTCATCTCAAGGTCACACCCACGACCCTGCTACAGCAGACAATGACCTCAAGGTCACGGCTCCGGCTCAACCCGCCTATTTGTACTACTATAGATACTTCAAGTAAAGTGGGTTTAAGCATGCTTATGCGAAAGCTAGGAATTTAATTTTATAAATTTATCTTTTGACCACCTCCTATGGAGTTCTGACAGTGGCTAACGTCTCCACTTATGTGCTGAGCGTCTGCGGCCCCAGTGCTCTTATTCAGTCTCCCCAGGTTTCAACAGTGACGCAGCTGGAAAAGAAGCTCTGGGATCTCCTGTGGTTCCATTTCGCCTTCCACATGTGGAGGAGATAAAATGTATATATTATATTAATTTGCTCATAGATCACTACTATTCCTCGCCCTTAATGTGGCAGATTGTACTTATTGCTAGCCAATAAAAAGGATTTGATGACGATGAAAAAAAAGACCATCTAGCATAACCTCTATGCCTCTCAAGATTTCATCAAAATCGAAATAATGGTAGTATATTTTATAAATTTCATAGAAAAGCACACAGATAAAGAAGAGAAAATTCGTTCTTTTCTGCCTAAGACGCTACACTCGAATGAATGTTTTCGTTATTAATTTCCTTCGCTTACACCAATGATTTTATCTCCAGCCTGTATAATAATATGCGTTTTTGTCTCAATTAATTAGGACTAAAGTTACAAACTAGGATAAAAAGTAGAAAAGAATCACTAGGAAACTATCAACAAACATTTTGAAGTATTGTCCAACATGTAGAAGAGGTCATGATTAGGTTGGTGCATCTGTCAATGCGTGCCATTAAGTTTAGTTGTTTTGGTTATGAATTGTATAGCTTATAGAGAGACAAGAATACCTACTGTATTCACGTTTCTGCTATTCTAGGTTTGGTTCGGTATCAACATTGCTGTTTTCTGAAAGTACATTGTTTATTTTTTATTAATTAATTTTTAAGCATTAATTAAAAATCTCATCTTGTATGCATCTCGTTGACCATAGGCTTAACGAGGGGGGGTTATTGGCCATGTAACCCTCCCCCCATTGCTTAGAAGAAATTTTTAAAAAAATTGTAACAATTTAAAAAAAAATAAAACTTGGAAAAATTTTATTTTTTCAAAGTTATGATTGTGAGATTACAGAAGTAAGGGTCAATAATGCCAAAAATACAACAAAGAAAGTGCAAGCACAGTCATTTTAAAGAATAAAAGGTATACAAAAATGACAAACCAAAACGTAATACTGTTTATTTACAATTAATTATATTATTATAGCTGCAGTAGTGGCATCTAGCGGCAACAGTAAGATCGCAAATGTGAGAACAGTTTAGACAATTCTTAGAATCTAAAAGTAAAGTCTGGATGGATCTAGAAAGTTCCCTATGCAATTAAGTATAGCAAGTTATTGTAACCAATAAATAGGGCAACTTGTACTTAAAAGCTACTTCTTGATTGCCCTTCGAAAAATAACATTTATAAAACATTATAATCTATTTATTTAATTTGAAGCTCCATCATTATAGTATAATGCATATTATACCTATATTACGAGACATCTTTTTAGAAGGGAGTAATATGTTGGAGTGGTTGACTCCACTGTGGGGGTTAGCCCCCCTCCATGACTCAACTCTAGTTACTTGTTGACTAAACTTATCGTTGTTCCCAGCGATATTTTTTCTCAGGCAGCTCGTGATTAAAAATAATTGCTCCCATTGAAGCCGCGTTGCTTCGGGTATAAACCTATTGCAGAGGGAATAATGATATTCTTTAGTTCGTAGGTGCATAAATAACTACTTTTTGGATAGAGTATTGTAACATCCAATAGCTTTTTTTGGTTATTTCATAGAAGCACATATTTTTTTTCCAAATCTTTCATGAATAATTTCCTGACTCTATTTTTGCTATTCATCCTTCCCAATTATTCAGTCCTTCCTCTTCCAATCTACTCACCATCCAGAAAGGATAAACCTAGTTGAAATTGTTTTTTCAAACTATTAGGCGAACACGTGTTCCACGGGATTTATGCGAAGGGACAAAAAGCTCTGGGGTGTGGGACGGTATACATAAGTAATCTCTTCTCCACTTGTTTACATTATTTCCTACATTTTATCTCCAAGTCCGTATATTTGCGACTTGGTTGTAGTGAAGAATCGAGCAACAAATAATTCGTAAATAAGCTAAAAAATATTATTAATGATAATTAATAATTATGTTAATATTATAAACTAAGAATAATATAATAAAAATAAAAAAGAGGGGATATGGCTGGCCGTGAAGCGAAGCCAGTATGGCCGAGATGGTTGAGGGGTCACCACGGAGAGGTGTATGTCCCGGGTTCGATTCCCCGTCCTGGCCATATCTTTTCTTTTCAAATAAAATATTTAAAAAATTATATCATATAAAAATAAAATAAATTATAACAAAAATTTTATGGCTTTTGGAGTGGGGTCTTCCACATTTTTGACACTTCAGCCATTACAAAGGAAACCTGCAATGTTGATATATTATTCATGACCGTACAAAAGGAAAACGTTGGTTTACACTGTTAAAGCAACAATATTACTTTAAAAGTAATTTCATTTTAATATTTTTATGTACATCTTCTCTTTTAACTTATTGCCATTTTTTAGTCATTTTATTTTATATTTTATAAAAATGTTATGTACGTAAATGGTCGGCCTGGGAACTCATTATCGCATATGTCACGTGACCAGGCCGCCCAAAGCCAGTCAGGTACGAGAGCTGGTGAAGGGTGGGTCCTCTTCTCGGCTCACTTTAGCAGCATGCTACTTTCCTTCCAAACACCTCCGTACGATACCGAGGGCACATCAGGGCGAGAAGAGGACACATACTTCACTAGCACTGGCTCACAATAGTCTCCACTGGTCTGTACTTATATAACTATATCTGTTCTTATTCTGACGCAATATAAGCTCTAAATTTATCAACTATATTGTCGGACACCATTTCCTGTTGTCTGTCTTTTCTTCAATTTTGGAACAATCCCATAACACCAAGCAACGGTGTTATTTATCCTCCATGAGGAAGCATTCCAGCACCAAGCAGCGGTGTTATTTATCCTCCAGGAGGAAGCATTCCCGCACCAAGCAACGGTGTTCATTCTCTTCCTGGAGGACGCATCCGTCGGCACCAAGTGTAACGGAGATAAGAAAGACAGAAACCAGGGATGATGTCCGGCCTATTATGCGATATTCAAAGAAATAAATTGTACTTTATTCACAATAATGCCTTTTTTTTTCTCAAATTTATCCTTAGCCCGCTGCCTCCGGCAAACGCATTCTTTTCAGGACAGAATCAGTTTATTTAATACTAAAGACTATCATGCCTGAACATACACGGTTAACCAACAATTATTCGAGTTGATTCAATATTCAATCAACTTTTCTAACTAGTTCAATACTTTGTGGTTAATCTTCTTCATTCATTCATTTAACATCCTTGTTTGATGTTGGGGCGGATAAGAGGATATTACAGAGGGAGTCTTGAATTTTGCCTATCCAGGTATAGTTAGAATTGGGATCTTCGACGAGTACCTGGCACAACACAGGCTCCGGACACCCATTTTACGGCATGACCAAGGATTTTTTAATCCTTTTAAAAAACTGTCGGACCAACTATAGCCTAACCCGCGAGGTTGTGGATAGTAGGTTGTTTTGCTAACCACTATACCACAAGTGACCCTTAGATTAATCATATTGTTCTTATTAATCGGGTCCTCTTCTATTGGGCAATTAGTGTTGAGTGTTTATTGACCCTAATCTATTCATCACAATCATACTAGTCGATAATAGCTGGGCTGCCAGCGCCTGTTTCTGTTCCTCAAAAATTCTACTCTATAACATTCGGAATATTTGTTATTCTATCGCTACTTGTTATTCTGTAGCCAAATTTAACTTGAAAATGCAATATAAAATACAAATCTTTTCAAGTTTTCATTCTTTCAAGCAAAGTTTCCACTTGCTTCAAGAACTTCTCCCTTTATCGTCTTGTATATGATCAAGAAACTTTAACTACAAGTCTCGTCGAGATTTTTTTTTTTCAGGACCTCCTTTATTTTATTAAAATGCAATTACAACATATAGAGCAATATAGTATATTCATGCAAAATCAAAAGCTGTCTATTGCCCATAGGTATGTTAAGGTATTACATTATCTGAGTCCGCTGAACGCGGTTTCTGCAAAATCGGCACAAGATCGCTGACTCTGTACAATTCAAACCGGGGAGGGACCGCTTATGGGATTAGGAAAGGAAGTAAAGAAGAAGGGTTAAGATAAAGGAAGAAAAGAAGAGATGGGAGGAAATGATAGGAAAGAAAGGAGAAGGACAAGAGTCCCCACCCCGTCACTAGATCAACGAGAGCACATCGACCAAGGGGACACTGCCCTGCCATCTCTCAGGTTTCGGAGGAGGTTTTATGTCCCTAAATAGGGGGTTCGTACAGGCCTTCAGCCCATCAAAAAATTTGATGGTCCGACCTATGTACTCGGGCCGAAGCTCCTCCCGGATGGTGTTGGTACGTGCTCTCTCGAGTGATGTTTCTCGAACAATCCGTCTAAGGATGGAGTTCTGGAACTGCTGCAGGTGCATCAGGGTTGTTTGAAGAGGTTTCTCAAAAGCGGAGCACCATAGAGCATTGTAGGTCTTATAAATTTGCAGTTTCAATCGCAAGGAGAGCTGTGGTGACAACAGGTAGTAGAGCCTATTGGATTTATGTCGGGCCAACTTCAACCTCTCCTGTACGTGCCTTATCTTTATTCCTTTATCTTTCGGCCAAGGCTCGTTCTATATTCGAATTTTCTGGCTCAAACTGACAAAATGATGTTTACATCTATCCTTACATATATCTATCTGATACTTCTGTATGATCTGTCATAATTTAAAATCATGTTCTGATTGGTCCACGTTTAAATATCAATCTTAATACAGTTAATAAAGAATCGTACAAAAAAATAATAAATCACCTCTATAGCCACAATTATGACTTCCACTGCTATCAGCTCAAGCAAGAAAAATCATATAGCGTAGTTTTAAGAGGGCTTCACTCGATCACGCCTAAGGACGCTATCAAAAGAGATCTAGAAGAGATAAGCCATAACATCAGGAACATATCGTCAGTATTGCATCCAACTGAAAAATATCCCCTTCCTCTGTTTTTTGTCGAACTAGAGCCAGCCAAAAATAATGTTGAAATATTTCAAGTTACTAGACTTGTTTATTCAACTGTTAAATTCGAGGAGCCAAGGCACAAACACACCATAGTACCGTGTTCTAGATGTCAAAACTTAGGTCACACGAAGACCTATTGTCACCATCAACCCAGATGCGTCAAGTGTGCTGGCTCACATCCAACTGAAGTATGCCAGAAGTCCAGAGATGAGCCTGCAAAATGTGCTCTTTGTGGTGAGGACCACCCGGCGAATTATAAAGGTTGCTCGGTATATAAAAGCTTCCAGCGACAGAGAACAAATAAAATACAAAGGAAAAGCATAGAGAATGTCCCTCAACCACCTGAAGTCAAAAACTTAACTACATTCCCGGAATTGCCAAAAACAGCTAGCATTTCAGATCAACATATCACCAGAGTTCAACCTCCGGAAAACATAATCCTGACCTCAACGAACCAGCAGCAGCCTCAACGTCAGGCGCCTCTAACCTCCCAACAGAAACCCCAGATTTCCTATAACAAGCCCCAATCCTCCCAACCCAAATCCCGAGATCCTAGATCCAACCCTCAGAAATTCAATACTAAAATCCAAACTCCACGTCAACATATACCTCTCCATCCTGAAACATCAATAGTCAATCTACCACCACAGCAACCAAATCCTATGTCTTCCAATCACAACAATCAAATGAATCCTTCAGTTCATCAAACAATGAATGCAAATCCAGCACCTCGGGTACAACCCCCAACCAACCTTCCTTTACCCGTTAATTATAAATATCAAATTCCAGACCCATACCCAGTCCAAATTCAAAACCCAATCGACATAAATTATATCCTCTCATCCTTCCTGACAGAACTCCAAGAGATTATCAAGCCCCTCATCAACCTGCTCACGAGAATCCTTACCGAAGTCCCTCTTAATTACCCACGATGAGCATAAAGCCCCTAATTATTGTCCTATGGAATGCTAATGGACTGCTTACCCATCGAGACGAACTTGACTTATTTCTTCATGACAATCACATAGACATCGCCCTATTGACTGAAACACACTTCACAAAACGATCATATTTTTACATACGTGACTACATCACTTATAAATCAGATCATCCTGACAATACAGCACATGCCGGTTCTTGTATCCTTATCCATAAATCCATACCTCATTCTCTTATACCTTCTACTCCAACTGACGTCATCCAATCAACTTCAGTAACCATTTCAACTAATCCTTTCCATATAACGTTCTCAGCTGTATACTGTCCTCCTGGTAACTCCCTTTCTTATAACCTCCTCGAATCCTTATTCCGATCTCTCGGACCGCGTTTTATTGCTGGAGGAGACTACAACGCCAAACATCAACGATGGGGTTGTCGAACATCCAATTCCCGTGGTAGCATTTTATTCCGAATTTCAACCTCTAATAGGTTCTCTATCCTTGCACCCATAAACCCTACTTATTGGCCTACATCGCTCAAAAAACATCCAGATATTCTTGATATATTTGTTTCCTCACAGATTTCCTGCAATCAAACAACTATAAAATCCCTGGATGACCTTTCCTCTGATCACAGTCCAGTTCTACTTCAAGTACATTCAGTTCCCATTCCTAAGCCCTCTTATCCCAGACTGATTACCGGACGAGTAGACTGGGATAAATTTCGATCTAATCTGGAAAATAATTTAAATCTCAAAATTCCGCTTAAAACAAAAGGAGACATCAATTCTGCAATAGACAAACTTACAGAATCAATACAAACCAATATAATTGATAGTTCCTTACCAAGGAAAAAACATTATCAACAGAATAACTGGCCACTTCATATTCTCGAGTTATTAAAAGAAAAACGACGGGCAAGAGCGAAGTGGCACCGCACCAGATATCCATCGGACAAGAGTCATTATACCAAACTGACAAACAAACTAAAATCAGAGATCAGAACATTCAAAATTCAAAATTTGTGTTACCGTACAGAAAATCTCAGTACTACTGACAAATCCTTATGGAATACCACTAGAAAACTCCTAAAATATAAAAATTTCAACCATCCACTTTTAACCAAATCCCAAACCTGGTCAAGATCTGATGAAGAATAATCACAAATTTTCGGCCAGCACCTATTCAACACATTTAACCCTCACCCAGATATCGTTAATCCTACCCAGTCTGAATGCATTGAAGCAGAGTTAAGTATTCCTCTTCAGTTGTCTCCTCCTCCTAAAGCATTCCATCCTTCAGAAATATCAAACATTATTCACAGATTACCCGCCAACAAAGCCCCTGGGTACGACCTAATCACATCTTATATTCTAAAACGCCTTCCTCGGAAAGCGATCCTACTCCTTACATATATATACAATGCCGTATTGCGTACCACATACTTTCCTGATTCCTGGAAATTATCCATAGTTAAGATGATACCAAAACCTAAAAAACCACCAGAACTTCCATCTTCTTACCGTCTCTCCTGCCCATCTCTCCTGCCCATAATGGGTAAAATGCTTGAAAAACTCATTCTGAAACGTCTACATCCTATAATAGAATCCAACCAAATAATCCCAGATCACCAATTTGGTTTCAGAACATCGCACTCCACAATCCAGCAATGCCATCGAGTGGTGGACGTTGTCTCATCCGCATTAGAGCGCGGAATGTACTGCACGGGAGCTTTTCTCGATGTAGAGCAGGCTTTTGATCGAGTCTGGTATCCGGGACTGTTGTACAAACTCCGTAAATTCTTACCTTCTACTTACTTCCTTATTATCAGTTCCTACCTCAGTAATAGAACTTTTAAAGTAAACCATAATTTTTCCTACTCTGGCCTCTTTACCCAGTTAGCTGGTGTTCCTCAAGGTAGTATCCTGGGTCCCATTCTATACACAATATATACAGCTGACATCCCAACCCATCCAAGCACTGTCCTCACTACGTACGCTGATGACACATGTGTGTTATCAGTAAATAACGATCCATTTGTTGCATCCCAATATCTTCAATCCCATATCTCAAACCTTCAAGAATGGTGTCAAAATTGGAGAATTAAAATAAATCCTAACAAATCCCACCAAATTACCTTCACTCTTCGTCGTAAACCTACGAATTCCTGCCCTACTGTATCCTTTAATAACACTCCACTGATCCCTGTCGAACAGATACGTTACCTAGGACTCCATCTGGACAAACGTCTCACTTGGAATCCTCATACAAGACTGAAAAGACAAGAAACTGCTCGACGATTTCGCCTACTTCAACATTTACTGGACAAACTAACGTCCAACGTAGCTTTAACGTTCAAAGCTACCAATTAATTACAAAACACTCATTTACATGACAGTTATCAGACCTATTTGGACATACGGAGTTGAGCTTTGGGGCTCTACTAAACCATCCAATTCATCTCGCATCCAATCCTTACAATCCAAAATCCTTCGTAAAATCCTCAATGCTCCTTATTATGTCACAAACAAACTCATCCATCATGATCTTAATATCCCATATGTTGCTGATTTGGCCCAAACTAGATACCTATCCTACCATGAAAAGCTCCATACACACTTGAATCCGCTAGTCTCTCGACTTGCTTCCCATACTATTCCTGATAACCCTCCGAGGCATCTGAAAAGAAGATGGCCTCGAGACCTTCTACTATAAAACTTCATTGGAGTGCTATCAATGGATAGTTTCTCCACAAGTGATTTTTTTGTTCATGCCCTTTGTTCATACAGCCAATTTACTTGATGTAATGTTATTACAGTTGTAAATATCAATAAAAAAAAAAAAAAAAAAAAAATATATCAATCAATCTCAAAACTGATTTTCTACAATCTTTGAGTAGAACTTACGGGATATTCTGAGCTGGAATGCACAACGATATTTCCCAAGTACGCTCCCTTATATCCTTTTTTAGGCCCCATATCAGATTCAAGAAATGGCAAAAGGTTTATTCACCTTCAACATACTTAGTAATCTAACAGTTTAATAACTTTTATGGAATTTACAAGTGTAATAAGAATAAATTGTTCCTTCAAGAGAACAACAACCAGCCTTCAGTAGAAATTGCATTGGTTTAAGTTTTTTAATTCAGAAACAGCATATCTGATATTCCATTTCCAACATTTTTTTTTTTCAATAAAGTCATATTTTTATTTGTATCATGTTTGAACTTGAAGTTTTATGGGAATAATGACATAACTTAAAATCAAAAAATTTCAAGCTTTTAAAAATTGTCAGATGGTTAATAAAATAATTTCAATACCATCATTTCAACAGGAATGGCTTACTTTATCAATACTCAAAATTTTATTTTCTTAATTCAAATTAATCAATTGAAAAAACTAAATGTCTACTTTTTTCTAAACGTAGGACGCCTACTCCTTTTCCATCATTAACCTACAGAGGCATGAATTTACGTTTCGAAACAAAAGTTAAATTTCTAGAGCTAACTCTTGATTGTAAACTTAACTGGAAAGATTATATTAGATGTCTAAAAGAAGAAACACTCAAGAGACAGAACATTTTAAAAGTTCTGGCTGGATGTTCATGGGGAGCAGATAGATCAAGCATGCTTAAGGTATATTCCAGTCTGATAAGATCAAAGCTAGACAATGGTAGCTTTGTTTATTCGTCTTCGAATCAAAATCTGCTTTCAGCTCTTGATTCAGTCCACCATGCACCAGGCATCCGGCTTGCTACTGGAGCCTTCAGAACCAGTCCAGTAATTAGTTTATGTGTTGAAGCTGGTATAGCTCCTCTCGCTTTGAGAAGTCGCCTGTAGATACATTGGAAGGCTAAAAAATAATAGTAACAACCCACCATGGAAACCCATTTTTAAACCGAAGAATAGACGATTTCAAGAAAACCGTAGACTACCTGCTCCATTGGGTATTAGGGATGGTAAATACATAGAAAAAATCAGCTGTTTGGAACCAACAATTAACTTGATTACCCACCTTGGACTACAACACTACCTGCAATAGATTTAACGCTTAAAAAATTCACTGAAAATACCACTACAGGACTCATGAATTTAGCAGAATATCAAAAAATTAAGGAAAAATATAGAATAAAATAACAATTTTATACAGATGGTTCTAAATTAAATAATAATGTTGGTTCTTCATTTGTATCGAACTCCAGGATTAGCAAGTATAAACTTCCTTTCCTGACCAGCAACTTCACTAACGAATGTTATGCGATTTGCGCGGCACTCTATTATATTATGCAATGCGAGGAAGAAAACTTCGTAATATACACGGACTCCCTATCTGCTCTAAAGGCACTAAAAAACATCTATAGTAAAGACCATCTTGTAAGGAAAGCACAAGTTTATGCATCAATGTTAAAATATCTGAATAAGAACATATCTTTGGTTTGGATTCCATCACATGTGGGAATTAAAGGTAACGAAGTAGCAGATCGTGCTGCCAAGGAAGCAGCATTGTCATCGATTGATATTACAAGTATCTACACCTCATCCGACATATGCCACTTTTTAAAATATGAAGTATAACTAGCTTAGGCCCAGCTTTGGGTAAATACTGGGGAACTAAATAAGCTTAAAGATGTAAAAAAGGAATTAAAAATATGGAAAAGTTCCAACCGCAGTAACAGAAGGGAAGAGATGGTTGTAACAAGACTCAGAATAGGCCACACCCGACTTACCCATGGTTACCTTATAACAAAGGACGGTCCACCGAAGTGCACAACATGTAATAACACACAATTAACAATTAAACACATGCTGGAGGACTGCCCCCTCTGGGATAGTTATTTTCAGGAAGCTCAATTACAAAGATACCTCCTAACTATTCTTGGTGATAATAACAAAAACATAGACACAGTCATCAAATTTCTAAAAATTACAAAGATCAATTACAAAGATACCTCCCAACTATTCTTGGTGATAATAACAAAAACATAGACACAGTCATCAAATTTCTAAAAAAATATAATCTTTTTAACAAAATTTAAAAAATGGTCAAGAATATAAAGAATAAAGAAACAAAGAAATAATATAGATTGAAGGACGGACACTGAAGACCCTTGATGTTGAGTGTCCATAAGCAATTCTAACTAACCTAACCTCAATTGAAAAATTAGGTTTTTTGACTTATGACGTTCTACTTTTGAAGGAGCGAAATAAATCTATTATTTTTAATTTAAAATTAATTATTTGGAGATGGAGAGTATTTTGGAGATTTTTTAGAATAATGGATAACTTTTCAAAACGGCTAAACCGCAGAATTTAGTGATAATGAAGGTATGATATACACCGCTATCTGCCGTTTTATTTAACTACTATATTTTGCCAGATTATGATAGGAGGCCAGCAAGGACACATCTTGATTGGCCAAGATAATGAATGATGTTTAAGCAAACTTGAGCCTCGACCTTAAGGCGTCTTCAGCGACCTTTCACAAAAATAAGAAAAAAAATATCCAAAAGGATCCGCTAATAAGAGATCGTCAGTTACCTTGATTCTCCTTGATAGCCCTGTTAGGATGTGCACCGCTATAACCTTCTAGCTTAATAACCGCAATGGCAAGCCTGTAGTCGGAACCAAAGGTCGAGAGTTCATTTCGATGTTAGACCTCGGAAGTGTTTGGAGAAGGTTGTCAGTAACGATATTTCGGATTCATCCTATCTTGACTCTTAATTTCTATATTAAAAAAATGTACTACTACAACCCGCTGAGGGTCTAGGGTTCAGTATATGGTAGTGACTACACTGTTTCTTGGACAACGGTTGTGCAGTGAGGAGGTTTGTCCTAGAACATGCTCAACCGCCAGATTTGCCCCCTTATTTTGGATACCCACTTTCTAGAGACTGGGCGAGCTCGAGGAGGGTTCATCTCCGGCTGCTAACAGATTAAATAAAACTCTGCCAGTAAGCGGAATTTGAACACGGGACATTTGGCATTTGTAACTCAATGCTCTACCACTGAGCCACTCCGCTCCCCTATCTTATATTATAAAAAGATTAAAATATGATCTTGTAAGATGTGCTGTCAAGGATCAACTTAGAATACTAACATAGATTTTAGAATATCAATCAAGTAAAAATAAATACATGCGAGTGGCGAAAAACGCCGTCCTAATAGTCATTCGAATCTTGTGAATGAAAATTCAAACCTTAAATAAATTAAATATAACAATATATCATAAAATTACTTTCTTCATTCTGAGTTATTAAACTAATCCTAAATAACCTTAATGAGAGAAAATGCTCCAGTTTTATTTAAACATTTTTTTTTCAAAGAGAGTTATCGCATTGAACTTTAAGTGAATTACAACTAGTAATCAGGTAGGAATGTGATTACCTGAGTGAATAAGAACACTGTGATAAAAAAGTGTAGGCCCTACAAGTAGTGTAGGTTCGAAAAGTAGTGTAGGTTCGACAATTAGTTTAGATTCGACAAAGGTTGTAGCAGGTAAGTTAATTTTTCTTTTATCAGCAGTGTATTGAATAATCGGGACTAAAACCACTTCCAGGGCTTACCCTATCTCTATAAACTGGAAACCCTTAATTGCGTGGTGACCTTGTGGTCAAGCATTACCGTGGCCTGGTTCAAATGTGGCTGTGGCAGATAGATTATTAAATATATTAGCATCCATAGATCGGCACTATCGGCAGCAGACCCGCCTGGGCCCATTTTTCACCCGGTAATATGGGTACTCATAACTGAGCGGAAAACCTAGCGTTTGAACCTGATTATGGCTAAATTTCCTCACTTCAGAATCGTTGGATTAGTACATGGATGATTTAAGACCATGGACTAAGCCCCGGACTCTTCTTGGGTGATATTGTTTTATTTTTTATGACATTATGTGACTCATAATGTCATAAAATGTTACATAATTTGTCGCAGGTGACAAACAATAAGATTAAAAAAAAGTTTATTTAAAAATAAGCACAAAAGATGCAAAATATGACTGGCTGCCGAACAGCTATGGGAAAACATATGGGAAATAGTTGATTCGTTCCAATGTCAATAGTTCAACTGCAGTTTCTCTCCGAATGCAACTAAATGCCAACAGGTATTGCCACTAAACCAACTGTTCGCAATCCCTAAAAGGTTCATTCGGTTTTAAAACAAACCTACAAAGTTGAATTGATTGCTGCTCGCCCAGTTGAGATGTGATTGCAATGGAATTTGAATAGAACGATTTTCCACAAGTTGCCTCTACAGGATTATCTCCTATCATTATATACCCAACCCTAATGTAAAGTAATATAGGTTATTGGATATGTATTGTTCTCAAAAATCACACATACAAATACAATATTTAATACCATAACCATCCCTGCAAACGTCAAAATAATGCAGTATAACCAGCCCTTAAAGAATCGGACTTATAAAGCTGAATCATCTCCATCTACTTTTAGGACTGTATCAACCAACCTGCCAAAGTTGTGATAATACAAACCAGTAAAGCATCTATTTGAATGTAAAAAGTATCAAATAGAAAGAATGGATTTGAATATGAGCAGTGTGCAGGCACGTTTCAATATTCAAATACATTCTTTCTAAAGTTAAAGAAAATAATTAGAAACAGAAGACGAGAAAATTAAGAAGAGCAATCGTCGCTAATGGACCCAGCAGTCCAAACGAAGTTAAACAAACACAAATCAAAATAATTCCCGAACACTTAATATATTCCTAACTGATTTCCTACCCTCATTTCTTTTTCACTGCTTCGATTTATCAAGTACGTAAAAGATATACTATATCCTAGATACTTGATCCTAAATAACAAGTATCAACCAATGATAAATCAAAGATAAACTTCATTCATCATTATAACAGTTGTTTAATTTCATGGTAAGTACATTGAAATAAAATAATTGTATCAGCTAGTGAAAAATGTTACATAATTTGATATTAACAGAATACAAAAAGATATAAATGATAACAAATTCAATAGGGATGCACATTGTTTTAATTGTAGTAGTACAATGAACATAGGACTGATATAGACATCATTTGCATTTGTAAACACACGCAATAGACGTCTAGAGACGTCATTTACGTCAACAGTTCTTCAACGATAACAACTGAAATACTTAAAATAATAAAATTAATTTACATTAAAAAGAAATGAATATATAATTATTTGGCTCTAAACAATATGGCCATATTTTTTTTTTTCATAATTACAAGTACTGCTATAAAATTACAAGTATTGCTTCACTGTCCAAACAATGATCTCAGGGAAAGTCACAACCTTTGATTTTAATAGCATTTAAATTATAAAAAGGGATGCCACCCTGAGATCTTTACACTTGAGGAACATAAATGACTTAAGACATGCTCCATATCCAAAGATTGACCTGGTTGACTGAGTAGGAGTTGTTTAGTAAATAAAGATCCTTTTCAATCTATTAAATAACATAATATTTATTGTGTGCTGATCATAGTTACAAGTTAAGATTTATATATCCTCTTACAAAGAAAGAAAAGGAGGACCTTTTCGCTATATGTGACTCCTACTTTTGGTATCTTAAGAGACATTTACGCAACCTGCTCACTCAATGCCCCTAACTATTTATTTAGCTACTCCTGTTGTTCCAAATAGTGTTACATATAGCAGTACGTATGTTTTTATTAATCCTATAGACATAATCTAATCATCGACCTACTTGCTATTCAAATAATCATTGCAATAATGGACATATTTGCAATAAAGAAAATCAATATATTATTATTTAAAAAATTGATTACTGGTATTTTCTACGAAATTGATTTTATTTATATTATTTAACATCTCTCACTCTATGTATCGTACAAGCCTTATCAGTGTAAAGGAGATAGTTGGGGGGTGCAGTCAATAAGAACTCAGAATAAGTAAAAAACTTATATTATGTGCCGACGTTTCGACCTACAGTGTAGGTCATCTTCAGGGGAGAGACAGTAGAGCGGCGAAGTAGTGGTGAGGAAGCAGATGTATGATGATAACTAGAAGAATGGGACATAGAAGAGTGATCTAGAGGAGAAGGCGACGAAGTCAGATGGTGGCTGGAAGAAGAGTTACTCGACAGGCGAAGTGGTGGCGTAGAGGTGGAACAACGGAGAGCAGGAAGATTTTGATTCTGTATTCGTGCACTGCGACGTAAAGGTTGGGAGGAGAAGTTCTGTCGGTGGCCCCGTTTATTGTTCTTCATGTTAATGCATGTATGAGATGAAAATAGTTGACTGGATGATATAATGTAAAGGAGATAGTTGGGGGGTGCAGTCAATAAGAACACAGAATAAAAAAAAACTTATATTATGTGCCGACGTTTCGACCTACAGTGTAGGTCATCTTCGACGAATACAGAATCAAAATCTTCCTGCTCTCCGTTGTTCCACCTCTACGCCACCACTTCGCCTGTCGAGTAACTCTTCTTCCAGCCACCATCTGACTTCGTCGCCTTCTCCTCTAGATCGCTCTTCTACGTCCCATTCTTCTAGTTATCATCATACATCTGCTTCCTCACCACTACTTCGCCGCTCTACTGTCTCTCCCCTGAAGATGACCTACACTGTAGGTCGAAACGTCGGCACATAATATAAGTTTTTTACTTATTCTGTGTTCCTATTGACTGCACCCCCCAACTGTCTCCTTTACATTAGATCATCCAGTCAACTATTTTCATCTCATACATGCATTAACATGAAGAACAATAAACGGGGCCACCGACAGAACTTCTCCTCCCAACCTTTACGTCGCAGTGCACGAATACAGAATCAAAATCTTCCTGCTCTCCGTTGTTCCACCTCTACGCCACCACTTCGCCTGTCGAGTAACTCTTCTTCCAGCCACCATCTGACTTCGTCGCCTTCTCCTCTAGATCGCTCTTCTACGTCCCATTCTTCTAGTTATCATCATACATCTGCTTCCTCACCACTACTTCGCCGCTCTACTGTCTCTCCCCTGAAGATGACCTACACTGTAGGTCGAAACGTCGGCACATAATATAAGTTTTTTACTTATTCTGTGTTCCTATTGACTGCACCCCCCAACTGTCTCCTTTACATTAGATCATCCAGTCAACTATTTTCATCTCATACATGCATTAACATGAAGAACAATAAACGGGGCCACCGACAGAACTTCTCCTCCCAACCTTTACGTCGCAGTGCACGAATACAGAATCAAAATCTTCCTGCTCTCCGTTGTTCCACCTCTACGCCACCACTTCGCCTGTCGAGTAACTCTTCTTCCAGCCACCATCTGACTTCGTCGCCTTCTCCTCTAGATCGCTCTTCTACGTCCCATTCTTCTAGTTATCATTATACATTTGCTTCCTCACCACTACTTCGCCGCTCTACTGTCTCTCCCCTGAAGATGACCTACACTGTAGGTCGAAACGTCGGCACATAATATAAGTTTTTTACATATTCTGTGTTCTTATTGACTGCACCCCCTAACTATCTCCTTTACATTAGATCATCCAGTCAACTATTTTCATCTCATACAAGCCTTATCAGGTTTTGTTATTATAAAAATAAATATTAATTTGGAAACTAAGAATTGTCAAGAAATGACGGTTCGAAAATGCGCAGGTTGCACCAAAGGGTTACGTAGACTGGAAGCAGTAGAACCTGAAAGGGGGATATATACCTGCAAAAAAGAACATTCCTTCAAAAGAGACGGCAGAGGAAAGAGTGAAAGGTGAACAACTACTGTGCTATAGATGCCAGATCCGGAAGATATCCTTCTTACCTGACGAAGAAACCTAGAAGTGTCCACTTTTAGGAACAGAAGTTTAAATTTAACGATGTTTGTGTTTTCTGGCATGAGTATCAATTTGAATCATTATTGCTCATGTCTTAATATTTATTTTAAATTGAATTCAAAACATGAAATTGTATTAATAAAGTATTTTCATTGTATGTGGAAGAAAGTGGTCCGGGTAGAGGTCACAATGAATTTCTCGTAGAATTTGAGAAAAACTTTATTGATTAGCCAACGTTTTTCATTGTAATTTTATTTTCATTGTAATTACTTAGATGCTTACTTAACCCTGATACAATATATAATTATGATTACCATATTATACAGCTGGTTAAATTCATGTTTTAAATTTATTGAACCTCTGGAAAAGAAACCACTCTAAAACAATTTTGGGTATTAAAATAAATAATAAGTTGAGATATTAACTTCAATATTTACTCATGGCATCTATATATATATATATATATATATATATATATATATATATATATATATATATGTCGTGCCTACACACTGCTCATATTCAAATCCATTCTTTCTATTTGATACTTTTTACATTCAAATAGATGCTTTTCTGGTTTGTATTATATTTGTATTATTATATTTGTTCCCATAACTTTTTCCCATAGCTGTTCGGCAGCCATATTTTGCATCACGTGTGCTTATTTTTAAATAATCTTATTGTTTGTCATCTGCGACAAATTATGTAACATTTTATGACATTATGAGTCACATAATGTCATAAAAAATAAAACAATATCACCCAAGAAGAGTCCGGGGTTTAGTCCATGGTCATAAATCATCCATGTACTAATCCAACGATTCTGAAGTGAGGAAATTTAGCCACAATCAGGTTCAAACGCTAGGTTTTCCGCCCAGTTATGAGTACCCATATTACCGGGTGAAAAATGGGCCCAGGCGGGTCTGCTGCCGATAGTGCCGGTGGTCAACGCACTGCAGAAACCACTGAACTTAGCATCTTGAAATTCGCAGATAGGTTCTTTGTATAGTTTAAATGAGTACTAAGAAAGGAATTTGGACAATTCCCCCTTAATATAATAGGGGTTCATAGATTGTATGGAATCCGATAGTTTTGAGGTTATGCATCTGAAATTTTGGATATACGAGTAACTTATAGTTAAAAATAGTTAAATTATTTATTTAAAATGATCTGTCACGAAACTTATGCAGCAGACGCAATTCCACGCGAGCGAAGCCGTGGGCATAAGCTAGTCACTTTATAAAATAAATTAATGATATTGTAAAATGTTTTATTGAACAAATAAATGTGAGACGTTGTAGAGTGCCTTTCTTCCTTCTAGTTTTGCTTGCCTCCCTGTTCTTCTTTCTCCACCATCTTGGACCAAAAGGTCTGTTCTTTGTCCTAAACATATTCCCTTTCATGTTTGCCGCCCGCATCAGTACATAGATAAATAATACATGAATATAAAATAGTTTGAATTTATTATTCGATTTGATAAAAGACTTTTAAAAAGTCATATAATTTATCATGATAATTAATTTAACATTTTAAGAAAATGCGTTTCACGCTGGTCTAGGCATTTAGAAATATAGAAATCTTCTTTTTTGATAGCTATATTAATTTTCTCAATTTTGAAAATGATTTTTCCGCTATGTTAAATATTTTATTTCATTTTTTGCCATATATGACAGAGAACAAGACAAAAAACTGTACCTCGGATTTAAATTTTTATTTATCTGACAATCTAAGACCCTCACTTTGAAGTAAATTGAATCATTATTCTATTTCTTCTGGGTGAATAATTTGGTGATTTTTTTCGGGTCAAAGAACGTTCCTTAATTTTTTTTTTTTTTTGTCCCGAAGAAGTCAAGGAAAGGAAGTAAATCTAGAAAGGGGGGAGTAGATTTCATACCCGACTGGTTTCAATTATTCCGGAAGCGGAAGTACGAGAGCCTTTGACTTCTGGGTAATTCGTCCAGCCTTTGACGTTAGTTCCTGGCCTAACAATTTTTTTTTTGTTAACAATTTTCATCCGTTTGACAATAATTCTTATAACTGAAATTTTCTAGGAAAAAATTAAATATAATGTATTCTTAACCATCAAGTAATGACAATGACATAATGTTTCCTTACGCAAGCAATGACACCTGGTCCTACGGACCATCTGATTTAAAAATTCATTAATAAATAGAAAATAAAATGTCCATTTCCAGATTCCATCCATTCTATTTCCAGAATATAATTTCCAGACCAGACGTTGTTTATATTTTGTGAACAAACTTTAGAACCAACCTTCTACTTTCACATTCAATACGGTATTAACATGATACGTTACTGGTTTATACAGGAATTTCTTATAGTCGGAAGGTTGGAATCTTTCAGGAAATAGGTACCAAAAGGTCTCAGGGACCATGTCTCAGTACTTAAGGGGGAAATTTTACAGAATTTTTAAGGCATAAGTACAAAAAGTTTCTATCAATTGGAGTATCAATACCTCCTTAACCATGATCAAAATTAATCGATCTAATATTTCTTAATGAAGGATAAGAAAAACGAACCAATTTACTAAATGTCACATTTTTATTTAACTTACAAAAGCCAATTTGATTTTTTTTTTTTTTAAAGAAAGTTTTACAAACTAAGTTTCTCTAAAGCCTATGCCTGGGATTACGGATAAGATCAATTTTTAATTAGGAAGCAACAACTTTGCCAGTCCTCTTAAATATATTTTTTTTAATATTGTAATTATAAAATTTTATTTAAAAAATAAAAATACAATGCTACTTATTATCTAAGGAAAGTCATTTTAATTTAAAAGTCATTATGTGCAATATAACCTATTTGATTAACTTGTATTGCTATTTTCACTTAGCTTTAAATGAACTATACAATAATAATAAACAAATGGTTCTATATCCCTCTGGTATGTTCTACTCCTGTCATACATGTTTCTCCTTCGTTTTCCCTATCTCTATTCTTTTTTTTCTACACAGATGCTTATGATATATCATAGTGCTATTACTATATGTGATTATTATATTATACCAAATTATTGGTACAACATATCATTCAATCTAAATTGCGCAAAAATGAATATTATTTATATTATAAAAAGCATTAATATTAGTTATTAAATATATAATAATATAAATGCTAGGTAAAGCATATATTACAAAATTAGAAATATATCTATTTATTTTATATTGTATATATTGAAAAATAATTTTTCATTTGCTTTATTATCTTGAAAGATTCCAGTTCACAGTTTTTATTAATTAATTTCTCATCAATTAATTTCATTATCTTCATTCGTAGTATGTATGTCTATAAAAATGTTATATTTTCTCTCCTACTGCACCGTTTATGTTGTTATTCTGTTTTATTTTTTCTTAGCTCTGATGATAACATAAAAACTAGGCCGAAACGTTGGCACAAAATAACTTAAGTTTTTCTTGTTACTGTGAAATTCATTGACTACACCCCTCAACCATTTTCAGCATTTCTCTGGACTTATCCAGTCAACCATTTTCACAAATATGTTTAACTTTAATATCTTATAGTAAATTTATTGTAGAATTATTTTTAAGAAAAAGAAGGTATTTTGTTTTGGAAATTTTAGTTCAAAAATCCAAAAGTGCTTAACAGAAATATTATCACCCAAAACAAGTAAAACCACTTATTCATTACTTGCGTTGTGCAGCATGCGTATATTTCCCAAACAATGTTATATTTGATCGATCGAGGTGCTATTGTTCTGGTTTTACTTATTATATTATCCTCTATGATGTTAATTTCAAACCTTTTTTGCTAAATAAAATTAATTATTCCTTCTATCATTGTTAAACATACCAAAGATAGAATTTTTTTTCAAATAAAAAATATGGATTTGGCGATGAGAATAGCTTTATTTTCATTATTCATTAAATTTACCAAATTAATATAGAACAAAAGGCAAGGTTTATCCTTTGTTGGAGAATATCCTGCATAGTTCATTAAAAAAATGGATAATCACCTGATACTAAATCGAGCATTTTTTTAAACTGATAGCAATAAATAAATTAGGATACCTGTCGTTGCCTACATGCTTTTGAGTTCGATATAATATTATTATAAAGAGTATTCTCATTTAACTAAAATAATAATTTTCTGGTAAACAACTCTATTGTGATTGTACATTTAAGTAAATATGATCCATTTTTGATTTATAAAAACACTTTCAAAATAGTTTATTTTGATATATAAGTTGTAGGTGAGGTGGGACTACCATAGAAATACCCACACTTTCTGTAGAGCGGTCGAGGAGTCAGAGGCTGAAAGATCTCGGGCAGGAAACTAAGCGGCAAAGAAGGAACACCTTGAGGAAGATAATATGAACGGTAGTTTTCATGTATTTAGTTCATATATGGTTGCATCAAATAATAATAATAACTTAATTAAAAAATATATAAACAGAGTTTAAGAAATGATAAACATTAAGCTCACAGTTTTATATTAAAAAACACAAACAATTTACAAATTCATAATTTTATTTTGTATTAATCGTCCTAATTTTACAAAATAATGACCGTTTTCAAATTCCATTTTTTATCACACACGTAGAAATATAAAATAATCTTAAATTCTCTGAATTTATCCTAATATAAATACAAACTTATCGACATAAACATTTATAAATACTTTATTGTCATTATTTTTAGGTTTATTCAAAATTAATTTATAGGCAAAATGTCTACATATTGTAGTAATTTTTTTTTTTTTTTTTTTTTTTTTCTTAACCCCTATAAGTTTGAAGATTTGTAATCTGGGTTACGATTAGGTTGGAGAGGAATCTCTTTTACTGTACTGCGCACATTTTAAGAGGAGGATGAGAAGACGGAAGGTTCTAATTTCTTTCTTTATTTCTTAACTTTGGATTTTTCCGGTGATGGGGCACACCGTGTCCTTTTCCTTTTATTGTTTATTTTATTATTTCTCAGTTCAGGCTGAGACTTTGAACGTGATCTTGCCACGTTTGTGGCCGTCCTGCTGGAGTGAGTGTCCTGAAAAGAGGGTTAGTACTGTATTTCAGACTGTCAAAAAATTTGATGTGTCTGCGTTTTATGAAGTCTGTGACTGTCGGTAAGTCGAGAGTAGTGTGTAGGAGGTCCATTTTTGTTTTGTTTAATGTCGTGTGTCTCACTATGCGTTGTAGTACGCCGTTCTGAAACTGTTGGAGCTTTTTTGCTGTCGCCGGTGTGATGGTACTTAAAAGTGGTGCTCCGTAGAGGAGCGCCGGTCTTAAGATGCTTTTGTAGATGGTCAGCTTGAGGCGGAGGGATAAGTTAGGAGATGTAAGCAGGTGGTTAAGTCTGTAAGACTTGGTCCGAACCGCCCTGAGTTTCTTCCTGCAGTGGTAGGCTAGTTTCAGGTGTCGGTCTAGTGTGACACCTAAGTAGACTATGCTGCTTGCTGGTCTGTTTTCGCGTCCCGCTACCCTATAGACCTTAGGGAGAGGGCGACGCTTTTTTCCCTGAAATGAGAAAATTATGCAGTCCGTCTTTTTAGGATTCACTGTGATGTTGAGTCCTTCGAGCTTCTGTGTAATGCTCGCGCAGACCTCCTCCGCCTGCCGTAGAGCTCTCTCTGCGCTGATCGAGCTGCTGTAGATCGCTATGTCATCGGCATAGGCTGCTACAGCAGCTTTTTTGTAGTTGGCTCCAACAGTTTCAGCTGTGTATATTGAGAAAAGTACTGGAGATAGCACAGACCCCTGAAGAAATCAGTGCTACTTCATCTTTCAAGTAGAAATGAGGTAATAATTCACTTCTAAAATAGTTTTTACTTCCTGTATTATTAATGAATATTTGCTATAGAACAGAACATATGTAATGATTCTAAACGTGTTTATTACTACATATTATAAAATTAAATGATGTTTGTAAATTAGAATATATTGGACGCTACAAGTTCGTACGCTGTGTCGCATCGCTCTCAGTGTTGGCCGAGCTCAGAATCAATGAATATCAAAGTGTTTTGCAGTTATTGATTATGTATCGAGTTTATTCAATCTATGATTCAATTATTAAAATTAACTATCGAAGAAATCTCTTCTGCTTTTGTTTTTAGATTTTTTTTCCAACACTCTAAAATTAGAAGCTTAATTGAAGTAGATTATCAGTAAATTAAAATATATTCCAAGAAGCCATATTACTTTCTCTCTACTTTTTACATTTGACTCTATAGATACATGCAAGTTTCTACGCAGTTAAACAATAATAATAAAAACCTTTTAGCGACTACCGTGTAATATTTTATTTTGACTGATAACATTGAGTTTAACTGATTAGAAACGCATACAATTTGCGATAGAGGGATAGTGGGTACATAATTCTACATTTCAAGGTATAATTTAAATTTAAAATATATTTTACAAAATTCTCCATAGCTTAAATTATTGATATACTACCAATGCTGTTTGGCTAGAATACACAACTATCGCTATATTTATTTCCTTTAAACTGAGAATAAATATAATTTCTGTACTTTATAGTAATCCCTAAAGAATATTCTTATTTTTGTAAAAATGATCGAAAAATAGTGTGTTATATGTATTATATTTCAGGGATAATATTGGGGTCAAGGGTTGAAAGAGTTCAGTTGAGTTGAAAGCTTATTATAAACCCATCAAAAGTCCTAAAGAAGACCAACAATGTGAGCCGAAACGTTGGCTTTCATAAGATAGTCGAGCCATTTTCTTCTCTTTATTATATTTCTTGAAGAGATTGAAATTGATTATAACATGACTTTTACTAACGTTCAAGTTCAGAATTAAATCAAATATGATATTGCATATTATCAATATTTAAATAACATTGAAATGCTATTATCATTAATTCATGAATGTATTTTGTAGTTAATTGCATAATTCATATTTTCAGTCGCAGCAATGGTTATTAATAATTTTCTTCTAATAATATTATTCTCTTTTATAAAATGGTTGTAATGTAAAAGTAGTAACGAATGTATGATTTGTTTAAAGTTGAGGTTTTTGGTATATATCCCGCAGGCTTTCGCTTCGAGTTGAGTTACAACAAGTTTTAACTTTTTAATCGTTTCATTTTTAAATATTTTCCGATTCAAGTTATCGTGAGTTTTATTAGGGAAAAGAGAATGTAATTTTGGTTAATGAGTAGATTTTGGTAATAATTTCATCTAGAAATAAAAGTTTCAACTAACATTTTGAAGTATAGAAGATATATTTTAAAGATATATGATATATTTTGGTTGAAACGTTCATTTCTAGATGAAATTATTACCGAAGTATACGCACTTCCCATAATTACATTCCCTTCTCCAATCTAAATCTTATGATAACTTGTAATTTTGGAAAATATTAAAATGGATACGAATGAAAAGTTAAAACTCGTTGTGACTCAATTCCAAGCGAAAACCTGCGGAATAGGTGCTCCGTTTTTTTTATATTTATATTTTGGGTTATTTATATTATTACAATTATTAGATAATGTATTAATAATTTTTTCATTTATATTATAACGCTAGATTTTATAATATATACAATATAACTAAAAGACCTGTTTACGAGATGCGTTGAAGAGATGCAAAGAGATTATGCAAGAGAACCAGTTTGGCCTCCGGGAGCCTTGTCCTGTCCCCGACCCCTCGTCTGTATCGATTAGTTTAATATTATCGACTTCACTAAATGATTTCGATTATATCGTCAGTTTGTTTAACAGGGCAGATATAAAATTACCAGCCTTATTACTTTCCTCATGTGAATTTCCAAGCCATTAAATAAAATCTGAAAGTCATAAAATATTCATCATTTGACAGTATAAAAAAATCTAAAGACGTTATATTTGATTTACTTTTATTTTTATAATACCTTAAACAAGATAAACAATAAAGGGTTACATATATAATAATGATTACATCTACTTGTGAATTTGTTTTATATTCTTTTACCGCACACTTCTACAAACTTCTTTAGTATCAATAATGTATTTAAATCATCAAGAAAAACAACAGACAAGTTAGCAGACACAAGAAAACGGACGTATTATCTACTAGACTTCACTCCAAAAATTCACCAATCGAATTCTTGCATACAGACAAACAGCTAAGTAAATAAGTAAACACACCATGGACAAGCCAAGTTAAAATAGATTACGAAAAGTGAAAATAAAAGCAAGAAATGTTATGTACAGATAATTTTTTGGAAAGAAGATAGAAAAGTGGATTGTTATGTCAGAGAAGGAAGCATTGAAGAAACCAGGAACGAAACGGACATAGGAGAGAAAAAATAATACATGGGAAAAAGATGCATAGAAGAAACGTTAGAATGCTTTGCGTGATCCACTGAGGTCTATTTGCAATAAACAAATAAAATATATATAGTTACAAAGTACGTCACTTCTTATCTGAAATATCTTTGATGGTCCACTATCATTAATGATTATCTCCAAGTTAATTTGCCATTAATCAATAACCATAAAAACATTTGTAAGCTCCTACTTAAGATTTTTGTTTACCTTTCGAATAGCAATTAAGGAATTTTAGCTAGAGTAACTGTAATTTCCTATAGTTTTATACTTTACCACAGTTTTTTGTTTATTATTATTTCAGATCTATCTGAGCAGATCTATATAATCTATCTTTATATAAAGATTATACGAAAGTTTTTAATAATATTGGAACACAGCTAAAGTCCTTTAAGACTTAATGTGACCGATTCAACTTTAATATTTAACACCGTTGAACGAAGGTTGTAGAGTAATGATATTTTGATTCAAATTTAAAATGCTGAAATCACTTTGGCTTCTCTGTGATTTATTATATATCATAATATTACAGATAAAATTTGAACTTTATATTATATAATATAATAAATTGAAATATGCTATATCACTAATGCCATTTGCTATTTGTTTCCCCACAGCCCTGTCCCAGAGACCTTCTGCCCTCAGGACTACACGATTCTCTAATACAGAAGATCCTGGAAAGTCCATCACCTGGCCTCTAACAAAGGACACTTGATTCTTAGCAAATCTTTTTACTGAAAATAAATATTTCACAACTATCTTTTATATTGGTCAGCCTTGGTGGACCGTGGGAAATTTTGGGGTCAGCTGAAACTTATGTCTATTAATGTGATTGTTATATTTTACTGAAAATAATAATAAATAAATTGTATATTTTCTAGTGTTGAAATATCTATCGGTAGGAATATTTTTTTACTATTGCAAGTATAGCATATAATGTGCTAATGTTTAAAAAATTCTGACAACTTACTTAACTTAAATTAATTTACGGAAGTTTTGTTTAACTTTAAGTCCAGAACGATTAGTTGCCAAAAAGACTTCTTAATTTTTATACAATAAGCTTAACATTTTGATGAATGTACCTCCTCGTTACGGTTTGCAAATCGAGTCGAAAAACACAATTGTTTTTTTTTTTTATTTAATGAAATTTACAACTATATTATGCTAATACAAGTAAATAGAATGAATGGTACATATAGACATGAATAAAGACAAGTAGAGAAACTATCCAGAGGTAGTACTCGTGTACACAATTTAAAAAAAAAAATCATAAATTAATGAATTTTTAAACATCGATACCACCCTTGAAAAAATGAAATTAAACTAATTAATAATGGAATCATTTCATGAAAACGTTCCTACTAATTTTATATATTTATTATAAAAAAATAAATCATTAAAATAAGTAGGAAACAGGGGGTAAAATTATGAAACTTAATTAATTTTTAAAGATTATTGTCGTTCTCACTCAGTCATCATAAAAACATTTGATTATTATATATTATTATATATTGATTATCATTAAAATCTAATGAGACCAATCAACATATTATAGGCTTTTACTTTACAGGTTGATTTATATTTTAGGGGTGGAACCAAGTTTAAAGCTGGTTTAAGCCTCGTGTAATAAATAGACAATTATTCATAGCATACTATTCTCAATATCTAATTAACCAATTTATACTATCCATGTACTACTAGTGTGTTAAACCATTAAACAGGAAAACCAAAACGATACGAAAAAATATACACCTACTACTTCAACCATTCTAAATTGAACACTTTTGATGTTAAATTTAGTAATTGTGGAACAAAAATGAAGAAAAGACGGACTCAGAAAAGTTTGAAAAATGTATATTTTAGCTTTCCCTTAATTCTTTGTTTGTTCTTGTATTTGCTGTTCATTTAACCCTGGCGATAGACTTCAATTTGTTTTTACCGTTTTTATCTACAATGAAGCCGTTACTGCTTTTCTTCATAAAAAACATTTTCGTTTTCAGGCAGATATTAAAATATTTTCTAGTGACTAATAAAGGCATGTATTGGAATTAATTGCAAATATTAATTTAAAAATATGAAAACCCGTTTCAACAAACCTGTTCAAAAGTAAATGCCGTTTGTCAACGGAATTTGTATAATTTTCCATCCACGCACACCTCGGGCGGCGAATTTATAATTAATGTCAGATAATCTACGTTGGACGGAGACACGCAGTAGATCCGCCTCTTTCATTAGGAATACTTGTTCCTGGGAAGAATATCCTTCGTCCTTGTCTGATCCTCAATAACAGAAGTGTCCTTATAGCAGCGAGGCATCTGATCCATGGGTCGGCTACAGTTTACATAACAGCTTCATTATTTATATCGCAACTCTTTCGATCACAGCAGAGGCTGTTTCTTTTCCAGGTTTAATAGGTATCTGTTATAATTTATTATTATGATCCATTGGTTATAAATGAATAATAAGTATGTAAAAATAGTACTAAGAACTATAAACTTAAAACTGAGATAGAGGCTACTGAAACTTTACAAACATATTTTAATACTATGTCACACATTGATGATGTTAATCCTTTCGTAAAAAAAAAAAAATTAAACTGCTATCATATTATTAACAGAAATTATACAACCTTTGAAGGGTCTTAGGTTCAGCAACAGAGACAAGCTGTACTGTGTCTACGAAAGCTGTAGTGTAAGTAGGTGATTTCTTCGAGATTTTTTATTACTATTACATATTAATTAAAAAAATAAGAAATTATAGCAATTTATAAATTATAACTGTTGATCATAACGACACAATAATCATCAACAAAAGTGCTATATTGTATACTGAAATACTGATTTTGAATTCACATTATTTTAAAACTCACTAATAATTTTACCAATCAAACCAACTAAGCACACGAAAAGTTACATCATTACAGATTTGACTAATCTAACGAATCATTCCTTTAGTATTTTAAGCTTAAATTTTTTTTAATCATTTCCGAAAATCTAAGGAATAAAGCCAACAAACTCGAAAATAGGTTTAAATCTTTTTAATGTAAAAGATGCTGTAAAATCTTCTGTAAACATTGTTTTAATTAAGTAAACACACGCAGACTCAACATAATTTGGTAAGCAAAGAGCTGATGAACTCTTTCCGAGTTTGTATTAGGGTGATATTTATTTGTGTACAATTCAAGATTTATACATTGCTTTTTACCGCTAATCATTAATTTCTCTTTAATTTCTTAAAAACATTTATTCTTTAAATAGGAGGGAATAAACCTATTTCCAGTAAAAAAATTTTTATTCCTTATTTTCGGCCTAGGCCATTCTCAATCTTCTATTTGAAATGTTTCATTTTTTTACTTATTATATGGTTAACAATTAGACCATAAGTCATTCATTCATCTGTAAAAACATGCATAAATTCTATAATTGTAACAATATAAATAATTCAATAAATAAAACTGTACATAAATTCTTTTATTGTCCAACAAATAACCAAAAATAAAGCATAGATACCTCAATTTAAGTTGTTTTATTCCATTTAAATTTGTTTTCAAATTCAGAGGGAACCATGTCCTCTATAGTCATTTAATAATAAGTCAACCTTTGATCTTAGTATATTATGATCTTTCATATTATTTTTGAAATTCTTTAAATAAAATAATATTTAATATTATACATAAACAACTCTCAAATTAAATAAATGAATAAATAAATAATAAATAAACAAATAAATAAAAACAAACAATCATATTGATAAATTATTCTGATATTATGTTATATTTCAATTGTTTTAATAAATTAAATTACTATTATATACTATTAAATACTGGTTAAGGTGAAATTTAGGAGGCAATTAATGAGAAGGTTATTGCGACGGTTATGTTTTGAGCAGATAAATGTTTCTTTTTCAATTTTGGAATAACGGATGAATATAACTTACTAATATCTCCTGCTTCTTTTCTATCGTTGACTACATTTTCTGTATTATCATTAATGCACAAAGCTTCTAGGCATTTCCTTTTAATTGTATTTTTTTCTTTATGTAAAACTTTTGGGTTTTCAAAATTAAAAGTGCGTAACGTTTATTTGCAATGTGCAGATAAAGCAGTTCCTGTTTTTGAACTAGGCTTAATATTATTTTTATGATAATAAAACCGACTATTTAAGCTATTTTTTGTATGGCCTATAAATTTCTTAAAAACTTTAAGAAAAACACAATATAAAAACTCTTTGAGGGAGGATTTGTTGGACAGACAAAATAATATCCATTTCATAATTTCCTGCTCTGCATTACATAAATTCCCTGAATCGTTATGTAAATTGATTTTTTTTTTAATTATTGTTATTGAAATATCTACTTGAATAGACACTTTTAAAACGAACCCGCGGGTTTTCTGTTTCAACATTTCTCTTATATATTCCAAAACCTTTAGGTAAGTAAAATTCGAATAAATTTGGTCCAAAAGGCTATAGAAATTCTTTACACGACTTATCGCCCTTTTTTTATTAGGTTCATTCCCAGAAGTGTAGGAATGAAAGGAATTCTGGATAAGACTGTAGTTTAATATGTTCTATAACGTGTCGTCACCGAATAGATTCTGTTCCAATTATTGCTAAGTATCTTCTAAAGAATAAATTAATCTATTCAGGCATTAAAACTATAATTAATGTATTAATAAATAATTTAATATTGATTGTTAAATACAGAACAGTTACTTAACAATAATATAACCACAGTTGCCAGAAAATACAAATCAAGAAATAGTAGAATTATACTGTTAACACTTATAATTAAAAGTAGCAATTAAACTTTTTTGAAATATAAAACTAACCATATTTTCTTAATTTAAAAAAAAACTCTATTTATTACATCTGTTGTGATTTAAGCGAAAATATAAGATATTCTTAAACAACAACTTGTGTTTGCCCTTAATAGATTCTCAGAGTACATCATGCATTTAGACCAGTTAAATACATATTATTGTACATAACTAACATACAATTTTAACAATCTAAAAAAGTGTAAATAAGAATCTAAGAGTGTACGTAAATTAGTAAATCAAAAAAATCAAAGCAAATCAGCGGTAGTTGGGATTTTTAATGGTGAAACGTGAGTTAATTTTGCTTAGAATTATTAAAAAAATATTATTCATCATTTTTTTGCTGTTATATTTCAAAGTGGTATAAACCTATTTTTTTCATATTCGCGATATATTAAGGTTTCCGTTTAAATTACATTAAAAATATGGACAAACGGGCCATAAAATAAAAATGAATTCGTCACTTAGCACTTACCAATGAGTGAAGTTTTAAATCTTATATATCTTTTAAATTTTATTGTTAAAACGATAACCATTAAAACTATTTAAAAGTATAAACGATTTTTTAATTTCAAATGAACTTATACTACTTATAGTACACTTGTATTAATTTTAAAATTTTTGTTAGTTATTTGCAATAATCAGCATTATAGTTCTTCCAATCATCTAAAAAACCTGTACAAGTTTAACCCGTGAAGGACCTTGAGTTTAGTACATGGTAGAGAGGTGATTTATCCTCGACCACCAGGTTTGGACCAATGGACCATTGCGCCAACATTGCTATTATTATGAATAATATGTTTTCTTTCGTTTTTTATTCAATTTTTTTTTAACATCGTCCAAAAATTTATTTTTTGTGATATGTTTTTTTCAGAAATATGTTTCATACAGAAAAAAAACCATATAACCCTAAAGCTATAAAGATGAAGTTCATTATAAAAACTCCAGAATAGCTATATGATTATAAACTTTCGATAAAAAAAAGCACAATCGACGGATAATAAATATTTTTTTAAAATCTTTACAAGAATCTATTAAAAATTGTCGTCATAAAGTATGGTGATGTGTAAATACTATAACTAACATTTAAAAAACAAAAATTAAATTATTAGAAATTAATGACGAAAAGAGTGTTCTAGAAACAGATTCTAGGTACCAATTTTTTTTTTTTTGTTTTGTTTTTTTGTATTTTATAGCAGCATTAAATTTCGAACAATGAATTCTGTGCTTTCTTGATTCTTAGTTTATGAAATCAAAGTTTAAACTTCTATATATAGAATTATTAACTGCTTTTCAATAGTAAGTATTATATAGTTTAATGGAGGATGGAAATAATTGGGGTGTGCAGTCTAAAAACACCAAATAAGTCAAGACTTATTTTTTATTTGTGCTGATCTACACCTATTTTATCTACAACTATTGTACCTCTATAATTATATTTAGATTAATATTATATATATATATATATATATATATATATATATATATATATATTATAATAAGGCAAGACTTATTTTTTATTTGTTCTGAAGTTTTGAACTACTTTGTAGGTCATCTTCAGGGCTATGAGAGAAAAAACAACCATAACAAAAATAACTATAATAATCCATCCTTCATTAGATCTTCCAGTCAACTATTTTCCTCTCTAAAGTTTATAGTTTAATATACTATACTATATTCTTTAATTATTTATCTACTATATTTAAATATTCTTGTGTGTAGCCTGTGTAAAAGCGCTTGAAACGTCTGGGAACAGGTTCGGGACCAATCGTGTGTTTCTTTCATCTTTTTCTTGATTAAGTATGTTGTTATTTTAGTTTACCCGGTAAGATCCTTTATTGTACGTATACCTTTTATACAATGAGGCGCAGTTAGCTATCGCGCAATGAACTTACTAAGAGAATAACAGCGAGTGTGGGTTTGGAATTGCCCGCCCACAAAGCCAGATGTAGTCTTTGCCATCAATCTATCGGCCATCCATCTTCTTCTAGAGCAAATGGAATAGCTCACCAATATAGATGTCCAGTTTATTCAAAATGTTTAATAGTTTGTTTATTGGCTTATTCCTATACGTTGTTATTATTCATTATTTAGAGGCAGATCCTGGAAGCTTCTAGTCATAAAAAAGGAATGTGTATACATAAACTGACCATTTATTTTAAAAAGGGATATACATGCATAGGTAACGACTCATGCAACGGGCCATTTGCAGGTCAATAATGGAAATGAACAGCTTTTTTTAAAAAAAAAAAAGTAGGTTTTTATATGGAACAAGTTTACCCTTGTGTGTTTATTTGTGTATCTACAACTATTGTACCTCTATAATTATAATTAGATTAATTATTATAGTTTTATTATAAAAAAAATGGTGAAAAATCAAAAACTCAATCACCAGTTCTTCAGTTTTATTAAAGTTACTATGGTATTTATTAAATAATAAATTATTAAATTTTATGCATCAATTTTTTATTTTTTCAGAGGAACAGATTTGCTTTATTAAATTCTTGGGAATTTTTTTTCATATTAACCTTAGATCAAAAACTCCTTCAGAACTTGAATCTACAAATGTTTTTTTTTTTTTGGAATCCACAATTTATTCATTAGAGAAAATCTTTTTTTGGAGACAATGGGGCAGGTGAAGGGGAAACGGGACGTATGTTCACTTTATTTTTTATGAACACAAGGAAGAATGTGTTTGTAATTTATTTAAAAAATATTTATTTTTGTTTGCTTTATTTATTTATACCATTAGGGCTTTATAAAATTCCCCATTTTGGGCTACCTTCCTTTTAGAAGTCAACTTCGACTCTTGCTTTCTCGGAGTCCTTTCAGAGCGTGCCTTTTCCAAATTTGGAGTCTTTGACCCCCTCTCTAAGACGTCTTGCTTACTGCCTGAGTGACCTAGTTCTTGTAACCGTCATTTGCTCATTTAGTAAATTCATATTACAGTCTATCCATATTTATGTTTGTAATAACGCCCGGTACGATACATAGCGTGACAGATAAATTATTTAATCTATTAACAGCCTTCGATGAACTCTTTGAGTTTTCCTAACCCTCCTAGGCTCACCCAGCCTCTATAATATGGTACTCTTATTTGCCGTTGTGGGTGATCTCGGACTTACCACATCCCTGTACGACCGTTGTTTTAAAAACAGCCTCTAGCATGTTCTCAACCCAAGACCGTTATAGTGGTACAGTTTTTTATTCTAATACCAAAAAAATAAAACTAATAACTAATCCAGCATAATTGGTTGTTTTGGTTATGGCTCTGTTCTAAGAAATAAAAAAAAAAACCTGTACCAATACAACCCGTGAACGGGTCTGGAGTTCAGTACATGGTACAGACTGTACTGTTTCATGGACAGCAGTTGTGCAGGAAGGTTATTTGTGCTCAACCGCTGGGTGAGCCCCAGGAGCAATAACCATCTCCGGGCAATAACAGACTAAATAAAAGTCTTGACAGCAGCGAGATTTGAACCAGGATTTTCGTCATGGCCACTCAGCGCTCTACCACTGAGCCACTCCGCTCTCCAAAATACGGATATAATATAATAAAGAAATACGTATTAATATTAATTATAGCCATTTCGTAGGATACAGTAATTAAAACGGATATTAGGGAAAAGGCCTTCAATACTAAAATCGATTTTAATACCATTTCATAGGATGACTCAGCCAGTCACCCTTAAACTGTTAAGTTCATCTGCAATTCTAAAACGAAACAACCTCTAAGCTAATCGGCCGACATTAGTTAGCAAATCCTTTCCCTCAAGCTGCGTCATTGGCCAACATCTTCACGCCTGCGTTCTTTGGCGGCAGAATGTGAAATGTTCTGCGTCTGGGGGCCTTCTCTTCGTGATCGCCGGACGAACTTGCAAGGACGGCCGATGCCGGGGTCACAGCTCGTGAACTTTAGGATGGGAGTACGAGCTTTTGAGTGCCGTGAGAGAGAGAGTTGTACAGTAACTTGTGGCAGTTTATCATCTCCAGTAACTCGACTTGTATTTTTGCGACTAATATTTCTGATTAATGGGATGATTTATCAGTGATGCGAGATTAGGATATTTCAAGAAAACAAGAGTCGCTAAATGCCAACTCCTTTGAGTAATGGTCCCTCACGGGGAGTTATGATCCACAATATTCTATGAAATAAAATAAAGAATGAAAAGATTCCCCGTAATACATCAAGAGGTGTACAGTAGTCTACAGTGATTTATTAGAACATATGTTTCAGTTTCAAAATCCATTCCCGAAAATCACCACAAGTCTGATAAAGCTCAAAACTTCAGTTGAACATTTAAATATTTAAAAAATATTTAAACAAATATTGAACATGGTAACACTGGATTCTGTAATGGTTTATTATACATAAATTACTTTATGATTTTCTTATAATAACATAAGCCATAAATTGAAATAATATTGAAATTGCCATATGTTCATTATTTTTATTAGACTAAGAAAATGCTTTTTTAAAAAAACGAAATATGAACTTTTGGTTCATTGGTTCAAAAAAAAGTTGTCCCTTACCAAGTCCCTAACCGTTAATTTCGCTTATTTCCAAACAACTAAAATTGCTGAATAAACTACATATTTGATGCATAAAGTTCGTTTGCTCAGATTGCTCTCAGTCAATTGGTGAGAAAATCTTGTCCACCGTTCCTCTGTTCTTCAAGAATAATGTAGCGAATTCTTTTTACTATTGGCACTAATTAGTAGTGGGAGCGGCTTTGCTCGATGTGTAGGTTGCTGAGTTCTTGTGCTAAAGGTCCCTGAGTCAAATCAATCTGTTCACATCCATGGATTGACTCTGTAGGATCTGCAGATACTCTTATTTCTCACCAAGACTATAAATTGGGTACCCTGAAGGCGTAAACTAATACAATTTCAAAGTTTAAAAAATCAAAATCTCAACAGTTGGACTAGTACCCTTTCTGCTATTACAATTAATACTCTTACTTTCTATTACAATTAATTATTAATTAATACAATCAATTACTATTCTAGTCAGCCATGTTACCAGTATGAAGCATTGGTACTTGTTATTCATTCTTGACTACTATTGATTCATATTCAGTTTTTATTGGAATTTTCGATTTATTTTAATTTTCTTGAGCAGTTTTCTTATCCTCGAAACTAATTCAGTATTCAGGTTAATATCTTATAAGTTTAAAAGTTGACTTCTGACATTTAGGTTGACTTCTAACCGTTCTAATAGGCACTCAACGGCTTAGGTCATCTTCTCTAATATATTTAAATATTATAGGTATTCAATTATATCCAAATAACTACTTATAATTATTATCGACTTATAAATAACTGAAATATCAATAAAATATCCTTACTTTTGAACTTTAGAGGATAATTTACATTGAATAAAAATTTAAAAAGAAATATAAATATTTTTATTATATAGAGAAGAACACTAATGGCCTAAGTCGTTGAGAATTTTTTTCACTTCTTAGTAGACTTCACCGTTTGCATCTATGATTTAATTTAGAATTCTTCTTTCCAGGACTTTTTTTCAGACTGAGAGGCATTCACTGACAAAGAGGCATTCACTTTTTACGACAGTGTTATAACGTCTTATTTTGGAATTTCACTAGATACGCTTCTTGTAGATATGTTTTGCTAATCCCTATGGTCATTCCAATTTTTTAAATAAAAATCAAATTATTAACAAGCACAAATATGATAAACTAAAAACAGTAGGTAAATGATATCTTCTGATAAACAAAATAAAACATTACCGTTGGAGAACAAATACAAATATTTACTAATTATAATAATTACGGCTTAGCGAACCCGAAGACTCGAAGCCGATATCTCTAATACGAGTATCTGCTTACAAACTTCTGTCCACGGACCATTATCCAAACCCAAATCCGCCTGATCACTCTTGACGCTATCCTCCCACCTATCGTTCTACCTCTCATAAGTTTACCTGTCATCAAATCACTTATTAACGTTTTAGGATTTCGTTCTATATAAAGTCCAATATTTTTTCCATCGTAATCTTCGAGACGCTATTACTTGAATAATGTTACGGGCGCGGGAATTGGCAATTCCTGGAAGAGAACAAAGCCCCCTTGTCGGCAGAGATGAAAGAGGCCTTTTCGCGAAACTTCGCGATCCGTTGCGTATGTTCTAGATCTGGCATTCTGGCTATTTAAACACCATCTCGGCGCGAGTAGAGTCACAGAGTCTTAAAGCACACGGTACGGTTAACATCGGAAATTGTGATAAGTCAGTGTAATAAGTCAGTGACAGTTTGTGAGTGTAATTGTGTGACAGTTTGTTATATTCAGAGATTCTTACGGTCGGTGGACGTTAATTAGTGAACTGTAAGTGTTAATTAGTAGTAATTAATTAGCAGTTATAATTTTATGTGCTTTGTACAAGCTTATGTAAATAGTTAAGCTATTAAGTAATAATAATATCATATATTATTGTAATAATTAAATAGAAGTTAGGCCTAGATTATAAATATCTAAAATATTGTTATTGTAAATTTATTTCAGATAATAATCTATTTGTTAGTAATTTCCTTGTTTAGTTTCTTTGTTAGTAACTGTTAATAGTTTAATTGTATTCTTTTATCACTTTTGTAAATAAATATTAGTATCTTTAATTAAGGAATTGTTTAATTCATTTTAATACCCAGTAGCCCGTAACAAATTGGTGTCAGAAGTGGGATGATTGTGTAATTGCTATTATTTTGCATTTGGTCTTGTATTTTGTAATTATTAGGCTACTGTATGAAGAATGGCTTCTAAAAGTGTTAAATTAATTGATTTAAAAGTTGCGGATTTGAAACGTGAATTGGAGGAACGTGATCTTGATTGTTCCGGAACTAAAAGTGTACTGCAAGAGCGCTTGCGTAAATTTTTTGTAGATTTAGGGGAAAATCCAGATGACGTTCTGTTTGAAAGCGATTTAAGCAAATTGTCTGCAACTTTTAAAAATGAATTAGGTACTGTTAAAAATGAGTTAAGCAATGTAGAAAACAGGTTAGGTAATGAATTAGGTACTGTCAAAAATGAGCTAAGCAATGTAGAAAATAAGCTATGTAATGTACAGAATGAATTAGGTACTGTAAAATGTGATTTATTGGATACATTAGAGTCTAAGTTAGGCACATTAGAGACTAAGCTAATGGAAAATGTTGAGAATAAGTTGATTGATGTAAATAATAAAGTAGCTAATGTAGAATCTAGGTTAGGAGAAGAACTGAATTCAATTAAAAACGAACTTAGGCTAAGAGTATAAGCTCTCGAGGGACGTATGAGCAACCCACCGTCGAATGACACCGACCGTTCCACAGAGGGCAGCCTTCATAGCAACATTACGCCCGCCAATGCTGGGGCATCACCTACTCACAACACCATTCAAGTGTTCGACGGAAAGACGCCGTGGGAGGACTACATGACTCTCTTCGAGACTACGGCTTCGATCCACGGGTGGTCAAAAGAGACCCAAGCTTCAGCTTTGTGCCTGGCCTTGCGTGGAGACGCCTTGGGAGTACTGCAGGGGATGCCACTGTCGGAGCGGTCTAACTACGGGGAGCTGATTAGAAGACTGGAGATGCGTTTCGGCCACCGACACATGGACCAGCTTTATCGCTCACAGCTGAGAAGCAGGATCCAGAAGACCAACGAGACGCTGCAGGAATTTGAAGCGGACATCGACGGAAGCGACGAGGAAATTGCCGGAGAGGAATACATCACGGATCTACGGAAGCGAATGGATGATATCCACGAGAAGGTCCGCACAAACATCCAGGGTGCAAGTGACAGAATGAAGGAGCGTTACGACATAAAGGCTGAGAAAGGTGGCTTTCGACCTGGAGACTTGGTCTGGCTATATGATCCTCGAAGAAGGCGAGGCTACTCACCTAAACTGCAGAACTCCTGGGACGGCCCGTTTGAGATCATCAAGAGGATCAACGACGTCATCTATAGGATCAGGAAGCAGCCTAAAGGAAAACCCAAGGTAGTCCATTTCAATAGACTGGCACCGTACAAAGGAGACCACGGCCCGAAAGAAGACCAGCAGGTCAGGTACCTAAACAACGTCAAGACAAATAACTCAGTTGCTCATACTAAAGTACTAGGAACCCGTGGAGTAACTCAGGTAATCTACAGGGATATCTTCTCGTTACCAGCGGACTATTCTTTGGCCCATTGCGTTGGTGAGGATCTGAGGACTTCTCGAGGGATTGCAACGGTCTTCAGGAAGAAGTTCGGTAGAACTGAGGAATTAGAACGCCAAGGACCAAGTGTCGGGAAGACACTCCACCACACGCACGAAGGACGACATCTGTTTTACTTGGTTACCAAGCGAGCCAGTGATCAGAAGCCAACATATGACGCACTGCGGCGAAGCCTCGACGACCTGCGGAGTAAGCTTCTGAGACTGCGTGTCACCAGGCTCGCCATTCCCAAGTCGGGCTGTGGATACGATGGCCTGGAGTGGAAGGTTGTCAGGGGCCTGATTGAACAGACATTCGCCAACTCTGGAGTTGCAATATTGGTGTGCACATTCAACCCCTGGAAAGAAAAAGCGTCTCCATCGGCAGAAGCTCATAACTTCCTGATTTCTCCGGACTATGCTCTGGGGCAGAGCACTTTTAAGGAAAGGGCAGTGTTACAGGCGCGGGAATTGGCGATTCCTGGAAGAGAACAAAGCCCCCTTGTCGGCAGAGATGAAAGAGGCCTTTCCGCGAAACTTCGCGATCCGTCGCGTATGTTCTAGATCTGGCATTCTGGCTATTTAAACACCATCTCGGCGCGAGTAGAGTCACAGAGTGTTAAAGCACAGGGTACGGTTAACATCGGAAATAGTGATAAGTCAGTGACAGTTTGTGAGTGTAATTGTGTGACAGTTTGTTATATTCAGAGATTCTTACGGTCGGTGGACGTTAATTAGTGAACTGTAAGTGTTAATTAGTAGTAATTAATTAGTTAAGTAGCAGTTGTAATTTTATGTGCTTTGTACAAACTTATGTAAATAGTTGAGCTATTTAGTAATAATAATATCTTATATAATTGTAATAATTGAATAGAAGTTAGGCCTAGTTACCTATGTTTCACATCCGTAAAAAAAAGTTGGAAGATTTTATTGGTGATATTTTAATAAATTCTGATTTTTAGGTTTCGGGACGAAAGGCGGGAGCTTAGTCATGTCGAAGCCGAATAAAAACAAGCACTTCCTGCCTTTAATCGCTCCTTTTCTCTTAAATTTCATATTTTTATTGTTAACATAGACCCTAGAGACTTAGACTTCTCGGCTCATTCAAACTTATTCCCTTCAAAAATGTCACCCTTTTCTAACCCTGTGCTTAGTTTTATCGAAACGTTGATTAATTTTCCAATAAGTTCCATGATAATAAACTGAATTATGTTGAGAAAAATAATGGAAATGCAATTAAAACTGACTGAGTTCAAATGAATCAAAACAATGGATAAATAATCCAATTTGGTTATTTAATTTTGTCTTTTAGGTATATACTTATACTTTTCGATTATAGATTTATATGCAAGTAAAATATTATTTCCATTATGACTTCTTTGTGTTTTTTTCATTGGTACATCATATTATAACAGTGAAAGCTTTAAAAGGAGGGCTAAAGGAAACTGTCCGTTTCACAGCTACAATTTAGGGAGAAGTTTCTTGTGCAGCCACTGGGTCAATATCGGAAAATTGCATTAAAGTTTAATCATCTCAGGGCAATTAAGTTAATAAAGTAAAAATTTGGTAAACATTGATCCAACAACTAATTTTGCTGTGTTTCTGGCTACAAACGAAAAATGAACTATCCCTTTATGCAAGTGCTAGTATGATATATGCACATGTATATGGGAATATCTCGCTCCTTCAAACCAACAACTACATAACTCAAAATTAGTCATTTTTAGTTAAGCCTTGAGTAGCAATTGGATTGGTTGAAGCTTTTTAATGAACGACATACCAGATAAACCATTTCCAACATTTTTTCCAAAATTTTTATATTTTTTTAAAGTCAGATTTAACTTTCAAATACAAATGTGAAAAATCTTCCAAGTATTATTACCTACCTAAACCTTAGTAAGAAATGCTTTGCTGGTCGTAGATTCTGAAAGATCCCTGGTTATCTCCCAGCTTGCAGAAACATTGGCAATTAAATCGAATAGTACGGCATAATAAAACGATAAAAGGAGGTTTAATGACGGCCCATTAGAATTATCAAGATCCACCCGATAGCCACAGTAACCATAGCAACTCTGATTAAGCACCCACTTTCTTCGCCAGCTTCTTCAATTTCTATTGCTTTTTATAGGTGGATTCGAGGGGATTGGACGAATGTTGATGATGGAATTAAGGAACTATAGCTTCAAATAGCCTCACGTTTGCAATGAATTTATCGAAAAATATCAAGTACTTATGTATTCTTGGGTTATATTTTTAAATTATCCTACAGTAAAACACCTTAGCTATAGTACTTTAAAACCATTAGATGCAATTATTTACGCAAAACTAATCACTAAGACATACATGGTAGCTAAGTGTGTAGAGTATTGATGATGGTTTCGAGTTCAAATCCAGCTCTGGCAGATAAATTATTCGATCTTTTAACAGCTATGTGGAATATACAGACCCTCTGTTCACCCAGCATTTATAAAGTGGGTTTCCAAAATTCGGGGAATACCCTGGTGGTTAAGAGTAATTTTGACCAAATCACCTCCCATCAAAACTGTTGTTCTAGAAACACAGAACCACTGAAGTAGTACAGGTGGTACAGTATATATGTTATAATCCAATTCCAATTCCAAAGAATTTATTTTATTTCATAAAGGTATCAGAAATTTCAAGTACAATGCAGTAGGAAAACTTTGTTTGATGCTGAATAGAATGGAATTTATTTGACACATTTCAAATTTGGATATAAAAAAAGGGTAGCGCGGAGATGTTCCCGTTGTCATAGCTGGGCGCTGACTGAGGTGCCCAGCACGAGCACACCAATGTATACGCTATTGATGCGCGCCTGGCGGATTCAGGTGGAAACGTTCCTTACTTTCTGAACAGCCCTCGTACTCTTTATATTACAATTTACATATAAATTGGAGAATGGATTAATTACATATAAAATTGGAGAGACTTTGAGTTTGCAATGTTAGCTGTAAAGAGGCCATTTCTTATTGCGATTTTACAAATATAATTCAAGAAGTCATGGACCCAGTAGTAAATAATGTTAACAATATTAAAAAAGGCTTAGTAGAATGATTCTATAAGGATACTGCCAATCGATCCAAACCTATGTCGACGGATTACCACCCAAACCCAAACCCTTGACGCAATCCATCCACCTACTCAGAGCATATTAACATTTTAGGGCGTAATAACATCCTTCGTTGTTAAGCACAACAACTTTATAATCCCCCCTCACTATGCATGGTGCTGTTACTGCTTATGTATTATACTCCGCAACTCTGTGATATAACCAGAATTCTCTATGCATACCCCTCCTCGGAATGTAGATTCTACGCAATACCTTATAAGCCGCGTTCGCAATAAGGCAATATAAGATAAGCGATAGATCGTAAGGAATATATTTTGTTGCCTTATTGCTGGGAATATTCAATAACAGCAGCCGATGAATCGGCGCGACCATCGGCATAAAAATTTGGTGGATACACATTTTTACCACATCATTTACGAAAATGAATGTTGTAGATGTTTTATTGGTTAAGATGTAGGATGAGAAGAAATAACAATCTAAAGTACAATTGAAGGATGGAATTAGTTGGGGGGTGCAGTCATAAATGACACCAAATATGTAAAACTTATTTTTAATTAGTGCCGACGGTTATTTAAATTTAATTTAAAATGAGTTTTCCTTATTTCGTGTTATTTATGACTGCACAACTATTTCAATTGCAGTCAACTATTTTCCTCTCCGAAGTACAATTGGTTATTGGTATATTTAGAAAAAATCTCCCCAGAACTTCGATTTCATAGACCTATTGCGAGAGGTGATTTCCAGGTTTTCCTACCAATATAGAGTACCAGTTTGTGGAGGCTGGATGAGCCCCATAAGGGTCTGTAGAACCCACAGTGGCATTTAACAGATTAACTAATGGATTTACCTTATCAATTCATTATCAAACCACAGCTGGATTTGAACCCAGAACATATCAATTCAGTGCTCTACACACTGACCAATCCCCCTCCTCCAAGAATCCTTTATTCCCTTCCGACCCAATAACTTTAACAGAAGCCAATTACTGCAGGTGTTGACAGAAATCTCATTAGGCACATCTGCTTACTTAACTATCTCTTCTCAAATGAACTCTTATATCACCGATCTAATTTTAAACTAAAAAGAGGGAAAAGTCAGAAAGAATTTCAAACCGGTCACCGAATCAGCTTTTTCCTCACCTTGAACAATGGCGTTACGGCTTGATTCCTCATTGAGGAAAATAAACTAAACACAATACGTAAAAACTTTCAAGATGAGTTAATATACGTGTTTATTCACGTATATTCTTTTTATTAAATGTTCTAATAGACGCAGTCCCAACAAGACCATTCGATCGATTAGGCTTTACACGACATCCGCTAACAATTCTTTATATTCTATGGGATGGCACGGGCAGACCATTTTTTATTATATTATAAAAACAAATAAAAAGTGGATGGTTAACAAAAATAGAAGATGAAGGATATAGCTTTATTTTTCTCTCAATTTTTTATATGAAATCCCGTAGTCTTCCGTTGCCCAAGGAACTTGCATTTTCCTGGAACATGAAAATTCTGTTTTCATGTCTTTCACATGTCCTTTGAAAGACAATCTTATTTTCATTTTTAAAACCTTGGAATAGTTCTTAGTTTAGTCTTAAACGGAATATTTTATTGGATCCAAGGATCTTTCCTAGGAATATCCTCTCTCCTTATTTTCCAATTCCAATAACTTCTTCCTGGTTATTGTCGTATATATAGACGTATATGAGCATTCAGGTTTAACTACTGCACTGCAATATCTGAATTTTGTTTGATATGATAGGGCCTATTATGTTATATGTATAATATTATTATATTTCTGTATTATTATTATTAGTCGTAAAGCTCCCAAAGTGGAAGACGTTTTGGGCGTCTTATTAGCCCACCATGTTTTCATTCTTTGCAGGAATACAGCTTTTCTTTTTTGGCTCCATTTTGTTCAAGTTCTCAGAGCTTTTGTCTCTGGCTTAACCTCCCATTTTTCAACTTTAAGTTTAAAATTGTTTCTTGCGTTCATGCCCTCATTATTAATTTTGGCTAATTCCAAGTCTTACTTAATATTTTGGATCCGTTCCCCTCCATTAACAAGGGATGCTACGTATTTTCTTATTCTTTTTGTAACTCTGTGGCCGGGAAGCCTAAGTATTAGGCTTAACTTCCTAGCTCTAGTGATTTAACCTTAATTAGATCTTATTATCCAGGTTGAAATCTATTTATATTCATAGACTCCATGTTTTCGAATGAAATTTGCAATCCTTATTAATTTGCTGTTTCCTTAAGAATGGCATTTTGTTTAATTCCAATTTTTAGTCTATGCAAAGAAAACAATATCTTCTAACCGAATATGATACATTCAAAAACAAAATTTGAATTTTTTTTATGACAACAATAAAGAAAAATGTCAAATGAAAACAATTTTTAAACATAAAATAAAAGTATATTTTGTTTCTTTGACTACTTGTGTCTTTACAACAAACAGTGCAAACGAACTAAGTACCCAAAAGAAGATTTTGAAAATATTCTCAAATGAATAATGACTTATTTTGAAGAACTGAAAAAAGTGCTTAAAATGCTTCCAAAATATAAATTTTAATGTGTGAAGTCAAGGTTTCTATTTTTTAGTACTTTAGTATCACATTGTTTTTCTTTCATGGAAGCATAACCAAACATTCATATGAAAATATAAATATTCCCAATTTTTTAATATTATTTTTTCTAACCCGCGGGATTTGTAGGATTGACCTATAGGAAAAATTGGAATTTAAAAGGATATTTTACATTGTATATTCTTAACTAGAAGTGAGGAGTTGTTCATTCATTTTTTCGATGACGAAGTTCATTTTGAGGATGGTGTTAGAATTCTAAATATTGTTTAGTGCAGTGTTGAAGGCTATTAATGTGTAATACACCTTCCTGTAATTAGTCAACTTCTATTTTCCATGGCATGGTATGTCTTGCAATATCAATTTTTTTTTCTTTCTTAACCCCTTTGGCTTTTATTAATATTTGAAAACTAACATATTAATAATAATAATAAAACATGTATCTCTTTTACTGCACCAGTTGCATTCAGTATCAATTAAAATTATTACAACTTCTTATCATTAATAATACAACAATATTCCTTTATAACAATTTATGAAATAATTATCATCTTTTTATTTTATGTCATTTTTTCAACTAATATGAAGTAGGTATAGAAAAAAAAACATTAAAAAACAAATGTTTCGTTAAAACTAAAAATAATGTTATGATCTATTCGGTTGATGAAATATCTGTTTTCAAAGGAAACAGTAAAGTACACAGACAAGTAAAGTACACTTTTATTAAAAATATTCACTCTCATTATCTATATATTTTTTCCAACGTGTTATTATATGTTCAATCCCAAAACTAAAAAATGCATAGTTTTGAGGTGAAATAAAGTTTATAAAGGCGTTTTGACTTGAGAATCATTTAAAAAATTATCGTAGAGGAAGTTGTCTGAATTTCGGAACAGATGGAAATCTGTTGGAGATAAGTCTAACGAGTTAAGTGGAAATTAAGTGGTAGGACTTCGTAACCCAGTTTTTTCTTCACATCTGTCGTAAATAATGAGATCTGATGTCCCATTAGAATATAGGTCCCTTCCAAGTAGGTCCTTTTTGATAAAAAAGGAATATAGATAAAATAATAATGTATATAAGCAAAAATATTCAAATTATATTATTTAAAAAAATAAACCTGAAAAACTTTAAAGGATCTGTGAAATTCTAAGTTTTTCTTAATATTTTAGAATTATTCTGTTTTGAACAAGTCGGTATTTTTAGCCGTGGGTATTTCCGTCCCACCAGTGACAGCCCTGGAATCCAGTGGTCTCGGTTAGAACCGGATTCTGGACTTGACAATGCTGTCCGCTTCATAATCACGTCTCTGCGAAAACCCCCTCCTTCACGAGCCAAAGAATAGTAACAATGCGCTAAATCACGCAATCCTAAAACAAATCCAAGATGCCAATTATTTAAATTATTATATATTGAATTTTGAATTTATATGGTATTGGAATTTAGTTTAAATCAGTTGGGGAAATTTTTATTTTGAAGATCGAATAAGAATGAACCCTTATTCTTTATTTCGAAAATAATTCATAAATATATGGCATTCATTTTTTTTTTTAATAATTTATTCATTGAAACTTACAACGATATTATAACAATACGGCAAGTAAATGGCAGGAATGGTACATATTAGCATTAATAAAGACAAGTAAAGAAACTACCCAGTGATAGTACTCAAATAGCAAGTTCAACTTAAAAGGCCACGTCTTCTTATTTTCAGACACTTCGGAGGATTATCAGGAATTGAAGAAACTAGTTGGTTACTACTAACCCACTAGGTTTGAAACTAGTGGGTTTGAGTAGGAATAAAGTTTGTCATAAAAAGATTGATATCGTATTCGGGCTAAATCAGAATAAATGGGACATTAAGGTCATCATGGATTACTTTGTTCGTAACAAAGTAAGGAGCATTGAGCATTTTACGAAGTATGTTGGATTGTAAGGATTGAATACGATAGGAATTCGATTGCTTAGTAGATCCCCAAAGCCGTAAGTCCTGATGGATCTAATTATTTTCATATGAAGCTTTTGTAATTAATTGGGAGCGTAGAGCGTTTATCTAGTAAATGTTGAAGTAGCCTGAAACGGCAAGCTGTTTCTTGTTGTTTCAGTCTAGTATGAGGATTCCAAGTTGAGCGTTTGTCAAGGTGTATTCCTAAGTACCGGGCCTGTTCTACAGGAATCAGTGGGGTGTTATTAAACGATACAGAAGAACAGGAAGTCATTAGTTTACTATGGCGGGTACAGTTGATTTGACGGGATTTTCGGAAATTTATTTTAATCCTCCAGTTTTTACACCATTTTTCAAGTTCAGTGTTATGGGATTGAAGAGTATGGGATGCTATAACTGGATCAGACGTTAAAAACTTGAAATACGATTTATTACTCGAATTTATATTATTAACACCAAAGCTTGGGGTTTTTAAAACAAAACATTCATAGGAATTATTAATTTATTACTGTCTTGATTATCTAAAAGCTGTCGATTCTCAATGGCATTCAACATTCCATCTTATGTTCTTCTTTTCTATCATTTTATATAATTTGTAAGCAACTCCATTTTTGTTTTTAATGAGGTATCTGTGCTAATATTTAATAGTACTATTTTAATATAGGAATATTTCCTATTTACCAATCATATCAGTTCACATTGATAAAATTATGATAGTTAAACATTTATTTTTATATCTATACCTCGGTAGTAACCTACTCAAATATTGGATGCGAAATTGGCATCACAAACATAAACGCCTTCAGTTCTGGTGGTATACTACTCAGATTGTCACTGTAAAGCAGACAGTATCCAAGCAGCATGAAGGCGTTAATAACAGCCAAATGTTTAGAGACTCATTTTTGGTAGGAAATTTAAGATTAATTTATTGTTAATTACATGACGCATCACCCTTATATATCTTTTTTCGGATAAGACGAAGTATATGGTTAGAAACAGAAACGTCGGTGATTTTTTTGATATTGTAAGGAGGGAATAAGCATGAACATGTCGAGAAGATTAAGTAAATAGGATTCACGATAATTAGAAAAAAACGAAATTCACATGAAAATAAGGCGCAGTTAAAGACAAGAATTTCTTGTTATTTTCGGTCTCGAAAATACTATGTTCGCGTCTTTTGTCTCGAAATATAAAAATTAGAATTTACAAAACTATCTTCCTTTCAAGTGTTCATTGTGGGTGTGAAACTCGACTGGTAACGTTGAAGGATGGACAACGTTTTATGGTGTTCGAAATAAGGTATTGCATAGAATATACGGTTCGAAATAGGTTGAGACTACTGGAGAATTTAGGGGCTTGCATAATTTTGAAATTGAGAGCTGCAAACGTTTGACATAATTAATATGTTGCGCCACGAAGATTGAGATTGGCTTGTAAAGTGGTTGTTTTCCGAGATGTCGGAGGGAGGTTTGAGTTAAGAGTGAAATTATTTGAACAGTTTTTAGAAAATTTTACATAGTGTTAAATATTGCTAACATTGTTGTTTTAAACAGAAATATAACCTCTTGTTTCAATACACAGCCTCTTACATTCACCCTCCACTCCTCTAATTCATACTACAGGCTTAATAGTGCATATGAATTATTACAATATCTTCATTATATTTTTCTTAAAGACACTAGCATCTTTGATGTTTTTAATTGCTATCAATGTCTGATGAGTTGCTTCATAGATGGCGGTAAAAGCAAAGCATTTATTTCGAGAGTCATTGGTATGAACACCATAGAAATTTTATTATTGCTATCCCCAATCTTTCAATAAACATAATAAAACATGACACAGTGACATACTGATTTGCTTCACCACGGACAATTTCAGAAAAAATCCAAAACTTCAACAGGACAGACTATGTTACATAATTGAAAAGTATAATAACTGATAATAGGAGCATACAGATAAATTGCTAAGCAAACTTTCCAGAAAGTAAATATTCACTCATAAAAGGTTTGAAAAAGAGACAAAAACAAATTCTATCCCCCGTCATACGTAATATAGCAATTTCGCTAATACTCTAAACTTTGAAAATCAATCTGGAAAAGACTTGTTGAAATACTGACTAACCTAAAAATAATTCCTGCCAAAAATTAATAATTCTTTTGCAATTTACATTTCATACCATTTAAACATAGTTACTGAATACATTTTGGAAGTTACTGAATATATGTAACGGCGTGCACTAAATGTTAGGGCGTGATTAGACTGAATGAAATTAAATAGGTAGCAAATTGAAGTACCACGGGAATTTGAAAGAAATCTCTGATATTGACATAGCTTTTATTAATTTTAAGGACATATGAATATCTTTCTCTTAACTAAACAAATATACAAGTGATTAATGATCAAACTTAATAGTAGCAGCTATACATGAAGGACTTATAAACTAAACGTGCAAAATAGCGAGCTAATGAACAAATATGTTTAATTATTAATACTAAAAATTAACATTGAATAGAAGCGGTAATAATTATTCACAGAGATTGCTCCATGCTAGCATTATGGCCAAGATATAACAAATAAATATGAACGATATAATGAAGAATTTAAGTGATCACGGCCTGAAGTGTTAATCCGATTAATTAGCTTGAGTCGTCCTTTTGGTATCATATAACCACAATGAGTTGTTGATTATCAGCAGCAGTATTAGTCGGCGATTTGAGGCCTTATGATAATGAAATGGGACTCACGATTGGTGTGTTCTCTATACCAACTATCCTCTTATCTGGTCTCTCCGCAGAGCTCCTGGTGGGTGACAGGCTGCAAGACCTCCTGGACGCTGGACGTTCTCAATAAGGAATATCTGCCTGAAAGCGGCAAGCGGTCGTAGCTGCAAAGGTCTAGTAGAACAGTCCAGCTCGGCGTTCAGACAGCAAGTGCCGCGCTCCAAGCGTCACCCCCCTCTCCTTCGATTTTGGCGGTAAAGTATTGTTCCGATCGAAGAGGCAAGGATCGGTTTGTTCCTTCTGGCGGGTAGTACCGGTCCGCGGCTAAACATTCCCCCGCCCATGGCACGAAAGTGGCATCATTGAGAGGGTAAAGGACATATGCGGGTGATTGGGCGCTTTATGATGCCGGAAGTGGTTCGGAGGCTAGCGACTCGTGCGATACCGTCCGTTCCGGGGTGCAATTCGGTAACTCGGGCTAATGGCCAACGCAGAGGAGGCGAGTTATCGGTTTGGATCAGCACGAGAGCGCCGATAGTTAGTTCGGGGGCGGATTCCGTCCAGCGGGATCGCTGCTGGAGTGTGTGCAGATATTCGATGGTCCATCGCTTCCAAAAGGACTGATGTATCTTGTCAGTGAGTTTCCATCGCGCCACACGATTGATGGGCACCTCAGATAGGTCCTGAGTGGGGAGAGCGGTTATTGGGCGACAGATAAGAAAGTGTCCGGGAGTTAAGGCTTCGAGATCATGAGGATGAAAGCGCACATAAAGGTCTGCTATTGAGTACGGCTTCAATCTGAGTAAGTAGGGTTGAGAATTCCTCGAATGATAAAACCTGAATACCCATTACGGTACGGAGATGGCGTTTAGTAGATTTAATCACGGCTTCCCAAAGACCCTCGAAATAGGGAGCCCTGAGTGGAATAAAATGCCATTGAATGCCCTCGCGCGAGGCATGTTGAACAATGGTTTCTTGAGTATTCACGTCTCGGAAGAAACGACCGACTTCGCTGATTTGACGGCTAGCTATTACAAAGTTGGTTCCGTTATCGCTGTAGACATCTGAAGGGCGTCCCCGTCTACCACAAAAACGAGCAAAGGCGGCTAGAAAGGCTGCGACGGATAGTTCGGATGTAAGTTCCAGGTGAATGGCTTTAGTGGTGAAACAAACAAATGCACAGATATATGCCTTGGTTACGCGGCATCCTCGGATGCGAGCAGAAGATAAGGAAAAAGGGCCTGCGTAATCAATTCCTACCTTTGAAAATGGGTATGTGGGTGTGATACGATCACGGGGCAGGCGTCCCATGGTGGGGATGAGTGGTTGAGGTTTAATGTGGAAACATTTGTTGCATTTAGCGAGGCGATGGCGAACTACGTTTCTCCCGTCCAATATCCAGACTCGCTGACGAATAAAGGAATGCGTAGCAGAGGGACCAGCGTGCAAATTTTGACAATGAGCCTGATCAATGACTAAGTTGGTAAAGGGATGATCTTTAGGAAGCAAGGCCGGATGTTTAGCAGAAAACGGTTGTGGGCCATGGTGGAGTCGTCCACCTACGCGGAGGACCCCCCGCGGATCGATGAATAATTGCAGAGTACGTTTAAGATGCAATTTTGATGTAGGGTCATCGGCTGCTTGATACTCATTTGTGAGAGCGACTTGTTAAATGGCTTTAACTAATATGTCTAGAGCGGCAGAGAGAAACCCGGTAGAGGGCACGCGGGGTTCCTGACGTTATGTGCGAAACGGAGACACCACGCAGTGACGCGTTGCAGCCGGGAAAGAGACGAATAGCGTCTCTCTAAATTAAGAGTGGTGAGAGCGGTGCATGAGATAATTTTATGAGTGGCTCACCGTTCAGAATCAACGAGACCGGGAGGTACGTCGATGCGCGAGGTAGGCCATGAAGATGGCGGTTGAGAGAGCCAGGACGGACCTTTCCACCATAAGGCATGATTGGCTAATTCCTTGGGAGAAATCCCGCGAGAAGCGCAGACGGCACGGTTGTCCTTGCCGTCAATATGGCGCCATTGAGAAGGGGGTATGCTTTCTTGAATTTCCGTTACTCGGTTTGCTACGAAAGTTTTCCAACGGTGGGGTTCGCCGCGGATCCAGGCGAGAGCTACAGCGGAGTCTGAAAAGGCTATCAGGTCTTCGAATGGCTGGGAAAACATTTCGGTAATTTTGGTGGTTAACTTAGCAAGGAGGTGAGCGCAACATAGTTCCAATCGCGGGAGTGATACTCTTTTCAAGAGGGCGACCCTGGATTTGGCCATTAAGAGGCTGACGGCGATTTCCCCGGAAGAGGAGGTGGAATGCAAATATATAGCGGCGGCGTAACCCAGCTCGGAAACGTCACAAAAGGCAACTAGGCGTTGGCAACTGCGCGACTCTTGATAATAAGGAAAGCGGCGAGGGATAGAAACGTGAGATACTGTTTCCAGTTCTTCTTGAAAGGAGTTCCAATCCCGACTGATATCAGGGGGAGCGGGTTCATCCCAATCAGAGTGTCCGACCCATAAACGTTGGATTAATAATTTGGCGGTGAATGTCACGGGAACTAACCATCCAGGAGGGTCGTAAATGCGAGCTAATTTGGAAAGAATAAGCCGCTTTGTAGCGGGAAGTTTGTCAGAAGACACGCGATAAGAAAAGGTGTCTGTGTCAGCTGACCATACGAGACCGAGGATCTTAATGGTAGAGTCATCATCGGAAGAGAATTCGAATGAATGAGTACCCACACGACAATGCTCGGCTGCTAGATTGGATAGAATTTGAGGATGATTCGCAGCCCATTTGCGGAGTTCAAAACCTCTGGATTGCAATAGAGCGATGAGATCGTCCCTTAATTGAACGGTTTCTGGCAACGTAGAGGCTCCAGTAATTATATCGTCTACGTACGTGTCCTTGCGAAGAACGGAAGCAGCGTGAGGAAAACGAGCCTCTTCATTATGACTTAATTGCTGAAGAGTTCGAATAGCAAGGAACGAGGAGGAGCTGACACCGTACGTGACCGTGTGGAGGCGATAAGAGCGGATCGGCTCATCGGGTGAGAATCGCCATACGATTCTTTGTAAATCTTGATGTTTAGGAGGCACTAGTATCTGACGATACATCTGCCGAATGTCGGCAGTGAAAATGTATCGGTGCGTTCGAGCGCGAGTAATCAAAGTGACAATATCTGATTGTAACTTTGGCCCGGTATAAGAAATATCATTAAGTGATTTTCCATTTGAGAATTGCGCCGAAGCGTTGAACACCACTCTAATTTTAGAGGGCGGATCGTCAGGGCGGTGTACAGGGTGATGAGGGAGATAGTATGTGATACTGGTAGCGTCATCAGGCTCAGGAACGTCAGACATTTGGCCTAACTCCAAGTATTCTCGCATAAAAGCGAGATAAGCTTCACGTAACGCGGGCTCCCAATGAAGGCGGGCTTCGAGTCGGTGAAACTGTTTCACAGCTCTGTAATGAGATTCCCCCAAGTCGAGCGATTTCAGAGGTAACGGAGTTATGTATCGACCCTCGGCATCGCGGGAGACAGATGTTCTAAATAATTCCTCACAACGTTGTTCTTCGGAGGAGAACCGAGGTGAAGTGGATGTGACCTCCACGAGGTTCCAAAAGCGTTGGAGGTCCAGGTTTAATTGGACATTGGTGAGGGCGTTAAATAGGGATAGTTCGTGACGCTCGGGAGCGACAGTATTAGCGATAGGTGAAGGGGAATTGGATGTTAGATCTGCGGAAGATTGAACACGACGGGGACGAAGCGGGGGGCGAAAAGTCTTGCCTTCATTATCTTTTACTTCTTTGGCCCAGGCGATATGGCGGTTTGTCCGAGGAGGACGACAGTCCCCCATGAAACACCATCCAAATATGGTATTCAAGGCCGTGGGTCCACCCTTAGGCGATGGTTCGATTCCGAGGAGGATTCGTGGAAGGACATTGACTCCGAAGAGGAGATCTATAGGGCCAGGATGGCATAGCAATGAATCGGCGAACGGGAGTTCCCCGTATGTACGGCCTGGGTGATAAGTCCACAGGCATGGCCTGAAGTGAATGGGTTATGTTTTCGATCACGAATAACTGAAAGCTTAACGGATCAGAGTCCGGAACCTGAATGGTTGTGGTGGTATACCCGGGGCAGGATAGGTTCGACGATCTCCCCAGGACACTTACCCCAACTGGGGATGATGATACGGGAAGGCCCAGATGAGACACGGCCCTGATGGTGATGAAGCTCACCTGACTTCCAGAATCTAACAAGGCTCGGAATGATTAAGCTTGGTGATCAGAACGCGATATTGAGACCTGCGCTGTGGGCAGCAGTGAGGGTGTCATGCCCCCCCGAGGACCCTAACATAGTTAATGGCGATCGATGCAGGATGGAAGTTAGCGGTATAGAATTATCGGCGGCACGGCGAGAATTGCGTTGTAATTGATAGCGGCGGTGTGAAGAGCAAGCATCTCCTTCGACCACGATAGGCGAGCATTGAGGTCGGGCGCGGGAGGAAGGCGGCGATACGGCGGAAGAATTAAGTCATTGAGAAAATTTTAATTTGTCCGGGGGCGAAGCTGAGCGCACAGTGATTTCTTCAGACAAGCGGTGATCTCGATGTGGGGTCGGTTGATACGGACGAAAGGATGGCGGCGGGTTCTGGTATCATAACGTTGCGTCGAAGGAAATAGGTTCATGCGATGCTTGGCTTGTCAAATAGTTGCTAGAGGACATATCCCGTGTAGTGGCTAGGACAGGCGATCCGTGCATGCGTTGTGGTGATGACGCGTGTAACGTCTGAACTGTCGGGGAGGATCGGTGACTCTGGTTCTTGTATATTTGACGTTAAGCAGAGCAGCGGCGTGGTGGAAGCGTTCTAATATTTGGTGAAGTTGACCGAGGGGAACCCAGGGGGGAGCTAATGGATGGCTCCGGACGCGATGGTGATCCGGTGATGCCCCGATGGAGCAAGGTGTGGTGGAACCCTTGACAAGAATGACAACGCTGGGTGGATTGACATTTATCCGGTGGATGTTGTCCGAGGCAATTGATGCACAAACCCTCTTTACGAACAAACCCTAGGCGATCCCGACCGGATAAGGTTTTAAATTCTCGGCAATGATAAAGGTTATGGACTTCTTGACAGTAAGTACACCGCAGCGTAGCTGCGAACACACGAGCAGAGCGATTGACATATTGCGGTTGCCGATGCCTAGGGGGTGCTCTTTCCTCTTAGGTGACGGTCGACAGCGATTATCCGACAGCGGTAATTCTGACACGGATGCGGTAGCAATTTGAAGTTGCGAGATGTAATTGAGCAGCTCAGAAAACGTAGGGAAGTCATCAGGATATTGTAACTTAAATTCCCTTTGAGTAACGGGGTCTAAACTCCTGAAGGTTAAGAAATATAAAAAGTAGTCTCCCAGGTCAGGGATGTTAGTCGCGGTTAATTGGTGACCCAGTTCAGAAAATAATTTAAGAACGGATTCCAGGGCCTTTTGCGATGGATTAGTTGGATGCGTTGGAAATTTAACATTTCATGGAGTATTAACGCATGATTGATGATCCGAGACGCGAGCGCCGCTTGATTGTTATACCGAGCAATTAGGGCGGCCCAGGCGATAGAATAGTTCGAGCCCAGAGTATCCAAATGGCTTATGGCGGCTAAGGCTTCGCCTGCTTCGTGCGGTCACTGAGTGGTCCAATGATTGGACCTCTAAGTCCGTAGCCTCGGTCTGCGCTCGAATGAATTGATCCATAAGATCGGAAGGAACAGGTATCTCATCATTAATGGATTCGGTGATTACGGCATTATGGGTTTTTCTCATTTCGTCTATTAATTGCTTTAATTTGTCAATTCGCGTTTTAACAACTGCCTCTTCATTCCCGATCATTGCCTCTTTACATTCATCGGCGAAAATTCGAAATTGGGTAAACAATCCTAATAATATTGTTTGGGAAACATTTTTAACTCTAGCTTGGCGACGATTAGCTATTTTGATTTTATACAATTTACTAAAGCTGAAAGAGAATTATTAATTTATAAGAGATAATATTATTTTAATATTTAATTATCTAAAACAATCATGTGTTAAGATATAAATGTGCGTTAGAATATATGACGTTGCGAATTAACAATTAGAATATGCAAAATTAATGAATTTACAAGAGATGATATGATTTGAATGCTTAATTATCACTAATAATTATACATTGGAATATAATATTGTAAATAAATGATTAGAGTCTGCATGCATGCATTAATATTTGCTTTTGGCTGATGTGATGCAATTCTGTGGTTCACACAAGTTAGGCAGATACGGCTTATCCCCACTACAAGCAAACAAACCTACCTATTGTTGCGCAATGTCTTTTTAAGCTATGTTATTATCTGAGTTCATTATTATTCCCGAGTTTTACGGCACCAAAATGTTAGGGCGTGATTAGACTGAATGAAATTAAATAGGAAGCAAATTGAAGTACCACGGGAATTTGAAAGAAATCTCTGATATTAACATAGCGTTTATTAATTTTAAGGGCATATGAATATCTTTCTCTTAACTATAATGTAAGATATAATGAAGAATTTAAGTGATCACGGCCTGAAGGGTTAATCCGATTAATTAGCTTGAGTCGTTCTTTTGGTATCATATAACCACAATGAGTTGTTGATTATCAGCAACAGTATTAGTCGGCGATTTAAGGCCTTATTATAATGAAATGGGACTCACGATTGGTGTGTTCTCTATACCAACTATCCTCTTATCTGGTGTCTCCGCAGAGCTCCTGGTGCGTGACAGGCTGCAAGACCTCCTGGACGCTGGACGTTCTCAATAAGGAATATCAGCCTGAAAGCGGCAAGCGGTCGTAGCTGCGAAGGTCTAGTAGAACAGTCCAGCTCGGCGTTCAGACAGCAAGTGCCGCGCTCCAAGCGTCATCCCCCTCTCCTTCGATTTTGTCGGTAAAGTATAGTTCCGATCGAAGAGGCAATGATCGGTTTGTTCCTTCTGGCGGGTAGTACCGGTCCGCGGCTAAACACTAAAGCAAAAAAAATATGTTAATGTTCCACATTTGGATGTTCTCTATGCATGCAATGATGTCTGAGACCAGGGTCTTCTCTTCAAACTAAAGTTCATGCCACTGCATCATCTCCTTTCCTCTTTTAGATATTTCTCTATTTGACAGAACTCAAAAACTTCTTCAATTGACCCAGTCTGGCAGTAGTTCTGCAAGGATCAATATTGGCTCCTTTACTATTTATTATGTATACACATTAAATAGCTACAAGCTCCAAGGCTATGTCTGGTACCTGCCCTGATGACTTATCAAGTATAATTATACACCAATATCTCAGAATGGGATCACTGACTTTTCAAAATAACTTACTAAACTTACAAAATTGGTACTCACTTTAAGACCTTTGCTTAGGCCTCTATAAATTAACTTTTACCAAGAGATACATGCTATTTCAGTCGGAACTCAGGTCATTAATATAGACTATTAATCAACCAAAGGACGACCTCGGAACCACGTGAATAGAAATAATATTTTTAATTTAAAAGTTTAAGACTCTTTAGAAGCACTTTAGTAGATTAACCAAACAATATGTACTGATTTACATCAACCAGCTATAAATAAATATGTTTACTTTATTAAAGTATTCATAGTAACCTACATGCACATTCCAATAGACTATTATACAATAGTACTATAACTGTTTTACAATATAACTATGATATGAACATTAGGAGAAGAATGAAAAGATCTGGATGAGAGACCTCTTGCATTGAAGGACTAAGATCTAACTTCAGGGAGCTAACTGTAAAGAGGAAGAGGTGCTCATGGGCACTATCCTTACCCATCCAAAGCATGTCATGATCATCATTAACTTCACATTTGCTTACTGACACCATGCAACATATGTCAATATAGCTTAAATATTTTAAACAAGAAAAATAAATAAAATGCCATTTAATACTTTATTTCTTAAATTAACCACACCTCAAGAGTCTATGAGAGTTCGTTTATGTAGTAAGGATTCATCCTTCACAGACATTAGGCACTACTACAGTTATAATTGAAAGAGACATGCTTTAGCTAGGATATATCCTGCAACCACTACGACCTGTGAACGAGTCTGGGGTTCAGTACATGTTAGAGACTGTACTGTTTCATGGACAACGGTCCTGCAAGGAGGTAACTTGTCCTATGTCACGCTTAACCACCAGGTTTTTCCCCCTTATTTTGGTTACCCTAATTTTACAATATTTTATAGAGGTTTTGTGAGCCCAAGGAGGGTCCTAGATTCCATATGATCCATCAACTGCCCCAAACAGACTAAATAAAAGTAACTTTCTGCAGTAGGATTTGAAACAGGATTTCCAGCATGGCTACTCAGTTCTCTACACTGAGCCAAGCTAGGATATATGCATATGCAAATAATGTGGTTAGTCTTTTTTGCCTCTCTACCACAAAATCTGCAGATTAGTGACGAAAATAATGAGAAAATGAAGAGATTTCTTCAATCGATAGTGACCTGTGTATAGTTATGTCATACTAGGATCTTGTCCATTGAAAGGAGTTTAAACCGAGCTCTCCTATAAAAAGTTTTTAAATCTCTGCTTCTTGATGTTTCTGGAGTCTAAACAAATCACCCATGGGTTATCAGCTAATGCAGATGCTGTGTATGAGTTCTGGTGACACAAAGGTATCTGATTTATCATCATCATGTTTGTTTCCCAATTGATTAAACACCCAGTCAACTTTTCTTAGTTGGTTAAGCAGAAAATTGTAAGATTTTTCGTACTTCAATTATCTCAAATAGAATTACCACTTTGGGTTGTACTTAATAGATACTTAGGGGACCTAGATGATTGAAACTAGTCTGTCCCTTATTTTCTCTTTTAATAATATACAATAGACATTTATCAACATAAAACACAATCTAAAAGAACAAAGTATGCTAGCCCCAAGATTGTTCATTTTGCTTAAATCAGACTCCTGATCTGACAGAGAATCATTTTACAAAAATTGCCTCCATTGTAAGGTTACATCTATAATGATTTGTCTTAAATCATAAGAAGTATTTTCCCTTTTATTGTTTTTATAATATTTATGATTGGTATCAACAGCCCAATAAGGTCTTAATAGACTAATCAGACTTGTAGTATAGACTATTCATATGTTTCCTTAGACTAGAGAAGATCAGTTATACAGAAGATGGAGTAGTTGTTTGCAACATTTTATAAATTCTTGTCTTTTCAATTTTTTATTTATGTTCCATGTGAGTCTTTTGTATATGTGCAATCTAGGGTAATATATTTAGTTTTTCAAAGATCAAAGTATATAATGTAATTTTTTATACCTAGACACAAAGCTCAGTATAAAATGTTTGTACTAAAAAGAAGATGGGAAAGGGAATATTAGATGTTTTGTTTTAAAAAAAACTAAGACTATAAATTATTGTATCACGTAAATTCAAAACAATTGTTCTGGAAGTGGCCCATATCAAATTCCAGATTCTCAAAATACAAGGATATACTTATCCTTCATTAAATCTTCATTAACTGAATCACTCCTAATTTTTTTTCTTGTAGATCTAGAATAAATTTTACTTACAATTTTCAACCTGTTCATTATCAATTGGTTTAAAACCAACTGCAGTAATGGCTTTGAGTAATTCTTGATCTGTCACAATAAACATTTGTGTATCCAAGTGAGCTAAATGCATACTTATCGAGCCTTCGGTATCATGGCGATAGACCTCTTGATTATAATTTTTATGACCAAACAGTTCTTTTCCTGGTGGTTGGCACGAAATGTATTAATTGGACTTTTACCATATAAATGATTTGGAGTCTCTGACTCTTCCCCTCATTTCCAGGAGTCTATCCTTTATAAATATTTTGTAAATTTGTGTAACAATAACATCTGAAAAGGATTCTTCCTTACTAGTCAAAGCAGACAACCTACAATATGCAGTTAATTTCATTTATTTTTATTTTTCATGTTTCCTGAGGGAATTGAATAAAAACAGAACGAAAATTAATATTACATCAGTAAAAATAGATTTTAAATTTTTTTGAACTTTATTTATTTCTTTAATTTTCTGTTTTATTTTATTAATAAGTACCTCTGTATTATTTTATTCATATTGGTTTTTCATAATTTAGAAAATTTTATATTTTCAATTTTCGTTTACATTTATTTAAAATACTGTTTAATTTTTTTAAAATATATTTATTTAATTGATATTAATTTTTTTTTAGTTTAATTTGCATTGCTGTATTATAAAAATTGCATTTATTTAATGTTGTTATAAATTGTAGTGATTTTTTTTTTTTTATTGATAGTATAAGAAATAAAATATTCACTATTATTTCTATATATATTTTTTTTTTATAATATAAAAACTAAGTCTTTATTTATTAAATACACCAGATACACAGGCAGATATGGCTGGAATTTTAGAGCATGCAGAGCAACCTGTCAGCGAAGTATTGAATCTGCAGCATTCAGACTGGATCAATAATGTGCAGGGAAAAACACAAGTACTCCTGGCACATTTCCTTCCCACATGTTTGTAAAGCCCTTATTGACTTCCTATTCTTAGTTTTGTAATGTAAATTTGAGGTGAGCCTTGTATCAAAGATTCCAGTTAATCGAAATATTGAATTATTGTCTTCTTTTTTTTCTCCATCATTTTATTAAGTAGACTAGCTTAGCAAGAGGCTATATACACAGATAATAGTTTTCATAGTTTTAAATAGGCATGTGTTAAAACAGTAATATTTAGATTGTAGTTAAAATGTGTTTTTAAAATTGCTGATTACTGCTTATTTAAAAAAAAAAAAGATTTTTCAACAGAAAAGAAATTGTACTAATATTTATAGCTGTTAGATATGTAAGTACAAATAATAAATAAAAAGACCAAAATATAGTTATAGTTAAGCCAATTGACTTAAAGAATGATTATAATTTAATTTTAAAACTAACTGCTACAAACTCCTGACAGATAATTTTATGTAGTAACATTACTCGCTATTGGCCTTTTGTGATAAAGTAATTTCTTGTCGTGTATAGTGTCCAGTATGTCACAAGACCAGGGTCTATATGACCGTGGAGCGACGGTCATACATGTACGCCCTTGGAATAATAACATCACATGGGAAGAAGGCCCGTTCAACTATACAACATATTTAGGCATAAGTAAGTTTAAATGATTGAAATTGGAAATAAATAAAAGAAGTAAATAAAAATCTAATGTCAAAATATTGGAAAATATAAAATACTCAATATGACTATTTTTAAAAGTGGTTTCAATGTTTAATTTTATTCAAAACACAGTTAGCATATAACAACAGTGTTTCTTATCTCAATATCTCAAGTGAACAATAATTAAGGTTATAATATGATATATTACAATTGTAATAATCTAACAAGTTTTTTTCAGTAACTTCAGCAATATGATTCGAATTATTTATTAATATTATCCACATTCCTGCAAATAAAAAACTTAATTAATTATAAACGAAAAGATAACTCAAAACTAACTTAGAAGAAAATTGTATCCCTTTAAACAAAGGAAACAATCTATTCTTCCCTACAATTAAAGAAATATCAAGTTAACTAATACTGTCAAAACACTTTCTCTTTAATTAAATTGCATTATTTAATCTCTATAAACAAACGGTCACAACAAGTTTGTTTAACAATGAACTCAAAGTTAATCTACTTTATTTATTCTAAAAAATAGAACCTTTTGATTTTTAGCAACGTTTCCTGCATATAATAAACTTTGAGTTGATATTATTGATAATTTCAGGCTCTTTAAAGATTACTTTTGATTCTTGACTTGATCATTTCAGTAAGTAAAATAAAGAGTTAACAATTATAAAAATCTAAAATTCAGAAGATGGCAGAGGAATTTATATACTGTAAATATATTAATTATAAATAATATATTTAAATACTGTAAATAAACATATTTCTATAAATAGGCTTAATCTCTAATCATCATACCCGGCCAATCTTATTATTGTTCGTATAATATATAACAATAGCTATAGGGAAAAAATTGTAGATATTAATTAGGCAAAAATATTTTATGTAAATATTTTAGACAAAAACTTTTTTAAAGTGTTAGAATAGGTGTACAAACAATTGTAGAAATATTTACTTCATTGCTTGGATAATAGAATAGTAATGCATGCTTAAGAATGCTTCAAGATTATAATACAAAATAAAATAAGGAAACGGAAGACATGAATTTATGCATAAAAAACTAAATTAGGGATTTACAAAATTGTTACAAGAATAAATATTCCCATGTACACTGATCAACAAACAAATATTTTACACTACTCAACCATATCGTAAATATTAACCCTTTTCTTGATAATGTATCTGTGGAGATACATCAGAATTTAGCGTATTTATTAATGCTCTTGGCAATTTATCCCACTAATAAGTTTTTGTTTCTAGACATCCTTAGGTCATAAGGGTTAAGTGTTATGAATATTATTTTGATGTTAAAAAAATAAAATTCTGCCGAGTTAAGGGTTAACACACAATCATGTATATGTGTTTGAGACCATGATGGTCAATATAGGCTCTAGATGTTCTCTAGTCTCCACTTTCTCTACACTTAAATTCACACAAGCAATAATATATATAATCTTATAATATATATAAGTATTATTTTTATAAATATTCCTTAATTGGCCCAACTCCCTTGAAAACTTTGGAATGTTTTTCCAATACTTCTGAAACAACTTCTATAGAAAGAAATAATAAGAAATAAAGTAGCCTTTATATAAGAAATTTATATTGGTCTTTTTAAAGAAAATGAAAGAGGCTGCATTCTTAATTCTTACTTCAGAAGATGGAAGTAAGAATTAAGAATGCAGCCTCTTTCATTTTCTTTAAAAAGACCAATATAAATTTCTTATATAAAGGCTATTATGCAGGGGCTAGGTGAGCCCCAGGAGGGCTTTAGATAATGGAATAAATGAATAAAATGCTTTAACATTTTTGATACAGATGAAAGTGTTATTGATAGATAGAAAAGTAAATAAATAAAGGGATAGCTATGCTGAACATGTTGCAAAGAACCCTTAAAAAAATCAGAGTAACAACATGAAATTTATAAGTTGTTTAACAACTAACCAACTTTAAGCTGTTTATCAAATTGAAGAAACAGAATCCACATGTATTTGTTCCTTAGTATTTTCCATTGAGATGTATTTAATTCAGAAAATATACAATATAACTTATTCCTGAAAATAAATAATTTTTGATTTAATATTTATTGTTCCCTTACATGTGATTATTTTGGTATGTTAATTCTTGCAAAAAATGTTAAATATAACAAGATTTATTATAATTTATTTAAAAAATGTGATGAAGAGTCAATGCCTGATGTAGAGTAGAATGCCTTATTTCTATTAAAGCTTCACTAAAAATATAGTATGTATATATTTTTGTACTAATTTTTTATTCTATTTTATCAGTTTTACGTTATATATGTAATATAGTTTTACTATATTCAGAGTGACTTACAGGGTCAGGAATATTTTTTTTAACTAACCATGAATCAAAGCTGTATTGCTGATTGCTGCTGCACTGCCATCTGTTTGTAAATAATCAAAGCTTGCTATATCGCAAAATTCAAAGGTATTTTATGAAACAATCTTTACAAAATTTTATAAAATTCTTTGAGGCCTCATGACTAAAACATTACTTCCTGAATGTGATGCTAAGATATCAGCAGCTTCCGACTTTTAGCTGATGTATTTTCGCTGTTTGCCGATGAAAGAAGCACCAAAGACCTGGCACAATTTTATTCTTGCTGAGCATAAGTTGAAATAAAAGATGATAAAAGCTGAAATTTTTTAATTGGTTTTTGGCTTTAGGAACAAATGTTTCATCGATGTTGATTGCTGTGTTGAAGAATCTGCATTAAGAAATATATTACATGGATTATTTACAAACAGATCAGGTTCAGAACAGTGGAATGTTTATTTTATTGAACAGCTGTAATATTTGGAAGAATGAATAAAACTCTTATCCTGAAACAGAACGATGATTTACTTTCAGTTAGCCTCGGTTGGTGTGAAAACTGGAGGCCGCCCCAACATTTGATTTTCCAACTAGCCAATGCCTGTTTTTTTGTTTCCTACGCAGTACCTTCTACCAAAAAGGGGATCCTGTTCATGCATGCAGCTCTTGTTTTAGGTAAATTTGATTTTTTTTTATTTACGTCCTACTTAATTGAATTAAAAAACTAATGGGAATAGAATTAATGTTTGAGTCAATTTTTTAAATAACATTCCAAAATCAATAAGAAATTACTGATTGGGTAGTCTACCAATAAATTACACTGCCAAAAGAAGTTTAAACAGTTTGAACTATTTACAAAAAAAAAGTTGTCTATATTGAACTTATGATAAACATTTATTCATGTTGTACCTATTGTTTAAAAAACATGTTACTCAAATAAAAAAGAACTTCAAAGAAAAAATTTCAAATAAATACTCCATTTGTCATCCAATATTGTAAATGTTCCAATAGTTAAATTTGACAAGTAATTATACAGATAATAAATTAGGATAAAAGAGTTATTAGAAGATTAGGAGAAACTGTAATATCTCTGTTGATATTTCTCCAATTGAAACGACCTTTGCTAAATTGTATATAAAGTTTGCTCCAATCAGAGAATTATTAAAAAAGGTTTCAAAACTTTTATAAAACTTTACCTCCAAGCAGTCTATAGGCAAAGTGTAGGGATATGTAAACAAATCCTGTGAAGTTTCTTTTAAACAGTTATAAAGTGATTAGTTAACAAGGACTACTGAGTTTAATAAATCTTTCCCATTAATTAGCAATTAGATATCCTTAAACACAGTTACAAAAAAACAAGTGTTATAAAATAGTGGAAATTAATGCAATATTACACCATATCCATCCATAAAATTAAATACGTGGAATGCAACTTCTAACCATGTTGGGCAGCTTTGGTTTAAAATATTAAGAAGTGGTGAAAGGAGCTTGAAAAGTAAATTTCATATGCATTCCCTGTTTTGTTTTTTTGTGAATGTATGAATTACTTAACTGAAATGGATACTAAATAAAAGATAGCTTTTCAATTTCTAACAGTTATTATTTAATATTACAACACATATATTCTTTATTTATTTTCAGGCTTTTTCATTTTCTCGGCTTGGGCATGGATTATTGTTTGTGCACCGGACATATTCTTTTGGAATAGCTGCTATACTGTCATCAATTTATTCCAGCTGATATTCTTACTTTATCGGATGAGACCGGTTAAGTTTGATCCTGAATTAGAAGAAGCCTACCATACACTTTTTGTCCCTTTTAAGGTAAAGCAAAATCATTTTTAATAATGTTAAAAATAGCAAATAATTATATTTTTAAAACATTTTATTTTTATGTGGAAGAAAGTGGTCCGGGTAGAGGTCACAATGAATTTCTCGTAGAATTTGAGAAAAACTTTATTGATTAGCCAACGTTTCGACCTACTTTGTCGGTCTTCTTCAGGGCTGTGGGAGAGGGAGCTGGGGGGTAGGTCCTCACTGGCTTGAAACACAGACTGATTTTGAAACGTTGGCTAATCAATAAAGTTTTTCTCAAATTCTACGAGAAATTCATTGTGATCTCTACCCGGGCCACTTTTTTCCACATATATTATCAAGGTCAGCAATTATCATTCAATTTTATTTTTATATTAGTATTTTGTAGAAATTATAAACTATAAAACTTGTTTATATAAAAAATTTGTTTATATATTTGTAGAAACTATAAACTGTCTTGTAATATAACTAAAAAGTGAAGGAAATATAAAATTCTTAGAATTATTGCAGATCTAAGTTTTTTTGCATTTTATAAAATTAAATATACAATTTAATTCTTTTAACATATTATTAATTTTCTACTTATTCATAGGGGCTGCAAAATTATTCAAGAGACTTTTTTTTCTTGAGTTTTTTTAAGTGAAAACTTCTTTAGCCATGTTTAGACTTTTGGTAGGGGAAAAACTTATCCATTCGCATCAGCAACATGAGCAACATGCTCTTGACATATTGCGTGAGACTGGAAACATGTAGAGGCCTAAGTATGAGTTATAGGATTTGTTTTTATCAACTTTAGTTTAAAGGTTAGAATTTGATTGATATAAGAATAATATTTAACAAATATATCATTTAATAGTTGTGCAAACATCAATAACCAGTTAAACATTTTGTTTTCCATAACAATATTTATTGGTCATTGTAAAATGTCTTGTTTTATCAAAAGATTGAAAGTACAAACGATATAAGCATTGTTTAACGTAATGATGATAATAATGCTAAAAATGAAATTCAATTTCATTAACGTCTATTTAAATACAAATACAACGTAATTATTTCAATTAAATTATTGATATTTTGTATTGAGCTTGTGCAGCCCATATGTTCTGAATATTAAGTAAACTACTTGAAAATGTGTATAATTATTGTTCAGTGTGTCAGTATATGTGAAAAATTGAAATTTAAATAATTCAGACTACAATTGATTTAGAAAAAATTATACACAGTCATTCCAAAGTTTTGATTTTCACTTCTGTCAGCAGTTCTCATAACTCCCTACTAATTTATTTTTATTTAATATTAGTCTCAGAATATTGTTTGATTGTGTTTCAGGTCACCAGAATTCAGTTCAAAAAACTTATAAACAATGATATGGCACAGATAATCTCACTGCACGCTGGTGAAGCTTATGCATTGCAAAATTTAACAAGAACAGACAGGCTTGGATTACTGTTATCTGGAAAATTGAATGTCCTTTGTGACGGTCATTTTCTTCATCCTATTTTGGCGTGTGAATTTCTTGACTCACCTGAATTCGAAAGTAGAGCAAACATGGATGACAAATTCAAGGTATATAATTTTTCCTTATTTTCATTTGGGAAAAAAGAAGATTTTGTTGTAAACAAAATAAAAAGATCCTATAAATGCTGCTACTATTCCATATAGCAATAAATCCATAAAAAATTAGTCTTTATTAAGCCATTTGATACATAGTATTATGATTCAGGGTTGCGTAAAATTCTTGCTAAGTTTATTTTTGTTTATTTGTCATGAATCTTGTGGCATTTTTTACCTCATAGTCTCACATCCTCTTTAGACTTTATCTTTTAAAATCATTAGACAGTCTCAGATTCACAATCGTAATATAAATTTAATTTCTAATAACTATGTTAAGTTTCAGATAACTTAGTTTTAACTCTGTTTTGTGTTGTTCCAAGAATACATCAAGTTTTTTGTTTAGATTCATTAAAATACCTAATTCTTCTTTTCAATTTCTAGTGCATAAATTATCACTAGAAATAAAATTTATTATTCATTAAGTCATAATTTTATATGTCCCCAAGGTGTCAATAGTAGCTGCAACTACGTGTAGATACTTATATTGGCAGAGGACATCACTTGAGTACCTGTTCGCTAAGGAAACTTATCTCGCAACAGTCATGTCTACATTAATTGCTAGAGACATAACAACAAAGCTGTACGCTATGAATAATAAGGTGATTATTATTTTACTTATGTTTTTAACTATTACAGAGTCATTTCATATCAAATCACCCAATATTTTAGTGAAATGTCACCCACCATCTCTGATTTGTATGAAACTTTGAACATTTGCTTATACTTATGCTCTAAGAAGAACTGTGAATTTTTATTGTTCTAGGATGTATAATTTTTTTAAAATAGAATCTTAAAAAGATGAATATTTGCGATAATTTGGTTCCGCAGAATCGCTTGCGGGAAATGAGTAATATTTACAAAAAATATAACAGTTCAGGTATTAATAAAGATTTTGATCTGGAAATTTTTCTACAGTTTAATAGAAGTACACAGTTTACAAAAATGTATTCATTTATGTAGCCATAGTATTAAAAAAATTATAAAATTCATATTTCATGACATTATTCTGGTCCCCGAAACTAAAACAAGGGTTCATAGAAACGCTTGTAACTTATTTCTCCAAACAGCTGGGAAGCTGGAAAAGGTTCCAAATAAGACCTAAGATTATGAGCTTTTTATTAATATAAAACACCAGTTGGCTTTTGGTGGGTAAATTTTTAAACAATGCCAACTTTAATACCGCTTAATAAAAGTATAATATTAGGGCTTAGGATACTTGTTAAACTTACATGTACATGTTTTTAATATATTTTCAGCAACAGTGTCTTTAAGATGTAATATTCCGACATCTATATGTAGCTTGTATACATTTAAGCCACTTAGAGAAATGTAATTCTGTCAATTTTACATCATTTTTAGCGAAGTAGTCTGGTTTCTTTAATTTTCCTCATTAATTATATATATATATACAAACTGGATGAAGAGTAAAGCCGCTCCTTGACCAATGGTAACTCTGGATTTCATTTTGTATTACAAAAGTGTAGTTTTCAGCAAAATCAATAAGCAAGATTCTTTTATCGGGTGTCAAATTTTCTTTCATATTTTTAAGGAATTCAGCTTGAAACTAAGATATAAATAGGTGAGGAATAAACGCCTGTTATTTTTTAATCAACAGAATTATGTATTCTTTAACACTTACTGATTCCTTTACCAAATCAGGACGGTCTGTGTTCATCCACTGGTTGTACTCAATTTCATCTTCATCATTTAAATAATCCAACTTTTGTTTTAAAATCTCAGACAATTTTTCATTAGTTGGACACCTGTCACAGTGACGAAGCATGCAATTGGGGTTTTCTGAGTCACAGGCAAGGAATTTGATAAGGTCTTATTAGGTTTCATCAATTTTAATAGCATCCAAAAGAAGTTTTATATTCTGGTGGATACTACAAACGCACACTGAATGACCTCCTGCAGAATTAGCAGGAATACACCACTTTGGTATGAACGTACATAATTTAGAAAAACCTATCTTAATGTTAGGATGTTCCCATTCCCAACAAGAGTACAGTTCCCTTAGGTTACAAAGGATAAGTTTTTTTTTGCATATGCACATTTCTTTTAATACTAACTCTGTCTTTTGCTCCTGGTAAAATGCGACTGAATTCATCATGTTGATAAAAATCAATAACAAATTTTACAATGTCATCAGAGATTCTTTTACCTTTCTTTGGTTCTGGAATGGGTAAAATGCTCTTTCATTTTTCAGTTTTCTTGCCTGACGAACTATATGTTCAGTGACATTAAAGTCGGACATGATTTTTTTCTTTCGACCAAGTGGGCGGAGCTAGAGTCAACACTTGAATTTTTTTAGCTCTATTTATATTTAACCACTTTGTCTTTCATTAACATTATCATGGCATCAAAATCTTGTGCCTTTTTTATCATTTCTGCATCTATATTAATATTACTCTCAGCAATTTTGAAATCTTCAACTTTACCATAATTTAATGCACGCTATACTTTTTCTTTCAAAAAGCGATTTACTTTTTCCAATTTTTCGTTTGCCATATGGAGTCTTACTGTGACTAGGAAGCAAATGAAGCTTTAATGGAGAGCATCCCAAATCTTCTAAAGTTTTATTAGCATCCTCAATACTTTGCTTTTTTATTTGTACTGGAGTAAATTCCATATCTGGATCTTTTTTGTCAATTTCACTGTCGTCATTTCCTCCAGTTTTTCCCCACATAAGTTCTGACATGTTGGGCATAATTTTTGTCCTGGTTTTATATTTATTCCTCTACCAGTTAATGATTTTGCCAAAGCCAAACTTACTAGCCTCAAGGATTTGTTAACAGATTTTTTGTATATTTTATAAGAGTCACAGAAAGTTCTTTGATGACTTAAAGACATCTTTAAATAATAGTAACAGTGATGTCCACATATAGTATTTTCTATAAGGGTTATAATTGACCTAAGCAATATTAAATCTTTTATTTTGAAGAGAAAAGATATGTCCAGGACCGGAATTCGAACCCGGGTCCCCACGTTTCAGTCAAGGTACTCTGCCACTTGAGCTATCCTGACTCGGTCAGACAAATCCATTCTCTTCACTGATCCCATATCCCTGTGTTCTCCCAATTTGTGATGTATACAAGGAGAAGGATGTTCATTGAACCTTAATTTAATTAGGATCTTATTGACTTATGTCATTATTTTACCCTTCTAGTCATGTTCCTCTTGCTACATAAATGTTTTCCCTAAACTTTTGACAAAAACATCTCCATTTCTATCCTTGTCAAAATCCTTTCATCTTTGTAATTATTCCGAACTTCTGGAAGTAGTTCATAGCTTCTTCTTTTACAGACGGCTACTTCCAAAGCATTGTTCTCTTCATTTTAAATAGGCAATAACAAAAACACGAAATTAAATTTAATAAACCATACAGAACTTTAAATAGACAATGAAAAAAATTGTCAAAACTAAAATAATACAGAAAACAATCTAATAAGGCTACCTTATTAGATAATTGATGTCAAATGAGACAATTGATAAGAAGAGGTTACAGGAGATAACAAGGTAGGTTTCATACAGACTGGCTAATGCACAAGTACCAATAAAGAATGACTATCTCTAAAATAAATCAAACAACCTTTGTACAATATCATATATAGTATGAAGTTCCATCTTCAAATTACAAAAATAACAATTTTTTTTTGTATGGAAGTTAATAGTACTGATTAACTGATTCATGGGTTGGATAAAACCCTCTACATATTTATTAAATTAAGTAATATTAATTTCTTTTGTGAATTTTAAATTGCTAAGCTAATACTTTCTGCAGATTGTTACAGAGAAAGGTTACCATCTAGACATTAGGCTACCAAGTATAACCTCATCATTGGCTTCAGGTGACCACAAAAATCCACAATTCAAGGCTCTAGTGAAGCATAAGGCAATTTTATCTGGAGGTTGCCAAAATTCTAATGAAAATGGTAATTTGTTTAGCTAATTAATTAAACTGTTATTTATTATAACTTCATAGGTTATTTAATATTTTAGATGTATCTATAACTAAAACATAATAGAGATTATATATTGTGCTCAGAATTTTATGTAACAAGTGGAAATCCTCTGCAGCATGAAAGAGGAAGCCACCAGAAATGTTTTTCTATTTTTTTTATTCTAATTTAAATATGGGAAATTTTAAAAAAGTTATGAACTTATAAAGATAGAGTTTATGATGTATATTATAATTAACAATGATATATAATAAGCCATAATCTAATTTTTGAATTGATATTAATAAATGTTTATCAAAATGGTTGCGAATAATTTTTATTTCTTTGATTTTTTTCTATGTTTGTTTCCTGCAGTAACCTTAGCATAACTGTTTATTACTTATATTTAAGTTTATCATCAGTGAAGATATTATGCACTGGATTATACATTTAATATTACTTCACATACACCATAACTCATGCATATTACCCAATTCAACTAAATGCAGTATTGGTATCTATATATTAATCTGACATCAAGAACTGACAAGTGAAATGAGTACTCTTGGCAACATAGACATAGATGCACAACTCGTGTATTCTAGGCATAATAATTATTGTTCAGGAGTTTTTATGTATTACTCCTTACATAATCATACAATTTATTTTGTCTCATAGTTTAGTTACTTAATGAATAATAATACTTAATAATTATTGCAATAGAAATGAATCAGAATTGCCCATTTCCTAGGACATTCCCCTCTACTAACCTCTAGGTCCTGGTTCATAGTTAGGCTATGATAGGTAACAATTTATTTTGCTACCAACCTTTGAATCAGGAGACCCTCCAGGACTCATCTTCTAAAAGTGGATATCCTTAGTTGGGAAAAAACCTGGTAGTTTAGTGTAATTTTGGCCAAATCACTTCTCTGCATAACCTTTGGTTTAGAAGCTGTATGGTTCCTATCACACCTATGAAATAATCGCACACACAAGACCTTTCATGAGTTATAGTGGTATTATGAATTATGAAAGAATTTATCTAAGAGATGATTTAATTTTTATGGTTATAAGAAGTAATGCATAATATAATAAAGAAATTATAACAAATTTTGAATTATGGACTCAAAATTAAATTGTCAAACTAATTCATCTGCCATTTTCAACTACATTGTAAACTTATACATGCAGATTTTTTAAGAATTGGACGAACGATCTGGTCAAGAAGACGAATTGTGAGCGGACTTTTTAGCCTAAGTTTTAGCCTAATCAGGCCAAAGAGTTAGCAGTTGGCACTACTCCCAACTGCCCTTTTAACGGGCTACAGATTAGGCAAATAAATTGGCAAATATATAACCTTCACTTTTTCGGTTTCTTCTTTGGCAACAACCTACTGACCAACTTCTATAAATTTTGCCAATGGTCAATAACTACACTAATTGTACATGCACAGTTTAAATAAATATAAATTAATTTGTTTTAAGACTTGAATATAAATAATTTTTTTATGGTATTTATTTGGCTTACTTCAACATACCGGATTTAGGAAATATTTTGGTATGTACTAATGCTGCTCATTATTACAGCTAACAATCACAGCATCAACCACTGCTATAATTCAAATAAACATTTAAGGTTGGCACTAACTTATTTCACCTTATTTCATTTATTAATTTAATTTTTTTTTTGCACAATCCTGATGCTTTACAAAATAAAATTCAAATCTGAAAAATACAGATCAGATACAACTTTTAACTTCAAAAATCGAAATTACAAAAGGAATCAAAACTTATCAGACCAGTTTTATTTTAAGCATGGCTTGAATTCTTGGATAACAATTATCAAATTTAATACATCTTTGAAATGCAGAATTTTTAGTAATGGTTCATGTCAACATTTTTGTTATTTCTTAGAGAAGGAAACAAGAATATAAGAAGTGATAGATAATCGATTGTGATGGTTCCAAATAATAATTTGTTGGAAAGTAAAAATTAAAAAAAATATTAACATTTTTTTATCAGATATTTTCACTGAGCTTAGTTCACCAATACTGAAGCAATCTGTTATGTTTCTCCATCTGCTCTAGGCTAAATAAGTTGTCAAATCAGCAGATATCGGCAACAAAACCAATAAAATAGATTTTTTTTTTGTATTATTTGGTACTATATCCACCCCAACATAATATTATTTGGAATATTTATAAATGGTAAGTTGCAATTTCAGTTTATTTAATTATACATGTTTTTCTTTTTCAATGAACAAGCCTCTTCCTGTCATCAGTAATTTAATGTTTGGCATTGCCTTATTACTTTTCTTTCTCATTTGCAAGTCATCATCAGTAATCCGGAGGGAATCTCTTACTTTCCTTTTATTTGCCTCACTCTAATATTCTTTTAATACTTTACTCTCACTCTAATTTTCTAAGGGAACCAATCTTATCTCTCTAAATACCTATTTTCTGCTTTGCATTATTTTTCCAATCTTTGTTCTGCACTCTCACTCAGCAATACTATATTATAGGTTACCCTTTGTTATAAATAAGAAAATTCTTCATTCTAGATTACAGCAATCAAGACTTTAATGAAACTTGCATCATTACCAACAAAAACTGATAAGATACATCAATAAGAGGAATGGCTGAAAAGAATGAAATTGGAAACTCTGTAATTATTAATTTCCAAGAGTTTTCTGTAATTCAAATCATCATTTTGTCTAAATAAGTCAAAGTAATCTTATTGCAAATTATTTATATAAACCCATTTTGTATTGTACCCGAAAATGTCCTAAAAAGGTGTAAATTTTAGACGAATTTGGGTATACTAAAAAAATGTATTTGCAAAAATAATTTGTAATCAGGTCTTATTAACTTACCTATTATTTGGTACAAAAAAAAAAAAAATATGTTTACCAGGACAGATTTAATATTTTTGAAAGAATATTTCATATAAATTATTAAAACCTACATTGTAAATCTAGTAGGTGAATTCTATCTCAAGGAAAGTTTAAACTCCTAGAAAATATCTTATTTATTATTACTGTTTAATTAATTAACTATTATTATCAACTTTTTATTACCTAATTAATTATTTGTTCAAGCCCCCTTTTATTTTCAAAATTTTTTTCAAATAACAATAAGTTTCATGTTACGGATAAGGAGTAGGCTATACAGTACCTGCAACACAGAACAGTTGTGTGGGTTTAGAGGTACCTACCAGAGATTGTTTGTTTGTTTGTTCATTTAACGTCACTTTATGCTGCTATGGCTAATCGGACGATGCTACAGTGGGAGCTCTAAATTTTGCCTATCCAGGTTTAATTAGGATAGGGATTTTTAACAAGTACCTGACATCGTACAGGCTCAGGACCCCCGTTTAACGTCCCTTCCGAAGGACGGCGTAACTAAGGATTTTTTACTCCCTTAAAAAAATCCTAGGGCCACCTGCCGGGCTACGAACCCGCGATCTTGGGTTTAGTAGTTTGTTACGCTAACCACTAGACCATATGTGACCTTAACCTACCAGAGAGTACAGAGACATTATTGTTTATTATATATATTTTTTACAAACTTCATATAACTCCTTGTATTATAAAATAATACTCAATGAAAATTAAGCTTAATTACCTGTCAATCCTGCTAAAAATGTTTATTTTTATTCAATTTTTTTATTAGAGATAATTAGTATTTTATAGCAATCATTAATTAGTAAAGTAACATATTTTCTTGAAATTGTATGTACTTAAATGTATTCACCATCACTACCCTTGATGATTACAGTAACAGGCAGTAGAGAGAGGCTTTTCAAGGAGAAGAAACCAGGACCAACGATTCCAAACGGCAGGTTACCAGAGATGATGCCACTAAATGAAGTTGTTTGTTCTGATGACCTCGGATCAAGTGCAGAGGTAGAATCATGGCTGGAAACTTCTTCCAAATACCATAGCTGTGAAGTCGTCGACGAATGATTGTAAACATTCATATGATAATTCTGCCAAAGCCAGGGATTGAACTTAAATAAACTATGTAAATAATTCATAAGCACAAAAATATTGTTTGCATTTAAAGTTATAAAATAGTAATAAGGAATGATTTTAGAATAAATTGTAAAATAAAATAACCATTGTTTTGGTTAGAAATAACGAAGATAATATTATGAAAATTTGGATTATTGATGTAATCAAGATTCTGTTTTACCAACATCGAAATTGGTATGTTAAATATCCTCCTTCTGATAAAAAAAATGTATTTAACATTTTTTTAATTTTGAACTTTTTGTACTCATGTAAAAATAATGAGATTTTTTAATTGAATGTAATGTTTTTAAAAATGTGTCTAACTCTTTATTTTTTCAGATTAGAAAAAAAATAACAAACAATTTTTCTGAATAATTAAAATGTAAAAAGGAGTAAATTTCAAAACAAATTAGAAGCTACAAATTAATTTTTGTACAAAGACTAATTTATTTCTTTGTTAAGCATAATAAAACCATGAAACATTATTATTAGTAATTAATGCACTACATTGATATATGTAAAAATGTATTTTGATTACTTTATTTAAATAATAGGAAATTTCTGAACTTAATGTTTTTCTTCTCAATTATTTGTCTTCTCTCAACATCCATTTTTGTCTAAGGAATGATGCACCACTAGGCCATATTCTCTTCCACTGATTTCTTCCAAGAAAACCTCGTGACTTTTACATCTATTTTATATCGACTCACAATGGTGAAGATAGATCATCAGGGTCACAAATATGTGACTGAACCATGTTAAAATAATATTTTTATAAAATAATAACAAATAAGAAAACATGGTTACTAAGACCACTACATTGGAATATATATTAAATGTTTGTACAATGAAAATATATTTTTTCACGAAGTTCTAACCTTTTTACCTACATTATTAATATTACATATTTAAAAAAAATTATGCAAATGTAAACAATATTATAATTTCAAATTAAAAAAAAATATGTATATCTTGTTTATTATTTTATTCCAAATGCCATAATCCTAACACCAAACCGTATCACTACCAATTTAAACTATTAGACTAATTGTTTATTAATAACCATAATATCTAAATATAATTAATATATAGAAATACCACCCCTCAGGAGGAATAGAAATATGGTTTGTCTTTTCAAAAGAATTAAAATGATTTTGAGTAAACATTGAAAGAGAAACATGATGTACTGGAGTTAGTTCAAATTAAAATTAATATGGTAATTCAGTTATAAAAACCAATGAAGCCATCATAAGATAATTTGAAAGGTTTAAGGCTCAGCTGAAGCAATAAACACTGGCCTCTGATTGTTGGCTAGATATTGATTTTTGCACACTTGGGAGGGGCAAGTAACATTCCTAACCAACCCATGTTGTTATCCAACAAGAACCTCATCTTGACAACAACACATGCAATAGTCACACTCAAAAAAGGTAATAAGGCATATTACTTCAAGCAAAAAATACTGGAATCATAAAAGTGTCATGACACATTCTATTAACTCATGAGGAGATGAATAAATTAGACAAGAAAACTGTCATAAATTATTCAATGTTATAATAACAAATTTTTCTGTTCTAACATATATTAAAGGGGATGGAAAATTTCTAGAAAAATAATTCCTGGATGAAAACAGCTGGTCACTTTGAAGGTTAGTTACAAATATGGAGACACAAGTGCAGAGTGTTGTTTTAACTGTCAGTTAGTAGTAGGCTTGGCAGAAATGTTAACAGACTGGACATGAGGTAAGTCTATATATTTCATTTAATTTCCTCATAAATTAACTTCCTTATTTTCTAATATAAGCCATTGGACAAAAGTTGGTCAATTTGTTTTTTATAATAATATGAAGTTTACTCAAATTTGATTTAAAAAATCATCGTTTGTAGGACCTAACAATCAGAATAAGAAAAATAAATATAAAATAGACTGTTATATTGTTGAACTTTATTGATAATATAATTTGCGGATAGATAACTGTTTTCATCTATTTATAACTAATTAACTAGATATAAAAATAGTTTCTCAATATTGACTTTTAAGAATAAAAGAAAAAAAATATTGATGCTATTTGCTAAGCTGCCATGGTGTAACAAGTCTTTCTTCACTGTTAATAACAATCACTAATTTTGTTTGCAATGAATTTTAATTATACCAGTAAGTATTTCAATAGATGCATAATGTTTTATATTAGGCATAGTAACAATTTTTTTTTTGAGAGGAGATAATTAAGCAAAAAATAAAAAAGTGAGCAAAAAATAGGACTGTTGCTATATCTTGTCCATTTATAAGATGCTACAACAAATTAAATTACCATTAACAATAACTAGTAATGAACAAATAGACTAAATAAAAACTTAAGGTATTCATGGACTATAATAATTAATATAATTGTAATTAAAATAATTGAAAACTCTCTCGCTAATAATAAAAAATTAATAAATATTTTTTTAACAGTACATTATCAGCAAGTAATTAACTTTGCAATTATAGTTGTAACATTTATGAATTATGATCAACTACTTTCTTAGTTATTACAATTACTTTAATTTTAATTTAATTTAGGACCAAACAAACAGTTTAACCTTTAAAACATATTTATATTTAACTTCTTATAAAAGTCATAATAAATATAAGGTAATTTAATAGCTCTATCCCTCTTAGCTTGAATATGATTAATTAAAATAATATTTAACTAATATCAGCAATGTGTAATTGTTATTAAAAAGATATTTATCTCTAATTTTTATTAAAAAACAGTTCTAGATATTTTTTTTATCCTAGTGACAGTTTAATACATACTATCTTATGACTTTAGTATTGTTTAAATTTGATTATTATTAATTAGGGATCTTCTGTTTCTAGTTTGTACCATAAATTGATTTGGTACACGAATAAAAAAATCCAACTGTTTGAAGTAGATCTCTTACCTCCTTAACCTATAGTATCATAATCCAAAATAAATATTTAGAAGAATGACAGAAACCTAAAAACTTAACTATCTGGTTTAAAAACATACCTTAATCAATGCTATGCTCCATGCTTACATAAACTATTTCTGCTGAATTATACTGGATTAATAATACTTAATCATTAATAATTAGTAATTAAGAAACTTAAAAACATGAGTATCATTATTCTTACAGGATAGTTAGTCGAAAGTGCTATGGGTGGGAGAGCCGAGTCTGGCGAGCACCATGGAAAACTGTAGTCTCCTTTTGGATGATAATTGTACAAATTTGTACTTAGAAATCAATTCAAGTTTGCCAACTTACATTGATCAAGACATTCAGGTGTGTGGTAAGTGGGAACCAGCACAGCACAACTTATTTCAGTTGTCTAACCTCTTCTTTGCCGCTGCTTTCCTAATACCGAGAAGCTACAAACCTGGAATTTTTATTTTAAGGTATATTATTTTATTTGGTAATATTACAATTTATATTAGCTCTATTGGGATTAGAAAATAATATTGTTTATTTAAATACTTGTAATACCTTATGGTTGAGATGTTCCTTTGTATTATACTTTTTAAAAAATTATTTTACATAGATAAAGCTCAACGTTTAATGTAATAGTCTTTCTAAATATTAATATCTTAAACAAATAACAAAGATTTATGGTCTGAAAAAATAAGTTAACAGTTTATTATCTCTACTTCAGAGTTGAAAATGAATTAAGTTGTATTTTCTTGATACTTATGGCCGAATATATAAATTTACAAGGCTTTGTCAGAAATGAAGCCATGGTTCAAAAGAGATTAAAAAAACTCCTACCAAAATAACTAATTATTGTCATAACTAATTATTTAGGGAAATCTAAAGGTTATAGAACAATGCTAACCACATCATCTCGCATAGTATAATAAAGTAAAAAATCAACCAAGCCCCAAGGTCATGGTGGGCTCTTTTGCGACAAATTATTTGTTTATCCCTCAAAATTAACTATATTTTATTCTTAACATCAGTATATTGTTTCACTATTTATTTTATTCTTAAATCTGAATAATAAATTAAATTATTATAATAATATTTCTCTTATGTAATGAGTCTAGTGAGTCTATTTCAGTTTATTATAAAGAATTAAGATATTTAGTTAAACATCTTTTGAACGATTGGCCTTTTTCATGTTATTCAATTTTCATCATGTGAATAACAAAACTAAATCCTATGAAAGCTATTGATTCAGTTTGCAGGCTTAAGTTAAACTTTTAGAAGTTGCATGCTGCTATGTATGATCAAGCTATAATTACAGAAATAATAAGGTTGAGTTAAAAAGAACCTACTGAACACGTAAAGGTGAATTACTTGGATTTCAAGGCCAGCATCAAAGACTTTAAAGTAAAAGGCAACACAGCAGGTAGATGAGAGAAATTATAATTAAAGGATAAATATTGTTTAAATTAATTAATACTATAAATTTACAAGAATACCATGGAGGAAATGTTTGACCTCATTCTTTTGCCAAAATAAAAGAATCGACAGAAAGGTTTTGGGGTGTATTATTGATGGAACTTACACAAATGGATAACACTAGTCTGGTATATCGTTGTACTGACCAAAGAAAGCAAAGAGAGAAATAGATTTTTTTTTTATTTATTCAATGCCAGCATGTGGCATTTCTACCATAAACCGATGAGCCTACCAACAAGGACATGCATCGTCATCATGGTTTGGAACATCTTTAAGACCACTGAAATGTCGTAAGTGTGCACTGACCATTACACTAGAAAGACATACGGGATAAATATCAGATTCTGCGATACCCATTCTGTGCCTGGAGGTAATCATGACCTATGGTACATCTGAATCTGGCTACAGCTTCGTCTCTTGGAAGATCTCAAGGGAGCTGCTCATGTGCAAGGCACTCCCATTTTTTCCCTCTGTTAGTGTTGTGTAGTAGGTTCCTTTTAATTGTATACTGAATACTAAATATACTGCAGCATTCAGCTATCATAACCCATCATATTTCCATTGTTTATGACTGTGTGCAATGAAATCTTCTTTGAGCTCTTTGAATCCCAGCAGATATCAATAACTCATCTCCATCACAAATCCCTACTTATGAATACATCATCTTTATTTCTTACCCTAAAATTCTTCTATACTTAAAGAACAAATATCTACATCCCATCCGAATCCCTGTTTATAAATATATATATATATATATATATATATATATATATATATATATATATATATATATATATATATATATATATATATATATATATATATGAGGAAGGCCGGATGGAGATCCGAAAAAATTCGCTTTAGAAGTTGAACTGTTTATTTTAACATTATTTATGCATAAAATTTAACTAGAATACCGGTTATATAACATGAAATATTTTATACTCATCTATTTTGGTAATAATGTACAATAAATTTTCTTAATTGATATTTTTTTTCTATTTCAGAGCTTTGCTGAGTGCAGGGTTCTTTGTTCAAGCTGTCTGGTCAGGAGTGCACATCTGTGCAGGAGATATTGTAACTTGGGCGACAGCTCTTGGTATCTTAAATTTTCTTCATACTATTGGTGTTTTTGTGCAACTCGTACCACCGTCTCTCTCACCCGAACTAACTGATTTATATGTGAGAATGTTTAGCCCTTTGAAAGTTTCAAGAAAGCATTTTAAAGAATTAACTAGAGAAGCCAGCATCCTTCTACTGGAGCAAGGGGAGGCTTATGCAATAGAAGATGTTACGAATGCTGATGAGAGGCTATCAATCTTGCTGAAAGGAAAGTGAGTAAATTAAATACGATGTGTATATCACTAAAATTCTTATAAACATTTATCTTCATCCATTACAAATTACCATTAAATATCAATAACTCAACAATACTATTATTTTTTAGCTTGGGTTGATGATTTATATTTGTGATTAAAATTTTAGGGTACCCACTTTGAACATTATATTTATGTATATTGTTTAATAAAATTTACTTTGGCTCAAAAAATAAAAGTAACTCAAGGATCCTTAATTTGATAGATAGGTGTTGTTTCTTGACCAATTTTTGCTAGGTGATGAAAGAATCATGTTTAATTTTCAGGTTTTTCATTTTATCTCTTAAAGTGCCTGAATTTTACTTTATAAAATCATAATCATAATTTTATTTGACAAATGTTGATCTTAAATCAATTATGTAGTTTAATTAGTAGGCTAGTTGAAACAGGTATTTCTGAGTTGTATATAACAATGCTGTAATAAACAAAAATGTAGTGTTATTCCTTTAAATCGAGAACCCCTACCAAATCTTATTTTTAGACCTTCCCTGGGAAATGCATAGTTATCAAGAGAATCTCAAAAAGTCATGGTGTACTGAATAGTTCCCATCCAGTGAGAGTTGGTTGATACCGTTTGGAAAAGCTCTTACAAAACTATAGTATAATAAAAGAACAATAATAAATGTATAAAAGTAAAACAAACTCAACATATATTTTTTCAAGTTTTAAGTTTAAGTTAATCTGACTACAGTTGACAGTTGATACTTCGATGCATCACCTCAGACTGAAGATAGCCTACATCTTAGGCCGAAACGTTGGCACATTAAAATAGGTTTTGCTTATTTTGTGTATTCATCGGCTGCACACCCTGACCAATTCAATTCATTATCAAAATTCAAATAGTTCTGCAGCACAATAATCCTGGTAAAACTCAGAATACTAAAAAAAATTCAGTTCACGTCACCACACTAGGCTATTCAGCAGAATTCTTGGTGATCAAACAATTCATATTTATTGAAATTATTGTTCTTTTAAAAAAATTTTATTTAAAATTACCATTGCTGTTGACTACCGTTCATTAGGAACAAAACTGAAAGGTCTATTTTAAGTTGCCTTAATTATAATTGTAATTACTAATATGCAGCTTTCCCTAGCACTTTTAATCCTTGAGGTAACCCAACAAGTGAGTAATTCTTGTCTAACATTTATCATGTACTTAGCAGTCAGAGAATGGTGATGGTAATTCAAACATAATTGTTTTTCCCAAACCAAAGATTGGCATATAATGTTGTAAAGCTATACCTGTTGATGCATACTTTTTTTGTTAAAGATCTTTCAATGTTTGTATTTTTATTGAACTTATTGAAAATGGCAATTATTCGATACGTCTGAATAAAAAAAAATTATTGAAACTGGATTTTGGTTTTTTACTTGATCATTCTAATTAAAGGATTGCAGTCCAGTTGAAGAATCCATATCTGTTTTGAAATAATTACCAATTTTAAAATCAACAAATATCTTCGCATCCTTTACCTATTGAAAGAATAATGCAATCTATGAATGAATTTTATTTTGCTCATTAACATTCCACCTGTAACGTCCTTGAATACCAGCAGTAGTATGCGTCTAATATGGTAGAGACCATTTCTTATTCTCTTAGTCTCTGAAAAATTTAATATTTCTTTTTACAGAACGAAATTGTTTACATCTATCAAAACTATTCATTAATTGCGAAAACGGGATAGACTATGCATTGAGATAACTAATTTTACCCATCAGTTACACAAATAGATCAATTGAATCATTGTTATTCGTTGCGATATATTTCATAATGTGAAAGTAGCAATTTTTAAATTGAAATTTCGTTTTTGTTAAACAAAAAAAATAAACAATTCATTATCAAAATTATCGATCTATAACGCCTCAGCAGTAGAGTAGTGAAGCATTAGCGAACGCCTTAATATCACTGGCAGTTTCGTTTTTGATCAGCTGTTAAGAAATATCAGTGTTATTTTTGTGATTCGTCTTGGATCTTTACTCCTCTGATATGATTCACATAAATGAATGGATTCAAGATTTTTTATTGAATTCCGAAGTGACTTACATAGAAGAAAGTGGTTCTAGACAGTTTCCGTACCATACTCATTTAATTAGTTATTGGCTGTTGTTGGTATTTTGGTATATTTTTTGGGTTTTGTTGAGTATGTTCAATATGTATGTAGCTCGAACCGTCCCATCTATTTTCCTTGGCCATACACCACTTATACATCTGAGAAGGAGTCGAAACAATTCATAAACTTCTATGAGACTACGAATCTGATATTTGTTTTGTAATATAAATGATCTTTTTGACTACTCATTTTCGTTACCATGTACTTTATTGGGCAATTGTTATGTATTATTTAATAAATGGTCTCGGGATTTCGGTTGATATGAAGTTATATTATTGGTGAGGTGTTTTTAGAATTATTTTTACTCATGTATATAATGTATTGGTCTGTTTCTAAGTATATATATATATATATATATATATATATATATATACATTACTAAAAATTATGTTATTTTAATACAGCTACTTGTAGACTTCGTAATCAATTTGTCATGATAGATATTAGTTTATTGTAAACTATAAATGTGATTAGGATTTAGAATAGCTAAATTATTATAAAGATGTTACTCTCTTATCTGATTGTGTTATAGTATACCCTTTCTGTTAAATGTGCTTTTATATTTAGTTAAGTTGTTACACACTTTTATACACTGTTCATATTTTAAGTATACAGATCTGAGATGAATAATGGTTTTAGGTTGAAAGTTAGTTGTGATAACATTCATCTTCACTATATAAACTCGTATCAATTCATCGATTCACCCGAATGGGAAGCTGGTCATGTTACTAGTGATGAATTGTTTCAGGTGTGTTTTATTTCAATACATTCTCAATCACTCAGTGAATTTTAACCTTTGATAAGATTTTTTAAATATTATTATGTATTATTGTAGGTGACAATCACAGCAGAAGAAGAAAGTCTATATTTGTGTTGGCCTAAATTAAAATTAGCTAGAGTGCTCAGACATAGGCCTATGTTGAAGATAATATTGTCTAATTTAATAGGTAAGCGTAATTTGATTTTGGTATCAGTTCCGCAGGTTGTAGCTTCAAGTTAACTCACAAGTGTTAATTTTTCATTTGTTTCCATTTTAGTATTTTGGAAAATAAAAATAATTTTATTACTGACTGTATATAGTTTATAGAACTATTTTGTACTTACGGTTTACGCTATATCATCATCTATGTTTATGTTTGTTGAAAAGTTTAATTCTTGATGAAATAATTACTGAAATATACACATTTCCTGTAATTGCACTCTTTTTTCATATTAAAACTCGTGATTATTTATATTTTATAGAATATTAAAAAGAAAACAAATAAAAGGTTAAAACTTATGACTTAACTCAAAGTGACAACCTGCAGAACTAATACCTTTTATATACTTTACCAGATTTTTAAAGGATCTTTTTAGTAAAATATTTATTTGAAAAGCATAAGGAACAATAGTTCAGTTACAAAATGTATGTAAAGGTATGGCTTGGCTTTAGGTTTATACGATTATTTGATACCTTGAATATCCTCATCATCATGGATGGTTCTACAATGCTTGCAGAATCTCAGGCAACCAAAGAATGCGCTCAGGCCATTTCAATCTTCAATTAATCTCACAACGTTAGCATCGCTGTTAGGAATGGTCTGATTAGGGTTTTATATAAGTATAGCATGTTTGTGCGTGAAATACTCGGCTTTTGAAGTAGCTCTTAAGACTAAAATACGCCCTGTTTGTGGCCATGATGTTTCTTTGGATTCATGTCGTTATTTATATTCATGTGAGAACCTAGGTATATAAATTCAGGGACCCCTTTAAGTATTGAGCCTCCAATTAGCAAATTAGCTTTTCCTTGGCCCCCACTTCTTGGGGCATGTACTTTGTTTTGTTTTTATTGATCTTCAAGCTGATTCTTGTAGTGTTACAAAGCCATCCTTTATAGCTGTCAGTGTTCTTCCAACCAAACCTATGTCATTGACAATACCTAACAATTACACTGAGCAATTAACGATCATTCCACCAACCTGTGTCTGGGACCTTTTAACCGCAAGTTCGAGGGCAATGTCAAAATAACAGTCATACTAAGTGATCACCTCGACGTAGTCTTTTGTGTGTTTCAAAATAGTCCGACATATCACCTTGAATTTTTACATTGCATTTTACTTTCTTCATTGTCACTGGTATAAGTCTCACCAGTTTAGAAGGGATGTTGAGATCCTGCATATCCTGATAATGCTTCCACTGATTTGGCGTCAAAAATAATTTTGTAATCAATATTGTACAAAATAATTTTGTATTCAAAAATAATTTTGAAAACTATTTTTCATACAAAATTTTCTATTATTATTCATATACCCTAGGCAATGGACATTGGACACCTACAACAATCCAGTGGTCTAAGAGATGTCCCAAGCAATATGAGTGTCTTTATTGGGAGGATCATTCGCAGAAATGACACGTGCTGGCATTGGATAGAAAAAAAAATGTATTGAACAAATAAGAACAGTAAATTTGTCTATTAAAAGCTAGCTATTATACATGATTGCTTTAATCATTGGTTAGATATTTTAGCCCCAACAGTGTCAATCTTTCTTTTCTTATTATATCACTCATAAAGTCTTTTCAACCTTGGAGCAGAAATGGCCGTAAGAAATTCTGGAATTCAGGTAGATGGAACCCGGTTCAACAGACTTGTCCAAATCCTAGGTTATGCCGATGGCTTTGACATTATGGCAAGATCTAAAAGGGCACTGAGGGAAGCTTTCTTAGCACTGGAAGAGGCAGCCAAGAAACTTGGGCTTAATTTCAACATACAGAAGACCAAGTATAAGCAAGTTCCTTTCTGGGCAGACAAAGCTGCTGATCTACAAAACCCTGATTCGACCGGTACTCATATGGCACAGAGGCCTGGGCTCTAACAAAGGCAGATGAGAAAAGGCTCTTAATCTTCAAGAGAGCAATCCTGAGGAAGATTTTCGGTCCAATAAAAGTGGGAGGAATATGGAGAAGGTGATACAACAGAGAGATATATGACTTCTATAAGACCTCAGATATTGTCAGAACAATAAAACTTGGCCGACTGCGATGGGCAGGTCACGTGGCACAGATGGAGGACACTAGGATTCCCAAGAAGATTCTCACAGAAGGAATCCATGGCACACGGAGAGTAGGAAGACCAAATGTGAGATGGATAGAAGCTGTAGCGGAGGATGCATGTACCCTTCTTAATAAATAATAAAAAAATTTATTACTTATTTTATTCTTTATTTCTCATTTGTATTACCTTATTTATTACTAATTTGTTAATCTTCTACAATTATTCCGTTTGCTTTGTATATTTATCTGAAGGCCTCCCCCATCTTTATGTTTCTTCATTTAAGGAAGAAATAGTTGGGGGTGCAGTCAAAGAAAACACCAAAATAAGCATAACTTATTTATTATGTGCCGACGTTTCGGCCTACAATGTAGGCCATCTTCAGGGCTAAGAGAGAGAAACAAACAAAAATATATAAAAACGTAGCAGTAACAAGAATATATAAAGTGGTACAGGAGTGAAAATAAAAATAGTGACTAGATATGATGAAATAGTGAATAGATAAAAATTCTTCACTTAGATACCTTGATGCCTATTTATTTTAATACTTACCATATATAATTTTAATTTGTCTGTATTTTGTATATTTAGCCCTGAAGAAGAACTGTAATGTGGATCGAAACGTTGGCTATCCAATAAACAGTACTCCCTACTTAAGAGAATTTTTTTTTTACCTCCGCTCAGACCATTTCCTTCCTCCTATATATAAGGTCAACTAATATTCAAGATCACAACCTTCGTGCTTGTAAGCAAGTGCTTACAATTGCATTTTTGCAAACATGTCAACTCACTCGCCCACCTCAACCTCCCCCCTATATACATATATAGTCATTTACATTTGGCTGTATTAATTAGTATTATTTTAGTGATTTTTTAGACCTTTACTCTTTAAGTTCTTAGTGCATTATTATTTTTAAGGTAAGGATATAACACAGAAGTTATATTGGTTAAATGAAGCCGTTGGATTAACTGGAAGCTATGGAACTAAAGATGCCACCCCGACAGGATGTGAACACCTGAGAAGAATGATGTCTCGTTCGTTATCAGCCGACGCTGTCAACACTAGCACTAAAGGGCATGTTAGATCTAATGCTTGGCGTAAGCAAGCTGCTGATAAGTCTGATCTTCTGCTGTCTGATAGTGAGTAATCAAATTTCATAGTCCTTTATATTTTCTACTTTCTTGGTTGATTAGTTAAACCATTTCAATAACTAGAAAAAGAAAAAAGAAAATATGTCACAGAAACAAGTTAAATGTGCAATTTTTTTTAATAATGTTACGGGCTACTGGGTATTAAAAAGAATTAAACAATTCCTTAATTAAAGATATTAATATTTATTAACAAAACTGATAAGAAGGATACAATTAAACTATTAACAATTAAATTATTAAACTAATATAAATTTATAATGACAATATTATAATCTAGGCCTAACTCCTATTTAATTATTACAATAATATAAGACTACTTATTCTAGATAGCTTAACTAGTTACAATAGTTTCTATGAATATTATAAAATTACACTACAATTTATAACTAATAATTAACACTTACAGTTCACTAGTCCACCGACCGTAAGATTCTCCAAGTATCACAAACTGACACACAGTAACAAACAGAAACAGTTTATTACACTCGCGAGACTGTCACGGTTCACTGATACACTTATTACACGGGCCGGTTCAACACTGACTAGTTTATCACACTGACACTCACTTATCACAGATCTTGCATGGTCTACTCTCAGGCTAAGACTGACTGACTCGAGGTGAGGGAAATCTGTTAGGTTATCTTCCGGTTTCCTTACCATAAATCATTGTTTGTTATGAAGATGCCTAACCAAAAAATACTCTTCTTCAATTAATTCTTAATCAAATAATAATATCGGGCGCCAATAAATAAATGTTAACTTAATAATATTTTATATTATAAGGATTCATCAATGACATTAAAATTCACGAATATTTGCATTTCTTACGACTAACATAAATCGGGTTTTACCCACTCATTTTACATATACTCTTTCAATTATTTTAATTCTAAATCTTTGCTATTTTAATCCCCACTTTATATCACTTCACTTTAGAACTTATGATGGTTACAGTACCTTATGTCACTTGGCTATATTTGTAAACAACATGGCGGCTTCTCTCATTTGCTTTGTCCTCTTGGGTCCAGTCACTCTACCTGCTTCCTCTCACCTTGGCACCCCGCTGCATAAGAAGCGCTCTCTGCCTCCCTTCTTTTCTACCACCTTTTCATCCCCTCTCCATATCTCGTCGATCTTTCAATCGATCTTTTGCAATTTTGACATTTACCCTTATAACTATTACTTATTAATTTATAATGATACAAAAGAATATTTAAAGAAATTAAATTAAGAATAATTTAAGCTACATTCTAAGCTTTACCAATCACTTAACCTATTACAATATTCAATTCGTCTAAATGCAAATACTCGTCTATATCTAATTAAATATATACATTTTTTGTTATTAATTTTATTTGATACCTTACAAGTCTTTTTATAGGCAAGGCCGAACATTCTAGAACACGGAGGGGCCAGACAATTCTGGAATATTCTTAATCCTTTGCCGACAAAAGGAGACGATCTAGAATCGTCCTAATCCTATTTTAACTTCTCCCGCCGACGGATTTAAGCCGCTAATCCTCTTACTTCCGTCTTCCTGCCGGCGCCCGTAACAATAATTAAAAATAAAAATTATTAATTATATTCAACAAATGTCATTCTTCTTCTTCTTCTTCGGCTCTACAGTCCAAGATGAACTTTGGCCTCTCCAACAATGATTCGCCATTCCTCTCTGTCCATGGCCCGTCTCGTCCAGTTGGTCACTCCAATTTTACGCAGGTCCTCCTCCACATCCTTAATCCAGCATTTACGTGGTCCCCTCTTTCTTTTTCCTGGAAACGCTTCACGCAGAACTTTTTTGGGCATTCTTTCATCCGGCATTCGCTCAATATGACTCAGCCAACTAATTCTTCTGGATTTAATAAACCTTAAAATATCTTGATGCTTTATCAGGTCATCCAATTCTTGGTTCCTCCTTACGTCTTAGGATCTTCCTTTTGAATACTCTAAGAGCTTGCTGGTCGGCTACTTTAAGCGTCCACGTCTCCGCACCATAGCACACAACGGGCCTGATAAGGGTTTTATATAATTTCAGTTTTGTGCGTTTTGATAGTAGGGAAGATTTAATCAATCTAGAGAGGCCGTAATAAGCTTTGTCACCACACATTATTCTTCTCCTAATCTCATCACTCACCCTAACCACACTGTTTATTTCAGTGCCAAGGTACGTGAATCTATCAACAGTTTCGAATGTATAGCCATCACATCTAAGATCCTGCTTTCTTCTTCTTGCCTCAGAGCCTGATGCTACCATGTATTTGGTTTTAGATTGGTTTATCTTAAGACCCACGATTCTACTTTCCTGCACAATCTTTGCCAGAATTTCCTTTAATGCCTTCTCACTTCTCGCCAGAACCACAATGTCATCTGCGTATCTAAGTATTTGACATAAGCGAGATGCTAGACTTCCATCTGACACAATGTTTTGCAGAGCCTTATGTAGCACAAGATTAAACAGAACGGCAGAGAGAGAGTCTCCCTGCCTTACACCAGAATCAAAATGGATTTTCCTGCTAACTCTATTACCAATGATTACACTAGCCTGTGTCCGGGACATTGTCATTTTTATCAAATTTGTTAATTTAAACGGAACTTTGAATTCTTTAATTCAATTAGTTTAATTCATTAAACAGTTGATCCCTGTCCACACGATCAAAAGCTTGCTTAAAATCAATAAATAGCATGTGGACATCCGTATTAAGCTCATAACATTTTTCGAGTACTTGACGCAAGACAAAGATTTGATCAGTAGTACCCCTGTTAGGCCTGAAACCGCATTGGTAATCCGTGAGGATCTGTTACGAATAATTTTTAAGTCTTGTAGTTAAAATATTTGCCAGGATTTTGTAGATGACATTTAACAGGGTTATGCCTCTATAGTTTTGACATATCGTCTTGTCCCCTTTCTTAAATAGCGGCAGAATCAATCCCAAATACCATTCCTCAGGCATAGATTCATCATTCCATATTTCAAATATAAGATTGTAGACTCTTTGACATAGGTATTCGCCTCCATATTTAAATAGTTCCGCTGGCAAATTATCCTCTCCAGGAGCCCTGTTAGACTTTAAGTGGTCTAAGGCATCCATAAAATCTTCGTATGAAGGAGGCTCTGCATCCGGGAAAACCCTGGTGTCCAAATCAGTAACTGTACTGACCATCGTCTCAGCGTTCTTTTGGCCAGTTCCGAGTACCTCCTCAAAATGCTCCGCCCACCTATCCATGATCTGATTCTCTTCTCCAAGGAGCAGACCCTCCTTACTGCGACAGGTGTTTACATTAGGTTGGAATCCTGTTTTTAGCTTCTTGACGACATGATAAATCTTCTGCTTTCATTCCTTTCGTTTAGCCCTTCCATAAGCTCTATCTTCCTTCTATACCACACTCTCTTTTTATTTCTACACAAATTTGTGGCTTTCTTTCTGCTAGTGCGGTACTTTTCTCTATTCCCTCTTGTGTCCCTTTGTAACATTGCATGCCTGTCAGCGTTCTTTTGTTCGATGACTTGGGCACACTCTTCATCAAACCATTCACTATTCCTTTGGTGCCCATTTTCCTCCTGGACCAAATCCGCTGTCTCCTCCATTATAATACTCTTTAAATTTTTCCACTCCTCTTCAGTGTCACTTTTCTCTTCGCAGTTCTGCAGCTTATCCTTAAGAGTGTCTTCAAATAGGATCCGTTGTTCTTCGACTTTTAGTCTCTCGGTGTTCCATCGCTTCCTCTGTACTCTATACAAATGTCATTAAAACAAAGAATATTCTGTAAGAGTGTTTTGCTGCTTTTATTATCGTCTGTATTAAGATAGTATCCCAGAAAGAAGGCTTCAAAATCAGGATGTCTCAACTGATACAAATTACCAAGGAAATGCAGATAGGGGATAGCATCACTCAAAAGGTATGAATTTTATAGTAAATTCTATATATGATTAAATGAATGGTAATCAGGTGATACACTCACTGTAACTAAGAGATCTGTATGTAGACCTGTCATGTATTAGCAAAAAATATCGCATATTGTATACCGGTCGCTTAGTGCCCATAACTAAGTAGAATGCTGAATATGTTTGAAAGCAGATGGTCATGCCTTTTATCAACAATGCACTCTTTGCAACTCAGTTATTAGCTTTACAATTCCTACCACTAGTCTGTTACAAACATCTATGTACATGAAAATAAATTTATTTCAGATTACATTGCTTAAACATTATAGAATACTATTCTTCAAAGTAAAGTCCTTTTTTTTGGAATGCTTTTCCTTTTTTTGCCCTAACAAAAAAAAATTATTTTTCATTTTCAACTATTATATTTTTAGAGGACTAGCGGGTTAAAAATTCTAATTTTACAGTAATTTCTCATATTTTTGGATAGTTATACTCCCAAAAATATAACTAAATGTTTCATTATCATTCCTCTTAAAATGCCCCTATAATGTTTCGGATTAGTCATTGCCTTGTCCTTGCTAATTTAACTTTTATTTTATTGTTATGTGTTATAATGTTGCTCTAGATCCTTAGTTCCCAAAGTGTTCCAGGTGAGACCACCAGGGTCCACGGGAGACTCAACGGGGGTCTACGTTGGGGTGACAAAAAAATAGTTTTAATAATTAGAATCAGTTTGCCGTCGGTACTTTGTTTATTTCATTGCAATAATTAATTAGGTAATCCTATTCTGTTAAAATAGCCATATCTTGTTGAGTAAGACCTTATTATTACTAAATCTTCACATTTTTTGTCGAGGTTTGGGAATGCAGGGGGTCCACCGGAACTAGCTAAATTTTGAAAGTGGTGTATGAGAAAAAGTCTCGGAACCTCTGCTCTAGAAAATTAAATAATTTAATTAGTAGTTGCCCGCTTTAAGAATTTGGGGATTGTTAGGATGGTGGGTAGCAGGGATTGCACACTTGGACAACCTTTCCCTATAGCGCTAAACTCTGATAAACTGCTGCCTTGATCTGACCTCAAATAATTTTCTTTGCAGAAAAATATCTGATAGGTCTTATTGTTACAGGGTACTGGGTGTAAAAATGAATAAAGTATTCCTTAATTCAAGATATTAATATTTATTAACAAAGTGAAAAAAAAATACAATGAAGTTACAAACAATTAAATTATTAAACTGATATAAATTTACAATAACAATAATCTAAATATTTTTTATAACCTAGGCCTATTTAATTACTAAAATAATATAAGGTATTACTACTACGAAATAGCTCAACTATTCACATTAATTTGTACAAAAACATTAAAGTTACGCTAGAGCTTATATCTACAAATTAACACTTACAGTTCACTAATTATAAAGTCCACCAACCGTAAGAATCTCCAAATATAAAAAAATGACACACAGTAACAAACAGAAACAGTTTATTACACTCACAAACTGTCACAGTTCACTGATACACTTATTACTAGTTCATCACAGTGCCTGGTCTACTCTCTGACTGACTTGCGCCGAGAGGGTATTTAAATAAGCAAGGCCGACACGGAGTGGGGAGATCTGGAACATTTCAGAACAATCTCCTTAATCTCTTTCGACAAAGGGCTTAAAACGTTAATCCCTTGCGCCCGTCTTTCTCTCTGTGACCTTAACATTATATTTAAATTTTATTTGAAATATTAACATTAAATTGAAAAGGGAATGTCAGATATAATATCAAAGCCCTTTTTTTTGGAAGTCTTATTGTTTAACCGTTGGTAAACTATATAAATTTTAAGTAAAATTACATGTAGATACCAAATACAAAAAAAAAAAAGTAAAATTATGCAATTTTCTTAAATTAATTCTTAGAGAATTAATAACAAAATTAAATTTTTTCGGTTTGGTTACAAATGTAAGTATATTTAAATTTAAATTGAATAAAATAAAAAAGTTTAATGAATAAATTCAATCAAAATAGATTATATTGATAATAATTGAGCTTAAACTAAATTATTTAACTGACAAATTAAAAGAAAATGTCTAAATACCCTTGGTAGTAAATTAATGAATGATGGATGCTCTACCCGTGTGTTTCTTACAATGAATCGTGAAGATCTCGGCTATCTTTGTTTGACAATACGGATGAATTTTAGATGGTTTCAAGCAAGTAATGAAATTATCTGTTGTCATTTAGATTATTCTTATGAATTTCAGCGAAATCGGCATACAAACTGTAATGGTGATTAAAATTCTAAATATGGACCGCATGGTTCACACTCAGAGACAGTAATGCAAATGATTAGCGACTTTTGTTAGAAAACAAAAGATGCGTAACAGTTGTTTCCGTAACAGCTGTTTCCGCTACTTCACTATTACAAATAATTTAGAAATCATAAAATTATTAAATAAATAAATGAATACAAAAATTTTCTAATTGTAAATTTAAGAACTATTTATAAGAACTGAAGGAGAGGCCAAAACAGGGACCGAAGTCCTAAGGTTTTGCATTAAAAAATTATTTTCTGACTTAATCGCAATCTTTTTCTAAAAAATTGAAACATGTATATTTTCTTACAGCTGAGTCACCTTTGAAGTATACCCAACACGAATGGTGGCCTCCTGTCGTCGCCAACCAGTTTCTCGAGAATTCCCCCTTTGCTGCCGCAGCATCACAGCCTGCGAACCTTCTCCCAGTTCCCCTGACACCAGTAACCCCCAAGAGGACCAGCGTCCGAAGGCACCGAGAGGTCAAGTTCGAAGAAAGCAATGTCTGACATCAAGTTGCCCCACCTCAGCTCGTAGAGCCTGTTTCTATTCTCAAACCTGTAACATGAGCTTCCTAATGTATTATTTTAAAGTTTCCCATCTGTTATCTACACTTATAGTATATTATTCTCTGCTATCAGATATTTTATTATAATTTATTTTTGTTTAACTAGTTTTTGGCATTACAATTATATTTACAGAATTCAAATTATTTAGTGCATTCTTACCATTACCATAAATAGACTATGATATAATGGAGTTAGTTTTCTGTAATTTTGGGTTCATTACATGTTGGAGAATGCAATCCAATAATGTATTTTTATTCCATTTTAGTGGGAAGAAATACTATTTTTTCTATTATCCCTCCTTTTTTCTCTTTTTATACCCTTAATTTCATCGAAATCAGAAAAGCTTGTCAATAGCACTTTTGGGCTACTTTTTAGGTAATTATGATATTATTTATTTCACTATTTATTTATTTGTTTATATCGAAAGGTGCTGTCATTTTTTATCTATAAATATTTTTTTAATTGATTAGTGGAAATTTCTACCTCATCGAAAATAGATTGTAAGGCCTTTTACACCAAGCTTGGGATTCATACCTCTTGACTCTATGGAGACCAACAACTTTCATATTAACTTATATACTGACTAAATGAATTTTTTTATACTTAATACTTGTGATAAGAGTGAAATTGTGCTTATTACAATATCACAATTGTTGTAAGTAAATTTAGGTTAGGCTAATGTAAATATGTTTTTATAATATCTCTTTGTATGTCAATATAAGAAGTTTGAAATAATTTATATATATTTTATATATTTGTATAATGCTTGAAGTATATTACCGATATACTGGCATTTAGGAGTAAGCTTTGTAGAAATTGTTATTTGATTTATTTGTGATTTTCCATCTGGTTTTGTAACTGGCCTTATATTCTAGGTGACAGGGTAACTTTTTTTTATCGAAGAATGCGAGTTTCAGTAGAATTTTATATGGTTATAAAGATTTGTTTTTATTTACTGTTCTAATATATGAGATACCTTTTAAAAAAAAGTCAATAATTGTGTTTGGTTGCGGTCATGAGAAACAATACCCAACTGGTAAGAAATTTTAAACAATGTTTAAAAGCTGCATCATTATCTGAAGTTCTATGATAGCCCTAGTCAATTTAAAAAAAGTAATAATACTTGAACATGCCGAACTTTTTGTGTGGCCTTCAGATTAACATGATTAGTTTTCATTATTTTGCATGTATAATTTATGTAGTAGAAATGTTGTTTAGCTGCAGCACCTTGACGATGATATAGAATTATTTGGTTGTGTTATATATTGGAAAATTGCAGTAGTTATCATTACCTCACCTAGATTTCAGTTCCATCTCAGGTTTTACAATAGGATATAATATTGTAAAATTCTTCAGGATTACAATAAATTATTATAATTTAAAGGGCTACTATAATTATGTCTGTAAGTATTCAAACATTTTGAATATTCTATCAGCTTTTAGTTTATAACTAAATGAATTTATTAGTCTTTAGTTGAAATAATTACATAATTGTAATGCCAATGAAATGTAATGCTCGTTTATTTTCCATGTAATTTTCTTTTAAATTTAATTTTAGTCTTTCTGATTGAAGTAAATGGGGTCTTCCATAATGTATATTTGTATTGTTACTTGCAATTCTTCTTTTTAATCTTTTTTATACCTAATATAAGGTACTAATACATTTTTTTATTTCCTATTTTGTCTTAGGTCAGTGCAATAGGAGTGTAAGATCTGTGTAATATGTTTCTGCATAACGGAGTGTAATTTAAACTTATTTTGTTCGGAAATCGATTATCTTCAAATTTTTATATCCAGCTTTAAAGTATTTATTGTGGGATAATAATGTACATTATCTTTAACGTAATTGTATTCCAGTTGAATTTACAGTTTCTTCAATGCCCATTGCAGTGATTTTCATATTTGTCTCATGTTTGTAAAAGAGACGTTCATCTTCCATTAGCCGGTTATTTTTCTTCCTGTATATTTAATAAATTGTTTAATTGAAATGTTATTTATCGATTAAAGTATAATAACTGCTCATTAACGGTTATCTAATCCTGATTCGTTATATTTAATTTTTCAATATAATCTTAACATTTTATAAAATTAACATTGTTTTCCATTAAATATATGCATTTATATGTTGTCAACTCAAAATTTTGAATGGTTATGGTAAGTATTTACATTATTGCTATAGAGCTTTATTTTGTACATTAGTATTAAAGAAATGTGTAATGCAATGAAGATATTAGGGCACAGTAAAAATGTTTATTGTCAGGTTCCAAGCAGTGTCTGTCAGTAAGTGTATGTAATTTTGATTAATGACTAAAGGGATTAATAATAATAGTACTCAGTCTTTGAGAAATACTAAACGCTTTAGTTAATTTATTTTAAAATATCTTTTCTTGTATTTGTGCAGCCAACTTGATAATTCAAATCTGTATCCTAATACTTTCTTAACTTTGTTTGGTCGAGTAAATTTTAATGTTTTCTGGAAGAATGTATTTATACTGCATCTTCAAGTCAAATAAGAAATAGAATCTACAACATAAGAGCTAGAAATAACCAAAAAATAATAACTAAAATCAACGCTGTCAAGTGCATAAAATGTTTCATATTTGTATTCTTACATTTTCTATATTTAATACTTTTTTCTTCAATAAATATATCTCTCTCCTTCTGTATGCATTATTTGATTAATTACAAATACTTACACTATACTTTGCTCAAAATTTATTTTTATCATGCCTATGAAATTTCAGTTATTGAGAGTTGACTGCACCAATTTAATTGTTAAAAATTATCTTCCTTTGAATTGGTTATATATCCATATTTTTCTTTTGTTTTTTAGACAAAATTATAGATGATGAAATGATCGTCATTTGTTGTATTGCAAACGGAATAGGCTAATACAGTTACAAGCCTGCACTGAAATTAAAATGTCTTTTCATAGGCAGTAAACATTTTTGTGGTAGAGTTTACTAATAAGTCAATTTAAAAACAAATATATTTGATATAGCACAAAGAAATGCGAAGAATTCTATTTTTTTTTAATATCAGAATTTTTTAGTTTACAAGTAATGTTAAAATATATTTGTTTTTAAAGGTTATTGCTTCCTGATCATGTTATAAACCTCGAAGGAAGAGTGCCAAAGGTCAACGTTGTTAAGAGAAATGCACTGTATAGCTTAGCTGAAATTAGAGTAAATATTTCATTATTTACTGTTATTTCCAATTTAACCATCAAAATTTCTAACCATCTTTCACAAGAAATTTTGCATTCTTTCTATGAGTTATACAAATTTAATTCCCATTGACCCAGGATATGAGAATAACTGGAGTCTATCGATGTCTTATAAATAGTAAAAATGGTTAGATAGAGTGCCTTGGTGTATAATATTGTCTTATCATGACATTAGTTCTTTTTAATGGATGTTTTTAGTACCATTATTTGATGGCGAGGCTCGAAAAAAAAAAATTCTCAGCTCAATTAAACAATAAAATCTTGGAAAGAAAGGACTTTTTAAAGCCTCGTGTGCGGTTATTTTATGTAAGTGTTGTAGAAAAAAAATATAAAAAACAATGAAAAAAATTATATAACATATATATTATATATAATTGGTGTTCCCACCTAAAATTACAAATGTTCTCTGGTTCCCAATAAGATGTATATAAGACTGTATCGGATATGACCCAACTTACTGTTTATCCTTTATCCTGATGCTTTAAACCCTTTTTATACAGAAGATAGCATTAACTATGTCTATTTATAAAAAAATATATATATTATATGTCAATATAAACTGCTTATTTTCATAATATATGTTTGACACTAGTCATTTATATAGAGACATGCATTACCATCTTTTACCCTGAAATATTTTATAAAACTGTACAAATCATTTCTAATGATGATCGAAGGGTTTATAATAAAAAAGCACAAACTTATGCCTACTGGAGTTTATAAATATCTAATATATCTATTATAAAAAATAAAATTAATAAATCAGCTATATCGGTTGGTATGGATATGGCATTTGTGTAAACCTGTATTGTACGAAATTTTACAACGAACAGCCGAGTAACGTTAACGAATGTCAAGTATAACATAAAAAAGAAGAATTAAAACTATCACTGCAAATCAATGCCTTAAATCAAATTAAAGACTGGATTGTAATAATTTCATTCATGCTTCTGCAACTATTTGTAAAAATAAAGTAAGTTAACTGTAAATTAAAGAAGGAGAATTATTATTTTCACACTGTTTTCTTTTCTACTTAGGTTTTCATTTTTTCAAATATTTTTAATTAGTGTAGTTAAAAGATTAAAAAATGACCTGGAGCATGAGTCATAAGTTTGCTATACTTGTGGATCGGAAAATTGTTGTATTTGGACTCTTATTGTTCGGAAGGTATTAGGTTAACCTTATCTAGTCTTGAATTCTGTTTTATCATATAATCATTTGATTGGATTAAAAAATACAGTACTGTATCTATTTTAAGTTACCTCTACCCATCTTCTTTATCATAAGTTGATAGCAAGTCATTGGCTTTAGAATTTCTATAACAGTTATAAAAGTAAAAGAGAATTTAGTTATTAACAACCACTGTATACATTGGTTATTTAATTGAAACAACATTATAAAAATCCAATATACTTTTTTGTGGTGCCCGTTCACACACTAAATTGTAAATGATTTCCTACAATCTAAACATTATTCCACTATCTTATAGTATTTTTCTTATATAGTTAGTTCTCACCTGTGGTGATAAAAAATTTATTTATTTATCTTTAAACATCCAGAGTCTTCTGCTGCTTTTTACTAACATTTTATTTCATTTTTACAACTTGGCTTGTCTATTTCAACATATTTTATGATCTTAAACCTTAACTTTTTCTTGTTATTTTGCTCCCTTAAAATAAGTTGTTTCAGTCGACTGTCATTCCTTAAATTATGTTAACACTAAATGAATGAAATAAACTGATTAAATGTGTATGGGATAGTTTTAAACCATGATCAACATTTCTGTTCCTAATTTAAATATGCAAGTCTAGTTGTTGAACCACCATGCACTTATATATTTAAATATCTATTTTGAACTTGTTAATCATTATTCATGTGGAACTTGTTATGTTAATCACTCATTTATATATATACATGTTTAACATTTATATAAGTACAATAAAAAGTTGGACATCTCGTATCTCTGTACCATGGAACAAATAGTTGTCTGATAATAATTTGTAATAATAAACAAATTTGTTAGTCTAACATCTTTCTAAAAGGTAACTAAATAGATCAGTGTGTGTTTTGTATTTTTTTAGATAAAAATAAATTTTCAAGCTAGCGTTTAAATGACACATGCAGAAAAAAATTATTATAACTAGAAAATATGGAGTAAATATATTTATTGGAGCTATTTTTTTTTTTTTATTTTCTCTTTTAAAAAACTTTTTTTCCAAACATTTATTTGATGGAGCAGGTTTTAAATTTGGTGTATTGGTCGTCTCTCTAATGTATGTATGTTTGTCAAGTTGTGTGTTTTGTTTAACAGTTGTAATGGATTTTTTCTCGTAGCTTGAGGCTGTGTAAAGAATGTTAGGCGATTAAGTAATAATAATAATGCTGAAAAAAGCAACTTGAATTGTCCCTTTGGTTACCTGTTTTCTGTTTGGGTTTATTTTCCAGAGAACATAGTCACAGACCTAGCTTGTGTAATTCACAATTTTAGATTTATTTTATGATTTTAAATAAAAGTAATGTATTCATTGCATTGATGTAAATAGTTGTAGTATTTCACCAATATTGTTAATTTTAAATGTTCTATATGTGTAAAATTAAGACATAATGGAAGCGTTCCATAATTATCTGTGATGTCGTGTGAATTACATGTTCATATAGTGGCACATGTTAGGTATCAATGTTGTCTATAGAACCAATCAGATGCTGAATCAGTATAAGATCTGAAAAATATTTATAAATATATATTATAAGTTGAACGTACATATCGGTCATTAAATATGTCATAGCAAAAAAAATAAAAATATTATTGTTCACAATTTGCTATTAATTTTTTTTTTAGTTATTATTTAAATCTTAAAAAGTCAAGTTCACCTGTAACTGCTGATAAGGCAATTGATGGGAATAGGGAATAATGTATCTAAGTTTATAACTGTTATGTCTGTTGAAGAAATAATCGATCTCAATATTTACGACAAAATGAAAACAAATTTGTCCTCCATTTAATTTTTGATAAATCGAATATTAATTTAATTCTCCATATATTTCATTTTTACAATGAGTTGCTTGTGGCTCTCAATCAAAATAGGAAATCAAGTTTAAAAAAAAAAGTAATTTATTTTTACTTTGATTCCTATGATTATGATTACTTTGATCGATTTGATTATGAATAAGGAATATTTCCCAGTTTTTCTTTGTCTCTTTTTACTTCACTCACGTTTGGCCCTAAGAACTGAGGTGTGGAATAAACTGTTGAAAAACAATTCATCAGATTATTGAAGTAAATTGGAGAAGAATAATTCTGCCATGTGATTTAGATAAAGTAAAGCTTCATTTTATTTGCCATGATGGGTGGGGTCCCATGATTTTTAACAAGATCTATACATCAAATATGAATTTGAGCCATATGTGTCATTCTCTAATCCATTAGTTATTTTTGTGGTCCAATTGTGTATCTCTAGAAATCACGATTCCCTAATTTTATTTACAAGTTTTGACATTATATTTAATGAGCGATATAGTATTTTTTAAAAAACCACTTATATGTTTGTATGATAAATGTGTAACAATTTTGACAAAACATTATGATTATTAAATGCTAATGTTCTAAAGTATCTTATTAAGGATATGTTCATCCTAATATTGATCACATTTAATTCTAAGACTGTTCAGCAAATTCACTAAAAAATTTAAATGGCATCCAATATTAACTGCATAAGGCTAGTGAAAACAGGTGAAGGGTAAAAATACCGTAGTGTTCCTCCAGATTACTTTGGTTGCTGCACAGAGTTAGACATTAGTTAACTAAATTTTTAAATAAATAATAATAATTTCCATCAACATCCAAATAATTTATTCATTTTTTATTGTTTGATAACTCATCTTTAAAGAATTAATCTAGTTTTAGTTGTTGGTAAAACAATTTTTAGTCATAATTGAATTGAAAACTAACCCATCGTTGTCGAATAGCAATCAACTTTGGTTTACTTTGGACTTTTAGATCATATTGCCAGTCTAATAGATGTCTGCTTATAACTATTTTTAGATATAACCAGTCTAACTGCTTATAAGGCCTGAGCAAATTAATTTTAAAATACCTCAATAAATTACTACAGAAAAATATATTTCTTCAAGATATTAATAAAAAAGCAAAACTATTGCTACAGGCCATTGAGGGTCTTGGGTTCTGTACATTGTAGAGATTGTACTGTTTCTTGGGCAACAGTTGTACAGGGTGGTGATTTGTTCTACCACCAACCGCCAGATTTTCCCCCCTTATTTTGGATATCCACAGGCTGGGTGAGCTATAGGAGGGTCCTAGATCCCCATAAAATCCATCTCCGCCCGCTTACATATTCTGTTCTTCAGAATTGCTACTCAGTGTTCTACCAATGAGCTACTCCGCTCCCTGAAGATATTAATACACTAAAAAAAAAATATTTTCTTTAAGAAAACAATGTCTTAAAATTTGTATAGCTTCCCCTTTTTGATTAAATAATAAATTTGAAATTAGTTCATTCTACAATTAAATAGTTGAATTGAATACATGTACAAAATATTAAATTGTAATTTTATTTTGTAAGTTATAAATTCTAAGCATGGGTTCTTCAGTAGAAGGACAGGACAAGAATGAACTGAAAACAGCACCATTCCCCCATAGAAAGGGGGATTTTTGGATTGGTGGGCCTGATATTTATTTCATTGATGAATTAAGAAGATATGAAGATAGGTTTAAACCAGCACAACATTCCTAAGAATGGAAAAGTTGAATCTCCATATTTTTAAAAGGTCACAGAAGAAACCAACCAATCAAAAGTAAGAAGGCATCAAGAGATGGTGGATTGCAGGCCAAAATATTTAAGTATGGTGGTGAGGAGCTCTGATATGATTCATTCATTTCATATTCTGAGAATATGATTTGTAGCTATTGCAGAAATGTATATGGTTTGTACTTTGTACAAAAATGCTGCTAGAATGACAAATTATCATGGAATCTCTCCCCTATCAATAATGTACAAGATTCCTTTCGAATTAAATATAGAATACTTCTTAATATCTCTACCTCTCTCATTTTTTCATTTTCCAACCAATGCAGACTAAAGAGTTGTAGACAACCCAGCTTAGTCATTGGGCGCTTAAAGGTGTCACCTCCACTCTTCTCTGTCTTGTGCCAAGGTCCTCCATTTTTCCTTTACACTTTTTCAGCCAAATCTATTGGTTCTAAGGCTTTCCTCTTTTTCTTCTATGTTCTGCCTCCTATTTTGATATTAGAATTGAACTGATCTGTTTTAAAAATCTCTAATAATGTATGCTTATTTGTTTATTGACTATTGATGATGAACTCTGGTAATCACTCAAAAAAGTTTATAAGCATAACTTCAGTTCTTTGAAACTGAGCATAGCAAAGGTGGAATAAGACTAATAGGACTTGTGGATATATCAGCTTACAATACTCAGCAAATGGCTACTAACAACATAAAATACATTATAGTGTGGCTGGTATCGAGGTACTTCTGAATTATCTGGCCTGCATGAACCTACTTCATGTAACCTCTTCTTATCACTCATCTCATTTCAGTTATTGGTACTTGTGTATTTGCCAGTCTGCATAAAAGCTACTCCCTCATTTTATGTAACCTCTTCTATAACTAACCGTATTAGAGTTATTTGTGAGTGTGTTATTAAATTGTTTTTGTATTGTTAATTTTATTCATTATCTATTTAAATGCCTGTATTGTTTATTAACACATTTTTGAAATATCATGAAGAAAAAATATCGGAGGAGAGTGGTAATGAAAACTTGGTTTCAAAAACGAATTCCAAAGACCCAAAGATTCGCAAATAGCATATAAATTGGAGAGAACAACCAAAGTTAATGAGAAAAGGCATCGACAAGGACAACAAACCGGACTCACTTCCCCCAGAATGTTTGGTCAGCAAGGGGGAATATGACCTAAACCTCCCAAAACAACATTCTAAAAAATTCCAAAAATTAGAAATAGCCACACTTAATGTCAGAAGTCTATTAGCCGACTGGAGAATAGAAGAGCTGGAAAACGCGATGTTTAACTAAGATATAACAATCCTTGGATTATCTGAAGTAAGAAGAAAGGGAGAAAATATACAACTAAGGAAAAGTGGTAATTTATTTTTTCAATATGGTCAGGTCAGTGGACATCGAGGTGTGGGATTCATGATTCGAAAAGATGTTAAAGATAAAATCACGGAAATAAAAGGCGTCTCCGATAGAATTGCTGTATTAAAAATGAAGATGGACGATAAGAAACTAGTTTTAATACAAGTATATGCGCCAACGAGTGCATCTTCGGAAGAAGAAGTGGAAGATTTCTATCAACTCCTGAATGAAACAATCTCAACTATAAAATCCAATCACCAGAATTATCTGATTATTATGGGGGATTTCAACAGTCAAGTAGGAAGAAAAGCCTGTCCAGAAGAGAACTGCGTTGGTCCATATGGGTACCCGAAATCGAGGAATAAACGAGGAGAAAGACTGGTAAATTTCAGTATAGAAAAACAATTAAAAATCGTTAATACCTTTTTTAAGAAGCGAAAGGGAAAGAAATGGACATGGTTGTCTCCAAATGGATTGTATCGTAATGAAATAGACTACTTCCAATCTCCGAACCATACTATTTTTAAAAACATCGAAGCATCCCATCGATTTTCATTCCAGTCTGACCACAGAATCCTAAAAGCCACTATTTATCTACCCAGGCGTCCCTTCACCAAGAAAAAAACGAACGAAATACCAAGGAATGTTACCGAAGAAGTATTCATTGCAGAACTATCAAAATTATTAACTTCCGAAGAACTAAATTTTTCTGAAAACATTCAGACAGCTTATAGTAACCTCGAAAAGGCAATTAAAATTGCAGCACTAAATTCTAAAACGACAAAAACCAACGTTGGCTTTAAACCGCCCGAAGAAACCCTGACATTAATCAATAAACGAGAAAGTCTCAAACAGAAAAGAAATAAGTCAAAAGAAGAAAAAATAGAATACAATCTTATATGCAAACTTGTGAAACATAAACTTCGTTCTGACCTCGAAAGACATAACCAGGCCATTGTCGAAAACTTGATTCAAAAAAATACATCCCTTAAAAAAGGTATGAAGTTGATAACTCCCGGAAAAAACTGGCTTTTAAAATTTAATAACGAAAAAGGAGAAATTCAAACTAGTAGAACTGCAATAATCCATACTGCTACAAAATTCTATAAACAGTTATATTCTGAAAAGTATCCAAACAAAATTAGACCAACCAGCGGAAATGAAGATAATAACGAGGTGTTTGAAGATTTTCTGGAGGAGGAAATAACAAAAATAATAAAGGAGCTAAAAAGAGACAAAATGCCAGGGCGCGATATCATAACTGCAGAATTAATTATCACAGCTTCAGAACTAATTGCTCCTATATTAACCAAACTGTTCAATGTAATTATGAAAACTAGGGAAATACCCGACCAGTGGTTAAAATCAGACATTGTTTTGATTTTTAAGAAAGGTAGCCCATCAAAATTAGATAATTACCATCCCACAAGTCTGATCCCTATCTTCGCCATGATTTTCTCAAAAGCTCTCAAAACCCGCTTAAAAAGATTCTTCGACGAGAATCAACCAATAGAACAAGCTGGCTTTCGAAAGGGCCTTTCTACAATAGATAATCTCCATGCCGTTAACCAAATCATTGAGAAATCGAATGAATACCAAATCTCAATATATTTTGCATTTATTGACTTCAGTAAAGCTTTTGATACAGTCAAGCACTCATTTCTTATCAACAGTCTAAAACGCCAAGGCATTAATAAACAGATTTTGGATATTCTTCAATGTTGGTATACCAACAGCCAAGCGAGAGTAGTTCTGGACTTAAATGGAGAGGATTTTCCAATCGAAAGAGGGATTCGTCAGGGCGATCCTTTATCACCTGATTTATTCAACGCGTTCTTGGAAGATGCTTTCAGAAACCTTCACTGGGAGAATTTTGGGATAGACATTAATGGTAACAAACTGTCAAATCTGAGATTCGCCGATGATGTACTTCTCATTTCACACTCACCATCTGAACTGAAGAAAATGCTAGAAGAGCTAGTCCTAGTAGGAAATGAGGCTGGGCTGGAGATAAATTTTAACAAATCAGTCTTGATAATAAATGCCGAAGAAGAAGAAATATTTCTCGGTACCAGCAAACTCCAATGGGTTAAAGAAACAATCTATCTAGGGCAACTCATATCATTTGCAGATAAATCCAAGAAAGAGGTGAATAGAAGGATTAAAATAGGATGGTCCAAATTTTGGTGACACAAAAATATTTTTAAAAGCAACATGGCCATTCATCACAAGAGAAAAGTTTTTGATGCTTGCATCATTCTCTCTTTAACTTATGGATGCCAAACTTGGAGCCTAAATAATGATATATCTAAATCACTAGCAATCACTCAGCGTGCAATGGAGCGAAGTATGTTAAGGAAAAGTAGAAGGGAGAAAATAAAGAAGACAGAACTACGGAAGCTGACTGGTACGCGCGATATTCTCAAGACAGTATCTGATCTTAAATGGCAGTGGGCTGGACACATTGCAAGAATGGCATCAACACATTGGGCTAAGGCAACAACGGATTGCTATCCAATACACCGCATTAGGAGAAGAGGGAGACCAGCTACGAGATGGCGGGACGACATACAAAACTTCATAGGAGTATTATGGCACCATTCTGCTTGGAACAGACGTAGCTGGGGTAAATTGGGAGAGGCTTATGCCCAAAGAAGGGCCTTTTTTTTCTTTTTAAAAAAACCTTGTAAATATTAAGACCATGTAAAAATTGTACATAGAAGAAAGAGGAAAAAATAAAGCTTATTATTATTATTATTGTTTATTAGATTTAATTTTGTCTTTTTGTCTTATTACTTTTGTTATTGTCTATTTAAAATTAACAGAATAACATTACATTATTATTACATTTTGTATATTTCTATTTTCAATGATATGAATGAGAAGGTATGTAGGTGTTACCAGACTCTGAATTATCATTGTTCAGGTTATAAACAATGGCGGATAGTAGTCCCTGCAGACCTGCTAATACACAAGTACCGTACCAAATTTATTTATAACTGGAGAGTTGTTCCAATGTACCTAAGAAGCATATTCAGGTTACGTAAAACTAAAAGTTATGAAAATTATTAACTTTATTTACATTTTGTCCAATACTTCCGTTACGATAATAGAAATTACAGCTCTGCAGATGTAGTTTAATACTTTTCATAAGCCTTAGATGTTCTAACGATCCAATTATTGGTTGTAACAACAGAAAAAAAAAAGTTTAGGTTATCTTTCATTTATGAGATGTCATCATGCCTTTTTAACTAAAGGATTATACTTTGTACATATCTAATTTATCCTCTTGCTACCCTCTTTGTGTTTTTACGAATTTAATAAAGCATTACAAAAAATAAAAAAATAAAAAATGTTTTTCGTAGATGTTACAATCAATTCACCTGTTAAATACATTAGGAAAATTACAAAAATGTTATTTTAGACGTTAAATTTCACCAAGATATGTCAAAATTGTCTTCGCATTAATTGTGAATAAGCTAAATTTAATTTTACATGGAAAGAAAAAGAGTTATGTATAAAGGTCCTGCCATAGACTGTAATAACAAACAAGAATTTATTTCTGAAAACACTCATCGATTGCTAACAAGAGAAAGCGAAAGTGAGAACGCATATCGCGAGGTACCAAATAACGAAAAGAATGATTTGCAGCAGAGTTGCATCTACGACCCTTCTTTCGCCATTGACACTTCTTCTTCTGACTCTCTCGAGTCTTCTTCTTCGAATGAATGGTTAACCTGTGTGGATGACATTGAGAAGGCAGACGAAGAAAATCCACAATCGCCCGTAAGTGTGTCGGTTGTTCAAAATAGTAAGTTTGTATTGACGGATTTCATTCCGTCCAGAAAAAATGCTTGCTCTGACGAGCCACCAGCAAATGAAAATAATCAATGCTATCAGTTGTCCAATACACTATTAGAACAACCGATTAGAGACTTAGAAACCAATAAATCCTTTAAAACAGGGGGTGATAAAAATGTATACATCAAAAAAACTTTGAGAAATGATGTACGACTTTCCAAAAACAGGATCGAACCACATTTTGATGAAAAGATGCTGACGAAAAATCCGCAAGCATTACTATCAAGCATTAGCAAATTCTACATCGGTGGTTACAACAATCTGTCTTCTTTAGCAGGTTACTTATCTGAATCAGAATCATCTGTTTACAGCGAGGAAAGCACTAAAAAAGCTATAAAATCCATTTTGAAAAGAGAAAAAAAACATCAAATAGGCGATAATACAAAAAAGAAAGTAAGATTCGATTTAAATCTTCGATCTGTTCAAGATGTAAGCTCCGACATCAGTCAGTTGCCTGCAGATAATAATACAAAAACGAGTGCTGAGCATTTAGATAATCAAATAAAAATTGAATTAAACCGTCCTCACAAATATCCAAAGAATAATTTCAAACAACAAATAGTAGGAAGCAATATGGAAATATATAGAGAGCAATGTAATAACCAAAACTATTTTACTAATGCAGAATCCTCCTTGAATACAAAACAAGATGATAACATGAAAAAAACTCCTTTCACAGTTTCCCGAGAATGCGAACAGATTTCTTTTGAGTCGCTAGCTGCTGAAAAATTATTGGAAGAAAGTCACAAGCTTCAAGAATCGCTAAACACAAAAGGAATAAGAAATGAAATAAGAGATGTTCAAAGTAACCCTAATACCAAGAAACTATTAAGCGACACCATTGAGTTGATACCATCTGCATCAACAGTAGTTCAATCTTATCAATTAGAAACTGACACCGAGAATGGTGCCTCTTCAAAAGTAAAGAACGTAGGAACTGATTCAGGACTCGAAAACCAATCCCCCATCACTGAAAACGAATATTCTTTATTTATTAAAAATTTAGTGAATGGGTCTGGAGATAAACTTGCTAAATTTCTGACCAGCCTTTCGTCAGAAATATCTTTAAAATCAGGGGAAGAAAAAATTGCAAATGCTTTGATGAGTGTTGGAATTGTTCAAGAGAAAAAAAGATCCGATGATATCTCAAACGAAATACAGAGGAAAACTGGCAATGTCAAGATTGCGGAAAATAAAATGGACTCGAATAAGTGTGATGAAGATATTGGGTCTTTGAAAAGAATCCACAGAAACGGATTGAACGCAGATAAACAAAAGGTAAGAAACTTATTTAAAAATAACAGAAGATCTATGAGTGAAATCGACATACACCACTTAAAAGTAAAGGATTCAAATTGGAGCAGGTTCGGGGAAAAAAGGTTTCATAATTCGAGATTGGAACAGCGTTTTATTAAAGAAACAAACGACGATTGTAAGTGCCACTTTTCGTCTAAAAATCACCCCAATACTAATGGAGAAGTGATGGGAAGGCTTTACGAGATAATGGCAGAGTTGAAACAAAATGTAGAAAAAATCTGTAGAAAGGAAAGTACAATTCGAATAGAAAATGCACAAATATGGCTAAAAGAAAACAAACAAATAGAAAAAAGTGTGTCTGCGGAAGGGTCGACGAAAGAAACATATTCTCAAACCGAGACTATTGGGGTGCATGAAGAAGGTCATATTGAAAAGCAGCCCGAAGGTAAAACAGAAATATTGATTGTATCCAAATCAAAAAATGACGAAATTAATGCAAAGTTAAACGATAAAAGTAAAAAGAATCGTTTTTTGTTAGAAACAAATAGAGCGAAGTATGAATTGAACGAAATCGAAAAAAGAAAACGTTTTCTCGAAGAAAATAGGCATGTTCCATTCGATATTGTATTCAATGACAAAACCCATTTGCCAACACTGAAAAAAGGTAAATATGAAGTCGAAATTTTTGAAAAAATAGATAGTAAAATTACTCACGATACGAATTTTAAAAACTTCATAAAGAAACTTACAGACAATCTAAATACCATAAAATTAAATGGCCTTCAAAATTACGATAAACCTCAAAATATAGAGCATTCTTTGTCGAAATCGAATTTATCGCGAAATAATAAACAGGACAAGCCGGAATCTAACTTGTTAGGCACACTCCTTAACAAACTTCTCAAATTAAAAATGAATCTGGCGGTAAAAAAAACAAATCGCCAATTCTTGAACTCTCAGCTGTGGAAAGGTGTAGATCAACTGAACGTTATAAATTCTTTTAATTCGGACAATAACGAAGATAAGAATTTTATTGCAACTAATGATAGACTCACAGGATCTAATAGTGTCGGGCGTATTTCTTCCAAATGCAACAGATGTAACAAGGAACGGATAAACATATGTGAGGACAACCCATGGCCCGACGTAATAAAAACAAGATATCCCAACGGTATGATATATTTCGGCCCGTTGTCTCTTATGCCTGAACCTAACCCGGAGGTATGTGAGAAGCGAAGCATGGATTTAAAAAAATCTTCCTGCCCTAAGCAACCGGGTTCTCATCAGTATGTCTTCAACAAGCATATGAAGCATACAGTGAAAGCGTCTATGTCGAAGAACTTGAGCCAACAGCCTGAAGGTGAAATATCTATAGAAGCGTTCAGCGAAACCGAACAGGAATTTTACCACCTATGGAAGGAAGTGGGCGATATCTGAAACAGAGTGTTGCGCTTTTTTCGTAAATGAGTGATTCAAACTAAATAAACTGAATCTTTAATTTATTTTTAAAATAGGTATATTGTTTAAAAGATAAATTATGTATTGAATTTCAACCAATCAAATTTGTTCTAATATCTGCGTTAAATCTTCTAGTTGTATAATTTTCATGGCGTCAATGGCATTTTGTTAATACAATTTAGTATTAACTCTTTTTCTATTATAATGCCAGATACAACTAAAGAACCTGAGTATTGCTCTCACCCTTTCTTTCATCTTGTTTATTATTACTTATTATCACATTATTATTACTTCTTATCATATTATTATTCATTCTTACGATATTATTATCGCTCCTCACCATAATCCTCGTCTTTTTCGAGTGTGTCTGCGTAACGGTTATGCTTGTGTCCCATTGCCCCATATCGGAATGGCTTACAGCATAGTATATCTGTAATTTTAAATTTTTATCGATTTCAGGACTCAAAGGGAGTTGATTTTTCTGTTTGCACTTTTTATATGCACGTCTATCTCAGTTGATTGGACATTTACTGAGGTAATCGTGGAACTGAAGTATTTGAAGCTCTCAACTTTTGGGAATGATGTACTGTCCAGACAGATACTGTTGAAGTTTCGGCATACTAATACGTATTTTATTTTTCAATCATCATCATAATCTTTTATCCCCATCTACCACCTAAGCAGTGTGAGGAGACCCTTAATAGAGCTTGACCCAGATGTCCCTGTCCTGTACCAGCTCATTCCTTCTATTCCTATTTTCCCGAAAGCCTCCTTCACCCTGTCTTCCCACTTTGATCTTGGTCTTCCTCTCTGTCTCTTGCCCTCTACTCTTGCGTTGTATGCACATTTTACAGTGCGGCTTGGCTTGATACGTAACAGATGCCCAAACTATCTGAGCCAGTTCCGATCAAATAGTTCAGTGACCTTCCTACGAGACCCCATTTCGGCAGCCTGAAGCCTTGATTTATGCTTGGTTATTAGGATCCATGACTTTGAGATTATTGTGGAAAAGAGGTATTTGAAGTTCGCTACTTTTGTGAACGACTAAATGTCCAGACAGATACTGTTGAAGTTTCGTCTTACTAATATATATATTTTGTTTTGTCATCATTCACTTGTTAACCGATTTTATTGCTTCTGTTATCATAGTCTTAGCGAGTCTCTTAATTTCCTTTTGATTACTTCCGGCGACTATGCTTTATTATCGGGATATGTGAGGATTTTGGATTTCATTCCGACTTATACTTCACCAATTTTGCTATATTTATTATTTTCATTCATAATTTTACTTATTACCTTCTCAAGGACTGCATAACAGCATCGGCGAAAGTATAACCCCCTGCCTCAGACCTGTTCTAACATCAAAGGCTTCAGATTTATTTCGTTTGTTTGTTCATTTAACGTCACTTTTTGCTGCTATGGCTAATCGGACGATACTACATTGGGAGCTCTAAATTATGCCTATCCAAGTTTAATTAGGATAGGGATTTTTAACGAGTACCTGACATCGTACAGGCTCGGGACCCCCGTTTAACGTCCCTTCCGAAGGACGGCGTAACTAAGGATTTTTTACTCCCTTTAAAAAATCCTAGGGTCACCTGCCGGGATACGAACCCGCGAAGATTTATTTCGTTTTTTCAGGATTCTACGTTGTTTGTTCATTTAACGTCACTTTATGCTGCTATGGCTAATCGGACGATGCTACAGTGGGAGCTCTAAATTTTGCCTATCCAGGTTTAATTAGGACAGAGATTTTTAATGAATACCTGACATAGTACAGGATCGGGACCCCCGTTTTACGTCCCTTCCGAAAGACTTTTTTACTCTTTTACAAAATCTTAAGGCCACTTGACTGGCTACGAACCCGCGATCTTGAGCATAGGAGGTTGTTATACTAACCACTTCCCAACAGATCGCCCCTATGGGCAGAACCACATCTAGAGCAGTTTGTATTCCATGTGGTATAGTTGTTACACGTGAAACTATTGAATATCTAAATAAATAGGTTATGGACCACTGAGCAGGTAGCTTAAATTTCCCTTAGGACCTCTACCCGAAAATAAAGGATACCTTAAGGTACAGACAGTAGTAGGCAGAATAGCAGACACACCTTTTATTTTTTGTAAGTAGATATATAACTTAACTTGTAACTATGATCAGCACATAAAAAATATAATGTTATTCAATTATATGAGTAATGATCTTTGTTTACTAAACAACTGCCAGTCAGTCAACCTTTGGAAAAGATAGAGATATTTTTCTTATTCATTAATGATATAGAATTACTATATCTCAGGTGAAACAATCTCAGGGTGGCAACCCCTTTGATTATTCAGATCAAAAGATCTTAATTTTCCCTGATCATTATTTGGGCAATATAGCCATTTAGCAATGCCTTCTTCAATCTCACCAATTTCAAGTGAATACTCAACTCAGTCATGAATTTCCATATACAATTAATGTCATATCCAGGGAACCAATGGCTGCTTTGAAGGTGATTATTAGGGTATGCACATACTGTTCTACTCCCTTTGAGTATCTGCTTCAGGATGAAGATTTGTTGTAGCTTACTCCTTCCTGTTCTAGATCCTTCTTGATGGTAGCATATGATATTTAAAAAATTTGGATAGATTCAGTTTTGGTATCACTCATAAGCAACTGGAGCACTTATTACTGCACTCTTCCAGAGAACCCAATTTTATTGCAATTCTGAGCGTCTGGATGGGTCAAAAACAAATTCTGCTGGAAAATGTTATGACATGAAAATGCATAATAAATTAAATGATATAAAATTTAAGTTATTTTTAAATAAAGCACATCAATCTATAAAAAATTATGCATTTAAAAATGTTTATAGAAAGTAGAATTCATTAGTTAAGGGAGCAATGGTAAGGTCCTGGGTTCAAATCCCGCTGCTGGCAAGACTTTTATTTAACCTGTTAACGGCCCGAGATAGATCATATGGGATCTAGGACCCTCTTGGGGCTCACCCTTTAAAGTGGTTACTCAAAATAAGGGAGAAAATCTGACGGTTGAGTGTGATCTAGAACAAATCGCCTCCCTTCACAACTGTTATTCATGGAACAGTACAGTCTCCACCATGTACTGAATCCCAGACCTGTTCACAAATTGTAGTAGTAGTTTTTTTTATAATGCATTCATCGGTGGGAGTAACAAAGAAATACAACAGTAACATAAAGTTATTTTAAATCAATATGTGATATGATGATGATTTATTTTTAAATCAGAGGATGGATAAAATCAAGGCATATATAATGGGCATACACATAGTTTTTTTTTTGTAGATTAATTTATTGATATTTACAACAAGTAAATCTGCTGCATGAACAAAGGACATGAAAAAAAAAAATACTTGAGGAGACACTACCCATTGATAGCACTCCAATAAAATTCTATAGTAGAAGGTCTCGAGGCCATCTTCTTTTCAGACGCTTTGGAGGGTTATCAGGAATAGTATGGGAAGCAAGTTGAGAGACTAGCGGATTCAAGTGTGTATGGAGCTTTTCATGGAAGGATAGATATCTAGTTAGGGCCAAATCAGCAATATTAATATCATCAGGGATATTAAGATCATGATGGATGAGTTAATTTGTGACATAATAAGGAGCATTGAGGATTTTACGAAGGATTTTGGATTGTTAGAATTGGATGGTTTAGTAGAGCCCCAAAGCTCAACTCCGTATGTCCAAATAGCCCTGATAACTGTCATGTAAATGAGTCTTTTGAAATTAATTGGGAGTTTAGAGCATTTGTCCAGTAAATGTTGAAGTAGGTGAAAACGTCAAGCAGTTTCTTGTCTTTTCAGTCTTGTATGAGGACACATAAAGTTAAAATAAATTATACATATAAATTATTCAAGAAAAATACTAAAATTACCTTAAACTATCAAACATTAATTATGGTTTAATTTCAGACTTTATAAAAATGGTAAAAATGATTGACAAATTTTTTATTTTCACATTTAAATATTCACAGATAACTGAACTAAAGTTTTCTAATCTTACAAACATGAATATTTTGATCCATATATATACATCTATTACTAATATCTTTTCTAAATGGAGCTAAATTCAGAAGGCAATAAAAAGCGTTTAACACAAAATTACCACAATAAGCTAGTTATATCAATCAAAGAAATTAAATGATTTAAAATAACAATAACAATAATGGTGTAATTATTTTGTCTTCAATAGCTCATAAATTATTTTGACCAAAATTATTGGAAAAAAAAATTAATTTTGAGCCAGGGTACTAAATTTGTATACAGGTTATTTATCAATAAAATGAAAGAAAAAAAAGAAAGAAAAATTTTATTGGCTAGTTTTATACCTGACCTGATAGATTTAACAAATCTGCCAATTCTATAACAAAGAGAAATGCCTTATTATGAGAGCAAATATTCATTGCTATTAGTTTTTTATTTTGGTGCATGTTATAATGATATATGAATTTGCGAAAAATTGACTCAGTCTTCATAGTGATAGAAAAGTGTGCTATTCTTTGCCTGAAAAATTTTATGTCAGTGTTACTACATACAATATTTTGAAAGGCAAATTAAAAGATGTATTAGTTATAAAAAAAAAATTTCAAAAGAAATAAAAAACAGTAAAGTATATCTGTAGTCATCCATAGCAAAATTTAAGTGAGAAAAGCTGAAAGAAGACAAGAAGTCAATCAGACTGTCAGTGTGATTATAAGATTTAAAAAATACAAGTGCTAAAAAATGTTTAGGTTTTCTGGTAAAATCCTAAATCGATATTGTTAGAAGAAAAGAAACAGATTCAAGATCAAACATTAGTTCAAGATAATACATCAGAGAAAGGATAAAAAGACAAACAATGGAAAGTGTAAATATTAGGCCATATGAATGAACTTATAAAAATGACAACAATGTCTGATATGTTTTTAGCTAAGTATATAAATGTCAATCTGATATCTTTGAAAAGAATAAATTATGTAATGCATAGTCTTTTTCTGTAAAACGCCAATTCCACTTTCATAGAATGGAAACAAATAAATAAAGCTGACGGATCATATAAAGCTGATTAGAAGATAAACAAATACTGTATAATAACGTCACAAACAAAACTTCAGACATTCTTCATGATGCTCTTCAAATACTCCAATTTCCTAAGCAAACAATGGAAAAAATGGTTTAAACTAGCCGTTACTAATGGACACATTGTTCTTATGGATAATAATTATCTATAAGTAACATTAAAATGGCATCTTCTGCTATTAAACTAACAGCTATCTAACAGGCAAAAATTAACAAGCCTCAGCATAGCTTGGTGAAAAAAGAATGAAGAATGCAGCACAAGAAACATTTTTTTGTAGAAAAACTACATTTCCAAACACGTAAAAATGGCTTAATATTAACTACAATAATCTCACAGTATATATTAATATTAATATGGCTACTTAAAAGCTATTTGGTACTAGATCAGGGAAAAGTCTTTGATTGTAACGATCAACATGATACTTTCTTAAATCGAGCAAAAAAAAAAAAAAAAAAATACATGAAAGACAATTGACTAAGGTTTACAATTATTCTTAAAACTAAAACGAGCCTTTTGAATAACATAACTAAATTGTAGGAACCTCAAACTAAAAACAATTCATAAAACTAGACTAGTTCAGGTCAGCAATTTTTCGGAAGGATTTCTTTCCACCAGTTGGTAGGATAATGGTACTTCTGTATTTCAATTCCTTCTCTTGGAACTGGAACGATGTATCCTCCAAACTCTTTCAGAGGAAGAGGAGGTGTAGCGAGTCGTGGTGGAAAACAGTTCAGAGATGGTAATGATTCACAATCTGGTGGAAGAACTCTCCTTTTCCAACCAACACGCCTTAGCATATTTATCTGTTTAAGACAAATTCAAATTAAGATAAGGGAAAAAAAATATAGTCAAAATAAACTATTGAGCTATTGTCACAAATTATATGAAAAAAGTCAGAATATTAACTGTTTCGAGATATTAAAAATTATTTAATTCATTATTTTGACAAATAAGGCTAATGTTTTTATACTAACAACCTGAGGTAAAAAGAGAATAACAGTTTTATTTTTGTTCTGTAATATAATTAAATTACACATGAATTTACATAAAAAATGTTGAAATGGTTATAAGATTGCATAAAAAAAAAGCATACTTAAATGAAAAGAATGGAGAAGATCGTATAGGTGGTGATAAAATAACTAAGAATTGAAATATTGTAGATGATTTTTAATAGTTTATTTTACTAGTTGAGAACTAACTTAAACCAACACCCAGACCATCATCTCTTCCATAAAATTTAAATTTCCAACCAATAATTATTCAAAATGAAATTATAATACACAATAATGTCCCTCTAGTATGATATCTATTTTGAAAGACCTTTCCAGCTCAATATTCTTCTTTTCTTTGGAAATCAAAAAAACAATATTTAATTGAAAAAAGGTATCAGTTCCGCAAGTTATTGCTGTGAGTTAAATCACAAGTTTTAACTTTTCATTTATTTCCTTTAAAATATTCTCAAAAACAAAAATTATTGTGAGTTTTAGTATGAAAAAAAATTGTAGTTCTGGGAAATGTGTAGATAAATCCATCTAGAAATAACCGATGCAACTAAGATTTAGAAGTAAAGCTGATATATCTACAGTCCCGATGAATAAGTGGTCAAGTCTAATTTGCTCCAAAATGAGTTTCTACTACTTACATAAGCGGAATCGAGTTATTTTCGTAGTGAATAAGGGGTTAAAAAAGGCATTTGCATGAAAAGGAGTTATTGTTTATCTTTCAAGCCAAAAATTGCGAGAATGATACAATTTATCTGAAAGTAATTAACTCTTTCTGGACAAAATTTGACTTATAACACTTATTCACCGGAGCTGTAGTTATATATGTATGCATTTCTTGATGAAATACCTATTATTACACAAATTGATTCTAATACAAACACATTTCCCATAATAGCATTCTATTGTCCATACTCAAGCTCATGATAGTTCTGCAAAATATTGAAGAGGAAACAAATGAATAATTAAAACTTGTTATAGCACAACTCGAAGTGACACCCTGTGGAACTGATACCAAAAACAAAGTGAACAAAGAATCTTAAGCAACATGCAATATAAACCTTAATATAAACTAAATAAATAAACCGCAATAAAAATTATTTCTTCAAGTGGTATTAAATATTTTAAACATTGTCATGAAAATATCCAAAAGACTTCATGGCGCATAATAAATACTCACTTGAGGATCCTTTTCGAAAACAATAAGTTGAACTTTCCCACCAACGAATTCTGTATCAGTTATTGTGTAGACACCTTCGGTAATATCATATTCTAAAATCATTTTTTTACTACGGAATATTCTAGCTAGATATACTTCATCTCTAGTGATGATTTCCTCATTCAGCAGACAGTATTCTATGTCTGACTCCCATGGGAGGGATTTTGAGGATCTCAGTTGACCCCACAGAGAGCCGTAACACAAGAAATGAGTTAACCCGAGAGTAGTAAGTACTGTATGCACTCTGAAAACCACAAAGGAATTATTAATATATCTTTGAAAATTTTTACTTAATTATTAAGTGGACAAACTTAATAAATATACAAAAATACCTGTCAGCCAAATTATGCAGACTTTCATGAAATTTTTCAGAATGATTGCAAGTCTGAGTAAATGTCTTCTGTGTCAATTTTCTAGATATCAGCCATGTAACAAACAATGTGAATAACAGCAAAATTGAAAATATAGTTTTTGATGGACTGAACCTCATTGGTAATAAATAAGAAATAAATTACAGTTCGATACTATTAGTGGGTAAAGTTTGAATTAAAAGTGATCACCTCATTAAAATAACAAAAACATTTAACTATCCTAAACAATTTAAAGCAGTTGTAATCAATGCCGGCACAGACTTCAGGTGAAAGATTCTGTAGAAATATAAACAATCCTCCCTAAACTGTAGCTCAGGAACGCATCCAAAGAGCAACAAATATGTATCGACTTTGATGAACTAAAACTTTTAGTGACGCTTTAGCTACCTAATTAAATTAATTTAATTAATTAAATTAATTTATTTGTTAAAGCAGTCTCAAAATGTAATAATCCTATTTCTTATGTTTTACATTGGAATAGGGTTTTAGTTAATATAAGTGTTCCGAAACCTTATGCAGACTTAGATTTTTTCATTTTAATGACTAGTTTTTTACAACTATCTCTGTATTCAACAAATTAAACGGAATTTTAAAGAATTTTCGTTAGAGTGAGATCGGTACTTGTGTATTAGCCTACTAAAATACCTTCAGAAGTTCGGAATAATTCTAAAAATGAATTTATGTCAAAAAGAACATGACTTGGAGCTATTGATATTTAACTGCAAGACAAAATTGGCAACAAAACCTGGATTCGTTATTATGTGAATTTTTTTTTTTTTTTTTAAATTTATTTATTGATATTTACAACTGTATTACAATTATACAACAAGTAAATAGAATGCGTGTTACATAATGACATGAGAATGACAAGTACAGAAACTACCCACTGGTAGTACTCAAATCAAAGTTCAAATAAGAAGGTCACGTGGCCATCTTCTTTTCAGACGCCTCGGAGGATTATCGGGAATTGAAGAGGAAGCTAGGTTTGAAACTAGAGGGTTTGAGTGGGAATGAAGTTTGCTATGAAAGGATAGATACCGGGTTCGGGCCAAATCAGCAACAAAAGGGACATTAAGGTCGTTATGGATGACTTTATTCTTAACAAAATAAGGGGCATTGAGGATTTTACGAAGGATTTTGGATTGTAGGGATTGGATACGAGAGGAATTCGATGGCTTAGTGGAGCCCCATAGCTCTACTCCGTAAGTCCAAATAGGTCGTATGATGGTCATGTAGATGAGTCTTTTGTAGTTAATTGGGAGCTTAGAGCGTTTGTCTAGTAAGTATTGAAGTAGCCTGCGGTTTCTTGTCTTTTCAGTCTTGTATGAGGATTCCAGGTTAATCGTTTGTCGAGGTGCAACCCTAAGTATCGGATCTGTTCTACAGGCACCAGTGGGATATTATTAAAGGATACTGTAGGGCAGGAAGTCATTGGTTTACGACGTAAGGTAAAAGTGATTTGATGTGATTTTTGAGAATTTATTTTAATTCTCCAGTTTTGAAACCATTCTTCAAGATCAGTGATATGGGATTGGAGGCTTTGGGATGCAATAACTGGATTGGTGTTGACTGATAATACACATGTATCATCAGCATACGTGGTAAGGATAGTATTAGGATGAGTTGGGATGTCAGCTGTATAAACTGTATAAAGGATTGGGCCAAGGATACTACCTTGAGGAACACCAGCAGATTGGGAAAAGAGGGATGAATAGAAATTATTATGGTTTACTTTGAAAGTTCTATTTGTGAGATAGGATTGAATGATGAGAAAGTATGTAGGGGGTAGGAATTTACGGAGTTTGTAGAGCAAGCCCGTATGCCAGACTCGGTCAAAAGCCTGTTCCACGTCAAGAAAGACGCCCGAACAGTATGATCCACGTTCTAATGCAGAGGAGACCACATCCACCACACGATGACATTGCTGAATGGTGGAGTGTGATGCTCGGAATACAAACTGGTGATCTGGTATTATGTGATTTGCATCAAGGATAGGGTACAATCGTTTAAGGATGAGTTTTTCTAGGATTTTACCCATGCAAGGTAAAAGAGAGATAGGACGGTACGAGGATAGGTATTCTGGTTTTTTTTTAGGTTTGGGTATCATTTTTACAATGGAGAATTTCCAGAGGTCAGGGAAATATGTGGAGCGGAGTACAGCATTACATATATAGGTAAGGAATAGGATGGCTTTTCTAGGTAGGTGTTTTAAGATATGAATTGTGATGAGGTCGTGACCAGGAGCTTTGCGGGAAGGTAATCTGTGAATAATGTTGGATATTTCTGAAGGATGGAATGCTTTGGGTGGAAGGGACATTTGGAGGGGAACATCTAACGCTTCTTTTATATATTCAATTTGAGTTGGGTTAATGATATCAGGATGTGGATGAAAGATTTTGGAAAGGTATTGGCCAAATAACTGTGATTTTTCTCCGTCAGATTTTGTCCAGTTATTTGATTCAGTAAGGAGTGGATGATTGAATTCTTTGAACTTTAGGAGTTTTTTGGTAGTCATCCATAATGTTTTGTCGGTGGTTGTAAGATTTTCAGTCCAGGTAATTAAATTTTGAATTTTGAACTTCTTGATTTCTGCTTTTAGTTTGTTAGTTAATTTTGTATAGATAGTTTTATCTGCTGGATATCGAGTTCTATGCCACTTCGATCTTGCTCTGCGTTTTTCTCTTAATAAGATACGAATATGCTGTGGCAAATCAGTCTGTTGATGGTTATTATTTGTGTGATTTGTGATATTGTCATGTATACTGTTTCTGATTGATGTTGTAAGTTTTTCTACGGCTGTATCAATGTCTTGTTTTGTCTTTAGTGAAATTTTTAAGTCCAGTTTGTCCTCCAAGTCATAACAAAAATCGTTCCAGTTAACACGTCCTGTAATCAATGTGGGAGGGGAAGGCTTGGGAGCGAAACTTGAGTGCAAGAAAAGGAGGACTGGACTATGATCTGATGAAAGGTCGTCCAAGGATTCAATATTGACTTGTGCGGAGGAAATTTGGGATGTGATAAATATGTCAAGGATATCGGGACGTTTTTTGGTAGATGTAGGCCAATAGGTTGGGTTGTTTGGCGCCAGAATGGAATAACTCTTTTTGGATGTTACAGCAGACAGGATATTTCCTCGGGAGTTGGATGTTCGACAACCCCATCGTTGGTGTTTAGCGTTGTAGTCTCCTCCAGCAATGAAGCGTGAACCAAGAGATTGGAATAAGGATTCAAGAAGATTATAGGAAACAGAAATTCCAGGAGGACAGTATACAGCTGAAAATGTGATATGGAAAGGACGAGTTGTTATGGTTACTGAGGTTGATTGGATAGCATCAGTTGGAATGGAAGGAATAAGGGAATGAGATAAGTTTTTGTGAATGAGAATACAAGATCCGGCATGTGAAGTGTTATCTGGGTGGTCTGATCTGTAAGTGATGTAGTCCCGTATGTAGAAATGTGCGCGATGAGTGAAATGTGTTTCAGTAAGTAAAGCAATATCTATTTGGTTGTCGTGTAGAAATATGTCAAGTTCATCACCGTGATTAAGCAGTCCATTAGCGTTCCACAGAACGATAGCTAAGGGCTTTATGCTCATCGTGGGTAATTAAGAGGGACTTCGCTAAAGATTCTCGTGAGTAGGATGATGAGAGGCTTGATAGTCTCTTGAAGGTCTTTGAGGAAGGATGATAGGATGGAATTTATGTCGATAGGATTTTGGATATGGAATGGATATGAGCCTTGAGTTTGATAGGGATAATTAATGGGCAAAGGAGGGTTGGCTGGGGGTTGTACCCGAGGTGCTGGATTTTCATTCAATGTTTGATGAACTACAGCATTTGTTTGAATGCTGTGGTTGGAAGGGAGAGGATTTGGTTGTTGAGGAGGTAATTTGACCCGTAAGGGTGTATGGTGGGGAGGAATTTGTTGACGTGGAGGTTGAGGACAGGGATTGGCTGCCTTGGGCTTGGATATGGGTTCCCGAGGCTTGGATTGGGACGTCTGGGATTTGGTAAAGGAATTCTGAGATTTGGTTTGGGAAGTTTGAGGCGTCTGAGCTCGAGGCTGCTGCTGAATGCTTGATGTTCCCCTAGTTATGTTGTCCGGAAGTCTATCTGTGGGGTTTACGGTTATATACGGTTGTAATACGGCAGGTCTAGGCAATTCAGGAAAGGTGGCAGTATTGTCAACTTCAGGAGCCTGGATTGTGCTCTTCTCTTGACTTTTTATTTGATAATTCTTGGTTCTAAGGCGTTGAAAGTTCTTATGAACTGAACAGCCTCTGTAGTTCGCTGGGTGATCCTCACCACAAAGAGCACATTTAGCAGGCTCGTTTCTTGATTTCTGACAAGTGTCAGATGAGTGTTGTCCAGCGCATTTGACGCACATAGCTTGATGATGGCAATACCTCTTGGTGTGGCCTAAGGCTTGACAGTTAGTACACTGAACTACAGCATTTTTATGCCTAGGTTCTTCAAATTTTACTGTTGAGTAAAAAAGTCTTAAAACTTGAAATATTTCTGGGTTATTTCGGGCTGGTTCAAGTTCAACGAAAAACAACGGAAGGGGGTACTTTTCGGTGGGATGCAACACTGGAGAAATATTTCTTACTTTGTGACCTATTTCTTCGAGGTCACTTTTGATTGCTGTTGTGGGCGTTGAAGAGTGCAGTCCTCTTAAAACGACTCGATACGATTTATCCTGTTGTAATTGGTAACAGTGAAAATCATAGTTCTTCACTGTAAGATGGTTAATTAATTTTTTATAGGATTCCTTGTTCGATGTATTTATTTTAATGTCTTTTACTCTAGAAAAGCATTTAAAATTAGTTTGTCCTATGAGTTCAGATATTTCTTGAGCAAATTCATAAAAATTTGTTATCTTCGTGACAAAAATAGGAGGAGGGTTAGGGTCAATGAACCCTCGGTGTTCTTGGTTTTCGTCACGATTGCTTTCTGTAGTTCCAGGGTTGCTGGAAGATGAGGCGATTGGAGATTTGTTTGAATTGACTGCTGTAGTTTTGCTGCGGGTTATGGGAGGCTCCGGTGGTGTGTTATTTTTGCTCACTGACTTTTTTGACCCAGCCGATTTATTTTTTTTTGAGTTGGGTGAGTTGCCCGCTGAGCCAGGGGCAGCCTTTCTCTGACGTTTTTGGAGAGTTCGTGGTTTTAAATATTGCGAATCGGTCTCGCTTATTTCTGAAAATGGAGTCTCTGCCTCCGACACTTCACTACCCGAATTGTCTACTTGCATGTTGAATATAATTAATTATTATTAATGATTAAAATAATTAGAAATAAATAATTAAATCTCACAAAAACAAAAGAAATAAATTTTAAACAACTTTTCATATTTATATAATAATAAAATAAATAAATATATATATATATGTGTTTAAAAAGAATAGACAATAAAAAGAAAAGAAAAAAAAAAAAATGTTGACGAATGCGGGATTCGATCGAGAGGCTGGTTGCCAAGTCTTGACCGTGAACTTGAGGTAAATATTTAAGTCTCGTGGAGGGATTATTGGCCACGTTGCTACCTTCAGCAGCCCGTCACCAATGTATTTACTGAATTTATTGTTTAAAACAGTCACTCACCTCACTGGTCTTGGATAAATATCTTAAAGTACTTATGGATTCTTCTGACACAGTTTTGAGAGTTTTAAAAAGAAATATTGTTATAATAACGTAACAAGCACAGAGCGAATTAACAAGTTAACATCAGTTGCGGCCATGACACTTGGTACTTTTATGTGAATTTTTGAATAAAGAAATTTAAACAGACATAAAACAAAATTAACAAGCCTAAAGCACTAAAAAAACCTAAAAAGACCTGCTATACAGCAGACACAAAAGTGCTTCTATATACAGTAGGTTTTAGGAATTTGAATACATTAAATATACTAAGGATACCAAAGTGGTATTTATTCCGTTGAATATCAGCTTGGTGGTAGGGGTAGTTAAAGTACCGTTATACTTCATTTCTACGTCACCATATTATCTGTATCGGTGATGTTACCCACCATTTCTTCACAATAAATATGTAAAATATAACAAGTAAAAAACATTAGCCTAGGATATTTAACCAAGCCAATATATATTTATTATGTTATTAGGATCGGGCATAATATGCCGTTCCTTTCCAAAAATTAAGTCAGGTGAGATTATTCATCTTGTATTATCCATTACTGACTATGTTACTGGTTCTCAAATAAATAAAGCTTTCACTTTGTTTAATCGAGGTATATTTCAAGCCATTTTTGCATATTTTTATAGAAACCTCAAAGATCGTGACGTGGAAATGATGTAACTTGACGTCACTTGAAGGGACTGTAAATACCACTTCCATCAAGCTGGCAATCAGCGGAATTAGTACCGAAAAAGTTTTCTTTTTTAGTTAAAAGCTAGCCTTTAAAATTATATTTGTTTTTTCGTGCATGATTCTTGAACTGGTTAAGCATACAAAACATGTACGATTTTATATGGAAGCAGGCAGCAAATTCAAGTTTCTTAGCTGCAGAAGGCATGTTACTCGTAGACAGTATTGGCGGTAGTAATATATGAAAGGGTCAATGTGTTAGCAGAGGTTGCAGAGCAGGTGAAAGAAATGTAAGATCTATAAAGTCCAAACTTTCCCTTTAAGTAGCTTCCAAAGAACACGAACTGTTGTGGTTCCTAAGGAAAGGTTTAACGCTAGTTACGTAAGGTCGTGGTAATTTGGACACAGCCTGTCTTCCGTTGGGTGTAGTCTGGTGGTGCATCAGTAATGGCTCATCTGCTGTGCGGAATAAGAATCAGTCCTGGACCGACGCTAACTAAACTTGTTTTTATTTTGTATTATTCTTCAAATATGGTGCAATTCAAATAATTCTTGCCACTGTCCAGTTACTGTTTCATTAAAGAAAAATAAAACATTAATTTAACTATAAAAAACAAAACAAAAAAACTCTCAGTTTTCAATTGAGAAGAAAGTGATTTTTTAAAAGTCCCTAGCGGCTATAATTATCAATAAACTGAATAAAAAACCTGTACCACTACAACTCGTGAAGGGTCTGGTGTTCGGTACATTCTAGAGACTGTACTGTTCCTTGGTCGATTATGCAGGGAGGTCCTAGACAACGGCTAAACCATTAGTCCTAGACAACGGCTAAACCACCAGACTTTCTCCCCTTATTTTGGGTACCCACTTTATGGAGGCTGAGTGAGCCCCAGGAGCTTCCTAGATCCCATTACATCTCCGGCCGCTAACAGATGAAATAAAAATCTGACAGCGAGCAGGATTTGAACCCAGGATCTTCGGCATGGCAACTCAGTTATCTCACGTACCACTGAGCCACTCCGCTCCTAATAAAATGAATAGAAATAGCAAATATAGCAGGAGTAACTTATATATTCTTTAAAAATTGGTTTAAGAAAATCTAAGAATAAGGCTTATCTAAAATTAATATCAAAATAAAATAAAGTTTTATTTTCTTCACTGGAAATATTCCAACAATTTTTCGGGCTTTGTTGCAGTTATTCATGTTTTTAAAATAAATCATAATACTAATAAATAAGTACCCAAATAATGTACATCAATTTAATAATAAAAATACATTGTAAAGCATAGATACTCTTTTCTATAATTTTTGTAATTTTAATTTTAGTGAATTGTAATAAGTTATAAGTAATAATGTTTTGTATATATTTAATTATCACATATGTTGTTGTTGTATTGTCAAAAAGTAATTAAAATTGACAAGTAAACTGAAGTATGGAATGTGCCAATAAATAAACGGTACTTTCAAAGGATTATTTTGTTTATGGGAAAAAAAGTACCCAAATAATTACAACGGCACTTTAAAGCATGCATATTTTTATTGTATATTTTATGAGAAAAGTCTCATAAAAACAAATTAACAAACAATTTAACAACCGATTGAATAAATTTACTTCATATACTTTTTTTACCTACATTAATCATCTCCCCCCCCCCCCCCCTCTCTCTCTATCTATCTCGTTCTCTCTCTCTCTCTCTCTCTCTCTCTCTCTCTCTCTCTCTCTCTCTCTCTCTCTCTCTCTCTCTCTCTCTCTCTCTCTCTCTCTCTCTCTCTCTCTCTCTCTCTCTCTCTCTCTCTCTCTCTCTCTCTCTCTCTCTCTCTCTCTCTCTCTCTCTCTCTCTCTCTCTCTCTCTCTCTCTCCTCTCTCTCTCTCTCTCTCTCTCTCTCTCTCTCTCTCTCTCTCTCTCTCCCTCTCCCACTCTGTGTATATGTTCATACGTTACAAACCAGGATGGGATTTTTGAAATTGCAATATCTTCTCCGTTGAAATTCTGAGAGGGTGGTTTTTGACAGAAAATATTTTTGGAAATGATTAATTCTAACAAAGTAGTTTGAATGTAGAGAAAAGTTATTAATATTTCATCTTTGAAAAAAAATAAACACTAACTCGGTAGTAACATGAATTACACTATACAACTCGTTTTGTAAGTGATACTAAGTTAACAGTTGATAGGTTGAAGTAGGAAACCGCAGAGATGTTTGATTTGATTTTTAAAAACCACTTCCTGTTGATAATAAACTGACAGTCGATGGCAGAGATGGAATCCTTATCAATAACATACTTTAAATTTAAATAAATGGCTAGAGAATAAGACAGCATTGTATTAGTAGTAATGCGTATGATTTTGGACAGGGCACACCGAACTTCGAAAAGAAATACTTAACACAGAGATACAATGTGTTGGGTATAATTATTTTAATGAAAATAAATAATCCAAATACCTTTGTTCTTAGTGCATAACAATTGACATATAGGTAAAAGATAGTAATGATCCTATGGATATTATTACAGCGTAATAAATGATACGTTGTGGCACTCTAGTACTGATCTAGCATATTTACTTTAACGAGGCATCCTTAAGGAAGAACAGTTCTCAGACGAATCTACGGTAGGCTATAATAAAATGGTAAGAACTCGCTTGTAAAAGAATGAATATCTAAAGTAACAAGGACATCATGGCTGTTGACAGTGAAGGATCTCATTCACAATTAATAAAGATTTTATTCAGAGAATGTCAAGTACTTCCGAATAAACAAAGGTATCCAAATACATAGTTTAATTCATTCATTAATTAGTTTCATTAATACATTAATTAGTGATAAATGATCCTTTTGCTTGAATTCTAAAAAAAAAATAATTAAAATAAAGGAAGCAATTGTCAGGACATTTCGGTTACAAGTAGCGTGGTTGCGCAAGGAAATTGGAAAATATTAGTCTTTTGTCTCGGAACAGAGTTGATGGATGTCTCAGAACAGATTACTGCTTGAATCTTAAACAGGTTTTGTAAAACACAAAGAGTAAAAGTTGCTGGCAAAGAAGCAATTTCTGCTGGACAAGCCAGCTAAAAGGGGCTTCCTTATGTAAATGGTAAAATTATTCACTAAAGTTATTTTAAAAATATATTCTTAATAATTCCATTTAAGGCTAAAACATCGCAAGTAGAGGAAATACAGAAGCTACGTTATAAGAGCTTTGTGACCGAATGCTCTTCATTGTGTAGAGAGCTGATTTACTGTAGTGAATATCCCGTGTTCATATTCGGCTGTGGAAAATTAACTATTCTGTCTATTGACAGCCACAGATGTACCCTGTAGGATTTACAGACCCTTTTAGGGCTCAACCTGTCACTATAAAATGGGTATCCTTAATTGGAGGAAAAACCTGACAGTTGATCTCAGTAATCTGATGTGACCTTAGCTAAATTACATTTCTACGAAACCCTTAGCTTAGACATAGTACAATCCCAAATAGTTTGAACCCAAGACATGCAGAATAACAAAATGTTTTAATAATTTTGGGACCCGGTAGTTCAGTGCATAGAGCGCACTGTTGGTATGGTTAAGGTCTTAGGTTCAAAACCAGCTGTGGAAAATAATTTATTCAATCTATTAATAGATAAAGATGGTTCCTAAGTATATGCAGACCGTTCGGGGCTTCCACCAGCCTCTTTAAAGTGGTTACTTTTAATTGAGGAAAACCAGGTAGTTTAGTGTGATTTCAGCTAAATCATTACAGTGTCTCTACCATGTAATGAACTCAAGCACAGGTGTTAGTTTTTTGACCAAAGCCTCCAGTATAATGCTTATATTTAATGTTTATCTTTCTTTCACAAAATGCTCACCTGGCTTTCTTCGTCTGTCAAATTCGATTATTAACTTTTTTTACTACAAAACTTTGAAAATTAAGTGAACGGTCTCACACATACAGCCTTTGTCTTAAGCATTCTCGAAACTGTTGCAAAATTAAATTCTTTGAAAACTATTTCAATTGATTAAGTGCTTAATATCCTTATTGAATCCTAATCGAGGACACCAATTTTAGATCATACTGTATTATTCAAATGATGTTATTAAGCCGTTAACGGTAGCTGAAAATGAGATGGTTATTAGGGAGTAACAACCTCAACTTATATATAGGTAGATATTATTATTTCGAAACAAATTTTTCATCTAAAACGTATCCATTTACATTTAAGCTCCAATATTATTTATAAGTTAAAATAATATTGATAACCTTTATTAGAAAGGCCTAACTATAGGCAGAGACACCTACTCGTCTGAACTTTCATGCAAATCAGTGTTTCGTTTTTCGTAGCTTGTGTCATCGCTCGTCATCCAATATTTCAAAACTTTGAAACAATAGAAACCGAAACTTCCATAGCGTCATCTCCGAAGACACTCTGCTCAGAAAATGTTCTTTGGGTAGATTAAAGGCGGGAAAGGAATTATAAAATGCTGGCGAGCTATCGTTATGCATCAATGGATACCATTCCTTAGTTTATTTCATATTTGGCCAAGAAGGATCCAAATTTTCCCTATCTTAAAATTTTTTTGGGGGCTCAACGTTGGTGATGTACGACGTTATATTATCTTACGTTGATCTTAACAAGAAAAGATCTTTCTAGGTTTCTATGGATTCTTTTTATTTCTTCATTTGGATCTGATTCTAACAAACCTGGTCATAAAATAGCCCATTAAAGGACAAATGAACATGAAAATAATCTAAACCTTTTTTTTTTTTTTTAATTTTAAAGAAATAATTGTATTTGGGAATGAGAATCAGACGGATCTGTGTTGTCTGCGGATGACAGTATACAGAATCTTCCTTATATTTCCAGGGAACAGAAGAGGAACTAATCATCCCAGGATTCTTTGGGTATTCCCAAGGGACTTAGTTTACGATACCTTGGTACCGCGCCCTTCTAAGCTCTTGAGTAAATAAATAAAAAACACAAAGGTTATGCAGAGAGATGATTAGTGCGAGGTCACGTTTAACTGCCAGATTTTCCCTCAATTAAGGATACCGACTTCCAGGAGGGCTTGCAGACCCCTAAATGTTCCATCCTACTGTTAACAGATTAAATCATTTATTAGTGACAGCATTGAACCCTGATCCTTCAGCACTGCAACTCAAGTCTCTAAATACTGATCCATCTTGTTCTGGCTTTGGAATTAAACCGATTAAAATAGTAGCGAAAAATCCATAAAATAACAATACAAAAGAAATCGTCAGTTGGTAGGCATCTGACTACAGCAGACGAACACCTCGCACGATCTAATAATGTAGTCCAGCCTTCGGATAATTGCATCGATTATTGTCACAATATCGATTTATTAATGAGAGGTAACTGCAACTATTTAACTTGAACTGTCCTGCTCAAGGTTGGGTACATTACCATATCGAGGCCATGGACGACAATACCAGGTGTGTCAGCTCTTGTCACAGCAAATGTGACAGATCTATATCCATTCCATTTCTTTTATAATCCAAAGAGGATAAAAAGATATATCGATTAATTGACATCGCATCATCAAGAAATAAGTTTCATCTAAGAACGATTCATCAAGGAACATCGTTCATTAGAAACTAATTATTATAATAATCCATTTAAGAACTTTTGAAGGAAGATTAAAGCTGTAATAATACACCAACTGTCTTACCGTGTTGTACAATTAGAATAACAGTCACATCAGAGATTGTTGATTGCACAAAAATTATTAATTTACAAGTAATGGTGGTTTTATTCTAGACTAACAATGAGTATTTTTTCTTTGCCAATTCTGTTTTACTTCCTTGCAGATATTGATAGATGTAGGAGTGTGGTTTATCAGGAGTAAAAAATAAGGTAATGCATGACTGTATAAAGCGTATCGACAAAAATTATTGATATTATTGCTTCTTCAGATTGTTATTAAGTACATTTTTTGTTTCCCTTCGTTTTGGGCAATTAGGGGCCACGTGCCAATTTCAATTCTTGCTCAGTTGTTGTTTTATTTTCGTGCAATAATCTATCATTTTTAAAGTAAATTTATGTGTATTTAAGTGAATGAGCAAAACGTGGATTGAGGAGACTGAACACATTTGGTGACTCAACCTGAAGCGACGATTTGCGGAATAATTACCATCCTCCACTTACTAGAGATCAAGCAGTCGTTCTTTTCTTAGATGAAATCGTATATTTTGTTCTCTCTCGTTTATTTTGAGCCCTATATTATTTGCCTCGTCTTCACTGTTATGACTACATCGTCAGCAAAAGTGAGCTGTTGTGTCTTTCTGTTGTAAATATTAAAAGAAGAACGTAAAAGAAAAGAAAACATAATTTATATAAAAACACAAAAGTGCTGACAAGATCACTAAAGTACTGGTCCCCGCAAGAACCAGCCAGATCTGGCTCAGCGGAGGGCCGACAAGCCAAGCCAAGCAGTGCACTTGTACACATTTGAGTCGATGATCCTATTGTTTCTTAAATATTTATTTATTGAATTTCACAACTGTGTGATAACAAAACCAGTAAATCGAATGAATAATATGGAATTGCACGAGGTAAAGACAAGAACAGACATTACCTACTGATAATAACAAATGACAAGTTCAACTTAAAGGGTCACACGGTCACTTCAGACGCCTCGGAGGATAATCAGGAATTGAAGAGGTAGCTAGGTTTGAAATTAGCGGATTCGAGTGGGAATAAATTAATTAATTGGAAACTTGGAATGTTTGTCTAGTAAGTGTTGAAGTATCCTTAATTTTCGGCGTTAATTTAACACACAAAGAAATAAAACAAAGATAGAAACCACTAATTTTTACACGCCTATTTTCTCACGTGGAACATCAAAACGATTTTAAACTTCAGCAGTTAACTTTAATGGAATCGTGTTTCCTTGGTACTGAACTAAACTCTTCCCCTTTTTTAGAACAGGGTTATTACTGCGACGTTTTATTACATATTGATAGACTTTAAAATTACTTGATTGCTTAAAAATACCACCCTCAGTCTTCTGGTGGTGACATACTTTTTCAAACAAAGGAACTTCAAAATATTTGGTACCTTCCAGTACTCAGTCAGCTCGACTTTTTAAAACGGTAACACCGACAAGATGGTCATAAACATGGCAAACAAGTATAAATATCTGAGATTATACCGAATAAAATATAAATAACATTGATGAAATATAAACGTTTGGTGTTCAGCATTTATAAAAAATTATATTTACTGTAATAAATTAATTTAAAAAATAAATAACTATATTAATCCTTATCCTTTTCTCGTATCATACAGTAAAGGTTGCTTTTCCTAAATCCTTTTTACTCCGAATCTTAATCCCACGATATCCTGTGAAATTAAAGGAGAAAAGATATCCCAGCAAACTGGAAAACACCCAAAGGAAATCTTAAAATTTTCGTCGTATAAAATACTCCGATTCACAACTCCAGAATCTTTATGTATTTTCACTTCAAAATCCGAAAACAAAACACGAACATTAGACCTTGGAAAGTTACTAAATCGTTAAATAAAATATTATACATCTTATTTTTGTCTGGTATTCGATGTTATATGACTGCAGTTTCTCTGTACAAGAATCGCGCCTCTTTTAATGATACGTTCCTGATTTTAACTATTCTCACGAGATTATAGGGACAACAGAAGTGTTGTCTACTGAGAAATGTTGACAAGTATAGGTCTACGTCTGCACTAGGAAAATTTATAAAAACAAAGATAAGGAGAATGGATATGAAAAAAATATTGTAAATTATAACTAAATGGAGATTAAATAAATTGAAAAGGTAATTATAGATTTTGATGGCCCCTTTTATCGGTCTTATAAAACAAGGTTTTTTTAATAGATTTATATCTTTCTTTGTAGTAATATGTATTAATTGTTTTCCTTCAAGGTTCATGAACAATCAATTAAAAAAAGGCAAGGATTCCGAATTCAGAGTGTTAGCAAAATATATTAATGCAAACTATTTTTATAATTTTTATAATTACTGTTCATAAACCATTTTAAAACAGGAAATAGTGGTGAAGTAGTGTTCTTTTTTACGCTGTTTTTCACACTAGTATTTTTATAATGTGTTGATAAAAAGTATCCCGTGTCCTTCTCCAGGCTTGAGATTATCCATATCTCCATATGGATCAGCCGTGAAACATACATTGGCTCTGATTAACAAACGGAACGGACAGAAGATTACTGTTTTTCGTATCAGTAAAGGATTAGTATGTAATAATATTGAATTAATTGAAAAGGATTACTTAGTATAACGATTTCACTTGTCGAGAAGTGAACTATGATTCATTTGTTTTGTTCAGCGAAAATATGTAGATTTTGCGAGTAAGAAACACGTGAGCAAGCATACAAACGTTGCCCCTCCCCTTTTTCACTCCTTTAGGGGTAGAATTTCGGAAAATCCTTCTTACCTAATGCCTACGCCTTACAAAGATCTTCCAACCCACCCTAACTTATGCAATTTTATAGTGTACCTTATATTTTAATTTTATAGTGATTTGTATTCTACGAGAAGCTGATCGATGGCCAGTATTCCAGTTCATTGATTGATGAGCAGTTTAAATCGATGCATCGATTCATTGATAAGTGTGTGATCACGTAATTGTGTGAAACTCAAAAGAAATATTAACTACTACTCACCTTGCGGGTGGTCAACAAATACAACCGTAATCAAAACAGAATCTCTGAGATTTTTATTCTAGATTAAACAGTACATAGAAAACAAATGATTTACATATACTTAATATACATAATGCATTATACAGATTCCTAGAATAAGTCTGTTTTGTATTTAATTTTTAGTTTTAAACATTTATTTAAATTGTCTTGCATTTGTTTGAATATATTTCAATTATTAATTGTTTTAATAAACACAAGGACTTACTTGGAAATAGGTTTTATTTTAATGTTATTATTCAGTTTATTTTATGCAAACATAATGCCGAATAATATCATAATAATAATCATAAGAAGAAATTCCGTTAGAGGTTTGTTCAGATTAATGGGTATAGGATGGTAACTGTATTCTTCATTAAGGCCCAACAAAATTCAAAGCAGAATTTTATTTATTAATTTTTTCCTATCGACTACGTTTCATCAACTCTCTTCTTCTATTCTGCCTCCTCTACATCCAAATCTCCATCATTCTTGCATTCTGTTTTTCCTTCCTTTCTTTGTCCATGCGGGGTCCGTCTTTTATTTATATACTTAATGAAAACCCAGAGATTTTTACAATTCAGCCGTAAGGGAATCGTATAGTATGTAAGGGGATGACCCTCTTGTAATATCTGCTGGCGTAATCTTCAGCTCCGTCATGTATTTTACCATTTCTACAGACCATGTATTCAAGTATTAAAAAGTCTTCCGATTGATTGTCTGGGGTTCATACATAGATATCCATATAATGAAATATTTCTTCTCCGGATTGCATCTGTGACTTTTTCCATCTTTATGTACAAATCATTCTTACAACAACGCTGGTAAACATTTTTAACTTTAACTGGGCCCATGATTATTTTTTTCCCCTTTAGTTGTTATTATATTTTTCAGCCCCTATCAAGGATTTTTACCATACGGTGCAGTGTTTTTTCGGCAGGAGCAAGAAAATGTACTTTATTGGTCATATGCTTGACACTATTACCAATAATATCTGCTAGCAAAATTTAGCCATCCTGATCTGTTCCAATCGTCGACTTCTTTTCTTTTTTATCAAATGGTGGCTCGCCGATGCTAGTTCATTTTACATTTCACCTTGATTACGCACTTTCAAAGGTGAAATATGTTAAACTCCTCCCATTACTTTCGCCCATGTACCGAATTTCCTCATGTATGAGGCTTCCTGCATCAGATGAGGTGATCCCGATCCTACGAGGTCAAAGATCCCGGTATTTCTAGAAAGCATTGTTCGTTCTCTGTTCAATGCGTTATGTCGGATTCAGCAGTTTCAGGAATTCTGGGGGTCAATTTATTTTCCATGAACTAATCCTCGAAAACTTTCATGTATTACCGAAATATACGAGATCCAATAGGAGGGCACATTTAGCTGGAATCTTGTTTAGACGGCGGTGAAGAATTTCCACAAAGCAAAAATTCTCTTTTGTAGTTGCTTGAGATTTCGGTTTCTACTTGGGAATTGAAACCGAATGATTCCCAAAACCGCTTATAAATTAAAAAAAAATGACAAAATCATTTCGTGTAAAGCATAAATGAAAATTGTGTGTGTATTTATTAAGATAAAATTTGGCTCGACATTTGCCACCTTCTATGAGGAGAATTTTTCCCCTTCTCTGGTTATCCTGAAAATTCCGATGAATCTCCTGACATAGTTGAAGGGAAGTTAGCACTGTCGTGGCCAATCTGCCTATTACCACAGGAAAGAACCTGAATGTGTTAGTATCTTTTAGCCTAGAGGCGTTAAATTATTGGTTCCTTTGTTAAATATCTCGCTTTCCCCAAATTGAAAAAAATTCCAGTATTTCTCTATGGTAACATTATTTTCCAAATACTTAAAAAATACTGCATCATTCAAAATTAATATATCTTGTAAATACAGCTCGTGAATATCTCTATTGCTTACTCTTATACATTTATTCATTACATGAAAAAAATGATTACTATAGAAAAAAATAAGAAACGCACGACAAAAAATCGGATATTCCATTTACAAATTGAGACTATTCCAATTTAATAAAAAGATTAAAAACAATATAAAAATGTTAAATAACAATAAATAATAAGAGTGATAATATAAAAATATTTGCAAAACTATATAAATGTTGATCCCAAATTTAGACTATCTGGAGATTTAGACTATTACCTAAACTAAAAATAAGAAGTTTAATTTTCCCTTCATACAGTACAGGAATATTCATTTTATATTCAGACTTATGTCCCTATTAGACTTTTAACTACTTTCAGTAATTAATTATAGCACTGTTTTTCATAAATATGAGATGATTAGTAAAATACATGAAATGATATACGTCGCAAAAATTTTTCTTCAAAAGCTTTTCTATATATTGACTGAAACTCAGGAATAAGAAAACCTAGACTTTTGCAATACATATCATTGTGTTCTTCATTTTAGTCTAATTAGAATTTATAAATATTGTTAATTTTATACTGTAAAGGGACTTCATGAGAATAGATGTGACGCGATGGTCCCTTTGAGTATTTACGAATAGTATATGCATTATAGATACGAGTATTTTATATATAAAAGAGCTTGTCCTGGCTGACAGACCACCGCAGAGCCAAAAGGGCATAAACTACAGACTTGAAATTTGGACAGTAGGTACATTTTGTAAGGCCAAAGCACACTAAGAAAGAATTTTTGAAAATTCATACCCTTAAAGGGCGAAAAGGCTGAAAAACGTTTGTAATAAAAATACGTAATTATGAAAGCGATTACCATGAAATTTTAGATTTAGCTTCTACATATAAAATTAAAAATTACGTGTTGTTTTTTTTAAATCAACCCCTAAAAGTGAAAAATAGGGAAATCTTTAACCTATTATGACCCCAATATTCTGGCCCAAATAGTATCATCAAACGAAATCACATTAAATAAAGAACAATCGCGAGTTTATCACCAATAGCATCAACAGTAGAAGAGGTCATATATACTTTTAGATGCTCCAGAAGGTAGAGGCAAAACTTTTGTACTTAATAATTTGTTAGCAAAATTACAGAAGGATCGAGGGGTAGCTTTAGCTGTAGATTCTTCAAGCATTGCTGAAACATTGCTTGGAGGAGGAAACACAGCTCACTCTGCATTTAAGTTGCCCTAAAATTTAATGCAGATGGAACCTCTAGCATGTAATATCTACAAGCAAAGCATCATGGCTCCCGTTTTGAAGGATTGCAAGCTAATAGTATGGTATGAGTGCACTATGGTTCACAATGGAGGTTTTGAGGCTCTTAATAGATCCCTAAAAGATATTACAGGTAAAGGTAGGTTAATGGGGAGTGTTACTCTTTCGCCATACCTTACCCGTGGTACCCAGAAATACTAGAGCAGACGAGGTTAAATCATGCAGGAAGGCTTAATATTTCTGGCCTCACCTAATTTCTCGCACGCGAAAAATTATGAGAGTTTATTTAAGAAGTGGCAATGACGATATAAATGTGATCTTTGTTAATCTACTTCTAAAAATAGGTAACGGCATTTACCCTTCACTATAAAGTAAATTTCTAATATCTTCTGACTTAGCCATAATAGTTAAAACTTTTTCTGAACTAACTAACTTAATGTGAGAGAAGAAAAACACTTTATTGAAGCATTACAATCTGCCTGTTGTGGGCAATAAGTAATGGTGCTATGTAGCTTACAATCATTCCATAAAAAATCAATGATATAAACGAAATAAATGCATAAATAAATATATACAAGCGAAAAAATATATACAAAAATAAAGTAAAAAAAAAAATATATATGTATATAATAAAAAAAATAAAAAATAATAATAATAAATAAAACATAAAAGAAATGTACTGTACACATTCATACTCTATTTACAATTTGCCTGGGGTCCCCGAACTGAGCTTCTTCCTCATGAATGAGGGCAAAGCAGGAGTCCGGGAGGCCCCAGCCCCCTTTCCCAGCCGCGTCAACTAACTTAATGTAAGGATAGAGATAGTTGGGGGTGCAGTCAATTAAAACACTATAATAAGTTCATACTATTTATTGTGTGCCGACGTTTCAACCTACATTGTAGGTCATCTTCAGGGCTGTGAGAGAAAACAGACAAAACAAAATAACTATAAAATTACACTACAAGGTGAGATATAAGAGAGAGATATACAAGTATGTAAAACCTAGTTAACATAATTCTTCCATTATTTATTATTTGGCAATTCAATTATTATTTTGTTACAAATTTCTTTCAGTTTTGTGATGTTAACTCTCTAGGAGTCTATTATTATACATGTTATATTTTATCTGTATTAAACTAGGTTTTACATACTTGTATATCTCTCTTATATATCACCTTGTTATGTCTATATTTGTCATTTTTCATTTTGTTTACCATTTTTTTCCTTTTTTTTGTTTTTCTCTTTGTATTTTATTTGCATTATCACCTTTTTGTACATTTATTCTTAGATAATTTTTATTCATATTATTCCTTCACTATTTTGTTCAACTTTTCTGTTACTCTACATTATTATCTTATTATTTTCTTGGTACTGTTATGGGCTACTGGGTATTAAAATGAATTAAACAATTCCTTAATTAAAGATACTAATATTTATTAACAAAAGTGATAAAAAGGATACAAGTAAATTATTAACAATTAAATTATTAGACTAAGATAAATTTATAATGACAATATTCTAATTATTTATTATAACCTAGGCCTATTTAATTATTACAATAATATAAGATATTACTAATTCTAGATAGCTTAACTAGTTACAATAGTTTCTATGAATATTATAAAATTACACTACAATTTATAACTACTAGTTAACACTTACAGTTCACTAGTCCACCGACCGTAAGATTCTCCAAGTATGACAAACTGACACACAGTAACAAACATAAACAGTTTATTACACTCGCGAGACTGTCACAGTTCACTGATACACTTATTACACTGGCCGGTTCAACATTGACTAGCTTATCACACTGACACTAACTTATCACAAATCTTCACCGTGCGTGGTCTACTCTCAGGCTAAGACTGACTGGCTCGAGGTGAGGGAAGTATTTAAGTAGGCAAGGCCGAACATTCTAGAACACGGAGGGGCCAGACAATTCTGGAATATTCTTAATCCTTTTCCGACAATAGGAGACGATCTAGAACGGTCCTAATCCTATTTTAACGTCTCCCGCTGACGGACTTAAGCCGCTAATCCCCCGCTTCCGCCTTCCTTTGTGCGGCCGTAACAGTACTGTAATGTAATTTTATAGTTATTTTGTTTTGTGTTTTCTCTCACAGCCCTGAGATGACCTACAATGTAGGTCGAAACGTCGGCACACAATAAATAAGCATGCAATTACTATGGTGTTTTAATAGACTGCACCCCCAACTATCTCTATCCTTACATTAGAAGTTCCAGTCAACTAATTCCTTCTCTAACTAACTTAATATATTCCGATGTTGTAAATATTAAGGAAACACGTGTAGATTGGTTGTGTGAGCGAGCTATATTGACGGCATAAAACGAGAGTGCATCAATGATATGCTTCTAGGGGCATTCGTAGGCCAGCAGATATAAAACAAGTCTATGGATTCAGTAGTCGAAATTGATGACGCCCTGCACTATCCCACAAAATTCTTAAATACTTCAAATCCATCTGGTCTGCCAGCACATAAACTTTTACTTAAAGTTGGGGTGCCTGTAAGGCTACTCCAAAATATAAAACCTCCGAAATTGTGCTATGGGACTAGACGACAGGTAAATGTTTGCACAAAAATATTATAGAAACTACTGTAATTACGGGATATGGTCGAGGAGAAACTGTTTTTATCTCACGGATACCTATACATATTACCATCCGATTATACATTTGAATTCATGAGATTAGAGTTTTGGATATTACATACTGGATTTCAAACGAAAACACTTCGAAAGTTCTGTAATTATGCGATTCAATATTTAATAGGACATTTTATTAAAATCAACAAAGGGATAAGAATTGGTAGGCTTGCTGAATTCATAAAGCCTTTAAGTCGTTGTGAATAATATGGAGTACAACTTTAATTTAAGTTGAAGTAGGTAGTTAGTTAAATCACTCTTCGTTTAAACTCAAATTAAGTTTCTATCCAAAATCAACGCGGACGAAGTCGCGGACAAAAGCTAGTTTATTTTATATATTATATTCATGCTTAAATACTGAGACGAGTAGAAGACGCGGAAGACCGCGGAAACAGTTGATAGAAGTCAGAGAAGAAATGGCAGCTTGAGGTCTGACCGAAAACGATTGCATGTACTGGAGTTAAAGGCCAAACTTAATAATAATGATAAAAAATTGTTTAGACTAGTTTTTGGTTTTAATATCCATTACTATTTACTTTAAATCACTAAAAGCCTGTTTTTCAATGTTGGCGAAGCATATGAGGAAAATCTGAAAACCTAGATTTGTGCAATAATATGATTTTATTCATCTTTGCCTGTTCATAAAAAAATAAACAGGGTGTTCCTACCCTTCATGTTTATACTAACTAATATGCGATTTTAATGTCCATAACTATTTACTGTTAGAAATAGAAGAAAATAGAAGAAAATCTCTATAAGCTGTCAAGTATAAGTTTTTCTATTTATTGACTGAACCTCAGGAACCTGAAACCTATATTTATACAATAATGCTGATTTCATGGTCATACTAATATCCGATTTTAATGACTATAGCTATTTGCTTTAATTCAGTAAAAACCTGATTTCCACTGTTAGGAAATGGATTTGAGAACAGGAAAAACTCGAAACGTCAATAAAATATTGTTTTATAGGCTGAGAAAGAGAGATAGGATGTATGATATAGGTTGACAAGGAAATTATCATATTTTATTTAATCATAAAAATTTGACGGCAATGGCCGGGTAGATCATATCAAAAGGGGAAGTGGCTACACACTGCGGTAACTGTGGACAAGAGACGGATGCCTCCGCCCCGACCAAGAACGGCACTATCTGGGAGGATCACCCGGCTGCTGATACGACGAAGGAAGTGGAAGCCTACTCCAGGCCCAGACAGCCCCTCCTCTGGAGTCCGGAGAAAGCCAGCCAGTCCCGTTCTTGTCGCCGAAACGTACGCTTGGTCCCGTCACCATGCTCTTCAAACAGGTACGCGATGTTGTAATTACTTGATTTTCGCAGGAGTTCCTTTGATATTTATTTTTAAATTATGTAAACTTATTTATTATGGATAGTTAAAGATATAAACACTAGCCAAAGACATAAACAAATTAATTATAAAATTTAAATAACATAATTGTGCTGTCCATCATTTTATCATGTAACTAATATGCTTAAGTTTATATCATTTATATTTCATTTTATATATATATTTTTAATAGAAAAGAACTATTTCTTTCTCATTGTATAATAGATTAATTTTACAAATATTTCATTTTAAAAATCTTAAACAAATGGCTGAACACAGTGTAATAAATCTCTGAAAACTTAAAATTATACATGACATTTCATACCCTTTTTGAACATTTGACAATGCTGTTTAGTTGCAAAACTAACAAATCTTATTAATATGCTGTTATAAATACTGAAATTATATTATAATTGATGCATTCATACTGAACTATATTTTTTAAAAATTGAAAATCATCTATTTTCGTCATTTAACATCTCTCTCCTTTAAAAGAACAATGCCACAACTCAAAACACCTAATTTTTCGAAAGAGGTATTTGAAATAGGCGAGTTAAAAAAGAAATTGGTTATTGGTACGGCAAAGCATTCATATTGTTATGATAGTATTGAAATTATTTTATTAATCATTAGAAAATTTTTAAAAGCTTGAAACTTTTTTGATTTGAACTCATGCCATAAAAGTTTGAGATAAACATGATACAACTCAAAATATGACTTTATTAAAAAAAAAATAATGATGGAAATGGAATACCAGGTATGTCCTTCCAGAATTAAAAAGCTTCAACCAAGACCACTGCTACTGAAGGCTAACTTAAAAATGACAATTTTTGAGTCATTTCCTTGGTCTTTTGAATGTGCGATCAGGATAAAATGTAAATGTGTAGAAAAAAAAACATTTTTTTTTACATTAATAAATTATAAAATAATAATAAAATCATTTTCATCTTCATCAAAAATATATTTTTTTTTCGGAAACCTTGATATTCCTCATTTAATTTCAAAATATATAAATTAAAGATATACCAACCATTAAGACTTCCTCTATATTACGTTAGCTCATTTCGTTTAATGTGATTATTAATCGAGCCTGATTAAGAATTCCTCTATATTACGTTAGCTCATTTCGTTTAATGTGATTATTAATCGAGCCTTAGGGTTTGGATTCGTAAATTCTATTTTCTGGCTTCGCCTCATACTATTTTTTAGTTAATTTTATCACTTCATCGACGATACAATAACTAATGAACTACAAATATATTTCTATACATATACATTTTTTAGCGTTCTCGGGTTTCATAATCATTGTTTTAAAAGGGAGTATATTTAAACTGTCATTAAATTGTTTGTAACTTCATTTGTTTTTCACGAAACAGCAATTTAAGACCACGCGAATATCACTACATTTCTTTCCTCTCAGTATTTTCTCATAATTTCTGAGTGCCTTTAGTTTCCTTTCTCCTGGCCACGCATTACCCTTCCTTCTTTATTTTTCACAACAATATTGATTTCTCTTAATTTCTTTCAGTATAACTCCTTGTCTGGACAGTTTTTGTCTGTTATTTTTCTGTTTCTTCTCTCATTTGTTATACATGCTCTCCTACGCTCTTGTATTCAGAGATTTTGTCAAATACTTTCTTGTTTAGTCTCCCTTGTTCCATTCTTGCACTGTGCCCGTCTTAGTCCTCTGATACTTATTTTGGTTTCCAGTTCTTTCATCTTCCTGTATATTTCCTGGTTGGATCTATCGCCTTCCTTTATTTTCTTGGGCCCATAGATTCTCCTCAGGATCCTTCACTATATTTTCTGTAATTTTTCTAGTCTAGTGCGACATGTTGTTTCCATCCCGTTCAAAATTTTTGATTTTATCACCATGTTGTAGTGTCTTATTTTTGCATTAGAGGATAGGTTCTTTTTAATATAAACATTTCCTGTTGTGAAGCTTAGTTTTTCCGACTCAGTGATTTTCTCTCTTAGAGCATTTTTTAGGCTCTTTTTTCCATACCATTGTTGCTTATTGTTTCGCCTAGATATTTAAATTTCTTTGTTACTTTTATTTCTCCTTATTTTGTCTATTATTTTTTTGCCTTAGTTTTTCAATGTTGTCATAAATTCTGTCTTTTCATAGGAAATTTGTTGGCCTGCTTTTTATTTTCTTTTTTTTTTAATTTAAATTTTATTATATTTAATTATGATGTTTTAATTTTCAACAGATGTATTCATTTTCATTAGTATCGTAGAGACGTTTGTATTTGCTCTTACGATCGCGTACCTTTGGATATCGCTCAACTCAAAATTCATTAGCCACTATTTCTTAATTTAAGATCTAGTTGTTCATCCTTCTTCTTGGTTGTTACTTGATCATAGGAAGAAATGATTTACTTTTTAGCCGTAATAGATTTTCATTACGGTTTCAGCTAGAATCCGATTGTTAAAGAATGTTTTAACAATATATATTTTAATATATAATTTTTGAAAGACTAGTTCCCTGTTTGCCTAATGACGGACCAGCCCCTATTTTACAAATATACAACTTCATTCATTTAATTACAGTAGCTACTTAAGTGATATTTGAGTTTAGACCATTCTATGTCGGGATGTAATATTTAGCTTATCGAAGGTTTTGTATTATATCCAAATAGTAGTATTATTTACCAAGAAAAAAAAAATTATATTTCCTTAAAAACAGGAGATAAATATTTTTTGACTGCTCTTTTCTTCTTTGATGTTATTTTTTCTTTTAAAGTGTCATTTTTTAAAAATTGAGTTTATTTTTTTTCAGAATTTTTGATACTCAAGGCTTTAATTTTAAGATTTGTTTATATTGCAATATAAAAAAAAAAAAATTAATATCATAAGACGATTAATTTATTATTTTTTATAAACAAATACAAACCAGAACCTTGAAACAACAATAAAAATTAATAAATGGCTTAAACCTAAAAAAAATGATTGCAAGGAAAAAGAAAATCTATATTAATGGAAGGTGCAAAAAGCTATCATTGTGTGGTTTATTAACATACTGCTATGTTTCTACTCTTCTACTATTTTTGGGATGCCAGAGTCACATTTAGGATGAGTACTCAAATTATTATTTATATGCCTTTATCTTAATTGGGTTCCTTTCCAAAGATCTGTTCTTGTGTTTACCAATTTACTCATCTATTATACCTTCAATATATTATTTATTAATAAATAGTGTATCTGGGGTAAGTAAGCACCAAAAGAATTACAATAAGAAACGTTTATTTATTAAATTTCAAACAAGGCTAATGATTCAGATTTTAATAGATAAAAAAGATTGCCATAAAGTGCCTTACAGGAAATAAATTAAACTTATCTGCGAACAGGGGTAGATTGGGTTACAGGTCGGTCTTCTTCTTGTCGCCTCCGGGACTCTCCAACTTCTGGGTCCGCGTTGTTCGCCGGCTCCTTATTCCGCAAGATCTGTCCTCCTTTCTGTACGTCTCCAGTGGCTCCTTCCTTCTCCGTGTTTATCTCAAGAGTTTTCCTACTCCCCCCCTTTCCTTCCTTCTCAGGAACTTGACCATAAAGGTTCCATAAGGGGAGCAAAAGGTCTGTTCTTTGTCCAAAACATATTCCCTTTCATGTTTCCCGCCCGCATCAGAGTCGACAATATAAAGCAATACATTAAAGGCTCATTATTTATTTATTTTTGGTACTGGTAAGTCTGCATTGTAAGTGTGGAAGAAGGGGCTCGTAATAATAATTCGCTAACCTTCTATCCAAGCGAATTTGCCGGTTGTGAATTCAATAAAAAAAACCTGATAGTTTGATTGGGTGACAATTTCCCCAAATACATGTTATTGAAGCTATAAAAGGCAAGAAAAAAAATTCATCAAGTAAATACAAATAAAAACATCCAAAAATGAGTAAATGATAAATATATAATGTAAAAATAGAAAAAGAACAATTAAAAAAATATTAATGTGCACAAATAAACCTAAAAAAATACAAAGAAAGTTATTTAAAACTAAATAAAAAAGTTATGAAAAAAAGAAAATGCACTAAGCTATTATCTACAATCATTTACATAAAAAATTAAATTAACTTATTTATTAAAGAGAGATGAGCTTAAAACAAAAATATTGCTGGTCTGTGAATCAATAAAAAACTGGGAAATGAACTGATTTCTTGAAAAGTGTTGATAGCGATGACCTGATGATTCGAAATGATGATGAGTAGAAAAAATTAAATATCTCTTACTGGTAAGTCCAAAATTAGATGAAAACAGCGAGAAGTTTTACTGGTGAGATGTGACAAAATTCAAGATGAAGAAGATGTGAAAGTGATGAACAAGTGGCGACAAAATCAATTGTAGAGTAGCAAGCAACCTTCTCACAGGGCAACTGTCTTGAGACTGATCTTGTTTTGTTTTTGGAACATTACACTTAATATTAAAACATATGTTCTTAAAATTACTCTCTAAATTCTTTTGTTTCCTTTTAATAAATTTTATTATTATTAGAATTATATAACAAACAAAAACATCCGGCTTTTAATGCAATAAAATGTTCGTTGAAATAAAATATTCGTTAAATAAAATAAAAAACAAAAATAAAATATAGCTATTGATACCCGAAAGTGAGGAACAGGTAGGTCTTATGGTAGAAGGTACATTCAGGTACTCGATTTTTTTCTTTGCTTTTTTGGAATAATCCTCATTCTTTGTCAAACAGAAATAGCAATCATCAAGATAATTTTAATCATAGTTAACCGTTAGAAAACGGTATTTTTTTTTCCGTATTCGCAATTTTGTATTCTACTAACTTGGTGAAGGAGTAAATTTTCGAAGTTATCTATCTGCTTTGACCCCTAAAGATTTAAATTACGCATACCTGAAATCATGTACAAATGTATTGAGTTCAATCTATAAAATCATTTTAATGATTATTTCAGTAATAATTTATACTTTTTTCTAATGGTGAAAGTGAGGATGGATTGTTAAATGAAAAAAATAAAGTTAATAAAATCTTTTTTTATTAATAAAAAAGATTATACATATATAAAAAAAAACACAGTAAATTTAAATAAAAATATGCATAAAGTAGGCAAACAATTACTCTTATATTTGGACGTAAGTCACCATTCAACTTTTCATAACCGTACAAACAATAATCGATGGGGTGTAATTGTGTTTGATAAGAATTTTTTCAAATAAATGTTTGTACTGTAGCCCTTAATAAATGCAAATGCAAAACATCTGATGTGCATATCACTTTTATCAAATTAAAACCGAAACCTATGTTTTGTGAAATCAGTTATATCTGAGTTCATCACCAAATAATTTTTTTTTTAAAAGAAATAAGTGCAAAGTATTTCAAACTGTTTCAATTGTTTATTATTTAGGTCAAGGTTTCCCAAAGATATAAGGGTTGTTTGTACAAAATCTTGTACAAAATAAAAAATCAACTGTAATTTGCCAGAGTCCAGTTCCAATTGAGAACGCCGTCTTCTCTTTATCTTCAGGTGCCAATCCAACCTGCCAATATCCACTGCGGAGATCCAAGGTAGAGAAAAGTTTACACCCCTCTAGAGTGTCCAGCGTATCTATCTGTCTTTCTTGGTGACGTTGTTCAGAAGGTGGTAGTCTAGGCAGAATCTTTCTTCTTCACCAATACAACAGGAGACATCCAGGGGCTACTCGAAGGCTCAATGACACCATCAGCCGTATCTCCTAGATAACCTTCTCGGCGTCCTCCTGTTTGGCTAACGGCAGCCTCCCCGGAACCTGTCGGATGGGCTTCGCATCTCCGGTGTCATTCCTGTGCTAGACGATATCCGTTCTACCCCGTGGTCCTGGGATGATCTCGAAAACTTCATGCCATCGGGTAATCATGTTCTTCACTTCCTCGCTTTCTTCAGGCGAAAGGTCGCGACATGATTAGTCTACAAATCCTTTTAATTCTTCCGGCAGTCCTCGCAGCTCGGTGTTATGACGTTGCAGCTGACGAACCACTGAGGTAGCGGTTTTACATTCCACGACTGGTGGTGCTCTTTTGTTCAGCGTTACTGGGAAGCTGTTCAGGTTCAATAGTCAAATTTGAGTGGTACGTCCGACCTTGATGAGAGACCTTGCAACCGGTACGCCCCGTCCGATCTCCTGTTCTTCTTGCCTTCCAGGTTCAAGCAGATCACATTGACCCTCAGGTAGATGTCCTTCGACCGTCTCATGCGTCTCGATTTGGCTCCGTGCAAGTAAAGTGGTGTCTTCTAGTAAGCGCAGTCGTGTGTAGAAGTACTTCCCCTGCCGAAGGATGACTTCTTCGTCTCTCAGCGTCATCACACTTCTCACCATATCCAGCTTGATCCCCTATGCGATCATCAAATCCGTTCCCAATATGACATCTTCATCGATCTCTGCCACGAGAGCGCAGTGCTTTAGATGTTGACCCTCGATGATGAAGGTGGCAACTGTCTCCTAAGTTGGCTCTCCCGTTGCAGTCCGTAATGCCCAAGTGGTTGGTAAGATATTCTCAGCGGGAAGTGTCTTCGAGTTCAAGATTGTCATGGTTGCGCCGGTATTCGTTCACCATCCCATCAACGTAGAAACTGTTTGTTCTGCTCCCTATTGACACAACTCTTCCCGGATGGTCTTCCCGGAGCCTTTGGTGTTACAGGTTGACTGTTACCCCCTTCTCATCAACCCTCCTTAGTTTTCTTGTGGCTTTTCTTGCTTCTTGGATGGACTGGGGAGACCAAGTTGGCCGCAGCTCCAACAGCGTATCTCCTTCTTACGGGTCCTGAGAGCCTCCAAAATTGCGTCACTATGTCTTCAACGCTAGGGACCTTCAACTCCGCCTCTGCTGCTCGAACTCGTGCATGGCCCCGTACTGACTGTCTGACAGCCATCGAACTCCATGGCCTGAGATAATGCGTCTTCCAAAGTTTTTGGCCGGGTGAGCTTCACTGCTTGTTGCGTCTCTGGGTCCCGAAGTCCATCAGGAATTTTTCGACAGCCAAGCTCTCGTAGAGATCGTGGGTGACCGATTGGTAGGCATACCTCACCAGCCGGGCAATATCCGCTTCAAATTCCTGCAACGTCTCGTTGGTCTTCTGGATTCTGCTTCTTAGCTGTGAGCGATAAAGCTGGTCCATGTGGCGGTGGCCGAAACGCATCTCCAGTCTTCTAATAAGTTCCCCGTAGTTAGACCGCTCCAACATGGGCATCCCCTGCAGTATTCCCAAGGCGTCTCCACGCAAGGCCAGGCTCCTCTATCTTGCGTTCTCTATTTGATCCGTTTTTTAATACTAAGCAACGTGCTTGACCTTGGTTCTTTTACTTAAGTATTTGGTTTATCACAAAATGAACATAATGGTTCGTTTGGTCTTTTTTTTTCAAATTAATCACTTTCAACGACATTTTTAAAGTTTTTCAATACATCGCACTTTAAATATACACTCAAAAATAACGAAAATCGGATTATTTTATGTGTATACAACAAACATGACTTAATAACGAAACATTTCTACGTCGTTAGATGCCGAAACACACTGAATACCTAAGCGCGCTATGCTTACATTTAGCTCGGAGAGGGGATGTGAAGGGAGCGGGAAGTGACAAGATCACAGCTGGTGGCAAGATGTGTTTTGTTATTATTTGGGGTCTCAGGAATAAGAATCCGAACATAGTTGCCGGTCCTCACATTTTGCATACTCAACTACCTATAGCGCCTGCACTATCAGTACATTGTAAAGAATGTACTGTTTCTTGGATAACGGTGCAGAGAGGTGAGTTTTTATTTTGGTTACGATCTTTATAAAGGCTGGGCGAGCCCCAGAAGAGTCCTAGATCCCATAGGATCCTTCTCCAGCCGCTGACTGATTAAATAAGTCTGCCATTTAACCTGTTAAATAAATCAATGTGCCACCGAGTGGGATTTAAACCCAGCCCCGTTGGCATTGCAATTCAATGCCACGCCTCGATTGGTTTTAATGAAATAAATAAAAAAATTGACGCGTATAAAAACTCAAGAATGTGAGAAAAATAAACTATAGGAAAGTTATCATCCCAAAAACAATATTCATTTTGCTGTTATTTTACAGTTATGCGTGATATACTATTCAAAATATGTCATTAGCCTAATTACAATATTTAATTTTTGTATTCTTATTAATAACAAGAAACAATAGAGTAATTCATTTAAGGTTAATGATCGAATTTGACTTCGTTATTATAGCTATAATATCCAGACAACGCCATGTTTGACCTCAACCCCTGTCGTGATTCGGGAGTGTGTAGAGCACTTAATGAGACCAGCAGACTGATGGGATCAACAGATTTGGAGATGCCGGTTTCTTGAAAGGCAGATTAAGATGAACTTACTGGATTAAAAAAAAATAGAACTACTGCTTCTACAACTAAAACCCATGACATTTCAGGACTCCTTACAACCCTGTTACGTAGTTGAACAGATAGATGTATCGGCTAGGAACACTCAACCAGTATGCCTTCCGATCCAATAATGTCGATCTACAGCTGATGATATAATAAGTAATAATTTATAGCTTAGATAATTTATCTGTGTTTATATCTTTATATAGAGGAACGGGTTCAGTTGTAGTGCGCTGAGTTGCTGTGCTGTAAGCCCTCGTTCAATTCCATTGGAAGAAGATAAATTACACAGGCCAACGATGAAAAAACTTTTTTAATGAAAATACCTTATTCTTATGTTGTTTAGGTTGCTGAATCCAAATATGATGCTTAAAAAGTTGTATCACCCACCATTTATTCACATTTTATAGTTAAATTCATGAAATAAAGAAATATTTTTAGAATTTAACAGCTTTTTCATAGTTAAGATAACATGAAAAAATAGGTCTAATGAACAAAGATGATGTTGGCAGCACTGCTGAAACACATGCTAAACAGCTGATGTTTTGTTTATTTTAAACATAACCTCACTTTTACGTTTCCTGTACATGTGCTCAGTGCAATGTCTCATCGCGGCTGTAAAAACTCTGCTGACAGTTTTTGTTATATTTGTGGTGAGTTTGTTATTAAAAAGCACCAAAGAAACATTACAGACTTTGTGAAAAAGGTTTATCTAGCATACTTTGGAACCAAACTTGGAGACCAGGATAAACCTTGGGCACCGCATAAGGTATGTTATGTATGTGTTGAAGACCTCAGGAAATGGTCAAAAAAAGAGAAAAAACACTTTAAATTTGCTGTTCCCATGATATGGAGGGAATCAAAAAATCATTCCGATGACTGTTACTTTTGCAGTGTAGATATTACTGGTCATAACTCTAAGAACAAGAAGGTAATAAGCTACCCTAACCTTCCGTCCGCCATCCGACCAGTAGGGCACGGTGTAGATTTGCCAATCCCGGAACCACCAGAGGACTTAAATTCTATTGAAACAGAAGTATTTTCTGATGTACAGTCGGAGTTAGATGAACACGATGAAGAATTCCAATGTGTTACAGAAAATGTAGAGCCTAAATTGTTCACTCAGGTCGAGCTTAATGACTTAGTTAGGGATCTGGGCTTAACAAAAGAAAAAGCTGAACTGCTTGGCTCTAGGCTAAAAGTGATGGAAAAACGTTACCAGGGCCGCTGGAATACCAACATGATGGGGGATTACTGTTGGTCACTTCACCGGGAAGTTTAGCAAGCTATTCATCGCGGGAAAAGCTACACAAGAAGCTTCAAGGAAAAAAGGGAAAGAAAATATAAACCAATTCCAGTTGACAAGTGAACCTTGTATCATCACATAAAATTACTATTCCAAGTATTTTACTGTAAATACAAACCATTTTTACGATTCTACAGTGTTTCATTGATTTCCCTATATACTGTAAATGGGTATTAGACTATATAATAAAATACATTTTGCTTGGAAACTAAGGGTGATACATAAAAACTACGAGCAGATTTGGATTCAGCACATAAAAATCTATCAAGATCAGCTATTAAAATTAAAAAAGTTTTCAAAAAGGTTTTTTTTGTTGGCCTGTGTTATTCAAACTGTTAACAACCGGGGATGGACCCTGTCGGGTCTGTAGACCCTCCTGGGCCTCACCCAGCCTCTATAATTCGGTACTCTTGATTGGGTAAAAACCTGCCGATTGTGGGTGACCATTCACCCACCCAAGCGTCGTCCTTATCAAAATATATTTAAATAAAATATCCAAAATAATTTGTTTCGCTTAAAATGTTCGCAATATCAAAATTACAACCTACCCCACCAATTAATACGAAACTTTACATTGATTTATGACCGAGAAATAAATAAATAATTAGAGGTTATAATATGATCGAAGATTAAATTCAAGGCGAAGATCGGTGAACTAGATACACCTGTCTGTATCGAGTATATTCAAGGCTTTACATGTTCAGAAACTTCATAAATTACATTAACATACTGACAGTGCCTAGAGTAATTAAACTTCATCATAATATTTAGACATAAATAAAAATAGTCCTTCGCTTGCCAAATCAACAAGATTTGCGGCGGAGTGGGGTTTAATATTCGACGGATGGACGCTGGCTTATGTTAAAGCCATTGACATAACTGGGATTAAAATGTATTGCATTGAAGATTAAAATTATTTAGAGTAGGTTTTTTTTTCCGACCAAGTTTTTAATAATCGATGGAAAAAAAATCAAATTTCAGAAAGTGAGAGGGTAGGTGCATACCGTCAAGCCGATTTCATCTACTTAGCATCGATTTTGAAGAATCTGAACGACATACTACTTATTGTAAACGAATTATTTTCTTTTTGCAGCACTTATAAAATTATGTTACATCCTATGTAAATGTTTGAGCTCAGCGTTTCATTTCGTGTTGGTATGTTTCAATAGAATATGCAATAACCATCGAGGCATATCTCTGCTCAGTGTGCCAAGCAAGCTCTATTCAAGAATCCTAGAAGCAAAGGTAAGAAAAGTTGTCGACTGCCTGATTGGAGAGGCATGTATGGATTCAGAAACTCGGGGAGTACACAAGACAGGTCATGGAGAAGTCCATCGAGAAAAGTAAAGAACTTTCTGTCTGCTTCGTGGATTTAGAAAAGGCATTTGACAGAGTCAAAACTGAGGATATAGAGCGAGCCTGTCGGAAAAGCAAGTGGATATTGGCACGAAGTTCCCTGCCGTTCATATTGGTGCTGGATGGGGTGCTGATTATCTGGTACCAATAAAGAATCGCTGGCGGGAACTGATCAATATTCATGTAGCACAAAGTTCGCCCCTTCACAACTATGAATGCCACAATATTTGGCAAGAGACTCCCTCGTGGGAGGTCAAAGACTTGTTGGATAAATAGGATCAAGAAAGATGTTGAGGAGCATCATGTCAGTGGCCTAAGATAGACTGAAAGATCTTCAAGGTCTGTTAGCACAACCGGAAAAAATATATCTATTATTTATTTTCCCAAAAATTTAATAAACCAAATTAAAATTCGTTGTCGTGATGTCAGATTAATCTACATTATATTTGCATGTCACTGTTGAACTATAGCATACCGGGGCTGAGTTAATATTTGCTTTCCTTTCACCTACGTGGATTCGAACCTACGACATTGTCCAGGACTTGAGCCAAGGTCGAAGCCATAGACCATCCACCTCCTGCTCTGGACAAGAATGCGATCTGATTGCCTAGGAGCGGTCTTGCCCCTGGCTTTGGAATAGCAATTTACATACGGCTGCTGGACAAACATCATTCGCTAATCTTACTGGATATCTATACTTAAATAAGCAAATAGGATTTTATTAAATAAAGGACTTATAGTTACCATTCCAAATGTACCGAATTCATTTTATTAGATAATTAGCATTTATATACTAATTAACTGGACATTTATGCATGAATAACTTAAGTGATCATGATAATTTCTTGAGGACCTATTAAACTATAGATCTGTCGTCCGAGAATTGATCTGTATTCAAATTAAATACTAGCGTTAATAACATTGTACGCATACTATGTTTTGTAGCATAATATTCTTCTATACCCAAGGTTGTTGGTTTGCAGCCCGCCTTGGTTATGATGTCCTTCGGAAGGTATGAAAAACGGTGGTCCTGAGCCTGACTTTCTAGAGGCTGGGTGAAACCCAGGAGGGTCCCGTAAGGTCCATCTGTGACTATTAGCAGATTAATAATTCATCTTTCATTGTCGAATTTGGACCCGAAACCATCATAAGAACTCTGCAATCTACACACTGAACTTACCCCGTAGGCCAGGATATTTTAGGACACTAATCAATATTGTAAATAAAAGAAATGAAAAATTTGAAAAAAAAAGTTTTAAGTTATATACACTTTAAAATTTCTATTTTTTTTCTCAAAAGTCATATTTTTAGCTTCTTCATTAGCACTTTAGCCCACATATTTTTTTTTTGTTATATAGCATTTTTTTATTGTTCAAACTTTATTTTATTAACGTGTAAGATTTTTCGATTGATATTACGAAAATAATATTATTAATAATTATTAAGATACTAATTATAAATATTAACATTAATATAAATTATTTAAATTATGTAGAACACTTAGCTTGTTGGTCTCTTTTGAAACCGAAACTTCATGTATTTGGTAATACGTTAATCCATGGTTATAAGGTTAAATTGTTTTGGAGCGGTATAAGAAGTGTGTAAGGTGCTAAATTGCCTTGCCGAATATCCTGGGTTCAAATCCGGCTGTGGCAAATAAATTGGCCTTGGAGGAATCCCGTGGGATCTACAGGCGCTCCTTGAGCTCGCACAGCTTCTATAATGTGGATACCCTTAATTAGAAAAGAAATGGAGGCTGAGCGTGATCTTGCACAAATCACAAATCACCCTGCACAACCATTGTCTGAGAAGCAGTAAAGTGTTTACTATGGGCTGAATCCAAGCCACTTCATCCTTTATGGGTTGTAGTGATACAGGTTTTTTAATTAATTTTTATAAATAATATTTTCTTATTTGACAATTAATTACGTCTTTATATATTAGGCAATATCTGATATAAACAAGTAAGCGGAAGGAAGTCTATATTTGGGATTACTAGTTTGTACTCAGGAATTACATAGAACTGGCGAAGTAGTTGAGATTCTGGATGCGAAGGGAGGAATTTTAGGAAAGTTGTGCCTGGCCGCTAAAACCGAAGCCAAATTCGAAAACGTGAGGGCTTTACCGATCGTGATGGAGCGGAAGTGGTAGAAAGTTGTCCAACTGTGAGCTGGCTATTTGATAAAACTGGGCTGGAGGTATGAGTTCACCGGGGGCAACCGTTGGACTTCCGCCGAGGGTTTTTATTGCCTCAGGGTGGTAGCACTGTAAAACGGTGATAGAAGAGCTGAGTCATTGTACTTGAAAGTTCAGAGCCGTTAAGTAGCTGCTTTCTAAAATGTAATCTTAATATCCACATTTAAAAAACCTGTATCCCTACAACCCATGTAAGTTCTTGGGTTCAGTACATCGTAGAAACTGTACTGCTTCTTGGAAAACGATTTTAGGGAGGTGATTTGTCCTGGATCACACTCAAACACCCGATTGCTCCCCATTATTTTGGGTACTTACTTTATGAGTGAGCTCCAGGAGAATCTTAAGTCTCATAGAACCCATCTCCAGCCGATAACAGATTAAAAAAAAGTCTGTCCGCGAGCGGGATTTGAACCCAGGATCTTCGGCATGGCATATACTTACGTTAAAATAATTTCCTATATTGATAAACATAGTATAATAATTGTTATAGATACTAAGTAAATAATAATAATAACCTGTATCATTATCTCTATGATAGGTCATGGGTTCAGTTCATGGCAGGCGACAATGGTTATGCAGGGAGGCGATATGTCCTAGATCAAATTCAACCACCAAGTTTTTCTTCCAAGTGACGAAACCCACTTTATAGAGACTGGGTGATTCGAGCAGAGGGACGTTTATTGATTTACTTCTATGGAATTAAACTGTTTCTTTAAACGTAACTGTAAGCTGTTATGTCTAGTGGATCGATGCTACAGTGGGAGCCCTAAATTTTTCCCATCCAGGTTTAATTAGAACAGGGATCTTTAACGGGTACCTGACATCGCCCAAGCTTAGGGCAGCCATTTTACGCCCCCTCCGAGGAATGCCTTAACTAAAAAGTTTTTAATAATGCTTTTTTTTTATTTATTACATAAACACTTTATTGGAATATTACAATCTGCCACTTTTAGGCAATAGGAAATAGCGCTTTATAGCTAATACTTTACTATTTTATTTTATTTTTTTATCAATAAAAAAATAAAATAAAATAGTAATAATAAATAATAATAAATAATAATAATAATAAAATGATAATAATAAATTAATAAAATAAAAAGTATACATGCTGATAATAAAAACAAAATAAATTTTAATAATGTTTTTAAAAAATATATTTATTGAAATTTACAACTGTATACAGATTAGATCCAGTAAATATAATGAAAAATAAATCATGTCCCGACAAAAAGGCAAGTAGAGAAACTACCCAGTGGTAGTACTCAAATAAAAGGTTCAACTTAGAAGGTCACGAGGCCACCTTCTTTTCAGAAGCCTCGGAGGATTATCAGGCGACGTTTGAAACTAGTGGATTTGAGTGGAAATGAAATTTGTCATGAAAAAATTGATATCGGTTTCGGACCAAATCAGCAACAAACGGGACATTGAGGTCATTATGGATTACTTTGTTATTAACAAAGTAAGGATCATTGAGGATTTTACGAAGGATTTTGGATTGTAAGGATTGGAAGAGGAATTCGAAGGCTTAATGGAGCCCCAAAGCTGTGTTCCGTATGTCCAGATGGTTCTAATGATTGTCATGTATATGAGTCTTTTGTAGTTAATAGGTAGCTTAGAGCGTTTGTCTAGTAAATGTTGAAGTAGCCTGAAACGGCGAATTTTAATAATGTTAAATAAATTTAAGGTCACCTGTCGCGCTGCGAACCTGCGATTTGATCATTGTCGATTGTCATACTACCCATTACACCACAGGGGACCCCAAATAACACTTAATAATAATGACAGATGTCTTAACACACTCTATAAATTTTATAAATTTATTAAATATGTTAAAGCCTAAAGTTAAGTATATCACACAGTGAATTACACAGGTTTAAGTATAGCACCTTATTTTAATTAATATATATATGTGGGGTTTGTAATAATACTAGTCGTTATTATAAATATTTTTATACATTAGTGTTTAAATAGGGAGCGGAGTTGCTCAGTGGTAGAGCACTGAGTTGCCATGTCGGAAGTCCTGGTTTAAATCCCGCTGCAGGCAAGACTTTTATTTAGTCTGTTTGCGGCCGGAGATGGATCATATGGGATCTAGGACCCTCCTGGGACTCACCCGGCCTCTATAAAATATTATAAAAATAGGGTACCCAAATTAAGGGGGAAAATCTGGCGGTCGAGCGTGACCTAGGACGTCACCTTGCAGAACCGTTGTCCATGAAACGGTACAGTCTCTACCATGTTCTGAACCCCAGACCCGTTCACGGGTTGTAGTGGTACAGGTTACAGGTTTCAGGTTTATTATATTAAATTCTTCATGTTATTGTGTTATTGTAAAATACAATGCTAACTTAGATAAATTGTAGTGGTTACAATGGTTTTATTCCACGACTTGCAGCAACTATAAATCCACAAATTAATATCTAACCTAGGTTTTAACTGAACAATACTAGACAAAGAATAATACATTAAAAAACACAATCTGTGATTGCCAAATCTTTAGGCAAGTAGTTATAAGAACGAATTATTCCTATAATTTCGAAAGGGAAAATTTGGTATCAGAATGTTGAAACAAGCATTTCTATCCCCGCGCTCTGTAAAAATTAGGTGTAAAGGAAGAAGCGAAGTCTTGGAAGGCCGATTGCAGGGCATTTTCGTTGTCAAATTTTTTATTTCTTAAAAAATTATCCAAGCAACGGAAAAAGTAAAAATCAGTTGGAGAAAGGCCCGGAGAATATGGTGGGTGAGGAATGATCTCTATATTCAGCTTTTTAAAAAATCGATAAAAAAAATCGGATGAGCTGCTAGGCCTCGGTTAATTCATGTGGCATCCTTATTCCCAGCTTTTTTGTCTTATCAAGCTTCTTAAGGTGCCTGGAAACAGTCATGGCACTTGCTCCAAGTTGTGAACCTAATTCACGAGTGGTTGGGAAAGGGCCCGCTTCGACCAGCTCTTTCAACTTTTTGTTGTCCATCTTAGTCTTCGGCCTACCGCTTCCTTTGTTGGTAAGGTCATAACCCCCAGATCCAAATTTTTCAAACCACCGGTGAAAAAAGTGAAGCTCTCTGTATCTTCACCGTAAACAATATTAATGTTTCGAAACGCCTCCTTGACGCTATGGCCAAGTTTAAATTCGTTGAGAAAAATTATACGAATTTCCGCGGAAGACATAATATTATTCATATTTATTTTTAAAACGTTGCTTCACTTTCAAAAGGAAAAGTAAGACTGATTATGAAAAAAGATTAAAAGACCTTTCAAACGGTATATGTAACATAATTGTTTGTGTACAAATAATCTAGTCCCTAATGAAATGTAAACTGTAAACGAGTTTAACAAGGTAATGTTTGCATACATAGTTCGGGGTATATCTTCAAAGGGATAAGCTAAATGTAAAAATATATATTTTAGATTTTTAAAATTGCATAAATACAGGTTGTTAGGTAGAGTATATCCTATAAAAAAAAATTGTTTCATTAGTTGTGCAAGGAATTCAACCAACTAAGGATATTCACTATACGGCGGCTGTTAAATCAGTCCCCCGGAGAAATCATAGTGCTGATTCCTGGCTTTTAACAGAATACATTTTTTATCAGCCACAGTCGAACTCGAACCCGAGGGCTTCAATTTATATAATCAAGGTGATGTATAAGGATGTTATTTTTCTCAATAAAACGGAGATAAGACTTGATGAAGATAAAATATTACTAGGAAACTTTTCGCATTACAAATGACGAAGAATTTAAAATTCAGTAGTGGCTCAATTAGTCTATTCCCGAGTAAATACCCCAAGTTCCGTCGAGAATATCTAATTGAAAGACAAATATATTCGAGAAGAAGCGATGGAAGTTTTATAATTCGGCTTGGAGTTGAGAGTTAGCGTCCTCTTCATGCAAATTGAGGCTAATTTTACCCCCTTCATAATTAACAGTTCTCGTTTAGGGATTTAAGCTCTCTCTCCAATCTTGTCTCTTAAATATTTAAATATTCGAGAAGTTCTATTGTATAGTTCAAGGGTTAATTGGATAAAACAATTTTATATAAAAGGTATTCCGGGATCAAATATCAGTATCGCCAATCGTACTTTTATCTTAACCAATCCTGTTTGGGCGTTATATGAGTTATACCAGAAATTGCACTCTTGAATAACTTTTCCCTGTATCTACATGTTTAAATTAAATGTGAAAAGGAATCATAAGTGAACAAAGTAAATTCAACCTCTTTTATATTGGTCAGAGAAACAAAAAACCATCCTGTATAAAACCATCTGCAGATACGTACTAAAATCATAAAATATATTTGGTTTATTAAAGTTAATACTTACAAGGATTAACAATAAACGTTTTCATTTTATTACTTTCTATACTTTGTAAAACAAATTAAATTAAATCAAACAATGAAGATAATTAAATAAAATCAATCAATCAATTATTATTTTTAAAGAAGTTTAAAATATAAAGATATTAAATAATTAAATATATTCCTATGAATCATTTTTAATTACAAAATGAGTTGCCGAAACAAACGCTGTTTCAACATAAGACTAATTCAAGAAATCCAATTGCTGCCCGAAAGGATCAAATTTCTCAACTAGAACTGAATATTCCCATAATTTTTCAGAATTTTTGTAATTTACGAAAAAACTGTTAGAAAAAAATGACTAAGTCAAAGTAAAATATCTTCTTCTGGAGATCACAAAGGCCTAAGTTCAAACGCATAATTTTTAAATATATTCTCGATTATTTCACTCCGAATCAATTTTACAGCTACGAGTTTTGGAAATTCTTATTAATTCCTTAGTATCATCATGCTTCAAACTATTTTTCATTTTTAGAGTGGCTAGTCTAAATTCGAAGAACTTTAGGTCGAGAAGCCAATGGCCTAAACAAATATTTACTACTGTCAATATCAAAAGCTATAATATGTAGTATATAACATATTTATAGTATATAATATAGCTATAATTTATAGTATATAACAGCTATATAGTACAGGTAGTAGTTGTATCTTAAAGAAAATAAAAGAGAATACTTTTTAGAGTAATGCTGAAAATGTTAATTCAAAATAGAATTATGCAGGCATAGAATCGTACACGAATAAGCTAAAATTGTGTTTACCTTCCAGTTACGTTTTGGTTTACATTCCAGGCCATCATCAGTGGCAATCCATATAAGGTAGAGTACTTAGGTAATTCATTGCCTTAGACCAGGGGTTCCCAAACTTTTTTGTACCACGCCCCCCTTTTTTTGAAATGAAAGCCTTCGCGCCCCTCCTTTACAATAAATTGTGGAACAAAACAAAAACAAATAAGTATTACATTGAAAACAAAACATTTATTTATACTGACATAAGGTACAACAATATCAGTTTTCATAAAATACAAAAATTATTAATAAGAGAAAAATAGATTAGGTTGGTTAGTGAGATGGATGGGCTTTCATTTTTCTTACTAGTATGCCCTATTCGTGGCTGAGTTTAAGTAAGTGCACAACGCAAGTCACTAGCAACATCAAGTTTATTCCGATACTTTTTTTTAATTGCCACAAGTGTTGAAAATGATTTTTAGAAATAGGTGCTTGAAAAAGGCAAATATAAACGAAGAGCTTCCCGTGATACACTAGGATACACTTTGAAATATTTTAACCATTTGAAATGAAGGTTTGTCCATTATATCAAAGTGGTCAATTTTCTAAACATCATGGTTAATTTAGAATTTTAGAAAGACTACTTAAATTTAATTTAATGTTCAACTTGTCTCGCACCCCCCCCCCTGACATGTCCTCACGCCCCCCAGTTTGGGAACCGCTGCCTTAGTCTGTTCATCCGTCTGTCCCGATGATAAGTTGGCACATTGGTTATTTTTGGGCAATTATTTGAACGATCATTTTCTACACCTATCAGAATATTACTTAATAATTAGTTCAAATTTAATCAGTCTTGATTTTTCAAAGTGAAATTATCGATCTTAGAAAAGTCCATTTCTTTACCTCATTAATTTTTATACATATTCAAAGTCATAATTTAAAATAATTTTGGCAATTATTCCGCAGGTTGTCACTTCGAGTTGTTGATTTACTACAAATTTTAACTTTTCAATTGTTTCCCTTTTAATATTTTCCAAAAATACAAGTGAGCTTTAGTATGGAAAAGACAGTGTTATATTCAACAAACATATTATCATCTGTATTTAGAATTCTTAGTTGAAACTTTTATTTCTTCATGAAACGATTACCAAAATCTACTCATTACCATAATTACCTTATCTTTTCCATATTATAGCTGACGATAATTTGAATTTTTTGAAAATATTAAAAATGAAACGAATATACCCAACTCGAAGCGACATACTGCGGAACAGATACCATAATTTTTAACATTTAAAAGACTACTATGTATAGAAACAAAAAAAACAAACATGTAAATGCTAAATAAGGGAATCCCTTGAACAAAACACCTCATAATAGGGCATTGTCCTGTACGTGATAATCATGCAATTATTGTTTGCATTTGCATATTTCGGTTAAACAAACATTTTACAATGCATGTATTTTTAATTAATCTTTCATCCGACTCGGGGATTCCCTCCCCCATTCCTTGACGGAAATCCTATTTGTTCCTTATTATTCCTTCAAGCGTTACAAATTCTAATTGCAAAGTATACCCACTAATTTTACTGACCCTGGTGAACTATAATTTTTGGTCTCATTTAAAAAAAACCACATTATATATACTTTAATTTGTAAATAATTTCATAATCACAAATTAATGCTGCCTTTTTATAGTATTTTTAAATTAAACTATTGCATTGGATTCAAGCAGTGTTAGTACATTTTGAATCGTTTTCATTTCCTCTACAGCTCACGTTTATATATATATAATGTTTCATACAAAAAAGAAAAATTGAATTTAACTGATGAACATATTTTATTATATTTAATCCTTTCATCACGTATTTCTTCTGGTTTCAAACTTGTCGACAAATTCTCATACTGCTAGTTTCCTCAGGGCTTAATCTGATGTTTTCCATACTTCGGCATTTATACCTTTCAGGATTCGAGGGGGGGGGGACCTGGATTTTTTGAGATCTTTTTAACCACTGGCACGTCTGGGAGCTGTAATTTCTTAATCTATATCCATCTCCTCTGTGAAATGGATGGTTTTTGGTATGCTTTGATATTTAGATTGATTCTAATATCTTTCTGTCCACCATGTTATTACAATTTTAAAACCGACTATTTTGTCAAACTCAATAGCAAGGCTTGTATTCACAAAATGTTCTGCCAATGCTGATGACTTGTTATCCATCTTCTTTACGCTTCTAATATGTTTTGCACATATAATGCAATATTTTTCCCACTCAAACCCAATAGTTTCAATCCTATTCACCTCTTCAATTTCGTAAAGTATAATCCTCCGAGTCGTCTGAAAAGAAGATGGTCTCATGACCTTCTGAGTCTTTGAGTTTTGTTATTTGAGTAATAGCAGGTAGTTTCTCTGCTTGCCTTTATATCACTCATTCTATTTACTTTCTGTGTTATTATACGGTTATAAAATTCAATTAATACATTTTTTTTTAAAATCAAATGTTTTATAATTGTTTATTTTTACTTCTAAAGTGATAAGGAACTACCCACTAGAAGGTTAAGATGTACAATATCTACTTTTGTATATCTGAATTTATCATTACAGTTTACCAGAACGATACTAAAAAGGAAAAACAAAAACAAGAAAAAGATAAAATATCTTCTCTTTTGATACAAATTTTGTACGTCACACAATCACAAGATATTTGTATTTCCGTTTTGGTTGCACAACTTCATTCATGGATTCCTGAACCAAAACTAATTATTCATTGACCAATGACAATTTCATTCTATAAAATTATTAAATATGACTTCCATTAAGAGTTATATCTTTTATTTACTTTGCAGAGGCTGCTAGCTCACGCGACGGGAATTGTCCGACTTACATAACACCAACATAACAATGGTGAGAACGAAATAAAAAATGAATTTCAGGTCTGCAACACCAACCTTGTAGCTTGCTGTGAGTCGAAGAGGAAATTAATTATGGCTTAGCACCTCATGGAGCATTAGCATTTCATTTTTTTTTTCGATTTTATTATTTCTTGTGCTAATTGTAAACAATTACAAAGGTGTTGTGCTACTTCTTCACGAACTCAATGCTATAATTTGTAGATATGCTTCAACGAAACCTATCTAATTTAGAAAGACCTATATTAACGGACATTGAGGAAATACTTTAGATAATTTAGATCTAGGATTTTCACATGAAAGACTTAAAAATTATTTTATTAATCTAAGATACAGTTCATATACAAAAAACAGGAAAAAATGAGGATGTGAAGTAGAAAAAACAAACCCAACTGTTTTAGAATTCTATTCAAATACAGTCTGATGAGCCCTGCATTTTGTAATAAAGCACAAATGAGAAAAGTAGAATTAGAAGTAGCTTTAGATTATAGAGGTTACATCGGCATTAGATAATAATAATTTTACCCAGTTTATAAATTAATAAATAATAGTTTAACAGTACCCTTTGATATGAAACAAAACTAAAAAGAAGATAATAATTTTCAAAAAGTTCGAAATTACCAAACAAATTTATTTTATCGTAATAAACCATAGAGCGCTTTTTAAGATATTTTCATAATGACTCTACTTTTACCATAAATAAGTCAATAAAAGTTTACAACAATTAACATCAAGCACCCCACGTTTTTTGTTTTTTTTACGATAAATTGAATTTTCTGTTTATCGCCTTACTCTTCTCATGAATTTATTGAAAATTATGTTCCACTGTTTAATTTTTGTTTCTTATTTAAGCGTTTATTTTAATTCTCCCGATAATTTTGTTGTTGTTGTTAAATATAAGAAACTCCCCACTGGATCCTGTCAATATATGACTACTTGTTCAAGTATAGTCTCAAACCAATACCTTAGTATTTGGTATGAGGCACTAACGTAATTTCGTATATGAAAATCAGTAGTCTTGAAGATCCTGATCATGATAATGATAGACAAGCTTATTAAGTCATCGTATTGTTATGGGTTCCAGAGAAGTGTGCAACGCTTCAATTTAATTCGATAAGAGTTCTTAATAAAATAAAGGATTCTGTTACATACACACGTACATACAGGAGAACCTAAGAAAAGCGTGTTAATAAATAAAAGATATTTTTAACAAATGGATGGACTAACATACAGTTCTCTATTCCGGACTTACCTTTGACAGAAGGATGAGGGTCCTAGGTCAAAATATAATTAACTTACGCACTTTTTTCTAGATTTTCAAAACTGAAACTAATTCATACATATGAATACTAAAAATGTACTGGAAGAGGATGAGAGATCCTCTTCTTAAACAAACAAAGGAAATCCTCAAGCTTCCTCACCTGTTGTCAGACCATTTGCTTATTATCGAGTAACTGTATATACGAATTAACGCTTGAAAAAAATATACAGTTTTATAGAGTGCTGCGAATCCAGGGTTCAAATCCTGCTGAGACAGATTAATTATTTTATACGTTAACATCCATTGATGGATCCTTTGTGATCACCAGACCCTCCTGGTGCTCATCCAGTCTCTAAAAAATAGGTACCGTTAATGGGAGGAAAAGCCTGAATCGAGCGAAACATCGGACAAATTACCTGCCTGCACCGTTGTCTTAAAACTATACAGTCTCTACCGCGTACTGGCTTGTTTTCAATATTACACCATGTAGGTGATATGTGTAGTCACTGGTTCATAATGAGGTACACCTATACGAGTACGAATCGGCCTTTCACTTACGGCACTTATGACGTACACTGTTAAATGATGAAACGCGTCACTTATCTAATGACGAAAAGTAGGCTCCATAACCACGAGCATTTCTTATAAATTTGTACTCTAATGTAATAAAGAACTCTGTATTTTTTCCTATAATAAACTATTAATTTTCATTATTGTTTGGTATTTAACTGTTAAGTATATATCGATAATTTAATTCTGGCTGAATAAATTAGTTTCCTTTGAAAAACTCATCCGTTAGGCTTTCTTAGAAAATACAGTGAGCTAAATAAAAAATAATCTAAACTATATCTTTATTGAAGTAATAACTCTCAAGGGTCATGTTAAAAATAAATTGCGAGAACTGTCGACAGAGGTGAAAATTCAAAAGTCTGTAATGCCTGTGTTCATTTTTAATTTCTAAATCAATTATAGTCTGAATGATTTAAATTTCCTTATTTGTGAATTGATATTATTAACATTAATCTTGTTTTTACATCTATTGGTACTCCGAGCAATAATTGTAAACATTTTCTAGCAATTTAGTGTTTAATAATAACATTTGACAGGCAGCGCAAGCTCGTTACAAACAAGACATTTAACTATGACAAATAAGTCTTTTGGGAGAAATTAAATGTTTAACTGGTTATTGATGTTTTAAGTTATTAATTTTATATTGAATAATAATAGCTAACCTTATATATTTCAGGGAGAAAATGGTTAGGGTGGAGGTTAGAAAAAATTCTCTTTAGTAAGCCTACGTTTTGACCTACATTGCAGATCTTCTTTAGGGCTAAACATACTAGATACATATAAATTAAAATAGTACATTCATACTGAAGTATGGGTCGAATTGTTGGCTTTAAAATAAACATTTCTTCTTACTAAAAAGAATTTTTTCTGAACTCCACCCGGACTATTTTCTTACTCTTATTATGAACATGACCAGCTCAACTATTAAACTAGCTTTTAGTTAATTATTATTATTCTTACATCAATCGAATTCTTACCTTTAAACTAATGTTGATCATAACAAATTATCATGCACAGGGGGCTAGGCGACGCCAATCTCGCGCAGTGCGTCATGAGCATGTCGCTGACGTGAAACCCCTACCGAAAATCTTTCTACGTGGCTAGAGAATTTTCATTTCAAAAGTGTTTTAATTAAAATATTTAGAGATCCGAAGAATTTTTTTCGTTTTCAATATAACTTATGAACGGTCAGACTATATTGAATAAAATTTGTTATAACTAAAGCACCATAGATTACCTTATTAGGAGCAAACCGAGGCAAACTCTGACCACAGCAACTTGCTATGAAATATTTCATTTCTCCTTGCTTCACAAAAGCTAAAATGGTAACTCCAACCTTCCGAATTCGGGAAGAAATTTTAAACCGGGATCATATTTTTATCCAAGTGCAACGGGTAACAAGTAATTTTAAAATGAACGCACGTTTTTGGAAATATGTTGTTGCGAAACTCTTTTCTGACCAACTGCATACTATTGCAATGCAAACCTGAATAACAGCAAGAATGGACAGTAAATTACGTCTTGAAGCATACGTTTAATTTCCAAGTCAAATATTAATACTTTTTATAAGACGTTTATAATTAATTACGTTTAATGCAACCATGTTCAGTTGTGAAATATATAGATGAGTTTCTAAAGAGTTGGTAAGGAGAGGGAGTGGAGAAGCGCCAAAATACCATAAAATACTTTTTAATAATTAATTTTTTTTCTTATGCCATGTTTCTGAATACTTATTGTGCTTAATTGGTGGAACCGTGATTAGTATCTAAACATTGTATGTTGATCGATAATAGTAAAATATAGATATTTTTCTTTCAAAAGCATTCAGCTTTAAAATCAATGACACTGATTTAATCTCACCTCAACAGTTTTTATTGTGCTTTAAATTATATATTTATAAATAAGTGCTGTTTTATTATAGCCATAACTCGGTTTTTTATTTCGGATTGACCACTTAAGATCACGCAACAACTTCATTTCATTACTTCCCTCTCCAATGTGGAGTTTTCAGTGTCTCAACCATTCCTCCAGGCATTCACTAGCATCCTTTGAAATTCTGTCCAAGTTCGTCCAATCTTTTCTGATAATTTTTATTTTAAACTTCCATTAAGAAGATGGCCACGTGACCTTCTTAGTTGAACTTTGATTTGAATACTACCAGTGGGTAGTTTCTCTACTTGTCAGTATCATGTCATTGTGTATCACTTATCCTATTTACTTGTTCTATTATTGTAATACTGTTGTAAATATCAATAAAAAAATTCCATTGAAATACACACGTCGCAAGATCCCTTTTACTACGAATTCATGTTACTGTATTAGTTATACACTTTCCTAAATTGAAAAAGTAACGTATATGCATATGTGTATATGTGTACAGCTAATCCATAGAATGTGTATATTTATATCATCATAAATGTATTGTGAATATATTGCATTCATAAATAAACTTTGTGTATAAACAAGAGAAAAAAATCCGTATCGCAGGAATTTAAAATGCTCACAGTTTGTAAAAAACAATTAAAAATAATAAATTACAATGTTAATAGGTATGGGAAGTACTAACTAAACATTTTAATATCTCTATATGCAAGAATGTTTCGGAAATTTCCAGATTACAAAGATACCTCCCAACTATTCTTGGCGATAATAATAAAAACATAGACATAGTCATGAAATTTCTAAAAAAATATAATCTTTTTAACAAAATTTAAAAAATGGTCAAGAATATAAAGAATAAAGAAACAAAGAAATAATATAGATTGAAGGACGGACTTTGAAGACCCTTGATGTTGAGTGTCCATAAGCAATTCTACCTAACCTACCTTCCAGATTGTATTTGATTTTAGATATATTACTTATTAATAAGGTGTTTACTTCCATACCTTTAGTTATACACTAGCTTTGCAGAAGCCTTCTTCATCCTGAAACCATTCTAGATTTTTTGCATTGCTTCCAAATTCACTCTTTTCAAGGTTCTGTAATGTTTAATGTTTCTAAACCCCTTGAGTCCACTTTGTATTGATCTTCTTTTTCTAAAAGTAATCAAATATTTTTGGTCAATCTATGCCTATTCATTCTGTATAGATGCCCGGGAAATGTCAACCTCCTCATCCGCATAGTATCCGAGATTCTTTCCAATTTCTGGTAAATTACTTCTCAGTATCCATCCATCTTCAGTCTGCATATTCAATTTTACTTGGAATTCTCTTTTCCATGACGTTTTTTTTGTGATTATAGCTCATCGAGAAGACAAAGAAGTATTCCGTTTTTACAACATTAATGTAATGTCTAATTTTGGCATTCCGGGAAATGTGCTTCGTCTTGTAGATACGACTATTCAAATGTTTTTTTTTTTTCCAATTTTATATTTTTATCTCCAACAGTTGTTTTTTCTAATATGCTCTCCTGTATTGTATCTCCAGGTATCTGAAGTTGAAATCTTGAAGTACGCCCGGTAACCTAGCTATATGACTTACCACTCTTTCGTATCATCATATTTTTTATAAACATTAGCTCTCCATTATTTGGCGTTACTCGAATTAATGATTAATAAACAAAAAGGAAAAAAAACATTAATATAAAAAATAACTAATAAACGGTGGGACGAAAAGTATTCATTGCAGATAAAATGACTTATGATGATATTGATTTATGAACATAGAAATGAAAATTATTCAATCAAAAGGTAAACTTTAAATATTAGAGAAGATAATTTTCACGGCGAAATGCTGGCAGATAGCACTGACTAGAGAAAATTGAGGCTTTTGTTTTTATGTCTTTCTAAAACATCAGACAATGTTTTTAATTTGTAAAATATTATTTTGACTATAAATACTTACTCTCAAACACACGATTTAAAATTTATAAATTATAAATGGATTCGAAAATTAAGAATTTATAATTGTTCATTTGAAGAACAAATGAAGAATCCATAAGAATCCAGTTTATTTGAAGCTTTAAATTTTACATATCACAGAGGTGTTACAATTTTATATTTTTAATACAAATTCAGGTATCTTTTATATATTTTTTTTAACAATATGTGTCAAAAAGTGTATACATATTGTGATTTTTTAAAAATACTCCTCAACCATTATTTATAACAAACAAAAATTAAAATACAAAAATAAGTGACTTCATATATTATTGATGTTATGATTGGGATTCAAGCAAATGTTTTACATGAGACAAATGTTTTCAATTTAAAAATACTCATAGGGAAACTTTCAGAATTTCCTGAACAAATAAGTATTAACAGTTAGACAATTAGAGGTAAAAATAGATCCTCTCGATTAGACAAAACTATACAACTAAACACCTTATTACTCAATAAAGTATCTAAAATCAAATATAATCTGGATCTTTCGGAAACATTTTTGCATGAAGAGCTATTGAAATGTTTAATTAGTACTTCCCTTGTAGTAACAAAGTAATTTATTATGTTTAATTTTTTTTTACAAACTGTGAGCATTTTAAGTTCTTATTTCATTTTTTAAATCGTCAAGATAGATGACCAAAACGCCTAAAGTATATATAAATGAATCTTCTCCATTAAATCGCATCAAGTGAGATATTGAAATATTGATGTTTTTTTTTTCATGTTTTATACACAAACTTTATTTATTGATGCAATGTACTAAAAATACATTTACGATTATATAAATATACATATTCTATACATTACCTGTACACATATTACCTTTTCGATTTAAGAATGTGTTCAATTCTTACAATAATTCAAATTCGTTGTAAAAGGGGACTTGCAAAGTGTGTATGAATGTGTTTCCATAGAACTTTAAAATTAAAATTATTATTATTTGAGGATAAATTATTTACATAAAAAAAATATTTTTTAGTGTATATGACTAATGAAAATAATTAATTTTTTTTTTACTTTCAACTCTTTTTTACCTACCAACCTCTTCCCAGAACAGGGACAGCAGTCGAATATTTCGTGAAAGGATAGTAAAAACATATTAGGAATGGAGAAACATTGCATTTCTTCTAGATCTTAAATTAGGGACTTAATTTAGAAGATCTCATATCCAGCTTCTTTTAAATATTCTCCTAGTGATCAAGTCAGCTGTAGACATATTACAATACCTATACATAACAATCTACTGCAATATCTCTGAAGGCCAATAAAGGAAAGGGTACTTAGTAAGTTGTTTTAAGTCGCTGTGTTGATTTTTGTTGTTGAAGGCTCAAAAAATCTAAGTTAGACTTACTATTTTATGCAGAAAAGGTTTTAGTTTTTATAGTACGTTCATTCATATTATTATTTTTCAGTTATTATTTGGCATATTTCTCCAATTTCTATTTCTATTATTAGATTTATATTTTATTTTGACAGATGAAAGTCATTAATAAGTAAATTATAGTTACTGAAATCCCTGTTTCTTGGTTTTTATTCACGATAAAATTGTTGGAGGCCTTTCAGAGAAATCTTGAAAACTAAAAGAAAATAAGGTCCTGCGTTATTTTTAAACCAAAAGGATCATTGCACCTTTTAGAGACAAATTATTCGTGTCTGCTGTCGAAGTAAACGTGTTGAGGCAACTGTCCAAGCTCCATACTGAATTTAAAAAGGTTCGTGAGAATTGATTTAAAATGTATAGCCAGTCTTGTAAATCGAACGCAAATTAAATATCTAATTCGAATTAGTTGTTGTCAGATTGGAGATTTTAATACATTTGGATTAGGGAGCGGAGTGGCTCTGAGTGGCTCTGGAGCACTGAGTTGCCATGCCGAAAATTCTGGTTCAAATCCCGTTCCAGGCAAGACTTTTATTTAATCTTTTAACAGCCGGAGATAAATCATACAGGATATAGGACCTTCCTGGGGCTCATCTAGCCTCTAAAAGTGGGGGGAAACCTGGCGGTTGAGCGTGATTTAGGACAAATCACCTCCCTGCACAACCGTTGTCCATCAATCAGTACTGTCTCTACCATGTACTGAATCCAGACCCTTCACGGGTTATAGTGTTACAGGGTTTTTGTTTTTTTTAATGCATTTGGAATAGAATGGAAATCGTAGAGGTTATATGTTTGCATTATTGTGACTACTGCAATCTTTTTACAGGGTCAGCTTTTAGATAATCTATGGTTGGTTGTTTTAAAGTTGAGGTATAAGACCTTCTTTACATAATGTTAGGTAATTATATAAATATAATTTATTTTCATTTTTTTAATAATAAATTTTATAGTGGAAAAAAATCTGTTTATTTTGGTTGTTAATATATATATATTTTTTGGGGTATTAATCAACATTTTTATAGAAAGCAGATAGATGCAACTAAAGATAAATCTAAAGTTATAATTTAATTGAATAATTAAGTATTCATCAAGCGAAGGAAAGAAAAGCAATGGATGCATGAATTTACCACACGCAGTCCTACATAGCCAATAATAAGTAAATAAGTATATATATATATATATATATATATATATATATATATATATATATACTTTTTTATTTATTGTTCTTTTTGATTATTTAAATATTTAATTTTTTTTTTTTTTGCCGACGTTTCTAGACTACTCGTATGTTGGTCTCATAATCATGCTTAACAGTGAAAAAAAATAAATAGATTTTGAGTGAATTTATTACATAACACACTAGTATAAATATAAAATTGACCCGTGTTCGAAGTTAATACTTTTAAACTGATGACGAATAGATATTAACTAATCAATCAACTTAATACCTTTCGAATACTCGCATATACAGGTAAATGTTGTAAAGAGTTAATAATGAAATGAGTAATAATTGATTGTTCTGTTAGGATTTCCAGGTTTATTTTGATTGTTGAATTATTATAATTATAGATTTTTTTGTGTCTATTACTATTTTTATTAAGAGTTTATTAAATTTTCAAAGCACTAATTTAGACCTTTAACATCTCGAAATGTCGCCACAAGGAAGCTATAAAAATTGAATGAATCTCCAGAACCATAAATAAAATATTATAATGAAATTGGGAAAAAACACAATGCAAAGCCTATTGTTTCAAATCCAGTAATACACCCACTTACCGGTCGACGTTTCGCCTATTCAGGCATTATCAAGACACAAAAACAAAGAAAGGGGTTATGTGAATAACATCTCGAAGAAAAAGGTGCAATACATCCCAACGATCAACAGCCCAAATAGGCTCCAAACATGAGACAGCACCCCGCCACCAAAACATACATACAACTGGCTATATAAAAACATACAACTATCTATATAAAATATATTTATAACAGTCAAGGAAAGCAGATACCGAAATATTTAGAAAAATAAGAGAAAATAAGATGGATGATATTACTGTCTTACATATTTATAAATAATCATTCTTTGGATAGAAAGGGGATGACCTTATGTACGTATTTTCCTCATTTCTCCAAACCATGGATACATTAGCAGGTACATGGAGGTAGTTCTGTTTTATATATTGTTGTTTTGTAAAAGCCACAACTCTCAATTATATGGACTATTTTTAAGCTCTCGTGGCAATTCTCACATGTTGGCAGAATTTCTTTAGTGATTAGGTAACAGGTAGATAATGTTTGCATTAATTAATTAAATTAAAAAATGCAGTTAAATTATATAAAAAAAAAAAACCTAACGAAGAGATCTACTGAGAAATCAAAGACCTGGAAACCGAGATGAGAATCAGAAGGCTGATGTTCTAAGAGCACATGGAAAGGATGAAGGAGGAAAGATTGAACAAAAATATCTTTAACAAAATTGTTAGCTACAAATCGTGGGAGGATACACGAAGCAAATAACAGAAGAATTAAAGAACCTTAAAATGTCAGATAGAGTCTAGATAGAGAAACATAAAGAAAAACACTGAAAAATCTCACCAATATTGGAAGAGAAAAAAAGAGGAGTACAAAGTGGTCCGAAGAAAGAAAAAAAATGCAGTCGAAAATCATGAAACTGAGATGGGAAGAAAGAAAATCAATATTCCAAAGAAGCCTAACCAATTCGTGTGGTCCTTAGTGGCCGGTACGTAATAAAGTACGTAACAACTCGGTTTATGAATATATGTTTGTAGTAGATTGAAGAATTGCATTTAGCTAGGGGATTTGTTGCCCGTTAATTTTTACATGTACACAGTTTTAAATAGTTACGAACTCTATACATCCAATTCAGTTACGAACTCTGTATAAGATAATGTTTACTAACTTTGTATTGCTCGAAGGTTGGCATTATATGGGAAACTTCTTATATTTTGGTAACACTTATAAGTCGGACCTTATATTTTGAAAAAGGGTTTTTAAATATTTCCAACCTTCATCTTTCTGCATAAACATTTAATTGTTTTTGTAAATTTGAGTATATCGTCTTCAAAATGTAATTTAACATCGACCAGATCTTATTTATTTATTTCTAAGTAGATAACATCATTAAATTATCTGATTTGAACAAACTCATGACCCTCTTGTACATCGATTAAACTATAATAGCTAATGAAAAGGTCCTCGGTACGCAATTTGGGCGTTGTAGAAAGGAAGAGACTCAGAACCTTGTTTGGCAATTGGGACACCGATATTCACCTGAAGTTTAATAATATTACAGTAATAAAGACTTCTGGGGCATTTATTTATTTATTTTGGAGCAAGACCATTTAGAACACAATACAGCTATTATGTTTTAGAGTGTAATGTAAAGTGTAATTTTGTCTGTATGTAAGTATAATGTAATTTTGTGTATGTTTCGACCATAAAAGTGTCGTGTTTTCAAAAAAGTAAAAATACTTACCAAATTTCCTTCGTAGCCCGGCAGGTGGCCCTTGGATTTTTAAAAGGAGTTAATAATCCTTGGTTATGCCGTTCTTCTGAAGGGACGTTAAGTGGGGGTCTCGAGCCTGTAGGATTCCAGTTACTCATTAAATATCTCTATCCTAATTAAACCTGGATAGGCAAAATTTAGATCTCCCACTGTAGCATCGTCCGATTTGCCATAGCAGCAAAGAGTGACGTTACAGAAACAAATAAACTTATCACATTTTCCCAACCATCTTGAATCAAATAAGTCAGGGAATGTATGAAGCGGAAGAACGATATCCAATGAGTCGAACCTCGCCCACTGTGATACTTCACTATCACACTACCACACTGCCACACTATCACACTATCTCACTGCTCTGAGTCACTGTCCAAACCTATCTGCTGCCTGTCAGGTCGACTTGGACTACCACACCCACTGTCAAAAAACCATATTCCATTTCATAAAGTCGTAGTTTATTTTTAATCAGACATTAAGGGTTTGGCGGAGCTGGAATGCCTGATCTCCATCAGAGTCGTAAAACCTCAAGGCCAACAACGCCTTTTTTGTAGTATCAAATTTTTATTTCATGTCACACCTTTTTTAATGCAGTTAAATTCTCATGGAAAGAGCGCTGAGTTGCCGTACAGAACCTTCAAATCCCTCTGCTGGCAGACATGTATTTAATCTATTAGTGACCAAAGAAAGATGTTTATCCTATGGGATATATGACCCTTCTGGGACTCACGTCTATCATCGCGTCAATAAAGTGGGTGCCCAAAATAAGGGAGGGATGATCGAGAGATAATCTTGTTTGAGAAGGAGCATATCTCCCTGCACAACCGTTGTTAAAAACAGAAAAGTCTTTACCCGGTATTGAACCAAAGACTATTCATGGGTTATAGTGGTACAGTTTTTTTTATGTATCTATATATTTTTTTTCATTTCTTTATGCATGGAAATATTCTTTAAATCTCTTCCCTAATATAGAAAGAAACTTTCTACTTATAATTAATTTAATATTGCTATTCTTGTTGTGAACATGATTTCATGTTTCATGTTCATTCTTGTTGTGAACATGATTCCTAAACACGACTTTGGCGATACATTATTCATAAAATAAGACCAAATTCAAGAAGCAAAAAAATTATACATAAACGCAATAAAAACTATTAAAACTTACCAACTGGCTCTGTATAAACACTACATATTTTACGAACAATTGAGACGTTATGCATAGATGCATGAGATAAATGCATACATTTTCAACAATTCTGGTTACATTGGTACTTAGGACACGGGACAGGGTATACAGTACCCGCAATACTGAACGGTTTTCATGGTTTAGTCAATACTAACTGTGGGCATAGCTGGACGCTCCTAAAAAGGTTTCGTCTAAACTGGCACGAACATAGGTACAAGATTAAACGACCATCAACGATTCTTTTGGTTTTTTTTATATTATTACTATACAAGAATTATGTTATACTATAAGTTTACCATAATAATATATTTATAATTATTATAATTAGTAATATTTCGGTTTACAGAGCCTATTACTGCTGATGGCAGTCTCGATGTGTTACGGCTCGCCTCCTAGTGGTGGCTACGGCTACGAGCACAAGCATCAGTTCGTCCCAGCGCCGCCAGGGGAGACACCATCCTGTGCCAAGCATGGGAGGACATACTGTGAGAAGATCGACGGCTATCCGGCGTGAGTATGCTGAGCGATTATTTTGGAGGAGGAGTAATCCAGAATGGCGAGGGTTACTATGCTGAAGGTTCCGGGTTCAAATCCGGCTGTGATAGATAAATTATTTAATCTGTTTACAGCCGTTGTTGAACCCTGTGGGATGACGACATTCCTGAGGCTCACCCAGCCTCTATAAAATGGTCCTATTTTGCCCTCATTGCCCAAATAATGATCGCACGGAATTTTAAGATCCTTTGATCTACATAATATTTAAATAATAATATGGGATGCCACCCTGGGATCATTAGAACTGAGCTACAGTAATACTATGTCATAATACAGAACATATCCCTCTCGTGGTTGATTGACTGGAAGTTTTTTAGTGAATAAAGATTCCTTTACATGAGTTAGAATAACACTACTTTTATTATGTGGTGATCATGGTTTCAAAAATATATATCTAATTACAAAAAAAAAGCCCTTTCGCTGTAGTGAGTGCTTATTTCTGGAAATTGTTCAGGATGTTAATGACAAATGCATTTCGTTTCGCTCCCGTCTGTCTTACAACTGTGTCATGTCCCTTCTCAGGTCAAGACCCCCAGAAATCTTTTGGGTAAACAGAGATACCTGTCACATATCACAGAGGGTATCTTTAATTGAGGAAAAACCTGGCGATTGAATGTGAGCTGCTATGCCGAAAGGTCCGGGTTTAAGCCTGGCCGTGGTAAATAAACTATTTAAACAGTCAACAGCCTTGGTTGAGTTCTGCGTGACTTGACGACTCTCTTAGGGCTCATCCAGCTTCTCTAAACTGGGGATAAAACTGGTGGTTGAGCGTGATCTCGGACAAATTATCTCCCTGCACAATCGTTGTTAAAAACAGAAAAGTCTTTACCCGGTATTGAACCCAAGACTATTCATGGGTTATAGTGGAACAGTTTTCTTTATGTACCTATATATTTTTTTTCATTTCTTTAGTGTTGGTCATCTTGTACCGTGCTAAGTAATTTCATGTATCCATTGCGCTTCTTTCGTCTGATGAGGGCTCAACAAGAGACAAAATAATTACTAGAACAAAATTGACAATATAATATTAATCCTTAAACCTCCAAAGAACTGGAAAATAATAAACCAATCGAGGTTTCGCCAATTCAGGCGTGGTAAGTCCAAATAACATAACATGATCATAATAAATAATAAATTAATCAAACTCCATAATGTTTAATTAAATACTGATAATTAAATGAGTACTTGATTCATGAGAGTGAAACAGTGACAGCAGCCTGATTAATGCATCTGTATTGACTATTGACGTGAGATGTGCTGTATTTGAACTTTATTGATAAGAATTTCTTTTTTCCTTGATGATGCCTCCACTGGCGAAACGTTGACTTTTTAATTATTTTATTTTATTTTTTAAATTGTAATATGGATTTTTCCAAGTATATTTCAGTAAAAATTTAAAAATATCTGATTTTAAGAACACCCATCTCTTTAGAGAAAAAAAAGAATAAGAAGCAAAAATTGATTTATAAAAAATGAAATCACTTAATTGAAATTTCCAATTAGCTAAGATAGGATCGGAATTAATTTAAGTTCTGTCGATATTCATTTAATAATCGATAAATTATTAATTGATAAATCGAAAACCATTTAATTACTTTAGCTCACCTTGGTGAAGCCAGCCATCCAATTATCGTATACAAATTGGCTTCCAGAGCTCACGGTGGAAGAATTTGAAAGGAAAGGAACGGAAACAGAATCGATTCCTTGTATCAAGAAGGTCTTTGTTTAAGGAATAATGAATAACAATCGAAAACATATTACACATGTTTATTTATGTGCAGTTTATTCAACAATGGGAACTTTTCAAAAATGAATAATGGAAGAGATAATAAGTTAACACTTTATTTTCAAAGTCGTTTTTCTTATCTCTCAGATTCGTTTAAGTAGAAACTATGACAAAAGATAGTCGTCTAGTGTATAGACGAAAATGGAAGTTAAATCCGCACATACTCAACAAGATGACCTTTTTTTGTTGTTAGAACTGTTTCGTCTAATTAAAAAAAAACTAGTTTATTCCGAATCTTAAACTCGGTTAGTCTCAAAAATAAATTGAGGCATTTAGTTTCAAAATCGGGTACATCCATTTCTTCCGTCATATTCATTTCGGGGAACTTATTTCTCAGTGATAAAGGCTAAAAAAAAGTATTCAAAAGAAATACTGCTGTCCTGCTGTGTACCATAATGACCATTACTTTTCCTATAATTGCTTTAACATGTTACGTTGAAGAAGAATAATGAGTTCAATAGTCAAATCTCAGCTGACTCGATGTTCAAACAATAGCTTAAACTAACTGGTGTATATCTAAAACTGAACAAACTGTATTTATTTAAAACTTATGCATTCTTGTAAAAGCAAGCACCATATCGAAATTTGTTAAAATAACAAAATTAATTTTTTTTTGTTGAAGAAAACACTTTATTGAAGCATTACAATCTGCCTCTAGTGGGCAATAAGTAATGGTGCTATGTAGCTTACAATCATTCCATAAAAAATCAATGATATAAACGAAATAAATGCATAAATAAATATATACAAGCGAAAATATATATACAAAAATAAAGTAAAAAAAAAAATATATATATATATATATATATATATATATATATTTAATAGAAAAATATAATAATAATAAATAAAACATAAAAGAAATATACTGTACACATTCGTACTCTATTTACAACTTGCCTGGGGTCCCCGAACTGAGCTTCTTCCTCATGAATGAGGGCAAAGCAGGAGTCCGGGAGGCCCCAGCCCCCTTTCCCAGCCGCGTCACTGGCATTAAACGCCAATGGAAGCTGGTTAAAGGCGCTTCACACACAAACAGGTCGTGAGTGGAGAATCTGGCCAGTGCCAGTACTCCAAATAACATTATTATATCAGGTCTCGAGGCCATTGCCGGTTTAGGCAGCGGAGTGGGTTATATGGATGTGTGGAACTGGATAATGACTGAGCTAGGGGGTTGGGATGACAGGCAAGGTTTTGGTGAAAGTTTGAAAATTTAGTAGGGATGAGATCGAGGACGAAAGGAATGTTGAGATCATTATGGAGGGTTTTGTTGGAGACATAATAAGGAGCATTGGCAATAGTTCTCAGGACTTTGGATTGAAAGGATTGAATGCGTCTGATATTCGATTTTTTCGCGGTCCCCCACAGTTCCAGTCCATAGGTCCAAATAGGTTTGATGATGGTCTTGTATATTAGTAGTTTATTGTCTATTGAAAGATGGGAGGTCCTACATCGTAATCTGTATAGTTGGCTGAATCGTCTGTTAAGTTCTTGTCTTTTGAGTCTGGTATGAGGATTCCATGTAAGTCTTTTGTCTAGGAGAAAGCCAAGGTATCGCACTGTGTCTGAAATGGGTAAGACGGTTTCATTGAATTGGACAGAAGGACATTCTCCCCGGCGAAGTGTAAAAGTCACGTGTTTGCATTTTTCCTCGTTGACTTTGATCCGCCATTGGTTACACCAAATTTCAATGAGTGAAAGGTGCCTTTGGAGGTTCGAGGAAGCCATTTCGGGTCTGGATGAGATGATAGGATGGCTGTGTCGTCTGCGAACGTTGCAAGGAAGGTTTCAGGAGTAGTTGGGATATCAGCGGTGTACAATATGTATAGGATAGGACCCAAGACGCTGCCCTGGGGGACTCCAGCTTGAATTGGGTAAAGATTGGAGTATTCGTTACCACAGCGTACTTGGATGTAGCGATCAGAGAGGTAGGATCGAAGGACTAGGAATGAGGATTAAGCTAACTGGGTTTTGAGCTTGAACAGCAAACCGGCATGCCATACCCGGTCGAAAGCTTGTGCTATGTCCAGAAATGCGCCTGTGCAGTATTGTTTGTTTTAAGAGCAGAGGATATGTGATCGACAACTCGGAGACCCTGCTGGACCGTCGAGTGCCTGGGACGGAATCCAAACTGGTGTGAAGGAATATCATTGGATTTTATTATGGGTAGGATTCGTTTCAGGAGGATTTTTTCGAAAATTTTGGAAAGAATAGGAAGCAGGCTGATGGGTCGGTATGATGATGTGGCATTGGGTGGCTTGCCAGGTTTAGGGAATAGGATGATGACGGAGTGTTTCCACAGCAAAGGGAAGTGAGTTGTACGAAGGATACAGTTATATAAGTAGGTAAGGAAAATAATCCCTTTTTGAGGAAGATGTTGAAGGATCTGGGTGGTTAGAAGGTCATGTCCAGGAGATTTGCGGACTTTTAACTTTTGTAAGAGGAATTTGACCTCAGAGGGATTTACCGCTTTAGGAGGTAAGGATAGAGGGATGGGTGAAGAGAGGAATTCATTAATATTGGAAGTGTGAGTAGAGTGGATATCAGGATGTGGGATAAATGTATTTGAAAGGTGTTTGGCAAATTCTTCTGCTTTGTCCTCATCTGATGCAGCCCAAGAGCCGTCTTCACGTCGGAGGGAGTGGGAAATAGAGTGATATTTGAGGATTTTTTTGGTGGCATTCCAAAGGGAATTATCTGAAGCAGATAGTGTGGAAAGGTAGCATTTGTAGGATTCGGATCTATAGGTTGTCAGGTTTTTTTTTACTAATTTGTTGAAGTAGTTATACAGTCTCCGATCGTGAGGATGCCTGGTTCTTTGCCAAAGGGATCGGTAACGGCGTTTGCTAAGTATAAGATCTCTAAGGTCTTGCGGTAATGGATTTTTCTTACGGATTTTGAAGGAAGGACGGGGTGAAGATGCAGTCCAAACTGCTTGCTGGATCGAATTGGTAAAGGAATTGACGGCATCATCCAACTCCTGAGGTGTTTTTAGGGGAACTCTGAGATCAATGGTGTCGGATACAAGCTGGTGAAATAGGTTCCAGTCAACTGGTCCCCTAATAAATGATGGCGGAGGAAGTTTGGATATTGGGACTATAGAAAGGGTAAGGATCAAAGGACTGTGATCTGAGGACAGGTCATCAAGTCGTTCTATGGAGTAGTTTAGGGGACCTAAGCCAGCATGGATGAAAAAGTCAAGGTGATCAGGATTTCGGGTTGGGTCAGTGGGCCAATATGTAGGGGTGTCTGGAGAAATAAAACTGGAATTATGAGAGTTAAGTGCAGAGAGGAGGACGCGACCTCGGGTATTAGTAGTTCTTGAGCCCCATTGTTGGTGTTTCGTATTAAAGTCTGCACCTAAAAGGAAATGAATCCCTAAGGAGTTTAGGAGAGAGCTGAATTGGGATTGGGAAATGGATTTATTAGGAGGGCAGTACACTGATGCTAAGGTGAGAGGAAAGGAAAAGGTTTTGATTGTAACAGCTGTAGCCTGAAGGATATCGTTTGATTGGAGTGGAAATGAGTGTTGGGAGAGGGATTGATGGACAATGACAGCCGTACCACCGTGAGCTTTTCCATCAGGATGGTCGGTCCGGTAGGTGTGGTACTGTGTTATGTTGAGCTTCCGTTTACATGTCAGTCGAGTTTCTGTAATTAAGGCTACATCAATTTTTTTATCATACAGTAAGGATGTTAGTTCGTCAGTGTGGTTTCGAATACCATTCGCATTCCAAAGGAGAATGGATAAGGTGGATGTCATTTAAGGATTTTGTTGGACAGGAAAGAGATGGGAAACAAGATTTGTTAGGAGAGATATTAGTGGTGTGACCATGGATTTGAACTCGGAGAGGAATGATCTGAGTAGTGTTGTGAGATCAGTAGCATTTGAAGGAGGGGGGATATGAGAGATTTGATGCGGGGTATTTGGATTTTGATTCACAGGACATACTAGTTGTTGGGGCTGGTTTATTGGTAATCTATGAAGAAGAGAGGCAATGGAATTTTGTTGCCTGTCTCGGGGTGTACAGGATTCTTCTTGTAGACATTTGTGATTTGACCAACTTTGAAGCCCATGGCGGTGAGCTCCTCCTCTATGACGTCAGCAGGGGTGGTTGGGTGCAATTTTCTGACTACCACTCTGATGGATCTCTCCTCCTTTAGTTGGTACGTGTGGTAATCTGCCTTGATCTCCGTTAGGTACTTGACTATATTTCGGTATGTCTCGGGCGTGTCTGACTGGATCTTTGTATCGTTGGTCCTGCTAGTGCAATAGTATTTTCCGGTGCCTACTGCCTTATTCAGTTGTGTGCAAAGAAGCCTAAAGTTTTTATGCTCCGTACGAAAATTGGTGGAGACCTGTGCATTTTAGGGGCCGATGTGGTCTCCATTGCTTCACTAGGTAGATTTGTTAGGGGCTGAAATCTGTTGGATGAGTAGAAGGGAGAATCTTCAGTGAACTGAGTAGATGACCCTGGTTGGGTATTTTCATTCGACGGTCCTGCCTTGGGTTCCTTATTATCATTCGGAGTAGTAGGAGGTGTGTCGACTTTACGCCTTCTATTAGGTTTAGGTTTACTAGGGCTATTTCTCGTAGTTGATTCTAGGGATCGACTTCTCTTTGTGTTTCCTTTTTTATCTGATTTACCGGATAGTACTTGGTGATAAAACTTCATTTTGGATTATTATGTCACTGGAGCAGATAGTAGTAAAGAAAAGAAAGGTAGGATAGAGAGGAAAGGGAATTAAATAAAAAAAAAGAGTTCGTATGAGATCTGATCTGAATACGGCACAGATCAGCCTCATTCGGTGCCAGAGGCAGCACTGATAACTGTCAGTCTTACCTTATACTGGGTGGGGATGAACCTGCCGTGACCAGCACAAAGATAAGCAACTCCTGTCTCTTAAATCACTTAATTTATAGTTAATGTAGTCACGTTATAAGTCCGTAATTGGCTACGAAACTTCACATTTTACTTCACTGGTACACAGACTATGACTATGTAAAAAGCCGTGAATGTACGATAAAGTTAATAGGCATAAAAAAAAAGTATCACAGTGACGATGTTACTCACTCCAGCGCGTGCTGTGAACTGAACAAAATTAATAAGGTTGGAATCATTTATAAATGGATTACTAAGAGAACTTGAAAAAGAAACTCATTCCAGAAGGTAAACAACAATATTTGTGATGAGATTCTGATATTAATAATTTAAACCATGTTATTGATTCGTGCCGTAGAAATTTCTTCGAAAAAAAAGATATTTTAGAAAATCGTTCCGCGAATAAATTATGCAGACAATTTTTTGACAGTTCTAACAACCAATCAAATTTTGTCATTTTGTGTCATATGAAACAATTTCACCCAATCATGTCAACATTACACTGATAATTGCATTCAGTGCAATTATCAATCACTATGACAACACGTGTTGAGTAACGACTTCATTCGAAACAAATTTCAAAAAGTCACGTTTTGGCAATGCGAATGTTCAAAGTGTAAATGCTAAATAAATAATAAATGAAAAAAATCCCAGCAATACAACCTACAGTCACAAATATATTTGGGGAATATTTATTTTGCTGCGAACGAGAATATGAATTAAATGAACATTGAAGCTTAGAAGAATTGGCGTAGATGCTAAAAGATTGGGCGGTCAATATGAGAAAGAAGAAACGGGACCGATTTTAAAGAAGCAACGGTGAAGACAATGTTGGAACGTTTCGAGCAAGAAAAGCAATATAATGCGAGGTAATAGATCTTCTTTAGTAGAGAACAGCAACGAATCTAATGTGAAGTCAAATTTTAGTAATTATACTTTTAATAAATAAATAAATGTTTCGTTGTATTGAGTTATAAATTTTTTGTCATAAAATTTTCCACCGAATATCCCTCGGACATTGTCTAATGCCTCATAATTGTGACAAATTTTTCAAACTCGTTCCTTGGTAACAGACCGAAGCCGAAGCCTTAGCAATATTTGTTACCTAGGAAAGAGCTTCCGATTGCCATAAAATTATCTCGTCTATTATCAATTTCCTAGGGATATTACTACTGATAGTAATTATGTTACATTTAAAGAAAAAACAATTGAATATAATAAGAATCATAACAAAAAAAAAAGGTGCAAATATATATATATATATATATATATATATATATATATATATATATATATATATATATATATATATATACATGTGATACTACATGTGACCTTTTCCAATCGTCCGAAATATTTCACCAACATTTTATGAAGTCGCAAGTGGAAAGAAAAAGAAGATTTCCAATTTCTTTCATTCCAGCAAGCTGCTTCCTTTTTCTCCGTGTGAATCGTCTTCAGAGGTGGAGGTGTAAGGTTACTACATGTGATAACATCACTGTTTAACCTTCAGTGTTTGCATAGACTTTGATAAAACACATGTGCTAAAGTTTGTTAGTTAAATTAATTTTGTTAAAAGTGTTTAATTACTAGTTTGAAAGAACGTGTAATTTAATTCCTTAATAAATAAAGAATAAAATCACGTCAAAACAATATTACAAATTAAATTACAGATTTTCAACTAGTAAGAAATGGATTTACTTCATGTTCAAGTAGTTAAGAAAGCTCAAGAAGAACTTGATAGAGAAAAAATTAACACCGTTGAAGACTTATATGCGGAACTCCGAAAACTAGAGGACTCGTTTTCTACAAAGAAGAAGGAAAATCCGTCAAGTCCTAGATCTAAAATAATTTCTGGCCCGAAAACTTTTCAGAGAGTTGAATTTCACTCAAAGAACTAAGTTCACAGGACAGCATGTTCAATTTGTGTAGCTATTGGTTTTCCGAATTGATAACATTTCGTAGCGGAATGCCGCAATCGAAGTAAAGTTTCAGAAAAACTAAAATCAAACATGACTGAAGGATTTTCTGAGATTGACGACTTTGAGATATTACAAACAGACATGAATGACAAACATTTAAACTGAAGAACCGGGCGAAATTAGATCCGTCGATAAAGCTTAATGTAATCATATGTGACAAGATGAAAACTAAGGCTATTTATGATAGTGGCTCCAACGTTACATTAATTTCTCAACGAATTGCTGACTTGCTAAAGTTGAAATTAATTGAAAAAAAAAGTGTATTGAAAACTATCAGCGGATTAAATTTCACTTCAGCCCGGGCTAAAATTTTACTTCGTATTGGACATATTACAGACTACATAACAACTTATGTTGTCAAGAACGAAAATTTTTCTTATGACATCTTATTGGGGATTGATGCCATAAAAAAGTTTCAATTGATTCAAAATGAAAACTTAAGAATATTACAACGGTCAGACAACAACAATGTGATAGATTTACCGATCCAATAGTGATCGAGAGGATAATTTTATTCGATCTAAATTAGATCAAATGGAAAAAAATCAAATAGATGATAATCAAGTTTTAATTGATAATAATGATCCCAACGATTATACTCAATTAAATTTTAATGAAAGTTTAAAAATAGAAGAATTTGACGTCAATTTACATCATATTGAAAATGGGGAGCGAAAACAGCAGATTGCAAAGCTAATAGAAAAGCATAAAACACATATTTGCAAAGGATAAATTTGATATTGGGAAAGTGAAATCAAAAGAAGCAGAGATAAAATTATTATCTAATGAATATGTTACTTGTCGACCGTATAAATGCTCAATTCAAGACGATGAAGAAATACGAAGTCAGATTAAGGCATTATTGCAAGCAAAAATTATTGAAGAATCTGATTCTCCGTTCGCTTCCTCTGTAACCCTCACGTCCAAGAAAGAGGAGAACAAGAAATCACGCTTGTGTATCGATTTTCGCAAATTAAATAAATTGGTAGTTCCAGAAGTTTTTCCATTTCCTACGATATAGGACGTAATCGACAAAGTTGTAAATTGTGAATACTTTACGGTTTTAGATATTAATTCAGCATTTTGGTGTATTACACTAAAAGAAGAAGACAAAGAAAAAACTTCGTTTATAACAAAATATGGAAAGTTCATGTTCAAAGTCCTTCCATTTGGTCTGAAAAATGCTCCAGCCACGTTCCAGAGAATCTTATCAAACATTATCCGAAGAAATGGTTTGGCAAAATTCTGCATCAATTATATCGATGACATTTTGATTTTCTCTCAAACCTGGGAAGATCATCTTCAACATATCGAAAAATTTTTGCAGGTGGCCGACGCTGAAGGATTCAAACTAAAACTAGTCAAATGTTTGTTTGCAGCTAAATCTGTTTATATCTGGGTCATACAATTTCAAAGAACAGAGTCTCACCAGCTCAAGGTAATTTAGTATCAATAAAAAACCTACAAAGTCCATCGGATAAAACTGGAGTAAGAAGTGTTTTAGGTTCAATAAACTTTTATTTAAGATATATAGAAAATAGTTCTCAAAAACTGGAACCATTACATCGATTATTAAGAAAGGACGTGAAGTTTGAATGGTCCGGTGATTGTGAAAAAGCTTTCAATATGATAAAAGATTATTTATGTACGGGCCCAATACTGTCAATTTACGACTATAATAAGCCCGTCTTTATAGAAACAGACGCCAGTTTTAAAGGGATAGGCGCTACTCTGAAACAGCCACAAGAAGATGGAATACTGCATCCTGTAGCTTATTATTCAAGGAAACTATCGGAAAGGGGAAAACGTTTAAACATCATTCATTTGGAATGCAAGGCGATCAAAGACGCTATAAAATTTTGGCAATATTATTTAATAGGACGCCACTTTACAGTATGCAGCGATCATAAGCCATTAGAAAACTTGAAGACTAAGGCCAGATCAGATGAAATTCTTGGTGATCTAATTCTTTATTTATCACAATTTAATTTCAACATTATTTATAAAAAAGGCAAAGAAAATATTCTAGCCGACTTACTATCAAGAAATCCGGTTTTGGAATATTTCAATAATGAAGATGCAATCAGGATCGTGAACTTGATCGATCTACCTCAGATATTAAAAGACCAAGCTGAACACTTTCCGGAGTTAAAATTAGTAAAACGGACTGCCTATAAGCAAGGAATGATCCTTAAAAGATTAAAAGGCAAACTGAGAATATTTGTTTCTCCAAAATTAGGAAATGAAATCATCCAGCTGGTTCATGATCATTACGGTCACATTGGTCCAGCACAGATGATCGCCACGATTCGGCCGCATTATTACTTCAAGGGTTTCGACAAAGCAATACATAACTTCTGTAAAAGTTGCCAGAGTTGTGTTAGAAATAAAGCCCGTCGCAGTCGAGCTATCGGCCTTCTCTCACAATTGGGTCCTGCCACTAACCCGTTCCAAATAATGTCACTTGATACTGTTGGAGGGTTTTCAGGGAATCGGTCACCAAAGAAATACATGCACATTTTGGTGGATCATTTCACCAGATATGCATGGATCTCAACGAGTAAGGGTCAAAGCGCTCACGACTTAATTAATCTGATTAATCCGATTGCTAAAAATAATAATATTTCGATCCTATTAGCCGACCAATATGCTTCCATAAATTCAACCCATTTTAAAAAATTTTTGGAAAAAAAAGGAATACAGATTGTTTTTTGTTGCGTTGATCATCCAGAATCAAACGGGCTTAACGAAAGACTAAATCAAACGCTATTGAATCGTTTACGATGCAAAATAAACAGTGAGACAAATAAAGCCTGGCCGATTCTCGCAAAGGAATGTGTCAATGAGTATAATGATACAATTCATAGCTCAACACGATTCGCACCATCATACTTACTCCTTGGGAAGAAACAGGCTATATCTCCTCTTATCGAAGACAATACATCTTCCTTAGAAGAGGATCGAAAATTAGCTTTTCAAAATTCTTTAAGGAACTTTCAAATAAATAAGGCGAGAATAGACAAGAATAGGAGACATCACGATTTCAAGATTGGCGATTTGGTTTACATCGAGAACGGAAGCAAATTAAATCGCAACAAACTTGATCCCATACGAATTGGACCTTTTCCAATCGTCCGAAATATTTCACCAACATTTTATGAAGTCGGAAGTGGAAAGAAAAAGAAGATTTCCAATTTCTTTCATTCCAGCAAGCTGCTTCCTTTTTCTCCGTGTGAATCGTCTTCAGAGGTGGAGGTGTAAGGTTACTACATGTGATAACATCACTGTTATAACCTTCAGTGTTTGCTTAGACTTTGATAAAACACGTGTGCTAAAGTTTGTTAGTTAAATTAATTTTGTTAAAAGTGTTTAATTACTAGTTTGAAAGAACGCGTAATTTAATTCCTTAATAAATAAAGAATAAAATCACGTCAAAACAATCTTACATATATATATATATATATATATATATATATATATATATATATATATATATATATATAATATTAAAAAAAAGAAAACTATGAAGGAAATGGATCGTGACATTATTACAGTCAAATCTATATTTAAATTAAAGTTATGACCTGGAACGTGAAATTGAATGTCAAATATTAACTACATACAAATGTATAATAAATTACTTGATAAACCTCTTTCAGCCCTATCTGTCCGATAGTGAAGTTGTCGGACAGCAAAAGATCTAAAAAATAATAAGAGTAAAAAAAATATATGTACATTATAGATTGTGTATTTATAAAGGTTTTACCTTCAGTTGATGAGATTAAGCAGTGTACTCGTTAAACTATTTTTTGGTGACGTTTCTAAATTATAATGTTCTCAAAATCATTCCAAATTTAGTATTTTTATAATCACTCAATCAAAATATTTTCAAATATAAAATAGGTTCATATAATCATGTTAACATTGTTCATCTCCTGAAGGAAGTATCCTTGGCCCAATCCTTTATACAGGTTATACAGCTGACTTCCCAACTCATCCTAATACTATCCTTACCACGTATGCTGATGATCCATGTGTATTATCGGTCAACACCAATCCAGTTATTGCATCCCAAAGCCTCCAATCCCATATCTCACTGATCTTGAAGAATGGTTTCAAAACTGGAGAATTAAAATAAATTCTCAAAAATCACATCAAATCACTTTTACCTTACGTCGTAAACCAATGACTTCCTGCCCTACAGTATCCTTTAATAATATCCCACTGGTGCCTGTAGAACAGATCCGATACTTAGGGTTGCACCTCGACAAACGATTAACCTGGAATCCTCATACAAGACTGAAAAGAGAAGAAACCGCTCGACGTTTCAGGCTACTTCAAAACTTACTAGACAAACGCTCTAAGCTCCCAATTAACTACAAAAGACTCATCTACATGACCATACGGCCTATTCTGACTTACTGAGTAGAGCTTTGGGGCTCCACTAAGCCATCGAATTCCTCTCGTATTCAATCCCTACAATCCAAAATCCTACGTGAAATCCTCAATGCTAATTATTTTGTTAAGAATAAAGTCATTCATAAAGACTTTAATGTCCCATTTGTTGCTGATTTGGCCCGAACCCGGTATCTATCCTTTCATAACAAACTTAATTACCACTCAAACCCTCTAGTTTCAAACCTAGCTTCTTCTTCAATTCCCGATAATCCTCCGAGGCGTCTGAAAAAAATATGGCCACGTGACTTTCTTATTTGAACTTTGATTTGAGTACTACCAGTGGGTAGTTTATTTGTCATTTTCATGCCATATGTATCATTTATCCTATTTACTTGTTGTATTATTGTAATACAGTTGTAAATATCAATAAATAGCGAAATTACATTTTCGGAAAATATATTAAGGTCAATCCAAGTGAAGTAATCCAATACAAATTAAATTGGTTGCATGTCCACTGTTAAATACTATGATTTTTTTTATATGTGTTTATCCTGTTGTTGAAAAGTTCAAAACCTTTTTTTTTAAGGCATTCCACCGTTTTATTTGTAAGCGTACGAAATTTTTAAATTCCGAAAGATAAGCGCTAATTAGAATATCCCTGCAATACAGTAACGATTGAATAAAGCGTTTTAATTGGTATGATAATTCTTAGAAAATCATCAGCCCTCATTGGAACACTTCTAATAATTCTTCATTAGATCGACTCATGTTTGTTCACTATTGTGTTCAGACATACAACTATACTATCAAATACTTTATTAGCTATAAATATTAATATCTCAGCAATGGCGACCTAGAGCACTGTGTCGTAGGTTGTTAGAAAGCAAATTGTGTAAGAAAGAAATAAGGCTGAGTCCTACATTTATGGAATAGTACTTTGCCTTTTATAGAACTTATTCCTTTATCTCTGGCATAAATCTCTTAACGCACAAGTTCACGTTCATAAGAAACTGTATCCAAACAAGTCCATGTTCCCCTACCTTCGTGTTTACTTCATTCATAACAATGGAAAATGACTGTAAATTCAATAAACCTTTAATTATATTTATAGATATACAAGCAAGATAGCTTTTAGAGTTGAATACTTGTTAATTCATTGTAACAGACAAAGGTCAACTGACGCGCTTTCTTGTACTTTCTCCAATATTTGTATTGCAAGAGGCCACGGATCGTGATGGTTGTTCGTGTTGAAGCTTTCGTCTCTCACTTGTCATCTAATGGAGAGTTTAGTGAATTGAAGCGATGTCAACTCCTACCGTGTGATCACGTTTAGGAGAAATTAATTATAAATATATGTTTGTAATGGAATTAACATATCACTCCTTCAAAAGAACAGTGTCATAGCTCTTTTCAATAGAGGTATTTGAAAGTTTCATGGAAATTTAAAAAAATGTGTATATGTAAAGCAAAGCATTTTTTAAAAGCTTGAAAGTTTTTTTTAATTTTAACTTTTGTCATTATTCCAATAACTCTTCTAGTTCAAACATGATATAACTTAAGATATGACTTTATAAAATAAAAAAAATACATATTGGATATCAGTTATGTCGTTTCTGACATAAAAAGCTTCAACCAATACTATTTCTACTGAATGCTTAATTAAAAATGCCAATTTTTAAGTTATGCCGTTGCTCCTTTGAAGGAGCGTACACTATAACAATTTCGCTTAATTTAGGTAGTGGGGGAACCGTGCGCACCATTATAACTCATTTCCATCAGCTGTTTACTTATCCACTTGGTATTGAAATAAATTGCATTAAATTAATCAACTAGACCACTGAAAAATAGGTCATCATTTCTTTACTCTTTTTGGTAGTTTAAGATACGAAAAAAAAACAAAAAACCTGTACCACTACAACCCATGAAGGGTCTGGGGTTCAGTACATGGTAGTGACTGTACTTTTTCATGGACAACGGTTCTGCAAGGAGGTGACGTCCTAGGTCACGGTCAACCGCTAGATTTTCCTCCTTATTTTGGGTACCCAATTTTTATAATATTTTATAGAGGCCGGGTGTGCCCCAGAAGGGTCCTAGATCCTATATGATCCATCTCCCGCTGCAAACAGACTAAATAAAAATCATGGCCTGCAGTGGGATTTGAACCAGGATTTTCGGCATGGCAACTCAGTGCACTGAGCCACTGGTACGAAAATGTTATCATATTATTCTTATTGACCCAGGCTACAAACTCACATTGGCTGAACAAATTTCATCAGTCCTTGAAGAAGAACAAATATTGATATTCGTGAGTTATAGTATTCTTAATAATTTAAAGCATTATTCATTAAAGAATTATTCCCAAAAATATTATTTAAAAAAACTTTACAACACATAAATGACCTTATGTCCAGTACTCAGTAGAGACAGTGTTGTTTCTGAGCCAACGGTCATTCTGAGCTTTCAGATTTTTCTGTTATAACAGAAAATAATTATTAATCGCTTTTTAGTTGCAGGATGTGCCTTGCTAGTGCCTGCAGGCTCAAATGAATCGATCTACGACAGTTAACAGAATCAACAATTTATCTGTCATAGTCGGTTTCAAATTCGAAATCTGAAAAAAATGTTATAAGATGTAATAATTCAAATGAATAACAAAAAATTATTCGAATATAAGCAAAGTTCGAAACTATCTATTTGTTTTCTTAATATTAGACCAATTATAAATTCTTCTTATATCTATTAGCGCTATAGTCTAAACTGTTTTTCCATAAAAAGGATGCCCACCTTTGGTAAAAATAATCGTGTAATTCAAAGAAGGATAAATATATAGAAAAACATAGATTTAAAGTAGAGTTTATATCTATATTGAAACCATTAAAATAAATTTAATTAATTATTTAATTAATTAAATAACTTTGACAGAATAATAAAGTTAAAATTAAATGAATCTAAAGAAAAATATTTGATTCCATTCTCAAAATATTCTTCATTTGTACTCGTAGACTTAAAAACTGGATCTACTTAGGGGAATACGAGAAGCAGAGCAGTTTCTTCTGACTCGTATAATAAAATGACATAACGCGAATTGAGAATGATTATGGGAGTCTCATGTTCTTAAAGACGTACCCTCATTACTCAATAACGTCTAGAGAGGGTCAGTTCGTAGCGTTACTGAGAGCTGGGCCCTGAGTTCGGGAACAGCTATGGAAAATGAATCATTTAATTAATTTAATAGAAAAGAAATTTTTGGGTCTTTAAACCCTACTGAGGCTCACTCAGTCCCAATGAGGGGGGTACTGTGGTGGTTGAGTACTCGACCAAATCACCTCTATGCACAAACGTTGACTTGGAACGAAGAAGTAGTACTTATGTCACATTGTTCCTGTTATGTGTTCCTACCATTAGTGCAGTTGTACCCAATATCCTTCATTAGGTACTGTCACTGGTATTACCTAATAACCATGCACAATAGGCTGCCTGTACTCCAGCTCTTCATGGAACGGAGTGCACTTCCCCTGACCCCAAGTTCCAGGAACACTCGTGGGGGCAGACGGTTGCCCAACTTTCTCTCTCCAATAACTAGGGCGGACCTTTCGACACGATTGGCTTACTCACTTTCAGCTATTTCCGGACCTATCTTTGCATCAGTAACATGTCTATGTGCAATGATTGTTAAAGCAGTGACATTTAGCAAATCCTTGAAGAACCGTTTCAAGACAATTGGGAGGACAGGCGTGATAACTTGGCTAAATTACTGTTGGGGGATAGGAGTGGCTCAGTAGTAGCGTGCTGACTTGTGCCGAATCTCTAGGGTTCAAATCCGGCAGTGGCAGGCTTTGTTTAATCTGTTATCAGCCGAGGATGGGATTCTTAAATAATTTTAATTTGGGTAGGGAGTATTTGGCTGTACATAGATAGAGCCGTTCTGTTTCCAGTAGAATGTAGCGCAAGTTGATAATTTGGTCAAGATCACACTTAATCGCGAGGCTTTTCCCCGATTAATAGAGACTGGGTGAGTCTCAAGTGGGTCCTCCAGACACCATATGATTATTTCATGGCTATTAAAAAAATTAAAAAATCTCTTGAAATGTTAGTATCTTAATAGCTTCTTAGCTTCTCCAATTATTAATAATAATTAAAATCATATCCCATATAATTATGATTCTAATGATCTTTTGCTTGATCGCTCCATTATTAAGGGAGGGCAAATTGACGTACTGAGCTTTTATAGTTTCTGGAAAAAAAAAATGTGAGATAATATAGTAGAAGCTGGTAATCGGTGCCCAAAAGGCATTCAGAAGGGAATTTTCATAATTTTGTAGCTTTTTACCTGAATTATTTTAGAAAGATGAAAAATAGTCTTGAATAGTCGCAATAGACAAAAGCACAAGATAAATTATGGCCACTTTTCGCATCAGCAGATAATGGAAGGGAGAAAATAGTCTTGGAAATTGTCCCTTTCAGATTTCTAGGCAGAAAGCAAACAGAGAAATGTCGCAACAGAAATATTGCAATAATTAACTTACATTTAATCTTGATTTTATTGCCTTTTCAAGTTATTTTTTTTAGATAATGTAAAAAATAAAGTAAAAAATGCTCATGTAAATAAAATCTTTTTAAATTTTACTAATTTTATTATATTATCTTATAGGCAAGCGACATTATAGGTCGATCTTGTAGTTTTAGGTTTATATTTTTAGTGTTGGACTTTCACTAATCATTGCTTATTCTTCTTCTTTTTTATATATTAGAATTTTGAAATGTAAAGGTTCTAACTGGCTATATTGAAAAAAAAATTATTTATAATCATGATATTATTCAATATGACTTCTGCTAATAGTAGAAGCAACTCGTGCTGCAATAACCTTATAGGAATAACCGAACAAGAACATGTGACTGGATAAACATTTTTCTGTATGTTTATCTATCATATAAACCACTTTCCTTGATGCGTAAAATGGAGATCCCGATCCAGTGCGGTGTATGGTACTTGTTATCATCCCAATTCTTGTTATACCTGGATCTAAAAAGTTACGAAACCCACTGTATCATCATCCGATTAGCCAAAGTAACAAATTAGGATAATTGTAACTATTAAATGAAGGATAAAAGTAGCATGAATATTACTGGTGTTAATATACAAAAAACTGACAACGAATAATAGATGTTTGAACTGGACTATAGGTAAACGATATTTAATCGTATTACATTAAAACACCTCAGTAAACTATATTAAAAAATAACATTATATAAAAATGACAACTTGCAAAACAACATATTTTTCGCTGACCATGACCCGACTGCTTCCGAACTACTTTCGCCCTGCTCGAGAACCACACCGCCGAAGATGATCCTTAAAGTAGACCTCCAATGGAGGAATTCCGCTTTCACATGTCGGAATCGTAAACGCGAACAAGATCAGGACAGAGACTAGAGTACGGCGAAGACAAGAGTACGGCAGCGGGTACAAGTTGTATGTTAATTAACAGGGACCTCGACTAAGATTAATGGACCTATTTACGAATGTACAATCCACTCCGTCTGATGCAGAGTTCTCAATGCCGCAATTCAATTAAGGGCGAGTCTGGGTCTTACCATCGCTTACTTCCACTTATTGCCTCTTAGTTAATAAATAGAATACAAATCTGTTTTGTATAATTAAAATACATAACAGAAAGGATTTTTTATTTTGATTATAAATTAAATCCTAGTACAGGATTTAATACGCTTATCTGTACAACCCAAGATGGGTCTTGGATTCAATACACAGTAGATAGACTATGTTTCAAGTAACATTCAAGATCCTGCTCAACCACAAGGTTTTTTTCCCACAATTACTAGTTATCCACATTATAGAGGCTGGGTGAGCACCAGGAGGGTCATCCCAACCCATAGTACCCAACTACACTTGTTAAAATATTAAATATTTATCTGTTATTGCCAGATTTGAATCCAAAACTTTGGGCATAGAAACTAAGCAGTTCTACCAACCGATTTGATAATCATAGATTGCATTTGGAATACAATAACAACAACAACAACAAAACAACTCTCTAAAATACAGGATAATAGCTAAGCAATCAGCGTTTCTTCTATTCAGGCATCAAATACTATTTGATTGAACGTCTTAGCTGCCTCTGATTTATGGGTCTATTTGGGCTGTTGATGCGTGATTTGTTTTTGTGTATGGCCCGACTATGGCTGAATTTGCGAAACGTTTGTTATTTTTCATTATTTTAGAGACTTAAGTTTTTTTTTTTAGTTTTTCTACCAATATGATCTATGAAGCGTCTTGGGTTCAGTAAAGACAGTAATAAGCCAATGGTTATGCAGGAAGGATATTTGACCGAGATAACGCTCAACAGCAAGGTTTTCTCTCAATTTAGGATAGCAACATTATACTGTAGGATGTAATAAAGGCCCCAGAAAGTACTTTTACGGCTGTTGAAAAAATAAATAATTTATCTGTCATATAAAATAATAGAGAGCTTAGTAACCCTCTGGCCTAACATTATGAGCTACCCCTTTCATTTCTTGTTAAATAAATTACAGAAAAATTATTGACATTCATTCAAGTACTTGAATCAAGATCGAGTAATAATATACCCTTTATTGGCGTCCTGATAACATGCCTTCTACACCCTTTCTTAGAATTACCCTAGAAAATAAATTAACGAATATATTTACTGAAATCAAAGGTTAGAAACGTCTTTGAAGAAGATAGATTTAATGAAGCCAGCTAAAAAAATCACCATTGAATAACGCATTGTACTTCACCTTCTTATTCTTGTCAACATGTGATAAAGAATACTTAACAAAAGAAATTTTAAGTTCGTTGAGTTAATAAGCAGTATATGGCTTGTAAGAAAGAATTATATTTATGATAGCATGAAACGATATAACAATTCCGCTTTATGTATATAATTTGAATATTAATTATTGTATTAAAGATATTCAATACTGTAAAATAATCGTTAAGATCAAGTCGGCATGTGCCCTTTTTGACGTTTTTTCGTTTGGTTTTTGGACGGTTAGCGTCTGTATTTATGTGTCTCAAGACCGCTTGTCTGTAGCTTGTTTCTGTCTGTACACAGATTTATATCCAATAAATACGTACCGTAATGCTTTTGTTATTTCCTTGCACTTCACTTACATAAGTAGGCAGACTTATTAACTGTGGACTAACATTATAACTTATTAACTAACATTGTGACCACTCTCTAAACTATGTTCTAAAAAAAACTTTACACTAGTCATAACAACTTCTCTATATCTCTCTATATCCTTATCTGTTAGAGCCACGGCCGGCTTTACCTTATGTGCAGGGTGCTGGGTCTAAAGGCGCGCCGCGATGCGTTTAGGGTCTCAAAAAGTTTTATTTCATGTTGATCCATTGGCAAAATTTGTTTAGTTTCATGGGCACATTCACCTCCTTAGGGGATTTGCCGTTTTTGTAACACCTTGTATAACTGAAAGTGTTCAATTTTAATCGCGTGCCTACTAGAGGGCGCCTAGGTCACGATTGCACACGGCGCGACATGGGCTAGAGCCGGTGCTGGTTAGAGCTGGTATATATACATGTTAAATAAGAGGGGAGGACAAGGAAGTTTACATTTCTGAAACCACGGAAACATTGATGAAACTTCCTGGATACAAATACTTTTTATAAACAACTTGTGACCCGTCCCAGGGGTTGTCTTCGCAGGGGTTGTAGGGCAAATTATGCCCATATGTTTGTCTGGCGTGGAGTCGCACAATTTAATGCGTCGAATATATGGATTAGATTTAAATGTAACCTAATGTCATGAAGTATTTTAATGTATTTTATTATGTGGAGATAAACGTAAAAACAAACTAAACTATTTCTTAATATTGAAAAGGGAAAGGTAAAAAGAGACCTTACATAAATTTTAAGGCAGTGGAAAAATTCCAACGAAAAGCCCTTAAGTCTCCAAACTAAAACAGAAATAGAAAATATCTTTCCAAACACTATTTATTTATAAACGAATTCATTTTCACGCGTTATTTTTGTGATAACTCTTAAGATATTCATTTAAATTATATGGTGTAAAACATTATATTAATGTGCAAAAAATGCTTAAGGTAACTAAAGTATTTAAGTGGTAAGGATTAATACTCTATCCGTCTAAAAAGCTTTCCAATTACCTCGTTGTAGGTTACCAATTTTTTAGAAGATATAATGGGTATAGTAAGCTATCCTTTTAAGACAGCATATATGCTATGATGGAATTTTTAGTAGATCTATAAAACAGGAATATTCTACCATGCAATGTTTTGTTATATCTCAAAGGGATTAGACATCGTCTTCGATGAAAGCTCCCTGGAAGCTTGACTTTTTCGAACACTTCCAACAATTATTATTATATTACAACCAATTTACACAAAACCTTGGCAAATTATATACCTAAACATTCCTCATGAACCACTCTGTCCATTGGCGAAAAGCGCATGAAAATCCGTGCAGTAGTTTTTGAGTTTATCGCGATCACACAGACAGACGCGGCCGAGGACATTGTATTGTAAAATGTATAGATTTACTTTAGTTCATTGACCGTACAGTAAATGTTGTCTTTCTAAATGTTCCTTTCATAGTTTACTGTGCTTATCGATCTCGTCAAGTCGTATCTCCCGTCAAAGGACAAGTACTATCCCATTTGGAAAACATATTACCAATCCTAAGATATGGGCAGAATATGAAACAGCTGCAATACAACAAAAACGAGCAAGGCGATGTCTATGCAAAAGAGAGAAAGGCCAAAGAAAGGGAAGACCCGACTCATGAAGACCCGAGACAATCTCCACGTCACTTTCCCTGCTCGAACAATACCTGCCTCACCTTGACTTTCGTAATGAATTCGATAATTGTTGCAGAGGCGGTTGTTCATTCATTGGCTCCAAATATGTCCACTCCCCGCATCCTTCAGGAGTGATTGTGTTTCCGTGGGTATTTTATGAATTACAGGCCGAATATGGATCGGCGTGTGAAGTTTGATATCCGGTATCAAACATTGGTTTACTGCAAGGTTAAAGTTTTTAAAGCTAACTAACGAGTTGATAACCTATCAATAAGGGGCGAACTGTGGTGTAGTGGTTAGCATAAAAAACTACTAAGACCAAGATCGCAGATTCGTTGCCCGGCAGGTGTAAATTTTTACAGTAGCTTCGTTTAAATAACTACTAGCATCACGAACTATTGAGTAGTATATAGTATCTACTGAGCAATGGTTACTGATGCTAGTAGTTAGTTAGAGAAAGCTACACCTACACAATTAAAGTCCACCGACCGTAAGAATGTCTGAATATAACAAACTGTCACTGACTTATTACACTCACAAACTGTCACTTATCACTTATCACACTGGCTTATCACTGTTTGCGATGTTAACTGTACCGCGTACTTTAACACTCTCTGCCTCTACTCGCGCCGAGCTCCTGTTTATATACAGAATGACAGATCTAGAACATACCCGAAGTATCGCGAAGTTTTGCGGAAAGGCCTTTTTCATCTCTGCCGACAAGGGGGCTTTGTTCTCTTCCAGGAATCGCCAATTCCCGCGCCCCGTAACAATATAAAAGCTTGTAAATAATCTTCTCTCCTATGCCTTTGTCTACTGAAACATATGCCCGCTGGTTCAGTGGTAGTTTTTAAAGTTGTAATGAAATATAATAAACCAAATCTATCCGTAAGATTTAGTTTTTTTATATCCTGAGGAGTCTGATTTGTTTATAAATAATAATATTTTGTTGTCAGGAAATTTATCTTGTCTGACTCTATAAAATAAATGTTTCTTCCTATTTTTCAGGCATCGCATACAACACCTCATACAGAACTGGGAATATGACTACAATACTCTGTTCCTCAGTGAAGATCAAGAACAATATCGTCCAAGGTACTGACATTAGGTATAATATTTTTTAAATGCTTATAGCTTGTAAAATAAAAGCTGCAAATGCTATACAATTTAATAAATCAATGAGTTAAAAAAATAGAAGAGAATAATTGAACCACTGACTGGAAAAAGAGAATAAGTGACTGAAACCTATTTTTTCAGAAACGCAAAATAACTGTCTAAATAGATTTCTGTAGATCTTATAAAATAATATTAAACATGAAAAATATACTTTCATACATGGGCAATCTTAATATATATCTATTACAACATTATTTTATACTTTTAGGATGTACGAACTATTTATTTATTTAAAACTTCAAATTAAAAAAAAATCGAGTTATTTCCTTTTTCCACTCAGAGGTTCAATTATAATTTTATATATTATAAGGCACAATAATCAACAGTGATCTGTGGATAGAAGTTTGTAAGCGGAGATTGGTGGTGTCAGCATCGAGCCTTCAGGTTCGCAAAGCCTTATTATTATTATAATCAATTAATCAGTTTTCCTTTACGGAAGCTAATTAGCTTCCAAAATATAATATCTATTATTAATAAATAATAAACCCCAGAATTTAGTGGTTATATTTGGATTTTATTATATAGTCAAGACTATTTTGACTATGTTTTCATAGATATAATACTGTATATATACTAAGAGAAGAGTAAACTTTGCACCACTTCAATAATTGATGTTGATAACTACCCAAACAAGATATTGTGATTTGAAACTTGTTTTTTCTCTCTTGTAAAACATAAAACAAATTACTTACATCCGAGTATATTGACTGCTCAGAATCTTTCTTTTATATTGTCTTTATGATTCAATGCTTTCATAAATTTCGGCTTTCATTATGGCAATCCATAGGGGCTTAAAATTCTTTAGGCAAAGAAAGGCAATATTGGTTCTACATATTATTAGAAAAGAATTGTTTATTATGAACCTCTACTGTCTGGTATTTCTTCATCAGTGAATCATCTATCATTGAGGGAAAAATAAAGTGTTGGAGTCCCACTGTGATTTTCCACCCTTATACAAATTAATTTTAATATGGGTAATTTTCCTCAGAAACGAGCTTTACTGTTTCCCTTGTGAGTTTTCCTTACCTTTTTTGCTTACCCTTCTTTGCCTCATTGAGGTACAGTTAATTATGAATCAGAAGGCATTGGAATATTATAGGTATTATAAATGCTCATTTCATGGCTTGAAGCTTCATTTAAAAGTTTTCTGATGCTCTGTGAGGAAATCCAGATTTTTTACTCTGAGAGACTTTTGTTTGATTGGTGACTATATACTTCCTTAAAGTTAAGGAAGATTGTATTTTTCCATTTGTACTATTGTTAATTTTCTTTCACTGTCTTCTTTGTCATCAAGGCTTAAGTCCCCCTTTCGAAATCTCTGGAACCTCCTTGAACAATGCAATCACTTATACTGCTTTTGCCCCAGACTTTGTTGTTATTTCTGGAGTAAGGCTCCAGAAAGACCAGTTCTGGTCGAGTTTGAAATCTTAATATAAAATTACACGAAAATCATGCTTTGATCTCTCAGTAAACACTGAATCTTCATTATTGGAAACATTGCTAACATTTCCATTTAGCAAAATGTTACAGAAGTTAATAAACAAACATTATTGTTTGAAAAAGGATTGATAAATGTTTACTTTTATATAAATCAGAAGTCCATTACACAATGAATTTCTCCAATTCTATGAGAAATTCGTTGTGACCTCTACCCAGACCACTTTCTTCCACATAAAACTGTATTATTTTCCAGAAAACCTAATAATAAAACTGAAAGACAATAATCACTATTTAACCACAAAAAATAAAAAATACACACACACACATATATATATATACATATATATATATATATATGTATGTATATATATATATATATATATATATATATATATATATATATATATATATATATATATATATATATATATATATGTCTAATTGTCTCTCTTACAGACCAGTCTATGGACCTCCTGCCTACCATCACAAAAGACCAATCTTTCAACCAGTCGCCCACTTTCAACAATCATCTATAATCCAGTCACAAGGATACAATACTTTAATATTCAATCAGGTGAGGTAGAATAGTAAGAAATTATACAGTATTTAAAAAAACATGAAATATTTGCTCATCAGATTACAGAAGATGTTAGATGTATTACATACCTGTGTATAAGGTATGTGTAATATTTAAACAAATTTTAATAGCAATAGCAAGTTAAACGAAAAACAACCATTTCCCTTTAACATTCAGGAAGAATGATTGTGATTTTTTCTCTTATTATAATTAATTTTAGTGTAGTAAGTAATTGGCGTAGGGAGTTGGTGGCCCCATTGCCAAGTCATCTGACTGCAATTAGCCACTGGTCCTCCAGGTTGGGGGAACCCAGTACCGATGGGTCACCCTTTCTCCTGAGGGGACATAACTATTCATGGAGGGTATGGGGCCTCCATTGCTGGGCTAATGACCTGCATGGCAGAAAATCTATTCAAAGTAAACAAAATAGCCTTCAGGCTCCTCAATGAAGAAGTAAAAGAAGAAGGAGTAGTAAGCAATCAATTTAATGATTATATGTTATTTTAAATATTTAAGAAATTACATTTATAAATCCTACGGAAATCAGAAACTTTCTGGATCCACTATTATTTTTAGGGCTATATGCTCCGGGTTTTTTTTTTTTTTTTTAATGATCCACTCTAATTAATACAAATGAAAAATACTTAGCATTACATGTGATAAACCTTCTAGTTTCTATTCTATAGAACATTTTTTTTTTTAAACAAACCAGAACTAATAATAATGGTTACATAAGTTCAGTTACAGTATAAAAACAATTGAAAGGTTGAAAATTAAATAGTAATTAAAAAATTACTAATTATTTTTCATTTATTAGAAATCCATGTTCCAATTACATCAAGGCAGTGATAGTCATTTATTCTTTAATCACATAATTCCTTCTATTCTCAAATTATGAATATTATATGAAGAAATAACCCTTAAGTTAATTAGTAAAGGAGATATTGAGGTCATAATCAAATTATAACTGTTGCTTTTAGACACAAGATGGCTATCCCGACCGCAGATACCCTCTAGGAGAGCCAGCCCTCCACTTCCTCAACAACAGTCCTGAACTGTACTCGGCACTTCTCAGGCCAGATCTGACGGCTAATGAACCTTGGTGGAGGAGGTAATCATTACACAGAATTACTTTAGCCTAAACTTAAATATATTGGCTTCATCTCAATATATATAACATTCATGAATATATAATATCTGAAACATGATGTTATATACATGGATGCCCATATTGCTCTCTCCCTAAACCAAGAATATAATCAAATTTCATGTTTTATCATTTTTGGATAATGTAATAGTGTTATAATTAATTAAAGTAAGAACATAAGAAAGAAAACTGGAACTGCTGAAAAGAGGAAAAGCTGGCACACTTTCAGCTGGTGGGGTAGAATGTTGCTTTGAGGTAAAATAAATGTCAAACATACATTAACACCTTCTTTGTAGCTCACTCGCAAGTGCACATTTATGAAAGAATAAGATTAATCTTTTTAAATTTTTACATAGTTTTGGCAAACACACATAGTTTTCTAGATTTTTATGCAGTTTTCCTACTGAAATATGCTTACAAAGAGCTCGATGATCTATTTCCAGTCCACTTTTTCAACAAATCCTTTCATTGTTAGATTTGGGTGGTATTGTGATAGGTTTGTTTTATTTTCTGCTTTATGAACATTATAATGAAATTAACAACTTTATATTATTAGATTTCCATCATAAATAATATATGAATGGTTATTGTGATTTTTCTTTTGTGTAATTCTGGAATGATCTTGAGACGTATTAAGAAAGGTTATCAATGCTTATTGATATAAATCATTTTTTTGAAATCCTCATCATAATCATTCCCTTTTCGTTTTGCTAACACATGCCAGTAATAACGTAATACCATCTGTCTATCAGGGCGACCTTTGGTCTAGTGATTCGCATAACAGTCTACTAAGCCCAAGATCGATGGGTTTGTAGCTCACCAGGTGGCCCAAGGATTTTTTAAAAGGAGTTAAAAATCCTTGGGTATGCAATTCTTCTGAAGGGGTTCTATTATAATTTATTATAATATATAATATAATATATTAATTATATAATATATTATAATATTAAAATGATAATGTTAAATGGGGGTCTCGAGCCTGTATGATGCCCAGTACTCATTAAAAATCTCAGTCCTAATTAGACCTGGATATGCAAAATTTAGGACTCCCACTGTAGCGTTGTCTGATTAGCCATAGCAGCATAAAATTATATTAAATAAACAAGGAACAACCATTTGTCTATTTATCTATACCTGACAGAACTATGGCTCATGAAGGACTTAGGCACAATTATCCTCCACTCAGAGTGATCCTCTGCAGCTCTGTTATATCTTCTAACTCCTAGAACCTGTAGATCAGCCTCAACATTCCCCAGCCACCGTAACCTGGATTTACCTCATCCTCTTCTACCGCCTGGGTCCCCCTACATTATCTTCCTTGGTACTTCATTCTGATTCATTCCCTGCACATCTCCCAACCAGCTTATTTTCCTCTTTTTGATATTTGAAACTAAATCAGGGTCTTTATAAAGGAACCTAAGTTCTAGCTTTTTTTTTTTTTGTATGTATTTTCGACTTTGGTTGGGACATGCATTTTTATCAGGATTTTCCTCTCCCATGCAGTAATGTAACTCACTTGTTGGTCTGTAAGGGTTCATGCCTCACTAGCATACAACACTACTGGTCGGAGAATGGTTTAGTATACTCGCACTTTGGTCTCAGAATATATTTTAAATTAGAAGAATTTTCTCAGTACCAATTTTTACAATTTTGAATCCTCAATTTTAATTCTTCTATTTCATTATTTTCCTAGTCTGTTGTGCTGAGATAATTGAGGTTTTTGAATTTTTCGAAGCTATATCTTCCATATATCTGAGATCCACCAGTCTTGCCTTTCTTTTTCTGTAATATAACTAACATTTTACTGTTTAAGCGCAATAGTAACATGTTTACAACTAAAAAGAAAATTTACTATTGAATGCTGAAGAGAAAAGTCTTTCAAGTTTTTATTTAGTTAGTGTAAATTTATTTTTAGCAAATGAGTAAAAGATATATTTGTCTTATGCTGGATTTGGTGAAATAATTCAAAATTGCTGCATTTCTTTACCATTCTTCAGCACTGACGTCAGAAATTTGGTAATTTGTTGAAAATCAAAAATACATGAGATGAGCTCAGTCAAAATGATGTAGGTTTGAATCAATTCTGTGTAAGTAGACTTGAAGATAATAATGACTGAAGTGGAGTCATAAGCGGTTATATACAGTCACTCCTTGGAAAAAAAGCCAACTTTGTTTCTTCTATGTTACTTTTTTGTGTAATTTTAAAATTCAGTGGTTAGTAGTTATTGATATAGATTGAGTAAAGATAGATATAGTTTTAAGAAAAAATAAATAGAAAATAATATTAATATATGAATAACATTGAATACTGTTATTTATTGTATGGAATTTAATTAGTATTGGATTTACTGATTATTTTTTATTTATTATAAATGTATTTATATACATTTTTTGTGTCTGTGTTATTTAATTTCCTTCAACCGTTTGGTATTTAATTTGTGTTAAGTAATTACTTATTCCACAGGTTGTTGCTTCGAATTGAATCACAACAATTTTCAACTTAAAAGAAAGTAATTATGAGAAATGTGTATACTTCGGTAATAATTTCATCTAGAAATGAACATTTCAACAAACTTATATCATTTATACTTCAAAATTTTAGTTGAAAATTGTATTTCTTGATGAAATAATTACGAAATCTATTCAACACCCACAAATAAATTCTTTTTCCATAATCAAGCTCATGCTAACTTGTATTTTTGGAAAGCATTAAAAATGAAAGGAATAAACAGCTTGGTGTAACACAACTCGAATTGACAACCTGTGGAACAGATACCTAATTCACCATTGGTGTTTTAATATTTTTATTACTATTGTTTTTATTCTCTTAAAACATCACTTTATGTGTGTGTAAGAATGAGAGACTAATGAAGAACTTATGATACTTTTTATGATCTTAACAGATTACTTTTTTTTTTATAAAATACGATATATAATATGGCAATGCATTCCAACTCCTTCCAGGTACCAAACATTTGTCAGGAAGAAACGCCAAATAAGTTCTTCATTTTCATTATGTCCGACCGATTCTAAATTTATTACACCAAAGGCAGCCTTAAACAGTGAGGGTAACTGGATGTTTATTGTCAATCAGGAGTCCAACCCAAGATTTAGCCAGCTCGTTTTATCTGAAACATGCAGGCAAGTCCTTTATAAAAATAATTTTTAATAGAGCAGAACAGGTATATCTAACTAATCTATAAAGTTACTATTATGAATTTTGTACTTACTGCATGCTATTTATAATTCATGTTTCTTTAAAAATAACTACCATGAAACACTATTTCACAAAATTTTACACTATGTATGTATGATTAATATAAGGCCTTTTCTTTACGATGCATGTGGACAAAAAAAAATTGTCTATTTTATTTATCATAAAAATTTTCTTATTAATGCCTCATGTGGTTAAATTATCAGCAATATCAAATAATCAATGCAACTTTATTATTTATTGCATATATAATGTACAAAAATAAGAAGCAATGCAATAAACATAAATCATGCCAAAATTATTTAATTACAATTGCAATTAAAAAATTATTTTGTAATACTTTCATTCAATACTAAAAATCAAAAGTTACACTGAAATAATTAATGTGTATAAAGTATCAAATAAAATGGTATAAATATTTTACAAACCAAATAATTATTTTAGAAGGAAAATATTTATAATATAATAATATTTGTTAAGTTTAGAAAATCACTTTTTCTTTCACTGAATGTTTGGTTTTTTTTTTTTGTATTGTCAATTATACTGTTTGTTTTAACAAATTTTAGCATCAATACTACATAACATTATTCATAATTTTTTAGCAAACAGGAATAATGATAGTTTTTGTTTTTAGAAAAATTTTATTATAAAATTGTTTATTATTTTAAAATGAAAAAACTGAAATAAATTAATAACCAATACAATAAGTAAATTATTTTGTCTAGGACCACCGAGTGCAATGGTATTTGTTCATTACCCAACGGCTACAGTTCGAGATGCGAACAACAGTATGTCCAAAAGAGGCTTGTGTCATTATCTGCCGATGGAACAAATTTGTACACTGACAAATATTGGTTACCACACTGTTGTTTGTGTAAAATTACACCAAATGACAGATTTAAAAAACATAAATAATCTCTAAATAATAAATTGATTCGCTTAATTTAAATTATTTCATCATTTATAAGGCTTTGTAAATAACTTTGACTTAGTGCTGTTTAAAACTAAACAATAAAATCCCATCAGAATCATAATTAGTCTTAAATTAAGGATTGTAAGTTAATTGTATGAACAATGAAATTATTGATCTTTATTATGATTATTATTTGTAGAGTTTTAAGAATCAGGTGCCCTCAGAAAATTTAGTTTTCATTTTCTAATGGCATATAAATTGAAAATATATTCTCTTCTATGTCAATACCAACACCCAAGAACATTATTTTGATTATAATAAATATTTAAGCCTTTACACAGGTATAAATGAGGCGTGGAGATGCAAAAAGGTGTAAATTCATATTTTATCATTTTAAATTTTTTCAATGGTTTTCACAAAGTTAGCGTCCTCTATGTGGTGGAACATGGTTCACTATTAAAAACATGCTAAATCCAATCTAATTTTTCGTTCAAAATTTGGGTTGAGATGCAGAAGGGAATAAATCCCTGTTTCTCAAAATAGCCGCTTGGAGTACTACGTACGCATGAAGTAATTTTTCCTGTTGTTGGTCACTCGTTTCTTCCATCGAATAGGGTATTTGGCCAAATTGAGAGGGGAATAAAAAAAAAATGGGTACAATAATAAAGCCAGAGGAGTATGTGGAAATTTTTAGAGTCCACGGGAATCCAATATCACTTGCAGGAAATTTGATGGACTGGAAAAAAGTCTTACAAAAAATTATTAAACCACCTGCCCATGTGGCATTTCAAGTTTGTGTAAACAAAAAGATTCCTCTTGAAAAAGCTGACAACAATAATAATATCTTGATATGTGGGGAAAGAACCTACACTGTTAATTCTAGCAACTATTTAGCTGTAACCAAAAACATAAAAAAATTGGAAATTCTGTATCACTATCCACACAAATACAACCTAGTGTGAAACTAGCCCCTGCAAGGATACACGATGTTGCCAGACTTTTCATGAAACATTTCGACCCTGAATGGTCAGAGCTAAAATTTTACAAATAAACCATGTTACTCACTGAAGACAACGATGAAGCTTACGAAGTGGATCTTGTTCAAGATGAAATAAATTCCGTTGACCAATATGAACATAAGATCATTTGAAAGTAAGATAGACTAAATATTGTTATAAAAAGTAGTTAATTTGTAGGATAATTATTAAAAAATAATTTTTTTTCAGGTCTTTGGTCAGTCAGTCTATGACTTTGGCTCCAAATGCTCTAGACTATTGTTAGGTTTTAAAAAAAAAAAAGTTTAAAAAAATTCAAATTATTCAAGAGAAAATAAATCAACTTTGTATTTTGTTACTTATTGTTTTCATCAAAGTTATTTCATTGTTAAATTATTTAAAAAAATATAATGAGCTAATTGTCATGAGCTCTTTTTCCAAGTTTATTGAATTTTTAAAATTTTCCCTTGCAGAATGGGGATATAAATATAAATCCAATTTATTTAAATTGCTTAAAAATTTGGAATTTTGAAAATCTGAACAATATTGTGCAGAAGTGTTTCTGATGTGGTTTGAAAACTTTTGATCCAAAAATAATTGTCTCCAATAAATAATCATCTGAATTATGCATATTTTTCTGTTTTCTGAAAATTTTTCAAATTTGGATTTACCCCCTTTTGCACCTCCACGCCTCAAATATTACATGCATGCTCATTTGAAAGGCAGCATCTTTACTTTCATTTTACTACTTTGTTTTTTTGCTTTACAAAGACAAACTTTATTTGATATTATTATAAATAATATAATATTGCCCTAATGCTTTATTATAATGTTTATTTTATATTAGTTTATACAAATTATAACTTATAAGAAATGGGTGATTTTGACATAGAAAAGAAGAATGTAGATTAAAACCTGGATATCAATTTTGTTTGAGCATTATTTAAATAAATTGACTTTAATACTTCTGTAAATAAGAATTATGTTCATTGTATATATGTTTTGTAGATTGTTTTAAGTACAAAATAAGAATGTATGAAATAAACATTTCTAGTATATTTATTATTAAATATGAATATCAAGGCTTGTAATAAATAAAACATATTTCATGAAAATGTATTGCTTTCATTTTATAAACGTATACATTATTTTACCATTTAAAAAGACAGCAGTTTTTTTATTATATGTAGAATACTTTATGTTTATACAACTCATTATAATCAATCCTCATAACCGCCTAAGCAGTGTGAGGAGGAATTCCGCACAGTTATTGTATTCCTCCATTAGCTCGTTGGCTGGTTTAACATTCAGATTCGACCTTATAGTGGTGTTCCGGATTCGGTCTCTTTTTGTTTTGCCCTCTATCTTCCTGAGAAATCTCATTTCTGCTGCTTGTATTCTGGATTGGTGTTTCTTTGTCAGCATCCATGATTCTGAAGAGTAACTGAGAATAAGGAGGAATGTTGACTTAAATACAGCCTCTTTCGTTTCCTACTTCTCTTCGGTTAAGAAATCCTCTCTTAACCACTTCAAACATTCTGCCCACGGCACTGATTCTCTTGGTCACTTCCAAATCGATATATCCGTTTTAGTTTAAAGCACTCCCAGGTATTTGAAGTTCTCCACTTGTTCCAGGACCTTGTCTTCAACTCTAATGACCCTCATCAATCTCCTTGGCTTCTTTCCTATCCTTATCACTTTTGTTTTATTAGGTTTCATGGTCATATTAATAGCAATTCTTCTTTTAACCTGCTAACATTGTGCTGGAGGTTTCTGTCATTCTCTAAGAAAACCACAATCCCATCCACAAACGCCAGCAGTGAGAGGCTTATTAGGGCTCAGATTGAAATCTCCTGGGTGGAACTTCCTCATTTTTGTCTTGGCCTTTCGAAGAGCTGAATCCATGTCCAAAATGAACAGTAGGGGACTCAGACTACATCCCTGCCGGATTCCAATGGTGGCCTCAATTTCCTGAGAAGTGTAATTGGCAAATCTTACTACACTCCTCGTTTTCTGATATAAACTTTCGACCTCAAGTATATGACCTTTATCCATCCCTTTTTCTCTTTAGGCTTTCCTTACACGGTCAAACGCTTTTGCGAAATCGACAAAGCACAAAGACATCTCCTTTTCCTTTTCTAGGACTTTTTCAAAAGCCTGTCTCATTGCGTTTATACAACTATTTAGTTTAAAATTTACTGTATTTATCTATTACCAATACTAAAAACTACACCATCTCTATGGACCACAGAAAGTTTAGCAAAAATCTACCAATATTGAAATGGTAGTTTTAAAGTAGTAGTAGTAACAAAATGGTAGAAGAAAAAATCACTTCTTTCCAATAGTATTTCTACTATATTACCTATAGTATAGAAGATTTTAATAAAATCTTAAAAATAGGTTTTTGTTTTATTCCCTTCTACAATTCATGACTAACTATAAACCGTAGAAATAGCTATGGCAAAAATAATATTTTATTTGGTTTTAATTTGAATAGTACCAGTTTTTTTTTTGTTACTAATTTTTGTTACTTCTACTAACTTGTTAATTGAATTCCCTAAAAATAATCATCAAATATGAACTTTAAGAGTTGAGATGAAATTAAAAAAAAGGCCCAAAATGTCATATTTTAGACATCAGAAAGATAATGACAAAATAATTGTACTCTCAAAAAATTTCTTTTTCGATAGTTGTATGATTATTTTTTCATTTTTATGCAATTTACCACAGATGAAACTACTTATAAAAAGTTTTATTCATAAGTGTCTGCATTGTTGTTGCTTTTTTTTGCTTCATAATGATCTCCTTTCTGTGATCAAGAAATATTAAGCTGATGTTGTAAATATCAGAGAATATTGCCAAATTTAACTAATTGTCAAAATTTGTTAGCAATTATGCTAAAACCGGGTCAAACAGTTGCCTTCTGAAGAGTCTTTTAACTGTAAATAAAATACATTGGCAAAATTAAATCGAAACCTACCTAAATTATAACACATAATTTATAACCTTTTGAAGTCCTTCACTCTTCACTGCCATGCTTCCAAATCTCACACATTCTAAAGTTTATTTGTGTGGTTCCAAAATTGTTATGTGTATCAACTCCTATCTTGGCAGAGATAGCATTTGCAAACACCATTGTGTCTGCATTGGCTAAGATGCTCTAAGCCACAGGTGAGAATAGCATATGCATATATGCATATATATGCACCTATTATTTTCATTATTTGGAGGAGAGTGAAGTGTTCAATAAGAGATCAAATAAACTTTCATACTAAGAATAAATCCAGATAGTAAGAAATTGACCATTATTTTTAAAAATTAAGCAGTAACAGTAATAACACTACGTCAACAACCCATCAAGGATCTTAGGTTCAGTGCGTATTAGAGACTGTACTGTCTCCAGGACAATGATTGTGAAGGAACATGATTTTTCCATGATCATGCCTCCACTCTTTGGTTTATATCCCAATTAAAGGTAACAAATTTATAGAGGCTGGATGAGCCTGAGGAGGTTCAGAAGGTTCCACAGGGTACATCTGTGGCTTATAACAGATGAAATAATGCCACTGCCCATATTTGAACCCAAAACCTTCAGCATAGCAACCAAACACTTTAAATCTAGACCTAAACCACCGCTCCAATCATTTATATTGTATGTTTAATTTAATATGAGCTATTCTGACTATTTGAGAATTTATTTTGACATACATTTTTCATCCATTTATTCCTCCATGAAATTTATACGATCAACCGATTATTATTCAAGATATTGTACACAGCTATTATATAATTTGATAAACATATTTAATGCTTGTTTTAAAATAATCGAAACAAGGATCCTCTTGAAAAAGTTGGACTTGAAAATTAATATTATTTCTGCTTTATGATGTCTGTCCATCTATTGTTAACATAAACCGAAAGCATTTTTTATTTATTTAATTAATTTAATTATCCCTGAAGGAATTTTTTTTCTTGGTATGGATGGGTTTATGGATTGTTTGTTTATTTTATTTTTTTGCTAATGCTTCAATGGCTAATCGTAGGCCATAACTAAGGATTTTCTATTCCCTTTAAAACACCTAAGGAGGCTTTGAACCTGCCATCTTGGATATAATAGGTTGTTATGCTAACCACTACACCGCACGTGACCCATTGAGTGAATTATGTGATTAGGCACTTGCTTACTCATTTCAATAAACATAAAATGTGTTATTCGATGTAGAATAAAATAGAAAATTATAATAGTTAATGAGGTAATTATGATTATGATCTAAGGCATTATGAGTTGTTAAATATGAAATGTAATGGTATAAAAAACTCATAATATCAAGCGCTACTACATAATGTAGCAAAATATGATAATATACTCAAAATCCTGATCTAGTAAATAGCCAATATGTCATGAGATCTCATTTGTTGTAGTGGTTAGTATAACAACCAACTGTACCCAAGATCGCGGGTTCGCAGTCCGGAAGGTGGCCTTCGGATTTTATAAAGAGAGCAAAAAATCCTTAGTTATGCCTTTCTTCAGAGGGGACGTAAAATGAAAAAAAAAAAAAATACTCCTACACTAATAATGGATAGGCTATATTTATGACTCCCACGGTAGCATCGTCCGAATAGCCATAGCAGCATAAAGTGTCGTCAAATGAATAATCGAACAATATGTCAAGCTCTATAAGGCTGTGAATCCACCCGTCAATGATAGTGGCGTATTTTAATTTTTTCTGCTTGGAACACATGTGAATCCATTGTTTTTAATTTTACAAGAGAGATAAAAAAGGGATCTTGTCTTGGACTAGTAACCAATCTGCAGTAAATATAATAATAATAGTGCTGTCAAGACTGTGATATGTTGCAGACAAGTGTCATTTCTTTAGTAAACGATGCTTACGATGAAGACCTTTTACAAAAGATGAAAAACAAAAATCGCAAAAATTGGACTAGTTACCTTTCTCCAGTTAGCAATCCATCTCGTATAAAACAATTTAAATCCAAAAATGTACATATTTTTCCCCCTGCTTTGTTAAAAGAAGAATCGGTGTGCCTAAAAATACTTTCCTATTAAAAATTCGGTTTTGAATCAGTTTTTTTCCTGGACTACTTGATTTTGCCGTATTTAATATGTTCAGTAATAATTTTTTCAGTATTATTGTTATCAGATTATTTGTCAGAATAACGGCAGTGTACGTAATTAAATCCTCGATTAAGGAAAACAATTAAATTATGGAAAATATCTTCTTCTTCTTCTTCTTTCAGCGTCGAGGCACCGCATCAACCCAGGATCTTCATCTGTCTCTATCTCTCGCCATAATCCTCTGATCCTTCATGTTCTTCCATCTTGCTTGTCCCAACTTGGAAATTTAGTCGGAGTACGTCTGCCTTGGTCTCCCTCTAGGTCTAGTGCCCACTGGTTTGGCTTCCATTAACTTTCTTGGATCCCTGTCTTGACTCATTCTGTGGGTATGCCCAAACCATTTGAGCTGACGCTTGAGCTGACGCAAATATACACTTTTGAGTATATGGAGTTTCACGTCCTTTCCTACTTCTCTTTTGCCTACAATAATGTTGCAGATCTGGTAGTAAACATTATTTGCTTTTTTAATCCTGTTCGAATTCTCTTGTTCTACTTTCTCATTTCTGCTAATCATTGTGCCCAGGTACGTGAATTCCTCTACAGTTTCCATTTCTTGTTCATTACATACAATGTGTATATCTTCAGGATTTCTTCCCACTTGCAATATTTTACTTTTATATCATATATATATATATATATATATATATATATATATATATATATATATATATATCATGATCATAAATGTTATATGTAGCACCCCCGGCTTATTTGGAAGGGAATGGGGTTGTGAAAGGAAGGAAATAATAGTAACACATAAGAAGAATAAAGAAAATTAGGAGAACGTACTCTTACTAAGAACTAAGCAATATAAATAAAATGACTATATTTATTTTTATTTAATAATAAAACCAAATTATTGACAAATATAAAAAAAAATGTTTAATAAATTAATAATAAAACCAAACTGTTGAAAAATATTAGAATGGTTAAAAATTCTGTAATTACTACACTACTGATACAACCAGTTCCCCCACTTATTTGCTAGGACAAGAAAATCAAAAAAAACAATAAGGGAATATTATAAGTCTCAGAACAAAAATTATAGCCTGATACTCCACGGTAATCAATGAGTCTATCCCCAGAAATTAAATTGTTCACATGTACCTTGTATAACGTGTAGCGATCCTCCCATCTGATCGGTTCCGCAGTAACCAACACCAATTGTCTCCAACCTCTCACACTGCGACGTTACACCTCTTTGCACACGGGACAGACTGACTGACTTCTGAGCGATCGCGATCTCCCTCTCCCACGCTGGCCACCGTCTAGACGCCACCTCAGCATCCTTGACGGTCTCAGCCCCACGATCGCTCGACTAAATGATTTAATTAAACTTATTTACGGCCAGTCCCGCCACGGTTCTGTTACATCACCCTCCCCTTTACAAAAGAGTGGAACCACGGGGTCCACTCATACAATACGCCGTGGAGTACCAATGGTGGCTGAAACTTAATCCTACACTACACTGTATACACTGCCACTATATACACTCCTGTCAGTTGGTGCTGGCTTCTGTGCGCCCACCGGGTCGATGTATGGTCCTGGTTGTCAATTCTTCCAGAGCTCTGGCATCTTGTATTCGTTGAGTAGCCTTGGACTGTCTGAATTTTCTGTGTCCCCAGCAGCCGACATGTATTTTTCAATAGGGAGGAAACGAAATTTCTCCCCTGGTCAGTCAGCAATCGATCGGGGGCTCCGTGCCGGGTTACTATTGCCTCTACTAAGGTCCTTGCCGTCTCGTCCGCTGTGATTTCCTTCAAGGGTATTGCTTCGGCGTACCTCGTGAAATTGTCGATCATGGTGAGCAGGTACTTATAACCTCGCCCGCTCCTGGGAAGCGGACCGACGATGTCCATTGAAATTTGCTCAAACGGTCCGGTCGGGAAGAAAGGGGCTTCCAAAGGGGCCTTCAAACCTAGTGGGGATTTCCTTCTCTGACAGCTATCACACCTCGCGACGTATTCCCTTACGTCTGGACCCAGTGTGGGCCAGTAATACCCCTGCTGTACTACCGACGTCGTACGTTCTATACCCGGGTGTCCAGCCCATTTGGCTTCATGGCACTGCTGTAAAATGGCCCCTCTTAAAACTGTTGGTACTGCCAACTTCCAGTCCCCCATGCTGTCACTACCGTTTTTCCAATACAATACGCCCCGTGCATCCTTTCCTCCTGATCCTGATTGTTGTGCTAGATCTTGGCACCACGAATCATCCCGCTGGGCTATCCGTAGCTCGCTCTCATTAAACCCCGGTGTCTTCACTTGTACTCCCCGCACCGCCCTGCTCAAGGCATCAGCATTCGTATGCCTCCTCCCCGCCTTGTGCTCTACTTCATAATTGAACTCCTGGAGCCTTAGTGTCCACCTCATTAACCGAGAAGAAGGCTCCTTTAAGCTTAGCATCCATCTTAAAGCCGAATGATCAGTAACAAGCTTGAATTCCCTCCCAAGTAAGTAGCACCTAAACTGGCGGGTTGCCCAGATGACCGCTAGCAGTTCCAATTCGGTGGCCGAGTAATTTTTTTCTGGGCCTCGTAATTGCCGGCTGGCGTAGCATATGGGTCTTTCTTCCCCATCGCGCACCTGAGACAACACTGCTCCTAATGCCATCGAGGAGGCGTCGGTTGCTAAGATGAACGGGTCATGGAAATCGGGATAAACTAGAACCCGGTCAGACACCAAATGCTTTTTTAGCTCATTGAAAGCATCCTCTGCCTCCGACGTCCATCTAAAAGTGGCATTCTTTTTCGTGAGCTCAGTCAGTGGTTGAGCGATTCCCGCGAATCCCGCTACAAACCGGCGATAATACCCTGCTAACCCCAGGAAGGACCTTACTTCTCTCACGCTCCTTGGCCGAGGGTAGGCTCTCACAGCCTCTATCTTTGTGGGATCTGTTCTTACCCCATGCTCACTTACCACATGTCCAAGATAGGCAACTTCCTTCCGCACAAAGCGGCACTTCTCCCTGTTGACCTTGAGGTTAGCCTCTTGCAACTTACTGAATACATTCCCTAATCTACGTGCTTGCTCCTCAATAGTCGCACTGTAAACAATGACGTCATCCAGGTACACGTAGCATTCTACCCCTTTCAGCCTACTTAATAGGCAATCCATCAATTTTTGGAATGTTGCAGGAGCCCCAGCCAACCCGAAAGCCATCCTACGGTACTCGTAGTGGCCTCCTTCTGTGGTGAACGCCGTCTTTTCCCGATCTTTTTCCGCGACGGATATTTGATGGTAACCGCTTGCCAGGTCTAGCGTCGTAAAGTACCGGCTTCTCCCCAATTGCTCCAACGTTTCATTTATCAATGGCAGTGGATAAACATCCACTTTTGTAACCGCATTGAGACCACGAAAATCAGTACAGAACCGAAACTTGGTTTCCCCATGGTACGACTTCTTTCTAACCAATACAATGGGGGCCGACCAGGGACTCGATGATGGCTGGATGATCCCATTATCCAGCATTTCCTGGATGTGTTGTTTAACAATAGGTCTCTGATGGAAGGGTACTGGATACGGTCGTTTTGCTACTGGTGACGCGCCGCCTGTTTCAATGGAGTGCTCGACGCCTAGGGTGCAACCCCTCTCATCTGGTGGGTCGAACAACATCCCATACCGCTCTAACACCTCTTCAATAGTCGATCTATCGTTCGGTGATAAATGACCAAGCTCAGCGTCCCAATTCCGCTGGTCCACTTTCTCCTTAGACTGGTGTAGTCCCACTACTCCTATCACGGTCTCCTCCCCGTCCCAGACGTCCGCCTCAACCGCCCTCCCCAAGGTTTGTCTGCGGTCAACCACGATCGGTTCTCCGGTCAAGTTGACCACCCGGACGTTCACCATCCCCTTTTCCACTCTGCCAACGCCCCTCCCCGTTCTCAACCCCTTCTGCGGCTGGATTTCAGGTTCTACCATGACCACTTTGCCGTCCATCATTGCCAGCTCCCCAGCTATTATGGCTTCAGCGTACTTTGGGATTATAGACCTCGCAACGGCCCGTACAGTGTATTCCTGCTGTGGCTTCTGAAGCGGTTCTGACTCACTAGGACTTGGCTTCCCCCGATGACACTTCTTCCCTGTCTGACGCTTGACTGCCTCAGCCGTCACCCCTCTAACCAGTACAGTGTTAGACCGAGCGTGAATTTCTATATCGACCTTCTTCATAAGGTCCAGCCCCAATATCCCGTCGTACGCCATTTCAATGTCCGCGACTGTAAACCGATGGCTTACTTTTCTCCCTTTTATTTGGCATTCAACCTCCTGTTCCCCTCTTATACGCAGGGCCCTTCCCGTTACTCCCCTGGCCTTCAGGTTTGACCATCTCACCTTATGACCTTGGACCGGTTCCCTTAACAAGGAGATCTGAGCCCCCGTATCCACCAGCAGAATTTTCTTTTGCCCGGCTATCACAACCTCAAGACTTAACCCGTCGTTCTCCTGGCCAGATATACAGGGAATTAAACCAAGCTTACCCCTTTTGTTCTCCTGGGGCCTCCCTTCGGGGCAAAAGGGCGGCCTTAGGCTTTTGGGTCACTCCCATTTTGAGCGGCGGTGGTACAATGGGAAGCGAAGTGTCCTATTCTTCCACATCTGAAACAAGCTCCAGGGTAGTCTGGTCGTCTCCTGGTTCGCTGTGGGGTCTGGCCAACTCTGTTAGGGCAATTTCTCGACAAATGCCCCCTCTTAGCACAGTTAAAACATTGGACCTCCGAAAGTGGTGGCCGAGCGTTTACCCGCCCCTCGTTCCTTCCGGGCTGCCGGTAGTTTGCGCAAACACATACGGGTGGTTGCACCTCTTGTGCGCCCGTCATCGGCTCTACCTGTGGTTCTCTTACTACATATATGTTTTTTCCCCGTTGATGCTCCTGTAGGGCCTGTTCCAGCTCCAACGCCATTTTCTGGGCTTCCCTTAAGGTCTGTGGGCGGCCGAACAATACTTGCTTACCTACCTCCCCAGTCAAACCCCTAGTGAACGCCTCTAACACCTTCCTTTCTACCTCCCTCGCCCACCACGTTCCCTCGTCTCCGGCTAAGGTTGGCCTGGCCATCTTTCCACCCACCGTAATACATCGGTCGGCAAACTCTTGTATCTTCTCCTTAGACTGTTGGCTCATGTCCTGCAGCACTCTGCCGTAATATTCGAAGGTGTTTGGATCGCCAAACCGCTCCTTCAATACCTCCGAAAGTCGCTGGAACGTAACCTCACCCCTAAGCTCTTCAGCGCCCCTTACGAACGTCGCCGCTTGTCCCTGAAGTTTTAACCGACATATCCTCACTCTATCTCCGTCATCCCAAGCCCCACAAGCCGCTACCTCCTCCAGGTAGTCCAAAAACTCCTCCACTGGCCGCGCAGTCGCTTCCCCTCCCCATGGCTTCACTAGTGACTGTAACGATAGATCTCTGCGAGGTGGTTTAACAACCAGTTTAGCATCTGGTTGATTTGTCTCTAGCTCTACAATCTGCTGCTTGAGTTCCCCCTCCCGCTTTTGAAACTCCTCGTTTAGTTTTAACACCTCATCCAATTTAGCCCTTAATTGACTCTCAGCCGTCATTTTAAAACGTGAATTTAGTTTGTGGTATTTTTGCAACCACCCCACACCTGACACCACTGTAGCACCCCCGGCTTATTTGGAAGGGAATGGGGTTGTGAAAGGAAGGAAATAATAGTAACACATAAGAAGAATAAAGAAAATTAGGAGAACGTACTCTTACTAAGAACTAAGCAATATAAATAAAATGACTATATTTATTTTTATTTAATAATAAAACCAAATTATTGACAAATATAAAAAAAAATGTTTAATAAATTAATAATAAAACCAAACTGTTGAAAAATATTAGAATGGTTAAAAATTCTGTAATTACTACACTACTGGTACAACCAGTTCCCCCACTTATTTGCTAGGACAAGAAAATCAAAAAAAACAATAAGGGAATATTATAAGTCTCAGAACAAAAATTATAGCCTGATACTCCACGGTAATCAATGAGTCTATCCCCAGAAATTAAATTGTTCACATGTACCTTGTATAACGTGTAGCGATCCTCCCATCTGATCGGTTCCGCAGTAACCAACACCAATTGTCTCCAACCTCTCACACTGCGACGTTACACCTCTTTGCACACGGGACAGACTGACTGACTTCTGAGCGATCGCGATCTCCCTCTCCCACGCTGGCCACCGTCTAGACGCCACCTCAGCATCCTTGACGGTCTCAGCCCCACGATCGCTCGACTAAATGATTTAATTAAACTTATTTACGGCCAGTCCCGCCACGGTTCTGTTACATCACCCTCCCCTTTACAAAAGAGTGGAACCACGGGGTCCACTCATACAATACGCCGTGGAGTACCAATGGTGGCTGAAACTTAATCCTACACTACACTGTATACACTGCCACTATATACACTCCTGTCAGTTGGTGCTGGCTTCTGTGCGCCCACCGGGTCGATGTATGGTCCTGGTTGTCAATTCTTCCAGAGCTCTGGCATCTTGTATTCGTTGAGTAGCCTTGGACTGTCTGAATTTTCTGTGTCCCCAGCAGCCGACATGTATTTTTCAATAGGGAGGAAACGAAATTTCTCCCCTGGTCAGTCAGCAATCGATCGGGGGCTCCGTGCCGGGTTACTATTGCCTCTACTAAGGTCCTTGCCGTCTCGTCCGCTGTGATTTCCTTCAAGGGTATTGCTTCGGCGTACCTCGTGAAATTGTCGATCATGGTGAGCAGGTACTTATAACCTCGCCCGCTCCTGGGAAGCGGACCGACGATGTCCATTGAAATTTGCTCAAACGGTCCGGTCGGGAAGAAAGGGGCTTCCAAAGGGGCCTTCAAACCTAGTGGGGATTTCCTTCTCTGACAGCTATCACACCTCGCGACGTATTCCCTTACGTCTGGACCCAGTGTGGGCCAGTAATACCCCTGCTGTACTACCGACGTCGTACGTTCTATACCCGGGTGTCCAGCCCATTTGGCTTCATGGCACTGCTGTAAAATGGCCCCTCTTAAAACTGTTGGTACTGCCAACTTCCAGTCCCCCATGCTGTCACTACCGTTTTTCCAATACAATACGCCCCGTGCATCCTTTCCTCCTGATCCTGATTGTTGTGCTAGATCTTGGCACCACGAATCATCCCGCTGGGCTATCCGTAGCTCGCTCTCATTAAACCCCGGTGTCTTCACTTGTACTCCCCGCACCGCCCTGCTCAAGGCATCAGCATTCGTATGCCTCCTCCCCGCCTTGTGCTCTACTTCATAATTGAACTCCTGGAGCCTTAGTGTCCACCTCATTAACCGAGAAGAAGGCTCCTTTAAGCTTAGCATCCATCTTAAAGCCGAATGATCAGTAACAAGCTTGAATTCCCTCCCAAGTAAGTAGCACCTAAACTGGCGGGTTGCCCAGATGACCGCTAGCAGTTCCAATTCGGTGGCCGAGTAATTTTTTTCTGGGCCTCGTAATTGCCGGCTGGCGTAGCATATGGGTCTTTCTTCCCCATCGCGCACCTGAGACAACACTGCTCCTAATGCCATCGAGGAGGCGTCGGTTGCTAAGATGAACGGGTCATGGAAATCGGGATAAACTAGAACCCGGTCAGACACCAAATGCTTTTTTAGCTCATTGAAAGCATCCTCTGCCTCCGACGTCCATCTAAAAGTGGCATTCTTTTTCGTGAGCTCAGTCAGTGGTTGAGCGATTCCCGCTACAAACCGGCGATAATACCCTGCTAACCCCAGGAAGGACCTTACTTCTCTCACGCTCCTTGGCCGAGGGTAGGCTCTCACAGCCTCTATCTTTGTGGGATCTGTTCTTACCCCATGCTCACTTACCACATGTCCAAGATAGGCAACTTCCTTCCGCACAAAGCGGCACTTCTCCCTACCAGCAGTGACAGACATGTGGTGTATAATTACCACACTCGCCAGCAGAATTATTATTATCATGCAGCACATATTAAAAGTGCTGCATTATTAATCTATATTGCGATTTAAAATACAATTGAGCGTTGATTAACCGAACTAATATTTTCGGCTGTCGTAGGAATAATCGACATTCACATACAAAAAAAAATAAAAACAGGATGTGGGTGTGTCATATACACTTGTAGGTGGATACGTTCACGTAACGTATTCATATCGTGATAATATTTATATAAAATATTAAACTGATGTATTCAGGAAAAAATCATATAAACAAATAATTATTGTGTTATAATATAATTTTATTAATTCTGTATTGGATAGGCCGACATTTTATATTATTGATATATTATTTTATTCTAACACCTTATTGTTTACGCTAATGTTTTATATACAATCGATAGATTTTGTCGACATCTGACGACTGAAACCTAAACGAACGCCAAAGCTTCTCCGAATCAAAAGTTATACTCCAAACGATAGTTATATAAATTTGTATGTAGTTTATTTCTGTGGTACCTGTGCATAGTGGGCTAAGTCGAATTTTGTGAATTTCAAACTATCTACTCAGAATCGTAATTTTTCTGAACTTATTTTAAGTTCAAGATTGGAGTATCAGCCCACGATTCACAAAGGAATATCCTTCATTGCAATGGACGGAACACTTAGCGTGTTAGAAACAAGGAAAGAGAAAAAAATTACGATTCTAAGTAGATAGTTTGAAATTCATAAAATTCGACTTAGCCCACTATGCACAGATGCCACAGATTTATCAATCAAGACATAAGATTGGGCTGCACAAGTAAAAGCAAAAATATCTATAATTTTATTGAAAAATTTTTTTTAGATTAATTTATTGATATTTACAACTCTAATAATATTACAACGAGTAAATCTGCTATATGAACAAATGACATGGACAAAAAAAACTTGGGGAGAAACTACCCATTGGAAGCACTGCAATAAAGTTCTATAGTAGAAGGTCTCGAGGTCATCTTCTTTTCAGACATCTCGGAGGGTTATGAGGAATAGTATGGGAAGCAAGTTGAGAGACTAGCGGATTCAGGTGTGTATGGAGTTTGTCATGGAAGGATAGGTATCTAGTTTGGACCAAATCAGCAACATATGGGGTATTGAGATCATGATGGATGAGTTTGTTTGTGACTTAATAAGGAGCATTGAGGATTTTACGAAGGATTTTGGATTATAAGGATTGGATACGAGATGAATTGGATGGTTTAGTAGAGCCCCAAAGCTCAACTCCGTATGTGCAAATAGGTCTGATAACTGTCATGTAAATGAGTCTTTTGTAATTAATTGGTAGCTTAGAGCGTTTGTCTTTTAAATGTTGAAGTAGGCGAAAACGTCGAGCAGTTTCTTGTCTTTTCAGTCTTGTATGGGGAAATATTAATTAGAACATAGTAATGTTATTTATACCTTATATTTGTACTTAAATAGATCCTGATGAACTTTATTTCATTTTTAGCATTATAATCATCGTTAAGTTCAAAAATTTATTCTTTCGATCATTTTATAAAATATATTAATACATTTTACTATGACAAATAACATCTTTTTGGTGAAACAGAATGTTCAACTAGTTATTGATGTTTAATTTATAATTGGTATCTTTATTTTGAAGATAAACAAAAATATCTAAGTAATCACAATTAAAGAAATAAATTTAAAAAAAGATACATTATTAGTATCAATATCAGAACTATTAAAGGATCTTTTAGTTAAATATAATTATTCGTATTTCTCCTTACTTTGTTACCATGTATCCATACTACTACTTACCATTCTTGCCTTTTACTTGTATTGTTATTATAAAGTTGTAAATTTCAATGCCTAAATTAATAATTAAAAAATATTATTCATGTACCAATGGAATACTAACCTTTAAACTAATGTTGATAAATTGTATAACTTATACTTAGGCCGCTAGATGTCGCCAGTATCGAGCAATACGATGTTGGGCAGGCTGCTGACGCGAACTATGAATTTTCCCCTACCAAAAAGAACTTAAAAAAAAGAAAGGAAATAAAGATGAACACGTGCCTCTTTATAATTATATAAAATATATACGAGCTGACCTTGAAAGCAGAAGACTGACAGGTCCTTTGAGGAGGCAGCTGCGCGGCCATTGTGTCCTCCGAGGTGCAAGAACACCGGGCCTTCTTCAGTGTCCGCGCCGGAGGTTATGTATTCTTACATCAGCCGCTCTTGGGAATTTTAAATCTATTGTTAAGGATAACGTAGGAAAAACATGAACGGCTATTACCTACTTCCCAGTTCGCAAACAATGTGGTGGCAAGGGACAGTCGAATATAAGATATTCGAATATAGGATTCAAAAACTGATCAGAGTAAGTAGGAAATAAGAAGGAGATAATCAGTTGTTAATATAATAATGTTTTAATATGTTATTACGAAGAAATAGCTTAAATTAAATAAAATAAATTAATTTTATTAATACAAAAGAACGATTGAGGCGTTTGGTCGGAAAAAAGGTTAAATTCATTTTCAAAAATTTGTCACTACTGATCAAAAAAGGTGTAATATAAAAAAATAATCAATTTAACTATTGTTTGTTATTACTTTTCGTTACTTTGCTAACATTTCACTTCAAACAATAATTACTGATATTTTTTTTATGATCTTCTATTTTTATAAATCTCATTTAATATAAAAAAACAAGTTGGATATACCTTGATTAGAAAATATCGATATCTGGTTAGTTTGTGTTTGATAAAAAATAAATAAATAATTAATATATACATTTTTACCAACAAACCACTTTAAGAAATATAATTAAAACAGCATTTATACATGGTTTTAATTTTTCATACATCAAAAATTTTCAATTAATGTCATGGATATAACCAATTTTGATAGTAATGGAATCTTTTGCTATGGATTTTTTAAGGATCTAGACGGTTTTGAATCAAATACAGCATTTCTGGTTTTAAGAACTTATAAAAATAAAATGAAAAACATTTTCGAAAAAAATGGATGTACCTGATTTGGAAAAAAAATACCTCAATTTACATAATAGAAAAATAAAAAAATCATGACAAGATTTGGTATCAATTCCGCAGGTTGCCTCTTCCAGTTAAGTCACTATAAGTTTTAACTTTTCATTCGTTTCCTTTTTAATATTCTCGAAAATAAAAATAATTTTATTACTGACTGTATTTAGTAACTATTACTGACTGTATATAGATAAAAGAATCGACTTGCACATACAGTTTAGGACATATCACCACCTAAACATCGAAATATTTGAGTGGGAAATAGTTGAGTAGGATTATTCTTATGATGGATTGAATTGGTCAGGGGTTGCAGTAAAAGATAACACAAAATTAGCAAAAGTCTGCGGCGCCTGTCAAACTCTACAGTTCAACAGTCGCCTCAGACTAGGCACCCACTATTGGTTACCCTGAAGATGGCGTACACCGTAGGCCGAAACGTAGGCACAATTAAAAATTAAGTTTTGCATATTTTTTGTGATCTTTGACCAATTCAATCCATCATTAAACTTCGAAATGTTTGTTAAGACCATCTTTTCTTGATGAAAAGATTACAGTAAATTACACATTTCTCATGATTGCACTCTTTTTTCCATAATAGAACTAACGATTATTTTTATTTTAGAGAATAATAAAAAGGAAAGGAATGAAATGTTAATGATTTAAATTAGGAAGCCTGACGAATCATTAAAATCAAATTTTTTTTTGACAACATCTAAAATGACTAAAAGGTTTCGGGATCCACATGGTGTCATTTAATGCCAAAACTCATTAGAAAAAGCTAATGTCAATTACAAATTACATCTCTCTATTATATAAAATAGATTTTGGTTAAGAAATAATTTATCAGCATTGCTTAGCAACGGATCAAGGAACTAATTTTTCTTTAGGCTTTTGTCGTACTCAGTTAATTAAATTATAAACATTTTTAAATATTGACAAATCACAAAGCACATTTTTTCACTTCTTTAAGTCGTTAAATAAAATATAGCACTTTTTAAAATTTAAATGGTAAAAATATAATGCGTCGGCTTAAGCAATATAACAAGCTAGATCTTATTCAAATTTATATATATTTAAGGACTGTTATTTCAATACAGATATGCAGTGAAATAAGATTAAGACGTTTTTCTAATAAACTATTAAAAAAAATAAAGGATCTCTATAGCAAACCCAAAATTAAAAAAATCATTTCATTATCTTATTAAATGATAAATAATCAATATCTCAAAACAATATTAAGTGGGTTCAAATATTTTATCAGGCACACTTGGGGGTACAAAATAAGTATTAACCTGAACTTCAATTTCTAGAACGATAACAGGGTACCTCAGCTAAAATGTTAAGTACCTACATTAAAAAAAAAAGATATTTCTGTTGGTAAAATTAAAATATTGAACGTTTAAGAAAGTAATGCTATATTATTACTGAACTCAATAAAATTGTAACTTCTGACAAGATTTGAAATCACTTTTGCCAAGTTATTACAGCTATCCAGATAATCTTTTTCTCGCTAAAACAAGCTTGTTGTTATGATGGATGGACTATATCGCTACTAAACAAAGTCGACATTAATCTTTAATGTTTTGGCTGAATATGTAATTGCGGTAGGAGTTATTTGCCACTACATATTGTTATTAACTATTCATTAAAAACCCTCTGGGGGATCGAAGTCCTAAACCATCAAGACTACCTTGTTGAAACTATTATAAATTTCCATTTAAACAATTCAATCCTAATCCTGGATCTCTATGGACTTTAATTATTTTTTCTACACACAGCTGTAAGATATGAGGACATCCGTTGGATATGGCAACATTACAATAGAGCTCAAGTCTTTTGTACACGGGGCTCAGGTAAAGCACCGTGTAGCCTAAGTTAGGTAGAACCAACACCATTAGGGAGCAGATGTGTAGGGCATCCAATGTGTTAAATTAAAGATGACAATATTTTTTTCAATTTTTTGTCTCTGGCAGTGCCAAAGTATCATCAGAGGAAATAACTGTCATTGGAAGCAGAGGAAACGCATGCTCAAAAATACATTAATTGGTGATTATAATTTTCAAAGCCCTTACTAATTGAAAATTAAATTTGTATGCAGAATACCTCCATAACGCATTGATGTGTCCCTTAAATTGAGGAAATATGTGAAATACGGCTTAACAAATAAATAACTAGTGCAATCAGAGATGACCACGAAAAAGTAATAATAAGGAAGCATACTATATATATATATATATATATATATATATATATATATATATATATATATATGTGTGTGTGTGTGTGTGTGTGTGTGTGTGTGTGTGTGTGTGTGTGTGTGTGTGTGTGTATGTGTATACTATATTTACAGGGTCTCCCATTTCAAGTGGATAAAACGTTTTTAACTTTTAAACGAAACAAAATTCAGAAAAACGATTCAGGCTTTTCTGAAAAAGAAAAAGCAATAAAAGTTGACTACTTTAGTATACCTCTTTTACAAGGCAACGTAATTTAGCAGTAAGTTATTTTATTTAAGAGTTTTTAGTCGAAATAACTTACTAATCAAGGTATTTTGAATCTTTCAGAAAATGTCTGGACATTTAAAAACCTTCTGTGAAGACAGAATACTTAAGTAGTGAGCTTCAGATACTTCTTCTACTTGACCTATGAAAGATAGAAAAAAATGTTACGGTTTTATAAATTAATAAGGTCGTTTCTGGTTTTAAGCTATATTTTCTATTGGTATATATATATACATAATTTCAATTTTATTTTATTTAATTAAACAAATCATAAGATATTAATAAAATTATTTTTACCACGTTGTTATATATAATGTTTTAGACCAACACTGTTCTCTTAACATCTTTTCCCTGTAATTAAAGTAACTATGTACTGAAACAGAAGGAATTCCAATTTTAAGTTTATATGCCTATATATTTGTTTGTATGAAAAATATTTGGTGCAAAGTTGCTGTCTCTATTTAATGTATCTTTTTGGCCTGTTGATTTGAGATTTACAACATTTTACTTTGATTATACTTTTGGCACAATGATGACTGAATTAGTGAAACGTTGAAAAATTAAGCATTTTCCACTATTGTAGAGACTTATGGCTTCTTTTGTGTTATATTACAATTTTTCTCATTACACTTACTTGCTTATTCGTATTATGATTATAATGATGTTTAATTATCCCAAATAATAATTTAAATACTGATCACTGGCTATGGTTCTCTATTTACTAGCATACTTTACAGTTAGGTTGTTAAATCCAGAATTAAAAGGAAGTTTTTCTTATTTTCAATGAAAATTGAGATCTTCAAGGGACAATGTGCCAATTTCAATTTTTCTTATCCTTTTATATTCTCTTTCACTCATTACAACATTCTTACATCCTTGCACTGTTCTGCTTCTTTTTGCCCTCTTGCTAATTTTAATCCCAGATTTCTTTTTCACTTTTAAAGGAAGAATGGTATTTGATAATTTCAAAAGTGAAACACGTTCCCCTTACACCATATTTCGTCTATTGGTCCAATGTCGACCAATAGCAACCAATGGTGCAAAAAAAAATTAATAAAAGAACTTGAAGGTAATTAAGATGGTTTAAAGAGTCGATTTATTTATTACTAGGTATCGAAAAACAACATGATACAGTACGTACAAATAAGAAACTATGAGGAAATCGATTGATAAAATCGACAAATTGAAAATGAGAATTTAAATATTCCAGAGATTGAAGATGCGGCGGAAGATGGAATAGAGGTCATTTTTTGTTCATATTTTTTCTTGCTCCGAGCCCAGTGAGCAGACCGAATGGCAGCTACCGAGTTAGGTTCAGCCGGCCTTTTTTAGATGATTTTTTTTCTTAGCTCAGATCTACTCACGCACACTAACTCACATAAGATTCACTGACAAACTAACACGTGCCTCCGAACAGCTGGTGGAGACTATGGGTAACGGTGCACCGTACGCTGAATTGAACAGCTTAGCGAAAATGGCCGTTGAATCAGCTGTGATTTCGTAATACTTGAGATCCTTTTGGGTGATTTTAAATCATAGTAAAACTAAGTTTTTACACATTTCGCACTGCTTTAATTAAAAGGTTTGTTAAAAACGTTCAAAATAATATTAAAAAAATTCAGTATGCACGTTATACAAATATATGTATAAAACTATTATAAACATCAATGACGGCTTTCCCATCACCATCCAGCTATAAATCACTGTATTATTAAAGGAATTACACTCAACAACTATAGTTTGAAAAATCTGTTCAAAAGTTTTACACTTTATAATAAAAATATCAATATTTAAAAAAGGAAGCTGCTGACAGAGCCTCTATACAGGGCTAGAAGACGAGGAAGACCCAGGCTTAGGTGAAGTGATGGAGTAGCGGCTGATACAGGGAGCATCCTTGGTGTACGCAATTGGATGTCAGCTGCTCAGAACCGCGACGATTGGCGGAAGCTGCTGGTGGAGGAATTAGTTAGTTAGTTAGTTAAACGCATTATAGGCCTATCATCAGACCGCACGAAGCATCCATGACTACTTGTTCTTTCAGTACTTCTTCGTTCGTTTACTAATGGCCCTCTTCCTTTCCTCAATCCACTTTCGTCTTTGGGTTGTGAGTGCTGTCTCCTCCTACTTCACTTCCTACTTGTAAACCTAGAATCCACCTGGGATTTTCCAGACCAAGTTTGACTTGTGTCATCCAGGTAGTCTTCAGAGGTTGTACATATCCAACAATTCTGTTAGTGAGTCTGGTCTGTGGTAGTCTGCTGATGTGGCCGTGAAATGTCATCTCTGGAGTGAATCATGTACCAGCCTGTGCGTTCCTTTTTTGTTCAATAATTTTCCACATTATTTTTCTTTTCTAGGTCAAATTTATTTTGTGACGTCAATGTCTCACTGGCGTATATCATCCCAAATTTAATCACCGTGCTAAAATGACGAATTTTAGCGATAAAAATATTATTTTACAACTGATTGTTTAGGCTCTGTTTCTTATATATTTTATATAATGATATTAATGACTGTGGTTATTCATTTATGCTCTTATCCATCCAATGTTCTCATGTTACACTTACCTTCGCTCTCTCCCCGACCAATATTTCATAACAGATCACTTAATTATTACATTACAAACTTACAATTTTATAGCCTGAATACCGATATCTATATATATATATATATATATATATATATATATATATATATATATATATATATATATATAAGTGTTATAATGCTAACGATGATCTCTATTATACCCCTTCTCATCCTATGTTATCATATTACACTAACCTTCTCTAGATCCTTCCCCACTTATTACTTATAGATATAGTTACCGTGCAGTATTTTCTATATTTACATAGTGCACTTAGACATATTTGTTTATCCAAACGCGCACTAGTCAGTGAGTTCATAGAAAACAATACATTTTTTCGTTAAGTAGGTTTAAGAGTCGCAGACTTTTATTTAGAGATCAAAACAAAGAGTATCTGACTAAACTTATTCTGATGTATAAAGTTGAAAGCAAAAACCAATCTTTCCGAATATCGAGGATGCTATTTTGCAACTGAAGTTACTTTTTGAACTGCGTTACAAAGAACTGCTTTGGTTGCCTTCGCTTCTTCTTCAATGGAACTGGAGTGCTTTATGGTCGCAACAGAACCATCAGGAAGATGAAAAGACTCACCTCTCAAAGAGCCACTTAGCCACAATGGGTCCTCCTCTGTGCTCTTCTTCAATGTCCTTCCTCAGATGTAAACAGAAAGGGTTGATCTAAGATCGTCCGGAAAGGCGAGTGATTAAAGGAACGAGTATCCGTTAATGATATAGGTATATAATTATATATAAAATAATAATAATAATACAGTTTGGCTAAATAAATTATATAGCGGAGAAAATTGACCACAGGGGGGATATAAAAAATATTGAGGATATACTCGAACCATTTACTCCTCTATAAAAATTAATTAATAATACTGATATTTTTAAAGGATTGTTTCTTATGCGAGGTATAGATTTTATTTTAGTTTTATTATAGTTATTAATTATTATTGCCATGAATTTTCATTCTTATTTTAATAAACATAACAATATTGGCAAACCTCTAAAGCATTTTATTTCAAGTAGGATTAAGTATTTACAATTTTTAAGATTAAACATTCCTTATAGTAACCGAAAGGTAAAAAAAAGTATCACACGTACATAATTGTTTAAATCATGTACTTATAATTTTACTACTAATTTTATTGGTTTTCTAATCCTTCTTGATTTTATTTATAATTAATTACAGTATACAATACATTATGAAATGTACATCTCTTCATGTTTGATTAGAAATTTAAAAAAGTTTCATTGTAAGGAAAAATACTTAATCAATCATCACCACATTTTAACAAAGACCTCTCCATGACATATAAATGATTTAGAAATAATAAATTCTACCCTTAGAAAAACAAGGAAAAAGATATGCAGGAAAGAATATTTTATTTGTGAATGACTCAAAAGGTGTACATATGTCAATTTATCAATATTTTCCCTGTTTAACCATTTAAATCAACGAAACATTTTTTTTTAGTTCCTTCTTTCATTTCCTCCTGCCTTGTCTATCTTCCTCCCGCATACCATGACCGTGCACACTATCCTCAATTTCGTCTATCCATCTTTTCGTGGTCTCCCTCGCCGTTTGCTCCCTTCAGGATTCCAATTCAAGATTATATTTGGCGACCTTTCCCCCTTCATCCCCTTGAGATGACTACACCATTCCAATCTCTTTGTTTCTATAGTTTGTAGGAAGTTTTGTTGGGTTTGCTGACTTCATCATTAGTCTTTCTTTCTAGCTAGTCAAGACCCCCAGAAAGCTCTCATCCAGTAGTTCATCTTATCATTTCACCTACAAAAAAAAATATATACTGATGAAAGGATGACTATTTTAATTTTTTGTATTCTTACACGGCTGCAGGTCAAATGTACAACACAAGACATTGCATAAGATAATAAATCATTGTAATCAAGTCAAATAATGGAAAATTGGATTTTTCCGAGCCCCTTTAAATAAAAAACTTATTTTTTAAAAATATTTTTATTTTGAAGAGAAAAGATTTGTCCAGGACCGGGATTCGAATCCGGGTCTTCGTCTATCTACCGTGGTACTCTGCCACTCAGCTATCCTGGCACGTGCCCCAGTCAGACAATTACTTTTTTTTTTTAATTGTTCTTTGTTTTCATCCCTTGAATAAATTAACTAAATAAACTTTGAACTTCCTGTCAGTTCGATTTTTAAAACAACACATATCTAAATTAATTAAAACAATAGTAAATCTACGGCATCAGTCAAATCGTCTAAATAAATCATTTGCTGAATTTAAGTCGAGCTAAAACTGAAATTTTCTACCTAAACTTACAATGAATCATAATTGTATTTTCTATTGATATTAAATCTAATTACACATTATAATAAATTTATTTATTATATTGCTATTTATTTATAATTTATCTGATTAAAAAAAAAATCTCTTCCTATAAATCACTAAAAAGGTTTTTTTTCCTTATTTAGGGTTGTTCATATGTTCATATGGACCGTGTGGTGTTGGTTTTGTTTGTCAATTATTTAGGTTAACCATTTTATAAAGGCTGGGTGAGCCACAGAAGGGTCTCTCGATCGCATTTAATCGTTTCACGCCTGTATGTAATTTAAATTTCGTTTCACGTCTAAATAATTTATTTGCCTTGGGATCTTGAGCACTCTCAGCTAGTCCGCTGGATAGTTTTAAACTCACTGTACATTTTGGGCTACTAATCATTAGGATCTAGACTTTCAACAACTAACCGTGAGATCTGAACCTCCAAGGACTCACTCAGCCTCTATAAAGTACTCCTAATTGATACCAAATCATATATCTTCATAGCAATTACCTTCTAGACAATACCTATTTCATTGGTTTTGTATCTGCTCTCTGATTTCAACATCAGTCCTTCTTTGTAGTCTGAACATCATCTTTATCTAGTGCTGATCCTAAGACAATTCAAGTTTTTTTTAACTTAGCCCGTATAGAAACAATTACTTTAAAAAGAAAAAGAATCAAAGAAGTATCCTTTTTTATTTTTATATAAGGACGCAGTTGCCCGAGAGATAGAAAAGAGAAAACTTTATTTATTCAACTGAGGAAGGGAGAATCCGTTAGTTAGTTTGAAATTACAAAAGTTCCTCGCCAGCTCCAACAGCTTATAGTCGGAATTATTCACTCCTCTACAAGATAATTTAAATTCAGTTTCATTATTCTTTACATCAGACACTTGCTCTACAATAGCAATACCAAATTAATACCCGCTGATTTGTATAAGTTATACCAATTATTTGTAATGATTAAAACTAAAATAATTCAACTAGTATAAAATAGTTGATTGTATAAATATGGAGCTAAACAAATCCGGATGGAGATCAATAAATAATTCCTTGAAACTATTAATCAGAAAGCGACATTACGACCCACATTGCAGATCTTCTTCTTGGGTGAATATCAAGATATAGAATTATTTATAAGACTGATATAATTGGAATAAACAAGATACAAAAATAAATATAACTTAAAATATTTTTTAATAATGCATTTATTGAAATTTAGAATCATATTATAACAATAGAATGATGCATTAAGGTATGCATGAAAGTAAGTAGAGAAACTACCCAGAGAAAGTACTCATATAACAAATTCAACATAGAAGGTCACGAGACCATCTTCTTTTCAGAAACTTCGGAGGATTATCGGAAATTGATGAGGTGGTTAGGATTGAAGTTAGTTGGTTTCGGTGGGAATAAAGTTTGTCACAGAAGAAATGATATCGGGTTAGGTGCAAATCAGCAACAAGGTCAGTTTGGTGACTTAATTCGTAGCAAAGAAAGAGGAATTGAGAATTTTAAGAAGGATTTTTGATTTAAGGAAAAGAATCAAAGAGGCATTTCGGGCTTATAATTCTTATTGATTTTAAAGCCCCAGACGTCTACTCCTAATAAATCTTATAGTCTGATAGGTCTCATAATGGTCATGTATATGAGTCTTCAACCCGAAAAGGAGATTGAAACGTCTCTGGAGCAGGGATCTACTACAATGAGATGAACCACGCTAGGAGTACCTTCAATGGGGAGCTTTCTTCACCGGTAGTTCCACTTGTATCCCTTTGGGAAAGTTTGCAAAAGAAGATCATAAATACAATATGTGCCAAATATCATTTGCATAATTTTTATCAATAAATATTTATTTATTTTCTCATATATATATATATATATATTTTTGGTACCAAATTCATATCCCGGAATTTAAAATTCAAGGGAAATGCAAAAGATTTCTCTGATTTAAATTTTTTTTCACAATTCAGCAGGTGTCCAATAGAACTGCCTTTTGCGCCAATTTCAGTTCTTCTGAATGGAGGCCAAGGCCTTCTTTGCCCTCCCTTGTGCTTTTCAATATGAGATCATTCGACGAAATGACTATTGGAGTTATCATCACTTTCTCCAAATGATAAAGTGATTTTAGTTCTGTGGCCAGTTCCTGGTACTTCTTAATCTTTATCGGCTCTGGTGTTGATTACGCTTGTATCGATTGGGATTGCTAATTTCATAGTTTAGGCAATTTTCTTTGTTTTATGGATCAACAAATATCTGGATGTAATAAACATAATGCATATCCGGGCGGTTATGCATTATGTCAAATGGTCCGTGATTATTTTTTCATCCCAATAAGTATTGATTGCATTGCAAGTTGAATATTTTAAATTTTATTTGTACATTGTACAAATTTTATTAAAATTGAATTTATGTATATAAATGTGTTGAAGAGTTTCTGGTTTTATTTCCAGTAACCATTTAAATTTTTATTTTTTTTTATTATAAATTACTATCTGTATTAATGATGACAAATGAAAAACAACGTCATTGGCTATAACTTTTCCTCTAAATTGCTATAAAGATTTATATAACTTATAAAGATCTTCAAGATGACTAATTCTGTGAAAAAGATTTAAGGATTTCATTATTCCTTCCTTAGCACTCCTTCTATTCAATAAACATTGCAAACTGCCCTGCCTTCGGACGCAGATTCCCAGCCGTTTTTCCAAATCTATTAGATTTTCAATTTGAATTACAGAAGAGAAGAAGGAACTTTTTCAATTACCCAATCAAAGTCTGTTCCCGCCATTCGGCTAATTTAGTTGCAACTTCTTTTTTTTCTCTTTCTCTTCAGAACGGAATTATTTCCAGCTGTATAAACTTGTTTTCATTTCTAACTATTCTAAAATGCAACGACTTCATAACTTTGCAAATAGTCTTCATTTATTAAGCAAAATAAAAGACTTTGTATTATATTTGGCGATTGACAAAATAAACCGGAAAGTTTTCGTCCTAAGGTACTTCAATTATCTTAAGAAACTACAGATATTCTGAAAATAAATTAAAAAAAAACTGTACCACTACAACTGAGGAAGGGTCTTGAGTTCAATACATGGTAGAGACTGTAATGTTTCTAGAACAACAGTCGTGCAGGTTGGTGATTGTCCGAAATTATGTTCCCCTAAGCATTCACTTAATAAAGGCTGGATGAGCACCAGGGAGTCCACCAATGGCTTTTAACAGGTTGAATAATTTATCTGTCACAGCTGGATTTGAAAACTGGACCATCGAAATATAAAATCAATACTCGGCTCACTGAGATATCCCACTCGTAATAGATATATTGAAAGAAAGTCTAAAGGAACAATTAACTAATTATTTTTTTGTTTTTTTAAATTAACCTATTATTATGACTACATATAATATAAATTGATAACGGTGACATGAACAGTTATGAATGTTGTATTGAAAAAAATGTTAATGCTCGTATTGTATATGTTATCTTCTTTCGAAAAATTCCCTAAAGGATTCACGTGGAAGCGTTGTTCATCTCTTAGTTGTAGATCCCTGCTCCAGAGATTTGGCAGTCGCCTTGTCGGATTAGTGATCAATAGAGCACTGATATACAAGCGAAATAGATAACTCTATGAAAGTGTGTTGTGGGTAATATGTTATAAGTCTCACTGTACCGTATTTCGGCAGGTTTTCTTTTAATTTAACTTAGATGCAAATTTTCCTAGTTTTAAATCCCACCTCTTTTAATTTGAACTACTAGCACCCTAAGTTTCTTGTTCTCCCGCACTTTAGGCAGTTGGAGCTTTTTAAAAGACGTAGTCTAATTTGAGCGGTGGTGATGATAAGAGCTTCAGTTACAACGATGTTTCAAGTGGTAGCCACATACCTACATTTATCTATTTTATGTGTATGAAGATTTGTACAGGTATTTTTTATTCCTTTTTGTTCCTTTTACACCATTACCTCTTCTCCTATATTACTATTAAAAACCTGCTACTTTTCACCACACACGTGAACCTGGTAGAGAAACCACTCAGGTATCATCTAACCTTTTTTTTTCTTTGAATTACTCCGCCTTATGCTGCTTTTACTAATTTTTTACATTATTTCCACCTTTAGTCGGCTACCACAAAATGTACACATTCAAATTTTTACCATCTACAATTTAGATTATAGAAGATACAGATATTCAGGTGAGCTGATCTTTTTCTTACCCTTTTTCCTTTCAGTTTATTACTTTGTAATTAATTTTCAGCCTAAATTTATCTCTTTTATTACAACATTTCTATGGCCCTCCATTCTATGCGACGAAACTCCAATTAAGTATATTAAATTCAATTGGATACGTAAACTCGACAGAGAAAATTATATGATCGTGTACTTAAATCCTTTTTTTTCTCACACTACCAGAGGCATTAATCACTTTTTGGCGTTTAATTATTACTTCAAGGTTACTAATTTCATTTTTGCATTTTTTCAGAATTTTTTTTTTTTTGAGAGTTTTTCAGAGGAACTTTGGTGTTGGCGGGGCCCCTACGAGCACAGACCCCTGCCAAAATTTGCAATTTTCATATTTGAATTTATAGTTTTAATTTCATAAATACAGCCTATCGTTGTTTACATTCACCATTTACGTATTTCATTGCACAACGCATTACATAGGTTCAGAGTCCTATTGCTTAAGTATTAACCACTGTTTGTGGATCTAATTTAGGACTAGATATTTTTTACTTTAACTTTGTCCTTGAACTTAAAAGTTTTTAACTTTTAATTTTTCAATTTTCATTAATTTAAATTTTAAATTTAATTCTAAATTAATTTAATTTTTCCCTTTTTTCTCTTAAAAAAATTTTTTTAGTAATTCTGTAAAAATGACTAAACCAGAGGAGGTTAAAGCTAAATTAAATAAACTTGTTGATCTTAGATCAACTATTTTTGCAAATGTAACGGCTATTACTGATGCTATTAAACCACTTAAAGTGGATAATATAGCAAAGGTCCAAGCCTATGTCAATCGACTTCCTTATTATGAGGAAAAGTACCGTAAGGTACAGTCCGATATACAAGAATTTAACCAGTTACTCCCCACGGAAGACCGTGTCGATGTTTTATCAGCAGAGTCATCCTTCTTGGGCTTGGTGGTTGAAATAGAATCATTTTGTAAAAGGCTTGAGGCACAACTAGGACAACCTGCGCCTCCTCCAGCTACTACTTCTCTTACACCTTCTTCATACATGCTTCCAAAAATACCTTTACCGAGTTTCTCGGGTAAAATTGAAGATTGACCAGATTTTATATCTCTTTATGATTCCTTAGTACATCTTAATACCTCTTTAGATAAAATACATAAATTTCAATACCTTCGGTCAGCAGTTAAGGGCGAAGCTTTGTCATTAATTTCAGGTTTTCAAGTTTCAGAGGCTAATTATTTGTTAGCTTATCAAACACTTGTTATCCGTTACCAAAATAATAGAAGAATTGCTTCTATGTACCTTAATAAAATTTTATCTTTTAAATCTTCAAACCCACCTAACTCTTTAGCTAATTTGAGACAATTACTTAATGTACATCAAACTTCTGTAAATGCAATAAGTGCACTTCGAATTCCTAATTTAGCAGATTTTCTACTTTATTCTTTAACTTTAAAAAATCTTGATCCTGTACTTCTAAAAAAGTTTGAAGACCAGAATACTTCTACTAATATTCCGTCTTATGAACAATTAATTAAGTTTATCACCAAACAGGTGAGAACTAAATGAAGGTTCAGAGAAACCTAGCACTAATTTCAGTAAACCTAAATCAACCACACAGGCTTTAACAGCCGCTATTAATTCGTCTAAACCTCAGTCATCTTCTAATAATTCTTCTTCTTCAATATGTGGCTTTTGTAATGATAAATCCCATACTATATATACATGTGACCAGTTTGGTCGTAAATCTCCTAGAGAAAAATATAATTGGATTAAGGCACAGAAATTATGTGTAAATTGCCTTCGGCATCCTGCAAAATATACTTGCCATAGTAAAGTTACTTGTACAGTATGTCATAATCCTCACCATTCTTTATTACATTTTGGTTCTTTACCTACTACAAAGAAATCTAATAATAATGTTTTTGCAGGAAACACTAATAATACTCAAAAGTAGTACAAATAGGCGGGTTGAGCCGGAGCCGTGACCTTGAGGTCATTGTCTGCTGTAGCAGGGTCGTGGTCGTGACCTTGAGATGACCTTGAGGGTGGGAGGGGTGTAAGGCAGGACGAGGGGGTGTTGACCTTGAGGTAGGTCCAGGTGTGCAAATTAAGATTTGGCAACGTCGCAGATGAGATGTGGCAACAGCGCAGTAGAAACTAGGTCACGGTTTTTTCTGAATGGATGTTGGTCATTTTATGAATGGAAGTGTTGAATGGGCGTGTGACGTCATCTTATGAATGGGAGCGTGACGTAATTTGTCTTTGTGAATGGGATAAGAGTTATGAATGAACCACTAGTAGTACAAATAGGCGGGTTGAGCCGGAGCCGTGACCTTGAGGTCATTGTCTGCTGTAGCAGGGTCGTGGTCGTGACCTTGAGATGACCTTGAGGGTGGGAGGGGTGTAAGGCAGGACGAGGGGGTGTTGACCTTGAGGTAGGTCCAGGTGTGCAAATTAAGATTTGGCAACGTCGCAGATGAGATGTGGCAACAGCGCAGTAGAAACTAGGTCACGGTTTGTTCTGAATGGATGTTGGTCATTTTATGAATGGAAGTGTTGAATGGGCGTGTGACGTCATCTTATGAATGGATGAACTGAATGGGAGCGTGACGTAATTTGTCTTTATGAATGAGTTATGAATGGGATGCTTTTGAGATTATGACTGAGACGGGAGTTGCTTTTATGAATGGGATCAGGCTTGCTTTTGAGATAGGCTATTGGATGACGTTTCATTGATTTAGATTATTTAGCTTTTATGAGCTTGGATGACGTATGTGTTCCTCCTGAACTTTAGTAATATATAGGAAATTTTTTTGAAGGAGCTGGAAAAGGATATGTGAAAGAAAAAAAAATACAGTTGTACAAAACATTTATTTTATACATCATATTCTTAAACATATTTTTTGTTATTTTTCATGTACTCTAATTTTCTCATTTAAGTAAACAATAATAATACTACAAGTAGATATTCTTGAAATAAATCTAGTACTCTAATTACAGGTCTTTTCTAACTAAATATAAATTTAAGTAAACAATAATAATACTAGTATACAATCATTAATTGGTTCTTATACATTTACAATGTTAGATTCGTTGTTTCATTGAGGCTATAGTGGCCATAAGGGAGAGTGGTTTCATCGTGTAATGTATATCTTTTATTATCAAATGAGCATAATGACTTTTTATTTATCAGTGTGGTTTGAACGTTATGCTTTTTAGATTGAATTGTATAAAATGAAGAATATAGACTTTTGCTGTCTTTAAATGTGTTTAGGTAATCGCTAAAAGTAAAATCGTTAACTGCCGATTTTTTTATTCCCTTTGACTTTTTAACCGTTATATCATTCTTTGTTATGTACGAATACATTTTGGGCCTCAATCCGACAAACTCTACTATAGGATCTCCAAAAGTTTCATCTTTCAACAAACCTACGACTTTTTTATTTTTTTCAGAATAACAGAAATGAGAAGTGTGAAAATTGCTTGTATCAAAATATTTATTTAACTCTCCAGAAATATCGGAATAAATATCTTCAGTCCTAATATTGTATAAAAATGAATCGGTGTCGGTATAACATAAAGTAACATTTTCTATACCATATTTTTTCAAAAACACATTGTAGTGGTAATGATACATCAAAACTTTGCTCAAGTCCAACACTGCAAATCCCACGTACAAGGGTTTATCAAAAATAATGCTTTCTTTTTCCAGCTGAACCGCTGTAACATTATCTGCAAATATAATTCTGCCTTTAAAATTTGGTTTATTGACTTGACGAAATAATGATTTTTCATTTGTTACTATTTTTAAATCGATTCTGTTGCGCACGTTTTCCATAAATTTGCCGAAGCAGCTGTTATTCATCAATTTGTAAAAATCTGACTCGAATGTATTTTTTGCTGATGCTCTCATCATTGAATTAATTTCTATGTATGGAGCCAACCATTTCTTTTGTTTAAACTTCAACACTCTATGAATTTTTGAAATCTTTACCCCGAGTTGTAGAGCTTGTTTTAAATTCACATAATGTACTATGTAACGTGTTTTGGGCATCAAAGTCGTCAATAGTTTAACTGTTTTAGTATTAGGTGGATTATTTTTTTCCGGTAAAAAAGGTAATTGAGAAAGATTATCATGAATTTCTTTGGGGTATTCAACATCAACGTCTAGCACATAACCGGTTTCTGATTCATTTTCAACATCTAATACATTTAATTTTTCATCAACCCACTCAAAATCTGTATACGGCAAGGGCAGGTTCATGGCATAACCGTAAAGATTGTTGACATCTACGTAAAGTAAATAATTACTGGGTTTAGTCGAGTCATATTCATTTAGATATTTATTGTTAGCTTTCGCATACCGAGAAACAACTTGGCAAATGCCTCCCCTTATTCCCTTTTCAAAAAACTGTACCATATCAATATCTTTTATTACATCTAATTTTATTTTCGTGTATTTCAACATTGCATTCCAAGATAACTGTGGCAAAGTAAAAAACCATGCAGGATCTAGTCGATAAATTTGTTGACAGAGAAGTCGAAAGGCTTCAAAAACTTCGCACAACAAAATTACATCTGTTTGTATATACAATTCCGCATAATCTTTTAGTGTTTGGATGTTGAAGACTTTCCAGACACTTTTCGCGTGCTCATAGTCCACGTCGCTAATTGATGTTTTTGTTAAATCATTAAAAAATGAATTTTTGGAAGGTAGTCGAGTTTCGTTTAGACGATCAAAAGAATTAAAATAATTGTACGGAAATATGCCTTTCCTTGTCAATAATTTAATTTTGTTTTCATCATTAATAATATTTGCCATATGTGGAAATATATCAGTAATTGATTTAGATTTATTTTGCAAATTGTTCACTAATGTTTCCAAACTTGATGATAGAAATTTAAACGAGTCAACAAATCGTATTTTTGTACTACATCCTTTAAATTTTATGCTGAAACTTATATATTTTTCAGAATTACTAGGAATTACGCTGATATTTTCACAACGGCCCAAAAAAGGGATTATAAAATGAGAATCGTAACCCTGTAAGTTGTGCATAAAAACAGGTATAAAATCGGGCTTTTTTGCTCTTAAATTACAAGCATTATGTGCTGGTCCAACAAATTTTCCTGATAAGTGACAGTGATGTCGTACTCGATCGTGTTCGTCTAAAGGGTATTGACATAAGATGCAATCTTTAGCAGAATAAAATATTTTATTTTCCCCTTTGCTCATTTCTTCCATTCGCATAGTATTACCGTATATTTTATCCGCTTCAACAACTATAGATTCGAGTTTTTCTAAAAACGCTAGCATACAGTTTTCTCCCGTATAAACAAACGGTTTACATTCAAACATTTTTGACTTGACCAGAAGTGAAACTGAAAAAGCACGATGCTCATGAACAGCTTTGTTCCAAGATGTTGACGGATTAGGAATAGGCCCCGAAATTGGTATCAAAAGAGATTCAATATCTGCATAAACTACGATTGGAATGGATTGTGTATATTCCACATGTTTAAATTCAATTTTTTCTTCTTTCGGAAAGTCAGATCGAATTGGTTTGTGATCACGGCAAAATAATTCGTGTTCGTCTTTTCGCTCATCGCCTTTTTTCCCATACTTGTTTACGTACGTCCTTGGAAATACGGTCAGACATCTACGACAGATTGAATAAGCGCGTTTTGACAAAGATATTTGAGAACTTACTAATCGTGAAAGATTTGTGATCAAACAATAGTGAAAATTTTCTCCATTTTGTAAATACAACAGATCAAACGTTTTATCATAATTATCCTTTTTACTGATTCTAATTGGATAAACATTATTTTTATCATCTAAGCCATAAACATTAATAGACAGGTTATTTAAATTTTCGAATCGATTGATATCGCTAATTGGAGTCGGGAACGATATAGAATCAAAAGAATATGGAGTATGAATATTTTTGTACGCGTTAAAGTCATTTGATCTAATATTATCACTAAGTAAAGCTAAACGAAAGCAATCGTTAGTATTATTTTTTACATTTATAACACAACGTTTGTCTCGTATTTTTTTAGATAATTCAATATATTGAGACCCTCCGAAAGGCTTAAATTTAGTTAAATGTAGGCAGATATAGTTTGCAGAGGTATACATCCAACCGGAACCTTTTTTTTCAAACTCATCCTGTTCCTCTAAAATTTTATCAAAAATTGTTTCAATGTAATTTTCGAGGTTTATAGAAACATCTATCGTACTAACTTTCGATTTAAAATTAAAATCTGTTCTTTCACTAATAGTATTTTCGTTTTTCTTAATATATGTACATTCTAACATTATGTTTAATTTTAGATTTTTCCATTCATCTACATAACTATTTAGTAACTTTACTAAAACCTCTTTTTTCTTATTAAAAAATTCTGAAGCTAATAATTTTTTATTATCGTTAGGAATGTAAACATCTTCAACCGCATTTCCTAAGGAAGCTTTAATAATCCCATTTTCTTGAGCTACCGTATTCCCTCGCATCTGTCTACTAAAAATGCTATATTTTCTTTTTTTCATTGGTATCTCCATTGTGTTCACGTCGGGTGTATTATTACTACTAACCCCAAATTGACAAGTTAATTTATGCCGTTCAAAGTTAAACTTTTTGCTAAATTCTTTCCTACAGCCTCGACAATAGTAAAACAACGATTGACATCTATGTCGCCAGTTTGTAAGCAATAATCCACAATGAGCACATAAATAATTATTTCCGTTACTTTTATTATTCATTTTTAATCTAAAAACATACTTGGTCAAACAAATACTAAAATATATATACACTACCCCCTAAAAGTAATATTAAAAAACAAAAACAATTGTAGCCTAACCTGATTCAACCTTTTTTTTTTTTTTTGTTTACATAAACTTTATGTCATAAGCATTTTTCTTCTTTCCCATATATTGAATTTTTAGCTGTCCTAAAACAGAAAATAATCACTTGGCTAAGTAAAAAAAAAAAAAAATATATAACTTTTTTTCTTTATATGTTTAAAATGTAAGAATGTACCTTCATAGTTGAATATTTCTTCTTCTGTAAATGCGTAGACATATCTTTTAGGTAGAAAGATTCTTATTTTTTCTTTTTCTCCTTCATCTAATAATATTGCTTCAATTGATGGGCCATACTCCGTCTCCTTCTTCGAAAGTTGTAGAATTTGATACGTCCGTCCTATAATTAATTCTCCAATATTTTTATATGCGGGTTTAATTTCATTTAATTTTTTCAGGAGTGACATCTAAAAAAAAAAAATTAAAATCATATACTTAGTTAGTAAACAGATATTCGAGTAAAATTAAAAAAAAAAAACTTACTTTACTGCAGTTGTAATGGAAACTGAAGACGTTGAGACTACGAACTTATACTAGCATAGTGGCTGACTGATGAGATGATAGTAAAGGCGAGTGCTTATATGTAGAATAAGGAGCTGCGTCAGATGCTGATCAGGTCAGTCGGTATTTGGGCCCGCTTTCAGTAGAGTTATTCCAGACATGTCGTCAGCAGTTCTTGATTTACAGGCTTATCGTTTGGATACGAAAAAGCTGATAGTGAAAGAACTGTCAGTAGTTAGCTTAAATTACGAGCACTCTAGTCATTGGATTTTTAAACCGCCTCAAGAAGCCGAAAATGCTGATCGGCTAAAGACAAATCTCTGGGTAAAAAAACATCTTCATGGTCTGGAATGGGACTATGGTGATGTAAATTATGAATCTTTGAAAAATGTTTTACTATCCGTTGCAGAAAACTATGACGTATTATGGGGAAAAGGAATAGAAAAGTGTAAGTTTATAGAAGACCTTATTGATAAACCTGTTTATGATTTGCACGACTTTGGATGCCCCAATCTGAAACAGTTGGAATATGATAAGATAGCATGTCATTATCATTTAGACACTTCATTCGTTTGCTCTTTAAATCAAGCTCATCGTCTGGCTGCATGGGTAAATAAAAATAGTGAAGCTGTAGATTTCACTAAAAGAGACGTTCGTAAACGAACGTATAGAGACAATTCTTCTTCTCCTCATCATATGCTGTCATTTGCTGGTTTTATACGTGGAGTCGAAAATAGTGTTAAATGTGTATACTGTGGACTGTTGTATGACACCGATTCGTTAATAAACCCTCTCAATTACCATAGGGCGTGTAGCCCGCATTGTTTATGGTTTGAGGAGGAGTCTTTTTAATTAAAATATGTTAAATATTGTATTTACTAAATCAGTATTTCATTTAGATTTATTTTGTAATATGTTTTTCTTATAATTGCTACATATTGATGTAGATGATTTTTAATTAAATTTTTCATTTATAAAAAAAAATAAATGTTTTCAGTTAATTTGTTTTTTTTCTTATTCCTCTTTTTTTTTCAAGGACAAATAAAATACGTCGCACTTACTTAAATTAATAAATAGGTTAGAAAATTAGACCAGTGAACAGATTATTAGATTTTATTTTTTCAAGAAAAGTAACAATAATTAACAAAAAATTTTAAGTATATGATGTACGTATAAAATAAATGTCTAGTATAAGTTTTTTTTTTCTTCTTCTTCAACATTATACGATATCCTTTTTATTAACCCAGCTGCGTTCATTAACACCGAACCACTTGACATATAATTGATTGCCTTTCCTTTTTAAAACCTTTTCTACCAGGTATATATTTGGATATTTAGCCTGTTGTAGCTCTTCTTCATAAAATGCACCACTGATCGGTTGCCCTTTTAGATCTTCTAGCAAATATGTGTACGGATATGTCTTCTGAATCTTGACTACCTTAAAAATTTCACTTGACCAATTAGGCTTATAGCCTTTTGAAAAACTTGTTTTTTGTTTAGATATTCTTACAAAATCGTCTTCTATAAATTTCTGCTTTCGTACTTTCGATTTAGTCACTGTAGAATACACATTTTTTAGCAAGTATCTCTCCATCTTTTTATGCCGAGCATCGATTGGTTTCATACCTATAGTCCTATGAAATGATGAATTATACTCTTGTAGAATTTGGGGTAATATATCTAAAAATTTATAATTTCCTCGCAGGCTGAATGCTCTCCAAATTTTTTCTTTTAATGTTCTATTGAACCTCTCTACAATGGAAGCTTTTATATTAGAAAAAGTTGAATAATGATTAACATTGTATTGTTTCATTAGAGAATTAAACTTTGAATTGTAAAATTCTTTTCCTTGATCACTTTGAATATGTTTTGGAGTTGATTTACTCGATAAAAACACACTCTCCATTGCTTTGCTCACGTTGTCCGCTGTTTTCTGTTTTAATGGCACAGCCCAAGCAAATTTCGAAAAGCAGTCTATGACCGTTAACAAATATTTATTTCCTTTATTTTCTCCAGAATAAGGTATCATTTCCACAAGGTCTATTTGCCATAAATCGTTAATTCCTTTCAAAACAGTTTTCCGACGTGGATATTTTCTTCGAGCTGGTTTGTGCAATTCATTTACGACAGCACTTTTTAACAACGATGCATTCATCTTTTAAGATAACCGAGCGTTATTAGCATCACCGAGATACACACACACAGTGAAAAGATATTCACTTAATATAATATATTTATTTCTCGTAGCTCTTCAATTATCGATCCTATTTCGTTTTCATGTCCTTCGTGACCTGCATTCGCCGAAGATATTAGCAACCTCAGCCGATCAACTAGCTCATTAGGATCATCCCAATACTCATAAATGGGTTTATCGGCTCTCATGAGACCAGTGCCTTTGTGCGAACGAAGTGTGGCTATTTTACTAGGAGGGGGTGTGGTATGACGAGGTGTGAAAAGCATCGCTATTACTTTTCTATATTTTTCTGATCTGATTCCTTGTCTCCCTCGTTCTTCACTATAGCCTTTTTTGTGAGCATTGGTCGAGATTAAAATGTTTTTATACATTTCCAAGTCTTTTTTTTCATACTTTTCGGGATTTTTCAAGTAAAGTAACTGCAACAATCCCTCTGTGCCTTCATAAGTTACCCCGTTAATTGTTATGTCATCGCTGTTTGTATGTAGTTGAATATCAGTAGAGTCACCTATTGCGAATCCTCCATCGGGCATGACTCTAATGCCATAACGTGAATCGAAGGTTTTATTATCGCCTCTCAACAATTTCTCCAAATATTTTCTTTGTTGGTTTCCAAACTGTTTAATTGTTTCTACTAGTGAATCTTCAGTTTCATGATGTTCATTTTCTACTTTAATTTCAGGAAACACCAATCTAGATGATGAAAGTATTGGAGTTGTCGGATGAGTCGAATGGGCTAACTCTGGTGTCAATGTTGCTCTTTTGTAAATATCTTTTGTAAACTCAATCTCATCATTTTTGTTTCTAATCTTTTTACTTGACGGCTCCGATTTGGTTTCTTTTTGCAACTTTAACGACTCTTTAATATCTTCTAAAGGTTGTGATACAGGTGTAAAGAATGCTTGACGAACCTCATCTACATCCTGAAGACCGCGTTTCAATGTCCGAAATTTATTTTTTAAAATTTCGCTAGTTTTTATAATCTCACGGGTGACTTTAGGGTCCATGACTGAGCTCCGTCAACGACTGGAAACCCTTTATATATCTACAATAAATGTATCGATTCCTTTTCTAAAACGACCATTGTTTAAATCCCTACTTTTGTCAATAACCAGATAACCGAAAGGCTCTTTCCAACATAATGAACACATGTCTTTAAAAAGTTGGAAACCGATAGCAGGAGTGCTCACATGTTCATCGTAAATATGTTTTAAACTCAATTCGTCCTGAGGAAATATTATTAAAAAGTTAAAATTACACCTGATCAGATGTCTAGGAATGCAAACATAACTTTGTGTTAAGTAAAAACAATCTAGATTCATATGTCTTCCATAACTGAAATATCGTTTAATTATATCTTGATCCTCCATCGTAACATCATCGAATATACAGACTGAATTAGATTCAACTTGGTGAGGCATATCTTTTGCATCTTCAAAATCGTAAAATCCTATTTCAGGAACCATATTTAAAACATTTTTTAAATACTGGTATTTGAGCTGGTGTAAAGTTTTTCCGAATAGATATACATTTTTAAATTTTAAACCATTTGGATTTAATAAAAGTCCAATCATAATATTCGTCTTTCCACATCCGCTTGATCCGCATATCGACGCTCGTATGGTGTTTGGTAATAATGTGCTATGTTTCACCTCAGTAGATTCGTCAGGCAAACACTTCAAAGTAGAAAAACGTTGTTCTTGTTGGACTAATTTCATTTTGAATGTAGACAAAATCATTCATTTCCTGTATATATATATATATCGCCGATTGTCATTTTTCACTACAGTATGATTCGTAAGACTCACAAAGGAAGAGGCTTGATAAACAGTCTCATAAATAAGTTACCGTTTGAATTACACCTGCCAGGATACCAGTATTGTGGCCCCGGTACAAACCTTGAAAAACGACTAAATAGAGGAGATAGTGGAATAAACCAGCTTGATAAAGCTTGTAAAGAACACGATATTGCTTATAGCAAAGATAAGGATATGCAAAGTCGTAGAAAAGCGGACAAGATTTTGGTTGAAAACGCTTGGAAACGAGTTAAAGCTTCGGATTCATCATTGGGAGAAAAAGCTGCGGCTTGGTTAGTTACAAATACTATGAAAGCGAAAGGTAAAATTGGTGCCGGTATTAAGAAGAAGAAGAAAAATAAAAAGATTAGTTTCAAAAAATTAGTTAAATCGCTAAAGGTTGCTAACGTATCATCGATCCTCGAAGCGTCAAAAATGGCATACAAAAAGGCTAAAATGCATTTACGTGGTAAGACAAAACCTTTGCCTCCCAGAGTTCTTCCTTTGCCAAAAGAGGGAGGATTTCTTCCATTTCTTGTGCCGTTAATGGCGGGGCTTTCTGCAGTGGGATCTTTAGCGGGAGGAGCGTCGAGTGTGGCTAAAGCTATCTACGAGGCGAAAGAAGCTAAACATAAATTAGATGAGCAAAAGAGGCATAATTTAGCGATGGAAAGTCAGAAAATCGGAAATGGACTTTATTTGAAACCATATCGGAAAGGCTACGGCCTGTTTATAACTCGACAAAAAAACAAATCTGGAAAGATCTGACTACCGAATAAGCCATTGACGGATTTAGAATTAAATTATTTGGCCAAAGTTTTAAATATCCAACATTTTCGAGGAGTGTTTATGATTGATAAACTTCCTAGATATCCAAACAAACACGAGTCTGCTATTGTAAATTTAGAGCCGAGCTCAGAACTTGGTTCACATTGGGTCTGTTATGTAAAACAAAATAATTTTGTGAAATACTTTGATTCCTTTGGAAACTTAAAACCACCACCACAGTTGCTCGAGTACTTTAAGGGGCTAAAAATAACTTATAATAGAGAGCGTTATCAGGAGTGGAATACGTCGGTTTGTGGACATCTCTGCTTACAGTATTTAGTCGATGCTTCTCAAAGCGTTTGATCATTGTTAATCATGAGCTATACAGTAACGCTTACGGGCAACTCTAGCGTACTTTCCGCAAACTTTTTACCACCGTTAGAATTGGGGTCAATATATACTGTTGGGTTGTTATCATTTGAGACATATAATACTATTCCGAATATAAAAAAGGGCGCTAATGATATGTTTTATTTTGGTGATTTTTCGATCCAAATACCTGAAGGATCGTACGATATCGATGCTATAGCCTCCTTTTTACGTGAAAAAATTTCTCATCTTGACCCTACCGCTGTAGTGATAATAAGAGGAAATTCCAACACGCTAAAAACGGAAATTAAAACAACTCATGCAGTATACTTTAACTATTCCGAGAAGCCTCACTCTATTGGTCCTCTTTTGGGTTTTACACGATCCGATCATGTCATTCCTCCGAATCGCTCCTATACTGAATCAAATGACATTGTTAAAATTCTCAGCGTAAACATTATTTCAATTCAATGTAACATCGCATCGGGGTCTTATGTGAACGGAGAACCGGATCATAATATTCATCAATTCTTTCCGCGTGTAGACCCAGGATATAAAATAATAGAAATCACGAATCCGGTCATTTACTTTCCAACCAACGTGAGGACTGTAGACAATATCATCGTTCGATTAGTAGATCAGAACGGAGAGCTTATCGACTTTAGAGGAGAAACGGTTACATTGAGATTACATTTAAAAAAGAATGGGGATTGATTTTTCTTCTAGAGATAGTTGTTGCATCGATTATTATAAAAGGAGATGTCAAACAACGGTTAAAACCAGTAAACCTAAATCAACAAGAGCGCTAACAACTGCGAACGCTATATTTTTAAAACAGTGTGGTTTTCGGTTAAACAAACATTATGAATGACATACTAGACGTTACGACGGATATAAAATTCGTCGATTCTCTTACACAATTTGAATATCACTCGCACCAGCCTTATACGGGAAATACCTTTAACAAATCCGACGAGATTAGAATTCCTATTCATCAACAAGATATTTATACCTTTCCTTCTCAAAGTTTTATTTATCTCGAAGGGAGGATCTTAAAAAGTGATGGCACTATCGGTGCCACTCCAAAGTTGACTAATAACGCATTCGCATTTTTGTTTGACGAAATTAGATATGAACTAAACGGTATAGAAGTCGATCGAGTACGAAATCCGGGGATAACTACTACTCTTAAAGGGCACGCATCATTTTCGCCTAATCGAGTAATGGGATTAGAAAATGCGGGGTGGACAATGCCCGGTAAAACTCTTTCTTTGGATAAAAACGGCGTTTTTAGCGTATGCCTACCACTTGATATTCTTTTTGGGATTTGCGAGGACTATCGTAAAATTTTAATCAATCTGAAGCAAGAGCTCGTTTTGATCAGATCAAGTACTGACCTAAACTGCGTGCTAGGTGACGATGATGTACAAATAAAACTTGACAAATTGGTGTGGAGAATGCCTCATGTTCGTGTTTCAGATTATGAACGTCTGAGGTTATTAAAACTAGTAGACAAGAACAAGGTCGTTTCTATTCCATTCAGATCATGGGATCTTTACGAATATCCCAATGTACCTGCGACGCAGCAGGAAAATTGGTCGGTCAAAACTTCAACAAATTTAGAAAAACCGCGCTATCTCATTTTTGCATTTCAAAGTGATCGAAATAGAACCTCTAACAAAGATAGCAGTCTGTTCGATAGTTGCAAATTAAAAAATTTGAAACTTTATTTGAATAGTGAACAATATCCGTACGATGACTTAAATTTAGATTTTGAGCAAGGAAAAGTAGCATTGTTGTATGAAATGTATAACGAATTTCAAACGAGTTATTATGGCGTTAGACATTCTCAGCCCCTGCTTTCAAGATCCGATTTCGAGAAACTAGCGCCTCTAGTGATTATAGATTGTTCTAAGCAATCTGAAGCAATCAAAAGTGCGACTATCGATATCAGAGTACTATTAGAGGCGAAAGAAAACTTTCCAGCCAATACTAAAGCTTACTGTCTCATTTTACATGATAAAATAATAGAATATGAAATGGGAACGGGTTTGGTCCGTAAATTGTACTGACTCTCTGTTTATTTTTTTGTGGTTGTAAGAAGAGGAGTATACTAATTTCTTTTTATTTTACAAGTAGATGTAAAATGAACGTACAACCAAAAAAATAAACGAATTAGAACTCGATTCGGAAAATACAAAATATCGAGTAATAATATCTTTTATTTAGGTATCTTTCAAGCCTGATGTGGACCTTGTTGAAACTCGTACTCTTGTAACATGGAATTATGCTCATCGTGCAGCACGTATTAGTCCATGGGAAACACATGCGAGGGACAGAGTAAGATTCGAAAACAGGATTCAACATATTTCCAAGATACTGAGTCTTATCCTGGAATCAACCCACAGATCAGCTGTTTATCAGAATCATTACAAGATTGTTAATTGTTAAAAATTTTATATTTACCTTATCAGTATTTGATTCAGATTTATTAAATTTTTTTTTTAATTAAATTTTATATTTACATAAAATAAAAATATTTGATTTCAGTAAATTTGTATTTGTTTTTTTTTTTCCTTCTTCCTATTTTATTTTTCAAGGGACAAATAAAAAATACAACATATTAAAGGAAACTTATTTTATTGATTATCATCACAATTCAATTCATTTAAGTTGTAAAACAGTGTATTTGTATTTATGCTAAAATCAATTGGTTCGCTAACTACACTTGCTTCATTCTTATTATAAAGTTCAACCATCTTTGTTATCAATGCTAGTGAATCGTTGATTTTTTCTATATTTGCGCAAAGTTTGACCGTCTCGTTCCTGTTGAAACATGCAGATGCAGACGATGGTGGAAGGGTCTCATGATTAAACATTGCAAACCATTGCGTTACCTGCTCTATCCGCATCACCCTAGTGCGTCCTCTTGTAGTAAGTTCACAAATCACGTTTTGACATCTTGATCGGTCTTTTTCATAGGATTTTTTTCGTTTCTGCAGCAATAACAAAATTTTCGGAGCTCGGGTGGTAATATATGTCCATTCCTCAACATTCATGTAAACGACAGTTTTCTTCTTTTCGCTAATGGCGATAGTCGGCACAAAGTTACACAAACCGATCCGAAAACATTTACTGTTGGTGAGTGGGTACTCGGTCACAAGGTCCATTCGACGATCCATCTCGCGTATCATCAACGACAAGACTGTGTGGTATAACGGAGTGGAGGGGAGAAAGCTGCAGCTGTTCTAGTTTTTTTATCACATCATTTATTTCCCTTCTTTTTAGTTCATACAAGGAAATGCATAATTGCAAATCTTTGAGTCGATGTAGAAAATTGTGAAGCCTTTTAACAACATACCGTCTCTTCGCTATCATTCTCGTCAGACACTATGATTTGCAGCTCATTCAATTGTTCACAATACTCGATAAACGAACAGTTTTTAGACCATTTTTTATGGTCGGCAAAAGGGTCGTCATACTCCTTCCATTCATGCAAGATTACTCCGCAAAATGGACATCTTGTCCTATCAGACACTTTCAAGTAATACAACCCAGCAGCCGCTAGTTTCAATGGACTCACCGGTGACGACCAGCCGACGAATGTCGACAACCTTCCTTCTTCGTACCTCAGGTTCTTGCTCCTTAGCCGACCCATACTAAACTAACTGATAAAGGAAGCAACAACGTGCTTCATTCATAAGACAAAATGATGACACTCTCCCATTCGGAAAACAATATACTCTCTTTCATTATGCTGTGACCTAGTTTCGGTGTTGCCACATCTCATCTGCGACGTTGCCAAATCTTACTTTGCACACCTGGACCTACCTCAAGGTCAACACCCCCTCGTCCTGCCTTACACCCCTCCCACCCTCAAGGTCATCTCAAGGTCACGACCACGACCCTGCTACAGCAGACAATGACCTCAAGGTCACGGCTCCGGCTCAACCCGCCTATTTGTACTACTCTCAAACTACTGTAAATCAGCCTGGATCGAGTTTCGGTAATGCCGAAGCCACTGCTCCTCCTTCTTCGTTTGTTGCTGGTATCACTGCCTTAACTTCAACACAGTTTAAAACTACAACAATTTTAATGGCCACATGTTTAGTAAAATTACAGGTATCACCTCATAATTCTGTTATTGTTAGAGCTCTCCTGGATTCAGGTGCAGGAGCTTCTTTTATTTCTGAAAGATGTGCTCAATTATTACAATGTGCTCGTTCTCGAACTCCTATACCCGTTAGCGGAATAGGTCATTCTCAAACTAAAACTAAAGGTTCATGTTTTCTTTCTACTTTAACTTTAGAAGGCAAAATTGTTTCTGAAAATCACCCCTATTTTATTATGGACTCCCTTACAAATAATACACCACAGGTTCAAATATCCTCAGCAGTTCGTACTGCAACTAATCAACTTCGTTTAGCGGATCCTTCTTTCGATTCGCCGTCTCCTATTGACTGCATCTCAGGTGCAGACATAGCTGCTATCGCCTTGGAAGGTGGTTCTCCAGTTGTGTTAGGGCCAAACTTTCCTACTGCCGTTCCATCTGTGTTCGGTTATATTTTAATGGGCTCCGCCCTCAGGAACCCTGATTCGGCCTTAATTGCAACCCCTCTTGGGTTTTCTACTACTCCTCCTTCCGTTAGTAGCTTTTATGCCGATCCTTCATCGGACTTACATTTATCTCTTGAAAGCTGTTGAAGAACCTCCTAAGGCTATTTCTACACCTTCTCATGAGGATGAATTCTGTGAAACCTTTTTTAAAGAAACTACCGCTCGAACTCCATCAGGTCATTACCAAGTTAGACTACCTTTTCTACCTTCTACTACTCACACCCTAGGTGACTCTTATAAAACTGCTTACGCGCGATTTACTGCTCTAGAGCGTAAATTCACTTCTAATACTGAATTTAAAACTCAGTATTGTTCCTTTATGGACGATTATTTACAACAAGGTCATATAACTCTTGCTAATGGTCCCAAGCATTATTTTATACCACAACATGGTGTGTTTAAATCACATGGCGACACTTCTAAAATTAGAGTTGTTTTTAATGCAACTTCTAAAACTACTACTGGTCTTTCTTTGAATGATCTTCTTTATGCTGGGCCAAAATTACAACCTTTACTTTCAGATGTTATATCTTTATTCCGTCAATTTTTATATGTTTTTGTCTGTGACATACGTCCAATGTTTCGGCAGATTGCCATACATCCTGAAGATTATCCTTTTCAATGTATACTTTGGCGAAATGACCCTTCTAAACCAATTCAAACTTATTATTTAACTACCGTCACGTATGGTACTAGGTGTGCACCCTATCTCGCTTTGCGTACAATTTCTCAACTAGTGGAAGATGAAGGAATTAATTTTCCTTTAACTGCTTCTTCATGAAAATCCAACATTTTTGTTGATGATATAGCTGTAGGGGCTAATTCTTTAGACCAAGCGTTACTTTTAAGAAATGAAATTATTTCTCTTTTGGCCAAAGGAAATTTTCTTTTAAGAAAATGGATTTCAAATCACCCTTCTTTATTAAAGGATGTTCCTCAAGATCACTTACTTGAACCATCTACTTTAGTAGCTCAGCAATCTATACCTCTGTTAGGTACCTTATGGGATCCTAGCGAGGATACTCTTTCAATTCCTGTTGAAATTTCTATTCCTAATAATAAAACTATAACTAAGCGTATTGCATTATCTTACATTTCACAAATTTTTGACCCTTGTGGTTGGTTAACACCTTTTATTTTGAGAGCTAAACACTTTATGCATTTACCTTTGGTGCGTACCTCTTGACTGGGATACCCCTCTCAGTTCAGAATTACATAACGATTTTTTAACTCTTTTTGAGGATTGTTCTACTCTCTCTAAATGTACAGTTCCGAGACCCTTTTCTACTAATTTAAATAATTTATATATTTTACACGGTTTTTGTGACGCCTCTCAAACTGGGTACGCCGCAGTTTTATATTTACAGTCAGTATCGTGTAAAAATAAACCCGTTTTGCAAAAAGTAGGGTAGCTCCTATAAAGCTAATGTCGATTCCACGTTTAGAGCTATGTGCAGCTCATCTGTTAGCTTCTCTTTTACAACATTTTCTAGAACTTTTTGGCCCTAGTAGTTATAATTTCAGCTGGACCGATTCTCAAATTGTTTTGAGTTGGTTAAAAATAGAAATTTATAAATTAAAAACTTTTGTTGCAAACCGTGTTTCTCAAATTTCTCAGTGGACGTCTCATTCTACCTGGCATCATGTTCCTAGTGCCAATAATCCGGCCGATTTGGCCTCTAGGGGAGCTTCTCTCGACCAAATAGCTAGGCATGAACTATGGTGGCATGGACCTCCATGGATTTCAGATGAAACTTCTTGGCCTCAAACATCTCCTAAATTAATTTCTGATTCTACAGAGTTAGAATTAACGCCTGTTTTACTTACTCAACCTGTTCCAAATAATTCTGATTTATTTAAAAACTCTAAATATATTTCTACTTGGACACGCCTTATTGGTGTAACCAAAGTTATTCTTTCTTGGCGTTGTTGTCTTAAGAATCGTAAACCTGTAACATTTTCTGAAGCTAGAGCATTCGAGTTTGTTATTACATTCAATATTGTACATTTTCTGATGAAATTGAAGCCTTAACAAAAACTAAGTTTACGAATTAAAAGATTAAACCCCTTTATAGATTCATGTGGTGTAATTAGAGTCGGAGGTCGACTATCGCATTCTAACGTTGTAAAATCGAAACATCAAATTTTACTACCTAAATCACATCCGTTTGTACACCTTTTAATTGATCATTACCACATTACTTATTTTCATGCAGGTTTAACTTTTACTCAGTGCCATCTTTCTTTAAATTTTTGGATTTTATCTGCTCGCCAAATTATACGATCTCGAATTTTTAAATGTATTAAATGTTTTAGAGCCGCTCCTGTTCATAACGTTCCACTAATGGGTGAATTACCTCCACCACGGGTGAATCCTTCACCTCCTTTTTTTCACTCCGGCTTGGATTTTGCTGGGCCCTTTAGTGTGAAGTCTTCTCACTTGCGCAAGGCACCTATTATAAAGGCATATCTTTGTATTTTTATTTGTATGGCATCTAAAGCAGTACATTTAGAGCCTTCACTTGATCTTTCTACTACTTCTTTCATTGACGTTTTACACCGTTTTATAAGTAGGCGTGGCTGTCCCTCACAGCTGTATTCCGACTGTGGCACTAATTTTATAGGTTCCTCTATACTCCTTACTAGACAGATAAAATCGTTTTTCAATAATCCTGATGTTTCAACCTTAGTTAAATCTTTTTGTGATGAAAAGGGTATCAACTTTAACTTTAATCCACCCTCAGCTCCTCACCAAGGAGGACTGTGGGAACGTACCGTTCGTTCTGTTAAACACATCTTGCTCGAATGTTAAATAATCAATCACCCACTTGGGTCAATTTAAACTCTTTATTAATTCGAATAGAAGGAATTCTAAATTCCAGACCTATAACTCCTATGTCTAGCAACCCTACTGACTTTGAGGCCCTGACTCCTGGTCATCTTTTAATTGGTCGTCCTCTAACTTCTCTACCTGAGCCTGAGGTTCATCCATCTCTTTGTACTCCTGTTAACTTTAAATGGGTGCTATCTATGCACCAGTCTTTTTGGAAGAGATGGAGAGTTGAATACTTATCTTTATTGCAACCAAGACAGAAATGGAACACTTCTTGTCCCAATTTAGTTGTTGCCGACTTAGTTATTATCGATGAAGCCAATTCACCTCCATCTACGTGGCCTTTAGGTGGGATATCTGCTGTGCGCGCTGGGGAGGATGGTGTGGTTCGGCAGGTCGAGGTCTTAACTCCGACAGGCAAGTATTTGCGACCAGTAGTGAAGCTTTATAAGCTTCCTATTTACAATTAAACTTTAATTAATTTTTACTTTTTTTTTTAAAAGAATACCTTTTTTGTTTTTTTTTCACTTATTTTTTCTAGGTTTCTAGATGTGCGGAGTCTGTGCTCGGCGGGGTTCGCTGCGACACCTTTATTTTGTCTTTTCCAGGTACCTCTCCTGAACAGTTGTTCAGGTGGGCCGGTGTGCCGTATTTCGGCAGGTTTTCTTTTAATTTAACTTAGATGCAAATTTTCCTAGTTTTAAACCCCACCTCTTTTAATTTGAACTACTAGCGCCCTTAGTTTCTTGTTCTCCCGCACTTTAGGCAGTTGGACCTTTTTAAAAGACGTAGTCTAATTTGAGTGGTGGTGATGATAAGAGCTTCAGTTACAACGATGTTTCAAGTGGTAGCCACATACCTACATTTATCTATTTTATGTGTATGAAGATTTGTACAGGTATTTTTTATTCCTTTTTGTTCCTTTTACACCATTACCTCTTCTCCTATATTACTATTAAAAACCTGCTACTTTTCACCACACACGTGAACCTGGTAGAGAAACCACTCAGGTATCATCTAACCTTTTTTTTCTTTGAATTACTCCGCCTTATGCTGCTTTTACTAATTTTTTACATTATTTCCACCTTTAGTCGGCTACCACAAAATGTACACATTCAAATTTTTACCATCTACAATTTAGATTATAGAAGATACAGATATTCAGGTGAGCTGATCTTTTTCTTACCCTTTTTCCTTTCAGTTTATTACTTTGTAATTAATTTTCAGCCTAAATTTATCTCTTTTATTACAACATTTCTATGGTCCTCCATTCTATGCGACGAAACTCCAATTAAGTATATTTAATTCAATTGGATACGTAAACCCGACAGAGAAAATTTAAATGATCGTGTACTTAAATTCTTTTTTTCTCTCACACTCACCATGAAAGGTTTAATAAATAGATATCGTATCTCTGCAATAGCTTTATAATGATTTCCATTCCATAATTATTATGATTACCACGTGCCTTGGTATGATGGTGTGGAATGATGATACCGATAGGTGATCACCCCCCTCTCCATCCCAGTCAACTTTAACGCCACCCACAATCTGCTCAGGGAACAGCACACCCTACCACGATCACCCATTCATCATTAGCATTGAGAATATTCACTAAATCACCAGAGAAGTCAACCCTAATGAAAATAAAGGTTGTGTATCTAGAGGCAATAAAGTGCTGCTATATGCCAGATAAAGGTCATTGTGAAGGTCGCCAAACCATTACCCATCCTCCATAATCATCCTATCTAATCTTATCGGGCCCCTGTATTCTATGTGGAGATCTGAATATCGATGTGTGTGTAAATATGCATATGTATATATATATATATATATATATATATATATATATATATATATATATATATGTAATGTAAGTATTTATGTATGTATGAATAGGTAACTTTATTTTAAATGCTAAAACTTTAAATTGAATACTGAAGTAGAAAAATAATTAATATGAAAAGGCAGATCAAGAAAGCAACTAAAATTTTCTTTCTCTCTCTGTTTTCCCACTTATTTATGTATTTTAAAATGCAGATTGAAAAACTATAAAGAAAGTCTTAAGTCTCTTAATTTGGGGGGGGGGAGAACCAGTTAAGGTTTCGTAAATTCAATCATCAGATGACAAAAATAAAAATTCACATTAATGAACATCATATGCAGCACATCAATAGTTCAGACTTGTTTGTAACAGAGGCAAAAACTTGTTTTGATCGCCAGGAGAACTTTTTGTTGAACGTTTGATAGTGAAGTTGCTTTCTCTGATTGGTGATTATGCTTGGCCTGTTGATATGAGGCATGCTGTATTTGATCTTAATTGATGTGAATTTTTTTTCGATTTGTAATGGGAGCGGAGTGGGTCAGTGGTAGAACACTGAGTTGCCATGCCGGAAACCCTGGTTCAAATCCCGCTGCAGGCCAAGACTTTTATTTAGTCTGTTTGCAGCGGGAGGTAGATAATATGGGATCTGGTACTCTCCTGGGGCTAATATGCTCTGTAAAATATTAAAAAAATAGGGTACCCAAAATAAGGGGAAAAAATCTGGCGGTTGAGCGTGACCTAGGACAAGTCACTTCCTTGCAGAACCGTTGTCCATGAAATAGTACAGTCTCTACCATGTACTGAACCCCAAACCCGTTTTAAGTCCTGATGCAGTATTGGTGAAACGTTGGCTAATAGCTTTTTTCAGTATTTTAGAGTATTAAGCTTTAGGGACATTAGGCTTGGATCTTTTTTAAGTATTCAAATTACTATTAATAACTATACTCTCATATTAATTTTATGCCTCTTTTCGAGTTCTTGCTCATTAAAATTTTCAAATATATAAACATATTGATTGAACTGTAATACAGTAATTATTTTCATTAATATTACAGATTACTTGGAACATAGAATTAAATTATATATAAATTATAATTGGGGGCCGGTATAGGTCAGTGTGTAAAGTGCTAAGTTGCTATGGTGAAGGATCCGGGTTAAAACCGGCTTCGGCGGATAATTTAAACTGTTAGCAACCATGGATCAATTGGTGGAAAAACCTGGCGGTTGCTGTACAAATCACCTCCCTGCACTATCACTGTTCTGGAACCAGTACAGTCTCTACCATGTAACGAACCGAAGAACCCAATCTTAAAACCTAATTTCAGTAGTATTTATTAATTTGATCTACACAACTTTCAAAGAATCAACTTAGAGAATATATTGTATTATACTATATAAAAAAAAGGAAAAATATTGGTAGTTTATGTCGTCAAGGTTTACTGTAAAAAAATATTTTATAGTTGAAAACTATGCAAAGATAGTAAGTGAAGAAGCAACACTGCAGATAATGCAATATCATGCCTGAATGCAACGTACTATAATAGGCTGAATACCAAGGGTATAAAATGGGACAACTATTACAATGGCCATGGAGGTATAAGCATGGAGTGATGATATAGTGGAGGTTGTGGTCTTGGAACGATGTAATTCCAGAGCGATATTACTGACAATTAGTCATCAGGAGTGGTTACTGGACCCTGCTGTCACCTTCCTGAAAAATACTCGACTAAGTTGGACGATTAGTTCTCCAGTGGTGGGGATGCTTTTTCTGTTCCTCGCCCACATTCTCTGTTTTTGTCACCGTCAAACATATGTCCTCTGCTGTTTGAAAGTTTTGACACATCTCTACTGGATTTGTCAGCATCTTGCTTAGTGGTTCTTGAAAAATATTCAGGGACATTGTGGTAAATTTGTATTTAAAGTGAAAACTTCATTAGTAGGATAAAGCTTATCAGTTCGCATATTCAACATCGCACCAGCATACTCAACATGCTCGTGACTTATTGCGCAAGTCTGGCGACAATTACCAGCCTTTGCAAGAGCTATAAAATTTGTTTTAATCAACAGTAAAATATGAATAATTATATTTAAATTAAAGGTCGCTTATATTTGTGCAATTCATAATAATAATAAAATAAAATATCAATAATTTGATCAGTAGTTGACCTTTTCGTTCCCCTATAAGATTTTATTTGTCACAGTTGAATGTCTTGTTTTATGAAATTAGTGAAACTACGAATGATCTAAATAAGTTGAACTTAACGATGACAATAATGTTACATTCCATGTATATACATATATATATATATATATATATATATATATATACATATATACAAGGTATAAACAATATAATTATTTACTAATTGTTATATCAATTATTGATGTTTTGTATTGAGCTTGTGCAGTCCATCATGTGACCTGATAGTTAAGCATGGTCCTTGACAAATCATTTCAATGCATAGCCATTAGTTCGGACACAATACTGACTCCAACCATGTACTAATCCTTTTATGGGATGTAGTAATTTTTTATTTATTGAGAGTTTCCCCAATGATGAGATTTTCTCCAACCAAATTGTAGTAATACAGATTTTATTTAGAGATTGAAGTTAATTGGAGTATAAACTTTATTTGAGGAGCTGGCGAAAACAACCGTATTAGTCCACGAAATTAAATTTTGCAAGATGGCTAAAAAACTGATATTAATATATGGAGTAGATTAATAAGACAACTTTACGTTATTATAGATAAGTGGTTTATTACTATTGTTACATGAGTAATTAATTTTTAATATGCTTTTATATTCTAGAAGTGCACCATTCTACTTCAGGATACTCGACCCATTTATCACCAAACTGTGTTACTAAAAAAAGAAAAACAATTCACAAAATAAAAATGCTGTACCAATAGACCAGTCTCAAATTAAAAACAATTGTACAAATTTAAATATATCTATGGAGAATCATAATTTACAATGAAAGAAAAAATATATAAAAAACTTCCAATAGAGAGAAACAAATAATAAAATAAACAAAAATTGTAACTATACATTCTTAGTAACTTATATATATATTTATTGGTTTCTACTTATCTTGACTCTTATGGAAATTATATTGTGTTTTGTTCTCGAGTTTAAGACTGAAACTCGAGAACTAAAACATAATATATATATATATATATATATATATATATATATATATATATATACAAAGTATAAAGTATAACCTTTATTTTTGTTGTGTATAGTGGGAGGTAGATGGTCGGTGATAGGAAAATGGATTTTTGAAATTTTAAGTACACAATCTCTGGTTACATCTTAAACGGGTCATTTTTATTTTGTTTGAGTGAGCTGTTTAGTAGTTTTATTTTAAAATATCTCATTTTTCACTGTTAGGGCATGATTATGAGACAAGGCCTGGTCTCGAAACCTCGCCTGAGAACTGGTATAAATAAAAAAAGGACTGAAACTCAAGAAAAGGAAACATAGAATTTATATAACAGTCGAGAGTAGTAAGAAAGATACAGTAGCTTAAAATAAATAATAGTTTAAAAAACACGCTTTACTAAAAAATGAACTAAAAATTAGAAAATTATTTTCAATAAGGTTAAAATAATGATAGAGTTATGAATAAAAACGTACAATTATAGCAAAGATGCTTCATGTTGATTGTTGTTAATATTTAATTAATCGATATAGGTAAAAGTAGAGACATTATGAAAATGATTTAAAAAGCAAATCACACTTTTTTTTTAAACTACAAATGAATGTTTTTTATCATAACTCTATTCTCATTTTAAACCTATCGAAAATTATTTTCTTCTTTACTTTTGTTTTCTATTAAAGTGTGTTTTTTAGTTTTTCAAACTCTAATTTTTTTTAAATATTCAACTTCAAGAGAACAACAAATAAAAATAAAATATAATTTTTTTTTTTTTTTCAAAATATAAGAATCTCCCAAGTTGATCTCGCCATCAATCATATGATTGTCTCAAAGATTAAGGCATCTATGGCAATGTACTTACACAAATTACAACTGTGCCTTCAGTTATGAAAAATCGCTAATCCTGAATATCCTAGCCAGGATAATGAATTAAACTTATTAAATTATTATATTATCATCGGTGCTTGAGAATTGTGCAACGTTTCTTTTTATATGGATTTTTTTATGTCACCGAAATCGAGTTGAAAGATTCCGTTACATAAATACATACATAAAGGCGAAGTTAATAAACAAAATCCACATAATGGTTCAAAAAACAGTGTTATCAAAAAGATAATGGGGGTAGAATTACACTAATAAAACTTATCCACAAGTTTTAATAACTATAAAAATGGCAATAAACAAGACATAAAAATAAAATTGAAACTGCCAGCATATTTAAATGTTAATGACCTAGGACAGGAAGTTATTTAGAAGTGTCCCAATATATCTTGTGATATCCGGCAAAAACTAGACCGAGCAGCCGGCAGGAAGCACTGATACGATGCACGTTTCGGACTTGACACGAACCACTTCTTCAGGTGCCTCTTCTAGTCTATCCATCTCTTCATCTGCTTCCGTCCTTCGCCTTTTACCTTCCACATTGTGTTATCAAGAAACAGGTTAAAAAAGGGTATTACACTTTACTAAGTATTGCACTAGGGTGATTGCACTTTACTTCTTAAACCAATGGCACTCTTCTCTAAAAAAAAAAAGCCTGAACAATAAAATTAATTTATATATAAAATGTAATTAATTGGAGTCTTAAAATAAAATTCAGAAAAACTGAATAAATGATCATTTATGATCAGGAGGACCTCGTTATTGAAGAAAATATAATAAAAATGGTGGGTGGATGATTGCTCTTCAATGGAAAGGAATGGAACAAAGAGATAAAACAAATTATAATTACAACCCGCAAAGCAATTGGTATATTTAACTCGATCATTTGGAGCAATAATGTGACGAAAGATACCAAGAAGCTTATGTAATATTGCTATATGGAGCAGAGACATGGAAGATAAACTCTGCTTTAGGAAAAAAGCTACTTGCTACTGAATTGGACTATTGTAGGAGAGCTGCCAGGGTGTCCAGGCTAGAAAGAAGGACTAATGTCGAAATTAGAGAGCCAATGCAAACTAAATAAAATGTCCTCCAAAATATAGAGAAAAAAAAATTGGGATGGTATGAACATTTCGGCAGAATGAAGGAAGAAAGATGGCCCAATTTAATTTTCGATTCGATTGCTTAAGGGAGAAAAGGACGAGGAAAACCATGAAAAAGAATGATAAAAGAAATTTAAATTTGTACAATTATTTTTAATTTGAGACTGGTCTATTGGTACAGTATTTTTATTTTTTGAATTGTAGCAAATTATACAAGAAAAAAAAAAAGAAGATATATAAAATTGAAAAACATGAGAAAACGAATTAAAGGAAATGGTACTGTTATCTAAATAATTCCACTACAACACTTGAAGGGAGGTGGGTTCTGTATACGCTGAAGACTGTAAAGTTACAAGGACAACGGTTGTACAAGGAGATAATTTGTCCTATATCGCGTTCTACCTTTTGGTTTTCTCCCAATTAAGAGTACCCGCTTTAAAGAGGCTGGGTGAGCCCCAGGAGGGTCTCTAGATCCCTACAAGGTTCGTCTGTGGCCACAAACAGATTAAAAGGTATATTTTCCTCAGCCGTATTTGAATCCGAAACCTTCTGCATTAAAACTCAGCGCTCTGTACACTGAGCTATCCTGACCCTTCTACTGATGCTATATTTTCTGTAGAGTTATTTTTCGTAACATGACGTCTATGATTGCTTTTTGAGTCACTTATAACATTTTTCCTAAATATTTATCCTATTGAGACATATTAAAAAAAAAACTTTTTCTTTTTAAATACGGAATCTAAAAATTGTTCTTTCTAAAAGTAGACTAACCATTCCACAATTTGAATCGAAATTGCAGTTCCTGCCTTGAATAGTTAAAGAGATAGAGACCTTCAAGTTTCAGAAACATTTTTGTAGACATAGAAAAACCTAAGCCTCTCTGAAGAAGTTTGATAACTTCTAAATGAGTGAATTTAGAGTAAAACTTTTAATTACACTTTTAAATTAACTACATTTAATTCTGAACTAGGTCAGTTTTTGGATAGCTTCTTATCTTCAACAGATAACAAGATAAAAAGGTTATTAATATATAATATAGGTTTTAAAATAAGGTACTGTTTTGGCTAGAGATGTGCGACGATAATTAGGAACAATGCTGTTATTCTAGAGAGAGTTAGTCCAAGAAAAAAGTTGTTCTTCTATATCGGAAAATACCGTTGTGCCATTTTGGAGAACTTTTATAACACACAATATACTTTTCTGATTCATCTATCCGTTCGAATTGCGAATCTGAACTATTCTCAAACTCATATGAACAAACAAAAAAATCATCAAATCGATCCAACTGTTTAGGAACAAGTCCACGAGTAAAGCTTTATTTTTCTATTAAAAATTTCATAGCACCATTTTGCAGAACTTTTATAACACACAAACTTTTATAATCTTTGTTGTCTAAATTAATTGGAATACATAATGTACTATATACAGTAGTATACTATGTTTTTGAAAGAGTTATGTTTATATCTGTCCTTGCTTCAATTCTTTAATAAAAGTAATTTATCAAATCATTTTAACTATTAAGTAATCAGAAAATATCTGGTATTTTTGTCCTCTGAAAATTGCCGCGGAAATATTCTGACCTAATTAAAGCTGTGAGATTGACGGAGAGATGTCAGCTACAGCCAGTTTCTATTAGTTAACTTTGAAATGATTTAACTTGGAAGGGGCCTCCGATTTTCCATTTTATACCAGGATTCCGAGGGATCTTCTGGAGATTCAAATCAGCGAACAGTAAGCGGCTTTCAGCAAGATATTATTTTGAAGAAAATAATTTAAATTATGAAAAGGATAGAAGAACCCATGTTGTGGGTTGTTATGAGCAATATTAAAAGGATGTGAGTGAATGTTGAAATTTAAAAAACTAATGACCCACATTAATTTTCTTATCCTTGTCCCTCTCTTAAAACGCATATTTTTTTAGAATATGAGATCCTTTAAAAATGATTATCCATTATATCAAGCATATTTGCACCCAGTTGAACTAGTGGTTAAGTCGAATTTTGCCCGTAATGAGTTGATTATACTGAGAGAAGCGGAATCTTATCTTTCTGGTGGTATATAAGCAGCTAAGCCATTTTGTGTTTTGTATTTGAGTTAGGCTTAAACCCCATTAAAAAAAAAACAACTACGAAAATGACACGCTTCTGCTTCCTTACAATCAACTCATTCTAAACTAAACCAAACGGAAACTCTTAAACACAGGGACTATAGATAACTAAGAATACAGTGGCTTAGGGAAAAAATAAAAGCAGAAATGTCACATCACGAGGAGCATCCTCCCTCGTAGACAAAAATGATAATATTTAATAAGTAAGATCAGGTATAGCAATTTTTAAAATAAAAAATCCAACTTCCAGCACATTCAGGAACTTAATATTTTTTCTAGCTTTAATCCATTAAACGCTTTAATACGGATCTGATAATTTTTTTATTTCTATTATAAAATTAGACTAAGCATGATTTGTTTTTTAATTATCTCGTTCACTTTCAAACCTTTCGTCTGTTTCATGCGATTATTTGCATTCAGGAAGAATTCAAATAACCCACTTTCGGGCCGTATACGATCTCTGCATTTGGATTTGGCTTTTCGACGCGTACACGGTAACATTATAAATGTTCGATAATATTTTTTATTCTAACACCTTATTATATTCACTGTCACTATTTTACACAAATGTTTTATATATAATCGATAGATTTTGACGACAGCTGACGATTTTGACGACTTCACATGATCATAGAAAGAACATGAGTGAAAATATTTGTTTTGATATCCTACTAATCCTACTAATATTATAAATGCGAAAGTTTGTATGTTTGTCTCTCTTTCACGCAAAAAATACTGAACAGATTTGGATGAAACTTTACAGTAATATCGGTTATACAACAGAATAACAAAAACCGTTGTAGCTTTTCCGAGTCAAAAGCTATAAAGAATGGAAATCTTTATTTTTTCATAATAAATGGAAAATATATAATAATAAACAGTAAAATTACCTCAAAATGGTGGCGCTTCACCCTCCACCAAGCGTTACATTCCTCGCTTATCGTAAGGAATTCTTTGATTCTTTAGCTATCCAATGATCTAATTGAATTTCGGATGGAGATGATAGATTTGTAACTATAACACCAAACTGTATCCCCCGATTTTGTTATCATTCGTTTTTTAAAAATTGTCTCCCACCATGGAAGCAATTTTAAAGACGTATTCATGTCAATAATAAAAATTGTTTGGCGAACTCCTTAAACCATACAGCCCCTCTTTAATTACCTCTAAGTTCCCTATTAATTATAAATGGCTCATACTTCACTATTATAAGACCCATTTGGTCTTATGAAGCAGAACATTGGGGCTCCACTAAGCCATCAAATTCCTGGCGTATCCAATCCTTTCAATTTAAAATCCCTAATACTCCTTGTTGTGATTAATTTCATCCATGACCTCAGTGTCCCATTTGTTTCTGATTTAGTCCTATCACGGTATTAATCCTTTTATGACTATGTTTATTCCCACTTAAGCCATATAGTTTCAACTAATTCCAGTTACTGATATTCCTTTGGTGCTTCTGAAAAGAAGAAGGCTTCATGATCACTGGGGCCATGAGAACCACCCCTACCGCTTCACTGGAAACTATACTTGATTTAACTCCTCTTGACATTCCTATTGAATCAGAGGCATTCAAGACAGCCTACAGGCTAGTGAAAATAGGAGGGGTCAAAAAACCCACCAACGATTTTGGACACAGAAGTGTCTTTGATATAATCGAGCAAAATGCAGATCTAAAAAAGCATTCCGATTCAATGCTGAACAAATATAACTTTGACAAAAGATATCACGTTAATATACAGCCGATTTGCAAAAGCAAGAATGATTGCTTTAATCCACCCAATGGTCTAAATGTGTATACGGATGGACCCAAAGGGGAGTTTGGTGCCGGCTCGGGATTCTGGTTTAGGGGTTGTCAGGGCATGGGTCATTACTTAGCTCTGGGCACGACACCCACTGTATTCCAAGCGGAAATATGGGCAATACTTACAAATATGGGAAGGACCACAAGAATAAGGTAATCAACTTTCTCACTGACAGTCAGGCAGCATACAATGCATTACAAAATGCAGTAACAAACTCCAGACTAGTGGAGGAATGCTGTCTAAGACTAGATGAACTATCTGTACATAACAGAGTTAACATATTTTGGATCCCTGGGCACAGTAATATTCCAGGAAATGAAAGGGCCGACAAATTGGCGAAGAAAGGAGCAGTTATTGCTCCTATTGGACCAGAACCATGGTGCGGGGTCCCCCTTCCCCTGGCTAAGGATACAATTAACAAACTAGCCAAGAGGAAGATAAAAACACGTGGGGATAGAGCCAAGGTAAGGCATACTAAACTTTTCATAAAGGATCCCAATGATAATCTTTCTGATAAAATCAAGAAAGAAGCTGCTCACTCGTCGAGAACCGACCTCAAAAGTATGGTTGAAACCATCACTGGGCACTGTAAACTCAGGAAACACATGCATCATCTGGGCATTGAACAAGAACCTAGGTGCAGGACGCAAAGAGGGTGCAAAGAGGAGGACGAAACCCCTTGGCACGTCCTCTTCACTAAGTCGAAAGAGGACATTTGACCTTGGTCCCCGGTGGATACAAGGAACTTCAAGAACTGAGGTTTAAAGACTATTTAAAATTTCTCAGAAGTCTAGACCTATGTTAGGGATCTTTAGGACTCAAGCACAATGGGCCTTTTTAGGCCGAAGTGCACAGTAATAAGAGTCACTCATAAATAATAATAATAATCCTTTTATGACTATGTTTATTCCCACGAAAGCCATATAGTTTCAACTAATTCCAGTTACTGATATTCCTTTGGTGCTTCTGAAAAGAAGAAGGCCTCGTGGCCTTCTAAGTTGAATTTGTTGAGTACTACCAGTGGATAGTTTCTTTACTTGCCTTCATCTCATGACAGATTTCATTCGTTCTACTTACTTCTTTATTATTATAATAGTTTTAAATCAAAAAAAAATTTAAAAAAAAGTTATGTCTAAGTCGTGATTAATTTTAAAAAGATTCAAATTTGTACGTTACTTCCTTTCGATTATAACTTTAATCTAACTATTACTGATTCTCTTCTAATTTCATCTATACAGCTTTAAAGGGTCTTTAAATTTTATAAAATGTGCTCTAGTAACTCTAAGTAACATTCTATCCCGTGCATATATCTTCAGATATAGGTCAGATCCGCTCGACCCGGTCGAATATCCATTTGGAATACTTGGAATGGACTTTTAAAGAAGTATCTACTGCCAATATGGAAGCGACCTTCGATATTCCTACGTATAATTGAACGGGAGCCCTCAATATGATAAGACGGATAGAGGCAATAATAATTTCAACTTCCATTTACCATTCTATATCCTTTCCCTTGGACGTTAGATGTAATATTCTTTAAATAATAAGGTCACGATAATTCGTAACAATATTATAGTATTTTACTCAAATAACCAATAATCTAATAAACGTTTTTGTAAGAGATAATTTTTATTAATTTTATAAATTATTTTCTGTTTTTATTTATTTTATAATTTCGATTTAAAATGGTCAAAATCCTTCTTAGATGTTAATTACAAATTTTAGTCGTACAATAGCTAAGGCAGTAAACACGAGTAAAACACAAGAAGGAATTGTATTCTATGTTGGGGGAGTGTTTGGCTACTTTTATTTACTGCATACGTTCACACTTTGCAAGACACTTTCTTACTTTACTGTTTTAGTAAATTTTAAAAATCTGAAATTCCACAAATACATACTCTATTCAGTATTTTAACTCCTGTATAAATTTCTTGGACTCTCCAACTCATGTTTTACATCCTCAATTACTTTAAGTGTAAACATCCATACTTGACACCTCAAAGACAAGCTTAAAAATCTGACTATTCTGTAGATTGACCTATACCAGGCATGTCAAATAAATAAAATAACCAGGGTAACAAAAACTTAATTTTAAAAAATGTCATCAATTAAGCTTATCTCCTTCAAACTACTTGTCCAGTCTTCTTTTACATTGTTCAAAGCACACTGGAAAGTCCTTCGCAGTTACGCTTTTTAGTCGTGTTTCACTGTTTCCACATCCACCCAGTTCACACTGGTTCCTTTGTCACCAGTTTCCATTTTGGGCGAGATTATACATGGGGTCGTAACCATCATATTGTATTTGCGTAATTATTGGACACACCTTGTACAGCTGTAGGCATTTTAGAACCTCAATCATTTTTTTTTTAATCAGAGTTATTGGACCGAACACCAAGAACTAGTCAATTGCCAACGTGTTGCGTTACATCACGACAATGCCACAAAATTCCACAATAATCACACATCAAAAGTTAGTACAACTTGGCTGGGATGGTTTATTACACCCATCATTTTCTTAGGACCTTGCACCATCCAACTACCACTTATTTCGGTCTGTCTAAAGCTCTCTCGACGGTAAATCAATCGCTGATGAGAGAAGTGCGAATACTCCTTTTAGTTTTCGCTTTGAAGCTGCAGATGTTTTAAGAAAACCGAATAATGAAGTTGTTAAAATGCTGACAAGATGTAATTAATTAAACCGGCGGACGGTTTTTTTTTTCGTTATTTCACCATTCAAAAACAAAACTGACTTGGATGCACCCAATGAAATAGAAACACCGCCTTGTCAGCGGCCTTCGATTGGTTTTTATTCTGAGTCATTATTATCACCTGCTGCTTCAAAAAGTGTTCCTTACATAGTTCCAAAGAAAGTCATCCATAACGATCTTGTCTATTTCCAACTCTACATCTTTTAACTGGTTTCTTTTGATAGTCATTGAGACTTGAGAAGCTTAAGGTTTGCGTAGTAGCCCATTATTCTGTTGTTAACTTATTTGCTTATTAAATTTTCATTGATCAGTTCAGAACCGAGATCCACAAATGTTCATAAATTTTTAATCTTAAATTTAATTATTTTCATGTCGCTGCAGGACCTTCTACTTGCTGTCGAGGACAATTTTTAATACATCGTTATACTTTCGTTGATAACTGACCATATTTATTTGCTATTTTCATATATTATTTCACATTCATTATTCTATTCACTTGTATTATAATAACACAGTTGAAACTTTCAAAAAATAAATAAATTATATTATTATGAATATTCATAATGTTAAGGGGAAAAATGATAATATAATAAAATAATCTATCTAACCCGAATATATGAGCACGTCTTAGAGGAAAAGATTATAGCTTTGGCGAAGGACTTTAATATAGTCGTGTGGGGGGGGGGACTCGTATGAACTTTTCTCTAAAACGAAACAGTAAATAAACTTTAATAGGAGAATTTTATTCGAGGCGTGAAATTTATTCGCCGGAGTTGGAAGCCTCCCAGAATGTGATTTAAATAGTTAGAGCTTTTGTTTCTGGAGAAGTTTTTGTAACTAGGGAAGGGGAAGGGAAGGTTTGGTACAACTTTGTTAGAATTAGAGCTCGCCTGTCAAATAAAGGGCCTACACCTTGGTCTTCCAACAGCAACTAAAACATGAGCTCATAATCTGGAATTGTATGAGCTCGAGCATTAAGAGTAATATAGTAACTCCTTAAATAATGTGAGTCTAAGCGGTATAGTCCTCAATTTACTAGAGCATGAAAATATCATCTTGCGTCTGTGTCTTGAGTTCGTATCTTTTAATTATAGTTCTAAGCCATTTTTTTTAATTATTCAGATTTTATATGTTCATTATAATCACACCAACTTTATCATTTTCTTCACGTTTTCTTCGACAGCTTTCTTTATTTTTATAAACCTGAAAAGTATATATATCTTGTCGAATTTTTAAAACTATGAAAAAAATTAAAGTACATAGTTATTGTTATTTTAAATGTAATTTTACTGCTGAGGTGAATTTCAAATTGAAGTTGATGAACCAATAAAGTGATGGCACTAAAAGCCATCAGAGGATACCCAAGTCAAATGAAAGAGGAAATAGCGAAGCTTGGTTTTACAGGAAAAGTATAACAGCACCAAGAAATATTCAGAAAATACATTGTGGACCTTGTAAAGAAGAATAAAAGGGGAAAAGAAACACAGACGAAGGAAGATATAATAAAAAGATGAACAGAATTACCAGTCATTATGGAGAAAAAATATATACATATATTATTTTAAATACTTATTAAATGAGTCGTTCAGGATCAAAAATGGATTAATCTAAAATTTCAACAAAATGTCTTATTCACATTAGTTATTCATAGTTATTCATATCTTATTCGCTAGCTTAGACAAGCAAATTTTCTGACACGGCACTTTTTTTTTTCTCTTTATACATTTATTCATAATTGTCAATAAAATAAAATGACAATCAGCAGATTTTCGGTTTGTAAAGTTATGATAAAACGGCATGAGAGGCGTGACGAGGATACCCAGCTGTACCTCTCCCGTGACTTGATTTTATATTATTATGGTAACAGATCCATCATCCTCGTTCTTTTCAGTCTTCTCCTTGTGTTCTCAGGCATAAGAATAGTTGCTATTTGTTCTATTAGTTGGTTTGTGTGCCCATGTAATTTTTCTTGGAGACGTTTGTATTTTTGTAGTCAGTATGCAGAGTTTTGTTATTGGGATACAAGTGTGCTTTTATTGGAAAGTTTGTAGTCGTTTTCTGTGAGTCTGTTTACCGATACCATAAATTTTTAATGCATAAGTCCAAACTGGTTCTAGTAAGTGTACGTGTTTTTATTTTTGTCTTGTTTCCAATTTGGATACTTTTCTGAGTAGATAACACATTAAATTCAGTTTAAGATTGAGTGATTTGTTTTTAATCCTGTCAATGAAAAGTTATTTTATAAATTTTACTTTATTTTCATATTTTTTAAAGTGAAACTTCTCTAAATGCAATAATTATAATAAATTAATTAGTTTATTTACGCTTTAATTTAATAATTGAAAAATTAATTTATTGATAATCCAGATAGTATCCCTTTTTTGTAGGAATACATAAAAAAAAAAACCTATGCCACTACAACCTTGAAGCGTCTGGGGATCAGTACATGGTAGAGACAGTACTGTTTCATGGACAACGATTGTTCAGGGAGATGATTTGTCCTATATCACGCTCAAACGCCAGATTTTCCCCCTAATTTTGGGTATCTACTTTATAGAGGCTGAGTTAGCCCCAGGAGGGCCCTAGATGCTATATGATCCATCTCCGGCAGCTAACAGTCTATAATAAAAGTCTTGCCTACAGCCGGATTTGAACCAGTATTTTCGGCATGGCAACTGCTCTACCACTGTGCCACTCCACTCCCTTATAGGAATATATATTATTTGATAATTCTGACATCACAATTATTAATCGTAATATGGGCAACTACGTAGGAAGCGTGATTGCGTGGGTTCAAATCCGGTTCTGGCAGATAAATTATTAATCTGGTAATAAACGGGGATGGATCTTATTGGGTCAAGGACCCTTCTGGAGTTAATACAGCCTTAATAAATTGAGTACTCTTAATTGGAGGAAAACCTTGCAGTTGAGCGTCATATTGGAATAATCATCACCAAGACAGCTGTTGTCCTAGAAATAGTACTGTCTCTTTCACGTACTTAACCCAAGACCTTTCATGGTTTGTAGTGGTATAGATTTTTTTTTTATCTGTAGCAATGTCAAAAATAGCTTATCGTCAATCGTGCATACACCTTTTTTTAATCCAACAAATGAGGAAATAAAATTTTAAAAATCAAAAACGTTTTTTAAACTGGTGAGATATAAGCATTGTGTAGACCTAAAAAGTTTTTTTCCAACTGTATTATTATTATTAAATTAATAATATAATCTAAGTAAAATGTTTCATAAATGGTTACACACAACAAACAGTATCACAAAATGATAAGGAAGAGATTTGCGTCTGTTACTGCTACTAGCCGGTGCTGAGCTCTGTGTTTGTTCCAGCGAACTAATTCAAACCTACTGGTCTTTGAAGTTATGCAAATGTTTCAGGTATTTTATTTCCTCTTACCTTAATTTATTTAATCATTATAATTTTGTTGATTTATATTTTTTTATAAACAGGTTAATTTTTGTAATAGGATTTTAGATCTTTTATTTAAATCACAAAAATATTTGTATATGTTTTATATTTGTTATCTTAGTACTGTTGTTTAATATAATATTATTTATATGATCTATATTAGTTTTTTATATAATTTTTATTTACATAGATAATTCATACATACAAAATGCATACATTTGTAAATCTAGATTGTAAAACATAGCGTGTACTTAAAATTTTTTGCTGATTGTTTTGTCTAATTTAAAATTCAATATAAAGGATTATTTCGGCCACAGTTTCTCTCCTTAACTTCAAAATTCGAACAATAAATCGAATTTCATAAACTAAGTAATTTTTAACGAAACAAGTATTTCTTTATTTTTACTAATCTAAGTGCCCAACACATTAATAATTTTATTGTTTATATTTTAATGAGCTAAATTCATATTTTTTTAAAAATAATTTATTTAATGAAATTTACTACTGTATTAAAATAATACAACAAGTAAATATAATGAATAGTACATATTAGCATGAAAGACAAGTAGAGAAACTACACTGCAGTAATCAAATAATATGTTCAACTTAGAAGGTCACGAGACCATCTTGTTTGATGGATTATCAGGATGCCTCGGAGGATTATCAGGAATTGAAGAGGTTGCTAGGTTTGAAACAAGTGGGTTTGAGTGGAAATAAAGTTTGTCATGAAAAGATTGATATCGGATTCGGGCTAAACCAGCAACAAATGGGACATTAAGGTCATTATGGATTACTTTGTTCTTTACAAAGTAAGGAGCATTGAGGATTTTACGGAGGATTTTGGATTGTAGGATTGAATCCGAGAGGAATTCGATGGTTTAGTTGAGCTCCAAAGCTCTATTCCGTAAGTCCAGATGGGTTTAATGATTGTCATGTATATGAGTCTTTTGTAATTAATTGAGAGCGTTTTCAAGGTCAGTGAGATGGGATTGAAGAGTATGGGATGCTATAACTGGATCGGTGTTAACTGATAATAGACATGTGCCATCTACATACGTGGTAAGGATAGTATTAGAATGGGTAGGGATGTCAGCTATATAAACTGTGTAGAAGATTGGCCTCGAGGAACACCAGCGCATTGAGAAAAGGGATGAGTATACATAATTGTGATTGACTTTGAATGACGTATTAGTGAGATAGGATTGAATAATGAGAAAATATGTAGGAGGTAGAAATTGGCGGAGTTTGTAAAGCAATGCCGGGTACCGGACACGCTCAAATCGTGTTCCACGTCAAGAAATACCACCAAACAATATGATCTCCGTTCCAATGCAGAGGAAACAATGTCCACCACACGATGACAATGCTGGATAGTGGAGTGGGATGTTCGGAATCCAAACTGGTGATCTGGTTTGAATCTCGGATGCGCTATATACGTTTCAGGATGAGCTTTTCCAGGATTTTACCCATGGATGGTAAAAGGAAGATGGGACGGTAAGAGGAAGGTAAATTCACATAAGATGGAATAAATGCATTTTTAGATTGCTGTAAGCAATAATCATAATTAGTAATAATAGATTAGTAATTATTTTTAACTCCAAAAGCGACGTTTGAATGTAATTTGTGATTCATCTTCGGACCATGTTGTTACCGTTAGAACTTGAAGCCAGTTCTTGACGTCTCTCACAAGAACCTAAACTCTGATGATCACACAATTGGGCTGAAACATTTGCTGGCAAACCAAAAAAACAAAACAAAGCAAGACAATACCAGCTGCTTCCTGACAATTCATTCTTATATATTCATAGTCAACCAACAGACATCAAAATATTCTATATATTTAAAATGAATATTTTTCACATTAAAATCTTAATTTAATTATTAAACCTAATAGGTTAAGGATTTGAAAATAATATTTATTTGTTTATCTCTTTTAAATACTATAATATGAATGTTATGTATTAATATTAAAACATTAGTTCGTAGGAAATAGTTGAAGGACGTTATTTACTAATTTTTTACAGATTTCTAGGTCTGCGAAACATTATCTAATATCTTTTCAACTACAACCAAAACAAAAAAAAATAAAATATACGTTACTTGTATTTTTTTAATGAAGTCAATTTTTAAAAAATGTGTATTTTTATGAAGATTATGCTTTTGGATAGGAAAGTTCGTATCCGAAATTCCAATCGGAATAAGTATTTAATTTCTATATTCCGTTTATTGGGCTAGCCTCGTCTTTATTTCCGTCAAATCGATTGTTCAATTTTTTTTCTTTGGAAAGAGTTGATAATTAGAAAAAATGAAAAAGAACTTTTATATTTTTAGTAGTAAGATAAAATAATAATATTAAAGCCGTATATTATGATATCTTTCCATTACTTTCATGGGGTTCAGTCTGCCTTACATCCACCGAGATGTAATCGGTCCTCAATAGTCTGCACTTTAGCTTTTAGGTTACGTTCAGTGAGCCTTTAGGAAATCCATCTTCATTGAGCCGGCACAGAGACTGACTTCTTGGTCTCTTCAACTGTCACTTCTTGACAGAATCCCTCAAGGCGGTTACTCAAAGATAAGACACTAATCTGTCGTTCTTGAACTGATCACTTCTTGTACGGTCTTTATTAAAAGGCTAAATAATTGACATAACAGACAAATACGAATTAAAATAAATAAGAAACCTAAATGGATATCAGAAAAAAAATTAAAATAATTAAATGATCTTTACTTATCCCAGAAGAGCCTAAGCATATTCAACAAACACCATGAATAAAGAATTGTTAAATACATTAATATGAAGAGAAAAAAAAATTATTACAGATCAAAATATTTAAAAAAATATAAGTATGCCAGTATTTCTTTTTACCATTTTAAATTACTATTATAATTAATTAATACATTGATAAATCAGCAACTAATGGGACATTTAGTTCATTGTTGATGACTATTCGTAACGAAGTAAGGAGCAGTGAGGAGTTTACGAAGTATTTTGGGTTGTAAGAATTAGATATAAGAGGAATTAGACGGCTTAGTGGAGCCGAAAAGCTCTACTCCGCAAGTCCAAAAGGGGACTATATTAGACATGTATATGAGTTTTTGATAACTAGTTCGGAGCTTAGAGCGTGTGTTAGGTGTTGAAGTAGCCTTAAACGGTAAGCAGTTTCTTTTTTTTTTTTATTAGACACTTTATTGAAACATTACAATCTGTCACTTGTCGGCAATAAGTATTGGTGCTATGTAGTTTACAATCATTACAATTCAAAACAATGATATAAACAAAATAAAATAAATAAATATATACATGCGGTAATAGAAAGAAAGTAATGCGAAAATAATAATAAAATAAAGTAAAAAAATATATATATATATATATATATATATATATATATATATATATATATATATATATAATGTACACATTCATACTCTAATTTGCCTGGGGCCCCCGAACCAAGCTTCTTTAAAAGCTGGTTAAGGGCGCTTCACACCCACAGGTCGTGAGTGGAGAATTTGGCCAGTGCCAGTACTCCAAATAACATTATTATATCAGGTCTCGGGGCTATTGCCGGTTTAAACGGCGGGATGGCTTATATGGATGTGTGGAACTGGATGATGACTGAGTCAGGGGGTTGGGATGACATAATAAGGAGCATTGACAATAGTTCTCAGGACTTTGGATTGAAAGAATTGAATGCGTCTAATATTCGATTTTTTTGCGGTCTCCACAGTTCCAGTCCATATGTTAAATTAGGTTTGATGGTATATTAGTAGTTTATTGTCTATTGAAAGATGGGAGGTCCTACATAGTAATCTGTATAGTTGGCTGAATCGTCTGTTAAGTTCTTGTCTTTTGAGTTTGGTATGAGGATTCCATGTAAGTCTTTTGCCTAGGAGGAAGCCAAGGTATCGTACTGTGTCGGAAATAGGTAGGACTGTTTCATTGAATTGGACAGAAGGACATGTTTCCCCGCAAAGTGTAAAAGTCAAGTGCTTGCATTTTTCCTCATTGATTTGAATCCGCCATTGGTTACACCAAATTTCAAAGCGTGAAAGGTGCCTTTGGAGGTTCGAGGAAGCCATTTCGGGATCTGGATGAGATGATAAGATGGCTGTAAGCAGTTTCTAAGTGTTAATGTTAAAAAACAATCTCTTATTTCCTACTAATGTTTAGTTTTAATAAAAATAAAAAGTAAATACAGCAATGATTTAAACTAGAATTAGTCCAATGGTAAACATTTATTAACACTTCTGAATAGTTAAAATCTGAATAAAAAATGAATTTAATTTTGAAGGAATCAGGTAAAATACACAATCAAATTGGAAGTGATAAAGGTAAAGCTAAATGATAAGATTGGTACTGTAAAGGACATACATAAGGGATAATAAGGCCACTCACTACACCACTACAGCACTAGCTACCCCAGCCAGCTGTCGGGATTTGGCCCAGCTGCTCTTTCATACAGTCTGCTTTATCTTCGCTAGGATCTGCCTTGTCTATGGCTATAGATAAGGACGGCAACAAATATACACCTATTGTTAATTTAAGTATATACACACAGTATGTTATCTTCATTCTGGGCGTTGTGAGGCGAATAATCGCAAATATAGTCCGTTAGCTATGAAAATGTTCCTTCCAGGTAACTGTTAAATAACATAGGAAACGTATACGCAATTATATGATACATTAATATGAAGTGGCTAAATTGAAAACAAGTGCCCTATTTTATTGTTACGTTTCTTCTGAATTATTTTAATAATTGAAGAAAAAACTTTACCACTATAACCTAGGGAAGCCATACGTCCTTAAATCCGACATATTTGCTCGGTTTATTTAAGAATTACATTATTTTATTATTATAGTTGAACGGTTTATTCCTATACTTACCTTACATTCTTATTATTTTTTTATGTTTGTTTATTTAAATGGTCTTTGTATTTTCAACTGCTGCAAGTTTTTAAAAAACGTTTTTCATGCTTTTTTTGTATTTGTTTGGACTAGCATCAAATATAAATGGTTTAACCTTGAGCAAAAATAAATTTTTGAGATAATGAATGATCACGCTTTCTGTAGTTTTTTTGGAATTATTAAATTCATAGCTTGAACAAAATGGACGATATTGTATTCAGATAATAAAGTACCTATTAAAGTTTTAATTTTATTTTATATATTAAGCAGTTTGTAAATATTGAAATACTACTTCATATTTTTAGTTATTTATTTAAAATTTTCAGATAGCCTAAATTATTTTTAAAACAATATTAATAATTATCATCAGCTTATATACTTTTTTTTACACATTATATAAACATTAAAAAAAAATCCGAAAAAAGAGCTGTAATTTCTGTGAAGAAAAAGTGTGAGAAAAAAAGTTGTGTAATTTATTTAGATTAAACAATAACCATACTAATTTTTTTGGCCGCTCGTTTTATGAGGAATTAATAAAAAAAAAACTTTACCAATATAACCTAGGTAAGCCATACCTCCATAAATCCGAGGTATTTGCTCGGTTTATTTAAGAATTATCTTTAAAATATGTAAATATATATTTTTATACAATAATATATTAAATAAGAAAAAACACTATGTCGCTACTACTCATGTACTACATACTCTATAGAGTTCAATACATAGTTGAAATTGTTTTGCAATGCGATGATTTTTCTGAGATCATGCTCAACTAAGGGTTTTTCCCAATTAAGGGTACCTACTTTAGGGAAGCTGGGTGAGCTCTAGAACGATCTCCAAACGCCCAATTAACAATGCAAAACAATCTGGCAATAATAGTGATTAAGAATTTTTGTGATAATTCGCACGAAATAGCAAAAATAATTTTGTCTCCTTACATTTTCGTTATTTATTCGAGTTTCTAATACTTTAAGAGTTCCTAAATTCCATTATGTTTGAAATATGGTTATATTTTTTGTTAGATGAATATTTGATATGATTAGATTTAGTGTAATTATACTATTATTTTGACTATAATAACTAATATTATCACATTTAACAGTGGCAAACATATTGATATCTTCAATGTTTACTTATTTCAATATCAACATCAATGTATAATGCGGCACATTTCTTAGAAGCCTTGTATTATGTGCATTATAGTTTATGGTTATAATATAAAATATAACATCTGTAATAATCAATAATCAATATTATAAAGTTTACCCTATTACAAAATTATAAATATTACATGAGCGGAAATTTCCTATACAGATAAATATAATCATTAGTTTATTACGCGTAGGTATCAGAATAAATGAATTCATAAAGTTTGTTCATTATGTTCGGGAAGCACTAGGTGAAAATAATTTCCATCTCTTTATATGCATCGCTATTTGTTACCGGTAATATTATGAAATATAGAACTGCAATTAAATTATTATTTGTTTATTCAGTCTCTTTAAATAGACATTGTCTTAATAATTAAATTCGAGCATTGTTTCTTACAGTACTTTTAGATGTAACATAAACAAAATTATGTACACTTGAGTGTTTTAACAGTTCAAAAATATATTTGGTAGAAGTTCCACAGGTTGTCTTTGTTCGTCCCCTTTTAAATCTTCTCAAAAATAAAAATTATCATTTCGTCAATTAATGAACGTTTCAACAAACATTTCGAATTATAGATGATGGTGTAACAGAAACAGTGTGTGTATGTCGGTTCTATAACACAAGGGAACAAATTTTTATTAATTTTTTGTTGCATGGAGTTTTAGGCCTGTTGTTTACTAATTAGAGGTTGGTGATTACAAATCTAGCCTCAGTTTTTCTCCAGCACCTTTTGTTTTTGGCAAACAGCTGATAGACATATATTTGTACTAGTCACATTCAAACTTCAATTCAACTGAGTTGTTTAGTGAAAAAGTTTGTGCTCTTGTGTTAAATAACAATGTCCAAGTTAAGAAATATCTGTAGAAACGATCCAAACTATTTCTGTAACATTAGTGGTGAATATACATTCAAAAATTGTAGGCTAAGTGTGTCAGAGTTTATAACACAGGTATATTTTGATTACTTTGGATTCGCTTTGGACATCCGTGACAAGTACTGGATCCCTCATATGGTATGTAAAACATGTGTTGAGTCTTTGAGATTATGGGCAAATAAGAAAAGACCCCATTTTAAGTATCAAACACCAATGATTTGGCGGGAACCTAATAATCATCAAGATGATTGTTATTTTTGTGTGATTGATATTAATGGAATTAATAAAAATAACCGGTCGAAATGGTCTTATCCAAACTTGTTATCTGTTACTCGACCAGTCTTGTTCTCTGGTGATGCACCAGTACTCCAAGTTTCTTCATCTGTACAAAATGATCATGATATAGAAAAACAAAACTATTCTTCAAGTGATGAAAGTCGGACAAGTGATTCTTACCCTGATTTTACTTCTGAGCCCCAGCTCTTTAATCAGGAAGACCTCAATGCATTAATCAGAGATCTTGGTCTTTCTAAAAAGACATCGGAGATTCTAGCTTCTCGATTAAAGCAAAGAAATCTTTTAACCCCAGAAACAAGAATTTCATACTATCGTAACCGAGAGGCAGAATTGCTGTCATTCTTTTCTAAAGATGACGACTTTGCTTTTTGTTCAGATGTTCCTGGTTTATTGAAAGCAATGGGAGTACAGAAGTATGATCCAAATGAATGGCGTTTATTTATTGACTCCTCTAAACGTAGCCTGAAATGTGTACTTATGCATAACGGCAATAAGCTGGGTTCGATACCGATTGCACATTCAACTACAGTCAAAGAAGAATATGCTACTGTAGCTTCTGTAATGGATAGAATCAAATACAACGAACAAAAGTGGTTGATAAGTGTTGATCTAAAAATGGTGAATTTTCTTCTTGGACAACAAGGTGGATATACAAAATATCCATGTTTTATTTGTTTATGGGACAGCAGAGCTAGGTCTGAGCACTGGATTAGAAAAGATTGGCCTTCCAGGCAATCTATGGTTCCGGGACAACTGAATGTAATAAATGAGCCCCTTGTGCCCACGGATCGAATAATACTGCCACCTTTGCATATCAAACTAGGGCTCATGAAACAATTTGTCAAAGCTTTGAACAAGGGTGGTGATTGCTATAAATACATCTCTAAGAAGTTCTTTAATTTGAGCCAAGAAAAAATTAAAAATGGAATTTTTGATGGTCCCCAAATAAGAAGGTTGATAAAGGATGAAAACTTTATTAGTTACATGACTGATATTGAAAAAAATGCCTGGAATGAATTCGTTTGGACTGCTCAAAATTTTCTGGGAAACAAAAAGGAAGAAAGCTATGCGGAGCATATTGAACTAATGTTGTTACACTTCCAGCAGCTTGGTTGTAATATGAGCATCAAAGTACACTTCCTCCACAGCCATTTGGACCGTTTCCCTGAAAATCTTGGTGATCTGAGTGAAGAACAAGGGGAACGGTTCCATCAGGACATTCGAACTATGGAGGAACGTTACCAAGGTCACTGGAATGCTCACATGATGGCGGACTATTGTTGGAGCATTAAAAACAGCCCCCGTGAACCGAATCAAGCCAGAAAATCTTACAAAAGAAAATTTTTTGATATGTAGTGGTAATTTTTTTAATAGTTTTCTTAATAAAAAATATTTTCATCTTAAAAAACAGTTTATAATTATAACCCCAAAAGTAAAGCTGATACAAACAAACTGACTTCAGATCTTAAACCAGCACCTCGAGGAAGTAGAATATTAGTCAAAATATTTCATGCAACAAAAATGTTGTTCCCTTGTGTAATCTATACAGAATCAGTACTAAATATTTTTGTTTATTTTCCTGAATATAAAAAGCAAATGAATGAAAAATTAAAACCTGTTGTATCTTAACTCGAAGCGACAACCTACGGAACTGATACCAATATTTTTATAAATTGTAAGACTATATTTTTAGTAAAAAGTAAATAAATGAATAAATAAAATATCAAATATAAGAAGATGATCGGAATCACCCCTAAGAGAAGGGTGGGGGATTGGAGGGGGTACCCCCGGCGGTGGCGGCACCTGGGCGGGACCAGCGCGAACTAACTCTCCGCCGGGCCCTGGCGAAAAATCCAAACAAAAAAAGTCTCAGATGTCGCCTGGTTGTCGGTGAGTTCAGGTCGGGCTGTATGTCGCTCAGGTAGGTCACGATCGTACGGCAGTCAATGTTAGTTATTCGCGAAAAATATTACATCACTACAAATATTATTACGTTTACTCGGAATAATTATTCTGTTCACGGACTTGTCAGTGGTTGGAGTCGTCAATTGGGATTAAGGATTCACTAGCACTAGGTAAGTCACGTTGATGTATTTTTAAATAATTGTTCCCTGTACATTACGATCAATAGATTTATATTATTTTTAAATTTAAAATAATAAAAAAATTATCCCAATCGGGAATTAAACAAACATGTATAATTCTTGTACATTTAAAGTGCCATTATAAATAAATACAACTTCTATTTACTTAACTGGTGTTTTGTATTACGCCGATAAGATACGGAAGACCATGTGTGTACTGTGTTCAAACTGCAAGCCACACGCTGCGGTTTTGCCGCCAAATTTCTCATTAGTTGGGTTCTCCCGCCGAAAAACAGCTGGTACGCACGTTTTAATTGCATCGTACGGCTACAACAAAAAACCTGAAACGTCTGCCTGTTTCCTAAGAAACATTAAGAACCCATTTCTTAATACAACTTATTATTTTTTTTTGTAATAAAAGAAATATTCATTCTTAATTTTATTTAATTTCTAGTAATAAAAATTTGATTTTTTACATATTGCGTTGTCTCAAGCAACATTACATAATTACGCAATAGACATTATCTCGCCAATTTTTTATGACCGTCAGTATGAAAATTCCTTAAACATAACCACAAAACGGTTATCTATTTATTTGTGAAAACAGTGTTTTAAATTTTATCGAGAATTATTGATGCTCACGTGTAGTACTCATACGTACAACCAAAAATATTAAAATTAATTCGAGAAAAATAATCTTGTTGATCAAAAGAGATTCCGTGTAAGATTCTAATTATAAAACGAAAGACATTACTAAATAAATTAAGTTCATTTTTTTCAGAAGGAGCGGTTATAGTAGGATTCATAATGATTTATGTCTTTTTTGCGTGTATTAAGGAAATTATAAATCATAATTATAGCTTTGATTAGAACGCTTATTTTACATCTTCAATTTATTTTCTATTGTTTGCGTTTAAGATCTTTTTCTAAACTACAAATACGAATTGTATTGTGAAAACGAAAGTATCAGCAAACATTTATTAATTTAAACAATGTATACTACATTTTTTTTTTTGCTAATTGTAAATTGTTTTAAGCTATTTTTGAATCGAAATAAAAGTGAATCAGATCTGACAAATTTTAATAAAAAACATGAAATTATGTTTTGTAACCGCGTACATGCGAATTTATTTCCTTGAAATACTTATTTATGCCTTAAATATCTATTAAAAATTGTAGTGATTGGAATGACCGTTAAAACAGTTTTCTGGGTTTTTTTTGTTTTGTTTTATACACAATACAATAATATAATTGTGAATTCTTAATTCATCGTAAATAACGGAAATACTAAAACATTAGGATTAAAAATATATACGGAATGGCTTTAATCTTTAATACGCAAATCGTTATATAAGGATAAGAAACCCAAAAAATGAATACAAACAAATTACTAAAGAAACATTTGCTTAGATTAAGAGTTAAATAAGCAATTGTGAATTTAATCTGTCATAAGATACTATTTTATTTAAGAATTTCCATTCAAACGTGTTGTCTCTCTTTTGCTCTTTACAATAATAAAATTTAAAATCCTTTATTAACCATATATAACGGAAATAAAATACCATTTGGATTAAAATAATGCTTAGTATATTTGTATTCTTTAATATTCACATCGCTATCGGAAAATAAACAAACTTATAAGAAATAAATAATAATAATAAATAAATTGAAAAAAAGAAACGCTGACCTTCGAGTTGAAGTAAAATAATCAATTGCAAATTTAATCTGTAATAAAATACGGTTCACTTAAAACATGAAATATTTTTTCCTGCACTAGACAAATATAATATTACAAACATTTCGCCGTAAATAACGGAAATAAATTAGGGTTATAACTAAAAATATATTCAGTGTCTGAAACCGTCACTACGCAAATCGTTATTATCGTATAAGAAAAACAAAGGACCACATTTTTTTTTAATTTAAAAAATATTAACCTTATAGTCAAACATTCTATATGCTGTTAATTTTATACTTGAGAATATACTATTGTAATTCAGAAAAAAATTCAGTTTATGGTATTACGAAAAAAAATCTTGCATTTTAATTATGGTTTTGTAATTACATAATATTCTGATAGGTATGGTGGGTGCAGATTATGTATTTAAAACTTTGAGATTTATTTCTCCATTAAAAATCTAAACTGGATTTTTTTTTAAGTGCATTTCTGAATGGATTCAATATTTAATTTTAATATCTTTTTAATTTAATTGGCAACATTCTTATTCCATTTTATAAGTAAATATAAAATAATAGTAAAATAAATCATCCATAATATTACACCTCATAAGAGATGATAAGAGGAATTTCGATGATGGGAATGGTCGCTATGAGCACCTCATCTCCCTCACCGGAGGGAAAACCATTTATTCATACCCTCTGATATAATTCTACCTTATCCCAACCCCTTTCTATATCCAACTAATTCTTGATAGAAAAATAAGTATTCAGAACCGAAAATCTAATTTTTTTTTTTAATATTATCCCGGCTGATTCAAAAAAACAAAAAATAATAAGTTAAACTATTTAATAAAATCCTTTAAAATATCTACATGAATATATCAAATGACATTTGCTATCAAAGTATCTTGCTCTACTAATATAAATATGAAATTTATAGGGACTTTACCTAACAATATTTATATAGTAAAGCTATAAAAAAACTATTAAGATTTATCACTAAAACCTGACTACAATAGTATACTTCCGAAATAGCGTATATATATTTGACAAAGAAAAAATAATTTAGAGGCTCAGGAAAAAGGTATGAGTGTATTTTTTTATTATAGTAAGAAAATATAGGCTTATTTTTCTTAATGCTTGCAAGCATTGAAAAAAATTAAATAAAATAAAATGAAAAATCTGAGCAGGCATAACATTCATGATTTTTTTTTTCAAAAATATTACACTAAAAGATTTTTTATTATATTTCTTCGTTTTCTATTCAATAGAAAGGAAAATAAAATTTTGATGACTGTATTCATTAAATTGAAAAATAGCCACTTTTTTAATTTGACAGGCATCTTCAGACGAATAATTGTAATCGTCACCATAGAATTTTAATGATATTCCTTTCGCAATGGCGATAATAACTAATTAATTATTTTTTTATAATTGTTTGAATTTTTCAATATTTTTATTTTAAAGAGAAAATATTTGCACCGGCCGGGATTCGAATCCGGGTCAATTGGTAGAGTGCTGTCACGGAGAGACAGACAGGGTTCGAATCCCGACCGGGGCGAATCTTTTCTCTACAAAATAAAAATAACTAATTAATTATGTGATTTGGCCAGTAAGGACCCAAAAGGCCAATTTCATTGAAAAAATTACTATTTCATTCCGGCAACAATAATTCAAACCCAATGAGTATCATTTATTATAATTTTATTTTATTAAAATTTTGTTATAAACACTAAGGAGACTAGGATAGGATACCAAGGATGTTGGGTTTTTAAGACGTGTGGTGAGCAGGGTGCTTTAATCTTCTGATTATCTTGAATTTCTAATATAATAGTATTCTTCTAGCATTCCAATCAGTAATTATTGCGTTATATAAAACTATTAATTATTAATTCAAATTATGAGTGTATTTTTTATTTACCAATAGTATGATTAATTATTCTAAACTTACTAACTTGAGATTGTATTAATTTTACGGTATAAAATCTTGATAATAGCGAATGGTTGAAATATTGAAATAAATAGTAAATATATAAGATTATTTTCTATGATAAACCTATTAAGTCGTTATAGAAATATACATTGTAGTTCTCTTCATTATAAACATTTTTAAGCATTAGATAAAAAAATTATAGAAATATATATGCTAACTGTAATTTCAGATGTTTCTTTTAAGACTTATAAGTTAGTGCGAGCTATTTAATGGATATTAGATGCCAAGATAGGACATGAACAGCCAATGAGAGAAGAGGAGAGATGCGCCCTAGCGGTTGCCTAACCCAGACCTGAGACCAATGGCATGTTGACATTTGGGACTTAGTCGTTTTTCAGCGCGCTATTCGTTTTTCACATGGTCCTTAGCGTCCACTTTTTATTGTATTTTCTTTCTCTCATATTTACTCCTGCAGACGGGGAGATATCCCAAGAATCCAGATATCTATAAATTATTCCGACATGGCTGCTTAGTATATTCGCGCTTTTTACCTTTCCTGCTCTGTCCTCGTTTCTTCTACGTATTGAGAATTTTTTTTTCCTTTTCTCGTCCTGGCTTTCCTTGATGTATTTTTTCGGAGGATAAGAGGAAATGTTACATGGTGATTTGATTTTTTTTCGGCTCCCTTAAAACCTTTGAAGATATCTATCTCTCTATATTCAGGAAGGAAAATTTGCAAAAAATTTACTGCTAGTGTTTAAACTTTAATTTATACCAATATATCTTGTTATTAACTTAACAAATCTATTGTATTTAAAACTCTGACATCGATTGCTTGTTGCTTATTTTTTTTTTTGCAGTAATTATGAATAAATTTTCCCTAAACAGATTGATCCTTTTTATTTAGTAAATATCGAACTTATTTCATACTTCTTTTTATGTATTGTTAATTTACCCATTGTGGAAGATTTGGTAAACACGTTGAATTATTTTTAAAAATTGCTATTATATTATTATATCTAATCATTAATGGAGATAAATAAATAAATAATAATAAATATATTTAATAATGAATAATAATAAAGATATAAATAAATGTAGGATGATTATGACTTGCTATAAATCGTATAATTTCATAGAAAAAAACACTTTATTACACTATATAACACAATTGTCGGGCATATTTGATATTATCTCTCTTCTTTTGTATTACAGGTGGAAAAAAACTTTACATGTAATACAAAATATTATATTTAAACCTATTTTTATGTTTTGGTTTACTCGATACTTGATTTGATAATGTCTGCCTACTTCACAGAAGTTCATTTTCTTTTTAATATCAGGGAGAAAACAAAACTATTTATTAAAATTAATGTGTAATATCTTAATATAATAAATGAAATAAAGAGAAAAAATATCAAACACAGATCTTTGAGGAAGCTGATTCAATCCTATCTAATTCATTTTTATTGTATATTTTATATTTTATTGTAGTCTGACTAAAAATCAACAATCAAAACAGGACAGAATGACTATATAATACTGTAAATCATATTACTACATAAAGGGAACACGGGTTTATATTATACTTACTATAATAATATCTTTTATAGTAGTAGGTGGATTAATTTTCCGGTCCTAGCGGCAGATGATGAGAGCCATTTTGTAGCAAGTCAACTGCTGCTTAGTGAGCCATCTGCTCCATGGGACCAGTATTCTATAGCAACCTTCGCCATTCGTTAGCATTATCTCTGCTTGTATTGTGAAAAATAATGGCCCAAGTTGTGATTTATTTATTTTTTTATATATATTTTTGTTTTTAATTATTTTTATTATTGATTTATTTCAATGCATCCCTAGCATTTTTTAGCTGCGCGTTTTATCAACATTAGATTCCGATGAATTCCTAATATACTAAATAAAAATTGAATTAATAATATTACCAAATCGTTCCTTCAAAATGCCATGACTATTTGAAAGTTCCATGTCAGTTAAAAAAAAAATAAAAAATTGGGAATTGGTAGCAAATCATTCCACTCATCATGTTATTGAAATTCATTTACTAACTATTAAATTTATTTTAAAAAAGCTTGAAACTTGTATGATTTTGACTTTTGTGATTATTCACATGTATTCATTATTACATAATATATAAATAAATAAATTTTTATTTGATATACATTAAAATACATGCCATCAAAATTTTATTCATAGCAATAAAAATTGCCATGAAGATTTATGCAATATAAGATAAATAAAAGTATACAAAATATTTTATAATGCACTTATAAATTGTACTGCATCCTGAATCCTGGCGCTACAAACATAAAACACCTTTTTGCATTCGATTTTGGTTTTGTTAGCAATTTATGATTCGCCTACCACTTTTTCGCAAACAGAGCTCGCATTGACAAGTCGTGTAATAAAACTATATTTGAAAACAGAATGCAGTATATCTTCCGGTTTTGCATTCTTTGTTTGATCACATCATAAAGTAAAAATAAATGATCTAGGGATACTCTTAAGAGAGGTGGATACAGTAAATCATCTTAAATGAGTGGCTTTGTTTTTGGTAGAGTGATAGCGAATATTTTCCATTTAATCACAATAACTGAAAAATATAAACAAAATCTATTTAAATAATTTCTTTCAAAAATTTATTTCCCATATTTTAGAATAAAAACACCAAATTTAATTTAATTTCTTTTTATGTTTTAACAATTTTTATCCTCGAATTACAATCATGGATGCAATGCTAAAATTATATTTAGTTAAATTTTATTTGGTTCTTTCATGCACAGAAATTATTCTAGAAATGATAATTGCATTTCTTTATATTTCAATGGCTAGAAGAAATTTAATATTTTTTATTACATTAAATTGTTGCTTGCAGACATTGTATTAAATAAAAAGGCATAGTTAATGACAAAATTATTAGTTAATGATTCTATTCGTGACATTCTTTTTTATAATAAATAATGGTATACTACTATATTAAACTAAGAATTGAACCAGGGTTTCAACAATTAGGTACACTTTTAGTATAAAAAAATAGCGATCTCGATGACGATGAACATGGTTCATTCCTGTAATTACCTTACATTCTTATTATTTTGTTTGTTTATTTAAATGGCCTTTGTATTTTTAACTCCAGCAAGTTTTTAAAAAACGTTTTTCATGTATTTTTTTTGCTTTTGTTTGGACAAGCATCAAATATAATCGGTTTAACCTTGAGTAAAAATAAATTTTTGAGATAATGAATGATCACGATTTCTGTAGTTTGAGAAGGTCAAGGAACAATAATCTTCTAACAAATAACACGATGGAGTTCTCTAGCGCCTAAAATTTACCAATGCCTGATCGGTTTCTAATTGATTGAATTTGCTATAAAGAAAATAAATAATTAATCCAATTTATTTTTAACCCATTGCCATAAAGAAAATGTTTTAACTACTGCAATATAAAACTTGAAAACCTTAGGAAGTATGGCCCAAAGGGTTAAAACTTTGCTAGTTTAAGCCTAGGAAAAATAAGTTGTGTGGCTTATTTCCTCGAGTTTCTTGGAATGCCCTCAAGAGAATTGAAAAGCTGAATCTGAATCTTTAAATATTTCAATTCTATAATATTTCTTTAGAGTTTATGATGTTTTAAGAAAAAAGTATAGATACTTTTTTTTATTGAATTATTAAATTCATAGCTTGAACAAAATGGATGATATAGTATTCGGACAATAAAGTACCTATTAAAGTTTTAATTTTATTTTAAATAAAAGCAGTTTGTAAATATTTAAATACTACCTCATATTTTTAGTTATTCATTTAAAATATTCAGATAGCCTATATTATTTTTAAAACATTATTATAGTAATTATCATCAGCTTATATACTTTTTTTTTAAAACATTTTATAAACATTAAAAAAAATACGAAAAAATAATCATACTAATTTTTTTGACCACTCGTTCTATGAAGAAATAATAAAAAAAAAATTCTTAACATTGATGTCATACTAAATAAATAAAAATCATATATACAATGTTCGTTTGTGTAATTTAATTGTTTAAAACCTGAAACACATTGATTTATAAATATTAGAAACTAAATGTATCATGTATTATTAAATACAAAAATAAACTTTATCTCTACAAACAATAAAGGGCATTGGTTACAGTTAATGGTACGGGCAGTACTATTTCCAAGACTAGGATTGTGCTAAATGATTTGGCCAAGTCCATGCCGGGGTCTTCTCCCAAAAATTGAGACTGAGTCTACCACTGATCAAACAGGATCAATGTATGCTACAGGCCTAACCTTTCCCTCAGCAACTCAGCGAATATAAACCTGGTCAAATATGATTAAATGATCTTTAATAATTTTAATCGACCTTGTATATATGAGGTAGAAAATGGTCCGGGTGGAGATAAAGAAAATCTCTTAAACTGGAGAACTGTTTATTGGAGAGCCTCTCCAATAAGATTTCTCGTCAATCAAACCTCAACACTTGATCCCAATATAAGCCCTGAAAAGGACCTGCAATGCTTTCCATTGGCTTTCCAATAACCAGTTCTGTATATTTAAGAGAATATGTTTATCTCTACCTGGATTTTCTTCCTCTTTATTAAATGATATTTACTCCTTCATAAAATAATAACAATTATAACATTGCTAAAATATTTTAAAGGTGTTTATTTATTTATTAAATTTTAAAAACCAAGATTTCTGATTTGTGAGATCTGAGAGTATCTCGTTGATCCTTGACTCGTGCTTCTTATTAAACACCTGGACTAGGAATTATTTTTAAACTCTTCCTTAATTGAAAGGAGAGAACTTGAAGAAGGATATGCCCTTAAAGGATAAAAAAGGGCTAAAAGAAGAGGACAGTCAATAAAGATGGGAGAGATGAGAGAGAGGAAATATCTCTACAGAGGCAGAGGGGTGGAGAGGGAAGTGGGGGGATGCGCGCGTGGGGTAGGTTATTCACTCGCGTGCGTGTGTGTAGTAGCCTGCTCGCAGTCAATGGATCTGCCTCTTCTCTAGTGAGTATATCGATCTGTATAGCTCACAATCGATTAGTTCTTGTATTCTATATTCGATTATTCCATAGAAGATATTTCAGTGTATTTATATATTTGTTTACGAACGAGCGTCATGGAACGCTGAAAATGTTTACATGCTCGGCGTGTTACGTCGTGTTATTATTGTGATTGTGCTCTTTACGATGTAATAATAATCAAGTGAGATTACGTATTATTATTCAATTTATTCATTATTATACAGGTCTTATTAGTGTTTAGTGTCTGTATATTGCTATCTTTTTTGTTCTGAATATCAGATCCAGACCTTGTGCCTTTAATCTTGACGTAAGAAATATATTTCATCATTTTATATATCTAACTTTATTAATCAGGTTGTATGCAAATAATGTATAAAATCTTTTTCCCATCTACTATTTAAATCTAGGAATGCTTTATACTTATTTTATTTTCTCTTTCATACCTTGAATGACTTTATTTCAGTAGTAACTTACTCTTCAAAAATATTTTATATCGCTTAATGCGACAACAATAAAAAGTATTTCCTAACTGCGTGTCTTGAATTCACGCAAATAATATTCTAAAATAATTTTAACTTTAGTGTCAAATTCTACGTTCAAATATTTATTTATAACGTACGTTGTAAATATTTATTTGTAACGTATTTTGCCGCTAATAACTACTATTTTATTGCATCAATGGTTTAAAAATATTTTTGTTTTGTCTGGCATGTCGAATTAGATTTAGAAAAAACTTAATCTTCAAAATTTTATTTTATTTGTTTACAGTACATTCCTTAATGCAAACAAGAATAAAAATAATTTCGTAACCACCTCTCTTAAATCTGTACATAAGAAATGTATCCATCATATTAAATATCTATAATTTTGAACAACCATATTTATTCACTTTATTATTTATACAATTGATATCTAAAATAATTTTGACTTGAGTGTCTTATTATTTGTTGATTTATGTTATTTTTAATATTTTTCCCGACCATGGCTATAATTAATATTTAAATCTATGATTACTTTAAACATGTTTTTTTAGATTCTCTTTCATATTAAATTATTTCAATTTTAGAAACAACATTATCTCAAAAATATTTAATTTCTTAAGAGTACATTGCTTTACGCAATCGGCAATAAAAATAATTATTAAATTTGTTAATGTTTATTTGCTCCAAATATAGGGCTATAACTTTTCTATACCAACACGTGTTTCAAATCGTGATTGTAAATACTATTGATATAAGGGCTTAATATCTTTTTGTTAGGTTTATTCAATTTTTTACATTAATAATATATTTTTTTTATAGCAGAAATTATCACCGATAATAGTTTTAAAGTTATGTAATTCTCAATTATATAAATATTCAACAATATTATTGCTGGTATTTTTATTATAAACCACGTGCCTTAACTCGCGTACACATTATTTGCTATAAGTTTGATGTTTTCCGTCATATTTACGTGTTGTTTTTGCAAATTAGATTCTTTATAAGTCTTGTATTTAAAATATTTTTATAATTCATTGATAAAAAAATAGAAGACAAAATTTAATTATTTTATTAATTAGTAGTTGTATAGCTACTTAAATTTATGATATTTTATTACCATAGATTGATGTCATTAATCTTTTGTTATGTCGAAACTCAGATATGTTTAGCAACAAAGGTGCATTTGTGAGAAACTTTAGATTAAAAGTAATTTTAGTAAATTGACAAAATAATTCAATTATTACTGTTATGTATGAACTGGTCATCGATAACATTATAAACATTATATTTCAGATAAAAAGTAAACAGTTTAAAAACATTAGAAATTTCTATTTTTTTTTAGTTTTTTTAATCTTAAACTTTAAATAGTTAAGCAGTAAACCGATTAGTAATGCTAAATTAATATTTTTACTAATAGAATATTCTTAGGGGTGTTATTAAAACTATCTTAATTTATCATTAATGTATATTTTAAATTATTTTGAATCAAGGATAAAATCATATACTCTTTTTAAAACTTAACGAGCTTTATATTATTGCTAATATGTACTTTATATTAATTTATATTCAGTACACAAACAAACATGGGTATTTAAAAATATATCAATTATTTTTTCAATGGTTGCGAGACAATTCATAATTATTATTCTAATGTAATGGAAATTCCAGAAGTAATATTATTCAGGATATTGTTTAATTTACATTCCTCTTGTTCAGCATATATTCCTGCGGGTTAGCGTCATTTCTAGTTAATTGTCATAGATTTTAACTGTACAGCTACATATCATCTCTCTATTATATAAACAAGATCACCGTGACGTATTTTATTTTACCTATAAGGTGGAATAACAATATAATTGAGTCGTTAACAACTGAATTTAACTGATGAATAACGCATATAATTAGAAAAATGGGAACTGTTCCACCACTTGGTGGAAAGTGGTACCACGTAACATTTCAATAATAAAATAATTTTTTTCTGCTTATATAATTTTATTGCAATGCTCCCTAATAATATAGAATATATCTAGGTCTGTGAATTTATTGCATCACGAATCATATTCATTTATTTAACTTAATTTATTTAACTTATTTATTTAACTTATCCATTAGAAAACACAAAGCAAGCGGTAAAAATAAAAACAATTAAAGATCATTATATAGGTAGTTCTCTAATAATTTTTTTAATTTTCTCTTAATCTTATATTCATGGATTATGAACGTAACATGTGAAATAAATGGCTCTTCTATTTCTTTAAATCTACAAACACTGAGTACTTCAGGAAGAGCAGTTTTGCGTCCATCACAATTATTAGTTATTTTGGATTTATCTTATGAATAAATACACCAATCCGGAATAATTACACCTTGGTCAATGTTATGGTTCATTTTATGATAAATTTGAAATATTTAAGAATTTTCTCTGTAGTCCCCGACTCATTTCAAGTAAATTAATTATTTATTACAAGTAAACTAATCATTATATTATGAAATAATAATTAATGACAGATTGTGTTATTTTTGTTTGTTCTCCAAAATAATTTATGAGGTTCCTTGACATTGGTGGGATGATACTATAAATGAGAAGACGGGCACACTTGGGAAAGGTGTTTGCCAGGTAACAGATGGTTTCCATCGGAAGGAGATGGATTGATAACCATATGCAGTCCTCTTGCGCTCACCATAAGGTCTTCTTTGTCTTCATTAACTATACTCTTAATAAACTGTAACCATCACTCTGTCATTAAATATAATATATAATAGATATCCTGAAAAATATCAATGTACATAATAATAATAATTATTATAAGGTTTGGTGAACCCAAAGATTCGAAACCGACATCTCAACGACATATCTTGTTCGAAACCGAAAGTCTTGGAGATAGCAAGTTATCAAAGATAAGGTAGGTGATCTGTCTGCAAGGAGATACCTCTGAGGAAGAAGAGATAACGATGTTGTCCCAGAGCCGCTGTATCTCTTTGGGCCTTCTCCGAGCTGTTTACCTGTTCCCGCGTCCTCCTTTTCGATTGCTGGATTTCCGACCTCTCTTGACTTTCTGTCTGAACCTCTTATCGTAAAAATCGACCTTGGACATCGATAAGTCCAGCATTGGTATCATGTAATAACAAAAAAAAACTTTTTAGTATCATATTGTAGTTTTGTATTTGATAAATTAATATGTATGTATAGTTATATTTTCTTTCCTATAATTCATGTAAATTCACTATGGCCTAAATGGCTTGGGGACCTTCTGAGGAACTGTCGATCATTGCAAAACTTAATAGTCTTGAAAATCAAGGAGAAAAAACTGACAACTAAGAACAAGACGGTTATAACGAAGCGATGATGAGTGAATTATGATGTATTTTTAGTGAATATAAGATTCTACTCATGGCGTTGTGTATTGTGTAATTCGAAATAAGCCTAGGAGCATTTATAATTTTCGAATGTTTATCTGGTACATAGATATCGGACGTGTTTAATTGCTTATATACATTACATAAAAATCTTTATTACCGGTTTTTGCCCGAGTCATCAAGTTTTTAATGTAAATAACTTTTAATGGGATGATTTTAGTTTTAAATGATATGTATATATTACCTATTATTTTTTATATTTTTTCCCTATAATTTAAATTTATTTTTCCTTTCTTCGCACATTTTTCTTTACTTCTTTTTACTGTTTGTTACGGATACGATTTTATAGTCCCGAGTTTCCTCACAAGATATTCATTTCCTTGTAAAGCGATGCAACAGGTCTGTGGTGTAGCGTTTGGTTGGCTTAGAGCTGTGCTTAACCGGACTTAACCCTAGCACTAAGACCTCCTTTCCTCAAGTTGAGGTTTAAAGTGTCCTGTTCTTCGACTTCCAACCAAACCTCTATCGATCCGAACCTGGGTATACGTGGTGTATCGTGGATCTCTCATCTTATCGGATGCTCTGAGGCTGAAAGGTACTCCTGATCTTATTATGGCAATAGCGGATGGGAGGAGATTTTATTATTATTATGATTATTATAGGGCAGAAATGGAATGGTCCCTATCTCGAGTTTTCTTCGGAGAAGAAAATCCCTTTAAGTGGAAAGCTCTCTCGGAGAGAAATTATTGGAAAATTGATAAGAGATATTGTCGCTCGCCGAGTCCCGCTCACTTCAGCTGCTACTTAAATTTATTCAACTACTATTTCTCCTTCTAGATTCAAATCATAAGAAAGACAATTCAATTTTCTTGGACTGTGTAGGCTTTCAACAAGTCTTAAATGATATGTAATAATGAGCATAAAATATAATATTATTACTGAATGAAATTGTTAATTTTAGATTTTATAAAAAAATATATATATCTTTGTGGCCAAACATTTTACTCAATACTTTTACACTTGAATAACCTGAATACTTCAATCATTCCTATAGCTTCTTTGTAAATGGATAATAACACACTATATATATATATATTAATATATATTAGACTTATCTAATACTTGTTATGGATTGATACATTATTAGTTATATAGAAAAGTTCTATGCAACCTAAACTTGAATTTGAAGACTCGAATCAATGTTAAGTGTTCTCAGTGCTATCATACCTATCAGAGTCATGGATACTTAGTGATGTCTCATGTAGACGTCTGCATGCATTCGAGATTTGGTGTTATATGCATATGCATATAACACTGAGTTTCATAGACGCACTATGTCAACAACGATTTGGTCATATGATGCGAAATGAAAAGTATAGCCTGCTGAAGTTGATCATACAGAACAAGATTGAAGGAAAGAGAGGTGCAGGTCGCAGGCGTCACTGTTCGCTGAAAAACCTGAGGCAATAGACATGGACTAACTTCGATAGTCTTGGTTCCCACAGCGCTCAGTAAAATAAGTTGGTTGTTATAATCGCCATCTTCCAAAGATGATAGACACTTTTAGATGTAGAATATTAAATATGCATATGATTTTTCTAAAATATATCATCACTAAGATTAGTAAAGATTTCTTTGCTGCTTAGAGAAGAAATTTTGTAACAAAAAAGTGGGCATATGGTTCGTACCATTTCCAACTATCGAATGTGAAAATCGTTAATTTTGAGGAGAATTAAAAAAAAAAAGCAGTTTCAAGGTTCAATAAAAATTAGTGCCTATAGTCAAACCAATGACATTCGTTTTACATTGTTATTGTGACTGATAGGTGCCCCTATGAATTTTATGTCAATTATCAATCCTACAGCAACTGCTATAAGTCGAAAACGAAAACTGTGTTTTTTTCACATTCGATAGTAGAAAATGGTAGGGACGATATGTTGCCTCCTGTTCGCTAAGCATTGATTGCACTTATTGACGTGGAAACAGTTAACCGTATTAATTATTTGTTCCACTCTATTCTACTTTAGTTTTTTCTTTATATTATATTATATTAGTTTATTCTTTATTTTTGCTCACGTTTATGCTAATTATCATTAAACAATAACCAAAATATTGTTTTTATTATTTTTTTTTTTTTTATTTAAAGCTATACTATTGTTCAAATTATTATCATTTTTTTAGTTTTTTCTTCCAAGAACCTACTTTTTACTTCTTAAGCACAATATTGTTTTTCATATTTATTTTTTAAATGCTATCACCTTCATGGAACTTGTCAATGTTAGTGAAGTCGTAAAAATCACTGCCTTACATTGTAACTAAATTTGATTGACGATACGACGATGGCAGAAGGGACAGCTGAGACTAAGTCCAGAGAGGTCCCTCCCCCCCGACTGCTCCACGATCCCCAATCCATCCCTTATAAGGGATAATCCTCGGATCTCGGAGAGTTTGTTAACACGTCGTACGGGATTGATTCTTTGAGGATGTGTTGTAAGAAAAGTTTTTAAAATAAATATACGTCTGTTTTTTTATATTAAATTTCAAGAAAAACTGATCATTTGGTCATGAAGTGCCATATCAATTGAATTGGAGAGGAAGAAGTAGCATTTAAAAAAGTAGATTCATGAAGTCGTCTATAACAACAAAAGTAGATTTTTTGTGGACTGTTAATATATAATAAAATATTTCAATTTATTTAACGTATTTTTTTTAAACCAAAACGTTTTAAATGACCATATGCGCACGATCATATATTAGGGGTTGGCATCACCCTCCATTTTGGCGGGGCTGTCCGGCTCTGAAAAATCGTTTAAAAATATATTGTGTAAAACGTAAATTTTACAACTGTAAACTAAAAAATATATAAGGCTAACTTATTAGAAGGTTATTTGGTTCCTTTAACCCTCTCCTGCGCCTATAGTTTACCGTTATTCTTGATATTGTTTTCAATAATTCGTTAACAATATATTCACCTAGCAAAATACTTTAATTCTGTTTCGGGTTCTTATATCTAGTATGCCCTTTATTAAGTATATGTACTTGTCTAAAATCATCTTAGTATCTTCGTTGAATATTTAATTGATTATTCTTAAATAATAATAATAATACACATCGTCAATTCTGCATAACCAGTTTTTGCAACCATAAATGCAGTATCAATTTGAGACATTAATAAGAAAAACGTAGGAAGTGATGAGAATGAAAAGCGACAGGAGAATAAAAAAATGTTATGACAACTAAAAATGAAAGTTTGAATTGGAAAGTAGTAGCAACCATGATTCATGAAAACTAAACCACTCCCCATTTTAACATACTCCTTTCTATCTTATTTTTATGATCAATTACTTAATTATTTCTTTTTCCATCCCAACGGCCCAATTATCTTATGATTCTTAATTAAATTCTTAAGAAGTTTTTTAAACTTGGTAATATTATACCTGTATGTTGCGCCTAAAAAATCAAAACCGTACCGTTTTATTTATTTATTTCTTATGGACGTGTTAATATTGTACTTTTAATGTTATTATTAAATACAGTTTAAATTTGTTTTCCAATATACGAATTACTTAAAAGATCTCAATAATGGATACCTGCAGCTTCTTCGATTGAAACGCAATGGGTTGAATTCAGATATTTATCATGTACTGGCCAAGGACGTGGTATTATCGTAGTAGAATGTCATAAATGATAATATGTATCTCAAACAACAACAACAACACGGTACATGAAACACATTATAACATAACTTTACATAACTAGGTTGGCCTGTATGCGGAGGGATTTCGCACTGCCTTCAGCCCCAGAGGGACAGCTGCCCTTGGAGAAGGTATAAATAACCACCGAAACGTCGGGCACATGTTCCTCCAGCCTCAGGTTCAGCCTTTCTTAAAATATGTAGAAAGTTGTAAATCTTGAACGGGATGCCGTAAAGGCTTTTATCGTCTTTTCTTTCATCCAGCCTCCGCCTTGCGAAAAGTCTAGACGCAGTTTTATATTTTCTTAGACGAATATATTTTGTCCGGAACAGTTTAAAACCATTGGTAATGAAAAGCGAAAGTGAAAAAAAAATCACTGCAATCGTTTGAGAGTATATAAAAATAAACTTATATTGACTAATATCAAGATTCTGGGTTCTAGAACGGCAGATAAATTATTTTTTCTTCAATCAACCATGAATTTGAAGTAAAATTTGCTTTACCGTTGGCTTCGAAACAATGCAATCTCTTCATTAATTACTGAACCCAACACACTTCATAGGTAGTAGAATAATAACCACTACATATATTATTAATCCATCATCCTTCCGACACTTCTTTAGGAATGAGAAACGTAGCCGCAAACGCTGTGAGATGAACAACATCTTAAGGTATTCGAAAATTAGGTGTTGCGCAGAATATTTGGTCTAAAAAAGGATTAGCTCTTCTTACTAAGTTAATTTTTCTGATCTCCACCCGAACCATTTTCATCCTCATTTATGTAGATAAGGTTAACTAACATTTTTCAACTTCCAATTTTACTTATTTATTGGAAATTTATTCAGGTCTAAGGATTCGAACTAAATTTAATATTAGGTATTGCCTAACGTATAATACATACTACAGTCTTTGTTTGCTTAACTTACGAAAGCCGAGTCTTGGGTTAAATACGTGGTAGAACTGAATCCAAGACGCTGCTATTAAACTACAAGCCCCATAATGGTTAAGGAGTATAGTCATCTCTGTTTTCAAAATGGTGTGGGCTAGAGAACTGTTTAAAGAACTAACAGATCTTTTGGTTTTAGATTTTCTTATGCACCCAAGAAAGGAGAATTAAAAATTGGTCGAATAAACATTGATTTTGTGTTTTTTTTTTGTGGTTCTGGTTCGCATCGGGACGGGGCAGATTGTTTTACTATCGATTAATATCGAGATGTCGTTAGCTGTCACACGTCCAGTTCCTTTTCTTCTTCCAGACGTCGATATAACTTACAATCAGATAAATCAAAAGTTGTAACAAAAGGTCACGTGTTATATGATCAGATCAGACTTTATACTCTTGCATTGTGCCTGCGAACAAAGAGCAGTTGGCAAGACTGGTCCGGATGCTGAATTCGATTGAAAAATATCGACCCGTTGAATGACGACTTCGGTTGGACAGCCTGTAATCTATTACCTTATTATTGATCCTTCTGGTTCTTCTCTCTCTCTCTCTCTCTCTCTCTCTCTCTCTCTATATATATATATATATATATATATATATATATATATATATATATATATATATATATATATATATAAAATAAGAAAATTTTCTACAGCAGCGTATCTATACTGAACCCAATCAAACAGACACATTTCACTGGTAGGAAAGAATAAAATTGGTTCACACGACTTTACCAGTAAATGTTTCGTGCGTGTATATATATATATATATATATATATATATATATATATATATATATATATATATATAATATACACGCACGAAACATTTACTGGTAAAGTCGTGTGAACCAATTTTATTCTTTCCTACCAGTGAAATGTGTCTGTTTGATTGGGTTCAGTATAGATACGCTGCTGTAGAAAATTTTCTTATTTTATTTTTTGACAGTTATCTAAAAAATGGATTAAACAAGATTTGATAAAGATTAACCCATAGGTTATGAATTGACAATAATATCTTTCCAACTCTTAGTTCTAACTGTTAGTTATGTTCCCATCATAAGAAGATTTTTCTTAATTTTTAATTTCAAAACATTGTAGAGTACTAATATACCAATTTTTTTTTGTTGGAAAAATGTCTGGAAGTGGAAGGAAATAAGCATGGTATAATACTGCAAAATTTAATTTACTCTAAAATTTTTTTTCAGCTGATAAAAAATAGTGTATTTGAAGTTGATGTTATTGCAAAAATAATTACAGCTATCTTTTTTTTATATTAATTAAGCTGATTACGTCTTTTAAAAAAAATCGTAATCAACAATGTTTTGTTTTAGCCATGAACTTTTATTTTTATTATTATTTCTGGGTTATTTTAGAAACAAATGAGTGCATCATTCAGTATCATCTTTTTTTTTCACATCCTTCAAAATTTTATAAATACAATTTTACAATAAATACATGCAAATGCTTCTTTATAAACAAAAGCCTTCTGTTATCTTTCGGTATTTTAAGGCGTTACAATGGGCTGAGTCCGCTGAAGGCGGTTTTTACTCGAACCGGCTTAAAGTCGCTGACTTTATACAATGCAAAACAGGGAGGGACCGTTAAGCCGGATCGAGAAATGGTTGTAGAAAGAAGAAAGTGGAGGAAGGAAGAAGGAAAAGGAAGGAAGGATAAGGACAAGGGCGTACTTACCCCATCCCTAGATCAAATGTAAGCACATTGACAAAGGGAACACTGCCCTGCCATCTTCCAGGACTGGGGGTGGTTTTAAGTCCCTAAATAGGAGGTTCGCACAGGTCTTCAGCCCATCAAAAATTTGATGTGCCTCCGACCTATGTACACGGGCACCGAGGGAAGCCGAAGCTCCTCCCGGATGGTGGTGTTAAGTGCTCCCTCGAGCGAGGTGCCACTTACGATCTTCCCAAGGATGGAATTCTCGTAATGCTGCAGGCGCTGCAGCGTTGTTTTGTAGAGGTGTCTCAGTAGTAGTGCACCATAGAGCATCGTAGGTCTTATGATGGACTTGTAATTTCAACCTCAGTGAAAGCTGCGGCGACAAGAGCAGATGGTATAGCCGGTGGGATTTCTGTCGAGCCAACTTCAATCTGGCCTGAACGTGCTTTGCAGTATCATCTTAAGAACATTAATTTTTTTTAATTTAAGTTACTTATACTTTTCATGAGATTGTTGCTGTTCCAAATAAATTAAAATTAAAACCTACTATTACTAGATATATATAATATTACCTGAGCTTTATATGATAAACATTTTTCTGGTTCCTTTAAAATATTTTGGACAAAAGCCAGGACTTTTGTTTACTCGTTGCAATGATATCAGATTTCTTAATAGGATAACATGTTTTCAATTTCCTATTTCTAAAAATGATACGTTAGATATAAGAAAAATCTTTTATTCCTACGTGTAGCATCTTGTTGGAATCAAAGATTTTTCTTTGATACAAATTTTTTCGAGTATTTTTCCAAAGGACAGTACATTAACATCCCAAAAATTCCAAATCTCTTATCAATAAATTAAAATTAGTTTAAAAAGGACTATTTTTAAACAATGTTTAGACCGAGGAAAATTTATTTACTAAAGTATTAAATGTACTTTATGTACATTGTACATTGTGTATTAAATGTCCGAATATATATACCATATTTGATATGGTTGAACATGCCTAGCATATTAACGAGTCCTAACAACGTTTTTTACGGTTTAGCCAGAACGACATGGTGTTATGTTATGCTCACCAGTTTTTACGTGAAACCTTTCTCACTGTTTATTTATAGTTCGGAAGCCTGCCCGTGAGCCCATAGTGTTGTCTTAGGTTTAAAAAGGAATATCTTAACTGGGAGGAAATTTTATTTTAAGCGCTAGTTTCGTTCTACTTTTTTTTTTTTTTTTGGATATATAAACAAATTTATTCTATTTTTAAAACATCATTTTAAAATACACCAATTTATTGTTTTATTTATTAGCACATACTCATCTATAAAAATAATTTTATTAAATTATTTATATGTTAATAATATAAATATGTAGGTATAATTTTCGGTTTCGGCTTTATTTAGATCCCGTACAAACGTTGACATAAAAAAAACACGTTTTTTTTGCGCAAAAAAACGTGCAGTTACAGCGCTCTACCGAAAACCCTAACCCTAACCATAAAAAAAAAAACAGTTAAGAAAAAATTATCATTTTTCTGTTTTTTTTTTTTTAGAATAGAAAAATATGAACGGTTGTAGTAACTATTTACCACTTTCATTTTTTGTAGTCAAAACAGTTTTTTTGCTTTTAGTATAAAATTTCTTTTTCACGATTTCATATCTTTTTCATGTCAATGCCTCAATTATTTATGATTAGTTTTACACATTTTCTTCTGTCTTTTGTTTTTACTTTCTTCGCAGCTGGAATCTATTTTTTCACATCATTAGAGCAAATAATTTTGCTAACAATCAAGTCTAAAAATTTATTTTAAAATAGTCCACCAACCACAGATAGCTTCGGGTATAGAGTTTAGAGAGCTTGAGTTTCTTTTTAATTTAATTTATTTTTTTAAATCAATGTTTGTGCATGAAGAATAATTTAGTCTTCGATTATTAAAAGAGAATAAATATTTTTAATCAAAAATCAGATCAACATTAAAAATTTTTGAACACTGTAAAATCTTTGTACGGGCCTTCAGACAATTTTTCTTCAATTTCTGGCTGTCTCATTACTATCAATATTAATTTGTTATTATATACTGTTGTTCATATATATTTTAAACGAAGATCATGTATAGATTTTGTGATATGAGATGACGAAGCATTATACGTACTTACCAATATCTTCTGTGACATGCGAAGTAACTTAGATCTGTTTGGCAGTACAATGTTGATATAGTAGTTGAAATACCCAAACACCTAGTCCTACTGCTTTTAATTCCTTGGTTTCTCTAGCATTCTATGCTTTAAACGATTAAACAAAATTAAGGTATAGCATTGGTAATAATAATTTTAAAATTGTATAGCATTGGTAATAATATGTCAATATATAGTTTATAAGATGAAGAAAACATTAAAAAAAAAATAAAGAAAAAAATAAAAAGAGAATAAGATAGAAGTTAAATGAGACAGGCGGACAGAACATGGAGGCTGGTCCTGATGCGTAGTATAGTTGTCCAGGCAACCCAGCACGATCGATATTTCTTCCGAAAGCATGGCTTCACTTCCCCAGCTTTTTCTGCCTTAACCTAACATCCAGCTCCATCGTCATCAGGTCATTCGCCTTAGCAAATGATAATAGAAAAAATCTATACATAAATATGTCTGTGCCTTTATGTAACTCTATATACAATATATATAGACATTAATCAAGTCAATGATAGCAGTACCCTGATCAATCCATTGCGAATAAATCTGTATTTATTTTTAGTTTGAATTTCGTTAACAAATCCGTTTATGATATATTTTATGACTGTTTCCTTAGAGCTTTGCATATGGAAAGAAACACACAAACTTGCTTTCATATTGTGGTTCTTGAAAATTCTTGTATGCAGCATTAGGCGCATTTACAGCTTAATGTTGGTGTTACTGTGATGTGTGATTGATACTTGTCTAACCCTTGTGGTCTCCTTATTGACTTGCGACTAATGACTTGACACGTTCTGTTTCAGATAAAGAAGCAGGGAGGATTAATGGAGAGGAGGATGCGAGTGGGAGGATGAGCGATGGAGGAGGCGAAGGAGGAGGGGGGTACGGCGGAGGGTTTCCCTCCCCGACCCCCTCCTCGACGGTCCCGGACGGCACCGACCCCAAGGCCGGCCTCCCGCCCTTCTCGTCCTTCCAGGATGAGCCGTCCAGGAACACCGACGGTGAGGCTCTCCAAACGTCCAGGCTCCTCGACATCTCCTCCTGGGACTACTACGGCGAGGGGCTCAGCGGGAGGTTCCTGGACCGAGGGGACGGCTTCCCGATGCTCCTCCCCCAGCCACAGTACCGCCCCTGGGAGAGCAAGGACCAGGACTACCCAGGCTCCCCGGCCAACAAACTCCCGTCCTTCCAATCCCAGTTCACCGCTTTCCCTCAGGACCAGAACGGCGACGGAACCGTTCTCACTACCCTGACTCCCGCACCAAGTTCTCCCAACTCCGGCCTACCGAGCTTCCACACACTGTCCACAGTTCCCCCTCGAGGGTATCCCCTGGTTCCGGCCCCGGTCCAGGCTCGGGAGATACCCAGCATACAGCAACAGCTCCTGGACGAGAGGCACATCCACCTGTTCCAGGGGCCGCAGCAGTATCATCAGCTGGGGTCTTACCCACCTCAGCAGCAGACCACCCTCCTCACCGTTGTAAAGACTGAGCCCCTCATCGTGACCCAACTCCAGCCAAGCTATGAGCACCACGAGCTCAAGATGGAGGACAGCGGGTCGCCGAGAGGTTACCTCGACTCGAGGAAGAAGGAAAGGAGGAAAATAAGAGCGGCAAGCCTCGAGAGCTCTAACGAGAGCGACGGAGTTGGCAGCTCCAGCGTCGAGAGCTCAGGGCAGGTTGCGGCCATCTCGAGCACGGCGGGGTTCAAGAGCCCACTCGCCTGCCACCAGAACCCCATGCACCCGGAGGATGACCTTCTTGACCGGTCCGACAAACCGGCCAAGAAGAAACGCAAACGGTGTGGTGAGTGCATAGGGTGCCAAAGGAAAGACAATTGTGGCGATTGCGCTCCTTGCAGGAACGACAAGAGCCATCAGATTTGCAAGATGCGGCGCTGTGAAAAACTGACCGAAAAAAAGGTAAGCTCTTTTGTATGTTCTTTCTTCTCTATGTAGATGTAGTTTTTTGAATTAGTGGATGATGTTCTAATCTTTACTGTAACCTTGCCTCAAGTCCAATAGTATTTATTTTACATCGATGAGGACCGTGTAATCTAGCAGCCGACAGACTTTACACAGGATGTGCTGTCCCAATTTTTTGCTTCGGTTGCGAGCAGACTGGGCCTAAAGGATTCTCCACGGTAGTAGAGGAAGCAGCCGCCAGGCATCGCCTCGGTATAAGATGGCTCATATATTATTTGGCCCGTTGCAGCTTCCGAAGCCTGATTCATCCGCTCTGAGTCATTACGAGATCAATTCCACTTCGCATTCCGCCAGTCATTCTCGCCTAACGACCAGCCCTACCTAACGATAATGCGTTTAATTAACAAAAGGAATAACTATCCGTTATAATTATTATGTCTTTAACAATAAGAGATCAATCTATTATCGTTAGCGAAGGTGTTGAGGCGAAGGACATAAGCATAACAGACTGTACAAAAAATTATCTTATCTGTGGAGCCTACCATACTGGACTGCTATTGTGAACAAGATAGCCCACTATGTTACTCCATTCATATCACAACTTACTGGAAACATATTTTTTTTTCAAAAATAACATTTTTTTTACTTGTAAATCCATACACTACAATCAAACCATTATCACCGTTTTTATTTTACGCTCCGGATTTATATTTCAGTTTCAGTTTAGCTTAATAGATTCGATAGAAGCCAATTTGTCTAATACTAAGTTCATTATCAATGCAGTATTTAAGAATGTTGATGGTAAAATTGTTCTTACCGCAATATTATTTGGCATCTTCCATCCAAGTAGCGTTGAGTTAATTGAAGGTATTTAAGTTTAAATAATTTAAAACTTGATAAATTATTATTTTTAATTGAATCTAAGGTCTGATTCGCTAAATAGAGTCAAAGTTAAATTTCCTGTTAAGCGGAGTTGTTCCGTAATAATTTCGTTATCTGTGGCGTTCGTTTTGAATGCTCGCTGTTTCAATGTTATCTCCACATTTCTGGCCGCGAACGGCGAAATTCTCTCCGCACTTATTTTACTCGCATTTCTTGTAGCTTCTATGTACCAGAAAATTTATATATATGATAGAGGGAATAAATAGTAATGATGTATTCTATGTAAAGTAATTTTGAAATATTTGAAATGCCAGAATTGTACCCCAAACTTGTGGGCTCACCGTCTGAGATGGAATTTAATCAGTAATATGGGCTAATATGGAAAAAGGTAGCTATCTATTCCTCAGGTTGTGGCTTCGAGTTGAGTCACATCAAGTTTTAACTGTCTATTCGTTTCATTTTTAATATTATCCAAAATTCAAGTTATCATGAGCTTAAGTATGGAACGGAGAATGCAATTATCGGTAAGCTTCTTTCTCCTAATGGTTAGTGGATTTCGATAATCAGTTCAGCAAGAAATAAAAGTTTCAACTAACGGTTCGATGATACAACGAAGTATAGATGATATAACGGATTTAATTGATCAAGGGGTGCTGGGAATAAAAGATAACATAAAATAAACATAATTTATTTTAATGTGCCAACGTTTCGGTAGATGAAGGTCATCTTCAGAGGTACCTGGAAGGGGGGAGGGGCGATGTGATTCCTTAGGATTTCACCTTACTTTTTAGATGTATATGTTCGTTGAAACGTTTATTTCTATCATTTCATAATCAATTTAGATGAAATGATTACCAAATTATACACATTTTCCTTAATTACATTCTCTTTTCCACACTAAAGCTCTTGATAACTTGTATTTTTAAAAGGGAAACGAATGGAAACTTAAAGCCTGTTGTGAATCCACTCGAATCGATATTCTGCGGAATAATTACCGAGGAAAAATAAGATATACGTAAGACAACAAAAAAAAAGTATAAAGCATAACAAATAAATAGTAAATGTGAATTTTCTATGCCTATATCTGTTACCAATGTTTGTATTAAAAGTATTATTGAACTTATCTTATTTTTTTTACATTATTAATATTTATGTTATATATCTGATTTAATCTTAGCCTTGATGATGATGACTTGGCCAAAATTTCAGCTTTCACAATAAAATTAATTTACAAACTATCTGTTATTCTAGGTAGATAGTTTTAGCGCTTGGAACATAAATTTATTATTTAACAACCAAAGAATGTTGTTATTACTTTGCATATTTTTACTGATTTCGTCATAACGGAAAAGCCAATTAGAAGGCGTGAAGTTCGTCATCGAACCATCACAGAGGTCTTTGCTCTGTTTACTTTGGCTTCCAACGGTAAAACTTTTCGCCTATTTTTATTCAAGGTATTGTTTTTAAAGAGAGAATCTTATCATAATATATAATAATTTAATATGATAGTTGCTGGTTATTAATTTTTGTATTAATTTAGTGTTAAATATCTATTTAGACAAAGTATAGTCAATTATTAGAACTGATCTTATAACAATAAATACATAATTTAAACTAGTAAATTAAACGTAATCAAATTGATAGTTTAAATATTTTATTTTAAACCCAATATTACTATACATGTATATAAAGAATATAAACAAAAACGATCATACTTCTAAATACATGTTTTTTTAAAAATAAATTTTGGTATTTTTATGTTCTTACTGTTTAGAAACCATAGAGTTTCAGCATGATTCCGATCCTAAATTATTACTACTTATTATTTAAAAAGATAGGTAGCTGTAAGTTTAAAAAAAAATTGTTTTGTTTCCTATTTGTAAGTAGCATTGATGCAATATCAATCATATTTTTATTTAAACTATTTTTAAAAAAGTAAATATTGGTTTTTAAATCTTTGTTAGTAGTAAGAAATTATTCATCTATTTGTATGAAGTGTTTTTTTAACGAAATTTTTTATATAAAGATAACGGCAGACCTGTATTTGCGCGTTATGAGAAGCTGTGGATTTCCGATCATAAACTAATACTGGTACATACTGCTTAAGAAGAAAGCAATATAGTGAATATTATTATTATAGAATATTTTTATGACTTTATTACTAAATAATACGACAAGTTATTTTCGTTCCTTACCATCCTGTTTGACGGGAATATCCTACTACGCCGAGACCTTATCAACTTCCGGCCCGGACGTTGCTCCTCTGGTCGTGTACTCGATTAATTCGCGACAGTGGGCGGTGATCCTCCTCCTGCGCAAAATATTTGTCCATCTTGCGCTCCTAACTCCGGTAACGAACCATATCGTGCGACAGATGAACAAACGCAGCTAGAGGCCAAACAAGAGGCGCTCTGAGCCGTATTTGCAGAGCCTTCTCTACACAACCTACTCGTTAGTAAGCCGGCATTATACGGCCAAACAGCAGTTCTTAAATTATACGCCCTAGCATATACTTAATATGATTTGTCAAACGGCACATGTTTGCGAAATTTATATTTAAATAACAAATTATACTTTCATCATTGTCAGTAATAACTGTAATCAATACGGCTTTGAGTATCAATTTTTATTAAATTTTCGTTAAAGAAAATAATGAAGTGATAATAGCAGTACCAAGCATGGTATTATTATCCTCGATTTTATTTCAATGAAGTTCATATATCTCCAGCTTCAGTCAATAAGTGGTTAAGTCAAATTTTCTTTAAAATGAGTTCATTGAACTTAATATCGTGTTATTTTCATATGGCATAACTTAGTACAGTTATTCCTTTTATTATAAAACTCTCCAAGCCACGAGACTATAATACAAACTACGAGAATGACACGATTCCACTTACCTCAGCACAATTTACTCATTTTGGACAAATTTCGACTCGATCCTTATTCACCGGTGCTGCAGATGCCTTTTAATAGAATCGTAAATTAAATATTACGTGCAAAGAAAGCGTCATTTACAATTATGAACAACACTCCACAGCATCAATAAAAACATATCACATTTTTATTTATGTTATTTAAAATTTATAAATTTTGAAATATTAAATTTGGAACGAAATCTTAAAATTTTAAACGCATTGATATCACGTATTCGGTATTTTATTAATTTATTTTATCTGTATGTATTTTCTTATTCATAGAATTTTCCCTCTGACATTTATGATTTTTTTACAATAAACCTTGGTGATTAATATTATTGAGTTATTTTCAAGTTTTACAAAGTTATGAAAATGAAAAACGTAGATTTAAAAATACTGAAACCCCTATTTATTAAATACTAACTTTCATTTATTTATTTTTAATACTTTTCTTGGTGGTTTTATAGACTATAACAACTTCGTCTTTTCCCCTTATTATTTGATAAAGGAAATAGCTGTTACAATTTAGTGATTTCACTATTCTAGAAATCAGCAGCTTTTTTTTATGATAAAAAAAATAATGTTAGTTACACATATCTTCAGTATCGGCTTTTAAGAATCAATTGTTGAATAAATAAATAAATATTAATAATTACAACAAATACAAATTCAAAATCAGGTACTTTCTGGAGACATTTCCTTAGATTTTATCTCCAAAAAAGACTATATTTTTTTATTGTAAGAATAAAATTAAATACAACTAAATTGTAACTAACGCCTAAGAATTTTGATTCAATCTCATTTGTTCTTTTAAACAGTCCTAGGGCATTTTTTTTTTAAATCAGTATTCTCTAACAATTTGATTTTTAGTCGTTAGCAGTTTTACTATATAAAAAAAATATTCATATTATTTTAGAAACTGTCTAATAATTTTAATTGATTTTAGCTTTTGTTGATCTACATTATCTCTTTTTATTCATGTTATTTGCCATATCTTCATAGAATTTTTATTTGGAATATTCATTTTTATCTCTTATACATATATTTTTCTGATAGTATATGTTCATTAATATTATTAATTCATTAATAAAGTTTTACAATTTTATATAAAATAAATAAATTTGAACATAGAAATACTATGACTACGTTGTCGTATCCCTGACCTACGCTACGTCGTAGTAAAGCGAATAGCTATCTCCAGCTCTCAAGCCCTTCAGGGATTCTGGAAGAATGTAAATGCTGGGATAAGGCCCAAGGGGGTTGATCCCAAGGGCAAAGGACTGCCCTTTAACAGTTACCGGGGCTCTTCTCAAATATTAAAGGACTTTTCTTCACATCTGTTACAACTGGAAATCATGTTAATTATCTCGTTCTTATCAACAATAAGCCCTCGTATGTATATATATATATATATATATATATATATATATATATATTGTATCGTATATAAATGTACTTAATGAATTACTAAGCAATATTTAGTTTTAAAACTAAGCTGTAACATACCGTCTGAATTAACTTATAATAATCGATTGTCTAAGATATGATTATGTATAAAATATTAGATATAATTATTTTATAAAATTATTTGCACTTTGAAAAGTTCAAAAAAAATAAAGACCCAAGTCACTAAAATATTGGAAAACAACTTAGTCAGTTCAGCGGTAGGCCAGCTCTAACATAAAAATTCACGTCTATGAAGAAAAAAGCACACACCTCACATCAATAGTTCGAACAGAATATCAATCGGAGACCACATCTTCCCTTCAAGATATTCGAATTAGATGTCAATATAATGACTTTAGTTTTTAACTCAGCTTGAACCTTAATTCTTTAGTTTTAAATCTAAGTTAGGCTTTTGACCAAGTTTCTCTTTTCCCAATCTGCTGGTGTTCCTCAAGGCAGTATCCTTGGCCCAACCTTTATACAGTTTATATCCTCATCTCGTGCTGTCATCCCAACTCGCCCTAATACTATCCTTACCACGTATGCTGATGATACATGTGTATTATCAGTCAACACCAATCCAGTTATTGTATTCCAAAGCCTCCAATCCCATATCACTGATCTTGAAGGATGGTGTCTGGAGAATTAAAATAAATTCTCAAAAATCGCATCAAATCAATTTTATATTGATTGACAGTATCCTTTAATAATATCCCACTTGTGCCTGTAGAACAGATCCGATACTTAAGGTTGCATCTCAACAAACGATTAACCTGGAATCCTCATACAAGACTGAAAAGACATGAAACCGCTCGACGTTCCAGGCTACTTCAACACTTACTAGACAAACACTCTAAGCTCCCAATTAATTACAAAAGACTCATCTACATGACCATCATACGACCTATTTGGACTTACGGAGTAGAACTTTGGGGCTCCACTAAGCCATCGAATTCCTTTCGTATTCAGTCCCTAAAATCCAAAATCCTTCGTAAAATCCTCAATGCTCCTTATTTTGTTAATAATAAAGTCATCCATAATGACCTTAATGTCAGATTTGTTGCTGATTTGGCCCGAACCCGCTACCTATGCTTTCTTAACAAACTTCATTTCCACTCAAACCCTCTAGTTTCTAACCTAGCTTCCTCTTCAATTCCCGATAATCCTCCGAGGCGTCAGAAAAGAAGACGGCCTCGTGACCTTCTTAGTTGAACTTGTGATTTGGGTACTACCAGGGGTAGTTCCTCTACTTGTCATTATCTCTTGTCATTATGTATCACTTAGGCTATTTTCTTGTTGTATAATTTTAATTCAGTTGTAAATATCAATAAATAAATAATGAAAAAAACAAACCAAGTTGTAGCAAAATGTATAAATTAATTTATCACAGTCGATTATCTGAGATATTATTAGGTATAAAATTTAGTTTTTAAAAATACTATCTGGCTATTGGAATACTAAAAAAAAAAAAAACCTCCAAAGTTTCTAAAATATAGGAAAATAATTAAACAGTCACCGTTTCCCCGATTTAGACATGTTCAATATGTTTTTACATGAACCAAAAATATTCACACAGAATATTTTATTGTCCTCTTGGAGCGTAGTTGCTATCACTTATTCACATTTGTTTAAACTGTTGATGTGAGATGTGGTTCATTCGATCTTTATTAGTGTGAATGATGATGCCTGAATTGCGTCAGGTATCACTTAAATAATTCACATCGATGGAGATCATATGCAGCATATCTCGTACACACAGTCCAAACAAGTCATTTATCAGAGTCAGCAACCTTGCTCCAAGACGCTCGAATTAGATACCTGAATCGGCACAACGTTGAACGGTTACTTATTTTCCAGTATTGTCGACTCTTAAGGTTTTTTTTTTTTTTTTTTTTAGTTTTTATTTCGGGTTCTTACAATTATTTTGCATCAATTTATGATTTTTTTTTTTTTTTTTTTTTTTTCTCAATTTTTTTGGCTTTTAAAACATCTATGAGGTTTTATTATATGAAATGTCCGTTTTTATTATTTCTAAAATTTAAAGTTGAATTCTGTTACTATTTTTATGTTTATAGATTATAATGAGCTGTTAAATTAAACGAACATTATTTAGTATGCCGTCAATTGTGACCATTTATTCATTTCTTTTTATGAGTTTGTGGTGGTACACTCCTCAGCCCCAACTGCAAAGAATATGACTACGTCGTTCGAGGAAGGGTGTTGTAATGAATGGATCGTTTGTTATTGGTTTGACAAATTTTCATCTAGTGACAGATTAATTCATAAAGATGACCTGTATTATTTAATCTGAAGGAACCTATTCTCATATGCGGCAGACAGTGAAGAAACTAAACGAGCTGGGTTATATCTCCAACAGTATTTCGATCTGTTCAGAAATTTTGAGGACTTCCTTGACGTTAATTGTTTTGTAAACAATTCTCAAGCCAAGAGCGGATTTTCAAACTTTATTTCAACAAAAATACTTTTGAGTGTTTTCGTGCTGGGATTGAAAATTTGATAACACGTTAGGAAAAATGTCTAAAAAATAAGGGTAAATATTTAGAGAACGAACTTAACTCCAGACTAGTGGAGGAATGCTGTCTAAGACTAGATGAACTAGCTGTACATAACAGAGTTTACATATTTTGGATCCCTGGGCACAGTAATATTCCAGGAAATGAAAGGGCCGACAAATTGGCGAAGAAAGGAGCAGTTACTGCTCCTATTGGACCAGAACCATGGTGCGGGGTCCCCCTTCCCCTGGCTAAGGATACAATTAATAAACTAGCCAAGAGGAAGATAAAAACACGTTGGGATAGAGCCAAGATAAGGCATACAAAACTTTTCATAAAGGATCCCAACGATAATCTTTCTGATAAAATCAAGAAAGAAGCTGCTCACTCGTCGAGAACCGACCTCAAAAGTATGGTTGAAACCATCACTGGGCACTGTAAACTCAGGAAACACATGCATCTCCTAGGCATTGAACAAGAACCTAGGTGCAGATGGTGCAAAGAGGAGGACGAAACCCCTTGGCACATCCTCTTTGAATGTATAGCACTAAGTCGAAAGAGGACATTTGACCTTGGCCCCGGTGGATACAAGGAACTTCAAGAACTGAGGTTTAAAGACTATTTAAAATTTCTCAGAAGTCTAGACCTATGTTAGGGATTTTTTAGGACTCAAGCACAATGGGCCTTTTTAGGCCGAAGTGCATAGTAATAAGGGTCATACTTAAATAATAATAGAGAACGAACTTTCTTTTGAATACGGACATTTCATATGAAACGACCCGATTTCTATATTTTAACTGTTAAACTAATAAAATAGGTAACTGAAACTGTTAGAATAGATAACTACTTCTCTAGGAGTAGGAGAACAAACGGTTGCGCATGTAAACAAACGGCAGCTTGACTGGAGGACCACGTGCGAAGACGGCAGCGCCCCCCTCCGTGAGGAATAGAAATTTGTAAATATGGCGGTGGGGTCAGTGGATGCTGGGATGAGATGCCGTCTTAGCGTGATCAATACTTACGCTCTGAGTCATAGCCACCCTAGCATCCCTCTCCGCTACTCTGGAGGCCCAAAAATCGAATTTCCTTCATGTCTGTTTACGTCCTTAATATTCCGAGGGTACTTCGTTAGCGTCAATTAGGACCTGCAAACAAGACTTTTTCTCTCTTAGGAATTTAGCTTTTTTTATTTACCTTTCTTGTTATTTATTCACATTTAATTTATGTTAATTTTTTTCATATATTTTATATAAAATTTTTTGTAAAAATTTTTGAATCAACCAAAATCGAAATGACAAATATACTTTAATAGGCTAATAATAAGATGGTTACTGGATAATGGGGTATCTAAAACTCTTAGGAATTTAGCCTTTTTTTATTTTTTATTTATTTCTCTTGTTATTTAATCACAATTTTCAATGACGATTTTTAATTTAAATTTATTTACAAAGTATAATTGATATTATGCGTACCAGTTCTAAAGGTTGGTACTGGAATTCTGAGCGCCTAAGAATTCATAAGAATTTTTTTTTCTTCTTATATGTTAATTCTGTTATTTTTTCACATGTATTTTATATTTAATTTTCAATGAAAATTAAGAATTTAAATTTATTCCTAGATCAAAATTAGCAAACATATTTAATAGACCGGTTTTTAAGATTGGTACTGGGTCTACAAGAACTTGAAAAAAAAAGTGACAAGTTACCTCTAAAATTTACCTACAGAAATGTTTATTTCAAATAATTTTTGTATACAGTCCATTTTATTATTTTATTACTTTTTTCATCTTACGGTATTTAGCTTATTTTAGAGATTAGAATAGGATAGAGTAGTGACTTTATTCTGTGACCAGCTTAAGAATATCTAATATGTTCGATAATAATCGAATATATAAACATTGTAACCAAGAGGCTATGCAAACGGTGTTTTCATGAATATTTAATAGTAAATATAAACCAAAATAAGTTCTTGTTAAGAAAAACCCCCCATAAAATAACAAGAATAAAAAACAAATAAAATTTACAAAATAATAATAATAACAAGTATAAAATAATAAATCATTAGCTACTACTGACGGATAATTAAATAGCTAATAATTACAACTGATTGCAGCCCATCTGTTTGGGTTTCTTCGAACTTCTATTGCTTAGCCCTCAACTACTTTTTTTCAACCTGATAGTTAATAAATAAATACTATACATAAATAATATTATAACTTAATAATGTTTTATAATGTTTAGACTATAAAGTGCTTTAATACCGGTTTTAATTGTATAAACACGGATAATTATTATGGTCCCTTAGTTATAATTTGCATTATAAATTGTCCTATTGCAATTTTGAAGAAATATAATATATAAAATATTATTAAATAGGTTTATCTGATGTGTTATTTTAATTATTGTCGTATTATGGTTTTGTTCGCAATATAAAAATATACATTGATACAAATTTTATTTTTAAACTGTTCAAGGAATGTAATTAAAATCCGAACAACATTTATATTATCAAAATTTATTGTATATTTTGTCATATAGTGAAGATTAGGAACTTATGGTTGATAAATAAGAAATGATTGAGTTGGATACATTATACCTTTGTATTAAAAGAATCTACTAATGAATTTGTTCTAACAAAACGAACTACTGATTCGATAATATTTGAAGGTTCGTTGGTAAAGGAGAATTGTAGAGGAAACATAATTTGTCGAGGGAGCGCAAAGCTATCCGTCTCCATGGCAGCCTTCGATTAAATAGGCAATAAATACCGGGACCCCTATGGCTACCTACCGTTTAGGGCATTCTGTCTTACTAATACGTCTTACAGGTATATATGGTATTCGTGTGTGTGTGTGTGTGTGTGTGTATATACAAATATATCGTTTAGTCAATATTCGGTGGCTGTATGACATTACTGTATTTATTTAAACTATAGCAATAGATAAAAAAGTTTTCCTATTGTTTCTTAAGACCAAAAATTAATATCATAAATTGATACCAAAGATAAAACTTCTAACCAAAATAGTGATAACAATGACTATTTGTTGTGATAATAGAAACAAGAAAACGGCATTATAATATAAAAAAATTGTATTAATATTAAATATTCCTTTTTGTTATATTTAATTCTATCATGAAAATTTGATATGATAATTTTATTTTCTTTTTTTTAAAAATATAAACAGCTATTTATTATAGAATAATTTGACTAATAAAACAAAAACATTTTGTATTGTTTATTTCGCTTGGAATAAGAGGTTAAGCTGAAAATTCCGAGTTGGGTGCATTATTAGTGTAGATGTTTTCTGTGATTTTGATTTTCCTGTGTAATTTCGATATATCAACACACTACTATTTCTTTAAATAATTTTATAGTTCTAAATTACGTCGAAATTTAAATTAATTTTTTAATTCATTATTTTTTTCAGACTATCCTTCTCAATGAACATTTATTATTTTGTTTATTGTTTTATTTTACGTTTCCTAAGAAATTTGTAATTTTTAAGCTGTTCGAATATTTTGGAATATGAGAAATTTCATTCAAAAGCCTTTAATAAAGGAGTAATCTAAGGAGATAATCTAATAGTAAACAAATTAACAATTTTTTATCTAAAAAAGAATTATAAATTAACTATTTTTACGTCACTACAAAAATCTGGTCACACTAAAAAAATAATATCAGTAAACTATTTAAAAAAATAAAAATGTTGATTTTGGTATTTTTTCATTAACTTCTCAATTCAAGCTATTGGATTTTAATTTATTTTTTATATAAATAAATAACCTGGAGAAGATGGTCTGGGTGCAGGTCAAAGTATCTAAGATTAAGAAATTTTTGTTTTTTAATTAATAATTTACACAGTTTTTAGAAAATCGTACAATAAGTACACATTTGTTGCCACACGGTCAGTGGCTCTTGTAAGGAGAAGACGAGTGTAAACGTGAGAGGGAGTTAGGAAGGGCATTTAGGACTTTATAGCCACCTTGGAGGGCTTTGAGCACTATCGCGGTGGCATGAAGGGTTGACTTGCCACCTCGGGGTTGGCGGATAGTTTGCCACTGAATAGATATTTTGTCAACCTGCTTGATCCTATCTCTAGCTCATTTTTCAACATTTTATTGTACTTTTGCAAGTTCAATTGCATTAATCGTTTTTTTTTAAATAAATGTATTTATTTAAATTTACAACAAGTAAATAGAATGAATGATACATAATGACATTAGATAAAGGGAAATAGAGAAACTACTAATCTGATAGTAATCAAGTAAGAAATTCAACTTATAAGGCTATCTTTTTTTGCAGACTCCTAGGAGGATTATCGGGAATTGAAGAAGTAGCGAGGTTTGAAACTAATGGGTTTGAGTGGGAATGAAGTTGGTTTTATTCGTAATAAAGTATAGATTAAGGATTTTGGATTGTAAGGATTGAATACGAGAGGAATTCTATGGTTTAGCGGAGCCATAATGCTCTACTCCGTATTAGGGTGCACCTACATTGGATCGGATGCGATCAGAATTCGAAAGTAAACCAAATGACTGAAATATATCGAGAGTGCCTACATTGGCTCCCTCCGTTGCTATCAGACTAATCCGACCGATTTAGTCGCTCGTGGAATCAAAATAGTTTATTTATACGGAAGCGCCTACATTGGTTCCGAGCGATACTGTACGATCAGGTGCGATTTTCACATTTCAAAATCATTAGTTTTCAATACGATAAGCCAGCCGTTACTATGTGTGGCAACAAACCTTTATTGTCTAAAATGTTTATTAAAAAATGTACATTGTAATTTTATAATCAACTATTATATAAATATCCGTCATAAATCAAAATTAAATATTCTTAATTCTCATTAAAATATTTTATTATCATTCTTCATGAACCATTAAATATAGTAGCGAAGGTTATTTTTCCGTTCAATACAATTTTATCTATCAGAAATGTACATAAAAAATATACCTACACAAAATTTTAATTCGTCAAATAAAATTGGGAACATTAACTTTTAATAAAATTATCATCGTAATGTTTAATTTATTTGCTAAACAGTTGGCAACATTGGGAGCTAAGGGCTTTTCTGATTTTTGATACTCGTTTGCAAAGATGAACAACAAAATAGACAAAGAATTAGTTCGAAACAAACGAGCCTCGATTTTGTGATCAAACAAATATTATCACAATCGTGAAAATTAAATCATTATATAAAACACGAATATATAAAAAAATAACAATAAATTCTATTTAAAAAAAAAAAAAACTAAATTATTTATTTATATTGAAACAGCATGACAAAAATATTCTAATATTGTAATATTACCTGACTTTCATAACATTTGGTTCTTTAAATTTATAAAAGATTATTTTTAATATATTTATATTATAGTTTCACTATCGGTTTGAATAGAATAGAATCCCACCAGCTCTGATCCAGGAATAAAATATATGTTTAAAAAAATGTTATTCAAACTAATCAAGTTTATCAAATACGTTACACCTTCATAATTATCATAATAATTTTAGCTTTATTGGATGTATATCTGTTTGATTTACATGAGTAGGTCATTATCTGATCATCTATTAGTTCAATAAACAGTGATTTTTTTAATGAAAGTTCAGTACCATTTTAACTACATTGAGTATTCTCAAGATATCCAGTTTTTGAAAATTGTTTATTTATAAATTAACTATGTGAGCATGGAAATATAGAAATATTTAAAAATATAGTTAATGGTGCAAATGAAAGTTTGATTATTTTCTAACCTAACATTGTTTGTTGCATTTCTACAATCCTTGATTGTTCTATTCAATCCTGTCATATATAGGTTACTGGTATTACTCATATAAGACTTTTATTATTGCCATTATTATCCAATTGATATAAATTAACATTTGTTTCGATTAATATTTTGAACTCATTTAAGTAAATATTGTAACAATTAACAATAAAAGTATACAGTTATTTTGGAGCTTTAGCATAGATTTACAATAGCATTCTTTTTTTTCCTTCTGTTCATAATGTCCAATGTTTTATCAATGCTCTAATTCTAATTATAATAAAAATTAGGGTTTATTATATTTATATCACTTACACATTCAGAATTAAAGGTATGTTGAAGGTCTATTGATTGAGGGCCAAAATTTATTCTTGAATAGTAAGCAATTGATATATTTATTAGCTTATCAATGTTTCGACCAATATTGCAGGTTTCATCAGGGCTGAATAGACAATATACAAACAAATAATATAATGCTAAAAAATATACATATTAATAGCAGTAATAATGCAAATAATACTTTAAAAATATTAGGTGATATGATTAAAATAATAATCATCTTATGATTATGATTACATCAATCTTTTTATCTAAATACTTTTTTGAATAAAATTTCTATCATTTATGTTAGTTATGAATATGCAATTATTTTGCATTTAATATTTTTATCTTGATAATTTAACCCTGATGAAGATCTGCAATATTGGTAGAAACATCCTGCAAAGATCATCATATTTAAATTGAGCATATTTAAATTATGTTTTAATAAAGAAAAAAGGAAACCAGAATATTGTTTAGGAAGAAAATAAATCAGATATAGAAGAAAATAAATCATTTATTCAATAATATACAATATTTTGCAATTCTTATAAAATTAAAAGAATAAAATTTAGGATAATCATTTTTTAACAACAATATTAGCATTAAATAGAAAAATAAATGAATAACATAATTAGGTATTTCAAAATACAATTCAAGAAGAATTAAACAGTACAAATTTTATAAATAATATTTGTCGTTTAAGATAATAACATATTAATATGATATAATAATACAAAGCAATAATATATAATACTTAATAATACAATTATATAATATTATATATAATAATTAAGGTGATTGAGGAAGATCCTCTGAAGATTTAGATTGTAGTGTTTTCAAATACATATTAGCTTAAATTGCCTTGAATATCCACTATTAATTATACAGTATTTATTCCCAAATTGTCATATCTTGCTTGATTATCATAGGCATCCATTAAGAAAAGTATACACATAATTTCTTCTGATACTTGATATACACAACCCAAAAACCATTGTCATCTTCGCCATCTATGTTCGCTTGTAGAAGTATCTGCTAATTATTGAAAATGGAAATTTGAACAGGGCCACTTCCTCATTGGACAACATATTTCCTTTCTTTTTCTGGAAAAAACAATGTTTTCAGATAGACATTGATATAATGATAAATAAAAATTAGTTTTAAGTATTCCATAATAAATCTATTGGGTACCTAACAAAAAGTTGATCTTTTCACTTTTGTAGCATTTTTCAAAAGAAGCTAAAAATTGATATTTATTATTTCTGTTCAGTCTAAACTTATTTATTTAATCTGAGGCAAATTTATTCTAAACGCTGTTGTGGAACTGTTCTTCGGTGAAATAAAGATTTAAATTAATACTATTTCTAGTTCCATAATGGATTTTTTCAAATGCAGGTAATTGTATAATATAGGTGTTATTATTAGTAAACCTAATGTCCACCTGATTTTAATAGTTAATTTACTGGCTAATTGGTTCATGCATAATTATATGATATGGGGTCATCTTATAAACAATTTCTCTTAAAGAAAGCATGAGAAAGATTAATTAATGGTTCTTGCCAGTTCATACCAACAAATACATATTGAATCAACATATTTCATGACAATTGTTAATGAAGAAAAGTTTAAAACGCAATAGTATTTAGAATAAAGAAGCAACTACACATAAACAGTATTATAAAAGTAATTACACTTACCTTGTTCAATATTTTCACATTAAATCCTTTGAAAAAAGTTAGCAGCCAGTAGACCAATTAAAGATCCATGAACAACCAATCGACCGACAAAAATAAAGAAGTAAACACTTGTTGAGATTTGATATTATAGGGAGGTTTCAAGTATAACCATCCGACGGCAATCGCTCCTATTTATTAATTTAATTGCAATCGTTAATTTAATTACAAACTAAATAGATTTAAAAATATCACTACTATTCCATAAATAAATTAAATCATAATATAAAACATGAATATCTAAAAATATAAATTATATTTTATGAAATTGAAAAACAACCAAACTAATTGTTTTTTCATCAAACAGCAAGACAAAAATATTCTAATATAGTAATATTAGCTCATTGTTATAACATTTGGTTCTTTAAATTTATAAAATTAAGATTATTTATTAATTATTTTTAATATATTTATATTTCACTATTATATAAATAAAATATAAGAAATAAAAGAATAAAATTAATACTATTTTATTCGGAAGGCAGTGACTAGTTTCACTATCGGATTGAAAAGAATAGAATCGTGTCGGATCTGATCCACTGTAGGCACTCACTGTGCATTTCAGTTATTTGTTTTTTCAGCCCACCATCCTATGAGATAGAATAGGATCGCGTCGCATCGCATCGGATCCAATGTAGGTGCGCCCTTAATCGTACATAAAAAAACATCCATTTTGCAGGATTGAAATATTTTTATATGGGTAAAGTATATTATAGTACTTAATAAATTATTTTAACTTTACTATGTTTGAATTTATTTATCTTATACCTTAAATAAATGATTGGATAGGATTAACATAGACAAACATAAAACTGTCTTTTGTAAAAGAGTTTACGAAATAGTTCTTAGATATTATCATGCTTATAGGTCAGGTTGTAAGCCAGAGCGAATTTCTTATCCGTCGTTAAAAAGACAGATCTCAAAGGACATTTGCATCATAATGGAAGTATAAGGGGCAGTGTCCACTTTGAGATGCTAATATAGGAATTGTCCGGATACCGAGGGCAGCAGGAGGACGAAATACTGAACTGATCCCATGATATTATTAGATGTGATAGGAACTCATCCGATACAGCAAGCTGATAGGGGAACGTCTAGCGTTCGTGGTTATTTAAAAAATAAACTTAATTGAAGAATTAATAAAAAACTTTTTAAAAAACGCAAAAAATTAATTATATTATTGAGTGGCACAGGCTTAACTAGTTTTATTATTATGTTTTTATTGAATTTAGATAACTATAATAAATGAAAGTTCCAAATTTAGTTCCATATTTTCAAATACTGTTCATTCTGGCTGAACGTTCTATCTCTGTAATTATTTATGTAATATGTATTTATTTTACGATATTTACTTTTTTCGATTTTTATCATTCGCAAATTTGCTCTGTTCACGTGAATTCACGTTTATGTTATATTTGAACGCCAGATAATGCGAAATTCATGTGCTAATTTTAATATTATGATTTTTTATTTATTTAATATAAATAATAAACAATATTTTTAATATTCGAATAGAATTTATCCGTGCAGGAATATTTTTTTTAATTGGCTTTTGTAGATTTTTATAAATATATATATTATATATTTTACTTATATGTACATAACCTCCCAGCTTCTTCTTGAATTAAGGAAAGGTTTATTAGCTAAAGTGAAGGGGGTAATCTCTCGTGATCGCGCCCCCCCCCCCTCTGCTTTGGATCAAAGACTCTCTAAGACTCTCTTCATTGCCACTTCGACTGATAAATGCAACTTTTAAGTTGATATCTTATGTAGTAGAACCTCGATATTCTTTTTCATGCATAATGGAGTACTAGTAAAGAGGAAAATATACATACTTTAAGTATTTCAAAAAAAGAGTAATAATATTATTAATAATTAAAAAATCAGACTGAATATAGTCAAATATTTGACAGTACATATATAAAAAAAACATGATTTAAGATAAGTTGAAGTGATGCTGTAGTTCTAAATATATTTGTTTTTAGAGAAAGAATATATAGGTTCGGGTACGGTGCCTGAGAAGTAAAAAAGAAACAAAAATCTGTAACACTACAACCCGTGACGGATCTTAATATCCCATATGTTGCTGATTTGGCCCAAACTAAATTATTGGCATAAACTGAATACCTATCCTTCCATGACAAGCTCCATTCACACTTGAATCTTGTGTCAAGTCTCTCAACTTGCTTCCTATACTATTCCTGATAACCCTTCGAGATGTCTGAAAAGAAGACGCCTCGAGACCTTCTACTATAGAACTTTATTGGAGTGCTACCGATGAGTAGTTTCTCCACAAGTGTTTTTTTTTTTCATTTCATTTGTTCATATTAGCAGATTTACTTGTTGTAATATTATTACAGTTGTAAATATCAATAAATTAATCTAAAAAAATTATATTTTCGAAAATTAAATTATTTTACTATCGACTGCGTATATAGTAACTATTACTGTCTGTCTATAGTTTATAAAACCGACTTACACTGATTAGGTTATATCATTATTTATACCATGAAATGCCCATTTCCTGATGAAATGGATACATTTTTCTCATTATTGCACTCTTTTTGGCATAGTAAAGCTCACGATTATTACTATTTTCGGGAATATTAAAAAGGAAAACGAAGGAATAGTTAGAACTTGTTAACTCGAAGCGACAACCAGCGGAACTGATAACGTTAACGTGCTAGTTAAGTGATATCATGCCCATTCCACCAAGACAATATACCGGCTCGCTCCTCTGGAAGCAGATGGACCGCCTCACCACCTCCTCATGAAGGGACGACCCTTCCAGTAATCCGATGATGCGGCGGAGGTTGGAGTCGGTCCAAGAAGTGGGCGACTCCGCTGGCAGCTTTCCAGAGCCGACCGACCTGCCAATTTTCGCGGCAACTTTCTCCCCGACTCCGCCCGAACTCGGCCGACTCTCCTGAGTTATACCCCGAGATAAATCCCGGAATATTTAGCCATTTCTCTTCCAATATAATCCCCTCCAAGGCCGCTTTAATTTAATTCCTCTCCCTTTTAATTGAAATCCAGGAATCTGATTATTAGATTTCTTTTGAGCGCTATTTCTCTTTTACATTTTTCTTTTTTTCTTTTTTTTCATTTCCCCCCCCCCTACTACCTCTCCCAAGTGCTCCCTCTAACCTAATTCAACCTTCGGCATGAATTGATTTATCCATTTCTCTTCTTTTTATTTTTTGCCTTCTTCAGAACGATAATTTTAACTTTCTTTCATTTTAAACAAAATATTTAACGAAATTAAATATTTAATTTTCATAATTATACTTCTCAAAATTATTATTTAGGACTCAAAACTTTGTATCCTGATAATAAGAATATTTATGTACTGATAATAAGAATCAAAAAATATTAATTATAATACTAATACTATTAACCATATTAATTAATATGATCACAATCATTTAAGCCTGTGTAACAAACAACAATAAAAAATAATCGTGCTTTTTGCATTCATTGAATTCTATATAAGTTTTTACAGACTTTTCTAGCATCCTTTAATATATCTAATGACATCCTTACAGGATGACTAAACATCTAACAAAATAAACGAATCCACTATAAAAACATTTTTCTTATCTTTTTAGGAAAGTTTATAAAGCATTGTATTCCCTCCTTTCTATTGACCTAGATAGAGTGAAAGAAAAAAATTGCTGTCAAGTAAACAAGAACATAGTTGAGGCATGAAACTTGAAGTTTAAAAGCATAATAATAAATCATTAGTAATCAATTTTCTACTAAAAATATTCTGAATAATCCCTAAATGTTTTCTTATTAAAGTGGTAGGTGTAGCTGACATTATCGCCTATAAGCAACCTTCCATTTTCAAAGTATTTTACATGTGTACATCTTTGCCATATCCCAAACCTTTTTATTATGCTATATAAATTTGCTTCCTCTTAAAGAGACACAATAATACTTAAAAACTTTCATAGTTTTATTTATTTATTTATATTTTATGAAACGAGTGATTTCATAAAAAAAAAATAAATAAAAAAAACGCGTACTTATCTTCCTACAAGACTTTCTTCTTTTCCTTTTTCCTGACGGTGTGGGTCAAAACGTCTATGAAAGCTTGAAAAAATAAACATAATAAAATAGCTTTTTTACTTGTCATAAACTTAATATTGGAAGTTATCATAAATTTATTAAATTAAATTAAATATGTTAAAAATAATTTCAGATTTTTATTGAATTTCAATCGAATATTGATGCTTCTTAAAAAATATATTCGGTTACTTCAGCGTTCAGTAGCGGTTCCAATCTTTGGAGACCGTTATTATTGTTAGTGCAAATCCTATCAAGTTCTATAGAACGGAAAGGAGATGGGGAAATGGGCTTCGATATGATGGGTAGATGTGCTTTGAGTATCGAATGAGTCCTAGAGCAGAATCGATTTGAGTGGAGTTAATCGATTAAGAGGATTCGGAATCGAGATGAAGACACCTCCTTGGAGGCTATTCGCCCCCTCCAATAGGCGCCTTATAGATAGCTGTCATTAAATCGGCCAATAGGATCGCTCCTTTTAGGATGTAGAGGGTGAGATCTTGCGCCTCTCAAATAGGATTTGTACTTGTTAGGGAGTTGTCTACTCACTTGTAAAACTTTTGTTTTGAAAATATATTTACAAGTTTAATATTGCCAATTTCTTTTTTTTTCCTTCTTTTTTTATCTTTGGGAAGTATATCAGTTCAGAATTCTGAGTTAAATTATATGATCTGTTAATAGCTATATATCTATCCTACCTTATCTGCAGACTGTCCTGGGCTCACCCAGCCTATAGATAGTAGGAAAAAAACCTGTACCACTACAACCCGTGAACGGGTCTGGGGTTCAGTACATGATAGAGACTGTACGGTTTCATTTTTATTTTATATCTATTAGGTGTACATTATGCATAACATCTGATAATATTCTAAGAGTTATTCTTTTTTCTTGACTTATGGAGATTCTGAAATCAAACAAAAATAAAGAATTTAAAAAAATTAAAATTATCTAATAGTCACAAGATTTAGATAAACATTTAGAAAATATTTGATAAACAAATAGACTCATCTGGTTCTTTAATTCCATAACAAAATTCCATTGAATTACATTATTTATTTCTACATTACAACTAAAAATCATGTTAGTGATATATATTTGGCATGTGAGCTTTGTCCGTGTTTGATTTATCTTGTATTGCGTTATGTGGCATGCATGGTTGAAGTGGTTTTTATTGCAAAATATTAAAATTTTGTGGTTGCTTAATTTTTTGTTTGAAAAATTCTTATTCGAAAAATAATAAATTAATATAGAATAATTAAACGAAACTGAGATACCTGTTATTGTTCCTGTGCAAGTTCATAACAGTTTTTGACAAAAATTATTCCATTTTTTGTGATTTCTCATTTGAAATAATAAAAAATATTGCATTTTTTTTTTTTTTATGAAACCTTTATTATTGTGGATATTTATATTTATAAAAGAGTTTACTCTTGTTCTTCTCTTATTTGTTTTTACATGCAATGCCTGATATCAATTATTATTTTATAAATCTCTTTGATAGTGATAATGAAGCTGGCGATACACTATTAACACAATGTTTTTAATTGTACTGATGTAAATAAACAAATCTAACTTTATAAAAATATATTTACAGCTTCGGTGAATAAGTGGATAAGTCGAAATTAAGTCTGATAGTCAACTGTATTTAGAGAAGCGGAATCATCCTCGTAGGTTTGGGTTTTAAAATAGATATATAATGTATATATTTGTGTGTATATACATATATAATACATATGAAATTTGTAAATAAAGGAGGCTAAGAATAAAAACAAAAATACAAGCCAATCCCTGATTTAATCCCTTATTCTCTATAAAATAAAATTCCGCTTTTAACACTAAACTCATTTTAGGGAAAATTCGATTTAATCACTTAATCACCGGGCTGTAGATTTAAATATGGATCCCATTTACCAGACTGACCCTACCAATAACACAGGGTTAAGCATGGAAGAGTGAGGATTTGTTTTCTTCTGCTTCATATAGCTCAAGGATTAGCAGGCTATAGAATTCTTAATAGGGTGGTTTTTTAGCACCCTTAAGTCATAATAATTAAAATTTGTATATTTATATAAATAATACTGGTTAATTTAAAAATTAAAAAGATTAATGATTACGGAGGGATGAAGAACAGGCGGTGAATATAAGGAAAGAGAGAGAAAGCAATGAGAGGCTGAGAAGGGCCGGAGCAGATCTATTGATTTTGAAATAAAAAAGCGCTCACAGTTACTAGTTTACTCTTCTCTCACTTCTCCTTTCTATCTCTCCATCTTTCTTATTCTTTCCCATCTTCTATATTCCGTTCACTTTATCGCCTTCTTACGGACGTTTTGGGTCTTATCTACACAGCGAAGGTACTCTCTATGGCTGCGTATTTTTTTTTTTTTAAATCATCCAATATTCTTTTAAATATATAAGTGTACCATATCATAGAAAAACTACACACTGATAGTACTCAAATAACAAATTCGAGTTTCAAAGCTTGCGAGACCACCTTTTTTTATTTTGATTCTATTTGATTCAGGTTATATCAACGCGAAGAGAAGAAACTGATCTTACAAGATTAAGATTTGGCCAATCACGACTGACTCATATTTATCTGATTACAAAAGACCCACAACCTATTTGCAATAGATGCCAGACCCACAATAAAACACATTATAGAAGAATGCCCTGACTACAATAAACTCATGTTGAAATACAATCTAAATTGATCTCTTAAACAATCACTTAATGACTGTGAAGATACCATAAGTAGACTACTCAAGTTTCTGAAGGAATCCAATCTACTGAAAACATTATAATATAAGCAGTACAATGTAATTTAGTCACATTCAAAAATCTGTACCACTAATATCTCTATAAAGAAAATTACTCCTGAATATTAAATTAATATTTATTATAATTGATTAATATATAATAATTAATAATTACATATATAACAATGTAAATAATTTAAGCTTGTATTTCACTACATTTAGGTTATCTCTATGTATAAATTTATAACTATATTAGAGAAATACTATCAAATTCTTATTTCATAATTTAATCATTACCAAGTACGTGTGTGTGTGTGTATGTACACACATATAAATAGGAAAATGGCGCCAAAAACCGTGCAGTTAAAGCGCCCTACCTAAATCCTTAACCCTAACCCATCTTTTTTGAGCCTTGGGAAGAATATGGGGATAAATCGTTCTTTTTACTGTTGTTGTGGAAATCTGTTATAGATAAATAACCTTAATGAAAAAAGAAATGACTAGACAATACAAACAACTATGAAGTCACATTCAAAAATCTGTACCACAAATATGTCTTTAAAGAAAATTACTCCTGAATATTAAATTAATATTTATTATAATTAATTAACATATAATAATTAATAATTAATTATATAACAATGTAAATAATTTAAACTTGTATTTCACTACATTTAGGTTATCTCTATGTATACATTTATAACTATATTAGAGAAATACTACCAAATTCTTATTTCATAATTTAATCATTACCAAGTACGTGTGTGCGTGTGTATGTACACACATATAAATAGGAAAATGGCGCCAAAAACCGTGCAGTTAAAGCGCCCTACCTAAATCCTTAACCCTAACCCATCTTTTTTGAGCCTTGGGAAGAATATGGGGATATATCGTTCTTTTTATCTGTTATAGATAATTAACCTTAATAAAAAAAGAAATGACTAGACAATACAAACAACTATCAAATCTTCTAGACCAACTATCTTCAATAGACTTAGAAAATAAATTATCGTTAAATAAAGAAATTAATAAAATATTCTCATTATTCTTCAAATAAATAAAATATGCTCGAGGCTGGAAATATTAAAATCTTTGTTCTAAAAAAGTATTTAAGAACAACTTTTTTTTCTCTATCGTTATGTTACATTATTCTTATTTTTGTCTGAATATTTCAAGACATACCTTAAGGCATGCTTAATAAAATCTATGTGAAGTAGAGTGATCTGTAGTGCTCATAAGACTTGAACATTATCAATGTACCAGATTGTAAAATCTTTGGAGCTGGATTTTTATTGTTTTAAATATTTCATAGGTACTTATTTTTATCTACTGCATTCGAGCTCATTCACATTTATTTTGGTGCAATTGGTAGTTCTTTTTAGTTGAACTTGGTAGGCATTTGCTCTTTTCCATAAAATATACATGCGAATGTGTGTTTTTCTATATAAATATAAATATATACAGATATACATATGTATGTACTGCGAGCGTGCCAAGAGACACGGAGCTCTATTGCTACTCCAGATCGGAGAGCGCCCCGGATACGACCAATAAAGTGCTTCCGTAAGCTGATGAAACGTTTTAACTATAGCTAAAGGGAAATTGGTTCACATCCATTTTGGACCAGGCTGTCGTCAATTCAGGCCAGTTATCGTGGCCAAGTTCATGATCAGCTTCGCAAATATTATATTTTGAACGCGTAAAAAATGTTCAGTAAAACTATTTTATATTTTGTATTGTTGTCATAATACTGTTTAATAACAACAATTCTTTCATTATATATTTTTTCTACATTATAACACTTTTTTTTTTTTTTTTTTTTTTTTTTTTTTTTTTTTTTTCCTTTCAAAGTAACCCTTTGAAAGGACCGTTTATTTGTTAGCACATTCCATACGTGAGTATACTATGTGCCTTATAAATTTATTTTACAAATAGTTAACTACAGTTGGACAATTCTAAAATATATGCAAAAGACATTATTATATACATGCTGTTACAACTTAACATAATTAACAAAATTAACTAATTTAACAACTATAAATTTAACAATTAACATTTTTTTTTTTTTTAATTTAAAATTACAATACTTACAAAATGATTATCTTTTTTTTTTTTTTCCTAGTATAGTACAGGGAGTTTCTTATATGGATGTCAACTTTTCAAAATCAATACTATAAATAAATTTAGTGAGTTCGGGTCGAAAGTGATTGTATAGGTCATGTTCAGCAACTGGCCAAACTTTTCCTCTTAATATTGTGGAGATAATTAATTTTGATCTTTGTCCTTCATACAATTGGCAGTCATATATTATATGTTTAAATGTCTGTTCTTCTTTGTCTATTGAGCAAGTACTATCGTTGGTTATGTGAAATCTGTGTAAGTATGATTTGGTATGTCCATGTTCAGTTAAAACCTGAGTTAGTTTGTAGTTAGTGGATTTTATTAATTTGTAGTTATTGTTTGTTAGTTTTGGAATGAACCTATGCAAACTAGGAGATTTATTTGAAATAGTCCACCGTTCATTCCACCTCATAATTGATTCTTCCCTAATTTTGAATTTTATGAACGAAATTGGTGTTTTTTGAAAAGATGGAGACATATCACTTTGTGCTGCCTCTTTTGCTAATTTATCCGCTATCTCATTGCCCTCGATACCAGAGTGACCCTTTACCCATATTATTTTTACCGAGAAATTTAGAAGCCTAAGTGTGCACAAGTTCATTCTGATATTTTCGGTAAGCTCGTCATGTACGTCTGTGTTGAGAACTGATTGTATCAAGATTTTGTTATCTGTGTGTATGACTATGTCTGTATGTATGTTGTTTGGAAGGTCAAGAAGGAATTCTGTCGCTTTTACGACTGCGTACTTCTCAGCTTGGTTGTTGGAACTTGTAGAGCCTAGTTTGTACTGGGCACATAGCATCTTCCCATTCGTGTCCCAAAGTAGCCAAGCACAGCCTACATTATTGCCTTCTTTACTTCCGTCTGTGTATATGTTAGTGATTTCTGTACCCGTTCCGTTATGTTGTGTCAAGTGCGTGTAAAGTTTGGCAAATGTTGATGGGTGTAACCAATCAAAAGGTTCAGATTCCCTTTCTATCATGTTATGTTCGATTTCTCTAAAGTTATCGTTACGCAATTTAATCGATGAGAGTTGTACGATTTCACTAATTTTAAGATCGATGGGTACAATTCCTGCTAAGACACAAGCTGCGTCATATGATATAGTTTTATATGCCTTGACAATCCTGATACCTATGATTCTTTGCAGTCTCTGAAGTTTCCGTAGATGGCATTTTTTCTCAATTGCTCTATGCCAAATCGACACCGCGTAAAGCATTTTGGGAATCAATGCCCCCTCGTATATTGTCTTCAAACATTCAGCCCCGAGGCCCCAGGTTGTTCTTGCAGCAATAGCTAGGGAGTTAACTGTTTGCATAGTCCTGACGTATACTCTTTCTATGTGTTTCGACCAGCTCATTTTTCTATCGAACTCTACGCCAAGAAAGGTCAATGTTTGAGTGCTCTCCAATGTCTCATTGCCAATGACAATGTCTAAATCCGGTAAATACCTTTTTCTGCTAAAAATAATGTATTTGCTTTTCCTTGTGTTGAGTTCTAACTTGCATGTTTTTGTCCACTCATGTATTTTGATTAAAGTTGTGTTTGCTATCTGTTTTAAATTTTGAAAACAATTTCCTCTGATTAAAATTAATATATCGTCGGCGTAAATAATTAATTTTGAGTCAGTTGGTAAGTCAATGTCGAAAATTGTATTAACTAAAATGTTCCAAAGAATGGGCGATAGAGATGATCCTTGTGGTGTTCCTAGCGTTAGAGTTTTTAAGCAGGAGATGGTATTCGTTGTAAAAAGTAACCGTCTATTTTCAAGGAAAATTCCAATCAATAAATATAAATTCTTTGGACACCTATATTTTTTGAGTTTATTTAATATAGCAGGCCACCAAGCATTGTCAAAAGCCCCTTTTATGTCAAGGCTGATAACTAGAAGTTGATCTTTTTTATTTAGAGCTTCGCTGATATTGGTGGTCAGTGAATGTAATGCGTTTAATGTTCCAGTCTTCGGCATAAATGCAAATTGATTTTTGTTTACAGTTTTGGTTTTAACAAGAAAATTAATTAGTCTGTTTTTAACGATTTTCTCGATAATTTTGCTCATGATCGGAAGCATACTAATTGGTCTAAGCTTAGTGCTAGAGGGTTTCGGTACTAAGACTAATAGACCAATTTTCCAGTTGTCTGGAAATTCGTTTCTTCTGAAGAGCAATATGAATACTCGAAAAAAAATATTCATAAACAAACAATATTCACACCGATGAAGAAATCTCACGTACACAGTGTTGCGTTGAATGTCTTGGAGTGATGTTACTGTCTGTTTTTATTTTTACTGTTGTTACTAATGTGTTTGTTGAAACTGTTGATGTGATGTACGGTGCGTTTGATGTTCATTATGTGAACATTTTGGCTGTTCGTTCCGAAATATCTGAATTGTCGTAAGGTTGGTTACTACTAGTCCAAGACTTTATTTACTTATATCTTTCATATATTTTTATAAAAGATAATGAAAATTTTCAACCTTAAACATTTTTTTTTTTTAGATTGAAATTTTGACTTTTAATGGAATGATCTCTCTGAGCTTTTTTATTTTTACGTTAAAATTTATATAACTCTTGGTAAATTAATGGTAATTAATGATAAATTAATAAAACGTTAACGAGAAAAAATGTTTTTTTATATAAATGAATAAAAATATAATATTGACATTTGGTCTGTATTTTGTTGAAAAAAGTAAAAATTCTTTCACTTACTTAAGGGTATTTTTCGATACCAATTATCTATTTTGAAAATAAAAGTCTTGACTCATTGGGTGTAGTCAAGTTTGTAAGGTTTATGAAATACCTTTCGATGATATACGGTAGTTGCAATTGCGTCTTCTTAATGGTGGTAGGATGCTGTTTTGGTAGACGTCATTATGGATTGTGACTGTGGATGTGGTTTATTTTTTTCATATATCTTCAGTTATGATTTTCTCTTTATGTCCTGATGATATCTGAATCAGCTGGTATTTCTGTTGTCAAAGTGTTAAGTGTAACTCGTTGTCAGTGAAACTCAGATCACTGAGTGTACGCCCTACTCTCCATACACTAGCATTCACGATTTATCCAGTACTCCAATACATCATAGAATTACAGGATAATTTTCCGTACACGACGGGCAATAAGCCGGACAATCATAAGCAGGACTATAATAGGGACAGTGTGGGAACGCAACAGGTACCCGATGGTACAAAGCCGGCGATATATCGAGTCCGAGGGAACCCAAGACTGGTTCTGCGCATTTCACAACTGGACCGGTAACTCTTCACTGTGGGAAATATGGCCGCAAAAAACCCAACATCTTTCCACCGCTTCGTGATTTATATCGGCGTCATTAGACGTTCTTGTTGTCTCTTGTAGTCCTCTCGGGAAATGGTTGCGAGTCATCTTTCAGAAAGAGTACACGAAGCGTTCTCTGGGAGTTCGTCCAAGTCCAAGGGTCTCATAACTACCTCTAAATTTTAAAACGATATAAAAAAAATATCAGATAGTAATGTTACCTTGTGACTGTAATAATTTTATAAAACACAATAGCTTTATTATTATTATTGTAGTTTTATTTTGGGACAATATCGCTTAATATTAATAATGTGATTTAATATTAAAAAACAAAATATCTAGAAAAAAAATACTTAAAAAAGTATTATATACCAGTGTCCTTCAACCTTTTTGCACCTGCGGACCGGTAAAAATAGGATAAATATTTCGCGGACCAACTGAAAGCTAAGACAAATAAAAACTAATATGCTTGTAGATATTATTTTTTATTATAGAATATGTTATCCAATTACTTTTATTAGTGCGATATTTGCTGCTGCTTCTTTGATATAACAGTTGATATTCGAGGCTTCAGCGTTGTTTCTGAGAGACGAAGCGCTGCATAACCATCTATTCGGTTACTCTGTTTGGTTTCTATTACAGACATGCCTAAAAAAGTCTTTTCACATAAATAGGAAGTCGAAAATTTACTAATAATTTAATAACTAAAAGACTGGACGGATTGAATATTACAGTTAATCCCAAGAAGACCGACTGTATTATTCTCTCCTTCCAAAAGAATAAGCGCCCTCTACCTAAGGTTTATAGAGTAGCAGGCAAAGTTAACAAACCTGCGAATAGGATAACGTATCTCGGTGTCACCCTCGACCGGCACTTGACGTTATCCCAACATTGCAATAAGAAGATGAGATCGGTGAGAACCAAATCTTACAGGCTAAATCATCTTTTAACCTCACCGAACTTATCACTCCGCCTCAAAGTAATGATCTATAAGGCAGTTATTAGACCAGCACTCCTTTATGGGGCGCCTATGTTGAATAACATTTCGCCAACAACTTCAAAAAGGCTCCAACAATTTCAAAACCGTATGCTGAGGCGTATAGTAAGGCACACTTCTCTACAAAGGACGAAATCAGACATAATACACGAGACTCTCGGACTCCCGACGGTAACGGACTTCATCACACGGAGGCATATCAAATTTTTTGATAGCCTCCAACACTGCACGAACCCACTATTCAACGCACTTACACCGACAGGCCGACCTCAGCGCTGGCAAACACACGTACAGACACTCAACATGGACTGAGTAAACTACTAACAAACTCCAATCAGACAGAACTAGTGAGCCCCATCACTGGATCCCCCACTCCTTCCATTTAATTAATGTTCAGTAAATCCTACAGACAATCCTCTCTTAAAATGCAGCTGGTGCAGTAGAAGAGATACAATGTATCTTTAGTAATTTTAATATGTTATTTTTTCAAATATTTATAACAACCAAAGGGGTTAAGAAATAAAAAAAAAAAAAAAAAAAAAACTAATAATTTGATAGCTTTATAACTCGAAGTTGATATCCAAAATTGAGGCAATGAAAGCATTTTATGTCTGGAGACCAGAGTGACATCAGAAGACAACTCGATCAGCTTTTCTTTTTCATGAGGATCAAGTGCACATGAGTTTATATCTTCCAAGAATGGATTATTAATCCAGAGGTTAAATGCTTATTCAAATTTTCAGCTAATGGTCTTAAATGTTGCTTTATTGTGTTAAATATGGCTTTCGTGTTCACATCAGCAGCAATCAAAAATTCATCCAAAAGAGAAAACATTTCTACATCTTTCTCTTGTAAGCGACTATTTCTTCTTTTTGAACGCATCCATTTTATTTCTTAAAGTAAAAATATTTGTATATATACCCTGCAGAGAAATATTAACTTCATTAAGCAGACTGAATATGTCCGCCATTATATTGTATTTGTATACTTTTATACATAATACGCCACGGTGATTTACGATTTTACCGAAATTTTTCGCGGACCGGCAGGAAATTTCTACGGCCCGGTATCGGCGGTTGAAGAACACTGTTATATAAGTCAAATACACATGACTTGTAGGATTCTTGTTATTTCTTATTTATTTTTCAAAAATTTATAAATCAAAGCCTAATATGAATAAATCTACCTTTTAGCATGATATAGTTCACCTTTTCACTATGAAGAGAATATTTCGTCTATGGCTTAAAAAAATACGTTTTCTCAATTCATCGACGAATATACTCACTCCAACTGTTGAGTTAACTCAGATACTAATTGAAAATATGGATAATTATCAATTCTCACTATATTTCTGCTAATTTTTAGTTATTTGATTATTAATATCTTCTTTATTTTATTAATAGTATTAAAAGGGGATGTTTTTTTTACTAATTTTTTTCATCAAGATTATTTTTAATTTACATAAGTAATTTTATTTACACGTACCTTATAAGATCCTCATTGTTTCTATAAATGAAACCTTAGAAATATGGTACCAACTAACATTTCATTGGTTTCATATAAAATTATATCAAAGCTTCAACTATTTATTTCTCCAAGTACAGTATTGATTTATGATATGGCGTTAGTCGATGATTTTCGCAATAAACTTAAGAGAATATTTCGCCTGTGTCTTGAGAAAATATACTTTCTCAATTCATCGATGAAACTATCCTTACTTATAAGTAAACTGAAAAAATAGTATAATTATAAGTAAAATCAATTCTGCCTAAATAGGTAACGGTGACAAACTAGACTACGAACCTAAAGAATTAATTTTTTGGTAACACCCCGTGAAACGACTGGGAAATTTTTTGTGTGAAACCTGAAACTATCACGTTTAAGGTGCATGCGATCAGGCTTTTTTTCGTCGAGTTTTTGTCACATTTTTCTTTAGCGTGTGTCTCCTGTTTCGTTACACCTTATAGCAATGGTATAATACGATGTAACATGCTTGGGCATATAGAAAAAAAAATGGTATTTCAAGCTTGTCATTTTATATAACTTTTATGCACACTTTCTGTCTGCATAGAATATCATATATATTGACATTGTAACTTGCTAAACACTTGCTAGTTCTAACATTTGTAATATTCCTGAAAAATAATTCATCGATAAACTTTTTCTTAATTTGTTTACTTATTTGTTTATTTACAATGATACGTATTTTACCGAAGCTTTGTGTACGGTGCATGAATAAAAAAAATAATCGACTTGATCCCTAGATCTATTCTTGGAATACTTCTACGGCAACAGGCAATTATAATTATAAATTGCATGGTGTTGAGGAAGGAGTGAGATATCATTTTTTTAAATATTTTTCTTATGAATATATGGAGGCAATGATGATGCTACTCAATGGTAGAGCGCTGAGTTGTTGTCCTGAAGATCCTGGATTCAGATCCAAAGGGGAGAGACAAATTATTTTATCTGTTAATGGCCACAAGATATGGACCCTATACAACATATGGCTCATCCAGCATCTATAAAATCGGTACCCTTGATTGGGGAAAAAATGATGGTTGAGCCTGATCTCGGACAAGTAACCAGTACAACCATTGTTATAAGAAGAGTATAGTCTCTTCCAGGTAGTGAACCTCTACACTCTTTATGGGTTGTTATAGTATAATTTTTTTCAGTATATGGACTTATCAGAATTTCTAAAAAACAAACAAATTCTATATAATGTAAAGTTTTTTTTTACGATCGCGCCAATATGGACTATGTCAGTTTCAACTGTTCATTTCTTTTCTTCCATTTCTATTAATTCTCTCCCTGTGTTTTCCTTTCCCTCCTGCGTCCAAATTGCGGCCGTTTTACTCTTTGCTATTTCTTGAAAACCCGGAGCATTCTAATGTTCTAGCCTAAGTGAAGAACTCCTTCAATACCAACCGGAGAGACCTCTTCGATGTCCTTTCATTCTCCTCAATCCATGCATTGGATATTTTCAGCTTTTTAAGATAAGTGAATATCATTTCTGTCATTCGTTGTATGTGCCCATGGAACTGAATTCTACATTAGCTCATTGCATCATTTTCTCTATATGCGTGTAGAGATCGTGTATATGGCGTCGTCTACAAGATCTCCTTTAGTTGGTCCTACTAGTTTTCAACTCTTTTATTGTATAAGTAAAGCTTTTCCTTTTCTTTGTTATTTTTTGCTATCCATTTGATTTCCTTCATGGAATATGGTATCTGTAGCAATAATTTTTCGGAAATCCTCTACATAAAACCGGTTGGGCTTGTTGCATGAAACAGTTAACACCGGGAGGCGTACCGCCCCTGGCTAGGTTTTGTGGTTGGGCAGGAGCCATGTTTGAACAGCTTTATGAACAGAATGGGAAATCAGATACTACCTTCTGTTAGGTCTATCGAGGGAGAGGGAATAACAAACGGTGGTCGCAGATCGAATGTCGAATGAATATTTTATATGTCCTTCAAATCATGAGAATAAGTTAATCCATGTTGGGAATTTGTTGTCGATTATAATTAGTTCACCCAAGCATGTGTTTCAAATATCTTGTGGAAAAAAAAACCTTTACAACTCGTGAAGGATTTTTTAGACGTATATAGTAGATGCTGTTGTTTCTAGGATGGTGGTTTTGCAGGGAGGCGATTTGTCCGACATTACAAACACCCACCAGTTTTCCCCACAATTAAGGGTACCCATATTATAGAAGCTGCGTGAGCCCTAGGAGGGTCCGTAGATCCGTGTATCTTAGCAGATTAAATAATTTATTAGCCGGTTTTGAATGCAGAACCTTCAGTATAATCAGCACTCTACACACTTGTTTGACCATTTTAAATTCTAGAGTGTTTATTTTATAAGACCCAAACACAAAATTTATAATGAAAATTTGGATAATCCATTTCAATCATAAAGTTACAGCTATAAGTGGAAAATAGTTGATTGGATAATTCTAGGAGTAGTATGAAATGGTCAAGTGGTGCAGTCAATGATTACACAAAATAAGTCGGTCTTATTTAATAATAATAATAATAATGTCTTTATTTATTCTGGGACGAGTCCCTATAGAATAACAATACAGGCATTGTAAGCTATTAAATCTTAGAGTGTTAAATAATTACTTTTAATTAATTATTACAATTAATTTAATTTGTGAGAACGAATAAAAAAATGAACAAATAAAAAATGTGAATTACCTACAATAACAGTATTTCAAAAACATATTAGAAGAAAAGAAAGAAAAAAAATTAAAATAAGTTTACAATAATTATATAAGAGAAACAAATTTATGGTCACATATATCAAATTTATGCCAAGAAAAAAAAACAAAAAAGAAAGCTTAAACAATATTATCCGATTGATTGATCATTGATGCTGTTAATGATTACACATATTTAGTGTAATCATTGACAGCATCTGCCTGAACATTGCATATCTCTTTTAGAAGAAGATACAGTGATACAAAGATTACCCTATGGGCAAGATTACCCCAATCTAGACAGAATTAACAAAAAAGTCGCCAGAAATGCAAATACGGTTTATATATAAACCAATGGAAAATGATACAGTGGATAGTAATCATATTTGGTAGCGAATATCTCTAAAATATCTTTTAATTTAATTACCAATTTTTTAAACTAAAATGGTGTTAAGTCATTAATACTATTCATTTACTAGGTGTTTAATAATAGATTTTAAAATAAAATTATTGCATTGATTTATAAGTGAATGATTCCAAGTATCTACCCCCCCCCACAATCATGGAATTCTTAGCCAAGAATTATTTGTGAAATAATATTGATATATGTTTATACAATAATTGTCTTCTGATAAGAGTAATTCAACATATTTCTTTAATTTCAATACTACAAGTTTTGCAATGGAGGTAACAACTAATCTACATATAGACATAAAGGTAAAAATTAGTGAACTTTTAAAGAATATTGAGTCGAGATAAATCTAGACAAAATTTCAATAATTGAAAAACTTAAAAAAATATATGTTACACTCGAAAAGTAGGAGAAATAATCGATTTGTTGTATGTTTTACCATCGTAGGACAAAATAAATCGATTAGTCGAGCAAGTATGCTCGAGCTTAGCCGAAAGGTGGCCCAGTCTAGACGCAGCTTCCTGCACAAATGCTGCCATTTCCGGTCCTCTCTGGCACATCTGTTCCCTGGGACTTTTAAATTCCTCGGTCTGGCTCATTCTTGTCCCGACAGTTCGACGGAATGAGATTCTGGATATCGCATAAGAAAGGGACGGCTTAAATTAATTTATTCAAGTATTGAAATGTATTCAAATAAAATCGTACAATGTCTTAATTGATCGATTTTGTCATAACAAAATTTTATTCATTTAATAAAATCTCTTAAATACACATATTTATTATATTTAACACGTTATGAAGGTGGTGGATTGAGTCAGATAAATTAAGTATTCTGTTAATCTCTATCGGGTCTGCATTTGATAGATTTAGAACAGCGGTTCTCAAACTGGGGGATGCGCTCCCCTGGGGGGGGGGGCGTGAGGACATGTCAGGGGTGGCGCGAGTCTAGCTGAACATTAAATTAAATTTAAGTAGTCTTTCTAAAATTCTAAATTAACCATAATGTTTAGAAAATTGACCACTTTGATATAATGGACAAACCTTCATTTTGGTTAAAATATTTCAAGTGCATCACGGGAAGCTCTTCGTTTATATTTTCCTTTTTCAAGCACCTATTTGTGCGAAAAAGCATTTTCAACACTTGTGCCAAAGTATCGGAATAAACTTTATGTTGGTGGTGACTTGCGTTGTCTCAGCCACGAATAGGCACACTAGTAAGAAAAATGGAAGCCCATCCATCTCACTAACCAACCTAATCTATTTTTCTCTTATTAATAATTTCTGTATTTTATGAAAACAGATATTGTTGTACCTTATGGCAGTATAAATAAATGTTTTGTTTTCAATGTAATACTTATTTGTTTTTGTTTTGTTCCTAGGCCCACATAATTTATTGTTAAGGGGGGCGCGAGAAGCTTTCATTTCAACAAATGGAGGGGGCGTGGTACAAAAAAGTTTGGGAACCCCTGATTTAGAATAATGAATCCCTCCTGAGATCTATTATCGAATTCGCTCATAAAACATCGGCAAAAGTGTAATAAAACGAATTTGAATACGAGATTTACTACATCAAATATTCAAACGATTCTAAAAAGATTCTAAAGGGTACTTGGCATAGTTATTTTTGATTATTCAATTTTTTTATTATAAAACAAACTTTCATCATCTAGAGAGCTGTTTTTCTAAACTTAATTCTCAGCTAAAAAAAAAAAAAGGCTTACAACAGTGTTTGGAATAAAAAAATGTCTCACGCAATGTCCCCAATTATTAATTTGTCTCTGTTCAAGAAATTGTATTGATAATCACAACATTTCTAAAATTTAGTAACCTTGAGTACAGCTTTCCATGTCCCTATATGTCTTATATGAACGCACAGAAGTGTATTGCATTAGTCATAGTAGAGTGTTCTTTGGTGTCCTATTGATAAGGTTGGGATGTGATTGATTTATTTTTGAACACGCTTTTATTAGCTTCAGAATCTTTGAACTCGTTTTCGGCCACTTCAACAAAGCCAATTAAATTGAAACTTTCCACTCTTCTCTAGGACCTATGACAATACAATAATTTAATAAATGTTTTTCATTATCCTTACCAGAATCTTCGGGGTTAGCATTTTTTATATTCGAAGATAGCGTCTTGTGCCTAGTTCTAAGGCATACGAATGCATACATGGCTGAATCTTTGAGAAAACTATATTAGTAATGGCAGAATCAACTGGGGGACTTATGAATATACGCATTTAAAGCCTACCGAACTAAAAAGTATGAAATAAACAATAGTTTAAAAACTAAAAAATATAAAAAAAGTTTCAAATGAGAATAGAGTGATAAAAATTCATTTTATCGTAAAAAAGCGTGGTGTGCTTGCTGTTAATATTTATATTATTTTATTTTAAGTAAAGCCATTATGAAAATATCTTTAATAACAGCGAACGATGAAATGAATTTTTCATCACTACTAATTATTGAAAATTATTTTATACTTTTTAGCTTTGTTTCCTTAACAACGTGTCTTTTAGTTTTTCACACTATTGTTTATTCATTTAACTATATTACATATTTTGCGAAGTATCGGGAGGTATTTTTGCTTCCTGTTGGAAGGATTTTTGTTTGAAATTTTTATTTTTTTCTTACGTTGTATAGTAGATATGCATAAACACTATAATCACTTTCATTTAATATAAATATAAGATTTTCATATAAATTGCCTGGAAAGTTTGTTTGGTGCTGCTAATAAACATGACCGAAAGGGTGGAAGTCAGCTTACTGACATAAACGAGGTGTTATCAGAAGGGGAGAAGCGCAGAGCGTGGTGCTCTACCTGTTGGCACCCTCACCCTCACCTCAATGGAGGGCTCAATTTACCTCACCTTTTAATTAGCCTAGCTATATACACCTTTTTAGCCGCTAAACAAGTGTGTATATATGTATGTAAGACTTTTATGCAATTTATTACTATATTTTCATTAATTTGTATGAACTTTAAAAAAAAAAAATCAGTAAAATATTACAAAAAAAACTTAATTAGTTGTCATTTGGTTATAGTAGTTTAAAAACATTTTAATTCGATTTTCAATTTCTAATAATATGTATGAAAAAATTTAATTCGAAAAAAAAGTGGTTATATCTATATTTATAACATTGTTAAATAACTTTACTATTAAATTAAAATAATATTCTCCTATTTAAAGAATATATAATATAGTATTAAAAAAAACAATTTGTGCCGAAAAAATCAAATAATTCCAATAACAAACAAAATGAACAACTAATAGATTAAATTTACTACATTATATAATTTATTAATGTACCAAAATAATTACACGTTACATATATATTTCGAATAGTATGTGTAGAGTATTCCCAAATAAATATTTTATTATATTTTTAAAAACACATTACATTATTATATAACCTTAAATAGTAAATGTAACCTAAACAACCTCTTTAGTCTTAGGTAGATTTTATCTATTTATAGAAAAATAACATAGGAGTACTCTATAAAAATTAATACTACTTCGGAATAGCTTTTATATTTAATTTCTTTATTTGTTATTAATTATTATGCTGATGATAATTTACTTTAAATTGGAAAACAAAATCATTGTAAAACTTGATAAGAAAATAATAAATTCTCGAATATTGAACAAAATATATTTATAATATTATTCACTGAATCTCAGGACGATCAAAAGCTCTCTCTCTCTTTCTCTCACACTCTAGTTCTCACTGAATATACATTGACATTTATTATCAAAATTCATTAACATTAATTAAAATTTACTATAAAATTCATTATTTAAAACAAAACCATGTAAGGCTTGGAATAGCCGATCTGGCATATAAAGGATATTAAAAAAAAAATGTATTATAGTAACATTTAATTTTAAAAAGAATTTTTTTTCTTTCTTAGGTTTACATTCTCTTTTTTATCAAAATTAAATTTATTTTTCAAACAACCCAAGCCTTGTTGCCTTTTTCAAATCATTATATTGCTTAAATCAGAAAATTCAATATTTCCTTGAAATTTTCAAACCACATTAACAAGAAATAAATTTCGAAGAACTAAAAATAAAAATAAAAATATTGAAATTTATCTATTATGGCTAGATACAATTATTAAATCTGCAGCCTCGGTGAATAAGTCGACTTTTGCCTAGTGAGAGGTTAGCGAAATCGCGTCATTCTTGTAGTTTTTGTCTTGGAATAGTGTTTCTAATATAAGCAATAACTCCTTTTCAAGCCTTAGCCTGAAGTACATTTTTATTCACTACGAGAATATCACGAATCTGCTTCTCTAAGTACATGAAACTCATTTTGGAGAAAATTCGACATAACTACTAATTCACCTGGGCTGTGAAAATAACAGCTGAAACGTTCCTGTTTCAGTTTTGAATAAACATTGTTTGTTAAATGGTTGAAATTATTGAATAAAATAATAAAAATAGATCAGGATGAATAGGAATAGGTATCTTTAAAAAAAAAAAATAGGATATCATCTTTGTTTTAACTACTTGACTGCTGTTACAGCCTTCTGTTATGACTCAGTTAAAAATAGTTCATTATTGCAGATAGGAGAAATTATTTATTTTTTTAAATTGGGTAGCACACTTTTGAGCATTAAGCAATGTAAAGATTAGAAATCGTGGCCCACAATCATCTTTTTCTCATAGATCATAAAATTCTATTTACCCATTTATTATTAAAAAACATATCACTAACCCTTAAGTTCATTTTCAAAAATAAATAAGAATAAAAATTAACCAATAAAAAAATTAACTTTCGTTGCCAATTGTGATTGACTTGATATTTTGTTCTGTTTTCTAGAGGGCAAAGTGATCTCAAAATCGGAACGCATTGTGGGGGACTGCGGACCAAAGAAAATCCTGATTTTTTTCCCCAGAGAGCGACGTATTTTCCAAAAGGAGTTTTTCGAACGAATCAAACATTTTGCCATAATGATATTATTCAAATAGTGATATTTATAAATTACCTGTTTATATCTTGAATAATATTATTAGATCAGGAAATGGTCAAGTTGGAGGTCAAAGAATTAAATACCTAAGAGAGAGAGCTAAACTATTTATTAGAAACCGCCATGTCATCTTCCATATTATATAATTTACATTCAATTATATAATATGGAGTTATATATATATATATATATATAATGGAGTTATATAAAAAAACATTAAAAGCACTAAAGAAGACCTATAACGTGGGGCAGTATTTCGGTTTATAATAAATAGTCTTACCACTATTTAAGAAATTAATTCTTTGATCTCCACCGGAACCATTTTCTTCCTTCTGCCTTTATTTATAATTTCTTTATGTATAGTCAGGATCAGTGTAATTATATAAAAAATTAAAAACTATAGTCCAATAAATGTTTTATACAAATTGAAAATCACAGGAGTTTCAATATTGTATTTTGAACTTAGATATTTTTTAAGATTAAATTAGATGCGGTATTTAAAATATTTTTAAAATGAGAGTTGTTTGGACTGAATTCATATTTTATTTTTTACTCTATTTTGAGATGAATCATATTGTGCATTTAGTGGTTGTATCTAATTAAAAAAAATAAACTTTTAACGATGTATGTTCCTTTAAAGATATATTTTAAGAGTAATTTTTTATATATCTTATAATATTGTATTTGAAGAATAAAGTTTTTTATAGAAATTTTTAATTACCTTCTACAATTGCCCTCATCCTTTCGAACCCTGAATTAGATTCACGACTTACAAAATAAAAATAAAAATACATTTTATACAGATTAGAATAAATATTTTGCATTCTGCAGTTAAGGTAAACATTTGTTTACTATGCAAAGGTATAATGATATGGTAAGTCCTAAGTAAAGAAGTACAAAGCGCCGAGAATAATTCTAAAACCAAATTAAAGCAGCATGAATGAAAAACAAAGTCACTTCTGAATAACTTCTCCACATAAGGTTTCAAAGAGCATCGAGGAAATTAGTTTCTAAATAATTATCTTCGGATTATTCGGAACTGGTTACGCACAAAAAAAAAGAATAAAAGACAGAAGACAAATTTATCGCAGGATTGCTTCAGCATTTAATTCTGTATTTATTTTGCTAAAAAAGTTTAATTGAAAAAGCTTAAATATATTTGCCGTTTAAAGAGCTTTTAACAAGATGGATAAGTGTGGAGTGTTCATAACATTTATACGGCAGGAAATACTCTTAAGAAATTCAGAAATGAGACAGAAAACGTTTTTCTAAGGGGGAAAACGCACCTGGCAATTGATTGGGTAGGAGAGGTTTTTCCGGGTTCACAAACTCTATACTTCTTCATTTCGTCTCAGCGGTTTTCTTCCGGATGAAAACTCTTTGTAATGCCAATTATGTAAGCATTTTGTAATACGAATGGCAATATTTTTTTTGTTATAATTAATATTTTGTTTAATTTTGTTTTATATCAATAGAATAAACCTTATTCCATAATGGAATAAATAGTCAGGATACACATGATATGCAGTTGGGATAGTTAAGGTAGTATTTATCGGATAATTTGTAGCCGATACTGAAAAGTAGCGGATACGGTCGAAATGTACCCGGTACAGATACTCACTTGGATTAGGGTTAGGGTTTTCGGTAAGGCGCTTTAACTGCACGGTTTTTTGCGCCATTTTCTTTACTCATCAGGATACTTGACTTGAGAGTCGTAGCAATGGGATGGGAGGTCCTACCAACGTCATCCCACCTCCCCCTGTACTCAAGGCTGTGGTTGTATTCACTAGTCTGTTTCCAGTACGGCTTTGGTTGTATTCACTAGTCAGTAATCAGTATCCACGACAATTGGCGTATTCACTACAATTTTACGTAATCCTTAGAGTCGACTACCGTATAATCCCTACTCCCGCTATCTATACCATAAAGTAAAGGCAATTGAAATCGGTTGCAAACAAAAATCGTTCGACGAAATTGATTAATTTTTTCTCCATTTTTTCTTTCTAAAGTAACAAATTTTACATCATTTTAAAGAAGAAAATTAGTTTCACATAATTAAAAACAGAATAGCAAAGTTTGAGGTAGGGTTAACAACTATTTTTTTTGTTTGTTCAATTCCATAGCTTTCAAAAAATAATTAACCAATAAAAAACATGATTTTAATCATTTGATGTCTTGTCCGGTTACCATTTCGACGAATAACTCTTTTTCCTTTAAAAATTATTTAAAATTTAAAAATTCTGTGCAGCGTATTAGAAGAGTCAGAGTCGGGATAACTGTATTCAACTACACAAGTATCAAGTAAAAGTATCGGATACAGAAAAGTATCCGTATCACTTGTATTCAGATACAGGAAAATCCAGTCAAAAAATATGCAGTCAAAATTTACAAACGTTTGTTATACCATAAAAGACACATCAAATATTGTGTAATTAATATTATGTTTGTTGATTTAAACGTATAAATAGGATTTATCATCAGATTAAATAAAAAGATAAATCTGACATAAGGTTTATTATTTTGTGTGTAGTAATGAATAATAATTTATACTTGAAAACAAATTTTATAAAAAAAAAATTATAAAAATATTATTTTATTACCATAACTCAGTCACTAATGACTATTCCAAAATCTATTATTATTATCTTAGTTCTTCCCTTGACTATAGATGACGAAAGATTACCACGCTCTTATCCCGCGGGGATGATGTCGCGACAGCGACTTATTTGTTGCACACACTCGAGAAGCCGCGGAGGGCTGGGCTAGGACCCTCGATATGAAGACGACTAATTAAGGGCTCCAGGTTTTTGCCCTTAATGGCGAGGAGTGGAGGGCCCTGGCAAGTGGGCTAATCCAGGACCCACCCTCCGCTCTGTGTAGGTTCGTCCAATTTAGCAATTGCACCGTGGCTCGCTGCCTCTTGCTCTCTTCAAGGGTTATCCGGACGGCGGGCACTCGAGCAAGGCGTAATCAAACAGATATCCCGTCAGAGTATCGCCCTCGAGGGATCCTTCCGATACGACAGCTGGATCAACAAGAGTCCATCGTCTGGATAAATGAGTCAACAAGGATAAATATGAATGGATAACATAAAAAAATAAAAGTAATAACATCTGATCTTGACACTACATTACTAGCAATAAAAAAAAAAAAAAAAACTGTACCACAACAACCCATGTTATAGAGGGCGGATGCTTTAGTGCTCCTGGAGGATGCTTTCAGATCCCACTGTGTCCTTCTGTGGCTGTTAACCGATTAAATAAATTATGTGCCACAACTGGATTTGAACCGATTAATAAATAGGGGCTGTAGATATATTTCTAGGTTTATGTATTTTAAGGTTATATTTTTATTGATATTAAGATTATATATTTATAGACAGCTATGAGCGGAGGTAACAGTTTGTGGCTTATTTCTTATTATTTACATTGAATTAAAATGACTAAATAATTAGATAGCCTATACAAAGTAATTTTTAATAAAGACGAATGAAAGTATATATAGAGTATACATAACACGTATATACATTTTTAGAAAAATATAATATACATTTTTTTTTGTAAATTTTTTGCGTTTCTGAGCCTACATTGTGAATGTTAAACAATATTTTAGTTTAAAAATTATGTTAATTTTTTTCTACATTGTTCTGATTAATTATTTATTAGTTCTATAGCTATGGTTCTATAACCATAGTTCTAACTTTTATAACTATGGTTATCTAAGTATATTGTTATATAACTATAGTGTTTCTAACTTCTATAGCTATGTTATTATTAAATACATTTAATTAATTAATACAGTTAATTTAATATCAATTATTGATTTACTTTTATATATAATTATTACTTGAATAATAAGAAAATATATACAATAGAAACATAATTAGAGTTCCAAAGCAGTATTTTAATTATATTATGAAGGATATTTTATAACCATATATAATTTATACCAGTATAATTTAATAAATTATACCTTCTTCATTTAACTTCCATATTGAATAAATAACTATGATAGCGTTCATTTGGAGTTTAAAAGAAATTTCATTATTAATGATATAATTGATTACTTGGGCTTTAATTATTACAATGAGTTTATGAGACTTAGATTATTATATATTTTTCTCTATTAATTGATTTAAAATTAAAAAGTGATATATGATTAAACTAACGGGTGAATTTACTTAGGAGGGCTATCTACCTCACAAAGATAAGCGATGCATTAAATGAGGATGACGTCATAGTCAGATCACGTTTTACACTGACATTATTCAACATCATGGCACTAATATCGTGGTCGACTCACACTCACAACGTTTAATAATGCCGAAGCTTTATGGTAAGGGGAGAGGAGTTATTTATTAGCGCCCAATATCGAATATCCAATTCGATTAATAGATTAGGCATATCGTTTATTTCGTAGGAGTATTAGGATTATAATAGGCAGTAACTTATAATATATAGCTCATGATGATACATATGTGTGTACATTTAATTGAAATATTATAATATGGTTCAATGTTGTATTGTAAATTTTATTAAGACATTAGATATTAAGCATATATAACTAAAGAAATAAGAGAGCAGTAAAAGTGTATTTCTGATAGTAGCCTCAGAATATTTTTAAAAGAGTAAAAAATTCTTCATTATGTGGTCTTTAGGAGGGACGTAAAATAGAGGTTCTGGACCTGTCCGGTGTCAGGTACTTGTTCCCTTTCCTAATTTTCGTAGAAATGTCAATTTTATATTTAGAATGGTGTGGGTTATTTAAAATAATTTACTAACATCAATTTTCTCACTGTCAGGACATGACTATGAGAACAATACAGTGGCAATGTAGAATGTATCATGACCTATAGTTCTATAGACCTGAAGAATTGACTGAATCTCCAGAACTGAAAGTAAAACCTTATTCCTTTTGATTAATATTAGTTGACCTTGTATAAATGAGGAAGAAAATTGTCGGGTGGAGGTCAAGAAAATTCTCTTATATAGGGAGAACTGTTTAGTGGTAAGCTAACGTTTTATTTTGTCATACTAGCCCTGAAGAAGACCTGCAACGTGGTTCGAAACATTGGCTTACCAATAAACAGCTCTCCCTATTTAAGCGAATTTTCTTCCTCTCAAAACTTATTCCTTTATATTTGGCACCATAATGATAGCTCAGGGTCATCTCGGCTGTGCCAGATAAATTATTTAATCTGCTTAGAGACTTAGATCCCGTAGGATCTAACCGTCCTTGGGCTCACCTAGCCTCCATAAAACGGGTACAATTAATTGGGAGGAAATCTGAAGAACCTATGACTCAGAAACAATACAATCCCTTCTGTGTACTGAATTCAAGACTCTTCAAAGGGTTGTTGTGGTTATTTTAATTCATTAAATCAGACTCTTTCTTGAAGCATAAATTCGTCTTCTTGAATATTACGGGAAATATAATGATTAGAATTGATATTGATATCACTAATACTCTTACTAATTTATCAGGGATTGATCATCTAAATATCTACATTTTAGTCTCAATTGTTTGGAGTTTTTTTACTTTTATAATAATCTAATTATTATTAGTAATAAAATCAAACATTATTAATACAATTTTTAAATTATTTCTAATCGGAAATGAGAGGTATTATTAAGTAGTACAGAACGGATGGAAAATAGAGAGAGATGAATTAAAAGACTGTGGACTAAGACTACAACTGGATATCAGTGAGTCCTGAATTTTTTAGAAGCTCACCTGTTCACTGTTCACTGCTCCCAGTTGTCACTTTAGCACGACACCCCTCTGTCATTTTTTAATGTCCTCTTCCATCATTTAACAATCTTTATCCGTGTCTCTCACCAGATTTTATATTTTATAAATCGTTTATTACAGCCCATTTATAAAGTAATTATTAATAAGTAATAAATAAATAAATAAAGAGGCTTAGCAAGCCTGAAGGCTCGATGCCGACACCACCAATCTCTACTCTGTCCACGGACTACTACCCAAACCCAACTTCAGATCACTCTTAACGCAATCTTTCCATCTACGTTTCAGTCTACACCGCAGACGCTTTCCAGTCGGCATAGCGCTTATCAATTCTTTAGGAATTCGTTCGTTACTTCAATCTTCGCGACGCTATCAATTGAACGATATTAACCGGGTGCATGCAATAAATAATGCATTCATCATTCATATTATCACCTTCAATCAGTATCATTGGTAAGTTTACGTTTTTATACATTATACTTTGTGTTTCTAAAATATATTTTATTTTAAAAAATAATATGTATCGGTGAAGTCAACTTGCATTCAAGAATATATATTTAGAGTCGTTTAGTACGAATGTCCGTTTTCTAAGGAAAGGTTATGTAGTAAAACAACTTTTTGAAATAAAAAATATTTTATTAAAAATATTCACCATCATTTTCTATACATTTTTCCCAAGGCTATCAAATTTTTTATCCCAGAGCTCAAAGATTCTGGGTATTATGGTGAAATAAAATCTGAAAATGAGCTTTTGATTGGAAAATCATTTTCAAAAATTTTATCTTTTAGAGGGAAGTCGTCCAAATTTCTGAACTATTGGAAATCTACTGGATATAAGTCTGGCCAATAAGGTTGGTATAGGAGGACTTCGTAAGCCAGCTTGTTTAGTTTCTTGTGTGAGAGTATAGTTCCCTTCCGATTAACCGATGCAAGTTATTTTTTGTTGCAATATGTCAATATCCCTCCAAGTAATAGTTTCACCTCTGGGCAGAAAGGAGAAAGGAATTATTTATAAATTAATTATTCATTTATGAATTAATCCGTGTCAACAGCTGAAAATCCCTCTCTGAAAACCACTGGCAGATGGTCCGTTCGTTACAACATACTAGCAGTGACCATGTACTAAATTAGTTTTTCATTTTCATAACATTATAAAATTATTAACTCTAAAATATTATCACCAAGTGTTATTGGAAAAAAAAAGTCACTAGATTAACGATCAATGTCAGAGAGACAAATTATATGATTAAGATATTCATACAAAAAAATTCTTGTGTGGTTTTATGAAATCACGATGCAAGTGAAACTTTTTTTCGGTTTATAGACATTTAACCTACAAAATTTGGAAAATTATTGGATTTAGGGTATTAAAATTCCATTTTTAATCTTAACTTAATTATTGAAAAATGAAAATGATAATGGGAAATCGATAGTATACGGAATATTCAATTATAAAATTTAATTTCAATTTGCGTATTAGAGTACGGAATACATAATTAATACATAATTCATTTAGATGATTAACGCATATTAAAAAGGTAAGAGCAATAATATACAAGAGGGATATTCACAATAAAGTGTTTGTTTATGATTATATATTGATGTATTTTAAATATCATTGATGATTTTTATCATTATACATACTCTAGCCTAACCCTTGACTTATGTCCGGGTTGGTCAATTCTCTGGTAGGAATCGAGAAAAAGAACAAGATAATAATAATGTCTTTATTTATTCTGGGACAAGTCCCTTTAGAATAACAATATAGGTGTTGTAGGCTATTATGCCTTAGAGTATAAAAATAATTAAATATATTATTATATATCAAAATTAAAATTAATTCACACTGACAACAGGATTTGATACTCTTTGAAGAGATTTGTTTATTAGTAAACAAATCATTTTTATTTATTTAATTTTATATAAAGTCAATGAGCATTAAAACATTTACCATAAAGCAAATAAATGCAGGTTAGGTAGAATTGCTTATGGACACTCAACATCAAGGGTCTTCAGTGTCCAGCAAATAAATGCATTTACATTAATACACAGATCAAAAGACCCAAATACCGCGGAACACTTGCAGGAATAAGTGAGAATATCAATGCTACACGGTCAGCTGACTGGGCGCCTCCATATTGGCCTCGGCTGTCCTGTCAAGCGGCTTTCACTTTACCCCTTCTCCAGCTGTAACACGACATGCTGATAGATGGGCGAAAAATTTTGGGGCGATAGAATAAAAGTTTCACTTTCATAATAAAACACCGAATATGTTATATAAATGCTTTAAATTTACAAATTCGATTTCAAATAACATAATACATTGACTTTTAGAAATAATAAAAACGGATGAGAAAGAAAATGGTCCGGATGGAGATTAAAAAAAAAAATTGCTCTTTAGTAGGAAGAACTGTTTAGCCAAGTTGGAGAGCCAACGTTTCGACCCACATGGCAGGTCTTCTTCAGGGCTAAATATGCAAAATACACACAATTTTTTAATATATGGTAAAAAATAAAATTAAAATACATTAACATAAAACAAGGTATCTGAAAGTATATCTGCGTTTTACCATATGTAATTTTAGTTGTCTATATTTTGCATATTTAGCCCTGAAGAAGACCTGCAATGTGGGTCGAAATGTTGGCTCCTTAATAAACAATTCTCCCGACTTAAGAGAAATTTTTTTTACCTTCACCCGGACCATTTTCTTCCACATATGTATATAAGGTTAGCAATTGTTATTCAAGAAGAAAAATAAAAATGGACATTTCAAATGAAAAGAACAAGTAGTTAGTGACTTTAGATACAGCTTTCCTACGTATTTTTTTAAAAAAATTTAAATTTCCAATATTTTGATATATTTTTCTTTTTGCATTTCCTAATTTCTTTTATCCAGTCTTCAATCTCTTGCTCACTATACCGACCTTTTCGCCGAATGCTTCACACAGTTCATTCTAAACCAGGGCCTTCCGACTCTTCTGCTACTCCCGGCTTCCTCTGAGACGAACCGTCAAGAAGAGAAGGAGGAATAACGTATTCAGATATAAATGCGTTACTTAGGCTTGGACCGAGAGCTCTGGAGAGGGCGGTCGATATAGCGATTTGAGATCTCTCCAGTAGCAGGCGCTCTCTTGCCAGAGAAAAATCCTTACCACGCCCGATATTTCACTTCGTCTCTTACGCACATCTGACTCGCGTCCTTCTTCTTTTCCAGGACAGGCCATTTTTAAAACGTTTCATTATTTCTTATGAATTATTTTATTTTTAATGCACAATAAAAATGAATTTTACGTACATGCATAGATTTTAAAACATATTGGTCATGAAAAAAGTCAATGTTCAACCTATTGCTTCAATTGATTATCTTCAAACGTAATAAAATAGGAACAGCTTATATTATACGAACATTTTTTTAGTGATATATATTTCTAGAAACGGGTTGAGAACCTTTATTTTGTTTACTCTTTTGTCGTGCTCGATCAGTTAAAAATATTCATTAAAAAAATTATTTACATTTGGCAAATCACAAAGCCTGGCATCTTTAAGCTGTTATACGAAATATATCAGAGAATATATTTCATCAGAGAAATAAAACAAATTTTAAACAAGAGTGGACAAATTTCAAACAAATATCCTCTTGTCTCTAAAACGACAGAAAGAAAAAATACCATTCAATGTTTCGCCATACATTGAACAGAAAAATAATAGAGAAAATAATAAAGCACATTTCATTCATCCTCAGAGTAAAAAAATAATGCATCAGCTAGAGACAGAATCCAACCACCACTTAAACCCTAATTCCTCAAACTGTTGTTTTTGAGAGACGAAAATTTCAAACTAAATAAGTATCCTATAAGACGAACTCATCACTAGCATATTTTTGATGCAATAAATCCTATAAGTACATTCATTATAATAAATTTCTATGTCCAATTTTATTTTTATTAGAAAAACTAATGAAATAAAAATAATTTTTTTTATTTATGATTATTGGTAAATTTTTTGAGTTTTAAATATTTTTATTTTTAAAGAGAAAAGATAGGCCCTCGGCCGGGATTTGAACCCGGAACCTTTGTCTTTCCGTGATAGCGCTCTACCATTTGAGCAACCAAGGCCGCCTGCCGGCAGAGGACAAATCTTTTGTACCTTTTCTCTTTAAAAATAAAAATATTTAAAACTCAAAAAATTGACCAATAATTATTAAAAAAATTATAGATAGTAATATGACGTAAGTCAATAAGATCCTAAAATTAAGTTAATGTTCAAAGAACTTCGTTCTAGTGTATTCATCGCAAAAATTGCGAGAGCACGAGGACATGGGATCGGATAAGAAAAAAGATTGTCCTCTGCCGGCAGGCGGCCTTGGTAGCTCAAATGGTAGAGCGATGTCATGGAAATACAAAGGTTCCGGGTTCGAATCCCGGCCGAGGGCCTATCTTTTCTCTTTAAAAATAAAAATAAACAAAAATAAGTTGCCAAGGTAGAGAATTTAAGAACAGTTAAATGAATCTTGTGTCATTCCCAAATGCCTATATTTATTATGTAGTATATATGACTTATTTTGGATGTAGTGATCTCTTCTATATGGTATTAAAACTTAATTTATAGAAAAATATGAACTCTGTTTTGTAATTTTAACTTTTCCCGAGGTATTCGGTGCTTAGAAGAGAAGGTAAACGGATTGCTCGAAACGGATCTGGCGAAAGGGCATGTTGTGTATCTGAGAATAAAAACGAATAAAGAGAACGAAAAGAAAAAAAAAACGAAAAGAAAAAAGCCGGCTACCTGGATTTACAAGTTAGAGCTGACAATGGCTTTGTCAAGACTGGTCGGGCCCACTTCTGCTTCTTCGTGTACTGCCATTACGACCGGCCTATAACTTACTACCAACTTTAAATTTATTTTATCGTCAATATATATTTATATTTTATCAATTAAAACATAATTTAATATTAATCTGGTTTTTAAAATTATTTTTACATGATAGAAAAAATAGACCCATCTGAATCTATAAAGTATGCTCGCAGAAACTTTAAACCTACCGATTCTGTAAATTTTAGTATTTAACATATTTAAACATTAGGGTAATTCCATATGTGACTGACTCTACTTTTGACATTTGATGTCAAAGGTTTTAGTTTGAGTATGATCATATAGTTGATTCTACAATTATCCCTCTATAGTAAAAAATGTCATCAAAAACCTTTATGAAGTATAACTTATTTACCAAAATGGATATGTGACTGACACTACATGAAAAAGGAACTCTTGTTTGAGAGTGTTTTTAAACTTCGAATATCTTCCTCTGCGCAGGCTTTATATTTTTAAATTTTATCTGGGGCTGAAATGTATAAAACAAACTGTTGAAAAATAATAAAATAAAGAACCTCAGTATTTAAAGATCAAATTTATTACAAAATGAAATCGTGACTGGCACTACAGCCCAAAACGTGACTGACACTACCGTCACTTTGGAATGCAAAATAATTGTATTTTTCAAAGAAACCTTAGAAACTAATTTTACAGTATACAATGTAGGAACTTTATCAACCATTTAAAATATATAAAAGTATACTAAAATGTTATTTTTTAGTACAATTTAAAACATGAAAACATCACTTACAAAATTTCAATTAACTAATACTTATAATTAAAATCTCAACTTTTTTATAAACACGAGTAATAAACTATTAATTGAAACTTAAAAATGTAATTAAAACTTCATTGAAAAACGCGCCAGCAGTTAATGTTTACGACACCATCTTTTTTTCATGAAGTTTTTCATTATTACAAAAAAAAAAAAAAATGAGTTGCCACAAGTGAAAACTAAAAGTACTAAAGTACTTTATATATATATATATATATATTTATGCAGAGAGAGAGAGAACAAATATTTATTTCAGTTTTATAAAAAAATTAATGTCTATTCCTTGTTTATGATACATGTGTTACAATTATCCAATTCAATTGGTGATGTAATTGTACACGATATTACTTAATTCTATTGACATCTCTAGTCAATTAGAGCAGTAAACAAACAGTAAAAAAACATAAACAAAGTATTCAATGAACTTTATTACTATATATATATATTTAAACCAATAATAAAACATATATTTGATACCAATTAGAGCAGGAAAAATAAATGGACGACATTTTTCTAGGAGAATTTCGCTACCGAATAAAGAGTAATTTAGAACAACGTAGATGCAAGACTGGGTTACCATGAAGATCGTTCTTACATAGACTCTCTTAAATAGAGAATATACGATAGTAACAATAATAAAAGGCAACTGCAAGTTTGGGACTTCAGTTTAAGGTTTTAAGGGAGGCTCAACAAGCAGTTATCGTGAACACAGAGAGTTTGTAAAAAAATATCTAAACGTTGGTAGATTAAAAAAAAACAGACGAAAACAAATAATTCCGGTTATCAACACTATAATTAATAACATTTATGATATGGAAGTGTTTGACTGGATATATCTTAGAAGAGTGTGAAATGATAGGAGTGTACTCAATAAAATTTACAAAAATAAGTATAAATTGTTGCAATATAATCAGTGTAACTTATTTGTTATACAATTCTTGCACAAATAACATAAGATATACATATTTTGTGTAAAATTTATTGACTGCATCTCCAACCATTTTCCAGTCTTCACTAATAATCATTTATTACTCATAACTATATCGTTTATCCCAATAATGATCCATCGTTGCTCTATAACTAGGTATGTTAATTTTTTTAGGAATTAGATTTTTTTTAAATTATGGTTGCGTAATTAAGGTTTTTTATACTTTAAATATTAATAATTTTTTTAAGTTTACTATATATATGTTATTTTCATTAAGAACCAATAATTAATAAAATTACTTAGATTACTCCAATATGCCTGCAATTGCAACCTAGAACGAGTTCATTAAAATCAAATCAATTCTCCGCATTGCATTTCTATATTGCTCGACATCTGAAGACCGTGTCTCAAATGTTTACACAATTTATAACATTATGGTTGAAATCGTCCGAGTCACGAAATCGCGTGACATCGTGGAACTGAACCGCACAGAAGTTTTGCTACGAATGGCGACTGACTTCAAAAGCTTGGGTATGTTGTGAACTAGCTTTATTATAGCCTCTGACTAATCGTTCTAACAAAATAACGTGTTATCGAACGGAATACATCTCGTTGTTTGCCTTGCGTCCTGGGCACGTTAGCACCGCCATTACTAATGTAACAATCGATTAAACATATCATCACTCAAACCTTTGTTTGCTTTCGAAACAGCCACTCGTTTCAGTTAAATCTACAAATGTTTCCATTTATTATGTAATTGTAATAAAATATTAGCTCAAGATATAATTATTATAATCCAATATTTATATATTATTAATATTTCTGTCCTTATATTTATACTGGTATCGGGGCGACCTGTGGTCTAGTGGTTAGCGTAACAAACTACTAAGCCCAAGATCGCGGGTTCGTCGCCCGGCAGGTGGCCCTAGGAATTTTTGTAAAAGGAGTAAAAAACGCTAGGTTGTGCCGTCCTCCGGAAGGGTCGTTAAACGGGGGTCCCGAGCCTGCACGATATCAGGCACTCGTTAAACAACCATATCTCAATTAAGCCTGGGCTGGCAAAATTTAGGATTCCACCATGGCATCGTCCAATCAGCCATAGCAGCATAAAGAGACGTTAAATAAACAAACATATACTGTTATTGCTTAGTTTTCATTTAATGTCTACTTCATTATTGTTGTACTAAAGAATTGATTTTAAAAAAAACATATGTCAGCGATTGTTGAAGTTGTATTAACTTTGATTTCATTCCCTAAATAATAATAATACCTTAAATTATTGTTAATTAACTATATCCCAATGTTGTAGCTTAACATTGAAAAACATTTTGTTTTATTTTATGTTTTAAATTATTTCTGCTTTCGTATTTTGTTTATTCCAATAGTTTCAATTAAATATACTATTTTTTTATTTATTCCAATTATTTCAGTTTTAAATGTTTTTGTATCTTGTTTATTCAGCCCGGAAGAAGACCTGCAACATGGGTTGAAACTTCGGTCTATTGCCATTCAAGGGATTAATTTTCTCGAAATTTTTAGGAATTTTTTCTTTGTAAGTTTGTTTTAATATTGTTTCATTCTAAAAT